>OX376056.1:11930928-13244032 GCA_947361185.1 Charanyca ferruginea | reverse complement strand
CAACCAGTGTCAATAAATTTCCAATATATTGTCACAAATAAAACCTACAAAGTCAATACAGTAGCAGCCCTAGTGAGTCTGGTAAGTTTAGGTACTTATTTTTGAGGATGGCAGGAGTGATCCTTCTGTAACCTTTATATTTTGTGTTACCGGTGAAGCTAAGATAAAAGCGTAGGACCTGGGCAATCGAGCTTTGCTCGGTATCTAACCTGGAAACTTGGTAGTATAATAAAGTTAAATAGCTATATGTACAATGAAACATAAATTGTACAAGATACTGAATAAAAAAGTAGGGGTGTGACATCTCTGTGTCTCGTAAAGTCAGTCAGTAAAGTTGTTGATCTTGTAGGTACCTGATATTAACCCTGTCATGTCAGATTGCCGTCCCATCGGTCTAAGAGAGTGAAGGAAGAGGATATGCACGTGTGTTTGCGCACCAACCAACTTGTAAACTGTTATCTCTTCCGCACTTGGTCATTCCTGACTGAAATTCGAAATTTAGTCGGGAGCACGAAGTAAGCTGTTAGGTATACTTACTTCGTGGTCGGGAGTGCATTATTTACTAACACAAAGGTGCTTGACTTAACCCGCTTAGATATACGATATACATTCAAAATATTTTTCCAGCATTCGAAAATTACTTGGAACACAACATGACAAGCACTTTTCATTTCATTCGGTCAATATGAACATGTGTTTTCATTCGTACGTGAATTAATTTTGTCAATATAAGTGCAATAAGAATTGTTTGATCAAGAAAGAATTTGTAGGAACTGCGTGTATTATTGAAAAATATAATGTTCGATGAATCCATGAGCGAGAGAAAGAGATAAGAGGTCACATCTCTCTCTATTAGCGTCAGAGGTATTGGATAGAAGGTATTCTATGAAATCACAATACGGTTTATGCGCCACGATTATCCACCAGCTGATACCACAAAGCCCTCTGCTACCTCGGTTATTTAAAATTTATTTTAGTTGTTTATAATGATTATTATTTTTTACACGCTTTTTATTAGCTTCACCTGTATGTTTGTAACCGACTTCTTTGGGCGCGATTTTGACCCACTTTAAACGGCCAGATTTCGTTCAAACTTTGTAGATTTATCGAGGACCGATGACAATACACTAATTTGATAAAATTATTCCATTTTTCAAACTAAAAAGTAAAAAATAAATAATAGTTTAAAAAAACTAAAAACACGCTTTTTATAGAAAACCAAACTAAAAATAGAAAATAAATTTTAATAAATTTAAATTAAGAAAAGTGTTAAAAATTTCAATAAATATAAATTAATAATAGTGTGAATAAAAAAAGAATATTTTATTTTAAAAAAAGCGTGGGGTGCATGGTGTCAATAGTTATAAATATTTTATTGACAGATATGTGTAGAGTGATTATCATTTTGATAATATCTTAAAAAGCACCCCACGCTTTTTTTTATTCACACTAGTATTATTAATTTATATTTATTGAAATTTTTAACACTTTTCTTAATTTAAATTTATTAAAATTTATTTTCTATTTTTTAGTTTGGTTTTCTATAAAAAGCGTGTTTTTAGTTTTTTTTAACTATTATTTATTTTTTACTTTTTAGTTTGAAAAATGGAATAATTTTATCAAATTAGTGTATTGTCATCGGTCCTCGATAAATCTACAAAGTTTGAACGAAATCTGGCCGTTTAAAGTGGGTCAAAATCGCGCCCAAAGAAGTCGGTTACAAACATACAGGTGAAGCTAATAAAAAGCGTGTAAAAAATAATAATCATTATAAACAACTAAAATAAATTTTAAATAACCGAGGTAGCAGAGGGCTTTGTGGTATCAGCTGGTGGATAATCGTGGCGCATAAACCGTATTGTGATTTCATAGAATACCTTCTATCCAATACCTCTGACGCTAATAGAGAGAGATGTGACCTCTTATCTCTTTCTCTCGCTCATGGATTCATCGAACATTATATTTTTCAATAATACACGCAGTTCCTACAAATTCTTTCTTGATCAAACAATTCTTATTGCACTTATATTGACAAAATTAATTCACGTACGAATGAAAACACATGTTCATATTGACCGAATGAAATGAAAAGTGCTTGTCATGTTGTGTTCCAAGTAATTTTCGAATGCTGGAAAAATATTTTGAATGTATATCGTATATCTAAGCGGGTTAAGTCAAGCACCTTTGTGTTAGTAAATAATGCACTCCCGACCACGAAGTAAGTATACCTAACAGCTTACTTCGTGCTCCCGACTAAATTTCGAATTTCAGTCAGGAATGACCAAGTGCGGAAGAGATAACAGTTTACAAGTTGGTTGGTGCGCAAACACACGTGCATATCCTCTTCCTTCACTCTCTTAGACCGATGGGACGGCAATCTGACATGACAGGGTTAATATCAGGTACCTACAAGATCAACAACTTTACTGACTGACTTTACGAGACACAGAGATGTCACACCCCTACTTTTTTATTCAGTATCTTGTACAATTTATGTTTCATTGTACATATAGCTATTTAACTTTATTATACTACCAAGTTTCCAGGTTAGATACCGAGCAAAGCTCGATTGCCCAGGTCCTACGCTTTTATCTTAGCTTCACCGGTAACACAAAATATAAAGGTTACAGAAGGATCACTCCTGCCATCCTCAAAAATAAGTACCTAAACTTACCAGACTCACTAGGGCTGCTACTGTATTGACTTTGTAGGTTTTATTTGTGACAATATATTGGAAATTTATTGACACTGGTTGAAACTCTCTGCAAGTTATTTATAACATTAACATTTGACGACACGGTTGGCGCAGTGACTGAGCGATCGACTGCTGCGCAGCATGTTGCAGGTTCGATTCCTGCCCAGGGTAAACATTTGTGTGATGAGCACTTGTGTTTGGCTTGTGTCTGGGTGTTGTTTATCTATATATGTATGTATTTACAAAAAAAAAATGTATTTGTGTATGTATATCAGCTGTCTGACACCCATAGTACAGGGTCTCCCTAGTTTGGGGTTATATGGCCGTGTGTGAAAATGTCCCCACATATTATTATTATTATTATAACAAAGTTTTCCTGGTCGATGTGAATTGTCAATTTTCGAGATAATGTCTAATTTTAAATGTCTACTGAAAATGTCACAAAATTTATATAATCGTATTCTCAGAATCAATAGAGATAAATGTCGCAGGCTTTTTGGATCTCTATCACGAAACGTAACGTAATTTTTTGCATTCATTGAGTCTGTCTCGCTCGGGCAGCCGAACGGTAAGCGCGCGCGCCGTGTGTATCTCTACCGTTTGTGTCGTACGATCTGTGGGCTGTTTGTACTCAATATATTAAGCGTACAATGTGAAACTGCCGTGCGAATGCAACCTGATTGTCAATGAAGCATTAGCTTTTATGGCTACGAAATGTGATGGGATGGACGACCTGAGTGTCATAAAAATATGCAGTTCCTGGTTCACAGAAGAGGAGATTGAAGTCGCGAAGTCACTAATCTGTGAAGCAACAAATGCTAAGAAAACTGTGCGCAAAGGCGAAAAGAAACATGTAAATAATATTTCCGATATATTAAAGATACTCAGCGAAAGTAAAGCCGAAAAATTGCCAACCTACGTAGCCAAAGATTTAAGCAGTACCCCCCGTTACGTTCGACCATTTGGACGTTTCGAGTATTTTGAAAACTATGGCCGTTATGAAGACAGAAATATTGACGATTAAACAAACACTGCAAGAAGACGTTTCAAGATTAAATGACGAAGTTAGTTTACTGAAAAATAACAAAAATGACAAGGTACCTAGAAATTTATTATCCGCTAGACGAGATCGTTCGCAGACGCCTTCGAGACAGGCCAAGGCAGTGAACATCTCGACAAAGGAAGTGCTATCCGAAAAACCACCTGAATCACAGAACGAGCTGATATGCGAGTCCATTCCCGATCGATATCCGAGCCCAACACCTACGACAATGCCCGTATGGGGAAGTAGTTTTACTAAAATCTATGGAGAAGCTCAGAAACGTACTCATGATGACCGTGAAGACAACGATGGGTTTCAAACAGTGACCTATAAACGTAAACGCCCTCGTATTACTGAACAGCAGAATATGACGATAAGGACTAACAGCATGACGCCCCACAAGCTAAATGCTGTGAGAAATAGAAGAGGAACTAAACAAAGTGAGAAGTTAAAGGCAGCAGACCATATAATATGGATTTACGCATCACGTTTCAAAAATGACTGCACTGAATCAGACATTGAAACATATATTTGTGAGAACGGTCAAACAGTGTTCAGTGTAGAAATGCTGAAACCTAAAAATCCGACTAATTTTAAATCGTTTAAAATCGCCGTCGAAAAGAAAAGCCTAGACGTTATTCTAAAAGAAGACTTCTGACCTGAAGGCATTGTGTTCAGAACGTTTAAATCAAAATCATAATGGATCATCACAAATATGAGGGTATAATAAAAATAACGACGTTCAACTGTAAAAGTATTAAAAGATCGTTAACGTACGTAAATGAACTGTGTAATGACTATGATATTATATCGCTACAAGAAACTTGGCTGTTGCCAGATGACCTAGACTTTCTTAGTCAAATACACTCAGATTTTTCATACTACGGTGTTTCTGGAATGGACACCTCATCTGGACCAATACGTGGGAGGCCATACGGAGGTGTAGCTGTTTTATGGAGAAGGAGCTTATTCCCGAAAGTGACACCAATAGATTGTGATTCCAAGCGTGTTGTCGCCGTGCGTCTACAACTGCAGGACAGGTCCGTTATCGTTATGTCTGTATACATGCCTACGGAGTGTACTGAAAATATGCCGTTATTCACAGAGTGCTTAGGTGTAATAAACTCGATAATTCAAGACTGTGAAGATGAGTGTGTGTTTGTGTTAGGCGATTTCAACGCTAATATCGACAGTGCATTCGGGACAGACTTGATAAGGTACTGTAACGATCAGAATTGGACCTGTGTTGACATTAATTATCTGGGTGAGTCCTCAAACACTTATACGTTTCTCAGTGAAGCTCACGGAACAACTAGTTGGCTAGATCATTGTGTAGCGACTCCCGCCGGTTGGGATACCGTTCGTAAAGTTTATGTTTTGAATGAAGTGAACTGGTCGGATCACTTTCCACTAGTAATTGAATGTGATTTTAATGTAATTAGGCGTAAGGCTGTGACTCATGAATCAGTTGATAATAAAATTACACTTAATAATAGAAATAAGGTACAGTTGTCCGAGTACAGCCGATTGTGTGACGAATACCTGTATTATATAGATATTGACCCACATAATACTAATTGTAACGGTTCGCCGTGTAGTGACCACGTTTGTCGTAATTTGATAGACAAATATTATCATGCTATAATACAAACAATCACAAGGGCAGCCGCTAACTCGTATAAAAAGATCAGAAATCAAAACTGTAAACCAGTTATCGGTTGGAATAGTCACGTCAAATCGCTGCATTCACATGCACGTGATGCTTTTCAGAACTGGTCGCTTCATGGTAGGCCAACAGATGGACCCATCTTTTTAAGTATGTATAACACTAGGAAAACATTTAAGAATAAATTACGGTGGTGTCAACAACACCAAGAACAGTTGAAAATGGATGTAATTGCGAAGCAAAGGGTCTCCGGCGATTTTAAACAATTTTGGAAGTCAACAAATAAATTGTCTTATAAACCTAGTCGCGCGTTAACAATAAATCAAATCGAAGATCCCAAAAAAATCGCGGAGGAGTTTGCTACTCAATTTAAAACCTGTTTTGTGAGTGAGTCATACGAGCCCGATGCCAGCTGTTTTGCGCCGGCGACGACCGCGGTGAATCATCACAATGTCGTAATAACACCTGACATGGTATTTGAATGTTTGAGAAAAATGAAGCGCGGTAAGTCGCCGGGGCATGACAGTTTATCATTGGATCATATTATTCTGGGAGGCCCTCAGTTGGTTGAAAAATTATGTGTACTGTACAACTTATTTTTAAAGCATGGATATTTACCGTATACATTTATGAAAACTTTAGTAGTACCACTGGTTAAAAATAAAAAAGGCGACATATCTGATATTACTAATTATAGACCGACCCCTGGCAACCCCCCCTTCAATGGCTGGCAATCCCTGGCAACTGTGCTATCTAAGATATTTGAAAGGTTATTGCAGCCACAACTTTTAAGATGTATAAAGCTTAACGATGCACAGTTCGGCTTTCGTAGCAATCTTTCTACCGATACCGCCATATTTGCGTTGAAACAGACTGTGCGTTACTATTTAAATAGAAAAACTAATATTTATGCCTGTTTTCTTGATTTGAGCCGTGCATTTGATTCAGTCAATTATAAAATATTATGGGATAAAATGAATAACGCAGGTATATCAAGTGAAATAATTAATGTTATTAAATATTGGTACGGGGGACAAAAAAATGTTGTAAAGTGGGGTAATAGTTTGTCTAATGAGTACACTCTCACTACCGGAGTAAGACAAGGTGGACTAACATCTCCTACACTATTCAATTTATATGTTAACGACTTGATAGAGGAGCTAAGCAGGGCCGGTGTCGGCTGTTCTATCGATAATGTCACTGTCAACAACTTAAGTTACGCCGACGATATGGTGCTGCTTAGCCCCTCTGTCAAGGCGCTGCAAAAATTATTGAACATTTGTGAAATGTACGCAGAAAAGCATGGTCTCAAGTACAATGTCAAAAAAACGGAAATCATGGTTTTCAGATATGATAATAGTCCATTACCTATACCTGATTTATTGTTGTGTAACACCAAATTAAAGGTTGTTAAAAGCTTTAAATATTTGGGTCATATCCTAACAGAGAAGTTGAAAGATAATGAGGATCTGGAAAGACAAAGGAGAATGATAGCTGCGAAAAGCAATATGCTTGCACGGAGATTTGCTAAATGTACCGATCAAGTAAAAACTACTTTGTTTAACGCGTACTGCCGGTCGCTATACACATGCCAACTTTGGTATAACTACACGCAGCGCGCATACAACGCGTTGCGTGTACAATACAACAACGCATTTCGATGCATGCTCCGACTTCCATGGAGGTGTAGTGCGTCAGGTATGTTCGCGGAGAACAGAGTAGACGATTTCTATGCAGTTTTAAGAAAAGCGAGGGCCTCCTTCATGAGCCGTGTGCATGAATCTGACAATGGAATATTGAGAGCCATAAATGAAGCTAATCTTTTCTTTGTATATGGCTGTCAATATTCCAGCTAGCCAATATAAAATAATAATTATAATTATATAACTTGTTCCTAATTTTGTATTGTAGAATCTATGGGTGTATGCCTGCAAATAAATAAATAAATAGAATAAATAAATAAATAAATAAATTGAATACTCAATATATTTATTGCATTCACATGTGAACTTACAGAAATGAACAATGTGGACCCGAGTCGGACACAGCAAAAGTAAAAGTAGGAGAGAATAAAAGGGCTTTTGTTTGACTATATAGTTGATTGTAACTGATTATCTATACTAATATTATAAAGAGGTAAAATTTGTTTGTAAGTTTGTAACTTTGTAAGTTTGTCTGTAGGGGGTAATCTTCGAAACTGCACGTCCGATTTCAAAAATTCTTTTACCAATAGAAAGCTACGTTATCCCGGATTGCTATAGGCTATAATTTATATTGATATCATGCTCATTACCTGACCTATCACAATTTTTGTTTAGCCAGGCGGAAAGAATTACCTTTTGAAACGAAGTTTTTTGCATGCGCTGCCTAAACAGTTTTATATAACTTAAAACAATGTTTGGCAACTTGGTCCGCCTTAAATGGTGCTATAATAAAGTCCGCGACACCATATTTCTATCTATTATATTTTAGTAGATATAGTAGCTTTTATGATTTAAAAAAATGATTTTTCAACATACTTAAGTTTGGACGATTTTTTAAACAACGAAATATTAAACCATATCAAAAATAATAACATTATGATCACAAGGACATCATAGATATAAGATTTGCCCTTTAAAGTATGCCAATCGGTTAAACAGTTTCGAAGATAATATAAAATTACTAAATTTCAAAATTCCGTCCAATATTCACGCACCGCAATAAGTAGAACATGCTTTGTACAGATATTTAATTCGAGGAAAAACGATGATCACCACGTTGATGGCGTTTTTGGAACTCTGCAATACCGACGTATTTGCAAAAACTATGTTGTACCATGAAGTTCCACACTATGATACGTGGGCTATAATAACAAGTTCTCAAGACGAAGGCGCGGTCATAACCTAGAAGGGCATCCAGACATATAATAAATAATAATAAATAATAAATTGTTTATTTCTCACCCCATTTTTTTTACAATATTTAGAACTTAATTTCGTAAAACTTAGTTACAAGCAATATTTTATATTTAAAACATACAATATGCTGTGGTGGCTGTGATAATTGGGTGCGCCAAAGTTCACCTAAATTTTTAACTCCGATAATTGGAAATCCGAAAATGTTCTTCCTAACATTTTTCATCCTAACAATCACAATTCCTAACTACTCTGTCTCTAATGTTCATAATCCGAAGCATTCAACTTCATAATGTCAGTAGCAATAAACATCTAGTATACTTTTATTTGTTTTCCTATATTTTCTCAACATAACCATCTTTTACACTATTATTCAAAGTCATATCTTTTTTGTTTAGATTTCTTTTTATTCATAATAATCAGTACTATAGACATTAATTTTGCGTAACTTTATTTTCACATAACATGTAGTGTCCCCTTATTTCGCAGACAGCAATTTCATAGAATTTCGTTTTCCAGAAAATGTTTCATATCATATTTGGTTCTTGTAATTTTATTTCGACTATTATTGTTTCAAAGACTATTTACTTCAATGAAACATATTTCACAGAAACACAATTTAATTAATTTTTATCCACATTTTTTTGTTTAACAAACTTATCAAACTAGAATTATTTTTTAACGAATATTGTTTGTTCAGTGTATTTTTCCATGGAATTTATTTCAACGAAAATATATATAAATAGACAATAACTAAAATATTGTCTTAAAAAGAGAATATGTTGTGCTATAAAAGTTAATGACAGAAACGAATCGCTGCGAAACCGACTCCACGTAGTCTTGTCTGCCCTACCCTAGAGTGTAATTTAAATTCGCGTAGGCGCGGAGGGGCGAGGCGGCCCGCGAGCTGAGGAGCAGGTGGTTTTAACGCCCGCCGCCGCGGCTGAGGCTGGCCGGCTTGGCCGGCCAGCAAGCCGAAGCTGCGGTGGTGAGCGTGAATACCATCTGCGACGATAAGATCGCGTGGGACCGCCGGAGCCCCGCAACGCCGGAGCCGTGACAGAAATCATGCCTGCTGCATGTTGCATGCTCGCTTGCATGTTGCATGCTTGCTTGCATGATGCATGCTTGTTTGCACGCTGCATGCTGCATGCTTGCTTGCACGCTGCATGCTTGCTTGCACGCTGCATGCTTGCTTGCTTGCATGCTGCATGGTTGCTTGCGCGCTGCATGCTTGCCTGTATGCTGCATGCTTGCTTGTATGCTGCATGCTTGCTTGCCTGCTGCATGCTTGCTTGCACGCACGCGCAGTAGGTTTGAACTTGGCAATAGACACAACCCAGTACGTTATGTAAAGCATACCCCCAAATAATAATCATACCCTCAAATTAAAACTATAAATATCATCTTCTACCCACATATATTTTTTATTACACTTGGTAAATATTTCTTTCCGAGTATGAGTGAAAATATTATGGTAATTATGTTTAGGGACAGAAGCGTTATGATAAAAAACAGTAGGAGTTTAAATATATTTACATGAATGATATTATTAATAACAATTTTCGGAAACATGAGTGTTATGAACATCGCCGGTAGCACTACAAATAGTATGAATAAAAACTTTAGGATGAAAAATTTTAGGAAGAGTGATCATTCGGATTACAAATCCTTAGGAAGTACAATTTCGGGTAAAGAACTTTAGGTGAGCCAATATGGACCCGTGATAATTGCTTAAAAGTATTGACCCTATCCCCTGAACTAGGTGGTATCCTGTATCTCAGGGGGTAGTGTTCAGTGATGAGTTAAGTCTACAATATTTACCGAGTGCCACTACAATTTATTTTATTCGATAATTAATATTTGCGTATTTTTGAGCATGTGGTATGTGAAAAAGTAGGTATGCTATGTAAGTTGTACGATGAAGAGTGGTGTTTAAGTGTAAAGTAGGTAGGTGTGACGTGTATTATGAAGTGTGAGGTGTGTAAGTGTAAATATGTGTGGGGAGGAATGTATGTAAATGTATGGATAGAGTGTAGGACGTAGGTGGATGTGATTGTTTGGGTTATGTAATAAAGGTAATGAGATTTTCTGTTTCCAAGTAATCCAATTGCAATAACCACCTCTTAACCGCATCTTTTACATAAAATGTGCTTAGTTTAATTATATTGGT
The DNA here is from genome assembly GCA_947361185.1 of Charanyca ferruginea. Taxonomy (NCBI): domain Eukaryota; kingdom Metazoa; phylum Arthropoda; class Insecta; order Lepidoptera; family Noctuidae; genus Charanyca; species Charanyca ferruginea. The sequence continues at coordinate 13,233,559 of OX376056.1, read as the reverse complement.
TTTTTTGTTAATTTTACTGTATAGGTAAGAACTTAGAACAAAGTATTGTCTTTTAGCGAAAGATGTGTTGTGTGAAACACTGGGACAGGCTGGTGAGTTTCTTCGTCTGCCAGCATCGGGCAGGGCCACAGTTCGATGCCTTCTTAAGATGGATTGGAGCACAAAGAGCTTACGAACAGTAAGAACCTTGCAGTCTAAGTACAGTTGCCAAGTAGGGTATCGATATGGCTTTTTCATAATGACCTTAAGAACAGCTCTTTGGGCTCTCTCCAAGGGAAGAAACAAGGTCTTAGCTGCTCCACCCCATACCGGGGTACAATAGCTGATCACAGACTGGCATAGCGCAATGAATATTTTTATAAGTAGCTCTTGTGATACTGATTCTCTAAGAGATTTGAACAGATAAATCAGAGTTCTTAACCTAGCAATAACCTTCCTTAGCTGTTTGTCCCACCGTAGTTGATCATCAATTTGCACTCCAAGGTATCTAACAACACTGGCTGGAGTAAGAGTCTGGCATTGGCAGGTCTGTGTATTGTCCCAACATGTATGTGCAATTATGCTATACTCTTCCGATGGTTTGTTATTTTTTCTTATCGTAAATGTTATATAATTAGTTTTTTTAATATTTAGTGTCAGAAGGTTAAGGTGTAACCAGTTCATTATTCTTCTAAGACACTCTTCGGCCTTCACTTTTACGAATTCCCAGCTGGGTCCGTACACTATAATAGCAGTGTCATCTGCGTACGTAAACATAGTTGCATTCGAGAGTGACATTTTGCAGAGGTCATTAATGTATATTTTAAACAGTGTAGGTCCTAGAACACTACCTTGTGGCACACCGAAGGTGACAATTTGTTCGTCACTGAGTAGCGAATTAATTATAACCTGTTGTGTCCTATTTGTTAGATAACTCTTGAAAATCGATCCCGATCGATCTCTTGATTCCTATTTGTTCAAGTTTGGTGAGCAGGATGGGGACAGAGACCGTGTCAAATGCCTTCGCTAAATCTAGGAAGACGCCAAGACATTTGTTTTTTGTATCCAGTTGTCTTGCAACGAACTGTGTCAAATCTAGTACGGCATCTTCGGTGGATATGCCGCGACGGAAACCATACTGATTTTTAGCAATAATGTTGTATTTGTCCAGAAAACTGTTTAACCTTGAGTTCAGAATTTTTTCAAGAATTTTGGACAGCGTGGGTAGTACGGATATTGGCCTATAATTGTTAACACAGTCTCTGTCCCCTCCCTTGTGGATAGAATGGACTAAGGCTTTTTTAAAAGCCTGGGGAAATACACCTGTTCTTATGGACTGGTTGCATATGTGTGTTATGGGAACTGTTAATATTTGTCTGCATTGTTTGAGTATGTTGGTTGATATTTTATCCCAACCCGTGGCGCAGTCATTACGCAATTGTAATATTATAGAGTCTATTTCAGCTTCGTCAGTTTCCAGAAGAAGAAACGAATTACCGGGAGGTGAATTTTCATTATGTGTTGGATTTGACTGTCGACTTTGATTTGCAGTTATTATTTTATTTGCTAGGTTACTTCCAACATTTGTAAAATAATCACAAACTTGGTTAAGAGCAAATCTAGGGTTATTTTGGTTATTAAGTAGCTCTACGGGTGATGAATTGACTTTTTTAGTATGAGTGATGTCTTTGATGACGTTCCAGAGGGCTTTGGGATTACGACCGGATTTCTCGATTTCCTTTTTTTCATGTTCTCTTTTAAGTTTTTTTAGAAGACGATTACAAAAATTTCGATAGCGTGTGTATGTTAGCTTTATAATTAAATTATCAGGATTCTTAGATGATTTCTTATGTAGCCTATCTCTATGTTTAATACAGCGTAGAAGTCCTGGAGTTATCCAGGGTTTTATATTTCTTTTTCTTCTACATACCGGGACGGATTGTGTATGCTTATTTATTATCGTCATTAATAGCGAAATGAATTTATTAGTAGATTTATTTGCGTCTTCGATTTGTAACACTTCTGTAAAGTTTATCTCTTCTAATTCTTTTTTTTATCGCTTGGTAATCAATCCGATTTAGTATGTTATTTGGTTTATGAGTAGTGCTTGCATTTTGTATAGATAACATGACAGGTGTATGATCAGTGATATAAGTATCGAGGACTATACTAGTAGCTGGTAGTGTAGACTTGAGTAAAATGTGGTCTAGGCAGTTATTAAGTCTAGTAGGAGAAGTGTGAGTTGGTATTAGTCCGTGTGACGCATTCAGAATGGGGTAATCATTGCATCGTTCGTCTGATGTGTTTGGTTTTATGTCTATGTTAATGTCTCCCATTAGTGTAATACCACACCTCGGACACTTCATACAAAACTTGCAAAATAATTACCTATTACTACTACAAAACCAAATGACGTCTGTACACGTGCAAATGTGTGCGTGAATTTTAGTAGGGTCACAGTATAAAAACATACAGTAGGACGACGCCTTTGATCTTCTTGTAAATGCCGACAACGTGTAGACATTGTCGCAACAGCTAGGGTTGTCTCAAGTAAACAATATTTTTTAATTTATTTTAGATCAACATTATTATTAACACCAACCATTATCAAAAATATCGTTTTTTTATTAAACAGTTTTATTTAGCCCTGTTTGTTTATTTATTTGTTTGGATCAAATCAAGTAATTGAAATTTGTGCACCTTTAGTATTAGTATAATTTAACAAATTCGGTATCATTGTAAATCCAAGATGGCCGCCACTACTAAATGGCGGATTACATATTTTATCACTACTTCCTCAATATAAGTATCAAATGAAAGGGCTTGATTAGTAAAATAGAGTTCGTTATGATAAGCTAATATGGCCATCAACAAAATGGCCGGATCATTTTTCTTTTCACAACCCTTTATAGGTAAACCAACCAAAATTATAGGTAAGAATGTACTCATTAAACGGTTTTATTTAGCTGGACTTGTTTATTTGGGTCAAATCTAGCAATTGAAATTTGACCTCCTTCCTGTTTACGGATTGATCTGAAATTTGGTACGCACCTTTAGTTCTCATGACAATATAATGTAATGCATTCGGTTTCATTGTAAATCCAAGATTTAAATCCTATTTTTCTTTTCACAACCCTTTCAATATAATGAATGATATATTTATTTGCATGAATATAGGTAGTCAACATAGGTCTTAAGATTAGGAGAGTTTCACTATATTCGGCATTTCTGCCATACAAATATTTAGATTTTTCATTAGCATGCATGATTTGTAACATGTACTAATTAGCAATACTTAACATAAAAATACTAATAATAATGTCAAAATTTAAATTTATATTACAATGCAATTAACAAAATTAAATACGATTCTATTAATTTCAAATAATAATTTATATAAAAACTAACGATCAACAATAATGTTGTCATGTCATTAAAAAAATAAATAAATGATAGCAAGATTAATAAGATGTCAGCAATTAGATGTCATATATTATAGTAATAAGTATCTAAGTTCTACATTTTACACTCAAAAAATTCATTGATGGAATAAAAACATCTCTCACACAACCAGTTAAAAAGCTTTTTATTAAACTCTAAGTCTGTAGCACTTCTTAATTCTTCGGCTAAGTGATTATATACTTTCACCGCCATAGTATAGCAATTTTTGTTGCATACTTTTAGCCTATTACGCGGGACTATTAGTGGCTTTTGTACTATTTTCCTCTTTGACATAGCCTTTTCATCTTTTTCAAAAAGCGAGTAGTTACTTCTTACAAATTTGCAGGTTTCAAATATATATAAAGACGGCAGGGTAAGCAGCTTTTTCTTAATAAATATCAATTTACAAGAGTCTGTCCATTTGAGATTGAAAATTGACCTTAAACACTTTTTTTGGGCGATAAATGCCCTCTGGGCATCTGTTGAATTCCCCCATATAGTTATTCCATACCTTAGAACCGAACAAACATGGCTATGGTATACCAATAAGGCTGTTTGAATGTCTGTAAGATTTTTGATCCTCCTAAGTGCAAATACGAATTTGTTTATTTTCTTACATACATTATCTACTTGAGCTTTCCAATTGCAATATTTGTCCATAACTATTCCTAAAAAGTTTATATTGTTAACTTCTTCTATGTCATTATTATTGTATTTTAAACTTAATTTCATGTCATTTTCTAATTTTTTGTGGTTATTATATGTCAAAAAATTTATAAATTTAGTTTTACTTGTATTTATTTGTAAGTTATTCCTATCTAGCCAACTGATTAGATCTGTCAATGCTTTATTTGTAACTATTTTACTATTATCCAGAGTTTTCTCTTTTGTCAAAACGGTAGTATCATCTGCAAACAATATAGTATATTGGTTCGTGGAGTCAGGCAGTTCGTTTATATATATAATAAACAATAAGGGGCCAAGGACACTTCCCTGTGGTACACCACAGTAGTTTGCTAAGTACGGTGACCTAAAGGTTTTCTGGACGGTCTGGTTTTTACTTTCGAAACACATTTTTTTTATCTCCGTGCATTGTTGTCGGCCTCTTAAATAGCTTTCGAACCAACTATAAGCTACGCCTCGTATACCATATTGCTGAAGTTTATGCAATAAGGTTTCATGACACACCATATCAAACGCCTTACTCATGTCTAAAAATACTGCTACTGGGATTTCTTTTTTATTTATAGCATTCATAATTTCTTTAACAAGTTTAAAACATGCCAAAGTTGTAGATTTTTGCTTAATGAAACCGTTCTGTTGACTACAAAATACATCATGTTTATCTAAGAAATTTATAAGCCTTTTACTCATTATCTTCTCAAATATTTTTGAAAGTATGGGAACTAAAGTAATTGGTCTATAATTATTTGCTTCAGATCTAGGCCCTTTTTTGTGAAGAGGTTTTACAATAGAAAGTTTTAAGCTATCGGGGAATATACCCTTCTCCAAAGATAAATTAATTATGTAAGTCAAGGGTTCTGTTAAAGTTTTTAAATTTTGTTTGATCATATTTGTACTAATGTTATCATATCCAACTGAGTTAGTATTTCGTAACTCCATAGCGGTCATAAATATTTCCATACAAGTAGCTGGTTCTAGATACATTGAGTTCACAACCGTTTTATTGAAAACATGTTTATTTTTTGGTTTTTGGGCGTTTCCCTTTTTAGCAATGTTGACAAAGTAATTGTTGAAATATGTTGCTATCTCATCACCTTCTTTTAATATCTTTTCCCCATCTAAAATTTCTCTAATTTCACTGCTAGTATTGTTCTGTTTAAGTTTATCATTTATTATTTTCCATGTAGCTTTACATTTATTGTCGGCTTTCTCTATGTACTTTTTATTATTATCTCTTTGTATTGTATTTACACAATGTCTTAGTTTCTTACTGTATTTTCTAAAGTGTTGTTTATTGTGGGTAGTTTTATTTTTATAATAGATACCTTGTAGTTTTCTCTTTGTTACAAATGACTTTTTTAGACCTTTAGTTACCCATTTTGGGTTATGAGAGTTAGGGTTCATCTTAATTTTAATCAATGGAAAACACAGTTCATAGAATAGACAGAGTTCATCGTGCAATAATGAAAAGGCTTTATTTACGTCTGTTTCCAAGTATACCTCTGAAAAAGACAGCTTTCTAATGTAGTAATTAAATTTTTCTATATTTTCTTTACTCAGGTCCCTTTTGTATGCAAAAAAATGTTTTTTAAATATATTGTTTTCCGTATCTAATTTAATTGATAATGTTTGCCCGGTATTGTGATCCGATAGTCCTAATTCATGTGTTTCACCTTTCGCTTCTTTGATGTCACTTATAATATTGTCAATGCAAGAATTTTGCCTAGTTGGTTTACTTATGTGTATTTTTAAGTCATAATTGTATAAAATATCGATAAATGTATTCTTATATTTATTATCACTTAGAATATCTATATTAAAGTCACCACATAGAATATTTTTATATTTGTCTTTGTTACGTGTTTTATCTAATAATATTTGTAATTTTCTAAAGAATATATTTATATCAGAATCTGGTGTTCTATAAAGGCAGAATAAGTTCAGGTTATATTGTTTTATCTTAATACCGCATATTTCAAAATGTTTTTCAATCGCAATACTATTCAACCACTCTATGTTTTCAAATTCAACATCTGGCTTCATTAGTATGCAGACTCCACCTCGCCTTTGGTCTTTCCTAGAATAACTGCTGACTAATTTAAATGAATGTACTGTCATATTATCTTCTTCTCCAGATTTAATAAATGTCTCACTTAGGCATAGGAAATCCACAGAATATTTTTGATCCTGAAGCAGATTAAGGGCAATTTCAATTTCATTTATTTTGTTAATAGCACCTGCAATGTTTTGGTGGAAAATAACATGGTTTTGGTTTTTAGCTACGAAAAAATGGTTTATTTTCAACTTGGATCATTTTATTGCCTTGAGGTAATTCAGTAACGTCTGATGATTTATTCATATCACCTGTCAATATATCATCACCAGTCTGTGTGCTTTGGTTTTTACTTTTAGGAATACTGACACACGAGTCTAATCCAGTTTTTTTGTTATAATAATTAGATCTTCCATTAAAAGATAAAAACTGTTTGTTATAGTCTAATTGATCTAATAAAGAATTTATTTTATAACTTAATGATGACACATTATAACATTGTTTGATAAAATAACATTCTTTAGTCTGACTACAAACTAAATCTAACATTCCATTCAATTTTATCTCATTGGAGCAGATGTTTTTATTCACACCTATTATAATTACAGGACAAGGCACAGATTTTAAAAACAAACATAATTCTGTGGTCATTTTTAAGGTATTGTCATCGTTTTGTCCAATAGATATTATCAATTTATCGTCAGCTTTAATGTCAAATAATTTTGCGCTTGTTAAGATTTCCTGTGTGGAGGCATTCGTTTTGACTATAGAGTCGAATTGATAAATGTGATAGGGGTTACTAAACCTAGATTTTGTCAGTTGTGATGATAATCCACTGCACTGACTGCCTCCAATTATAAATGCCCTTTTGTTACACTTGTTTGTAGTGTTACATATCACGTTTTCTGTGCTGTTTGTCGTCTTAGTTTCCTTAGTTTCCGTATCCGTCTGTGAAGTAGTAAATCTTTCCTCACACGTATTTTCACTTATTTGTGGGCATTTTGAAGATTGGCTAGTAGTCAATTCCTTATTCAACTGTTGCAAGGGGATTAATGGGCTCTCGTTTAATTTTTGAGGAGAGGCCCGAAAACTGTCTGTAAGTCGACGTCGTACACTTTTCCTAGTGCTGCTTGACATATTTTGTCTAAGAGTCGTTAGTGGACTTTTACATAACTGTTTGAGAATGCCCAGTTCTTGATTCATGTTTGCAACCGTTTTTTTAAGTTCTATATTTTCTAAAATAATATTTTCCATCTCACTCTGTGTACTCTCTAAGTTTGATTTTAATTGCATAATTTCATTTTTCATTTCCGCCATGTAAGTTGAGCATAAGTTGGTAGATAAATCAAGGCTTCTACCTAACAATTCATCACAGGACATTGGGCTAGTTTCGCTTTGATCAAGCAAGTCCATTGACCTTGATTTAATAGTTTGATGTTTCCGTAACGTAACGTTGTTTATTTCTTCCATGTCAGTAATTTATTTTTGTTTTTTGAATATGTAGGTAAATGATACAATCGAACGTTTGAAACGAATAGGTCTATATCGTTGACAGAAATATTGGTGAAACATCCACAAAAAGTGATTCTGTGCCACTGAGTTTCGAACCGGCACACAATGTCGCACAAGTCGACTATGTTGCTCTTGCCGCCAACTAAACATTAGAAATCATATCCGAAATACATGGTCACAACGTTTACCATCGGGTGAGGAATAATACTAGTCATGTTAATGAGGTCCAAAGGTCAGTTTTGAATCAGGCAAAATGTATCCGTGTTTTATTTGTTCAACCGATTTTTTTGGAGTAATATTTAAAAATACACTCACTTGTTCATGTTATTTCCTTGAACTTTTTTGCTGATTTCTTCACTTTGGTATTTATTATATTGTGGTGTAATAATATTGTATAAAACTTCACTATTTCAGCTGTTTCACGCTACTTTATATTTTCAGTAATTTCTGGTATTAAAAATATACATTTTTGATCACAAACATTATATGATGGGAGTCACACAATACTGAATCATATTCTTCACATAGACTTGATAAAAAATGTGTTTTACTATTTTAAAATTATTTTTATACACGGAGCTAATGTTTACTTAGGCTACAGCGCCATTGCGTTCTTTACCAACCCCTACAGATATCAAATGAAAGGGCTTGATCAACAAAATGCTGTAATATGCTTTGACAGATTTAAAAAGGAACAAAACTAAAAACTTGTAAATAAAAAATGAGTAAAAAAACGGTTTTAAATCTTGGATCATCTTTGATTCTAATTTCGACCCCATAATCGTTTTAAGCGACCTCGAGAACCATGAAAATGACACCCATGACGAAAAATTTGCAAATTTTCCTCGGCGCCATCTTGGATTCTAATTTCCACCCCATAATCGTTTTTAGCGACCTCGAAAACCATAAAAATGACACCCATGACGAAAATATTGCAAATTTTTGTCGACGCCATCTTGGATTTTAATTTCGGCCCCATAGTCGTATTTAGCGACCTCGAAAACCATGAAAATGACACCCATGACGTAAGTTTTGCAAATTTTCGTCGACGCCATCTTGGATTCTAATTTCGACCCCATAATCGTTTTAAGCGACCTCGAGAACCATGGAAATGATACCCCATGACGAAAAATTTGCAAATTTTCATCGGCGCCATCTTGGTCGGCGCACAATAAATAAATGTCGGCTACACGTCGCGGCGCCAAGTTCGCGGCAAGGGCTCAGGATAATTTCAAGTATTTTCTTTCTATCAAATAAACAATATTTTATTTATTTGTTTACCTTTCATCCGTGCGCGGAAATTGATGAAATTGCAGTTCTTTATTAATGTAAGATGACGACTTGCAATCTTTCACAACACACTTCGTATGTACCATTGTAATAAAATTATTTTACATTAATTAAAACAAAAAGAAACTGACACATGATAGCCCTGAAAGTTTTCTCCCGAACTACTAACACGGAAGCGTATGCAGTTCGGGAGCGCCCTTCCCCCGTCTCGCCCCTCACGCCCCGCACGATTGCCCTGTCTAGACGTCTTCGTCGGACGACTGTATGATTTATAGACTGTGGTAGGGTTGAATCAGTTGGATGTCGTGGCGTACAAAATGGCGCGAAAAGTGCAGCGCTTTGCGTCGGGTGAACCGAACGACGACGGAACTACCCGAACGTTTCGAGCATTATTATGAAGTGATCTTGTCCGAGCGTTCAATTATTTATTTCTTAGAGAAATAAAATAAATGATATTTGATTTTGAATACTCGGATTTGTAATGACATAAAAGTAATATTATAATATTTATTATGTAAAGAGGTTTATTTATTCATCAATAATGGTAAATTAAGGTACCTACCTAATTACAAAATATGGAATTCACGATCGCCCCGTACCATTGCGCGGCAACGCATTTTTTTTTTTCATTTATTTCGGAACCAGTCCATGTCCATACATGTTAAGTTCAAAAGTATTAAAAATAAAAATTAAGGATTCATTAAAATATTACAATAATAATAATTACAATGGGGCGACGCGACAAGGTTAGTGCGTAGGGTACTACTTTTCAATTCCAAGAATGAATAGAACGTGAAAGAAAGGGACATAATTACATAACTAAGCCAATAAAGAGAGAGAGCAATATTAATAGCTGGTAATGTTGGTATGTTATTATTACGGAAGTTTTAATTGTATTATTATAAAACGACGAAAACTTGGAAAATAAATGAATCATCGATATTAAAACTAATAAATAAAACTTAAAACAAAATAAATCGCAAAATTGTGTGTTTGTGTCAGCAGTACCTACAGCGCTGCAATTCTTACGATTTTGAGCGCCCTGGCTAAAGAGTCGGCGGTTAGCCCCTCCGGTGCGGGGTCGAGGGTGCGGTATCTGATATAGCGCGGGGAAGAGAGTGTCCCTTCTGTACGTAGTACTATTAAGTATTCTGTGGTAATACTGGTATACTCAGTTAATGTGTTATAAACAGTATTTAGACTATCTATAAAGTTGACAAAATTTTGTCTATGTTTGTAGGAAGGCGAACGATAAATGGCCACAAGTGCCAGTTTATCGTCTACGCTGCAGACCAGGCAATTAGCATCCTTAAAATCAGGCTCTAATATTTTGCAGTTAAGGTTATCAGCAGCATAAATTATTATACCATCATTTTGATTGCGAGTACGCTTGGTGTAGTGTGATGTATATCCATCTAAGACGGGTATTTTGTGGACCTTACTCAACCAGCACTCCGTTAAAACTATGAGTTTACATTTTATATTTATTAAAGATAGTAGTACTGTTAGCTCATTGAAATGTTTGTTTATACTTCTAATGTTTAGGTGTAATATTTGTATAGCTTTGTCGTGTGTGGGTAAGTATAGGGTACAGTCTTCTGGAGAGCAACAAAATGATTGAGCCCGTGATACGGACTCTAATTCCTGATTTAGTTCGATTAAATTAGCCATTTATAAAAGATTTGTGTAATGTCCAGAACAATGTGTCCAAAGTTTTTTTTTTTTTTTATTACCTTCATTATGTATTTATCATAGTGTGTGTGTTTTTGCTGTGTTTCTGTTTTTGTGTGTTTAAGAGTACATAAGGATGTGATGTGTTGTATGATTTCATTATGTGCAGTGTGGTGTGGGTAGAGTAAGTAGGTAAGCAAAGGTATATAAATCAAAGTGTTTATACTAAACATACAAAACAGGAAAATATTAAGCAAAAAATGAGTGATTTTGACTATTAACAGTATCAGTCGTATAACGTTCCCCTGTAGATCCGCTAGGCACTTCTCGGAGTGAATCAAAATCTGCTTTTCACCTTGCTCCTTACGCAGGAAGATATTGCTATTGGTAGACCAGCAAAATTTGTAACAGTTTTTCTTAGCGAATTCTCTAGCTAAAAAGAACAACTTTTTAGAGCTTGACGGGAGGAAGTCAGCAACGTACACAGGTTGGCGCTGCCGTTGGAATACCAGCAAGGTCAGTGTTCAGCTTGTCCTCTTTGTTTTTCATATTTTTGTTAAAATCGCGGATAGCTGATAGCATTTTCTGTTTGGCTGACACAGTTGAGAATTCGACAACAATTGGGCGCGTAGTACCGGGTTTGCCCGGAAGTCGGTATACATCCCGTAGTTCAGTTGACTGTACCGGCATCCCAACAGCTTTCCCGATGTTGCTTATGGTGCGCGTTAGATCCTCGCTAATCTCCTTCTCCTTTAGAGGGACATTTCTGACCTCAATACAAGATGAGCGTGATTTGAACTGAAGGTCCTGTACTTTTTTCTCAAGGTTTTCAATGTACGTTTTCTGCTCTTGTCGCTCCTTTTGCAAATTTAAGACTTCCTTCCTGAGATCTTCATATTGTTTGCTAATGAATTCGGCTGATTCTTGTATTTTAGAGTTTTGTGTCTTTAGCTCTGCTAAATCAGCTGCCAGTCTCGACATTGAGGCATTTTGTTTCTCGATCATTTGCGTTAAGTGTTCTTCTTGTCCAATCTTCCATGATGCCAGTATGTCCTTGATTTCAGTTTTAAGCTCTTCGAGCTTACTTATTTCTTTTGGAGATAGATCCGTACGCAGACGCTTGTTCCTGTTCACGTTAACAAAACTCACATCGCTTGTCTCTAGAGCATGCAGCTCAGGTTCAGATTGAGTTAAATTGCCTATTGGGGTTGACGGCGGGGTGCGTTCGAGCCTCGACATCTTTTAGGTTTGAGTCGTAATCCCACCGAACGTTCCACTTGCGCTTATCTTATAATGATTAAGTAATTAGCACTAATAAATTAATATTTTAGTAATAATGTTACCGTATCAAATACACACTGTCAACACAGGACGATCCGTAGCAGCTGTGCGTAGCAGATAAGGCTGGGCGCAATGACGCACGTCGTTGTAGCAGTCGTAGCTCGTAGCACACCTTATTGACGCTACGTCATTCGCTTGCGTAGCACTGAGTAATTTCGCCGCGTACGCACAGTCGCTCGGTGGCTCGGTGGTTAAGGACCGGACCAAACTCGCTCCCACTGCTGCGCGCGATGGCGGCGGTTCGAATCCCAGCCCAGCAAATCCTCGCGCTTTATTTCGGTGAAATTGAAGAGGTATTCACTACTATAGTGTCGTCACTTTCTAGTCCCACCCAGTAGGAGGAGCCCATAGGTAAGAACGCACTATGTGTGACAAGGAATTGAAATCTTAGCTAATTAACCAATCACTAAAAAGAAACTAAAAAATTGTTATTAATTTACACGGAGCAGCGACACACGTCCGTTCGCTAGTCAACTGTGACTGAACTCCTGATAAAAAGAGATGAAGCCTTGGAAAGAGTGCACGGTGTACATCCGTATCAATCAGAATGCTTTTATATTAGAATTTTGTTGCACCACGTACGCAGCCCAACTTCGTGCGAAGATTTAAAAACTCTGAATGGAGTGATCAAGGAGACGTATCAAGCCGCTTGCCAGGACAGAGGTTTGCTGGAAACTTATGATCACTTCGATTTTTTAAGAGACGCTTCAATGTTGCAATGTTCATTGAAAGTTATTGAGTTGCTAGCTGACCCGACAGACATTGTTCTATCCCTATCAACCTTGCCGACCTACATACCTACACTTTTTTTTTTTTTTTTTTTAACGTGGGTAAGTCCTCATAGACTATCCCCGTCCGGGGAAGACGGGGGAGTGTGCCGGACTCTTATCGGCTAAAACCACCACGGTGTTCCTCGACCGACCTATGGGTGGGGGTACGGGATTCGCTCGCGCATGCACCGCGCCCCCACCAGGCTATGACCCGCCAATGATGTAGGCGGGTCCCGTCGACCTCGGCGGTCTAAACGCCGCCGAATCCTCTAATGTGGCGCGCGCGCAACACGGCGCGCCGCCTACACGAGCCTGCTTCTGGTCGGGTGGTGGACTGCCTCTAAGTCAACCACCCGCAGGCCGGCAACTCATGGAGGCCGGAGGTCATTAAGCGCCCTCCGGCGCCCGGTGCGTCTTCTCCTAGAGGGAAGCGAGGCAGTTGCTTCCCTCACCCTCTCTGCCGCCTCTTTTGCGTGCATGACATGCTCGCAAAAAGAGGCAACAGCCTCCCACGCACTCTCGCTCTGGACCATCGAAAGGACGATGTTCGGGAGCGAGAGGTCACCTACTGCTGCGGAGAGTTCACGGCGCTGCTCTGCCCAAGCTGGGCACTCTGCCAGCGTGTGCTGCGCCGTGTCCTCCAGGCAATATTTACAGTGGTGACAACCGGGCGATTGTTCGCGGCCTATGCGACACAGATACTTCCCGAAACAGCCATGTCCGGTCAGTATCTGCGTCAGCCGGAACGTGAGGGCGCCGTGTCGGCGCCCTTACCAATCCTCCATGACGGGTCTTACCGCCCAAATTACGGCGTGCCCGACCTACCTACCCTACCAACCTACCTACCTACACTACCTACCCACCTATCCTACCTATCTGGCCACCCTACCAACTTACCTAACTACCCTACCAACCTACCTACCTACCCTACCATCCATATCTACCTACCAACCTATCTACCTACCCTACCAACCTACCTACCTACCTACACTACCAACCTACCTACCTACCTACCTACCTACCTATCTACCTACCTGCCCTACCAACCTACCTACATATCCTACCTGCCCCAATTTTCTCACCGCTTAAGCGAAATCCGTTTAGCCGTTCTCGAGTTTTACCGAGACTAACGAACAACGATGTATTTTTGAAGACATCAGACACGGAGTTCGACGGCAAAATCAGGATTTTACCACGTCTTTTATCGATGACAATTAAAGTTTTATATACATATTAGAAAATAAGTTTCGTGCAATGTGCAGGAAATGATGCAATAGACACAATGTTGGTAAATCCGTATCAGTGAATTGGCTACTTTTGTGAATGAAAATTTGCTAATGTCAGTCACAGATCAAAAGAAAGCTTTAGATGCAATTATTGACAGCATAACGAGCAATAAAGGCAAAATATTTATTTTGGACACTCCAAGTGGCACATGGAGAACATTTCTCGCTAATTTAATATCAACACATGTTAAGCAAACCTGAAAAATTGCTCTGGCAGTAGCTCCATCAGGGATTGCAGCTACTATAGTAGGCGACGGTAAAACTGCACATTCTACCTTCATACTCCCATTGACATTTTCATTGGAGCAACAGTCGGTATGATCGATACGCAAAAAGCCCCTTGGTCTGTTGTCACAAGTTTTTACATTAAATATTTACTAGATAGAGACATTCGTTGGCTTTATTCAAGGGCCCATATCCCACATATGAGCGATACAGTCAATGAAATCAATAATCTTATTTTACAAAAAGCCCCCGACCAAGTCAAAGTCTAAGTCAAATCATTTATTTCAATTAGACCATGAAAAGGCACTTTTGAACGACATAATAAAAAAATATAAAGTTGATTCTAGTTGCCCATTCCAAAAGGAAGTTTCGTATGGAGAAGAATGGGCAAGAAACTCCATACTTACTCTTTTAAAAATAAATGTGTACAATATTTTGCATTTACAGTTTACAGTTATATAACTATACGTGGATACGATGGACCTTGCATAAAAACACTATAGTTGAAGTATGTACAAAGTATTACAAGATAAAGAATGACAGCTAAGTAGTATACATAGTGTTCACATATTATTATTAACAATTATTGTTAAAGTAGACAACCACTCCATACATTTCAACAAACTATGAACCAGTGTGTGAATTTGGTTCACACACTGGTTCATAGTTTGTTGTGCAAGAATTAAATATAATGTACTAAGTATAAATTAAGTAGTTTTAATTAGCAATCAGTTTGATTTTGTCTAGACTGAAGATTGTCCTATGGAGCCCGGACCAGCATGTTTCCAAGCATTCTTATCATGGATATAATCCTAATATGCTTGTTTACAGAGTGTACTTTTAATATATGTTTTAAATTTTCTCTCGTTTAGTTGCAATATAGCACTAGGAATTTTGTTATAACACTTAACACAGAACCCCATAAAAGATTTATGAACTTTAGACAATCTAAAATATGGTTGAGCTATTTTGTCTTTGTTTCTAGTATTAATATTATGTCTATCACTAACTTTATTAAAGAAATGTAGGTTTTTTCTTACGTACATAATATTTTCATAGATGAATTGGCAAGGCACTGTCATTATATTAATATTTTTAAATAGTTACCTAAGAGAATCGCGGCGACGTAGATTATAAATGGCTCTAACAGCTCTTTTTTGTAAGATGAAAATGGATTAAATGTCGGCAGCCCGACCCCACAGTAAAATACCATACGACATAATGCTGTGAAAGTAGCTAAAGTAGACCATCGCGCAGTTTCTACATCTGTCAACTGCCTTATCTTTCTAACAGCATAAGCCGCGGAGCTTAGTCGCCCCGCAATAGATGTTATGTGAGGTCCCCATTGTAATTTCTCGTCTAGCGTGACTTCTAGGAAAACCGTTTGACTATTAAATTCCAGTTTCTCTCCATTTACAATGATGTCACAATTGCTATTTCTAACAATTGGTAAAATGAACCGAATACATTTGTTTTTTTTCATTAAGTACCAAATTGTTTACCGTAAACCAATTTTGCACCTGAAGAATAGCGTCATTTACGTCGTCAAGATGTTGTGACCGTCTGTCTACTTTAAAAATCAATGAAGTGTCATCGGCAAATAACACCATCTTCGGTTGATTTTGAAGTAATTGGGGTAAATCATTTATATAGACTAAGAATAGAAATGGACCTAATATTGAGCCTTGAGGAACGACCATAGTCATTTTAGACCCCAATGAGTTCACACCGTTAACCTGAACTTTTGCCTGTCTATCCCTCAGGTATGGACCTTAGTAAATCAAGATAATCAAGGAAATCTACAAGTCAAAATCTAGTCTCGTCAAAATCTACAAGTCCATTGATACAGTGTGTAATATCGAGGATGCAGTCTACTATCCTCCAGAATTTTTGAACTCCCTTAATTTCATCTGGCGTGCCACCTTACGAACTGCTATTGAAAATCGGAATGCATAAAATGCTTTTAAAAAATGTCAACCCACCTAACCTGTGCAATAGCATAAGGCTACTCATAAAAGATTTAAAAGATAACTTAATTGTAGCGACCTTAAATTCTTATTGGACCAGGAGCTGGCCAGTTGAAGCAGATCCCGAGAATTCCAATGATTCCCACAGACCTGCAAAGATCGTTCAAGCGACTCCAATTTTCCGTAAAATAAAAATGCCCTAACTAAATTTTATTAACAAGTCCTAGGGACAAGCTTCTCTTTGGTTGGGTTTGACCCAAGAAAATAATGTTTTACCCATAGGCAGTTGGATCACCCAACAACCAGATTATTTTGTTACCAGAAAATAAAACAACCTTAAACAGTGAATACAGAGAAGCTTTAAATTAAATACCTACCTATTTATGTACCTACATTTATTTAGGTACCTACCTACCTAACCTAAATTTTATTAAATTCTTTCTCCTACAGAAAGCTACAGTATCTTATAGACTGTATTTTCGAAATACACGCGGACGAAGTCGCGGGCGAAGTGCTAGTTTATAATATAATAATGAACCTATTATAATAAAATTAAGCAATTATTATATTTTTAATTAGTTAGGTAATAATAAAATCATTGCGATTTTATTATTAATTACTATTGTATATTATTAATTATAAAATAATTGCATTATTAATTATTATATTATTATTATTATTTTAGTTATTATTAATTATTATGTTATTATTATTTTAATGTAATTACATTATGTACCTAATTTAAAATTTATAATTTAATTATTCATTTATATTAGCTATTATGTACACACATGCACATGCACATGCATGCATATGTGCACATTTAGATATTGGAAACTCTTCTAATTTATTTATGAATGTATATTACTATTTTGTTTTTTCTATAGATATATCGTGTATTTATTACATATTTTAATTGACATGACTAGTGTACTTGTTGAGTGCAGTTTTAGCTTAGAGCTTGGTAAGTTTAACCTATTTTTTTGGCGTAATTAGACTGTATGTTTTCTCTTGTCGTGTAGATATGTGTCAACAGTTGGCAGGAATAATGGGAATTCCAAGGAATTTGCGTGAGCAAGCAGCAACAACAACTAGAGAACTCGATAGACTTCACGCGCGACATTCATGTCGACTGACATTTACGTTACAAGCAAATGCAAGTCGAGCGCTGGGCATAGACATTTGTCTAATGTGACATTTCGAGAATACGAAAATTCGATTTCAATCGACATCCGCCATTTTATTTCGACATATCTCTAATTCGACATTAAGTCTATTGCGCGAGAATTGCCACTCTGAAGTCTGCTTGAAACTGCCTGAGAATGTAAACATAATGTCAATGTGTGCGTGCCAAAAATAGCGGTTTGTTCTGAGTGGTCTCTCTGCACGGGCGCGCCGCAGCCTAACGTACTTTGTGCTGGTAACTATGTAAGAGAATCTTGGAAGTCGAATTTAAGCAACTTTTTGGCTGTATTCATTTGGAACTTAGTAAATTTAATGAAACCTGTGAACCTGTGTGGTTCCATCGACCTGACCTGGAAAACGTATATAAAGTCGTGTTGTTACAACTTCCTTGAGATGCACTTAAGTTGTGAATCATTTTCAAGAACTCATGATGGAACTCCATAACGGAACAACGTAGCTATCCTAGTCGTGTTTGAGCTTGCAACAATTGTCTTGAGATGCACTTTGGCCATGACTAGTTATCAAGGTCTGATGATGAAACCAGAAGATAGGCACTAGAACTCCATAACAGAACATCGTGCCCTAACAAACAAAAAAAAAAAACAAATCAAAGATTTTATAAAACTGTATCTAAAAGCCGCCTAAGCCTTTACTATTTTTAGGGTTCCGTATCCAAAGGGTAAAAACGGAACCCTATTACTAAGACTTCGCTGACTGTTCGTCTGTCTGTCACCAAGTTGTATCTCAAGAACCGCGATATCTAGACAGTTGAGTTGACAAGTATTTCTGTTGCCGCTGTAACAACAAATACTAAAAACAAAATAAAATAAATATTTTAGAGGATCACATTATAACAAACATGATTTTTTGCTGTTTTTTTGCTCGATGTCTGATGTTGTAGATAATGGTACGGAACTCTTTGAGCGCGAGGCCGACTCGCACTTGTTTGTTTTGTAGTGTAGCATCTACTAAGTGTGTATAATATTTATTCATTACGAAAATTGCCTAATTTGCCTTTAGTGATCTGAGTGCCTAGTGTGAGTTTATAAATTTATTCGATTACGTTCAGTTCGTTGTGTATGAAATATTTATTCCCATTATTGATACTAGATAAGGCTATTTCAAAATCCTATTGCAAAGTTGTCAAAGTCAAAGTCAAATCATTTATTTCAATTAGACCATTAAAAAGGCACTTTTGAACGTCATAATAAAAAAATATAAAGTTGATTCTGATTCAATCTATCAAAGAAAGGATGTCAACAATATCTGCCCAATTTAGTACGGAAGGTACACTTAGTGGCATAAAATACACTAGATTACACTGAATAATATTGCACTCTTAAAAAATTTCATATAGTTGCCCGGGGATGAGAATAAAATAACTTTTATCGTAATAAAAAGGACGCCATTTTAGCACTATATCAAATAACCACCTTATTAAAAAAGTGTCAAGTTTGAACACAAAACAAAATGACATTTGAAATGTCAACCCGAGTGACAACCAAATAAAACGCAATCGTGCTTTCATACTTGCCACATGTTTTAATTGTATTACGGGTTATATTTTAATAATTAGCTACAAATGATTTATAAATGAAAATACATTTATTTTCCAATTCCTCTATTTTTTCAATACGCTTTGTTGCACGTGTACCTCGAGGCACATATTTGGGCCAAGTTGTATGGGATTTTGTTGACCTCCTTTGACAGATGTTTCTTGCTTAACGTGCTGGCCTCTGTACTCAGGAGTATTCAATGGAAACTTGACACAGTACAGCAGCCCATGTAAGGATTGCTGCACTGTTTTTTTATGGATTAGGTAGGTAAAAGAAAATGATTCAAAGTGGTAGCTACAAAAGTAATTTTTATTCATAGAAATGTTGTTATAAACAAATGTTGTTTGACATTACTGTTAACATCACTTATACTGGTGTTCTTAATATAGTAAGTAAAAAAAATGTGTGAGTGCGAAGGTACAGTCACCAAAAGAGATAAGTATCTAACCAGGCTCGTCAGATTTAGTTGAAGTTTTCTAAGAAACCGATGCATGTTTCTGGTTAAATAAAATAAAATTAATAGAGAATAAACAGTTCAATGATTCAATTTAAATTTAATTCAAAAACGTCCATCGGTTAGTAAACTTCAACTATTTCCGACGACCTGGATACTTTTATCTCTTTTGGTGAATGGACTGTACTCACAATAATTGATTAAGTATGTGTAAACATGTGAGCTCGTGCCAGTAACAGTTTCACGCACACGTGAATAACAAAGTCTTACAGTGACGTCATCTGACGCTTACGCGTCTCAGCTACCGTGTACCAAGCGCTAAGAACTCAAACTCTAAATCATTTACCCATAATAATATTATAAATGTGAAAGTAACTCTGTCTGTTACGCTTTCACGATGAAACGGCTGAACCGATTTTGATGAAATTTAGTATGAAGATAGCTTGAACCCCGGAGAAGGACATAGGCTACTTTTTATCAGTGACTTTGTCTGCATCCACTATAACCGACATTCACGCGGACGAAGTCGCGGGCAAAAGCTAGTTTTAAATAAACCATTTACAAGTACTTTTGAATTGTCAGTCAGTCAGTCCGAAAGTTGAAGCTAGTTGCTCGTTCCAAACAGTAGGTTTCTATGGAGAAGAACGAGCAAGAAACTCCATTAACACTCTTTTAAAATCAATAATAAGTTACAAATTTCGGGTACATCATTCATATTGCACATTGTTCATGTTTACACATCTAGAAATATTGATTTTTTGTACTCATTTTGTTTACAAAATATTGTTAAGAAAGACTACAACAAAGGAAACACGAAAATAACAAACCATACCGCACATAAAACGAAAAACAAAAGTAGAAATTAAATTAATATCAAAAGATGGGTTATTTAAACAAAAATAAATTTAAAATAATAAAAAATTGCATTCCCATTACAAAATAATAATAATTCAAAAATATGTAATACCAACATACCTCCTATGTATTGTCCTGTGTATTGGACACTGGTCTTATAACAACCTCAATTTGACAAAAAGTATGTTACCTAATCAATTCGGCTATGCTTTAAACTAATTTGGCAAATCAGTAAATAAATACAAGATTTCATATCTATCTACAATTAAAATATAATGTACAGACGCCAGTACATCAAGCCATACCAAACATTCGCCTTTTTTTTACATAAGATAGTAAGTTTTTATTTACGAAAAATAACCTTTATTTAGTAATATTTAAAGTCCTTCGTATTGGTGTTTATTGCCATGCAGATCTTTTCAGTTGTACATGGTCCATCTGAAATAAAAAAATGGCATTTGTAGGATCTTAGCAAATTACTTACGAAAATAAACTCGTAAAGAGCAGTAAAATAATTAATTTTTGCAGGACTATTTTTGTGATTTAAAACAACGATTTTGATCTTCACTGTACTTATGTCAGGCTAAAAAGTGACATACTTAGAACAGTGAATTCACGCATCTTGGTCAAATAAAACTGACGACGGCTAGTGGCATAGTGGTTATGCGATTGATTGGTGCGTTGCGTGTCGCGGGTTCGATTCTCAAAAAAAAATATGACCTACAGATAGTTGTTTTGAGTCTGGTTGCTAGTGTACATATGGGTTTATAATTATGTTTGTAAACACACCCACGATAGCCAAAATTCTATAGGAAACTAGCATTTTGGTTGAATATTAAGCGTCAAGCACAAACCAAAACTTTAAACTGAATAAATAGACGTGTGAAACGATGAATTAATGACCAATTGAAAAATCGAACGTATTTACGTTACGTTACGTTACGTTTATGCTAGCTTCTCTGATCGTAACCATAATTTGACACGTTAAGACACATCTGATAATATTACTATCCATACTTATTACTTATTTAATAATGTAAATGCGAATGTAACGCTTGACCGATTTTGATGGAATTTGATATAAATATAGCTTAAACCTCGGGAAAGTACATAGGCTACTATTTAATCCGCGACTTCTTCTGCATTCACGATAAATAATATTCAGTCAGAAGTCACTGGCAAAAGTTAGTATTTTTTATAAATTTAGTTAAGTTTGTGTTCGTTCGGCAAAATCATGTTTGAGCGCGCTGTCCTTTGAAAGTGCTGGTCCAATTATAAAAATCTTACACTGATAGAAAACAACACTATTATATACCACGTACCGTAGGCTGTTTCTATAAAAGACTTCAATGGGAACCAAATCACAGGCAGAAAATACTCGTAAAATACATAAGACATATTAATACAATACTCTTACCAATATCAAACCATTCTGTGGTGGGGATCCCCGACTCTTGTCGTCCATGAACAATGGCTTCCCTGATCGCAAACGCTACGACTACGGTCGCACATATCGATGGCTCCCCAGTTCCTGCACATAAAGAATATATTCAAGTAAAATCTCCGAGTATTCAAGCCGTTTAACGTAATCATTACATAATATTATTATTAATTAATATTATTATTATTATTATAATATAAAAATAACAAGAATCCGTAAAAAAAATCTCGCCGACAAAGTCGCGTGGATAATATTGACAGTAGGACAGTTTTATATGTGTTTCGTATTAGAAAACACAAAGATCACCACGGCGAATGAGATGGTATGGGGACGGCGACACTATTATTTCAGTTGTATTTGTGTTGTGTTTGTATTTTATAAAAAGATAAGAGACTTCATAAGTTAGCTTACGTAAAGGTTTTTTTTGTTGTTTTAACTTTTTAGTTTAAAAATGTGTAATAGTTTATCATTTTTGTCCCTGATATTTAATTATATGTGTTTTCGCCTTGCGACACTGTACGTAGTGTCATCTGTTATGTGTACTGTCAGTTAAAAAGAAATAAAGATAGCAAATTGATTGTCTCCATGAACGAGTCACGTTTTTTCTTTTACCACAGCCTTTTTTCTATTTAACTAGTCTAACCAAACCCTACGGAAACAAACTTTAACATGGTCATCACGTGCCCTGTAAGCTGCTCATGCGAGGACCTAATGACTGCGTCACCGGATGGCGTTGCCATGGCTGAATACTGGCCCCAACAAGGAATTTGACAAGAACAAACACAATACACACATACACACTCACATACATACACATCCACACACACTCACACACACATGATGCATACCAGTGTTTGCTATCGACACGCTAAGAAGTAGATAGGGTATTCTGCTCTATGTGAGAAACGCCACTATTGATTCTATCTTTCAGGAGTTGCAGTGGTGGAAAATGTGTGATGGGTTGGCCGAAAAAAAGGCGGGTGAAAAAAACTAAAAATACATGTATAAGTAACTAAATGGTTTAGACAATACAATCGGAATAAGTTAGACATTATAAAACAAAATTTGTAATTCGTTCATTCGTCAATGGCCTAAAAAAAAATCAATGGCACTTATCGACTGTTCTGGTGGCTTATTATCACCTTAGGATCAAATTGAGACATTTTCCAAAAAAACTTGTAATACCCTATTGTGTTGGTCGACTGTTACATTTTCTTTTGCCCACTTACCTTTAGATCCAAGTATAAGATCATTGCTATAAGAGTTCTTTTTTAAATATATGTTAAAGTTCTGAGGTATGTCTCTTGCTTGAGGTACGGGGTAGTGCCAGGGTCTGTCTGTGAGGATTGCTCCGTATTTGTCGTAGACAAGCTCCTCGCAGGTCCAATACCCTTGTCCCATGATGTATCCGCCTTCCACCTAAACACAAATTATTCGAATGAAACTGTGTGTTTGCTAAGCGCTCTTCCTCTCTCTACTTTTTAAATATTTGCTGCGCCCGAAAGGTTCCATAATTGTTTCAATTTTTTTTTATTTACCACCTATAACCATTATGGATTGCTACAATAAAAAGATTGAGATTTATTTTAAATTTTAGTATCAGACTAATCGGAGTAAATATTTATAACCTGTGATATAAGTGATAAATCAGGCTAATTAACGTTTTAATCTATACATATAATAAAACAGTAAAAAAACTGTGTCTGTACATTAAATATATAAAAAAAAAAAATTGAGGGGGGTTTAGAAACAGTATTAGAGCACGAATCCAAAAAAAAATTCTGTCTGTTTGTCTGTTTGTTTGTACACGCTAATCTTCGGAACTGCTGGACGGATTTGAATTTTTTTTTTTTTGTTGTATAGGTATTAAGTCTGGGCAACATATAGGCTAATAATTAATATTGAAAACTTGAACACCTGATGCAGAACCGCAACAGACCAGCTAAACTATAAGAGATACAAAAATGGTACCATAGCAAAAATTGTTCCACGTGATGAGCATTTTCTGCTGAGAGAATAAATTTGAAGATCTGAAACACCTGATGTGGAACTCCAAGGGCCCAGCTACACCATAACACATATAGGAATGACGTCTTAGCAAAAGTTGTTCGGTCTGATGAGCATTTCCTGTTGACTTATAAAAATCGAAGATCAGAAACATCTGGTGTGGAAATCAAAGCTATCACTAATTTTACTGTAAAGCTATCACTAATTTCACTGTATATTATAAAATAACATAAGCTGGGAGTACCTCCACGCGGTGAAGACGGTAACAGTTTAGGACTGATTTTTGATGACGCTGGTATATCATTGAAAATTTGACTCTACTGGTCAAAACTCCCATTTTTTTTTTTTTTTTATCGAATTAATATGACTTCCTGCTTATTTTATTTGAGTGTTTCATTTCCTTTACACGGTAGCCTACCCGGTAACGCAGGGGAGCAGTCACTTAGATTTTAATTGATCCGGTATCTCTTCACAATAAAACTATAACCATGCCTAGAAAGAAGTCGAATCTTTCGCAATGTTCCAAAGGAGCGAAAAGATTGAGGATCATAAGATCCCAAGAATCTACCGAAGAGCGTCAGGAGAGACTTGATGCTGTTCGAAAACATCAGGCTGCAAATCGCTCCATGAAAACCTCTTCAGATCGCGAAGCACGTCTGCGTTCTCAGCGTATTTACGCATCTACATCCAGGTCTCTAGAGACAAGTGGGGAACGTGATGCGCGACTGTCCGCTGATCGTGAGCGACATGCATTGTCTCGCGAATCGGAAACGTTTACCGATACAGAATCACGCTTGAGTTCTCAGCGTATTCACATCTACTAACGGGTTTTTTGAAACGAGTGATGAACGTGATGCACGACTAACTGCTGATCGAGATTATCATACATTGTCCCGAACACGCACACAACAAAATATTCATAATCAGTTAGAAAGTGAGAGAGAAAGAATTGCTGGAGTACGGCATGAAGAGACAGAAGAAGAGCGCAGCGAACGTTTGAATTCTGATCGATTTCGACATTCTCTTAGTAGAATGTCGATATCATCTGAAGAATCGGATGTGTCTGTCTGTCAGATATAGCCGTAGGGCATGGCGACGTTCCTTGGGTTGATAAGGAACGGAGTGCATTTACGTATAGGTACTCCTAAGATTAACTACGCCACATATTCCGCCATCGGAGGTATGATTCAAAATTGTACTTTTTGAACGTCTCGAATTGTCTCGCGCATCCCGTTGGTTTCCCGTCCCCCCGGGCTCTTAGAATTCGACATCAGACGTTTCAGATCTTCGATTTTGCCGACTCCGTTGTCGCTGGCATAAGCAACAGGATCCGCGTACGAAGTCGCGGGCAGAAGCTAGTCTTTAAACATAGAATAACTTAGTAGCAGTCTGTTCTACCCTCCATAAAGGGTAAGATAGAGCTGTATTCAGCGCACATACATATATTATTTTGATTTAATTCAACTTACTTGTCCAATGTCTACTTCTGGGCTTATACTTAAGCCAACGTCTTGCAACATGTCAACTCTTAATTGTTCAGATTCTCCTGTCAGTACGTCTATTTCGACTTCACACAAGGCCATACCATATACATTGTAGACTTGCGCATCATTAAATCCAGCGAACCCGTTAGCTTGAAGATTCACATCAGCGTTAAATGCTGCCTTAATCAGCTCTTCCCAAGAGGGATTTGTCAGTGTGGCCCTAATAGGTTCTAATCTAGCGTTCAATTCATCACAACATCTGCTCAAACCAATAATAACGCTGGATGTCGTAAGACTTCCACCAGTAAAAAATGTGTTAGGACCAATAATTGTATTATTGCCTTTTATTTGAATTTTTTCAACAGGTATTTTCAGAAAGTAAGCGGCTACTTGAGCTGCTTTAGTGTTTATGCCTTGTCCCATTTCAACACCAGCGTGGGTAATGGAGACAGTGCCATCTCCGTGGAAGACCGATAGGTTCACATTGAAGCGTTGTGCTCCAGTAGGAGACCACTTCACGAATGCCCACCTCAAGCCTCGTTTTTTCCACCTATTTTTTGTGTTAAAAGAATCTACTGCGGCTCGTCTAGTACTGTATTCAGCTTTTTCTTTCAACGTTTCTACCATATCTGACATTTCCTTCAACATGGTTTTGTCAAGGTTAGCTTGACGGACAGCCACTGGGTCCATAGATAATTCGTATGCAATTCGTTCCATTATGAATTCCATGCTAACTATACATTCTAATGAACCTGAAGGATAGAAAAGCATATTGGAAGTAAGAATGTTCGTGTATCACCGTGTTTACGGTATAAAAAATGTTACTAAGAACTAGAGACTTGAAGAGCTTTTGAACTACAAAAACGTAGAATTCGTACCATGGTCCGCATCTCACAAAAGGAAAGTTGCCGACAACATTTATAATTTAGGCATACTTACAGCATCAAATCTTGAGGTACTGTAAGTACATAATATCCCAAATTATGAGCCATGAATAAATTTAAATTAAGGGGCTATTAAACGACTTTTACAGATTTTAAACTGACAATCACGTCAAATGTGCAGTGTAAATGATTTGAAAAAAATATATGTTAAACTAGAACATTGTCTTAATCACTTAGTAAGTGAATATTTTTTATTATATTAATATTATATAGTTTAATTAATACGTGAAGTTGTGTCTGACGCGGACAAAACATTGACAATCACACAAAATCTACCAGGTATAATTAAACGAAACTTACACCATCTTACAGACAATTTTATTATCTATCTTTTAGTATACGCCTTTTTTTTTTATTTTGAAAGAATACTACTTTTATTTAATTTTTCGACTAAACTTTGAGAGTTTTGGACGCAAAACTGATGCAGAACGGACGCAGTCTGCGTCCAAAACTTTCAAAATTTAAAAGCTACAGGAATATATTTTTTATCTTTTCCGGTATACCTAGATTGTATTTGTAAATATTAAGTTAATAGGTTCATTTTTGTTTCAAATGATGATCACATACCCTGTGTAAACCCACGTATGGAATCACATCCGAGATAAATATTAGAGAGGTTAAACTGACACGCTATGACTAAAATTAAAAACAGAAACGCCACTGGGTCTGATGTGATCCCTGTAGATCTTTGGAAAACCCTTGGCCCGATAGCCGTAGCTTGGCTAACTTAGCTGTTAGCCTTCTTCTACCTTTTTATAAGAACATGCGTGATGTGGCACAATGCGAAAACCACAGGGGCATAAAACTGACCTCACATACGCTTAAGATGTCAGAAAGAGTAATGTGTGTCAGAAAAAGTAAATTAATAAACGTCGACAATATAACAGAAATACCTCCAAATCTTCACAGCATCCAGGTCAACCACTGACGCAATACAGGCAATCAGGATTATAATGGAAAAGTATAGATTTTACAAAATAGTCTACATCGGGAATACTAGGTACAGAGGTCAGTACATCAATCTACAAAAATCTGTCAAATGTCTATGATGGATTTTCAACTATATTACAAAAGGTTCATATTCATTTGAGAAAATTTACCAGTTTCGCATGGCTTGATGTGCTGGCGTCTGTATACCTGAAACCATTTACTTCGGGACGACGCAAATTCCCATCGTAGAGAAGGTTAAATACGTCTTAGGCTCCATGCTGTTTACTACGAAGTATAAGATATATGACTGCTTTTGGAACAGATAAAATTATCTGAATGCCAGGATTTTGCCTGACCTTCGGAATACAGAGTTTACCATCGTATCGGTTCTTTTTTTACTTCCTATCGCCAGTTAAAAACGTCGTTAATTATCTAAGTACTATGTTCTAATCCTTTCAGTTTTTATTTTTTGCTGCTACCGTATGAGAAGTGAAACCGCTATATTAAAAGTAACCCTTTACAAAAATAATAGTATGCATACTACTCCTTACCCGATATTATAAAAACGAAAGTACTTCTGTCTGCCTATTTGCTTATCCGTGTGAATGTATGTTTTACGGCTAATCTGCTGAGCCTTTTGTGATAAAATTTAATATGGATAGTCTGAAGCCTGGGGAATGATATAGGCTACTTTTTTATCAACAAATCAAGCGGGCGAAGCCGCGGGCGAAAGCTACCTAGTATATATTCTCTTAAAGTAATTGTATGTGTCAGATAGGTACATATTACTTGTTTATGAATAAATGGGCCATGACTATGACTATGAGACTCACCTGGTGATCTACAAAAAGTAGTTTTCGATAAATCAGTGATGACATCACAAACTGTGTAATTGATTTTAGTGGCATCATAGCAATTGTAATACACATCCAGACCTAGAGCGGGTACAGTCTCATTAATTATATAACCGTTGATTCGTAAATTGTTGTGTTTAAGCGTTGTATCACTCCAGATCTATAAACATCGATCTGGAAAAAGAACTTTGTTATCAAAATAGTTACCCCCCCCTGTAGATTCATGTACTCTTATTGTAATATTTCACTCTCCATTGCGATTTTTTTTATGACTATGTCTGTCTGTCTATCTGTTACGTCGTAATGACGAAATGGTTGAACCGATTTTTATGAAATTTGAACCCTGACGAAAAGACATAGACTTTTTAATCCGCGACTTTGTCTGTATCTGTGATAACCAACATTTATTTTTATTCAAGTCGCGGACAAGAGAAGTGATTTTGAATTTACTTGGAACAGATTAAGCGTGAAGTCCAAGAAAAACTGTGGGTAATTTTTTTTATACACGACTTCAACCACGTAAATTAAGCCAATCAGTATTTTTTTTAATGAGTGTAAAATTTATTTTAAATTCTAGTTAAAATAGTACCTCGTAATCATTGGAAAAAGGAAATCTTTTGCCAACTGCTTTGAAATTTGTGGCGACGTCTTGAAGAAACCTGCACGGACGGTTCAACTTCTGTACGATAAGACTGCACGCGACGGCAGACTGGATACTACGGGATATCTTTATGCCGAAGCCACCACCGAGACGGCGAACATAACAATC
The DNA here is from genome assembly GCA_947361185.1 of Charanyca ferruginea. Classification (NCBI taxonomy): domain Eukaryota; kingdom Metazoa; phylum Arthropoda; class Insecta; order Lepidoptera; family Noctuidae; genus Charanyca; species Charanyca ferruginea. Next base: position 13,204,861 of record OX376056.1, on the reverse strand, counting down.
AATTCTAAAACATTATACAAATATTAGGTTGTGATCGCCTTAATTTCTGCAAAAGATACAAAGAAAACGAATAACTTACTGCTGAAATTGCAAGAGCAACCGTACGCTAACTTAATAATCGTACAAAACTATTTTCTCGAGGTTTTGTAGATTTACATTAAATTTTATATTTTGCTTTAAATTTGAAAACAACATTCAGGACGTACTTATTTTCATCCATATTCAACGCCCTCGATATCATGAGATGCGTTGCATCAAGCCATTGCGAAGTCGTATGCACTTCTATTCCTTCTTCCGTAGGTCTTGCCACGCAAGCCAAAGTTTCCATAGTAAAATGATACTGTCCATACATTGTGGTACTTCCAGTTATCGTCTTATATACATCTGTACCAGTATTTGTAGCTTCTATTGATGCGAACTTGGTTGTCCTACTAGCGTCTGTTTTAGCTACTTTAATATCTATTACTGCTTTCCTAACATTGCTATATGTAACTTTGACTAATTTTGTTGCTCTTTCAGCAATGTGTTGGGTTTCTGCCACAATGATGGCGAGAGGATAATGGTTGCATTTTACATTCCCACTACATAACAATTCTTCGTTGACTGTGTAAAAGGGACTGTCTGCTGGAGTAAAAGAATTTAATCCTGGTATGTCATTTGCTTTGTAGCATGCTATAACACCAGGACATTTCTAAAAAAAAAATGATTAATTTTGCAGAATCACCGATAGTGTAGATTTTTATAAATACTATTCACTTGATAATTAATAGCTACACATCTAAGGTGAATCCGTCTTATATTATATGAACCTATGGTTGGCGGATATAATATTATTTATGTTTCTTGTAGGACATGTTAAACGAATTGCTGATGATCTTCGCGTGTCAGTAAAAGCTTAAGTTATAATAACAATTATTTATAATTAATAGCCATATTTACCATTGCAGCCGTGTCATCAATCTTGACAATAGTACCCAATTCTGTGCTGAGTACAAACGCGCCAAAAACTTCGTTTGGTAACGTAGGAATATCGTCAGTGTATTGAGCTTCACCAGCACTTTGGATCTAGATAGAACAGTAGTATTATTTAGTACAAACTGTACTGAAATATTTTTAATTCATGTCAGTTAGAGCAAATACAATATTATATATATATAATTATATTTAGCCTGTACTGTCCCACTGCAGGGCAAAGGCCTCCCTCCATTCCTTCCATTGGTCTCGACATTTAGCTATTTCTTGCCAATTCTTAAGGATATCCAAGTCATCCCGCCATCTCTTACGTGGTCTACCGCGGCCCCGTCTCGTCATTTCAGGGCATCAATTTTGGTATTTACGGGCCCATAGGTCGTTCGGCATGCGACAGACATGTCCAGCCCAGTCCCATTTAAGCTGGGCAGCCTTTTGAGCTACGTCAACGATCTGTGTTTTGGACCGCAGTATGGTATTACGAATGCGATCGGTTAATTTAACACCAAGTATACTGCGCTCCATAGCACGTTGGCAAACCTTAAGTTTGGACTTTTGGATGTTAGTCAAAGACCAAGTCTGTGCTCCATAGGTTAAGATGGGAAGAATACACATATCCATTAGCTTGCGCTTCAGTGACATAGACGCTTCAAATACAATAAATAAAGATAAATGTAAGGAGTAATTGAAGATTTGAATAGGATTCTGTAATTTTGTCTCAAAAGTTCCGCCTATCACCGAGTAACAAAAGTTCCGCCTCGGAGTTTCAAAAAAAGAGCAAAGGAGCGCAGCATTCTGGGTGTAAAACGACAGGATAGAAACGGAAACACCACGCTGCGTTCTAAAACAGGTGTATCAGACGTAGGCAAAAGGCTGCCAGGCTTAAGGGCGCGTATTCGATTTAGCGCAACTCAAAATCAAAACTATTACTAGAACGGCGTAGCAGTATTGACACACACTAGTACAACACAATGGTCTGTTTGTGTGCATCAGAAAAAGGAATATGCACGAAAACGAAAGGGACCGTGAGCGAGCATACAGAGCAGACGTGTTACTTGTTATTTACTAATTAAATTAAATTTTGCACCATTTTAAAGTAAACGAAATAAAACTTTAATTACGAACATCAGCTTAAAGACATCGACGATTATTGCAAAAACCTAGGAGTGAATATCCGCCGTTTAGTGAATACGCGCATACGCAGTAAGAGGCGCCCTTCACCTCCTCGGGTAAGCGAGACAAAATTATTTTTATTCTCTTTTACGCCCACGGCGGCGCGAGCTGTGTGAAGCAATACTGCACGTAATTGACTCTTAAATACACCCAGTACGAAAAATAATCGTCTAACATGAGTCTAATGAGGTCTCCACAAAAGAGCGGTGGATCGCAACCCGACTTAACAAAATTAAAAGATGTAGTTATAGATACACCTCACCCGTCCGCTCTAGATTAAGTACGTACATATATCTATTATGTCTAGACTCTGTCGTTCGCAAGCTCAGCGGTCTATGTCCACCGGATGAGCCCTGTATGTATTTTGAATTAGAATAAAAGTCGCCTCCAAATCGGCAGTACGTGTTCTCATTTTTATCCTCAGTAAAAATCCTGAGTACCTACTCATTTAAGTAATATATAAAGTAAGGTTTCTCACGCTCCGAAACCAAAAGTGGCGCAGCCGGTAGGATTTTCTCGTAGAAATCCGTAGTTTCGCGTTTTTCCGGACGTCCAAATTCGACTAGAAAACATTAAGCGTAACATCTACGAAAGCAGAGAAAATCCTTCGAACCAAATAAATATTCTTTTAAATCGCGTGAGTGCAGAAATCATCGAGTATGGGAGTCACGGGCGGTTGGTGAGTAAATCTTTTCGCCAATCCTATGTTCCCTAATCCTCCTATATTTTTCATAAGTTTTAAATGTTATTTTCGAGATCAAAACTTGCTCATTATAACAGACAGATTATTGTTTAGTCTTTAGCTGATAACTCTGTATGAAATTATGTGGTCTTATCTCTGTTCAATTCTTAGAACATAAAACATAGAGTAGTGTCAATGTTAGAGAGTTCATACTTTCAGCATTAACTTTAAAGTTCAAATCTAGATTGATTGAATTGAATAAAATAAACAGTATTAACTGTAAATTCAATTAATAATTGTAAGATAAAGTAACTCTTAAGGTAAAAATATTTTTTTTCTAAATTTACATTTTTGTAGTAGAAGTATTACGAAGTTTATTTTTCATATTATTGGGTATTCTGATTAATTAATTTTGTGTCTGATTAATTAATTGTGTGTTTGTTATATTGTAAGTGTGTGTGAATTTTAATTTTAATAGGATTATTTTAAAGCGAGTTGCAACCTCTGTACAGTTCATTACTCTATAATCATGACGACACCCACTACAGTTGCAGTTGCACCAATACCAAAGGAAATTGTTGATTTAATTCCACTGTATAATGGTGATAAAAGACAGTTAAACCTTTATTTGAGAAAATGTCAGTACGTGGTTGATCGATTTAAGGGAAATACAGAACAAAATCTTTATGTTTTTAATGTTTTAACAAGTAGATTGAAAGAGGATGCAGCTGCGCTCTTATCGGAACGTGAAGATATTGTTACATGGTCCGCGTTCAAAGATTTGCTGATTCAACATTTTGGAGACCCCCGGAGTGAAGCTTGTATTAATATTGAATTAGAATCTTTAAAAATAAATTCAAGTGAAAGCTTTTTAGATTTTTGTAATAGAATCCAAAATGTTCGCTCGTTATTAATGTCGAAGGTGAATACAATTGATGACGTGGAATTAAAACGTGCTAAGTCGGTTATCTACAACAATACGGCTCTAAATGTATTTTTGTACAACCTTCCCGAAAATATGGTGCGTATCGTTAGGCTTAAATCGCCTACAACCTTAGAAGCAGCCTTGAGCATCGTACTCGAAGAAGTCAATTTCTTAGATCAATATAATATGCGTAACCGTATTCATAGTAATAATCAAATTTCGGGATCAAGTTCAAAGTCATCGTTAACCCAACCAGTGGGGTACAAACCTTTTCAGTCTAAATTTAATTTGAATAATCCCCAAAATACGCAAAACAAGATACCTCAAACTTTAGGTCAAGGTCAACCCTTCAAGCCAGTATTCGAGTATCGGCCTCAATTGGGTTTGCAACCACAACAGTTCGGTTATAGGCCAGCTCAACAGAGCGGATATAGGCCACCTGTACAGTTTGGTTATAGGCCACCTCTACAATTCGGTTATAGGCCACCGCAACAGTTTGGCTATAGGCCACCTCAACCGTTTGGTTATAGACCACCCCTACAGTTAGGATACAAACTACCGCAACAACTGGGTTACAAACCACCGCAGCCTGGTTCGAATCTTCCCCAGGTATTAAAACCCCAAAATCAAGATAGTGACGTATCTATGAGAACAGCCCAACCGAAGCAGCAACAAGGTTTTAATTTGAATGAACTTACTATGCACGATTACGAGTATGTATATGGACCCTATTGGGATGAATTTAACTATTATAATCCGTCAAATGACTATGACTACTTAAATGACATTAACTATTACTATGATAACGTAAATAATGACACGAACGATTGTAACATACCTGATGACAAATTAGAAGCAACAAATGACAGTCAGAATGTGAATTTTCAGGAAAAAGCCTCGATGGAAGACAAGAAATCTTGAAACTAAATTGCGATCCTAATTTAAAACTTCCCTACATTTACTTAGAAGAAATAGACGCGAAAATGATGATTGATACTGGTAGCATGAGATCATTTATCAGCCCTCAAAAGGCTTATGATTTTTTCAGTGAATATATTAGGAAAGAACACTTTCAAGTGGTAAGCACCCACGCTTCTAGTAGACACGATGAAGTAGTGGAAATTCCTCCGTTACCTACTTTTGTAACCAACGCTTGGCATAAATTTTATTTGTATGATGTGGACGCACAATATGACGGACTTATTGGTAATGACCTTTTGTTACAATTAGACGCAGTAATTGATTTAAAGAATCAAGTATTAACAACTAGCACAACTTGTATTCCAATAATTAATAACAACTTAAATTATGTAATTAATATACCGCCGCGAACAGAACAACGAGTTAAGTTACCTATCAATCAATATTCAGGCGATGCTATTCTTGATTTTCAAGAATTCGAGAATGGTCTGCGTATGCCCAGCGCTATAATAAATTGCATAAATGGATACGCGTATTCAGTAATCCAAAATACTTCAGATAGTCCAAAACGACTTAATATAATACAACCCTTTACAGTTACTAAATATGAAAATAATGAATGTAAAATAAATGTTACTAAAAATAATACTGACATAGAGATAGACAAGTTACTTGAAGACAATTTGACTAAACTCAGACTTGACCATACCAACGAAGAAGAACGTGAAAAAATTTATAGACTTTGCAAGGAATTCAAAGACATATTTTACTGTGACCAAATCCCCTTGACATTTACTAACTCGGTAAAACATCATATTAGGACTAAAAACGAAGACCCTATATATGTGAAACCGTATAGACAGGCTCCGTTTGTTCAAAACGAAATCAACAGACAAGTTGACCAATTGATAAACGACAATGTAATACAAGAGTCTCATTCTCCTTGGAACGCTCCTGTTCACCTGGTGCCTAAGAAGATGGACGCATCTGGAGAAGTTAAATACAGGATGGTGATAGACTTTAGACGACTTAACGAAATTACTATCGATGACAAATACCCCCTACCGAACATCCATGACCTTTTTGACAAATTAGGAAAGAGCACTTACTACACTACGCTTGATTTAGCCAGTGGTTACCATCAGATAGAATTAGACGAGAGGGACAGACAGAAGACAGCGTTTTCCACTCAAAATGGACATTTTGAGTTCCTCAGAATGCCGTTTGGGCTTAAAACGGCCCCAGCCACATTCCAGAGGACAATGGATAACGTTCTACGTGGACTACAAGGACTACACTGTATGGTATACTTAGATGACATCATTATTTATGGAAATAGCCTTGATAACATGATACAGAATTTACGGACTGTTTTTGACAGAATTAGGGCCACTAACATGAAAATCCAATTAGACAAATCAGAGTTTCTAAAAAAAGAAGTACTTTACCTTGGACACACAATTACCAAAGAAGGACTAAAACCCAATGACGACAAAATTACGGCTGTACTGAAATATCCTCTTCCAAAAACCACGACTGAGATTAAAAGTTTTCTTGGACTGGTAGGATACTACCGACGTTTCATCAAGGACTTCGCAAAAATTACCCAACCATTGACATCTTGTTTAAAGAAGCGTAATAAAATTATAATAGACCAGAAATACATTGACGCATTTAATAAATGCAAAGAACTCTTGATACATGCCCCTCTTTTACAATACCCTGACTACGACAAACCTTTCATACTTACGACTGATGCGTCAAACATAGCTTTGGGTGCAGTTTTGTCACAAGGACAAATTGGCAGTGACAAACCTATCGCTTACGCTAGTCGCACTCTTAGCGATACCGAATCACGCTACAGCACAATCGAACGGGAATTGCTCGCTATAATTTGGGCAGTAAAACATTTCAGACCATATTTATACGGTCGAAAGTTTTACATATACACTGACCACCGTCCTTTAGTATGGCTTCGATCTCTGAAAGATCCAAGTAGTAAACTTACACGTTGGGGACTCCGCTTGCAAGACTATGACTTTGAATTAATATACAAAAATGGCAAACAAAATACCAATGCCGACGCCTTTTCTAGAATAAAAATGTTTGCTTTAGACTCTGACGATGATAATGAATCGCTGGTAGTTAACGTGGGTAAAAGAGATACGGAATACTTAGATAGTATAGTTACAGAAAGGGCCATAGTTCATAATAAAAGAGAACGTAGCAATTCATCAACTATAACCATATCAGATACAAGTCGAACAGCAACTGCTAGTTCTATAGACTTCATTGACGGAAGCATTAATGAATATCCTGTTCAGGTCGAGTCTAGTAAAACAGATACAATTCATTCAGCCTTAAACGACTGTACTGGAATACCAATCTTACATGAAGCTATAGACACTAAGCCGAATCAAATTTTAGTTTTCTCATGGTTCAAAAATGAAATGCAAGTGAAGGATCTCTCGCGTGACAAACAAAAAGTATTAGAAGTTTTCTTACCAAAAGACAATCCAGAACTGATTAAAGATTTTTTGAAACAACACATTAAACCAAAGTTTAAGTATTTCATTTATTTTGAAGATAATGAACATCGTAAGTTATTCGGTAATATAATAATTCAGCTTTTTAGAAAGGATTTAATTAATTTTTATGAATGTACAGAACGAGTAGTTTATGTAGAAGATGAAGGAGAACAAAAATCTATAATAATTAAGCATCATGAAGGAAATACGTGCCATCGCGGCATCAAAGAAACATTAGTTAGGCTTCGTAGGAATTATTATTGGGATAGAATGCAGGAGACAATAGCGGCAGTTATAAATACTTGCGAGGCATGCCAGAAAATGAAACATGATAGAAAACCCATTAAACCTATCTTACAACTATCACAAACACAAAATGCTCCGTTTCAGGAAATATTTATAGATCTTTTTAGTATTGAAGGTAAAACTTATCTAACCCTCATAGACGCTTTTAGTAAGCTAGGTCAGGCCATCGAAATTCAGAACAAATCTACTCCAGAAGTAGTCCGTGCTCTAATGAAGTATTTTTCATACTACGGAGTTCCAAAAAAAATAAGTTCCGACCCAGGGTCCGAGTTCAATAACGAGTTAATGAAAGAATTTCTAAGCTTACATAAAGTCGAACTTCATATTGGTACACCCAATAATCCCAATTCCATGGGTCTGATAGAACGATTTCACTCCACCATAATCGAAATATACAGATTGGCGAAATATGAAAACCGTTGTACCGATGCGGCATCTGTAATGACATATTCAGTTATGGCATATAATCACTCCATTCACTCCGTTACTGAACTCACTCCATTCGAAGTTGTTTTCGGGCATACTGATACTAACAACCCGTATAGCATACAGTTAGAAAAACAGTATTTTCAGAAATTGGTGAAGGATCATGCTAAACGCATCAGAGTCATGTATACACACTTAACAGAGAAAATGGTAGCAATAAAAGTAAAACATAGGGAAAGGAAAGGTGGTGAAGCTGAAATTGAATTTAATGCAGGCGAAATTATTTTTGCGAAAGACGTAAACAAGCGTAAAAGTAAAGACAAACCCAGATACGTAAAAGCAAAAGTAATAGGTCAAGCTGTAAGAAATATTTTACCAATTCAAATTGGTGAAAGAATTACTAAAACCCCTATTAAGAATGTTAAACGCCCTTCGCAGGTGGTGCGGCATCCTGTTGGTAGTGATGCCCTCGCTAGCTTTTCATCTGCAAAATCTTGAAGGAAACCCAGGTATATTTCCAGTAAAGGAAGGCCTAGCACACATTCAAACTGATCACTGGACTATAGTCAAGCTCATCAGTTTAGAACAGATTCATAATGATTTAAATTACATATCCAGCAACTTCCAACAAATGTGTAAACTTATCGATTGGAATGCATCATATTCTCAAGAACTTACAAGTATGAAAATACATACAGAGTTTATACTCGATTTAACTATAGAAAAATACCGACAACTAGTTCCGCAGAAACGTTCTAAAAGAGGACTGATTAATCCATTGGGTTCTATTATAAAACTAATAACAGGTAACCTAGATCACGATGACGCCGTTAGATACGAAGAACTTATTTCCAAATTAAATCATAATCAAATAATTACTTCAAAAAAATTAACAATTGTCTCCAAAATGTTTCAGAGTTTCATTAATGTAACTGAAACAATAAATCAGAATACTGCATACTTTCATAATCGCCTAACAAAGATTGAACTGCTTCTGAAAGATTTATCTGCAAAACAAAACAACTGGATTTTCTTAACTTATCTTACAGGATTATTTTCTGTATTCACGAGTAGTTTCCGTACTATCTTTGCTAGGCTAAGTGAACTTGAAACAGCATTAGCGTTAAGTAAATTATCGATACTACATCAATCTATTGTGAATTCTACAGAATTATTGCATCATTTACAACTAATTTCTAACTCAGGAAACTTAATGTATCCTCCAATAGAAACAAATCTATTGAAAATAGAGGAGACCATTTGTGTAAAATCATTTATTAAAAATAATCAGATTACATTTATAATGGAAATTCCACTTACGGATAACTCATCGTATAATTATTTTAAGATATATTCCTTACCAATCTTTCATGAATCTGAAAATAAAACCCTAGCCATTATTCCCAAATATCCTTACCTTCTGGCGAAAGGAATGAAATACTTACCACTAATAAAACCATGTCGACCGCTCTCTGCTGGAGATCAGTTTTTATGTACTGCGGATAATCAAGCCTTATACTATGAACTTACCTGTGTGGAACAGTTGATGAAATTTGAATATGACCATAGTCCCTGTAAACAACGAGAAATAGAAATTGAGAAGGTCAGGGTCCAGCAAGTGAACGCAGCTAGCTGGCTTCTCTACACTAGATTGAGAACAACACTGACGAAGCAATGCGGTGAAGAGATCAGTAAGCAACTTGTGTTCGGCACTTACCTGGTGACAATTGATGAGCCTTGCGTCCTCCAAATCTATGGGATTCACCTTCGTCGACATATTTTTGTGGAATTGGAAGTTGTGGAAAGGATTCCAATTGTCACGTTATCGCAGCTAAACTTGAATGCCACTGCCTCCGAATCGAGTGTAGTTAATATGAAAGGAATCAGTTTGGACGAAGTTAAATATATGGCGTTTTCGTTAAAGCATAGTGAAGTGATAGAAAGTGTATTGAATGAAAACAAGAACTTTAACTTCAGTGAAATTTTAGGATACGTCACTTTAGGATTAGTAATTTTTAGTTTTATTACATTTTTGATTTATATAACCTGGCTTAAATCGCCCAAATGTTTATTGTATTGGCAAAATTGTCGGAAAGACTCTCAAATCGAACCTTCCGATAATTTCGCTCTTAGGGTCGGAGGAGTTATAGATACACCTCACCCGTCCGCTCTAGATTAAGTACGTACATATATCTATTATGTCTAGACTCTGTCGTTCGCAAGCTCAGCGGTCTATGTCCACCGGATGAGCCCTGTATGTATTTTGAATTAGAATAAAAGTCGCCTCCAAATCGGCAGTACGTGTTCTCATTTTTATCCTCAGTAAAAATCCTGAGTACCTACTCATTTAAGTAATATATAAAGTAAGGTTTCTCACGCTCCGAAACCAAAAGTATGTTGCAGACCTAAACATAACACAGCGCAAGCGCAAACAGCCAGGGACGGATTGTGATTGCAATAACGAATTGTTTGAGTTTCGTAAAGAAATAAAAACTCTATTTGAAACTTTCGTTAAATCTCAAAAGGAAAGTTTTACCACCTTACTTGAAGACATATCCCAAATTAAGTCAAAAGTGGACAACGTTCAAGCCACTGCTGACCACCTTGTCTTGGAGCACAAAAAAATTATTACTGAAGTTTCTGAGTTAAAAAGCAAAAGTCTTGAGACTGATGACAAGATTAAAAGTTTGGAGAATGATATCAAACAGTTAAAAAGGGAAACCGTTTCACCAACTTCAACTAACATGGTTCAATCGGAAGAAAGTCTTCTTCAGGAGATTCGAGAACGCACGGAAAGAGAAAAAAATGTTATAATTACCGGTATTGTAGAAATTCAAGAAAAAAACTTTGAAGAAAGACAGGCATATGACAATAGGGAATGTATTAAGCTATTAAAATCTGTAATGAAAAGTGAACCGCAGCCTATAAAACTTATGAGACTTGGAAAATATAACCCGGGTGATAGCCGCGCTCTGAAGGTATGCTTCAAATCAGCAGCGGAACCTAAAGAAATCCTCCAGAATAGAGGCAATATATTGGATGAAAATATTAAAGTTTTCTCAGACAAAACTCCTATCCAACAAGCACACATGAAACAGCTACGGGACGAGCTTTTAAACAGACAAAAGCTAGGAGAAGATAATCTTAAAATAAAATACATTAAAGGCGTTCCTAAAATAGTTACAGTTACAAAAAACTAATAGACCTAAAACAGTCTACTAATACTAAGAGCAAAGATAAAATTACTTACCAAATATTACAAAATTATGATGATCTGGAGACGGAAAGATGTTCCTTTAATTTCTTCTACTGTAACATTAGAAGTATTGTAAAGCCTGGCAAATTGGATGAGCTAAAATGCGTCTTAAAATCATTTAATGTGCCAATACATGTTGTGCTTTTGACAGAGACATGGATTAAATCTGAAGAAGAAGCAACAAATATGGAAATTCCTGATTACTCTCACTATTACAATATTCGAACAAACAAAAGAGGCGGGGGAGTCTCGATATACATACACAAGAATATCAAACATTACTTAAGTGAAGAAACATACATTAACGGGAACAACTTTCTATGGATACATACAGAAAAGTATAATATGGATATTGGATTAGTATATAAACCTGGAGACACAAATACAACAAATTTTCTGGATGAGTTTGAAAGTCAATTACAACAGAGGAATCGGGCGCTTATATTTGGTGACTTCAACATAAACCTATTAACAAACGATAAATACACTGAGAAATATAAAGAAACAATACAAGAAAATGGATATTACATCATAAACAAGATTGACATCAAATATTCGACTCGAACAACAACCACTACAAACAGCATTTTAGATCATATTATAACAAACCTAAAAGATAAAAACTTCAGCGTGGCAGTAATGGATTCGGCGATCTCTGACCATCAACAAATTATACTAGGGTTAAAAAACTGTAAGCCTGAACCACCAGCCAGATTACAATTCGATTGTATTAACTACGACAAACTTTATCAGCTTGCTAAAGGCTCCCTTATAAAAGAAAGCGACGATTATTACATAATAGAACAAACTATCAAAACCTTAATAATGGCAAATACGATCCAAAAAATAAAAATTCAAAATTTACCACAGGATGACTGGATTAATAAATCTATAATAACTAAAATAAACACAAGGAATAAATATTGGAGAGAAATAAAAAAGCATCCGAAAAACAAAGTTTTAAAAACCTCTTTTAAAAAACACAGAAATGAAGCTATTGCATTAATAGCTAAAACAAAAAAAGACTACTATTATCATGCATTCAAAAAGCTAAATAACAACCCTAAACATATGTGGAAACTTATTAATACTTTATGCAAAAACACAGTTAAACCAGACCCCATTCCTCCAAAACTAATGACGATCGCAGGTCCAGTTACTGAAGGTGATGAAGTATGTGAACATTTTAATAATTTTTTTGCCACAATAGGCCCCCAATTGGCAATGCAAATTCCTTCAAAATATCATACTAATCTTTTTAACATAGAAAGTAAGGCTGATAAACAAATCAAATTAGATAACTTTACACCATGCACTGAGGAAGAAGTCACTAAAATAATAAATGCCCTAGATTCAAATTGCAGTATAGGTATAGACAAAATCAGTACAAAAGTAGTTAAATGTATAAAAGAGTTTCTCATTCCGACCCTGACAATGATTATAAATAACTGTCTATGCGCAGGCCACTTTCCAGACGAGCTTAAGATAGCAAAAGTCACACCCATATACAAATCAGGAACAAAGACAGATCCTAATAACTATAGGCCTGTGTCAGTATTACCCGTAATTTCAAAAATCTTTGAGCGAATTGTCTATGATCGACTTAGTAACTACTTAAACAAAATAAAATTCCTTTTTGAACGACAATACGGCTTTCGTCCAAAATCAAACACATTATCCGCCACTGTAGATCTTATTACCAAAATCAGAATGCACATTGATGGAAAAAAACTAGGCTTAGGCATATTCATAGACCTTAAAAAAGCCTTTGATACCGTTAGTCATACCCTCCTTTTAAAAAAGTTGGAATATATTGGAATCACTGACAATGCGCTCAAAATTTTGGAATCATATTTAACGAATCGCTTTCAAGTCGTAAAAATAGGTAGATATCAAAGTACTGCCCAGCCAATTACGTGCGGTATACCACAAGGCTCAATTATTGGGCCCCTGCTATTTTTAATCTACGTTAATGACATATGTCAAGTGTCTTTAAATGGCGAAATTAGTCTTTATGCTGACGATACATGTATTTTTTATTATGGTTCCTCAATTACCGAAATGATAGACTCTGCCCAGAAAGATTTAGACAGATTACACGATTGGTTCCAGTATAATTTACTTACAATTAATATATCAAAGACGAGCTATATTATTTTTAAGGCAAAAAATAAACAATTACTAAGTTACCCCAAGCTTTATATTAACAATACTGAATTAAAGGAATCGATCGAAGAAAAATACCTAGGGCTGATTTTGGACAGTGGATTAACATGGAAGTCACATATAAATAAAATAAGATCTACTTTATCGTCAATAATAGGGCGTCTTTACGGTGTTGTCAGATGTTTACCACGACAGGTTAGACTAAATATTTATCACTCCCTCGTCAGATCACATCTAGATTATTTAATAGAAATATGGGGTAGCGCGGCCAAAACTAACCTAAACTGCGTCCAAACAATACAAAATAAAATAATAAAAATTCTATTTCATTACGACTTTCTCACACCAACAAATAAAATTTACTCCGAAACCAAATTAATGAATATAAAACAAATTTATTACTACAATACATGCATCCTAATCAAAAAAATTAAAGATAAAAAAATACACTCGGAGCTAATTTTTAAAACTAACACCGAAGAAGGGTTAAGACCTCTTCGTAGCGCAAATGATATATGTCTCGCGAGAACACGTACGAATTATGGAAAGAAAAATATTACCTACGAAGGGGCACAGATGTTCAATAAACTACCGAAAGAAATAAAAACCTCTAAAAGTTTACATACATTTAAAAATCAGTTGAAATCTTATATTATTGACAAAATTTAAGTCCGGCCCTGGTTTATGTTTTTAATTTACCCACAAAAATTGATTTTTGTTTCGCATGAATCTTTTACTGCTACCTTCAATGACCTGTTATGTATGTACGTTAAATGATGTTGTCTTATTTTATTTGATACTGTGCATGTCATTCTAGCTCTGCTCACCAATTTATTATTATACTTATAAGTAAGTAGTTTAAACATTTCTCATTAAGCGAAGTTTGTAGTAAATTTCTTTTGAGAAATAAAGATTCTTTAACCACAAATAAGCACGAATCATTGAAATTGATCGGCAAACGACGACGCGCGATGTTTTATAGTGCTTTTTAAAATAATTGTCTAAAATAAATGAGTTCGTATAACGGACTGAAAAATATTCTGTATTGTGAGCATAACCTTTATTTTCATAAAATAAATATATCAGTTATGTTTCTATTCAAATACTGGTGAAAAAAAATTGTCTAAGTGAACCGATTTTGTACTTTTCAACATTGTTTTTTAATACATAATAATAATATTTTCGTAATTTTGGCTCTGTAGTAGACTTTAAGACTGTATATCCTGTTGGGAAAACACATAAAACATAATATTTCGGCATACTGTAATGGTTGTATTCGTCCTGAAAGTTAACTCTGACGTCTATTTTCTTAAAATGCCATGAAAGGATTGTCTTCGATTTAAAAAACCATAATTAAAAATTATACTTTTACTCTGAAGTTCCCTAAATCAAGACTTAATTTTTCTCAAAACTTTAATTGTCTTGAAATAATCTGTTCACATCATTACGGTATTGCTCTGGGAAAAATCGAAAACATGAAATCATGAAATTTTCGTCACGAATCGAATACACGCTCTTAAGTGGGATTGGACGGGTCACGTCAGCCGCATGCAGAGTAACCGCTGGGCGAAAGTCTCCACGCAATGGGTGCCTGAAGATGGACGGCGTCGCCGAGGGCATCCCAGAAAGAGATGGCGAGATGACCTACACGCGTACACTCGGCCAACGTAATTGATTTACAGGCCACACATACGGGATATTGTCACTGTGTGTGTAAATGAACTAGTCGGTTGGTCGGTTATGAAGTTAAACTGTTTGTGTGCGTATGATATACCCACGTATACCAATTTTAATTGAATGAAGTCCAATATTTCAACCTTTTAAATAAGGACCAGGTAGCCGGTCGGTGAAAGCACTTGGCATAGATAAGCCTCGTGTCGTAAGATCAAACCCCAGCAGGTGTTATGGTTTTGGGTTTTTATTTTTCCTTTGTCCTATAAAACATTAATATTTTGTGTCAAATAAAATTACTTAAACAAAAAAATAAAAAGGTAATTAAATAAAACCAATAAAATAAATCAAAATATTTTATTAAATAACCTAGGCGTTGGAATCATCGATCACTAATAAAAGATGGAATGCGGAATCCTATTGTTCCTTATCGCTATTGGGTCATTAGTGAATGAGCCAGCTCGTTTCGACTATTATGTTTCTTACAAGAGTTGGCTTAGGGTTCAATTTGGCATGGGTTATAATATTAGCAAATAAAAAACTACGTGTAACCAATACAATTATTTATATAACGCAAACTATTGTAAAAATATTATTATATCGCTATTGATACCTAACTTTTTTATGATTAGAACACTATTGGCAACTTCATTAAGAGTTTATAAGACAAGACAAAGTTTTCTTTTTATTGAATATGAATGGAAGTAATTGTTTTTTCAATGTATACAAATTTAAACAAAGTGGAATTGAAAGTGAAGTGAATCAACATGTTAGATAGTAAGAAATTAATTTAACTTCTAACTGAATAACAATAACATCACTTACACTTCAAAATATATACTGAAAATAACTGTCAACTACGGACTATACATAATAACTTAGGTGTTTATAAGAGAATCACGGCAACATGAAGTAGCTTTTAAACCTAAGTATATTAATAGTAATTCGGCTTCGTTTACAGTATTTTAACGCCATCCATAAACGACTTTAAACATTTCTCATCACTAAAATAAACACATTGTTCTCCCAATTAAAATGAATATAATAATATGACCTAGCGAATAGAATTTGTTTTTGCCGGTGAGCGTTGGACAGAAAAATCTTCCGTGGTGGCTTACTGCAACTTAAACCAGCTTCATGCCGGTCAGCAGGTGATATCGCACTGTTTATAAGCACACATGTCATTTATTCATTATGTGTTGATGCAGTTATGCGGGTGGATAAAAACGGATTAGTCCCGTAAACAGCCTTGCCACGATGTCGTGGTAACGAGCCGAAGAATTCGCCTTCGGTTTTGGCCCACGTCGATGATGGTCTATTTCTTCAGAATACGCACTTCGATGGACACATAACTGCACGGTTCTCCTTAATGAATAAAAACAAAATAATATTTAAAATAATGCAGATAAACAATGGTGAATTGGTGGATAATTAATCATATATAAATTAACTGACTGTCTTATATTGCCTCGTTGTAATAAAACTTAATACCGTTATTTATTTATTACATAAATAATAAACGTGTTTCATGACTATTTTAATTACATAATTTAAAAGTTTTTCTTTATTTCGAATAAATGTTTTATGTTAGACAAGAACAGACTGGCATAAGTAAATTTTATCAGAATCAAATTCTGATATATTTAAATATTATTTTACATTAATTTAGTCATAGGTCAAAGGTGAGATAAGTTAAGAATTTGAGTTGGAATATTACTAACGTAATGAAAACATTGTCACGAGTAGCTTTGTTACTCACCGATATTAATAATCACCTTGCAATTTCACTAATGAAAACGCTTTGCTCATGCAAAACAATGAATTGCGTCTTGTTGCATGGTTGGAAGAAGTTGAAGCACAATTGGATCAGAAACAAAGAACGCACAGAAATATGTGTGTTCATCTATATACTTAGGATTGCAATTTATATTCGTAGACTGACAACTAAGAATGCTCATTTTTTATAAACTAAGGTGGAAGTATAAAAAAATAAACAAAAATTGTGGGTAGTTATATCCTAAACGATCAAAATAAATTGGCTGAGAGTTCCGTGCGCACTTCTCAAACGTTATTTTACTCATCTGTGAACGGAATTGAATTGTTAGCAATTCAACTAGGTAATGAAAGTTTTACGAAAATTATGTTTACAAAACAAAAAGAATGTATTGCAACCGAGATTTGATCTTAAGACTTCTTAATGACTAACCAGATACGTTAGCCATTGCGCCAAACCTGTTACAATGATTGGGTGCGAAATATTATAACTTATTCAATTACACAGATTACTGATGACGATACATACATTGATATTATAGTTACTGCTTAGTGACGCGACATACGCACACTAATAAAAAGCAGAACTCGTTCGTTTTATTTAACGTTTGTGTATGTAACTCTTCATACCGCGTGTGCGTGCAATGTGTAAACTAATTACGTTGTTCCACTGTACCACGAGGGCTGGTTCGAGGTGGCGCTGAATAAAAGCTTCTGGAAGGACTTGGGGGAGGCCTTTGCCCAACAGTGGGACAGCACAGGCTAAATAAAAATAAATGTCTTTTAGGAGATGTTCTTACGATCAACATTATGAAGGTCAGTTTAGACAAAGTGATTACTTACCAAAGCTTCAACTTTAGCAATAGGTTGGTTCAATGGCCACAAATCCGGATCAGTAGTGAAGATCTGTTTCGCATCTGAGACTGGTCGAGAGTCATGTAAATGTATAGTACCAGACGCAAAGCGTGGGTTCAGGATGTTTGCGGTGGACATAGTGTTAAAAGACCCTGTAATATAGACCCAAAAAATACAAAAATCATCATCTGCCTAGCCTGTTTCCAACTATGTTGGAGTGGGCTTCCAATCTAACGGGATGCAGCTGAATCCCAGTGCTCTACATGGAGAGAGTGTCTACCTGACACCCCACGACCAAGTTACTGGGTAACACGATATTCGTTTGTAGGACTGGTGGTCAGACTTGTTTCTGACTGTCTGTAGATCTATGACAGTCGTTGTAATTATGTAATTACAACGACCGTCATAGATCTACAAATGACTGTCTGGACCAACGGCTGTACGTGCTTTCCGAGGCACGGAGGGGTCTATATATTATATGAATATTCACCATGATACGTACGGCTTTAACTTAGTCTCGCAAAATTATAAATACAAATTAACTAAACCTTTATTTGAAAAAATAATAAAATATTAATTACGTATTCTTATAGATCAGAGCATATGATTTGCCAAATTAACTCTTATAATGGACATGAGCGTAACCATGATCATTTGGATCAACCCTGATTAGTTAATAGTAATTTCTCTTCTACATAGACATATTATAATAATAGTTACTTGTTATTTCATGAAAATACTTAGAACTAAGTCTAAGTAAGAAATACTAAAAAGATAAAAAAGATAGTATGCTGTATAATATGTTTGCAGAAATGTAATACAACGTTTATGTCAAAATATAAACGTTGTATTACGATCAAGTTTAAAACGGGCTCCCGATTTATGGTAGTAGAAGGAACATTAGACATATTAATAGATATCCTCTATCTACAGAGAATAAAGGGTTCGTCCTCTCCAGATAGAGGATATCTACGAGGATTTCACCACAATATAACGAATAAACATTACAAATACTAAACAAAACACGCAAATTTGTACCTACCTGACCTACCTACCTGAAAACTGATGAGCGCAACATAAATTCCATAGTAAAGTTGGAATTATATACCATTTAAAACCTATTTAGATAAAATAAAGTTATTACAAGTAAGATTCATGAAATTGTTATTTGATAAAAACACAAAAAAAACGTAGTAATAGTAGTAATTACGAAGAATTATTCCTGGAATGTAAGATGTTACGGGTTCATTAAAAGGTGGTGTTGTTTTTGGCTTTAGAAAATTATTGCAAGGACGAGTTTAAAATCAAGACGGTACCAAAGGAATAAATACACTAAAAGATTAAAATGTATAGTACCCACTTGTACTAAGTATAACAAAAATGATAACAAAGATATAGAAAATGCTTGGTCTCAACTTATTTTGTGGTCCTAACAGTTTTCAATGACATGCCATTCGATTTTGAGAGTGTCTTGAGTGAAATGTCCTTCAAAAATAAAATGAGAAAGTTTATTTTTAATACTTTAACACACACTCACACATCTAATATGGTGATTGATAGATGAAATCTATGACAGTGTGTTTGATTATGTTTGTGGTATCGCCGGCGTGAATTAAAATACCATTACGCAATTTAAAATAGTGATTATTATAGTGTATTATCTATGATAGTGATATCGTTGCGTTACAGTCAGCCTTTGTGCTGCTGTTAAATTTTAGTGTTTAGTTATACGTTATCGGTTAATTCATTATTATAAATTATGGAAAGTACTAACAGAAAGTAGTTACATGAAAATAAATAAGACTGTATATGAGAGCTACATCTGCCAACAAACTGCTTTAAAGTTTGGCAGAAGTAACATTTTTTGTAACTCCTTAGTCACCACAAATAAACTCTTTTTTTTATGAAATTGCAACTTATGTAAATACCTTGTAGAGCAATGCCTTGGCAACAAATCGTCTGTATTCCACAGACGGTTCCGGTGGATTTTCTTCAACGATCATCTCTCCATCTAATACCCGCAGAGCTCCTTGCAATGTTTCATTTCTGAACAAGGGCTTTCCAATAAGATATGCTCCAGTTGCTATTGCCCTCAGGAATTTTGTAGAAAGACCTTGAATCACGATTCTTGCTCTTTCGACCACGTTCTTTGCATTAACTTTGTATAGACAACCTATATTCACTCTGGCATGGGCACTTTGTGCTCTTGGCATTAGCTAAAAGAGACATAAAAATGTATTAGATTTTATTGTTGTCTTCAATATATTTTCGAATGGAAATTATAATATTTTTTTGTCTTTAGTTTCTCTTTGTTTTGTTCATCTATACAATTTAATATCCATACTACCAATATCGTATGATTTAAACATATTCTTGCATTTTATCTACAATACCTACCTTATAAGAAAATAATTTATATTCATCGCTTAGTGGCGGCAGCATTACATTCAAAATCACATTTCCCTTCATATTCATTTTTAAGAAGTCCTCCATCGTTACGTTTTGCATTTTCCCATGTAAGTCAACTGAAAACAAATAGGTAAGCTTATTCATACAAAAACATAATCAAATAAAACAATATAACTATATCTTCTTGCCCCTATGTATCTTTATGTTGATAACAAAATTTAACCGAAAAGGATAATGGAGAAACACTACAAAAACAAAAGTCAAACGTAACACGAGCACACTAAAGTAATATTTATATGTTCTTCACACACCTATAGTTAAATTAGCGTTCACAGTAGTCAACACCAAAAATATATCAGACGGAAATGATGGATTCTGGTGCTTGATCATCAAATTACCTGCAATTGTCCCTACCTGAAAATAGATGAACAAAATATTTTGAAAAGAAGTTTATTCATTTTCAGCCGACTTAATTACCAGCAAAATACTTACATTTCTAACAGGTATATGGGCAACCAAATCAACATGGAAATAAATCTTCGACAAATACCCAAAATATTCACGTTTTGATGCATCTTTCAGAGTTTTTAAGAATTCTGAAAGGGTTGTTCCGGCACCAATGACGAGGTTCTGGTCGTATGTAACAGTTTTCAGCTCTGGAAGAGCGCTGATGTCGATCAAGATTCGAGGGTACTCATCAATTGGAACTGCTCCTATGATGACATATAATTTGTATCAATTTTTGAAACATTTTGTTCTACTAGATTCTTAAAAAAAATATTATTTTCTACTTAAAAACTTTCAGAAAAAGTCATTTGCACTTTATTAGGTGCAGCCTTACGATATTACGCATGATGTGCAACCATGAATGATCAAGATATCTTTGATATTAATATGTATGACCTTTAGCGGTATTTCCGCCTACTAGCATGTACGATTCAGTACCCTCGCTATGTAGAATATTGAAAACATCTTGAAGCACTCTGGGCTTGAACCATATTTTACCATCCCCCAGTTTGATTCTTTTAACACGATGGTCATCTAAGTCATCTTTACGAACGACGCACCAATCATCGTCGTCATCACATGCAGATTTATTGCATTGCTTTCCTGACTTCTTACAGATTTGCATGTCTTCAATATCCATAATTCTGCGTTCTTTTGGACAGTCCTTGGCGAAACGCTTGAAGGCTTCGAGGATAGGCCTGTAGCCGGTACAACGGCAGATGTTGCTGCCAAATGACTTTTCAACTTCCAACATCGTTAGGTTCTTCTCGCTCTCCAGGCGCCTGTTAAGTGATAAAATATTTCGGTATTTATTAGATACTGATGGAAACAATTACGACAAAAGATACCATTAGCAAGATAGACGCACCAAAAGAAACGACCGACATAATCGCCGAAATAAGAAGTCTAGGGGAACGCATCAAGGGATTGGAGAACCGTAACTCAAGACCGAGGTACAACAACCGGGGAAGACAAAATTATAGAACAAGATCGGGAGACCGCAGCACTAGCAGACGACGAACCCCGCAAGACCCAAACTGGCTTTTCGTATACCGTAGCCAACATTTTAACAGCATGTTTTTTGATAAAGCAAAAGTATTTTCGGAAAATTACTTTCTTAGCATCCCGATCCTCTCTGTTAAATAAAGATTTTTTTTTTTTTGCTATTACTGACCCACTTCTAGGTATGGGCCTCACCCATTTCTTATAGATATTTATTTTGGTACAATAGTTGTCATTGCTTACGTACCCATGCATAGCCATGATCCATCCAGGAGTGCAGTATCCACAATGTGATCCGTGATGTTCGGCTAATGTTTTCTGCAGCTTGTGGTACTTAATCTTCCTGTTTCCTAGACCCTCGATAGTCCTGATGTCCCAGCCATCACAAGACGTAATGGCCACTAAACACTGTTAATAAAATTAATGTTAATTTCAGGAAAAACTTTTCTCTATTCAAAAATCAGTTTTTATAAGAGCATAATTAATTTGTAGAATTTCCTTCTATAAATTAAAATAGTACATGAATTATTACTACAATTAATTATTTGTATGTCTTGTAAAACGATCCTTGATTTTTTTACTCTAGGCATTATCTATACTAATATTATAAAGCTGAAGAGTTTGTTTGTTTGGTTGAACGCGTTAATCTCAGGATCTACTGGATCGAATTGAAAAAATATTTTTGTGTTGGATAGTCCATTTATCGGGGAAGGCTTTAGGCCCATGCGAAGCCGGGTCGGGTAGCTAGTTACACATAATTTTGTAAGAATAGTTATGGAATTTCTTACTCGTTTTTCTTCATAGAAACTTACTGAGAAAGTGAAAAGCTAGCTGTTTATTTGAAAAAGTAACTTCAAGTTTCCAACTGACCGAAATTCAAAATTAAATTAATTAATTTACTACAATGTAGGACACACAAATGTGTTGTACAAATGAAAAACTTAAGACTTTCGTGGTCCAATTACATTCTACCATAACCATAATATGGTGCGCAAATATGTCATATTATTTTTTTATTAATGACGAGAAATAAAATAATAAGTACTTCAATTTAAATTAAATTATATTAGTTAGCATCAAAATAGTGAAATAATAAAAAATGTATTAAAATTTCAAATTACGAGAACAATGCAAGTCTTTACTTCATATATTATAATGTCACGATTCAATAAGTTTTATCATTAAATGAATTATTGTATTTATAAGAAGATTAAATCTAAATAATATTGATATAGTAAATATATCTACTATATCAATATTATTTAGATTTAATCTTCTTATAAATCTAAATCCCTCTAAATTCTAAATTCTTAAATCTAAATAATATTGTTATAGTAAATATATCTACTATATCAATATTATTCAGATTTAATCTTCTTATAAATACAATAATTCTTTTAATGATAAAACTTATTGAGTCGTGACATTATAATATACTAGCTTTAGCCCGCGGCTTCGCTCGCGTAGAATTTGGTCTGCCACATTAAGTTACGCGACATTTTTTTTTAATACTTTTTTTCCAGATTTCTAATTTCAAAATTAGTTTCCATACAATCTTTGAACTCCTATACCTAATATTTAGAAGGAATCCCTTGAGGGTAGAATTATCTGAATTCCTTTCTAAGTGCTCATTACTTTAAGCTATAATAGAACTCTGCAAATTTCAAAATGCAAAGTCTAGTGGTTTCTTCATCAATCTTTACCTGTATGGTGTGTTTATGCAAAGTAGCCCTATGTCCTTCCCCGGGCTTGAGATTATCCTATCCAGCACAAACGTATTACTTAACACTGACTAACAAACAGGTCGGACCAATGTTACTTTTATTTAATCACTACATAGTATAAAACAAAGTTGCTTTCTTTGTCCCTATGTCCCTATGTATGCTTACATTTTTACAACTACGCAACGGATTTTGATGCGGTTTCTTTAATAGATTTTGTAATAAGTAAAGAATTATGTGGTATGTAATTGGAATAGGTGAACATCTGTGTTAATTTATGTGTTTTTACTGCAATATGCTCCTGTATACTATGTTATTTGATTTTTTTGGTTCAGCGTAAATATGTAGGTTTTGGGATTTAGATACACGTGAGCAAGCTACGTAGCTGCCCATGGGAAAAACAGGGCGTGCCTAAATGTATCCCCGCTACCTTCAAAGTTTGCCCTTGCGATTTATTAATAGTCATAGAAAATGCAACTTTAAGTGGGAACTGTAAACGTTTGAAGGGTAAGTTATTGGGTATTATTGGGATGCGTGGAATAAGAACATTTTCACCTATAAAAACTATATATCTAAATAACGAAATCTACGATCCTATATTTAAACAAACAATAAAGGACAATTCTTATGCGACTGAATTAAAAATAAAAAGTAATTAATCGCTATCTAGGATAAATGACCAAGAATAAATGACATGACAATAAAAATGCCTACAGAACACAACCATCAATGACGTCTGCCCGCCGCCGGCCGCCGTTAGGCGCTCCGTTCAAGCACAGTAAAGATATCTATACAGTATTCTATCTTCATACAAACGGTCGGAACGCGAGTCGTACCTACACTTTTTAAGTTAGTAGGGAAATTAGTATACCGACAGTCTCGAATGCGCCTCAGTGGCGAATATATTGTGTTGTTTTTGGTTGCTTGAATTCGTACTTACTAGACTATCAAAAAAATTGAAAAATTTGTTTCTTTTTTTAAAAGGTAAGTATTTCGCTTTTTCTACCGAGTAAAGTAGGTACCTGGAATAATAAACAAATAAGTGGATAGGGTGAAAAAGCGACCTACCTACGCTCGCGTTAAAACGAACACTGGTAAAAAGCACCTACCTAGGTAGTTTCTTAGGCTAGGCTATCTATCTACCTACTTATGTACTAGCTACTTACGTATATTATTGAATTAAACAAAAAATCATTATAAAATGATTATGAGAGTAAATGATAGGTACAGACGCCAGCACATCAGGCCACTAAAAATTGACAAATTTCCCCAATTGAATATGAACCTTACGCTTTTGTTATAAAATTGAAAATCTATCAAAGAAATTTGACAGATTGTTGCTCCAGCTTGTGCTGGACTCTGTATCTACCTATTTAGTAAGATTTACATAATTATTTACTTTTAAATAAGATTTTGTAGTCGGTAGTTAGAGGTTTTGTCAGCTGTGTTTTGCATTTTGGTTAAGTAAGAAGTAGGTGTTGAAGTTTGTAAGGATTGCATAATAAAGGGAAATATTTTTTTATGAGACGCCTTGAATGGCTGCGACTGAGGTGCAAATATCTTTCAGTATCAAAATAAGGGTGGTTTTTTTATTAAACTTCTAATCAAAAACATAACATGCATTTTTATTGAACACTTCCCATTTCATTTACGTATTTCATTTGTTTTTAGTTAAATGAAAAATATTATATACCTTTAGTTACAATCACAAAACTAAAAGAAAATTAAAACACTACAAATTTATAATCACAACCTAGAAAGAAAATAAAACACACACTAGGAAGAAATTAAAACACTGTACGCGGGACAACCCTATCGCACGTTAAGGTACTGCGCGCATGTAGGTAATTATTTCAAGGCCAGGGCCGAGTCACAATACTGTTAGATATCTTTACTGTGGTTCAAGTCAATCTTAACGTGATAACTTTTAAACTATTCGGCCAAATGACTTAGTGTGACAGACAAAGTTTATCTACATTAAATACTTAATGCGAGAAATGTATTAATTTTGATAAGAGTTTGATAATTATATACTAATATGTGCATTGTAAAATAGTACCAAATTAAATTAAATTTATGGTTCACAATTTTGGTCGTACTGGCTTGCACATAAAATGTAGATATATGCTGTCGCGGACTTTTATTTAGACCTACTTAAGACAAACAATCCTGCGGTACATCATCTTTATGTAACTTCATTGGTTAAGGCAGCGCACGCCAAGATAGATCTCAGATGGAAGATTTTTTTCCGACTTAATTGACACTTATCGTTATGTTATGACCAAAATTACATAAAATCATTATAAATTGTAGCCTATGTGTTATTCTGATGAATAACCTATATTACTGTAAAGTTTCATTCAAATCGGTCCAGTAGTTTTTTCGTGAAAGGGTAACAAACATACACACACACATACATCCATCCTCACAAACTTTCGCATTTATAATATTATAAGTGGATGGAGTATAGACTTGCATCGTATTCGTAATTTGAAATTTTAATACATTTTTTATTATTTCACTATTTTGACGCTAACTAATATAATTTTATTTAAATATATTTACTATATCAATATTATTTAGATTTAATCTTCTGCACGATATGACATAAATTCGTTTAAATGATAAAAACAATGTTCTTTTAACCACTGTGTCAACATTTTTTTGAACATAGTCAAAGGTAAAGGTTTGAAGGTGTCTGGTAATTTATTATAAACCTTTATTGCCGTTATATAAGAGTTCCTTTTGTACAATCCTAGCCTACATTATGGTACGCCGAGCATAATATGTTTATGCTTATTTTTGTTCCTAGGAGCTACATTTCTTTTAATCACATCTTTATACTTCGTAAAATACTCTGCATTTTTTTTACAAATAGGCATAATAATTATTAAATGTACATGCACGGTAAAGGCAAAATATTATACATTTTGATCAAAGGCTTACAGCTATCGGTATACCATGCAGGCTCCACAGATTGCATGTACACATTTTTTTTTGGACTCTAAATGACCTTATGATATCCACCAAATTGCCCCACATCAAAAGTCCTTATGCGAGTACTGACGAAAGGTATCCGTGTTATGCGCTAAGAGCAGCTTCTGTTGACACCGTGACTCTTATTCTTTCTAGTGCATAGACAAATCGATCGATCTTGTCGAACTTGATCGACATGTGTCTTCCAGTCACAATTCTGATCCAACTGTATGCCCATTATATGTTATATATTATTGTCGTTATAATATTTGACTCCCAGACAATTCCAGAGACACCGTAAATGGTTTATTGAAAAAAAAAAAATAGTCCAATCCTCGTGACATTGCTTGGGAGAAGTGTAAATCCAGCAGTTCATAGATTATAATAATGATGTATTTTGTAAAACTAGTACCTATAAAATTGCACGTCATGGAGGAAGCTTATTTTCAACAATGAACCTCAAGTGATGGTTTGAGATTAATTTCTCACTTATGGGCATGTTTTTGAATAGCTACGGATTTAGTTTTGCCCTATTCATGACCTAGAGGGCATTTCTCCTAACTTTTTGGCATGTTCGCATTTAAATCTCAGACTCAATCTGCCAAACACTTATTTGTCTAAATTTTTGACAAGATTTTAATATTGAGTGTCGCTGAAATGAGAATACGACTAGATTTTGAACAATTTGATCATCTTCTTGCCCTTATCCCATGTTACTTGGGGTCGGTGCAAACGATTTGTTCTTCCATACCGTCCTGTCAACCTTCATGATATCCCTTCCCTTTCATGTTATTCTTAACACAATTCGTTCATCTTATCTTCAGACTTCCTCTTCTTCTTCATCCATCCACATTTACATTCATGACTCTTTTGATCACATACCAAGACAAACCCCCATTCAACTTTTCTATTACGGGCACAACTTTTAAACTTCCTCTAATATTCTCGACTATCTGCACCTGGCCTTCTAATTACCTACGTGGCGAACTCAATTCAAAGTTGTCAAATACTCACTGAATTTACGGCAATATGTGGCGCTCCAAGGCTCTTGGAGGCGGTCACCATGCAAGCTCCGCAGCCACCCTCGAGACACATGTACTTGGTGCCGCGAAGGTTAAGGCGCTTGCGGAGGTAGTCCACAAGCATCACGTCTGAGCTCACATCGCTGCCAACTGAGGGAGAAACAATTATGAAGAAATAATGAGTTCTCACAATATCCACAGCAGCAGCACCTACTGTCAAAGTAGTATCTACGCTTCAGAGCATTATTACTATATTAAAGTAAAGTAAATTAAAATCCACGCTGGGTTTGTGCTCGTTCGGGGTAACCTCAGAAACTTCTGTACGGATTTTCATATGATTTACACCAGCAGAAAGAGAAAGTAAGCAGTAATTATCTTAGAAGGTTATATTATAGAAAAAAAAAGAAATCATGAAATGAAAAGTGATTTTTAATGGAATTGATCCTGCAATCTGCGATGGCAGGCAGAAAAGAGAAAAGGGACTTTTTACTACCAGGTCAATATCCAAGGTCAAAAGTACCTAACAAAGCTAAAGTGATGCAAAAATTATACGATTAAAACAGAGAAAATACATAAAAAAAAACAATGCTGAAAAAGTTTAATCACTATGGTCTTAATTTTTGATTAAGTACCAAACGATAACGTAGAACTTAAATATTCTTACGAGTATCTACTGAGCTTGGAAAAAATATTACCTGTATATTTGACTCCGTTAACCTTAAAGTTAATGAGGTCCATGGTTGTGTGATGTAGTTCTGTGTCGCGTACAGACGAATGGTTTGTCTAAGATAGGTATGGTCCTCTCTATATAAACTTTGGCGAAAACAAGTTTTTTCGTGGTGTGCATACGAGTAATTGCTTTTCATTACCGTAGCGTTTCGGTAAACAAAGAACATGACTGTGTCATTTTAACACATTTTTCATTATTAAGGTTGTCTCGAACAAACTGAATATTGTTCTCATTTCTCCACAATAGCTCATTTTTATGTCATTAATCAAGTAATTGAAAAATATTTAGTTATTAAGAATGCAGTGGAGAAAACATAGCCAGGTTAAAGTGGAACTGAGCTGGTCATGGTCACGGGATTGCACTCGGAAAGCCACTTTAGTTTGTCACTCGCTCAACGCCTAAAGAAGAAGATCACCGTCAAAGCTTACCGCTGCCAAGGTGGAGTGATAATCAGGGAGACAAACTTTTAGGAACGTTTGAATATTAACTCAATCTCTATCAGCTGTCAAAAATGCGTCTGCTTTACTAATATTTTTGACAAACTTTTGACTCTGATTGTCGGTTGAGATGAGATAGGCCTTATTAAAATTAATAAAGGGAATTCCTATTTGTGCAGCTCCATTATTATTCCTTAATTCTACACTTGACACTTCCCCCAACCCCCCTTTATGACACACTTTTTATTTTTCTGACCTTAATACAAGGTTCACTTGGTTTAACAATTAATATGTTTGGCCCTATTTATAATTTTTATTTTATTCGTTATCTAACACATCATAATTCGACTCCTGGTAGCTGATTTCATTGAAAACCCTTGCCATATAATTTCTAGTTTTGTATATACGCTATGTCATCATGCCCAATAAAAACTTGTTCAAATAATATTTCTTTTTGCAGCTGAGTTGACACATTTAAGCCAGACCTAGGTATTAAATAATTTCCAAACGAAATGAAAAACGCTTGTCATGCTGTGGTCCACGTAATCCATACTTCCATACTATATCCTACTTCCTACTAATATTATAAATGCGAAAGTTTGTGAGGATGGATGGATGGATGGATGTTTGTTCCGTTTTCACGCAAAAACGGCTAAACGGATTTTGATAAAACTTTACAGAAATGTAGAATGACAGAATAGCACATGGGCTACAATTTATAAAGATATTGTGTAATTTGGCCCTAATATTACGATAAGTATCAAGTAAGTCGGAAAAATATCTGCCCTCTGAAAGCTATCTTGGCGTGCGCTGCCGAAACCGTTGGAGTTACACAAAGACAATGATAGGATCGTTTGTCTTAAAAAGTTCTAAATAAAGACGGCATATATCTACCTCGTGGAAGCCAATATTTCCCTAATTATGAGCCATAAATACATTAAAATTAAATACTTTTTTTACAATGCAAATTTTAGGGTATTTAGCTAATTCTTATCAAAATGTATTTATTTTTCGCTTTAAGTATTTAATGTAGATGAACTTTGTCTTTTACACTATGTAATTTGGACAAACAGTTTAAAAAATATCACGATAAGATTGACTGGAGCACTTATTTTAATTGGTTGTTTACGTTGGAATGCGCTACAAGATTGTATTTTAATTCGTTTCGGTATACCTAGATTGTATTTGTAAGGTACTTAAATAGGTTCATTTTTGTTTCAAATGAGGATCCCATACCCTGCGCCACTTATGGACCCATACCCCAATATAGATTTTAGTGTCTAAAATGAAAAACAGAAAACAACACACGAAGCGTATACCAGAGTCCTAGCGCCAAAGCCTTCTCTACCTTATTATAAGAACAAGGATGGTGTGGTACAATGTGAAAACTAAAGGGGTGTAAAACTGACGTCACATACGCTTAAGATATGGGAAAGAGTCATCAATAAAATAATGTCGTCAAATGTTACAAAAATACCTCCAAATCAGTTTAGCTTCACAGCATTCAGGTCAACTACTGACGCTATACAGGCAATCAAGATTATGATGGAAAAGTATAGATTTAATATGAGACATACCCTATCCATGAAAAAAAGAATTTTCAAAATCGGTTTACATTTAGCGGAGAAACTGCGTAACAAATACAGTCGAATTGAGAACCTCCTACTTTTTGAAGTCGGTTGAAAATAATTTAATAATTTTTCTCTCCATTCTCACACCAGATACTAACGATGACACCGATGTGACACACAGAATTAACGTAACGTGGCAAAAATGGCAATCGCTTACAGGTGTGTTGTATGACCCACGAATTCCCATGCAGACCAAGGGAAGTGTACAAAACGGCAGTACGACAGGCTCTACTCTGTGGGTCCGAATGGTGGATAACAAAGAATACACATGATCAAAAGATACATACCAACGAAATGAAGATGCTTAAATGGGCGGGAGATGTAACGCGGCTGGACAGAATTCGTAATTAATATATACGAGGCAGCATCAAAGTTGCTCCAATCGTGGACAAAGTTACCGAAAATCCGCTCCGTTGGTCGGACATGTCAAAAGACGAAGTGAAGACCATGTGGTACAAATTGCGCTAAACCAACCAGAACAGGAAAGAGGTAGAGGCCGCCCGCTAGCGACCTGGTGGTCTACCATAGAACGACACCTCAAGAAAACCCAATTGCCAGAACCGACAACCCAAGATCGTCTGACTTAGCGCAGAAAAGTGAGGAGACCCAACCCCAAGTAATGGGATTCTAGGAAGGAAGAAGAAGAAGATTCGTTTTTGTTTTCATTAGATTATTACAATGTTGTTATTTTAAGAATAAGGGTTAGTTTTAGGTATAGCTTGTGATATAAGTGCTAAGAAGAAAGTTTAGCTTCTCTCTTCATTAGTAATTGGAATTGTTTTAGTTGTTAGTTTGGAAAAGACTAATCAGTATGTATATATTTTTTTAATAGTACTTAAATGCCGCGTATGTGTAATTCTTATATTTCGCAAAGCTCTAATAAAGTCCGAGCTATGTAAATAGCTACTCATATTGACACGTCTCAACAGCCGAGCTGCTAGGGCTTGAGCAGGTGGTCCGAGAGGCGGCACACAGAGCAACTGATCAGAACAGAACACCAGAACAGTCCCTAGATAGACATCAACAACACGCTGAGTACCTGGCATCTCAACAGTATGCTGAGTATCTGGAGTCACAACGGGCTGCGGAGACACCAGAACAGTCCCAAAATCCACAGCAACAGCATGCTGAGTATCTTCTGGTGTCACAATGGGCTACGGAGACACCAGAACAGTCCCAAAATTGACGGAAAGAGCTTGCTGAGTATCTGTTGTCACAACGGACTACGGAGACACCAGAACAGTCTCAATTTCTGCGTCAGCAGCAGGCGACTTACATGGTATCCCAAAGAGCCACTGAAACCTTTGAAGCAGGGACGTAAAACATTTACAAGAAACACGTGGAAGGTGTTTGGGTATGACGAGACTCTTGATTAAGGAACTCACAAGTCTATCTATATAAATAGAAGCGATGATCATCTCATCGCTTCTATTTAGATTTGATTAGATTGCAAATTTTACGGAGTTCTTAAGAGTGTGATGAAGAGAGTGGAAAGAAGAAGCAGCAGGTATGTGTTGTTCGGGTGAGAAAGTAGCCAATCATTCTAAAGACGAGCCAGTTGAACTTTTAAGAGAACTTCTCTCTAATGACACAGATGGGTCTCGCTGTTTACTAAGAAGTATAAGAAAATGCCATACGTGCTTTTATATGTCAAAAATTGTCTGAATGCCAAGATTTTGCCCGACCTTCACAATACAAGGACAAGTTTACCATCGAATCGGTTCTTTTACTTCCTGTCGCCAGACGCCAGTTCAAAATGACGATAATTACCATTGAACATACTATATTCTAATCAGTCATCTATATTTCTTTCGGTGTTTATTTTTTGCTGCTGCCGTACGACAAGTGAAATCGCTATAAGTAACCCTCTCCGAAAATAATAGTATGTGTCTGTCCGTTTGCTTATCTGTGTGAATGTATGTTTCACGGCTTATCTGTTGAAACGTTTGTGATAAAATTAATTTGGATAGTCTGAAGTCTGGGGAAGGATTTAGACTACTTTTTTATCAACCAACCATGCAGGCGAAGCCGCGGGCGAAAGCTAGTAATATTATAAATGCGAAACTAGCTCTGCCTGTTACGTTTTCACGGTGAAACGGCTGAACCGATGTTGATGGGGTTTGGTGTAAAGAAGTTACTTTCTAATCCGTGACTTCGTCTGCCTCCGCGATGAACGACATTCCCGCGGACGAAGTCGCGGGCAGAAGATAGTATTATCATATTTATTGAGAGAAAAAAGAAATCAAGGAAATTAAGATCTGATGAATGTTGCAGATGCCTATTTAATATAAATATCTAATTGGTCATAACTGTTTCTTTTCTCGATTTTTGAAGTTACCAGACAAATTCAGATTACCTATAGAGTTATACACAAGATAGCGTCGGTTAATTGTCACGAGCGTTTCCGAATACGCTACAAATCGTTAAATAACTATGAAACCGATTTATTAATTCCTTAGTTACCGCTTGAAGACATCGTATTTAAAATTGATTTTATTGTTTTTTTTCCGTAGGTAAATAAGAGGCTCCCTGTTTTAGTTAAACAATATGATAAGTCGTTATCTATGGGCGGATGTATTTGTTTTTTTTGTTGTCGTGTGGTTTGTTGTTTGATTTTAAGGCTAAAACTCTATTTATCCTGCCAATTGTTTTTGTTTTAGCCATTCTTTTGCACAAAACATAATGGAATTTTGAAAGCGCAGTTATCAAAATATTGAAAGAGAGAAGACGCTTCTTATCGTAGTGGCTACAGAATTTGTTTCTATAATCGGCAATTAAAGAACGGACAGGACTTCTGAAAAGGCTAAAGAAACAAGCTTGAATGACAACAGACAATGTATGTTTGCGACGCGTATTATATCAATAAGGTGATCTTATCAAAGCGATATCTAAATTTAAATTCTTCATGCGTAAAAATTTCGAAAGCCGTACGTACGGACGTAGCTACGTCTTAAACTTCAAGGTACAGATATTATTTGTTTTTTTTTGTTTTTATTTTTTTAAAATTCAAGTGTCTGTTTGTAATGTCAAAATAACAGCTTTTTACTAATTATACTATTTACGATATATAAAAACATACCAATTTTTAAATTTTCTATCCTTTTGTCTGTTTGTTTTTGACGGGATTATCACTGGCAGATATTATAACAAGTACCTAACTAAAGCTTCTTTTGATTTAAAAAAAAAAAAAAGGATTCTCGTATAAATATTAAAACCACGCGGACGAAGGCATTATAGCTTGTTAAAAACAAAACTCCAGTACTTCCAAACCATACTCTTATGAGCTGCTCGTATTCAATAAGCTAACACTCATTGTTTTCTTATTTATTTTATTTTATTCAAAAAGGAACAACAAACATTTACAATATACTGTATAGAAAAATAAATCCCACCGAAAACATTTTCATGTAAAATGTTGCCAAGACGCGAAATAAATGTCTCGCACTGTCAAAAAGCTATCAGATCTCTACCTATAATCTCTACTTTACTTGCCCTAACTTCACAAACTCTACTCCTTAGTCAAAATATGTATGTGCCTAGGCCGTTTCGGTACCGTTACATGGGCGTAAGGTGAAAATGGTATTCACTGTTATAGTATTTATGTTTAACACAATACTATATTTACTTTTTATAAGCATGCAATCATTTATCACAATTGATGTTTACATTTTATAATACTTGTTTTTATAGATTCTTGGAATCTTTTTTTATTATGCAAAAATAGAATATATGTACTTACAGTCTTTATGCTCGTCTTGTCTGCGTTCTTTTTCTTTACACTGTGTGTCTGTTAATTAAATATATTTTAAATCCCTTTTTATAAATCTGGAAAATAAATAATGTTTTTGCATTGACATGTTTGTCAATGACAGTTGTCAAACTTGACGATTGTCAATATTACTTCTAATAAGTTTACGGCTTAAATTACGTAAAACCTCCAAGCTGATGTTTATGTAAGTGTGTATGGCTGTATTTTATACTAAACAGCTGGACACCCGCTGATGTATTTGGTGTTCTTTAAAATCCTATTCGCACTAATAAAATAAAAATAACTGGCAGTCTACAATAATTGAGTCTGGCCGGTACTATAATACCCCGCTATATGACCAATACGGGCGTTCTAGAAATAGAATTCATACTTGGATTATTATGAATTTTGGAAGAGCGGTCAGAAAAGAAACCTGTCAAGTGGGTCAGTCTAGATCTCGCTGTCGCTTGAGTAACACGCTGATTACTTATACGATTAACTTAGTAAAGTCTACCAGTCTACTAACTGCAAGTCTACCGGTCCACAATCAAAAGTCAGTAACGGTCCTGAGTTGTGCCGTCGTGCTGTCGCGTGCTGCTGCTCCCAGGGCGGGTCTTACTGCTAAGATCCGCGCCGTAAAGCTAGGAGCCGATCGCGGCAGACTTCTCTTCGGCCGATCCCGTTTGCCGGCCAGGCTGTGGATCCTTTTAGCCTGGAAATCTCTGCCTGAACGTAGTGCGTCTAGGTTAGTGTTTTCTATTTATTACTTGTTTTTGATACTCATCACATTTAAATCTTTCTTGTGAGAGCTATTAAATTCTATCGTACAATTCTACATAGCTTTTTATTTCATAACTAGTAGAATATATATATATAACTGTTCATTACTTCACTGTTTACTGTTTACTGTTTACAAACTTTAGTTCTTGTAGTAACGAAACAGCCAAGCCACATACATATTTTGACTAAGGTGTACAGTTTGTGAAGTTAGGGCAAGTAAAGTAGAGATCATAGGTAGAGATCTGATAACTTTTTGACAGTGCGAGAAATTTATTTCGCGTCTTGGCAACATTTTACATGAAAATGTTTTTGGTGGGATTTCACTTCTTTTTGTAAGTAGCATAAGGCAATATTTTGTTCATTTTTTCTAGTTTTAGATTTTTTTGTGGTTTGTGTACTAATACTAGCTTACTTACCAAATTTCAGCTTTCTAGGTCTTCAAGAATTACCTCAGAATTTTGATGATCATCAGTGAGTTAGTGACGAAATTCGGCTTTTTTAGATATCAATAAAATCAAAAGTATAAGAGCTATGCAATTGAAACTTGATATGTTTTATAAGTCTACTACTGACATCATATCCCGAGAATTTTGTTTATCTGGCTTAATCCAAACCCCAGTTATGAGGGTTCGAAAAAACGACGAAGCGCTTCGAGAAAAGGTAGGCAGTGTTCTTGCGCTTTGCTTGGCTCGTCTTGGCGGTAGTACTGCCGTGCCGCCACAGATTAACTGTGGAATAATATATACAATCTATTAAACGCTAATCCATACTTACATACTATATCCATACTAATATTATAAATGAAAAATTACCTCTGTCTGTTACGCTTTTCACGATGAAATGGATGAACCCATTTTGATGAAATTTTGTATGAAGATTGAACCCCGGGGAAGGACATATCGGTCTTTTATCGGGTACATTTCGGAGAGTGTGCTTTGGAATTGCACAATTTATTCCCCCATCCCCATTCCATCATCGGAGCAGAGATACGGCGTAGCGTCACCGGTATATGGTTGAAGTTCCACGGTCTCGAACCAAGCGCTTTGATTCCACATTTATTGTGCGAACTGGCAGACTGTGGAATTTGCTGGCCGCCTCTCTGTTCCCTGATAAGTATAATCTGGGTATCTTCAAGGCACGAGTGAACCGATTCATCCTAGGCAAGCGTGCTCCAACTTAGGCCGCATCATCACTTAAGATCAGGTGAATTGCGGTCAAACGCAAGCCTATTAATTAATAAAAAATAAAAAAAATGGAAAATTTTAATTTAAAACAACAATACAATACTTTTAGTCGACATAAAGGATCAAGATAATCTAAACATACATAAACATAAACATACATAATAGTTTTAAACCTATTAATAATTATATTTCCACATAGTTTTAATGCCGAAAAGGTGGCGCCCTCTGGTTTCGAGTAGTAGAATACCTATGACATAGACGGTTTTTTCTAGAACATTAATAATAATAATAATAATAAGCGTAGCAGCGTATTAGTGAGGCCAGAGTGCTCATCGGCAAACTTATCTGCTTTAGGGAGGGCAATACTCGCCCTAGAGTGATGCGCTTTGTGATGCGGGCATTCTCGGGGACTGATGTCAGTCCTCGAGACTATATGCCCTGGGTCACAGAGCGCATCGACTTCCTGAAGCAGAAGGTGTATGCATGGCCAAACCGTATTCGAAGGTATAAGCGGCGGGTGGAACGATACACTCAGAATCGCACATTCCAGAGCGATGAAAGGTGGGACTGATACGTACCTGCCGGATGATGACGCCATGTGTTTGTTCTGGCGCAACATCTGGTCGGTGCCTGTCAGTCACACTGAGGGTGATTGGACTCTGGAAGTCGAACGAGCGTGCGACCCGATACCAGAAATGGGGGCAATCATTATCAGCCCCCATGATGTAGCTCGTGCAGTACGTCCATTGCCAAATTGGAAGTCTCCAGGGCCGGACAGGCTGCACAACTTCTGGATAAAATGGTTTAGAAGGTCGCACGTTTGTTTAGCGTCTCGGTTCCAGTCAGCCTTGGAATCAGGATCGTTACCCCAGTTCTTGACGACAGGAATAACCCACCTGCTCCATAAATCAGGTAGTACTGCGGATCCTGCAAATTATAGACCGATCACATGTTTGCCGATGGTCTATAAAGTTTTTACATCTATTTTGAGAGCGAAAATTAACGAACACATAGACAGTAACGCTATCATGTCTCCCTCTCAAAATGGATGTAGGAATGGGTCCCGCAGTACTAAGGAGCTGCTCCTGATTGACATGGCCATTAGTCAACAGGTTCGCCGATCCCGAAGGAATCTGTCGACATGTTGGATAGATTACAAGAAGGTGCCAGAGTTGTATAAGATAGATACCACTCTGCGCACCTTCCTGATGTCATGTATGGGGCAGTGGAGGACGGTCCTTCGCTATCCAGGATGTCGACATATCCAGAGGAATAGTGAACCGATAAGGATTGAGCGGGGTATATTTCAGGGCGACAGTTTGAGTCCACTTTGGTTCTGCTTAGCCTTGAATCCTCTAAGCACACTGCTGGAGAATTCAAGTCTAGGCTATAGATTGAAGAGAGGAGGTCAGGTAATATCTCACCTCCTTTTCATGGATGACCTAAAACTCTTTGCCACCAACAGTTCACAGCTGATGGAGCTACTGAAAGTAACAGAAACTTTCAGTATGGATCGCCATCAGGATGGAATTTGGCGTGGACAAATGTGCGGTCATGCATGTCAAGCGAGGGAAGATTGTGGAATCTGAGGGAGTTCAGCTTTCGGATTCCATAAACCTTAGATCCCTCTCTTCAATTGAGACCTACAAATATTTGGGTATGGCGGAAGCGTTGGGCATCAATGCTGCTGACATGAAGCAATCGTTGAAGGAGCGCTTCTTTGGCCGCCTGAAGAAAGTATTAAATAGTCTTTTGTCAGGCGGAAATAAGGTGCGCGCCTTCAACGGGTGGGTCATGCCAGTCTTGATGTACTCTTTCGGCATACTCAAATGGACTCAAACGGAACTCGATGCCCTGGATAGAAGAGTCCGTACATTGTTGACAGCGTATTGAATGCATCACCCACGGTCATCGGTAATGAGACTGTATATCCCACGGAAGTGCGGAGGTCGTGGCTTCTTAAATGATAAGACTCTGCACAACTGTGAGATATATAGTCTCAGGGAATATTTCCTAGGAGCCGACGTGGGGATGCACCGAGATGTAGTTGCAGTGGACAAAGGCCTCACCCCGCTCTCCTTGGCTAAAGAGAACTGGTGCAAGCCTGTAGTGCTTGATACTAATGATCGCGTGGAGGTGTGGAAGAGTAAGGAGCTTCACGGACGCTTTTTCCGGGCCCTACACGGGCCCGATGTGGATTTCTTAGCGTCCGTATCCTGGCTACGATTCGGTGATCTATTTGGAGAAACCGAAGGTTTTGTGTGTGCAATTATGGACGAAGTTATTTTGACGAATAATTACCGGAGATTTATTGTGAAGGATGGCACGGTTGACATTTGTCGGGCATGTCACCGGCCGGGTGAATCAATCCGTCATATTACCTCTGGATGTTCTCGTCTTGCTAACGAAGAGTACTTGCACAGGCACAACCTTGTGGCCAGGATTATCCATCAGCAACTTGCTCTGAATTACAACCTCGTGGAATCAGAAGTTCCATACTACAGGTATGTGCCCGATCCAGTTCTTGAAAATGGCAATGTCACATTGTACTGGGATCGATCCATCATCACTGACAGGACTATTGTAGCCAATAAGCCTGATATAGTGGTGGTGGATCGATTGGAGAGGCGCGCAATGATTATTGACATAGCTGTTCCTCATGACGAGAACCTTATGAAGGCCGAGAAAGACAAGCAGATAAAGCATGTTGACTTGGCCCATGAGGTTGTCGACATGTGGAATGTGGACTCAGCGATCATTGTGCCGATAATTGTTACAGCCAATGGCTTAATTGCCAAGAGCCTCGACCAACATCTAAGGAGGCTCTCGTTAGACGGCTGGATCAAGGGTTTGATTCAGAAGGCAGTACTTCTGGCGGCAGTACGGCCTGCGGGCCGTGTCCAGAAGTACTGCCTTGTCAGGAGGTTTCTCTCTCTGGAGGTTTCTCTCTCTAGAGCCCTGACCGCCGGTAGCTTGGACCCTGTTCCCGATACCGGTGAGGTACTATTTTTTTTATATTTTTAAATGTTTTTGTTTTTATATGAATATTTAAAAATGTAATTTAATATGTATATAAAATAAATGAATGTGAATAATAATAATATGTAGGGACATTTTCACACACGGCCATCTGACCCTAAACTAGGGAGACCCTGTACTATGAGTGTCAGACAGCTGGTATACATACACAAATACATTTTTTTTTTTTGTAAATACATACGTATAATAGATAAACAACACCCAGACACAAGGCAAACACAAGTGCTCATCACACAAATGTTTACCCTGGGCGGGAATCGAACCCGCAACACGCTGCGCAGCAGTCGATCGCTCAGCCACTGCGCCAACCGTGTCGTGTGTGTCGTGTATCATTGCTGATGAATTACGCAAAAAAATGCCTACCGGTGAAATTAGAGGCCTTATGTGGCATCAGAACGTTTATTGATGTAGGTTTAGCAATTAAGCACATACCATTTCATGTTTTAATTTTTATAAATAGAGTATTTATTTAAAAAAATATAAAAACTGGAATGTCCGGAATGTCTGGTGCACAAGACGGCTATAGATCGAATGGCCGAAGCCACGCACACTTTGATGACGTCATTGCACCAGTGCGTGTCACGGTGCACCGGTGCTATGGGCATCTCCTCTAATATACTTACTTTGTGGTTAAAACTAATCTAATTCGCTTAACACGCCTCGCAGACGTAGTTCCTCGAAGTAGGCGCGATGATAACAAATTATGTTAACAGCATACAGCACTTATGCGCAAAAGTGTTTTCTGCATGACTCCATTCATTTATTATAAGTTACCTAAATCTTTCCGTGTGGTGCCGGCCGCGAATAGCACCACCCCATTTCTACCCGTAGGTGTT
The DNA here is from genome assembly GCA_947361185.1 of Charanyca ferruginea. Lineage (NCBI taxonomy): Eukaryota > Metazoa > Arthropoda > Insecta > Lepidoptera > Noctuidae > Charanyca > Charanyca ferruginea. The sequence continues at coordinate 13,165,188 of OX376056.1, read as the reverse complement.
GTAGAAGGCGACAGAGGAATATTGACCAGAGGATGGGCAGCAGTGTTCTTCTAAATACCATATATCACCTACTGCGATCACCAACATGCATCGGCTAAGTATGACCTTGGGGGACACGTATGCCCAGCAGTGGGCGTCGAAAGGTTGACATGTTATGATGATGATAATGACCTAAATCTTAGAAGGTAGTAAGTGTTCTTTTTAGTAAATAAAGTGTATTCGATATTTCAGATTTTTTTTTGCAGAAAAAGGAAATGCATTTGAATGATTACTTTGATTGTTTGGACATGTAAATACGCCTATCATTAAAAATGTTGAATTATTACGTGTATGTAATCATTCTGTTTGTCGCTGGTCATGTACCTTTCACATGCTTAATGTGTAAATGTGGCTGATCTGTTACTATACCTACCTACCCAAAAGCGCCTATAAATTCTCGTCAGCAACAAAAAATCCGCTGTGAGATGAAAACATATTGCATTACATTTTTACAACAGCTGGACTTTTGGCCACAGGACGTGGTGTTCCGTCGCTTCCACGGACAAGTGCCACACGATCGCAGTGACACTAACTAATGAAGTGAAGTTACTAACATCGGTAAGTTACTATACTAACACAAATGATGTAATATAGTTATGTATGTTAGTCTATAATATGTAAAAAGTTACCTAAAATGAATGAATATGTAATATATTAACTACTAGCTGACCCGACAGACGTTGTCCTGTCAATCGATTTGTCAATTTTATCACCGCTTAAACCCTCCCTGGACTTCCACAAATATTTCAAGACCAAAACTAGCCATATCGGTCCAGCCCTTCTCGTGTTTTAGCGGTACTAACGAACAATGATTCATTTTTATTATATAGACTAGTTGACCCGACCGACGTTGTTCTCTCAATTAATTTTTAATTTTTCTTACCGTTTAAAACTTCCCTGGACTTCCATTTAATATTTCAAGACTAAAAGGAGCCAAATCAGTTCAGCCGTTCTCGAGTTTTAGCGAGACTAACGAACAACGATTCATTTTTATTATATAGAAGATTATAAAGGAGATCTTTTATCTATTAAAAAAATCGCCAAACGGTTAGTTGACACTTCCTGTGATCCAAGGACTGGCGTCTTCCTTGGTTAATTTTGCCATCAGAGCTTTGCCATCCATTGTGGTAATGCCACCAGTCTGTTGGGTAGATTACTAGTAGAAAGCCATTTTAATTTTTTGATGAGAATTTGATTTTTTATTTAGTTTTTATAGGATAAGTATCTCTTTTTTCTTCAGTTTATGCTGTCCTACTGGTGGGCAAAGGCCTCCTCCAAGTCCTTCTAGGAACTTTTGCCCAGCGCCACCTCAAACCAGCCCTCGTGGTTTGGGTACAGGTATGTCGCCACCACCTTTTGTTCCGATAGGTATTCTGTTATTTTACTTTTTAAGTATTTAATTTTTTAATTGTGCCCAAATATTGTAAATGTATGTTCTGAGATTCAAATAAAAAATAAAACGGTCAAGTACGTACGTAGTAAGTACACAGGTTGGACCCGCGCATCGTGGGTTCTGTAGAAACTAGTAGTTTTTGGCTAGTTTAATAACTGCATACCTAATAACTTTGCAATCTATACATATAATAAAACAGTAACAAAACTGTGTCTGTACATTGAATATATTAAAAAAAAAATAATTGAGGGGGGTTTAGGAACAGTAATAGAGCACGAATCCAAAAAAAAAATTCTGTCTTTTTGTCTGTTTGTCTGTTTGTTTGTACACGCTAATCTTCGGAACTACTGGGCGGATTTGAATGATTTTTCTTTTATTGTATAGGTATTAAGTCTGAGCAAAATCACGCTTGAGTTCTCAGCGTATTCGCACATCTACTAACAGGTCTTTTGAACCGAATGATGAATGTGATGCACGACTAACTGCTGATCGAGATTATCATACACTAGCGACCCGACCCAGCTTCGCATGGGCCTATAGCCTTCCTCGATAAATGGACTATCCAACACAAACATATTTTTTTAATTCGAACCAGTAGATCCTGAGATTAGCGCGTTCAACCAAACAAACAAACAAACTCTTCAGCTTTATAATATTAGTATAGATTGTCCCGAACACGCACACAACAACATATTCATAATCAGTTAGAAAGTGAGAGAAAAAGAATTGCTGGAGTACGGCATGAAGAGACAGAAGAAGAGCGCAACGAACGTTTGAATTCTGATCGACTTCGACATTCTCTGAACAGAATGTCGATATCATCTGAAGAATCGGATGTGTCTCAAGATATAGCCGTAGGTCATGGCGACCTTCCTTGGGTTGATAAGGAACGTAGTTCATTTACGTATACTCCTATGATTGACTACGCCACATATTCCGCCATCGGAGGTATGATTCAAAATTGTACTTTTTGAACGTCTCGAATCATCTCGCGCATCCCGTTGTTTTCCCGTCCCCGGGCTCTTAGAATACGACATCAGACGTTTCAGATCTTCGATTTTGCCGACCCCGTTGTCGCTGGCATAAGCAACAGGATCCGCGTACGAAGTCGCGGGCAGAAGCTAGTTGTAAATAAATCGCAATAATTAAAAACAAATGTGATTTTTAATAGTAGTTGATTGCCTTGCAAATCTCAAAATATACAGCATAAATGGCCGTATCTTTTGATTGCGTTGATTTCCAAGTTTTATTTTTTTCCTGCTTCGAGGGATTGCACACGTATTTGATATTCATTTCAACCTGATTCCACGCGTTCCTGAGAAAAAGGGTCTTGACAGACGGACAAAGGAGTGATCCTATAAGGGTTCCCTTTTTCACTTTTGAGGGACGGAAGCCTAAAAAGTAGCAATATTTTTGACCTTTTTCTATTTTGAAGAACGAAATCAGAGATATCAAAGAAGACAGTTGTAGGTAGGAGTTTGACATATTAGATTTGTTTTTAAAAGCGATAAACGTTATCTTGTTTAGTTTAGACCTAGTTTCACCAACCGATGTTTGTTAGTTTAAACAGCCGTTAAAATATTAACCGGACATTAAAAGCAGCGAGTGTTTCACCAAGCGCAAACCATGTTTAAATGTCTTAATCAGACGTTATATTTAATTGCTGTTTTGGTCGTCCGTTAACTTACTAATCGGCGTCTAGTCAGTTGTCAAGATTGTCAAGAATGTCAAAATGAAACTTTATTTTCGAAATCAAAATTTTTAGGAAATTTAGAATAATTTATAGAATTTGTACATGCCCTACACATCAGAAAAATCCCCTTATTTTTCCTACAATAAGACATTATTATTCTTACAAAAAATTATAACACACAAAATTAGAAAATTACTAAAGGTGTGTCCAAACACAGCGTGGCAATCATGAGCGGTAATTAATCGCTTTCAAATTCTGCATCCTCTGTTGATAAAGTGGTCGCACCCAATATTGTCTTTTTTAATAGGCTTTTTTCTGTTCCTTCTTCTACGCAATTTTAGAATAACAGTAGAGCTACACACGCGGTCGCTTTCATAGTAGTTTGAACGTAATATGTATGAGCGCGGCATGTCTCGGATATGCCGCGTATTATTGCCTCGCATACATTTCTGGGTTTGTATTAACTAGGCACACGGTTGATTTGTGCGAACAGCGCGAACCGCGCGTAGCAGCGTTCTTTGCGCGCTGTGTTTGGACACAACTTAATATTGACATAATTATGTACCGACAAAATGAAATGTTGCAAAAACCGACTCATACTTGACTACACAACTGACAATTTTATTTAGTTGTATTATTTAACACGAGCTTGTACGATACGGCTAGATAAGTGATACATTGTCAGTGAACATTGACCTGTGACATTGCGACATTTTATTTTGGTTGCTTTGGTTATTGACCGATAAAAGAGTGAAGGACACATGACTCATTCATATAACGCCAGATTTCCTGATGACATGTCATGTTATTTTTTGTTGGTGAATCATAAATACAATTAACATCGATGTTAGTTGTAATGTCTGATTTGCAAATGTCCGATTATGATAAGTTTCGTGAAATTGGCCCTTAACCTTTTAACGCACGTCGCATAATTATCTTGTGTGGCTACCGATTAATTAAGACAGTAATCAACCCGAAGCTAGCCCTGTGGGTTTTGATAAATTTTTACTTTTTAACCGACTTCAAAAAAAAAACAACAAGCCGTGCAACAAGCTTATGTTTCCTGCAGGGGTAAACAAAGATTACCTCAGAATCACTGCAGCGTAGAATAGAATAGAATATCATTTATTTCTGAGTATATGGTAGGTACATTGAGATCTTATCTTTTAATAAATAGTTAGCTTCACATATACTACCGTTGCCGGTGTAGAAATATAAAATTGAATTTAACAAAAAAAATTTATTAATTACGTACAATTTAACATGAAATGTCAATAACATTATAATTATTAATAAAATATGTGTTAATACCACGAATACAGGCAATATGCATACACAACTTTCATTTGTTTAATATTACTAAGTACTATACATAAACATACTACATAATTATGTTCTCATTACACGTTAGTTTCTTATAAACCTAATTAATAATACCTAATGAATTTATACAAATAACTAAAATTGCAGTGTCTGTTTTTAATGTTAAAATAACAGATTATTACTAAATGCATGTGAATGTTTACACGGTACTACTACTATTATCTGTATGTGTGTCTGTTTGTTTCGACTTATCTCCGAAACGGCAGATGTCTGATGTTATAAGAAGTAACATAATTACCCGACTACGGCAAAGCCAAAGGAGGGTTATGAGTTTGACAGGCTATGTATGTATGTATGTATGTATGTATGTATGTTCATCTGTACGCTCATAGCTCCTAAACTACTTATCAGAACTGAACAAATGAGGTATCGTTAGAAGCGTCTTGATCGTCCGCTGGTTATAGGCTATATGACGTATCACCGAATCCAATGTGGCGCCCTCTGGCGGACAAAAAAACCAATATAAAAAAAAAAATGAAGACAAGCATACCGTGTTTGGTATCATTGGAAAGGGGTTCACTAGTACATTTCAAATGTATATAATATTTAGTGGTAATTTGTCACAAATTATTGTAAAAAAAGGAAAGATTACCAAATAAAGTAAGATACGCATACCGTGTTTAGTATCATTGGAAAGGGGTTCACATGTACCTATTAAATATAATACTTAGCTGTGACTCCAAAATGGTTTAAATAAAAATATAAAGTTTAAAAACTAAAACCCGACCACAACAAAAAGTGATCTAAAAAGTACAAAACAAGAAAATATTTCACACAGAAATCAAGACATAGGTACAAAATGGTCAAGGTAAGCCGTGGTTGCATGCCATTATATTCATGTTCATCGCACTCATATGGGATACAGGCATGCAACCACGGCTTACCTTGACCATTTTGTACCTATGTCTTGATTTCTGTGTGAAATATTTTCTTGTTTTGTACTTTTTAGATCACTTTTTGTTGTGGTCGGGTTTTAGTTTTTAAACTTTATATTTTTTTTATAGGTTCTGTTCAACCTTCTATTCCTTCTATGATTTTGACTTCTATTCCGTTGGCTTAAGGATGACATTAGAGGCAAAAAAAGTGGTTACAATTACAACTGTTTACTGCAGCTGTCATTTGTTATGCCACCAACGCAATAAAAGTCAAAATCGGTTGAACGGACTGAAAAAAAGGTTTGTGAATATGTATAATCTTATTGTAAACGGAGTATAGTCGTTTTATTTTAGAAAACGAATTAGATAGGCTGACTGCAATAATACGCGTTCTTTGCAAATAATCGAAATTCACGCAGTCGGAGTCGCAGGCTAAAGCAAATAAGTGACATTATTGTGTGATACAGTTCTTCAACAATACAAGGCCGTTTGCTACACGATTTTCTTTTTGCATAAGAATAGTCTATAGTACCTACCAACCTATGTCTCTTCATTATAATATACACAGAGACAGTCTATGCAGCACGATGAGTAGGTATTCAATGTGTGAGTAAGTACATATCATGCAGCATGCACACCAAGGTAACAAACAAACTGCCTTACAGCCACACTCAGAGACGTCACTTAATAATAATGTATCATTAACTTTAATTGTCCAACATAACTTGGCACAAGTCAACCACTCATTTTTTACTGACAGCGTTCCAATTTATGGTGGTCATTTAACGTTAATGATTCATTATTATTAAGTGACGTCTCTGAGTGTGGCAGTAAGTCTTTTCCCTACTATGTTGGTGGTGGGGTCGGCTTACAGTCTTACCAAATGCAGCTGAATACCAGTTTACATATAGCGACTGCCTGTCTAATCTATAGAAAGTCAAAGCATTTATTTCAATTAAACCATTTACAGGCACTTTTGAATTGTCAAGGAGTCGGTCAGTTAGTCAGACAGTTGAAGCTAGTTGCTCGTTCCAAAACGTAGGTAGGTCTCTATGGAGAAGATCGAGCAAGAAACTCCACTGACTCTCTTTTAAATCAAGGTTTTACAAACTAGTGGTTACGTTATCCTTGTTGCTTCTATATGTGGAAACAATGCAGATAAAGAACAATACAAAACATAGAAAAAAAAATGAAGATAAAAGCCATGGCAGTTAAGAGTTGACCAATCTCTACTGACGAACGAACATGACGCGTAACATGAAGCGTGACGTATAACCCAGTTACTGGGTAACAAGATACCGACTTCTTAGTACTACGACAGATTGATAGACTAATTTCTAGCTTTAAAGATGTACGAATGACAGCCGGACCAGCAGTTTTACGTGCTTTCCGAGGCAAAACGCCTGACAACCAGTTTTACCAGGGGGTATCGTGTTTACTGGTTACTTGGTTGTGAAGGTCAGACAGGCAGTCGCTCCATGTAAAACACTGGCTGCATCCGGTTCCACCCAGGTGTTCCAGTTTTATACTGGAATCCGGCCTCAACATGGTGTAGAAAAGTCTAGGCAGATGGTAACTCGTGACTCCAAAGAATTTAAAGCCAGCATAATGCTGATTTTGACTTGATAAGTTGCGGATGAAATGGCTTAACAAATGATAATCTTCAACATAAAAAAACAACCATATGCAAGAGTTTTAGAGACCAAAATTGTATAACTTCAATTGAATCTCTGTTGAAAGTAAAAACTCACACATTCAAATATGCATTCACACATACACCAGCTCTGTATTTATTATTATATGTGTGTGTACATTACACACACATATAAATAGCATAATTATAACAACCATTTACGTGAATGCACTATATACTCACCGGCTGCTAATCTTTTTTTTTTTTTTTTTTTTTATGTGGGGACATTTTCACACACGGCCATCTGACCCCAAACTAGGGAGACCCTGTACTATGGGTGTCAGACAGCTGATATACATACACAAATACATTTTTTTTTTGTAAATACATACCATTTTATGACTTTTACTTTGATAAAGCGATAAGCAAGCATCACTTCATATACATAAGGTTTACTTTCCTTTGCAACACAGAAATTGTCTTAACCACCCAAATATTTTTGGTCATTTAAATGCTATTATCATAATTTAATATTCAATTAACTAAAATGATTGTTGCCAACTACCTAATAATATTTATTTATAAATCTCAACAATTTATTATGAAAACATACGGTCAGAAACGTAGTGCGTTTTCGTTAGAATTTAATAAGGCAAAACTTATCTTATCACTGACAAGTTATTTTCAGAGATTTGTTCTTCATAGACAAACAATAGGTATGTTTTTTATCATGGCTTGTAACTTTATTTGCACAATGTTTATGGACTTTATCTAAAATACGAGAACACACAATTTTAAACATGCCTTTTAAAGTATTAGGTATTCACAGAAATAATTAGAAGTTCACTAGGAAAAAATATCGTTTACGTAGATATAATTTCCTTTATATCATTTAATTCATACAAATTATATTTTTAAATATTGATATAATAACAATAAAAACATAATTATTTCATATAAATATTATAATTATAGATAGGTAGTAGCCCACCGGTATATCGGAAACAGTGTAAAAGATCCCAGTGGTCGAGGTATTTTGGTAGTTATTAATATTATAATAGTTCATTAAACACTTGACCGTTATTTGAAGCTTACTAGATTGAGAGTGGCACTACTGGTTTCCGCTATATTTCCCTCTCTTTTGCTCTTTCCTTTTGTTGTATCTATCCGTCTCTTTCGCATATCCAGTTTCCTCACCAGGTGGCGCTGCCAAGTGTGAGCTAAGCTCTGGCAGTGAATCGCTGATCATTGGCGTCTTTTTCCGCGTTAAGAAAGGTTGTCGAGACAACATTTTAAAAGTGATTATATATAAGTGCATTCCATCGGACAAAATTGTAAGTACTTAGAAATAAATTTCATAAAACCCTTTCAGTGATGCGATCATGCGATGCATGATCACTATTTTTATGGGCAAAGTTATATTATTTAAAAACGGTGTTACCGTTCGATCTTGCCCTTAGCAGCTTAATATTCGTAATGCAGAACTTTTTTTTTAAACTACCCTTATTTGCTCTTATGATTCGTGATTATAATATCAGCAAGTGATTTTGATTTCGGTTATATATTATCTAATCGCTAACGTAATCGCTGGTGCGTTGAGATAGGCATAATATTAAGTATAAAAAAAAAAAATAGTTTTCCTTTTAATTAGGATGGAGGGCGCAAGTAATTCAATTACGATGGAAGTTCCGGGGCCATCAGGGTTACAACGTCGGACAAAGGAATCGTCTTCTAGCTCCTCGTCCAGTTCTTCTAGCTGTTCCTCTTCGTCATCAGCGAAACCGAATAAAAGGAAACGTCGCCGTCACTATAAAAAAACGAATGGGGGCCGCCACTCCCGTAAAGCAGATTTATTGCAAAAATTAACTCAAGAGGTTAGCGAGCTACGCGAACGTGTTTTTTATAATAAAAACTTCGCATGTTCACCCTAGCGTTCAGCAGAAATGCAGGCAGACGGCAGTAACGATGAAATTTCCTTATTAGATAATAATGATTATAGGTCTTTGTATGATTATGATGTTGTAGATGAAAAGTCAAACGAATCACTTCAATTTAAATTTGATTTACAAGTAAAATTAAAGGAACCGCCTGTTCCTAAGGCTCCTGAAAATTATCTCAAATCTTTAGATGATATTCAGCATTTTAATAAAAATGAATGGTGCGAGGTTAGGTATTCGGAGGTACAGAAGTTATATAATCATAGTCCCGGTTTTACTGAGCTGGAGATCAACGATGAAATCAAACCATATGATTCCTTAAGACATTTAGCCTTGGCTGATAAAGCCTATGGTGCTCTCACTTTTTGTGCACTTAAACAGCGAGAGGTATTACAAACTACCATGACCGATCTTTTATCCTGGACACGTGTCAAAGGAAGTGTAACTTCCGATCAGTTGCATAACAAAATCTCTGAATTATTTTCGGATGGTGAGTATTATAAAGTGTCTTCAGATATGATTCAACTTATTTGCGGTCATCGCGCAGAAATAATTCAAATGCGTAGAGACGGAATAATAAAATATGTTCGTGATCCTCATGTTAAGTCTACGTTGCGCAAAATTCCACCTTCCAATCAGCTGGTTTTTAGTCCTGAGCTTCTGTCATCAACGTTGGAAAAGAATGGAGGTTTAAGAAGACATTCCTACCTCCAAATAAAACCAGTGACTTCAAACTTGCTTCGCAAGCAGGATTTAAGAAGTCCACTCGCTACCCCCCGCAGGGGTCAGCTTATTACAGGGCACCCTCGCAGGGTGCCCGTCAAGCAAGCTGCACTATGCCATGCTTCCAGCCCTCGCAGGGCTGTGGACACAACCATACCTCACAAAGGTTGGGTCAATGCCATCCTACGCAAGGAACCGGCAACAAATATAGAGGAACATGTGGGCCTAGCCATAACTTTCATGGGCCTTTTCGCTCACGAGGAACTCACCAGCAGCCTAACAAACAGGAGACGAGCAGAAATAACAGAAAACTGATTTCAACCACCGAATATCCCCCAGGGGGAAAGAGAAGCAGGTTTTGACAGACAGGACTTCAAAGCGGGCCAGTTAACCTTCTATGCCGATCGATGGAAGAAACTCGGAGCACCAAAAACCCTTCTTCGAATAATAAAAGGTTATCGCATACCTTTCATCAAAAAACCACCTCTAGTGATGCCCAATGCACACAGCCCATTTCAAACAAAGGTATCCGAGGCAATGTCAATTATCATATGTCAAATGATAACACAAGAGGTGCTAGAGGAAGTATCACATTCTCCGAGTTTCCTGTCCTCAATGTTTCTGGTCCTCAAAGCCGACGGCACCAGCCGTCCTATTTTCAACCTAAAGAATCTGAACGATTTTGTTTACACGGAACCATTCAAGCTTATAAATGTGTTTCGTGTCCCAGACTTCCTCCAACCAAACGACTGGCTTTGCAAAGTCGACCTGTCACAGGCTTACTTCAATTTGCCAATACACCAGTCACACAGACGATTCCTACGTCTAAGTTACAGAGGAAGATTACTAGAAATGACCTGCCTTCCCTTTGGCCTCAGCACAGCGCCCAAAGTCTTCGCGACTCTGACAAACTGGGTAGCACAGACACTACGAGAGGAGGGTATTCGAATACTCGTCTATTTAGACGATTTCTTCGTGGTTCACCAAGACCAGCAGGTTCTGCGAGTGCACGTCCAGATTGTATTAGATCGCCTACACTACCTGGGGTGGCAGACGAATTATCAAAAATCCATCACAACTCCCTGCAAAAGCCTTGTATTTCTAGGTGTTCTATGGAATCCATGGATAAACCAGAAATTATTGCCACACGAAAAGATCACAAAAATAAGAAAAAAGGTAGTGGATCTGTTACACAAACACTTAACGACGATGAAAGCACTACAAAGCCTGGTAGGACTGCTAAACTTCGCCAGTTTTGTGGTACCAAAGGGCAGACTTCACTTTCGGGAGACACTAATGTTCCTAAACAGAAAACTGAAAGAAGACTGTGTGACTGTAGTTTTACCTATAGAAGTAAAAGAGGATCTCAATTGGTGGCTACTAAATTGCCATCGGGGCTCTCTGATTCACAACCCGCCACCATCACATTTCCTGACCACAGACGCCTCAGATGTAGCTTGGGGGGCTCAATGGGTACGCACTGTCGGGCCCGTGGACAGATCAAGAGCAGCAGCTCCATTGCAATCAAAAGGAGATGCTCGCGATTCTAAAGGCCATAAAAGAGCGAGGTTCAAACATGTCCAAGTCTACCGTCCTAGTTCAGTGCGACAACAGAACTGTTGTAGCGTTTTTGAGAAACGAAGGGGGGACCAGGTCTCCATCATTACTAAAACTCACGAGAGAGATTTTTCAAATCCTAGACCAGTACCAAATCAACCTGAAAATTCAGCATATTCCGGGAAAATACAACTGTCACGCAGACCATCTTTCTCGCCATCGGCTCCCTCCGGAGTGGCATCTCTTACCCCAGTGTACGGAGAAAATATTCAAAAAGTTCGGAGTTCCAGTGATAGATCTGTTTGCGTCAGAACAGGCAAAATTCGTGATGAATTATGTATCACTGGATCAAAACGACATTCAAGCAATGTACCACGATGCCTTCTCCCAAAACTGGACTTACCCACTAGCTTGGGTGTTTCCTCCACCTTACCTAGTGCCCAAGGTGTTTTTCTAATAGTAGTCCCGAGATGGGAGAGAGTTTTTGGAGAGCAGACCTAAAAGCCCGTGCGTTAGCACCTCCATTCACAATCCGGAAGCTACATTCACAGCTGATAGATACGGTGACAGGCCTTCCACCCCCAAGAGTCCGAGAGATAACGTTAGAGGTATGGAAATGTGGGGGTGGTCCCAGACCTTAGCTGAATGGAATGAAGCTCAGTTACAGCTCTTAAAATCCTCTTGGCGGCCATCAACTAAAAAGACGTATCGAGTAGCATGGAATAGGTGGCTCACATGGACAAAGAAGCATACATTAAACCCCTTCCAACCAACAGGTCAACTTTTGGCTCGTTATCTTGCAGATTTCAGTCTTTTAGAGGGTTTAGCTTATAAAACTATTTTATTACATAAATCTGTGGTCTGCACGCTAAGCAACCCTGAAGAATCTTCCAAATTAAGTGGTCACGTTTTAGTTACTCATATATATTAAAGTCTATCGCTTTAAAAAACCCAGTAGCTCAAAAATCTGTAGTCTGGAACGTTGACAAACTATCAGACGTTATGGGAAGCTATTCTGTGGATGTGAATAATGTATTTGCTACTTGTAGACATACGGCAACTTTGTTACTCCTATGTTCCGGCAGAAGAGTTCATGATCTAACTCTATTAGCTGTAGACTCAAAACACCTGTCAGAAAATAATGATTGTCTGATCTTATGGCCAATATTTGGATCCAAAACAGATACTGCCGATTATAGACAGTCTGGTTGGAGACTTTCCTCTAATCCTATTAACGAGAATTTAGACCCTGTATTTTGGGTGAAACAAACTATAGCTATACTGAAAGATAAACGTCCGTCAGGGTGTCTTAACAATTTGTTCATTAATTTTAGAGGAAAACCGAGGGTAGCTTCTCGTACAGTCATAGCTGGGTGGGTCAAATCTCTGTTGATAGAAGCAGGGATAAGTGCTTCACCTGGCAGTCTTAGGTCTGCTGTAGCCTCTAGAAACTGGGTTAACAACTACCCCTTAGACGAAATACTCTCTAGGGGTAATTGGCGATCGCAGAATACCTTCTCCCGCTATTACTGTAGGGAAGTGATGCCCTGTATGCCAACCAGTCCTAGTTGTAATGTATCTAGAATGTTTAATCCTATGAATCAAATTACATAGTGACTGTCTTATTTTGTATTATTGTACCTCTCATGAATGTAATTCTTGGCAAGAAGTGTTAGTAATGCCTATATCATGACAATGTGTAATGTTTTTAAACAAATTAAGGTAGCAGTCCTAGATATATGATTATTTTCAAAAGTGTTTTGTCAAAATATAGTTCATATTATTTAATGAAAAGAATAGTTCCTTGTTAATAATTTTGTATAATGAATAGGTATCTGTTACCTATCTATTATAATGATATTTATAATTCAATTAATAAAGTGTGATTCTCTCTAAGCACATCTAGTTTTATTAATAACTTAAAAATTAAATCTACGTTCACATTGGCGTCATTTCCCACCAGGTGATAACAAACACGTCTCAATCTAGTAAGCTTCAAATAACGGTCAAGTGTTTAATAGCAGTGTTTTACCTAAAAATAAAACACATATTAAATACTTACCTTATTTGAAGCTTACATTTTAATCTCTACCTGGTGAAGATTTTCGACGCAATGATCAGCGATTCACTGCCAGAGCTTAGCTCACACTTGGCAGCGCCACCTGGTGAGGAAACTGGATATGCGAAAGAGACGGATAGATACAACAAAAGGAAAGAGCAAAAGAGAGGGAAATATAGCGGAAACCAGTAGTGCCACTCTCAATCTAGTAAGCTTCAAATAAGGTAAGTATTTAATATGTGTTTTATTTTTAGGTAAAACACTGCTATTAAACCTGTCAATATTCTAAAACAATTTATTGTGGGCGCATCAAAACATTTTTTTCTTAATTATTACTTAAATCTAGTTCTTCATTTTGTTATTGAGATGAACGCACGAGATGAATGCTTCGAAATTGTTCTGGAATGCAACGCTGAGGTACATAATTGATGTTATCATTGTAAAAAGCAAACATTTTTAAACCTTCAAACTATAATCAAATACCTAGTTGACGATAGCAAGAACTGGAAAAGTTCACTTATTTTCAAGGTGCCTTACTTTTAATTATCATTAATACTATTTTATAGAGGTGAAAGTGGTTTTGAGTTTTGACACGCAGCATTGATAGGCCTTCCATTACTTATATGGACCGACGAAATCGTAAAGGTTGCGGGTAACCGGTAGATGCAAGTGGCTCGCTCTTTGTTCTACAGTGGACGTCTTTCGGATGATGATGATATTAGTTTTGTGTGTAAAAGATTAAAAAAGCATTGATTCACTGATAGCTACTTTATTGCCGTGTCATGTTTTATGGCACACTAATTTTCCACGCGGACGAAGCCGCGGGCAGAAGGTAGTTTGCTAAAAAAGAGTCCAGAGTAGTATCAACTGACTGCAATATTTTCTTAAAAAGTACAGCTCTATATCGAACAGTAAGACACACAGACAGAAGGCGAATGCTTTGACTTAATATGAGCAATAAGGGACTTATTAAACCAAAAGTAATTTATACTACCAGATGGAATCAGATCAGCGATCTACTAACAGAAAATAACGCACTACCCTGATATTATAAGTAGCATTTTAACGATACACCATCAAAATAATCATTATCAAAGAGTCACAGAGATTACGTTTTATTTGCGATAAATTGTAAATAATGACACTTTGATAATAAAAATATCGCTAGCAACAAAAAGTAGACTACAATAAATACCACACTTTTTAACATCTTTACACGACTAGCGAAAATGGTCGTTCGCTTTCAAAAAATCTCTGCGTATGTTTACAAGCTTTTGAATAGTACTCCTGCTTGAAGATTACGGTTTGTCAGTCAGTTAGTTGCTTGTATCCGTACGATACAGTCATGGACCGCATCAAGTTTAAGGTCAACGGTTACGAGTGTACAGGTTAGCAAAATATTTTTGTTATTTTCGGGTGTAGTTTTTTTTTAATGGAGGTAAAATGAAGTGCTTATGAGTGTTTTTATTCTGTTCCATAGATTATTTCTAGAATATATATTATGTTTAATTTGTTAACAATTTAATACATTAAGTATCTACAAAAAATTAAATAACTAAGCCCAAAAAAGATATTGCAAAAGAACTTGTGCAGATAGCAGAATATGTCGTAAGAAAGTACACAAACTTGGTAGTTTCAGTGTTGAAATAAACCATTAACATAACGTACCTTTTTATACCTGTTTCCTGAATATGGATCCGGATTGAAACTAGTAAGTAGGTACACATACATCATAACAAAATATAAGTCGATATATCTATATTCACAAAACTACATATGTAAATGTGAGAACTATGGAGCCATTTATCTAATTATGTATGTATTTACAAAAAAAAAAAATTATCTGTGTATGTATATCAGCTGTCTGACACCCATAGTACAGGGTCTCCCTAGTTTGGGGTCAGATGGCCGTGTGTGAAACTGTCCACACATATTATTATTATTATTATTTATTTATTTATTCAATGTGTTTGACATAAATGAGCATGGCAGTTGAGAGCATTGTCATGCTCGCTCAAATGTCTCACTGATGGTGGCGTGCGGGTTAGATCATTCGGTTCCCTTCAAAATGGTTGAGCTAAGTGGTGCTGATCCGCGCGTCATGTTCCTGAACGGGCGCTGTCAGTTGAGATTGGTCATCTCTTAACTGCCATGGTTTTTATATTAATTTATTTTTAATTAGAATGGTTTGGATTTCTCTTCACTTACATTGTTTTCACATATAGAAGCAACAAGAATAATGTAGCCTGGATTTTGTAAAAGCTTGATTGAAAAGAGTGTCCGTGGAGTTTCTTGCTCGTTCTTCTCCATTGAGACCTACCCTACGTTTTGAAACGAGCAACTAGCTTCAACTTTCTGACTAACTAACTGACTCTTTGACTATTCAAAAGTGCCTGCAAATGGTTTAATTGAAATAAATGCTTTGACTTTGACTTACAGTTATTGTAAAATAGCGCAGGTTTGGAGCCTCCTGTGATATCAATCTTTGACATAAATAGCAGCATTAACAAATAACATGCAACTCATCCTTCTCCAACTTTGTCTTTCTCATACTTCTGAATTTGTTAGTTCTACCTTTCATATTCAGCCCGTTCTTCTCTGGAAGGCGCTTCCTCTAGATATCAGGACGGCCACCAGCCGGTATGCATTTAAGCGAACATTGCAGATTATGTTTAACATAAATAAGTTAAAAATAGAGAGCGTTCTCTTGCTTAAACTCGTTAATCTACATAATTAAAATTAATAGATGAAAAATATATCAGCTAAAAAAATCCAAACATGAACATAGTGTTTCTTTCTGTCCGATATTGTACGATATTAAAAAAATAAAACCTTTTATATGATGAGTATTTTTTCCGCATTTCGTTAGTTAACTTACTGGATATTTTTAATTTTTATAGGTGTATGTATATTAGATATATGTATAACTAGGTATGTATTCATGAGTAGTCTACCTATCCATTTAAGTTTATAACTTTTTATCTATGCACCAGCTACTATGCATCTTTGAGTGACTGGTAGAGAATGCCTAAGGTATTAGGTCCGTCTATGTTGCTACTTGTACTTACCTTGTAATTTGTGCATAACCTTTGTGTATAAAGTCCGCTGGATGCGAGTCGCACGGGACCGGTCAATGTAGCGACACTTGGGGGAGGCCTATGGTGGACGTCTTTCGGCTGAAATTATGATATAGTATAAATAAATAAACTACAGCTCGCTGAACGATCGGGTTCATACATTGATGATAGCTCGTTATTTTTAATACGAGCTCTTATCCGACATCCACGCATAAGTGATTTCTATCGAATTATGAAACGAGGACCTAACAATGAACGTAGCATAAACATATTATAGTTTTGAAGGCTTTATTCATTTACTTTGACTTTACTAATTGTACCCCCATTCTATCTTCCATCATTGCGTCCTCTCCGTGCTTTGGAAAGAAGTCGTTGATCTCGGTTGTCATTCGTAGATTTTTGACAGCCGTTATGGATAGTCAGAAGACAGAAAGTCTGACAGCCAGTCTTACCGGGAGGTATCGTGTTACCTACGCAGTAGCTGGTTTGTGGCAAATAGGATAGAGTTCATACGGTTAAGCTGGAAGCCGACCCCAACATAGATGAGAAAAGGCTTGGTATATGATGATATAATTAGGGTCAGGGGGTACGCAGAGACTAGTAGATACTCTTTAGGCTTCATCCACTAAATTGTTAACTAAATGTACAAAATTGAAATACAAGAAAATAATCTGCTGCAGTAAAACGTGAGAAAGGTAGAGTATAAAACACTGCACTAGAGACTTTGTTTAATTAATAATAAACTAAAAATATCACAAATTGAGTTTAAAATTGTGTACCAGATGTAATTACGCGCGACTTTTATTATGGTATGGCATTGGTTAGCTATAATGGTAGATGTAAGTATGTTGATAAATAAATAAATAAATAAATAAATAAATAAATGTATTGAACTGAATTGTAATTTCTTTAAAGTACATTTCAATCAACAAATGAATATCTGCTCGAGTTGACCATACGTGTCATGTCGCTTATAGCATGGTAACAATAATAAGGTAACCACATGACATGCCACACCCACGTCACTGGACCAGTTCTTACACCTTCCGCATACTTTCTATATATAATCAATTCCTACATACAGTAAGTCAAGTACATCCAGTGGGTAACTACTACCTCTCTCTCTCTCTCTAAATGGGTACCTGGGTTGAGACAAACTCATTGCGATTTCAAATTGCATGCGTGGTTGCATCTGATGAACTGATAATTTCATGGAATTTATTAATGGATAACTTTTGGTTGGAAAACTACAAAATAATGGTCACGGTTTACGGAATCTTTGTCCACGCGTCATCGACGCACCTGAAAAACAAGTTTTCAAGTTGAACTACTTTCATGTCGACGGATAATTTGCAAAAGAAGCAACCAAATGAGTCAAACCTGTTTGAATTTTTACCAATATAATTGGTACCCTATATAATAATAATAATGATGATGTATACTAATTCTTCGTATACTTACCTAAAACACATTGGGGTAAAATTACTTAAAACATGCATGCCTTGTGCTACTATATACAAGAAACTGTGGAAAATGGTATATGAACGCTACTAAGTGTTTCATTAGTATTACGAAAGGTACTTTTAGGCCTATAGCAAAGTAGGCTTCTCAATTTAAATTTATTTTTACAAACATTAAAAACATGTCGACAAATGATCAACTCCAAAGACTAACATTGGAACAAAACACGCGCTCTTGCATATTTTAAAGCCTTCGTTTAAAACCGAGTAAGCACAAATTGTAACAGGAAAACAATCTCAGTAGAAACTGCAAATTACACATTTCATAATAAAATTGTCAAAAATAACTATTGACATTTAAAGGTTGAGAATTATTTTATTTTTAGCCAATAACTACTTTTAAGGCCTTTTACCCCTAAAAGTAGTTACCAGTTAAAAATAAAATTAATACCTTCATTTAATGTCACCACCTAGGTACTATATTACTAAGCTATGTACCTAGTAATTATATTTGAAAATGGGTTAAAAGTATTGTAAAACAATGGTGACAATACTATGGCAATTAAAGTCAAGTATTATGTGGAAATTACAAGGTTTACGACGAAGGGCGTTTGTTTCAATCATTATTTTCAAATCTAAGAATTAAAGGTCAATTTGTAGAAGGTTGTATTTTATGGTAAGCAGAAAAAATACGCCTCCATTATTTGATTTGCTATAGAAACCAATAACTTTATAAGTTAATGATTAGTAACTAGAGTAGACACTATAAATTACCAAGAATTATTCATGTCGTAGCTATTAATAGATACAAAATTTATTTAAAACACTAGCTTTTGCCCGCGACTTAGTCCGCGTGAACGTCGGTTGTCATGAATTAAAAAGTAGCCTATGTCCTACCTCAGGGTTCAAGCTATCTTTATGCCAAATTTCATTAAAATCGGTTTAGCCGTTTTATCGTGAAAGCGTAACAGACAGAGTTACTTTCGCATTTATAATATTAGTATAGAAGTATGGATTATTTTTACTTTTACTCGTATATTAATATGACTTATAATTAATACGTCTGTAATTACCTTGCCTTGAGCAAAGGTGGAGCTCAATGGCTGCGGCTGGTATTATTTTATTACTTACATTTATTATTATTTAAAGCTCTGTATAACTAAATATAAACATCATAGACAAAATATAAATATAAACAACGTCAGTATTTATTTACTAAGGAAAGTAGAAATATAATTCTAATGAAATGATTACGCAATGGTAAGACTTTATTATTAGGTACGTTATCGCAAATGACAGGTAACAACAAGGTACCTAAATATATTTATTAAAACAATAATAAAAAGTTCCACATACCTAAAACAATAAAATGTTGTTTTTGTATAAAAAACAAAAGCTTTAATAAATTACTCTGTTACCTATTGTAGTTATCATAAAAAAATGGTAACGCATCGCTGACGAGAAACTTAAAGAGTAATTTAATGATAATTACCAAAATAAAGGTATTTTTGCTATAAAAAATACTGTTGTTTTAAGTGTCAAAATTATGAAGAAATAGGTAATTGAAATTTTTCAGGTAGAATTATAATTGACGAGCGTTGCAACCACAAAAAACGTCTTCCAGCTTAAAGTAAGTGGTGTTTTTACCATACAAGCACGCAAGACTTCAACTTGAAATCTTCAAGCAATGCAATCATCTCGAAGGGCATGTTTTACCAGGAATCAATCCTTATAGTATTAACTCTTAAATAATAACACCATAATTATGATTCCCTCGTTATCGTCTTCCTGCCATGATACTCGGGGTCGACGCAACACGTTTTCTTCTTTCATTCTGTCCTATCACCAATTATGCTATCACTGACTCCCTTTTCTTCTCTTTTTTTCTCTTTTTTTATCATTTTTTTCTTTTCTTTTTTTTTCTTTTTCTTCTTTTTATTGACCTTCTTCTCCCTCTCCATCTATCCCACAAGACTTTAACTTTTAATATTCAAGCAATGTCTTATAAGGAATCCATAATAATGATCTGAAGGATCTGTTTTCTTTTTTAATTCCACCCTGTCACCCATCATACTGTCATTGACTCCCTTCTCTTGCATATCTTAATTCACACAATCCATCCATCTTTTTTTTGACTTTCTACTCTCTCTCCATACATCCAAATTTTTTATTCAAAACTTCAATTCTCGTATTTTTAATATCGTTTGCGTTATACTCCCACTTACTGTCAAATATACCTCCAATTTAAGTACCTGCTTTTTTGATAACTACAGCTCATAGCTAAGTAAAAGGTTAAGCTACGGTTGCTACGGTCCGTGGATGGGATGGGACCATCCATTTCATACTGATACACGCCTGTGCCTCGAAAAGCACGTAAAGCCGTTGGTCTCGGTTGTCATTCGTATATATTTGACAATCGTTATGGGGACACTCCCCATAACTCCCACCCACGCCCACTCCGTGAGCTCGACAAATGGATGTGCGATTAACGCTAGTGCGACAAAACTGTACTGCGACTCACAATAGTTCGAATACACACTAGTGCGACACACTGAAGCTCGACTTCACGCTGCCGCTGGTGCTACAAACGATTGTGCGACAGTAGTTCGATACTACGGTAGTGCGACAAACGATTATGCGATACTGCCGTCTATGGATTTTAAATCAAAATAAGAAAACAATAACTTCATGTATATGAAGCCAGAAGGTCTGACAATCAGTCATAACACGGTGAATCGTGTTATCCAGTATTTGGAGTTGTGGAGGTCAGATAGGCAGTCGATCAATGTAAAACACTGGTATTCAGCTGCATCTGGTTAGACTGGAAGCTGACACCAAAATAGTTGGGAAAAGGCTTGGCAAGCGATGATGATTTTTTATAAGTTCAAACGTTATTAGTGGTGGGATTTGACTTTCATGTAGGCCATCTGTAAATTCTTTCACTTTCTCAAATTTACAAAAAATCACCTCTCGGAACTAATTTCGTATACTCACAAAAACTGCAGCTTATGATGAAGAAATCTATTTGAAAGTTACCATACAGCTTATCAGTGTCAAACTCAGCTATTGATCAAAGCGCATTAGCGGGTCATACGTAATAAACAAAAAACAAAAGCTAAACTAACACAGTTATGCGACCAACGAGTTAGCGATAACCGGTTCTATTTGTAACAGTTTTTATTACTTTCTAAGACCAAGTGCAGTTAGAATATGATTAGGTACGTAAAAATTAAGATAGAAACGTAGGCATTTACATAGGCGCTAAAAAACACTACATATGTCGTTTGGTCTGCAAGTTTAAATTGCTTTGGGTGAAGTGACCGTGATTCACATTTTACTTTTCGATGTTGTATATTATTATGCTGAGGGTTGCTGAGAGCTGAAAGACGTCGACACGGGTTCGATTCCCAGATATAACAAAAATTTGAATGGCCTACATATAGTTGTTCCGGGTCTCATTGTTTGTGTATGTGTTTTTATATTATGTTTGTAAATATTTGTAAATGGGCGCTGTCAATAGAGATTGATCAACTCTTAACTGACATAGCTATTATCTTGAATCTTTTTAAAAAAAAAAACACATATATAGGAGCAACATGAATAATGTACCCAGGATTTTCTAAAAACTTGATTTAAAAGAGTACTTGTGGAGTTTCTTGCTAGTTCTTCTCCATAGAGACCTACCCTACGTTTTGGAACGAGCAACTAGCTTCAACTTTCTGACTAATTAACAGACCATTCAAAAGTGCCTGTAAATGGTTTAGTGAAAATAAATTCTTTGACTTTGACTTTAAAGGCATCCACGATACCTACAGGAGAAATTTCTAGAATGGGGTAAGTTTATTTAAAAAAAAAGGAAACCGCCTTCAAAAATTAAAAAGTGATAAATAACTTTAGCACAGAACACACATTACTTTAGATTTGAAAGTCGGTAGCGGAGACTTTATTGTGTTTGTTGTTTTGTCCGACATTGTTAGGTTAGGTTTGAACTGTGAACCCGAGAACCACAACCAAACCGCTTTTTACAGTCAAACTCATACATTTCTACAATACTTTGGTTAGGTAAATGTTGGTGATCATTTACTATTTTTGGAGGTCATTTACTATTAATCTGGAGGTTCTTTAAACATTCAAATGGGGTCAAATGTTGGTGATCATTTGCTATTTTCGGAGGTCATTTACTATATCTGGAGGTTCGTTAAACATAAGCCATTACAAATTGATGATGTTAACCATCAAACTTTTGACTTCATTATTTTCTCCAAATGCATGTTCGTTTCACTTCTGTTGCACCAAATTCCAATTTAATGACATATGCCGTCATAAAACTGCACTTATTTAACGCATTTTTTATGAAGACCTTAAAATACTTTCGGTCGAAAAATGTCATCGTGTGACCGAAATTTCACTTTTGAACGGCTTAAAACCTGATCGGAATAAAGCGGTGCAAGTAATGTGGATATAGGTATGTATGTAGGTTGCAATGAGAAACGCTTTATATGGAGCAAAATGGTTAAATGCTGCCTCGACATCGTATAAATTATGGGCATAATGGATTGCCACCACATAAATTATAAAGATCATAATTATGTCTGTAGGTACATGTTCAGTGTTTTCACCGAACACCTTAGTTATCAATATCGGCGACTCGCGTTTACCTAATTTTATTTCTTAATAAACACACTGTAATTTGACAATAGATTTAGTGCACTTTGGTATCGTGTTATCCAGTGTATTCTTATAGTTTATCAACATTTCATTTAACTTTTTAACATTCAGAACAGTTTGAGAGTGACTCAATAAATAGCGTTCAACGTAAAATTAAAAAAAAAACTTTAACTTTTAACACCAACACCCAGCTAAGTACCTCGACAGTAGATAGTTCAATTAATTTGTGTGTGTACGTTTAATTATGAAGACATTTTGATTTGTAATCTCAATTTTGTTCATAATAATTTGCACCTGCCATCTCTTCAACAGCATTGATTGACTGGTAGAGAATGCCCGAGGCATTGAGTTCACCTTTGCACCTTTTGGTGTATACAGTTTAAAAAATGTAAAGATCAGTAACGAAAAACTCCAATTATAGAGAACGAATCATTTTCCTCTTCATTCTTGTTCACTGTGTATTGGCGATTTAAGATCACTCAATCCGGGGTGATCTTATGATGTTTTTCTTTTTACTGCAAGCCAGTACCTCTCTTCTCAGGGAATTGGACCAAAAAATCAAAGTAGTTTATGGCCAGTAATACTTAATTCGCACCGCCACGCGCCGTTGCGGGATTCTTCGGAATAGAATTATGTGCACATTGCAAAATTATCTTTATGTAGGTTCATTGTTTAACGCACAATTAATGTAAAAAAGCCGATCAAACGTCTTCCTACGTAATCTCACGGATTGCGAACGGAGCGGTTTGAATTAAGCATAAAGAAACATGGCGAGATTCATACATTCATTTGTATTAAAACAAAAATAATTTATAGGGCTTAAAATATTGTCAAATGTGAAGAATACCATTCCATATTTTTAAACCCTCGCATAATTAAAATATTACGAAATGAAAATAACACTCTTTCGTTTTGATCTCGATGTCCATTTTGTGTTTATTAAAAAAAAGAAAGTGACAAGCAACGTAAACGTAACGTAAAACAAGTGTGTGGAAAAAAATAATCATGATTTATGACATTATTTCCCATAAAATGCTGCAATTTCAGTGTAAGACCTGCAAATCGGCAACTGTCAGTGTCACTGTTACTGTCAGTCGTCGTTTCCTCCTGAAATAATGAGCTTTTCGTGAAACTATTCACTTTTTTTTGGGGGTTTTAAAAATATTGTTAATGCCTGGACATACTCTTTAGTACCCAAAAGTATATGAAATAGAATTTCAACTTCTCTAAACATCTTAATTTTTTTTTTGTATAAATCCTGCCATGATTCTTTCTTTGGTATTGAGTTCATAATTAATCATGATTCATGAGACGCGCATACTTTTAAGTGACTACATAACAACGAGTTAAATAACATTTTAGCTCTCTTAACTAAATAAAAAAAAAATGCAAAGTCACAGTTAATCGTTACAAGTTACTTTCGAAGAGAATAAAATAACGTTTTAGTTTCGCTCATTTTATATTAGGCATATATTTATATTAGGTGAAATGCGATAAAAAGATTGCTTTAGTTTAATATTGAAGAGATAAACAGTCGATGAACTCAAGATTTGTAATATTTACAAAACTACATACCTATACCTACTTGATTTGTCATTTGTCAATTGGTCAGCCGGTTTATTCTGTAAAAAACTTTTGATGTGAATTTTAGGCTAGTTGTGGTTGAGGTGAGTTTTTTACTACCTATAGTGCTAATAGTTCAAAAAATACCTTTTAATGGTCTAATTGAAAGAAATTATTTGACTTTGATTTTTGACTGGGTATAAAAAATTGTAGAATTATCAAGTTTTTATGGGACAACTTTCTAAAAGCCGCAAAAAAATATAATAATGAAAATAGGAACAACGAACTGAACACTAATCATTTGGGTCTCTTGGGACCTGCAACTACAGTATACATCTCCGAGAATCTCACCGCGAAAACGAAACGGCTTCTCTTTCTTGCTCGCGACCTGGCAAAAACCGAATCATATCAATACTGCTGGGTTGCTAACGGAAGAGTTTTTCTCCGCAAGAGGCAAGGCGCCCCGTCGATTCTCATTAAAAACGATAGTAGCTTCCTCAAATTAAAACAGATGGATAAATCCTATGAAGAAAATACCAAGGACGCAATCTGACTATTTCATGTAATTTTTGCTAATGTTATAAATATTTATCTTTGCATGTATTTACTTGCCAGTTGTATTGTTACACACTGTTATATTCCTCACATAACCAACCTACTCACACTCAACCTATACTGTTATCAGTGCTATCACACATTTCTCATAACAAATAATCTCATTGTTAAAATCGAATTCAAAAACACATACCCACTCTCACCACAACACACAAAACATTGTACTGTACCTATCCGAATTTCACTACTCCACAAAACACTTACGCATACATTACTTCCATATTTTTTCCACGCAAACATCCTCCTAAACGTCCATACACTGTACAACTATCCTACACGCTTACAAAAACACTTTTACTCACATTTGATTATGCTGAGAGACAACTGTACCGGTACGACAGACAAAAACAAAACCATGACTAAGTTACTGACACATCATTTTCCATTTAAAAATTATAATGGCTAATATAACAAATGAAATTATCGATGAAATCGATACTACAACCCTTGCCTTAAGCCTCAGAATAGATTCAATAGATAAGTGCCGACAACACCTCGGTATAATCGAGCAACAGTACTCGGTTGTGATCCAAAATATACGAAGTATTGGAAATAATTTTGACAATTTTTTGGTACTACTAAGTAGACTCAATTTCTCTCCTGATATCATTATACTTACAGAGTGCTGGCTCGATACTACATCTGTCTGCCAAGATATCAATGGTTACACATGTTTCTACTCAAAACAATACTTTAATCAGAACGATGGAATAGTGGTTTTTACTAAATCATCTCTTCAAGCCATTGTGTCTGAACCCCCTTTCAAGGATTCAAACTGCGTAACTATAAATATTGGTAATGCACTATCAATTATTGCATTATACAGATCTCCATCTTTCTCTAATATAAGCAACTTCTGCGAGTCTTTAGTTAACACAATGAATTCCTGCAAGAGTCATACATGCGCTATCGTGGGTGATATCAACCTAGATATTAAGCCGGGCTTCTGTGACAGCCGCTCCACTGACTACCTGGATATAATCAGCCATCACGGATACTACCCAGGTCACACTTTCCCAACTCGTGGCAATAACTGTCTTGACCACGTTCTGCTCAAAACACAAAAACCCGCCACAGTTATTGTCTGTGAAACAGGTATTACAGATCATGAAACAGTCCTATTCAGCGTACAGAGAGAGTTACCCAGGACTCCTATTAACAAAATTCAAACTAAAATAAACTACCAAAACTTGACGGAGGACATAGAAAATGAGTCTTGGGACTGGCTGTATGGGTTAACCAATGTCACGTCCGCATTTGAGGGATTTGTTGAGACCTTAACTACCAAAATTAATAACCATACTACAAAGCGTATCTGCCACAACTCAGATATTTTAATCAAGCCATGGATTACCAAAAACCTCTTAAAATGTATTAGGCGTAGGGACTTGCTGCACATCAAAGCTAAGAAAACCCAGTCATACAATTAGAGTATAAAAAGTACCGAAACTATTGCAACAATATTTTAACTAATTTAAAATTAGACTATGAACGGAAACAGCTCAAAGATACCGAGGGTAACTGTAAAAAATTATGGACTGAAGTTAAGAAAATATGCAACATCAAAAACAAAAAATCTAGTAACACTGAGCTTTTGGCAAACAACGATAACCCCGTCAGTACTCTGAACAAAGTCAACAGATACTTTACAACAGTCGGCGAAAAACTCGCAGCTAACACTCTAAAGGAGCTAAAGTTAACCGAAACCGACCTAGCTAACAACATTGGAAACCACTGCCCAACTAACAACAATCCTAACGGCTTATTCTTGTTCCCGACAGATGAACATGAAATTGCCAAAATAATTTCTAATTTCAAAATGACATCAGCCCCTGGTTCAGATGGTATTAACAACAAAATACTCAAACATTGCATCCATCTCCTGGTCAAACCCATTACCTACCTCTGCAACTTAAGCTTATCGAAAAGCATGGTTCCGGACTGTTTAAAAATAGCAAATGTCTGTCCGATCTATAAAAGTGGTGACCCTAAAACTCCTGCCAATTACCGACCAATCTCTCTGTTGTCTGCTCTTTCGAAAATTCTCGAAAAGGTAGTTAACAAGAGACTATTAATCTACCTACAGAAAAACAGACTACTTTCTGACCAACAATTTGGTTTTAGAGCTGGCAGGTCCACGGAAGATGCAGTCACAAATCTAGTAGATTTTATTACTCACAATCTAGACCAAGGTATGGCGTGCACTGGCATCTTCCTGGACCTTGCAAAAGCGTTTGATACGGTTTCGAGAAAAATACTTATCCAAAAAATGTCTCTACTTGGTATCCGTGGCAGTGCTTTGGACTGGTTCAGCTCCTACCTTTCCACCAGAACGCAGAGAGTGGTCATGGGTAACTATTGCAGTGACCCTACCACCGTACATTTCGGTGTTCCGCAAGGTAGCGTGCTGGGCCCTACGCTATTCATTTTGTATATTGACGGTCTTTGTTCGATGAATCTCCCTCAAGCCAAACTATTCACGTACGCAGACGATACTGCTATAATCTTTTACGGAAAATCTTGGGATGTAGTCCAATCAGCAGTTGAATACGGCTTAAAAGTTACAGCAAACTGGCTACAACATAACCTACTGACCCTCAATATAGATAAAACGAAAGCAGTTAACTTTTTTATTTCCAAACGAACAGCACCTCGTAAAACAATTACCTTTCGTCTTCACTCTTGTCAAAACTCCGACAACTGCTCCTGTCCTCATATAGCAAACACAAACTCCATGAAATACTTAGGTATTTATCTTGACTGCAAAATTGCATGGACAACCCATATAAACACACTAAGTAATAGAGTCCGAATGTTGCTTCATATATTTAAGCGCTTGGGTAAGGTTGCCGACGAAGCGGTCGTAAAAATGGTGTATTTCTCACTTTGCCAATCAATCCTTAGTTACTGTATCGTCTCATGGGGAGCTGCAGCTAAAACTCACATGATGAAAATTGAACGTGCGCAGCGGGCTCTACTGAAAGTAGCATACAGGAGACCGTATAGGTACTGCACTAATCTACTTTACGCAGATGCTAAAGTACTGAGAGTTAGGCAGCTATACATTCTCTCAACTACACTGCGATTTCACAAAACCTCACTAAACAGCTGCAGGCCCCAACAACGCTCCAGTCGAACGATGAGTTGGGATAAGCCCCATTTTAATAAACAATTTGGAAGGAGATCGTTTGCTTTCATGGGACCCTATTTATATAGCAAATTAAACAAAACCCATAAAATTCTAAAACTCAGTAAAAAAGCTTGCTCCAAAGTAATCTTCCAGTGGCTATTTAATCTGGATTACGAAAAAACAGAGGACGTCTTGAAAAAATTGTCATAAATAATACACAAAAATAACAATAAACGCATAGGTACACGAGTAATTATCAATCACTTGCATCCACTCGTACCCTCCTCACATGCACTCATACACCTGCACCTACCACATCACACTCACTACACACACCACACTACACCTCACACACCACATTCACTACATCACACTCTACACAAACTGCCTACTACATAATTATTATGTACTTTGTTAAACCTAAATTTAGTTATAATAAACTTTGTTGTCTTTGTTACTGTACTCACCTTCTGATTATGGATTGAAAGAGACTGGACTCCACAACACAGGGAATCCTAGTGTGGGGTTCAGGGCTTCATCTAAGTTTGTAAAATTTGAATGAGACAATAAATGATTTTTATTTTTTATTTATTTTATTATTTTTTTTGTTGGTGTGGTATAAGCACAGCTTTGAAATCAACAAACTGCTTAGCCTTTTTCTAAAAGTATTAAAAAAATCTAAAAAAAATAACAGATTGGCTTGTTAAGCAGAATTTGTGTGCAATGGAGTAGCCCTGGACCCCACACTAGGATACCCTGTGTCGTGGGGTCTAGTATCCCCGTAGTTGGTGATACATAAAGTGCATGTAGTGGTTTACAGTAGGGTTCTGATTAGGTAACATCATAATTTTAAGCAAAGGTCGCTACCTAGTTACTAATTCAAACTTAACTTAGGTATAAGATTAAAAGCTCTGGGTATGAGTTGTGTATATGTGTGTGGATGTTCAATACTCAATACTCAATATCTTTATTGCTTTTCCATAAGTACAAATATGCTTAGGTGGTAGGTGTTTGGTTAGGATCATTAAGGACCCTGATCGGGCACAGCAATAGGGTAGAAGAGAGGAAGCTCTGTTTTAGAAAAATACTATATTAACGTAGGATGTATAGTTAAAAAAATGATCAATTACATTATTGTTATTATTATTATTTCTATTTATTTATTACATTTATTTATTATTATCGTTTATTGTTTATTATATCTATTAATAATATTATTATGTTTGATATGTGTATGAGTTAGTATGATTGTGTTATTACTAAGTAACAGTGAAACGCCTAAATTATGATTTTAAATGGGTTATATACAATAATTGCCCATGATCGGTTGGAGAAATCTAAAAATAATCAGTCTCATTACCTCATTGTAGCTATAACAAATTTTTTTTTCGAAAATATTTTATATTATTATATTTTTTTCGAATTTAATTCGTGGACTTACTATACGTAAATGTACGAGATTCAATAGAAAACCTATATTTATCCATCAATCTAGACTTTATAGTTCAAGACCATCAAGTTGCGGATCGCAAGATCAGTTTTTTATTTATAGGAATCGAAGCAACGGTACTTTTGTTAATCATCCACTATCAGATGAAGATGCTGGAGCCTACATTTTACCATTTTTGGTTACTAGTACTTTTATAGTAACTAAAAAAACTATAAAAATAATTAAAAAAAACTCAAACATATGAGTGCACTGTAATTTTATTTAAAAACGTTCTTTTTCTTATTTTGATTTAAAAGAAACACGTTTTTTACCAGCCATTTCGTTACTTTTTAATTAAAATTTTGCAAATCATATACGATTTCTTCTTTTAGCGAGTTAATTGCTTGCCAAACGACTTCTTTTTTCGTCTTTTTTAAAACGTTGCCCCACACTAGCAATTTCTTGTGTATCTTGAGTACGTTTACAAATATAAACTCACATATATAACAACTACAGACCGCAAACAACTATCTGTAAGCCAAACAAATATTTGAATCGAACCCGCATCACGCAGCGCAGCAGTCAATCGCTCAACCACTGCGCTAATCGTGTCACCAAAACTTTGTGTAAACAAGTCACTATACTATCAAGTGATAAAATTGGTAGGACATCTTGAACCGCAGGACCTATTACGGACAGCGTCATCAACTTAGTGTAAATTCAAACGATTTTTTAGCCGACTTCAAAAAAAGGTTTGTATGAATGTATGTTTGTCCGCGATTATCTCCCGTTTGGCTGAATCGATTTTGATGCGGTTATCAGAAAAGTGTTTGTTACTTTTTGGAGAAGGTTTTGGTATACAACAAATAGAAATTTATTCAGCGCTTTTTAAAAAAATCAACCTTTGAAGAACTTTTAATCTCTGTTTTAATTGTGTTGCCGTTTCTTAATGGATTTGGGTGATAAGGAGGCACTAAAAACTGGAAAATAAAAACTTTTTAAATCTTTTTAAAGTAAAGTCTTCTAAAGTAATTTATCACTTTTTAGTTTTTGAAGGCGGTTCTCTTTTTTGTTTGTAAAAAGTTTTTTAAATTCAAAATACTTGTAGGACTCCTAATACATAATAGATCGGTCATGGTTAAGCTACGCGTGCCGAGGTCAGCCCGGGGATAGGTGACCATCCAATATTTTTTTTTCTCTTTATTTAAGGAATTTTTATACATGATAGTATATGCCAATTACATCGTAACCTAAAACATTTTAACAAAATACTTTTATAAATACACCTTATTTCTATGAATAGACAGTATGAAAGTACAAAGTGTTATTAAAACATGATTAACAAAATAAGCACTACGCGCTACTGCGCTGCTGTACTTCTATGGATATAATGGACACAAATGCGACAACAACGCGAATGCAACTTACGAGTATCTATATTAATTATGGAGACTAAAATACATCAACATAGTTTGGCTGCTTTGGATGATGGTTTAGACAGTAAATCGTGAAACATGCCTACGTTTGCTCTGTTCAGGCTGAGAGTCCTCATAAATAACTCTCGGTGCGTCTGATAACGGACACATTCCATCAACAAGTGATGCACGTCCTCCACTACATCACATAATTCACAATTTGAGGAGCTGGATTTCTTCATCATAAAGGCAAACTTGTTTAATGGCACGTGTCCGGATCTCAAACGTAATGCTGTTACGATTAAACGCCTACTTAAATCTATGTCAACAAGCCAAGGTATACGAGGAGGCTCACATTGTATTGTTTTGTACCAAATCCATTTCTCCAAAGATCTTTCCTCAAAATACTCTTTCCAGTTCTTGTAGCACTGTTTTTTGTATTTAGTTAACAGCTCTGTATAGTCTGACGAAAAGTGAACCTCTCTTCCATTTATAGCTGCATTTTTGACGTGACAACGTCTTATAATTCGATAGAGCCGGCTGCACGCACGAAAAAACATGACTCATGCGGCGTTACGGCGTTACCTCGCTCTGAGGTAACGCCGTATCGCCGTATTTTCTTAAGACGTTGTCACGTTCAACTATCGTCAGTAAACCGACTTTACAGACAACCAATTTTTTGCCAAAATGTCAGCCTCGTCGTTCCCTCTAATACCAATATGCGAAAGGACCCATTGCAACTTTAACTCAATGCCTTTCGAATTGCGTTCATGGATTTTGGAAAGAATATCTTAGGCTATCGGTGTACTTCTTCGGCCAGAGGCGCCTCGAGCCAGGTGATATAAGTAAAGCACTTTTACTATCGGCATTGACAAATTATCGCATAGTATTTTAAAACTATTTAGTATATTACTTGTTGCACGGGGATCATAAAATGCAGCACCTTTAGCCTCAGCACCTTTTGACCCATCTGTAAATATCACGTACCAGCCGTAATATTTTACTTCCAGCTCAGAAATTACATTGGATTACAAAATACTAAAGTTATATTTTTTCATTAAACGAAACGTGAGTATTGTTACACATTATAGATTAAGAAGCAATATAATAATGACTTCAGCTTCAACCACGTTCTACAGCGTGTCTACCATGTTTGCTGTTGCACGAACTGATGACTTTTCCGACTAGTTTCGATGGCACAACGCGCGGCCGCGCGCAGTGTCCGCAGGAACGCGACGGGCGGTGTGTCATCCTGTGGAACTCCTTGAAAAAGGTGGCCGTATGCCATCGAAACTAGTCGGACGAACCCGACAACACAGTGAGTTAATCCGTTGTTCTTAATCTATAATGACTAAAGTTATAGTTTTTTTTTGCTTCAACCAGGCAGAAAGTTCTCCTTGTTGACACGCACACATACTCACGTATCTGTACAGTCTGTTATTTTAGTAGCAGTGTAGGCAATCATATCGTTTCGTTTCTATTTTAGTGGAGGAGTGGCGCCGGTGTGCCTCCTATATCTTACAATGTATCATAATTATATCTATCATTTATCGTCATATTGTACAATTGTTTGTTTTTCCCAAATAAATAAATAAATATTTTCAAATACTTCTTCTCAGTGGGCAGCGATGTGAGCTCAGACGTGACGATGCTGGACTACCTCCGCAACTACCTTCAGCTGCGCGGCACCAAGTACATGTGTCGGGAGGGTGGCTGCGGAGCCTGCATAGTAACCGCATCCAAGTGCCTCGGAGCCCCACATATGGCTATAAATGCTGTGAGTATATTTAATGCACTATTTAAAGCGTTGTGTTAGAGCTATGTGTAGATTTAAACCTAGAGATAGCTGTGAACCTCTATTTAAGTCTTTGAAAATTCTTACTTTTCCGTCAATGTATATTTTAGAAATTTCATTTTTTGTATAAATAAATATAATAATATGTTTGCTAAGGTCTCTGACGCCAAGAAAGGTCCCGTGAGAAGTCAATACAAAAATCTCTTAATTATCGGTGGTTATAAAACAGCACTACTGAGGAAGAGTGTTTTTTGCAATAAAAAATAACACTCTTCAACTATTTAAAAATAAAATCAAGGTTTTTTGATACAGAAATGTTATTATTCTATAAGTGTCGACTTTTTGAATGACTCTATGTGTGACATTTCAACAGTTTTATAGTATTGACAGTATGTAATATCTACTCTAGACTTGTTTAAATAATTTATTTGCACCTGATGTAATCATTAGGTATCTTTATTGTCTCTTAGTTTTACTCAAAATCTTATTTATAGGTACTTTATTAATACAGAAGTGTTGTTATTCGTTATGTGACTCGTTTTTAGACATTCCAGCAATTTAATATTCTGGACATTATTTTATATTTACTTTTGTGCTTCTTCAAGACTTGTTAAAATAATTTATTAGTATTATAATTATTTTTCTTTATTATTTCATAATTTTACTTCAAATGTTATTGATACCTGCTAATATTATTTATTAAATTTTGCATGCCAAAACTCAGGCAGAATGTACACAACGAGAGATTACACGCTAGGCTTAAAACTATTGAGTTTTTATATTCTATCAATAGAAATAAAAAGAAAAGATAATATAAAAACTGAATAAATATTTTCCGGCAGTATGCCGAAATTGTGCTTTTAAAGTTTTGAAGGTCAATCGGTATCAATATTATACACGGTGGACATCGCGATACAAATTTTTTACCATAGATGTAGTGATTCTTTTGACTTACTACCCCGCCGGTTCGTGGTCGCGGACTGCAGAGCGTGGACTCCTGGGTTCGATTCGCAGGTCGGTCATAGAGTTATTTGACTTTCCATTAGGCATTTCTCAGTAGCAGCCGTAGCAGTATTCTTGCCTACTGTGACCGAAATTCGTTTGGAAGAATTGTTTTTGCCTATCGTGACTAACATAGCGAGTTCTATTCAAGATCTCGTATTGTTATTAGCTCGATTTTAGATACTGGTTATACAAGCAGCCATCTAGACATTTTGTCACTGTTATTTCTAAAAATATTTAAATCTATACTAATTAAAGAGGCGGAAGGAGAGTAGAGAGACCTTTGCCCTGCAGTGGGCAAACTCAGGCTGAAAAAAAGTAATAATTTAAGAGGTAAATTATTTGTTTTTTGTGGTAACTACTGATACACAACTATGCTATGCTAATCGTAAGTGTTATGATGCAATTGACTTTCACGCAACTAGTAAAAAATAAACAAATAATAATAATAATACAGTAAAGCACTACTTGCGAAGTAGCTGAGCAATGTGCAATGTGCTGGCGGATCATTGTTTAACAACTGTGTAACATTATGATGTAGCTTCTTCTCTGCTGCGATATTGCTGTGCCCGACAGGGTCCAATATAATTCTAAACACCTGCCACTTAAGCATATTTTTACTTATGGTAAA
This sequence comes from Charanyca ferruginea, assembly GCA_947361185.1. Lineage (NCBI taxonomy): Eukaryota > Metazoa > Arthropoda > Insecta > Lepidoptera > Noctuidae > Charanyca > Charanyca ferruginea. Next base: position 13,131,111 of record OX376056.1, on the reverse strand, counting down.
TCAATAAAGATATTGCAATTAAGTACGAAATGACGATAATTATTAAACTTCGATCCATTCAAAAAATATTTGCTAATTACACTCAGCTACCTGCTAGGTTAGGAATCAATCATTAAAATCTAGACAACTTGATCGACATAGCTTAAATCTAAATAAACCAAAAACTACAGACCATAAATATAAACTCTAAATTAATCTATTCTGTAATAGTGTTTGGTGTCCATCACGTCTTGCGATGGCTGGGAAATCAGGACTATTGAGGGTCTAGGAAACAGGAAGATTGGCTACCATAAGCTACAGAGGACGTTAGCGGAACACCACGGATCACAATGTGGATACTGCACTACTGGATGGGTCATGGCTATGCATGGGTAAGTGCAAATATTCAACCTATTAAATTACATAATCGATCATGTCTGTGAAGATTTGTTGCTAGTATATACTATATTACTTAAAGACAACCCCAAAATAGTTGGAAAAAGGCTAGGCTGATGATGATGACCAAAATAAGTTCGATATTGTGACGGTTGTGTTTCTTTTGATAAATGTGTTTATTGTTTGCTTTTAATTGCCTACTTTTATCATACACATTAATTAAGACACGGTAACACAAAAGAAATTAAGTAATCCCTTAATTTTCTACCTTTACATATGCAATATTTTCATGAAACTTATATGAAACCATCTTTGAGATATACATTATCCTTTATCATCATCAAAATCGGACTACATTGTAAAAAGTTGCGCATGATCAGACAAAAAATAATCAATACGTGTCGAATTCCTTTGGTTTATTTTAAAGCAAATTTCGTAAGACATTACTCATCTTTCTTGCAGTCTCATGGAAAACAAAAAGAGTCTCACTATGTTAGAAATAGAACAGTCATTTGGCAGCAATGTCTGCCGTTGTACCGGCTACAGGCCTATCCTTGAAGCCTTCAAAAGATTCGCCAAAGACGCTCCAAAAGAAAGCCGAATCCTGGATATCGAAGACCTGCATATCTGTAAAAAATCTGGAAAGCAGTGCAAAAAGTCCACATGTGATGACGATGATGATTGGTGCGTAGTACGTGATGATGACTTAGAAGATGATCAAGTGAAAAGGATTGTATTGAAGGATGGCAGATTATGGTTCAAGCCTAGAATACTTCAAGATGTTTTAAACATATTAATTCACGAGGGTGTTAGTTCCTATATGTTAGTAGCCGGAAATACTGCAAAAGGTAAATAAGACGGACAGAGCGGACTTCCCTCCCCGCGCGCGATCGATGCAGATGTGATTTGTTTACGCTGCTGATTATAATTACGATTATCGTGTTCCGTGATCGATTTTTGGCTCGTGAGTTGTTTCTGGTTGTGTGCTATTGTGCTAAGTGCTGGTATCGTAAGTTTATATACGTGTTTGCTTCCGTAATTACTGGTAATTAGTTAATTTTGTCAGCTATCGGTGAGTACATTTATTTTCTTTAGTGTGAGGGTATCGCGAAATAATTTATTTGTACGTTAATTTTCACTTTCTACTGGTTTGTTTGCTCTAAATTGTTGATGTTATCCAATAATGATGACCCGCCTGATCGTGGCGGGGAAATATTCGGTAGAAATGCAATAACACCAAGGGTCGCCGCGCCCGCGTCAACCTCCGCTAATAGTAAACGTTTGTTTAGCGAAATGTCTCCATCCTACGTTTCGCCCGATGATAGGTCCAAACGGCTTCAAACGTCTGAATCTTACGAAAAGTCCTCGCCAATATTAAATGTAAGTAATGCGAGCAACGCCAGCAATGCGAACAATACCGACTATTGTTATTTAGTTTCCGAAGCGTCTGCGTATCTGTCAAAAATAAACGACCTTGTCAACGATCAAGGGTCCCGCATTAATGTTGCAAATAAATCTGCTATCATGGATATGACTCAGCGAGTAACGGCCATCGTTTCTATGTTAGCATTAAAATCATCGTGCAACGAAACGAAGTTAGCAAATACGGAACGTGAATTGGACAAAATTAAATTTAATCCCGCTATCAATTCTGTTAATAATAATTATGTCAATACCGAAAACAAAAAAGTGTCCTACGCGGACTCGTTAAAACTTCGCTTGCCTAAAGTGCGCCGCTGCCGTGTGTCGTTGCTTATCCCACGGCGGAACGCTCAGCTGATTATGCGTTATCATCCGCGACTAAACAAGCCTTATGAAAGCAATTAACCCAAGTGATGACGGTTTTCAAATCGTAGGAGTTAAAAAAACCGCCAAGTCAGGCGTTGTACTGCGTGTCGCTAACGAAACTCAATTAAAAAAGCTAGAATCGGTCGATGCCATCAGATCCGCTGGCTTACGTTTAGAAAAACCAAAAGGCCGTATGCCACGCATATTAGTTAAAGATATTCCATCTTCAATGGAAGACAGCGCTTTTATGCTCGCTTTGTACCGTCAAAACATTAAAGACGAGCTGCCTATCAAAGAGGATGAATTCATAAAATCTACCAAAATAATTCGTAGGCGTTCTGCTTATAATGGTCGTAAATGGATTGGCATAGAACTCGAATCTGCCGTACGTAAACACTTAGTATCTACGAAGGATAAGTTATTTATTGACTGGGCCACTTGCCGTGTTGTAGATGATATTGAGGTAGTTCGTTGTTTATATTGTCAACAATTCGGTCACGTTAAGAAATACTGCAATAATAAATCACCTGCGTGTGCTGATTGCTCGGAAGCACATGAAACACAGGATTGCCCTCATAAAGACAATTTAAATTTTAAACCGACTTGCGTGGCGTGTAAGCGTTTCAAAAAGCCGTTTGACCACCGGTGCGGGTCTGAAGATTGTGCGACCTTTAAACTCAAACTCGAACAGCTTATCCTAAACACTAACTACTAATAAGATGGATAGTTTAAGCATAGGTCAATTAAATCTTCACAATGATAGAGTGGCGACATCCGAGTTGGATAGATTAATTATCGATTACAAGTTAGACGTAGTACTTGTTCAAGAGCAATATCAAAATGCGCGCCTACGTCACAAAGTGGTGCAGCTGGATTGCAAAGCACGAGCCGGAATTTACGTTTCACGATCTTCTAACTTTACAGTAACATCTTTACGTAACCTTATGACTCATCACTGTGCCGTTGCAGAGATTTCTTCAGCTTCCTTTAAAGTCTACGTTGTGAGCTGTTACTTTCAATATTCTGATCCTGTTGCTCCTCATATACATAATCTCCGTCACGTCTTGCGGTCGCTTGCGGGCCACAAAATCATGGTTGGCGCGGATGTTAACGCGTCATCGTCCCTGTGGTATGGCAAGGTTCGATCCACGGATTCCGAACGACGCTGCGCTGTCGAGGATTTCATTGCTGAAATGAACCTATCGATCCATAACACCCCTGACGCACCACCTACTTTTTGCAGCCCAATGGGCGAATCTTGTATTGACGTCACACTTTCTAGTGCAGACGTACGCTTGGATAGGTGGCGTGTCCTACCGGACGCGTCTTGTAGCGACCATCGCCTGATCGTGTACGAATTTGTTCCGATGTTTACTCAAGGTCCGTCACATATTAGTGGTAATTTTAAATATAAATGTAAAGGCGCGAATTGGGAATTTTTTAGCTCGCTTTTTGCGCGCCACGCCAAAGACTTCACTCACATCGGATTGTCAGCTGAAGAGAGTGCTGAAATTATGTCAGACACCTTTACTTACTGTGCTGACATCGCCATTGGTCGCGGATCTATGACCAACGTTCGGAGATGTGATTGGTGGAGTGACTATTTAGTTGAACAACGAAAACTTTATCGCAGAGCGCGTAGACAGCTTAATAAGCTTAAAAAACGTAAGGTTACCGGGGACCTGCTGACTTTTGCATTAAATACGTTTAGAGTTGCCAAGTCACGCTACAAAGCGTCGGTGGAAAAATCTAAGGGTAATTTACTGCGTAAAATTGTTGTAAAACTAGATAAAGAAGGTCCGTGGTCTCCTTTATATCACGAGTTTAAGGCTAATAGATCAGTCGACCTTGCGTATGTCCAAAACATTAAAGTAAATAATAAACATACCACCGGTATCGAAGAAACAACGGAAGTTCTACTTAATACTCTGATACCCGATGATTCACCTATGAACGACAACGAATACCACCAACAGATCAGAGCGTGGGCTTCGGTGCCACCTGAATCACCAGCGTCAGATCTACCATCCACTGACGAGTTCATAAACGTTGTCAAGAGACTACCAGTCAACAAATCATCAGGTGAAGATAAAAAAAAAAAAAAAAAAAAAAAAAAAAAAAAAAAAAAAAAGCGGGTAGCGATACACGGTTAACATCGAGACTCTTTTAAAAAACTCTTTAAAATTAATTATAACGTATAAACAAAGTAACCACTGGTATAATTTTAAGTATTAAGTGTTCCTCAAGACTATACTACGTTATCTTCTAAAAACTCTGGTGCAAAGTGACGAAATAATCAACGCTCGTGCAGTTCTTTATAACATAAACAAATCAGTGTCAACACCATAATACTGAATCTGGACTAAATTACGAAGCCCTCGATACTTAACTACAACAGGTACAAGCTTTTTTATCAGTGATATCATCTCTAATCGAAATAAGTGCAAAATAAAATTCGTTACTTTTCAATGATTATATCAAACATAAACAAAACACTAGTCGTCATACAAATTAGGGAAAAGTGACACCTATCGGATTATATCAGCATTACTAAGCCTACTATCTGCAGCAATGGATCAATCAGAAAATATTACGATTAGACGTGTGCGAGCGCACTCCGATACGAAACTAGATGATAGTTTCAATAATCACACACTAGATGACACCATGCATAGCGTTCCTGGTATGTCGGAGGATGAAGACGTCGATATCGTTACCGAACTGAAAAAGCAGATAAATGGACTTACTACTAAACTATTGAGCGCCAATAGCGAAATAGACTCCTTGATACTACAAAATGAGACGCTAAAAAAGGAGAACGAAAACCTAATTCGCAAAAATTCTATGTATAAACAAATTGTGACTAGTCCAAGCCAGTCCCCACGTAAAACCCCTAAAAAATGTTCACAGCTGACTAAAAAACCTCACAATACCAAGCAAAGCAAAACAGATTCTAACGTAATAAATAAAAGTAATACTACACAAAAAGATCAACAAAATACTACAGCACAACATTCCAGGGCACAGATGGAGCCACCTGTCAAGACTAAAGAGGAAAAAATGTCTAATAGGTCTTATTCGCAGACCGTAGTCAAAAATAATATCTGCATTATTAGTGCAAATAAAAGCAATAACATATTGGCCTTAGCTGAAGAATACTTTATTGGAAACTACCACATATGTCACTATCTAATACCAAATGTTGGAATAAAAGCTCTCTTACAAGATATACAAACGAAGCTGTCAAACTTCACATTGAATGACTTTTGCATAATCATGGTTGGTGAGGAAGATTTTAGAAAGACACATAACTATTATAATATAATAACTGATATTCGATATATATTACAGGACATTAAAAATACTAATATTATAATTACTTCACCGACATTCAAATCTAATTACTATTATGATTACAATAATTTATATAACTCAAGACTGGAAGTATTCAATGCTATGCTATATATGGACATTATCACCCATGAACATGCCTATCTCTTAGACTCTAATTTGAATTTAAGTTACCACCATACTTTGTATACACGTTCTGGTTCCTTAAATAATCATGGCATGAAGGTTGTATTTAGTGACCTCTTTGATTTGTTGTTGGCAATCAAGCAAGAAAATACAAAGAATGTAAATGAAATACTGTCAGGTGAAGAACTCCCAGAATCTGAATCTCTTTTTCGTCCCTAAATATTTAAACATTCTTCACCAAAACATTGCTGGGCTGCGGTCAAAGTCGCATATTTTAACAGTTTGTTTAGAGGAATTACTAGAAAAAAAATCGAACGTTGATGTTATTTGTCTCACCGAGCACTTCATGATGTCTGGACATAAAGACAATGGTTTGATTCCTAACTATAACTTGGTATCATGTTACTCTAGAACTAATTCAAAAAGGGGCGGGTCTTGTATTTTTGTTAAAAAAGGGCATAAGTACAAAGAAATAACAACACTCTCATGTTATTCAGTCTGTTCAGCGTTTGAATGTTGCGCTATTGAGCTGACTGACTACAAAATTGTTATTGTTTGTGTATATAGAGTACCATTAGCTAGTAACATAGATATATTTTTTGATAAACTCAACAAGGTTCTAATTTTTCTTAATAATCACTATCATAAGCATAATATTGTTATAGCTGGAGATTTTAATATTAATATTTTAAATAAGAATAAGTTAGCAAGCGAATTTGAAAGCTTGCTGTTAAATTATAATCTAAAATTACAATTTAAAGAACCTACAAGACATGTAAGCAAAACGTGTATTGACAATTTTGCTCATAACTTTGGGAAAAAATGTAATTCGGAAGTAATTGACCTAGCATTGTCTGACCATACCGCTCAATTGTTAAGATGTCAAGTGAGTAATAAATGTGTAATTAAGTACTGGAAAATCAGGCGACGGGATTACTGTAATGAAAATCAGGCAAAATTCAAATACTATTTAGGACAAATGACATTTGCAGACATGTATAGTACTTGTGATCCAAACATAGCGTATAATATTTTCTTTGATACATTTAAGTTATTTTATAATCTTTGTTTTCCCTACAAAACTATAACTATTCACAACCACAAAAAACCCAAATGGGTTTCACGGGGTATTAAGACTTGTAGTGCTAGGAAACGTGAACTACTATGGAAATATAGAAAAACCCCAAGTTCAGATAACAAATCAAAGCTGAGGCAATACACCAAAAGACTAAAAAAGATTGTATATGTATGATTGTATATAACACAACGAGCGCAAAACAATTACAATATTTTAAATTCGAATAATAAAGCAAAAACTGTATGGCAAACTATTAATGCTGCAAAGCAAAACAGGCCATTAGAATCTATTCCATGTATTAAATTGAATAATAATATCGTGACAAATCCGTATGATATATCGAATGCATTAAATGATTTTTTTGTAGACAAGATAACACCCATCAATACTATGCACAAAGATCAGCATAAGCAATACCTAACATCCAGACTTAACTCCATCTTTATGAAACCATGTCTGCCTGACCATATTGAAAAAATCATAAAAGAATTAAAAAATACCAATAGCGTAGGTCATGACGGTATCTGCACTAAAGTCATTAAGTTAGTATCTGAATGTATCTCGCGACCTCTTAGTTACATTTTGAACCTGTCTATTGAAACTGGTGTATACCCTGAAAAATTAAAAGTTGCAATTATTAAACCAATTCATAAAAAAGAGAGTAAAGAAAACATGAATAATTATAGACCTATTGCCTTAATATCAATCTTCTCAAAAATTTTTGAAAAACATATATATAATGAATTTGTTCAATACTTTGAAACCCATAACATTTTAGCTACAGAACAAAAAGGATTTAGACAGAACAAAAGTATCAATCAAGCTATATATGATTTTTTGGAAATTATAATGTCTAATGTCGATAAGCGTGTTCCGATCTGCGCCATCTTTATGGATATGACACAGGCTTTTGATTACGTGGTACATGACATCTTATTAGATAAGCTTGAGAAATATGGCATAAGAGGTAACACTTTAAAATTAATTGAAAGTTATCTCAAAAACCGCACTCAGTATACACAAATTAACAGAGTTAATAGTAGAACTAAGATGGAGGACAAATACCTATCAAAGGGGCGTAAAATACAATATGGTGTCCCGCAAGGAAGTGTATTGGGTCCATTACTCTTTATAATTTATATTAATGACCTTCCAAATGCAAATCCAAACCCAATGACACTCTTTGCTGACGATAGCACCGTTGCAATTAAGTGTGATGATAGATCCTCTTATGAGCATGATATTAGCAGTACCCTAAATGCAATCATTAAATGGCTAGACATTAATAACCTGAAGGCAAACATAGGTAAAACTAAAATAATCCATTTTAATCAGCGTATGAATGCAACTATGCCTCAGATTAACTAAGTTAAGGGCGAACCCGTATCTGAAGTGCAAACAACAAAATTTCTTGGTCTTACTGTGGATAACAAATTAAAATGGAAATTCCAGATAGAATCACTATGCAAAAGAATTAATAAATCGGTATATGCACTACATGAATTAAAAAAGATTTCAAATATTAATACCTTGCTAACTGCATACCATGGTTTAGTTGCATCAGTCTTGAGGTATGGTGTAATTTTTTGGGGAAATTCGACTGATATAAACTTGATTTTTAAAGCACAAAAACGGTGCTTAAGAGCTATGTTTGGGCTTCAAATAATCGAAACTTGTAAACCGTTTTTTCAGGAGTATAAAATTCTAACTCTCCCAAGCCTATATATTTATGAGGTTTCAGTATTTGTTAAGGTCAATCCACACTTATTTAAGTTAGCCTCAGAAGTCAGTAATAGGCAACAACGTGACGCATTACGCCTCTATGTGCGCCAAACGTGTACCACTTTAATGCACAAAAGTGTGTTTCGCATGGCTCCTGTAATTTACAATAAATTACCAAAAGAAATAAGGGCAATGAATACTGCTTTATTTAAGAAAAGTTTAAAGAGCCTTTTAGTTAATAAATGTTACTACAACTTGAACGACTACTTATACGATAATTTCTCCAAACTAAAGATCTCACAGTAACATCAATGCCTAATAGAACAATGAATGTATCCTAAAAATTAATAAATAATCTGTTTATGTATTGTAATTATTCTGAGAATGACATTGAAATAATTTTATAATTATTATAAATAAATAAATAAATAATCTGTATTATTAGACTTTAAGAAGGACATTACATCAATTTATTATCTTAAAATATTTTTACATAATTTTATATTATATTCCAATGTCAATCTTAATCTTGATTTGTTAAACCGTGATTGTATCCATTTTGCATGCCTTACGGTAGAATCACTTGAAACATGCACTTTTAATAACACCTTTGTAACAGTGTTTTCTGCAAAAATAAATAATTTGAATTTGAATAAAATATCTAATAGAATGATTATAAAAGCGTGTAAAACAGCGGGTGACGCGATCTTAACTGTTTATAACCGGTGCATTGCGGAGGGTGTTTTTCCTCGTGTATGGCGACGTGGCTTTATACGGATTATCCCAAAGAGTGGCGACAAGCCCCCGGATGACCCGAAGTCGTACCGGCCCATAACACTTCTACCATCTTTGGGAAAACTCCTGGAGCGCCTTATCGTTCCACGTTTGCTACCGGATGGACCAAAATTTCATAATAATCAATTCGGTTTCACCAAAGGGAAATCTACCGTCGACGCGGCACTATCTGTTAGGAAAATTGTTAATTCGTCCGAACATAAATACGTCATTGGGATCTTTCTGGATATCTCAGGGGCTTTCGATAATGCATGGTGGCCTATGCTACTACTTAAGATGAAAACCCGTGGTTGTTACAGAAACATCTATACTCTTGTTTACTGGTATTTTTTAAACGGCTCCGCGAAGCTCAAACTTGGACATCATTCTATGTCGAAGGCTCTAACCATGGGATGTCCTCAAGGTTCAGTTATCAGTCCATATTTATGGAATGTAGGTTTTGATGATTTGCTTGCGATTCCACTTCCTTGCGGTTGTTCATTAACTGGTTACGCGGACGATGGCCTTCTGCTTATTCAGGCAAGTACCCGGGCTGAGCTTGAGAATTTGGCTGACACTTGCCTTCGCTTAATATCTCAGTGGGGCGACCGAAACCGTCTAACCTTTGCACCTCACAAAACCTATCAACTTATTTTAAAAGGTAATCTTAAATCATGGCCTAGTATTAAATTTAATAACGTTCCCGTTAAAAGAAAACAATCAGTGTGCTACCTTGGTCTGGTCTTAGAGAAAAACTTTTCATTTATTGACCACATAAAAACAGTTGGTGAAAAAGCTAAAAAGAACTTTTATGCCTTGACGAGTATATCTAAAGCCACTTGGGGTCTATCATTTTTAACTTTAAAAACTATTTATGGGGCTACCTATTTGGGATGTATGTGCTACGGGGCACCTGTTTGGGCTGATAGGGCCGCCATAGGGGCGGTACGACGTAAATTGCTTCAAAGTCAACGTTTGGCTTTAATATTTTTATGTAAAGCATATAGGACCGTTAGTACTAAAGCCCTTCCGGTTCTAGCAGGCGTGCTTCCAGTCGATCTTGAGGTGCAACGACGTGCTGCAATGTACTATTCCGCGCGAGAGACCATGGACGCAAACTTTTTAACTCAACGTGGCCGCGCTAAGATCTCTAGATTATTTAAACCACAGACTGACGTCTGGGAGGAACTTTTATCCGAGTGGCAGTGTAGGTGGGATGATTCTAGCAAGGGCCGTCACCTTCATCAGTTCTTTCCATCCGTTCGTGAGCGGCTGGCCAGGACATGGCTGGAGGTGGACCACTGTGTTGCCCAATTTCTAACAGGATATGGCAACTTTAAAAGTAAATTATTTTCTTTCAAGCTTGTTGCTTCGCCTTTGTGTCAATGTTCTACATCTGACTGTGAATACGAACAATCTGCACATCATATCTTATGGGAGTGTATTCTTTGGCAGAAAGAACGCAATATTATGTTGGATAGTGTACAGGCTACATCCGGTGCAGTTTATTATGCGGACCTTGTGGAAACTAGAACTAATTTCCGTGCGTTCAAGCGTTTTTGCCATACCTATTATTGGAATCAAATTTAATGTAACAGCTCACTTTTTAGGGCCCATTAATTATGTCAATTATAATCCGTGGTGCTTAGCAACTGGGTTTCTCCCAGTTGTAAACGTCCCTTTGTGCCTATTGGCCTAGTTCTGTTCTGTCTCCTGCTTGATTTGGAGGGAAGTGGAAAATATGTTTTTCTTACTCCTCCGCTGTTCTTTTCTGATTAATTTCGTTGCGGGATCCAAGACAGTTGAATCGTTTCTCTGGGACTCGTCGGGCTTCATTGCTCTGGCGCTTTTCTGGTGGTCGCCACTGTTGATTCTGGCTTACAGGAGTTACAGTGGTTAGGGAATAGTGTGGCGGGCTTGTCTCAAAAAAAAAAAAAAAAAGGTAAATAATAATAATAAAACTTTGGGGAAGAAACATTATTACCTGACTGACTACAGTCAGACTGATCCAAAATACGGCTTGCATACACTGCTAGTGTATGCAAGCCGTATTTTGTACAACCGTATACAAGTAGGAAATTAAGAACCATTGCAGTTTACACCAATCAAATAAACTGCACCCTCCCTAAATTTGATTGATACAAATCTAATTTCCCAATATGTTATTACAGGAGCAGTCCCAATAGATGACTACCCTCGTGTTCTGATTGATGTTAGCAATCTTTCGGAGCTGAAAACTGTTACATATGACCAAAACCTTATCGTTGGTGCCGGAACAACTCTGTCAGAATTCTTGGAAGTTTTGAAGGGTGCATCAACACATGAATACTTTGGGTATTTGTCGAAGTTTCATTTCCATGTTGATTTGGTAGCTCATATACCTGTTAGGAATGTGAGTATAATTTCTAATAATTTAATAGACAATAATGTGATGAATAATAGATATGTAGGCAGTAAATACATAATTCAAATGACTTTACACGTCTTATTTCTAGCGGTTTGAATATTTATGTACCACTAGCTTTTACCCGCGACTTCGTCCGAATTAAAATCGGTAATTGCAAATGCAGGTGAAGTCACGGAATGAAACATGCAGATGAACTCACTTTTGTATTTATAATATTAGAATGAATACTGGTGAAACTATAACTAACTTAAAACTTTTAAAAATGACAGGTTGGTACAATCGCGGGTAATTTGATGATCAAGCACCAGAATCCATCTACTAACTACTGTACTAGGGGGGGGGGTGTACTAGGCGCTCAGTTAACTATTAGTAAGTAAAATGTTATCCTCCAAATTTTAGGCATGAAGTGAGAGAAACTTGTTAAAAGCTTTTTGAATAATTTATAAATGTATGATATTTATGATGTTTTATCAAATATATTTTTTTTGTACAGTTGACATCAATAGAACTTTGCAAGCGGTAACAATGGAGAACTTCCTAAAAACAAATATGACGGGAAAAGTGATTTTGAATGTGTTGCTGCCACCATTGAGCAATGAACATAAATTCTTTTCTTACAAGGTGGGTAATTAGATTTAAAATCAAACAAAGATTATCATGCTAATATAGATACAAACGTAATATAAGAGAAAGGTAATCGACATATCACCTAGGCGGAGATGGCAAGATAAACTAGACTGCTTCGACAAATGCTGGTCCCAAATAGGCCTTACAAGAGAGAATATTAAGGAGAGTAGAGTGGCTTTTACTCTGCAGTGGGAGAATTCAGATTGAAAATGAATAATGAATATCAGAGAAAGTTACCGAAAGAATAAAAAGTAATTTGTAACAATACAACAAAGTAATGTTATCTATTTTTTTATCTTACAGTTAATGCCAAGAGCCCAAAGCGCCCATGCTATAGTAATATTGGTTGCATTTACAAACTTAATGCAAATAACGTGGTTGAAAGAGCAAGAATTGTGTACGGAGGTCTTTCTACCAGGTTTCTGAGAGCACTAGCAACTGAGACATTTCTTATCGGAAAGCCCTTGTTCACTAATGAAACCTTGCAAGCAGCTCTGCAAGTGTTAGATGGAGAAATGATTGTTGATGCAAATCCACCGGAACTTTATGTGGAATACAGACGATATGTTGCAAAGGCATTGTTCTTCAAGGTAAGATTTTTATTTCATTTCTCATGGTTACTGTTTATTCGACTACTGTGAACGTCCACCAAATAACAATTCACTTATCTTTGAAAATCATATTAAATCTATTCTTAACAGAGTGACCATGGTTATAAAAAGATGGTGGGCACAGGTAAACATTTAATTTGGTTTAAAAGACGAAAGAAATACTAATTACGGCGCAAATAAACCTAGATGGTTCTCATCAAGTTCAGATAAATAATCCATATCGATAGTTCAATACTGTGAAATTCTCTAATATCGTCCAAATTTAAGTTAAGTGAGCTTGAAGTGAGGTGTCACCCAAAATGCTAGGAATTAATAACTCACTTCAAACAAACTTACTTCACATAAATTCACCGAGTACGGCTGATCATAATGTTTGTGTATGAAATTGAACTTTTCACATTATATGTTATTATTGTGTTGCGTCCACAATACGGGTCATCATCACCTGCCTAGCCTTTCCTCAAGTATGTTTATTACATGGAACGACTGCCTATCTATTCACCACTTAGTTGCTGAATAACACGATACGCCTTGGTAAGACTGGTTGTCAGATTTTCTTGCTTCTGACTGACCTATGGTGACTGTCAAAGATCTACGAATGACAGTCAGGACCATTGGCTAGGCACGGTCGGCCGGTCGGCCGGCCGGTCTTGGAAAACTTGAATAGTAAAAAATATTGTTAAAAATTATCTTCTTTTGAGTCATAACTTTAATTTTGTTTTTATTATTTTTGTTGTCCAAGCGGCCAAAGCAATACTCCCTGTAAAAATTGTAAATTGTCTACCTATTACAATTCAGAAGATACAGACTTATAGAGGGACAGACAGACCGACAGACAAATAAGTTTACGTTTGAAAAAACAAGAAACATGGTTGAATCACGCGATTATTTCAAGAGAAACGCGAAAATGTACTAACAGCATGAGCCATTAAACTTTCTTGTTTTTATCTCCGTTGAATTTCGTGTCTAGACTGAGTTGTATTAAAACCTAGCTAGTTTTATAGAATAACTAGCAAATAAATACACTTTTGTCTAGTTCTATGTTTCATGTTGTTACTGGACAATCTCACCAACGACTGTCGTTTTTATAACCAATTTTCATCATCATCTGCCTAGCCTTTCCCCAACTTTGTTTTGGTTGACTTCCAGTCTAACCGGATGAAGCTGACTTACTATGTTATACACGGAGCGACTGCCTATCTGACCAATAAGTTTTTTGCTGGAATAACAATAATTTTATTTATTTTTGCATCTATATTACAGGGTCTTCTAACACTATGTCCACCAAACATACGGAACCCACGCTTCGAGTCTGGTACTATACATTTACATGGCTCTCGGCCAGTCTCAGATGCGCGACAGATCTTTACTACTGACCCTAAGATGTGGCCTTTGAACCAACCCATCGCTAAAGTTGAGGCTTTGGTAAGAAACTTTTTGCTTAACCTGAACTGCAGCATGCTGATGGTGTTATTCACTAAGTGTTCAGAAATCAACTTTGTATTTTGATAATGCTTGATTTGGAATTATTCTGCCAAATCCTTTGTAAAAAATATTTGTAACTATTTAACTACAAGAATACAATGTACACAGTACCTATATATAGTATATTCTTTACATGTAGAAGATTAAGGCAAGTACTAAACATACTATGGTTTTTTTCTAGATCCAATGTGCTGGTGAAGCCCAGTACACAGATGACATTCCCAGTTTACCTCATGAAGTGTTTGGTGCATTCGTGCTCAGCACAGTAGCCTTGGGTGTTATTACCAAGATTGATCCTACTGCTGCATTGGTAAGACTTCCTATTTCTTTAAAACTAATCGCTGTTTTATTAAAGACCTTACACAGTTTACTGTTGATTATAAGCTTGTCCCGAATTGCATCACAATACCTGGTTCTCTACCTGATTCTCTACCTGGTTCTCTACCTGGCAGTTTCAGCCCTATATTTTTTTTTATTTATTAAAAAAGCTTAGGATCGTTACTTGCAACATTTCCATTTTTTAGGCATGCCCTGGTGTAATAGCTTTCTACACAGCAAAAGACATACCAGGACTAAATTCTTTTACGCCAGCAGGCAGTTTGCTATATCAAAGAAACGAAGAAGTATTATGCAATGGTACTGTAAAGTATTACCATCAACCCATCGGCATCATTGTAGCAGAGACCCGACATATTGCTGACAGAGCCACAAAATTAGTCAGAGTAACATATAGCAATGTGAGAAAACCTGTTGTCGATATTAAAGTAGCTAAAACAGACAACACTAGGAACACTCTATTTGTATCAGTAGATGCTACAAATCCGGGCACTGATGTGTTCAAAACGATAACTGGAAGTACCGATATATGGACAGTATCATTTTACTATGGAGACTCTACTCTGTGTTGTCAAACCTACGGGAGAAGGACTGGAAGTACATACAGCTACGCAATGGCTGGATGGAACACATGTAATGATATCCAGAGCGTTAAACATAGATGAAAATAAGTACGTGTTGCAATGTTTATTTTAATTATACTTATTACTGATAAGCTAGTCTTTAACACACATAGTTTTTAACGCCATCCACAAAATCACAAGCAATAACTTTAATACTATAGTTACGTAAAAATCCTGAAATATATGTTTTTACCTAGTTCAGAAATCAGGGTTACAATATATCACTGTGTCATAAAAAAATATATCCATGCAACATAATGCCATGAAACATGAGACAAGCACAGAAAGATGATAATGATGAATTACAAAAACAAAAACATTGTTAATATAAAAATAATAGTTTAAAAAAACTAAAAACACGCTTTTTATAGAAAACCAAACTAAAAAATAGAAAATAAATTTTAATAAATTATTTTATTTTAAGATAAGCGGGGTGCTTTTTAAGATATTATCAAAATGATAATCACTCTACTCATATATGTCAATAAAATATTTATAACTATTGACACCATGCACCCCACGCGTTTTTTAAAATAAAATAATTTATTAAAATTTATTTTCTATTTTTTAGTTTGGTTTTCTATAAAAAGCGTGTTTTTAGTTTTTTTAAACTATTATTTATTTTTTACTTCTTAGTTTGGTTATATCTATATCTATAAATATTATGTACATTTATTCTACCAGGGGCGCTTGTGCAGTACCTTCCTAGCATATAATAGCTGTTTTTTCGGCAACTAATTTTGAACGACTTGTTTTTTTTTTTTTGTTTTTTTTTTAATAATTTTATCAAATTAGTGTATTGTCATCGGTCCTCGATAAATCTACAAAGTTTGAACGAAATCTGGCCGTTTAAAGTGGGTCAAAATCGCGCCCAAATATGTCGGTTACAAACAAACATACAAACATACAGGTGAAGCTAATAAAAAGCGTGTAAAAATAACAATAAACATTGTTCTATGTTTGGTTGCTCTTACAATTTTACTAGTAAACTATCCATCATCACTATCTATCATTTGACATCTTTTTACTAATATAATTATTTTATTATTCTTGAAGGATCGATTGTTATGTCCGTCGCATCGGTGGTGGCTACGGCATGAAGATATATACGCAGTATCCAGTCTGCCGTCGCATGCAGTCTCGTCGTACAGAAACTGAACCGTCCGTGCAGGTTCATTCAGCCCTTGACCACAAACTTCAGAGCAGTTGGCAAAAGATTGCCTTGTGTCAATGATTATGAGGTACTTTTTAAAATAGATTGATGATGTTTAAGTTAATATTATACCTATATAAGAATATTTCTAAAAGATGTTGTAATACACCAAACTTTTTCCAGATTACAGTAAACAGTTCAGGAGTGATTCAACGCCTAAACTCAACAACATATGAAGATAATGGTTACACAATCAATGAAACGTTGACTGCTCTCGGTGCGGACGTGTACTACAATTGCTACGATGCCACTAAGATTAATTTCAAAGTTTTTGATACAGTTACCGATACAGCGAAAAATACGTGGTGTAGGTCACCCGGTAAGTTTAGTTTCAATAAACATATTTACTAGCTCGCAATGTGGTTCTTTTTCCTTCTTAGTCGTACACTTCTGGCGGAGTGGTCGTGGCCATGGATCGTCTGATAAGTTACTTGCCGTTTTGCGAGACTTCTCTGATCGCTTCACTTTGCGGTTGACTTTACGAGCTAGTAAATTATGTTTATTCACACTTTTAACCTTATTAAATACTAACTTATATTTGTTTTCTTTCATCAGGTACATTAGAAGCTATAGCTTGCATGGAATACATAATGGAACGGATTTCGTATGAACTATCTCTAGACCCAGTGGCTGTCCGTCTAGCTAATCTAGACAGAGTCAAATACAACGAAATGTCAGAAATGGTAGATACGCTGAAAGCAAATGCCGATTACGATACCCGAAGAGCCGCAGTGGAATCTTTCAATACTCAAAATAGATGGAAGAAATGAGGAATGAGGTGGGCATTCGTTAGATGGTCTCCTGCTGGCGCACAACGTTTTGATGTGAACCTATCGGTCTTCCATGGAGATGGCACTGTCGTCATCATTCACGCTGGTGTTGAAATGGGACAAGGCATAAACACTAAAGCCGTTTAAATAGTTTCTTCTTAAAAATACCAATAGAAAAAATTCAAATTAAAGGCAACAACACAATAATTGCTCCTAACAGTTTTATTTCTGGAGGAAGTCTTACAACGACAAGCGTTATTTTTGCTTTGAGGAGATGTTGTGATGAATTGAACGCAAGATTAGCACCAATTAAGGCCACACTGACTAATCCTACCTGGGAAGAGCTTATTAAAGCAGCATATAATGCTGATGTGGACCTTCAGACCCATGGGTTCGCTAACACTGCAGATGCGCAAGTCTATAATGTGTATGGTATGGCCTTGTGTGAAGTTGAAATAGATGTACTGACAGGAGAATCTGAAGTATTAAGAGTTGACATGTTGCAAGACGTTGGCCTAAGTATCAGCCCAGAGGTAGATGTTGGACAAGTAAGTAATTTTGGTAATGTACGGACGCCAGCACATCAAGCCATACGAAACTGTCAACTTTTCCCAATTGAATATGAACCTTATTATTTTGTAATAATGTTGAAAATCTGTCAAAAAAAGTTGTAAAATTGTTGTATTTTGATGTACTGGCTTATGTGGGTGAATATCAGATTTCGTGTTTTGCAGTTGTCCACCCATGTTAACTTTTTATTTAATAAACTATTGCGGTCATGTTTTTTTTTAGTTGAAGTTCATTCTAAAACCCAGTATTTTCATCAATAAAAATGACAGTTTTTCGAATAGAAGATATTTATAAAAAATATGAAAGGTCAAAAATCTAAGTTCTTTGGCGCGTCCTTCACTGCGTTCTGTTTTTGATACGCCTAATTTTTAATATTTATTTTCATAATTTTCCTATTGAACATGTTTTCCTATATTTAGGAATATTGAACTAAATGTAACTTTTAACAACAATTTTTTTGATCATCTAATCAAAAGTTATTGTTAATTCAATTTCGTCCACCCCAAAAACACCTAATTTCTTTGGCGTATTTGTGCAGTCTCTCATAATGCTATCATGTTACGTGGATAATCCCTACCTCTCGCCCCCGCTCCGTTTGGTTGAGATCTAACGCCCGACAAGTACAGGCCTGTGCAAACTGCAACGTGTTTCGGAAGAAATATTTTTTTATCGGTGTGCGCGGGATTTTTTCCAGCGAGTACCTAATTTCTTCGGTAATCGATTTTATTCTTAAATACGAGTTGTATTTTTTTATATTTTTTTAGTGTATGCACGCTGTGATTGCTTGCTTCCGTGATTATAAGATATCACAATTGGTTAAATACTAACACACAAAAAAAATAATTTTGGTGCTCTTCTGATTTCTTTGGCGCTAATTTCTTCGGATTTCTTTGGCATTGAGTTCCACAGAAATTAGGTTTTCTACAAAGAAATTAGGGTATGGTTGAAAATTCTGCTAAAGGGTTTAAAACTTCTTGCTATAGTGAGCGTTTATTAACTTTATTATGTATTTTAGGGTGCATTTTGTTCCATGAAGGTAAAAATTTGAGCGGAGCGCAGCAATTTCATGACTTTTTTCGTAATATTTCCCATATTAGTTTCTACATGATAAACAATAGAAAAAAATAAATCATTCGCTGTTTAAATTATAAATCCTAAAAGTTTCTATAAAATATAATCTTAATATACTTTTCATTTTCGGGAAAATATTTTTGTAAGTATTTAAACACTTGTTACAGATTTGAAATCAAAATGGCGCAGAAGAAAAAAAAAATCGTCGATTAAAATAAAACCAAAACCTAAAAATAATACTGTTGTTATTAGTAGTCAACCGCCACACACAATTAATTCAAAAAAAGAAAAGCAAACTAAAGAAGAAAGACTAGAAAAAAAGAGAATTGCATGACGAAAGCGTTTAGAAAAAATCCGAAATAATCCGGTACGTTACGCAGAATTTAAGGAAAAGCAACGGATAAGCTATCACAAAAGAAAAGCGGAAAAAAAATATTACCCGTAAGTGAGATGTCATCAAGAGACCGTAAAATAATCAGGAAACGAAATTGATGTACCTACCTTATTTTTTATAAACACTTTGATCGAAATACATGCAGTTTTATTTCACCATAAGATTTGTACAAAATAAATACTTACACAAAATCGAATCTTATAGGTACATACATAATTTGTATGGCGAATTATTCTAATAACTTTGGCGCGATTTTTGCAATTTTCTAATTTCTCTGGACATGGCCTAATTTCTTTGGCGTATTTTCTAATTTCTCTGGACATGTCCTAATTTCTTTGGCAATGCAATTTTCAAAATGCTAAAACTTGAAAATTCCTAATTTTGTTTAAAGCAGACTAACATATTTAAACATAGAATTAAGTCGTTTACAAGGTATGTTATCACATTCATTGAAAATATTAAAAAAAAAATGCGCCATAGAAATTAGAACATTTCAGACGAATTCTGATATTCACCCATGTACAGTCAGCGTCAGAGAAAAGTAACCACCCGAAGTCTTAAAGATTATCGCCCGAGCGAACACACGGCGGGCGCGTCATATGATGCAGGCCCCGAGCAGCTCCCCCCTCCCACGCCGCCGCACCCATCTCTGCACGATCCATCAAACCCACTCAAATATTGTTTGCAAGTTTTTAATAGTTACATGGTATTTTTTTCGATTCTTTCCGAACCGTACACCAAGAATAACTTACAAAAAGACACTTTACGTGCGATTGAGAATACGAACCCGCATCACCAGGCGCCAGCCGATCATTTAGACCGTGCCCTAAACCACAAGGCTATTGCGTCACATACCAATCTTAACGAAAATTCAAATGGCATTACTTAATCCTTATAACAAACAAAGTTGATAACGGTCTAATCTTCTAGAAGGTAAGGTTTAAATTTCAACTTCCACTATGTTTTATAATACTAACACCTTACCGGCTTGTTTTACAAGATGCAATATGTTACTCCTCAATTAACAAATAAAACCTTAATAATTATTATATATAAGGTTGAAATTAGCATGGATTTCTTGTTTGGTTGAACAGAATGTGTTGGATTCCGATTGTTGCACTACCGTAATTTTACTTCAGAAACTTCACTGCTGTATGAACAGCGAGTTAAGGTTGAATTTGGAATAATTCTTCGACTTATTTACTAATCTGTGATTGAGGGTATAATTACTTTTTAAATCGTTTCGTTTTCTTGCCGATTCGCTTGTGTGTAATATCTTCCTCGTATATTACCCAATTTATTAAGTATTTGAACAGTTGATTAAGTATATTGTTATTGTTTGTTGGTTTGTTTGTTGTTACTATTAATATGGTTCGATTAACAACTTTTTTGAAGGCAAAGATTATTGTTCTCTGGGAACAAGAACAAGGCATAAAGAAAATAGCACGAGATAACGGTATAACGGTAAGATTTACGTTATTTAGTGCAGAGAGTAATTGAAATAATAAATAAGTAAATAATGTATTTATTGTTGCAATCATGTTGTAACATTACTCACAAGTTGTTTTTTTTAAGTATTTTTAATATTATCGTTTTCATTACAGAGAAAAACTGTTCGTAGATGGATACGAAGGTATCAAGCGACGGGTGATGTGAAGTGTGATCGCCAAGGCCCTCGCCCAATTGCTTACACTGATGAATCGGAGCGACACTGTAACATTGTGGAAATTCATTCAGTGGCACCCTTCAAAACTACGCGTTCAAGTGCTGAAACTTTTGGAGTGTCGCTTAGCACTGTTCGGCGACATTTACACGCTGCGAACATCCATAATTATAAACCAGCCAGAAAAATTAGGCTTACTGACGATCACCGCACCAAGAGAGTGAAATTTGCAACTCGTTATTTAAATTTCGACTGGGAAAACGAAATAGTTATATTTACCGACGAACTTTAAGTCAGATAAAGATGGAAGAAAAATTTTATGGAGAAAAAATGGGGAGAGGTTTAACCCTAAAAACGTATTAGACTTAAGAACAAGCGGGCGGATAACACTAGGTAAATAACATTCTTATTGAACTTATGTTTATTACTAAATAGCACTTTGCCCGCGACTTCGTCCGCGTGAATTGTCTCAAGGATCCCTATTTTTATCAATTGATAAATATAGCCTATGTTACTCAGAGATAACGTAGCATTCTAATGGCGAAAGAATTTTTGAAATCAGTCCAGTAGTTTTTGAGTTAAATCGTAACAAACAAACAAACAAGTCTTTCCGCTTTATAATATAGGTTAGATTATTTTTGTTAACTTTTGCTTGGATTACATATTCCAATAGATTTTAAAAGGTTGACGGTTTTAGGTTACTGGGGCTGGATGTCTTGAATGGGTCCAGGCGAGCTTGTGGAAATAGGCGGCCGCATGAACAGTGAGCGATACCTTGAAGTGTTGAAGGACGTCATGCTGCCGTCAGTGCGGGTCGCATATTCAGAAGGCCAAATTTAGCTGGTTCAGGATAATTCTTCAGTGCATCGGTCCCGAATCGTGCAAGACTGGCTGAAGGCCCAAGAAGATATAACGGTGTTTGAGTGGCCGGCTAAAAGCCCGGACCTTAATCCTATAGAAAACTTGTGGGGTCAGATGGTTTTAAACTGGGACTCCAGTGAAATAAAGTCAAAAAAAAAATTGGATAACGAGGTAAACAAAACTTGGGAACTAATGCGAAGTAGTGCTGCATGTTTAAATATGGTTTCGGGCATGAAAAGTCGTCTTCAAGAAGTGATAGACAGTGACGGCCATCCTCTCCGTTATTAATAGACAATTTACAACATAACGGATAAAATTGTATTGGAACGTTTGAGCAAGTGTTAATAATTCCCAATATTGGTGGGATCATTATCTCGCAGTAAACAACCTTTATTATTATCAATTCAGTTATTCTTGTTTACAAGTATCTAGTCTTTTAATGTGTTAAAGATGAACCATCTGACCTCACATATTTTTCTAATGTTGTGTTAAAAGGGTTAACAGAAAATGTGATAAAAGAGAAAGATGAATATTGCTATACTTTAGCATGTTGGTTCTTCCTCTGTAATTCACAGGCACAAATGACAACAATTCATTTTTTAACCAGGTTATTTTTTCCGATAAGACCATGCAGAGTATAAAATATAATGTTTTCACAACTGAATAATTAGTAGCTATGTTTCTAGAAATATCTATAAACGAACCGTTTTCAAATGTAAAACTTTCTAAACCTCGCCCAGGGTATCTCTTTTATGTTTAGTTAATATTCTAGGTAAATACGAGTAACCCTAATTTAACACAGATAAAAAACTGTGGACTCACCTAGGAAGTGGATTTCATGAAGTCCTAGAAATGTAATTAGAGAAATAAATGAATATTGTTTATGAAACCTGCTTAGCTTTTCTTACAAACCTCATACCTACTTTAACATATGTTTTCTTAAATAATAATTAACGAAAATCACCCAATCACCTATTAAAGAAACTAAAAAGAAAAAGAAGTCTTCTCATTCGCGGATTTGAACTAGTAACCATTGTATTGCTAAGCCACAGTCTAAACCACTAGACCAACGCGACTCTTAAGTTACGTTACAAAAAACTTAAACGGTTTGATGTCATTACCAAAGGGGGATACTTTTCTCTGAAGCTTGCTGTACTTATGCTTTAATATGGCAAACATGTTTCTAGTGCTATTACTGCGTCAATATATTTTGTTGTACAACATTATTATTAGTAATTTTATTTTGATTGTTTAGGTGGAAGGCTCCTTTATAATGGGTCTTGGGTATTGGACGTGCGAGAAGCTTACCTACGCTGAATCCGGTGCAATCCTCACAGATAGAACATGGGACTATCACGTACCTGAAGCAAGGGACATACCTCAAGACTTTAGGGTATATTTCAAGAAGAACACCTACAGCAATGATCTTGTACTTAGTTCTAAAGGTAAAAGTGAAACAAGAGAATCATCATCATCCATCTGCCTAGCGTTTTCACAAGTATATTAGAATCAGCTTCCAGTGTAACCGAATGCAGCTGAATACCAGTGTTTCACATGGAGCGACTGCCTGTCTGACCTCCACAACCCAGTTACTGTAACTCAACACCCTTTGGTAATACTGGTTGTCAGTAATTCTGGATTCTGACTATGACATGTTAGAACATGTAATAGTTGGCTTCGTTGGATATCTTTTCACAGCCTTTATAAGATCTTAACTGTCCATTAAGCAAACACAATAGTTAAACAGCAAATAAATAATCCATACCCATACTAATATTGTAAATGCGAAAGTAACTATGTCTGTTACGCTTTTTTTACCGATTTTGATGAAATTTGGTATGAAGATAACTTGAACCCTGGGGAAAGACATAGGCTACCTTTTAATCCGCGACTTCGTTTGCATCCGCGATAACCGACATTCACGCGGACGAAGTCGCGGGCAGAAGCTAGTAAATAATTAAATTATTATTGCATAAGGTGAATACTTACAGTAGTAAGAAGTAATAATGCTCTAAGAGAGAATATTAGAGAAAATATAAAACTTGTGCGGTCGGGGGACCCACGTAAGGAACGAAGATCCTTACGTACGTGTCTGTAACAAAAAAAAATATAATTATTTACTATACACGATGTTCATTTGTCTGTAGTAGGCTCGATACACGCACACATACACACACGCATTTCGTTACGTGACGATTTCTACTAATTCGCACTACCCGTAAGCCGCGTTAAGGAACTTCGTTCCAAAACTATCGTATTTTGGACTCAGGTACTCAAAATCAGATTATACTTATGTTATGAGTACCAGCGTTCCAACAAAAGTAGACGCACAAAGTACCCTAATTCCCGCGAGAGATGGCAGTGGCGGTAGTGCAATTTAACCGTCGCAAGTAAGAACATTATAAAAATACTTACAATACCATAAAATAAAAAAGTAGCAGAAGAATATGAAGTGATCTTATTAAGACCATTGATCACTTGGAGGATAAGCGTCTTACTAGCATCGTATCCACAGATATAGATAAACCATCTATATATTGTGCCGTTATCATAGATACGATCACAGATATAGATGGTTTATCTATATCTGTGATCGTATCTATGATAACGGCACAATATACAGCTATGTTACTAACGTGGCAAAATTGTAGATTAGACAAGCATTTCAGAGAGAGAACATTTTAATTTACAGCTGTCGGTGAACCAGCAACATGTGCGACAGTGGTCGTAGCGTTTGCGATCAGAGAAGCAATTGTTCAAGCGAGGCGAGAGTCTGGCATCCCCACCACACAGTGGTTTAATATTGGTAAGATTAATGAACTTACGTATAACTGCAATAGATTTCAGTACTGTTTTTTTTATAATAATAAACCAGCCTATAAATGTTTTTATAATGATAAACCAGCCTATAAATATTTTTTATAAAAATAAACCAGCCTATAAATGTTTTTTTTATAATAATAAACCAACCTATAAATGGTTTTTTATAATAATAAACCAGCCTATAAATGTTTTTTTATGATAATAAACCAGCCTATAAATGTCTCACTGGATGGCAACGGTCTCTCCTCATACAGAGAAGACATACACGTTGATAACCACGGTCACTCAAGAAGGATTTGCAATTTCTTACTGATATTATTTAAGTAAAAGTCCAGGTTTTCTCGCGAGGTTTTCTTTCGCCGTGTCAGTGATGTCTAACATGAACCAAGAAGGTGTTTTTATTGAAATAGTCTATGCTGTCCCACTACTGGGCAAAAAAAGTACTTTTGAATCGGAAATATCATATTGGTACTATCCCGGTATCAAATCCGCAACCTCATACATGAGACGCAAACGCCTTAACCACTTCGCTAACAAACTCAAGGTCATAGTCAAAGTCAAAGCATTTATTTTAATTAAACCATTTAGAAGCACTTTTGAATTGTCAAGGAGTCGGCCAGTCAGTCAGAAAGTTGAAGGTTCTTGCTCGTTCCAAAACGTAAGTAAATCTGTATGAAGAAGAACGAGCAAGAAACTTCACGATAAAGATTAGACTTGAATCTTTGTGTTATGATGAATGTTTTAC
Source organism: Charanyca ferruginea (assembly GCA_947361185.1). Classification (NCBI taxonomy): domain Eukaryota; kingdom Metazoa; phylum Arthropoda; class Insecta; order Lepidoptera; family Noctuidae; genus Charanyca; species Charanyca ferruginea. The sequence continues at coordinate 13,105,698 of OX376056.1, read as the reverse complement.
TTAAACCGAATATTAATAATTATTTACTTCTTGTTTTCAGATGGACCAAGTACGACCGAGAATATTTGCTTAGCAATCAACACAGATACGAAAGATTTTAAATTTTATTGAGGCTTTTTATTATTTTATTATTCATCCAGCCAATTCATAGGTCCACAAGCAGCGTGTCGAGGAAAATGCCGAGTTAGAAAAAATTTACCCGGTCGCGATTGTAACACCACCCATATTTAACTTTAGCGGACACTTTTTAATACACAGAGATACTTCTCCTCACCCTCCATACAAATATGTATGTGTTATTGTCATCCATCCTAGTGTAAAGTTTTTCTGCATTGTAATAATTTTGGTCCATCTGTGGTCTATGAAACGCGCCGTATCCAGTAAGAAAATACTCAATTATAAAAGCATTGGAAGGCAAATAGGTACAGACAGCGTCATCAACTGCTTACCCCCCACTCATTAGAATTTCTTCGAAAAGGGGGTAAAGCAATTGATGACGCTGTCCGTACATAACCGGGAGATTCAACCTTCATCGAAACTTCTCCTATTTTTTTTGAATTATTTGTCATTATTCTGGATATTATGTAACACTGACAAGTTTATTTAAAAAAGTATACGTTTGGAACGTACAGAGGCCAGCATATCAAGCTACCCCAATCTGTCAAATTCGTTTGATAGTTTTTCAATGTTATAACCTCAGATTATAAAACAAAAGGCCGATAGACCGCGCTGAACACTAAGACTGAAGCCAAAAAAGCAAATAGAACTTCAAAACCGTATACTATACCTGCAATTCGATTCGCGCTCTACTGACAAGCGAATAATCAATGAAAAAAACAAAAAATACAAATTCAAAATCGAATACAATCACGACATTGTAGGAAGAAGCTTTTGAATTTGTAGTTGCTTTAGAAGTTTCACTCTCTGTGTTCCGCGCGGTCTATCTGCCTTTTGTTTCATAATCTGAGGCAAAAGCATAAGGTTCATGTTCAATTGAAAAAAAAAAACAACAATTTGCGATAGTGTGGTGTGCTGGCGTCTGAACATTAGAGTGCCTGAGTCAATGTCAAAGCATTTATTCCAGTTAAACCATTTACAGACACTATGAGTTGTCAAGAAGTCGCTAGTCAGTTGCTGTTATTGCTGAATAGTAATGTAATACCTTTATAAATAATAATAATAAATACAATACCTGCCTATAATTGCCACACTGCAGGGCACAGGCCTCTTCTCATACAGAGAAGGCACGAGCATTGATCGCCATTCGGCGGATTGGCGATTGATGATACTTATATTAATTACATGAGTTCATGTTTCCTCACAATATTTTCCTTCACCGATGTCAATAATGGCCAAGATAAACTTACGAAATCATCATCTGCCTAGCCTTTTCCCAACTATGTTGGGGTCTCCTTCCAGTCTAACCGGATGCAGCTGAATACCAGTATTTTACATGAAGCGACTGCCATCGGACCTCCACAATCCAGTTACTGGATAACTTGATACCCCTCGGTAAGACTGGTTGTCAGACTTACTGGCTTCTGACTAACCTAAATGACAGCCGGGACCGACGGCTTTACGTGCTTTCCGAGGCACGGAGGGAACTCGGTATGAAATGGATGGTCACCCATCCACAGACCGATCGCGGTAAGCGTAGCTTAACCTGTGACCGATCGATCTGTACAGCATTTACTTAGCCACGAGCTCCTCCAAGATAAACAAATGAAATTGTAAAAGTCACATTGGTTCTGGGTTCTGGGTATATAAGAGGCGGGCCTTTTGACCATTGGGCCATCGCGACGGCATAATTGAATTATATTTACATTATTTAATTAAAGTTATTTTACTTTCTTAATCAGAATCTGGTGCCGATCCCGTTGTTCACAAACTAAATTAAAATAAGGTATTTGGCATCTCTTACTACCAGCCAGCTGAAGAAAAGGACAGTGACAGATGAGAACTAAGTTAGAGATGTCAAATTAGTTTATTCCTTGAACTTCGTCGTGTTTTTTAATCAATATACGTTCTGAAATGGCTAAATATGTATGAACGTTTTAGATCAAATAAGCTTTTTTTACAAAAAAAGACATGATAATCCAAAATCGCGTCTCAAAGCAGAGGTTAAAAATATGGCATAGTATGGGTGCCAGGGAGGTTGAGTATCTCTTCAGGATGTAAGGTGATATGCGGCTATCCCAGCCACTTGCTGCATCAGCATCAGCATCAGCGCAATGAATGAATGACTGTTGTAATTTCGTCAAGGTCCGTAGGGTCGAGGACGAACGATGAAGTCGATGTGATATCAGAAGTAGACTGAGTGACTGTCATTGGCTGCTTAATACTAGAGTGAATTATTTCATTTGCAAGCCTTTCACCTCCAAAATCTAAAAAGTGATAAATAACTTTAGCACATAAAACTCATGACTTTAGTTTCGGAAGTCGGTGGTTTTGTTCTGTTTGATGTTTTGTGTTGCCACAAAAAAAAAGCAAAAGAAAACAACATACAGACGAATTGAGAACCTCCTTCTTTTTGAAGTCGGTTGATAAAATTGACAGCTCTTATTAATATTTTCTTGTTTTATTGGAGAGAAAGAGATATTAATAGCTAAAAATAAGTTTAGGTCCTGCAGAACAGAATTGGAACCATTGTGGGTTCACACTTTTTGGCAGAACCTAACTGAATTAAAGTACAGTGGCTGTGATTAGAGTAAGATCATCGGCTTATTACCCCATAAATATTTTACACAATTTATGTATCTACAATACAAACGATGTCAATAACTCGATAGAGAAAAATGAGTGTAATGAAGACATTTGTCTTTCTTGTAAGTAAATTGAAACAATTGTAGTAATTATTTTCTCATTTAGCGTATCTCTTAAGTAACGCCTTTACGCTGTTAGTACACCCACGCATACGTATGCGGCAAGGAAACAACGAAAAAGCTGTCAGTAGTATGGCAGAATTTCGCATACGCTATGTCTCACTCTAGCACTAGCTACATGAAATAGTTGCGTCCTTGTCGGTATTGTTTCGCAAGGAACTGCGGAAATCGTCGTTACACAGACGCAAATGTTTCGCTAGTGGTTTCGCATCGCAAGGCGTCCGTCCGCACGTGTTCTGTCGGTGAGGACAGAATTTCGCACCATGAAAGCCGAAAATATTGAAATATTTTTGAATACAATTAGAAATTATCCCGAATTATATGCAGTTGGTCACGCAGGTTATAAAAATGTGTACAAAAAAGAGGTGGCATGGAGGTAAGTTCAAGAAAAGACGGGAAAATTACAATAACATGTCTTTGCGAAAAAACTGCAGCAATTAAGTTTGGTAAAAATGGGATAAAAATACACGAATTATTGGAATAAAAATTATGCTGTAAGACAGTCATGTCGATATTATACGCATAAGCGGGTAATTTACGTGTACCTACCGTTTATCATCATCATATCAGCCGTAAAACGTCCACTACTGGACATAAGGCCTCACAGATTTCCAAAAGGATCAGTTGAAAGCGGTTTGCATCCAGCAAGCCGGTTCTAACTTTTACCTTACAGAATTGATGTTATTTGATGAATATGATTTGAAATATGTTTTCTGTATAGGTACTTTTATGTATAGTTATGATTATGTATGTATTCAAACTGTGCTTAAACATGGTTTTGGGTTGTTTATGTTACAATGCACAATAAAGCAAAATATTCAAGTTTTATTTTTTGTTTGTCTGTAATACCCTTACAATCTTATTAGCTTTATTACTTATCTTTTTATCAGTCTATAGAAGAAAGTATGAAAATGAGCACAATTTTAATTAGCCTCATTTTAAAATTAGGTAGATGATATTTGGAAAGAGAATTTAAAATAAAATTTAAAATTCGAATCGAATAGGGTAGTTAACACCAAAAATCAATTGACATACTTTTTATCTCCTGTCAAAACGCAATTCCCACATAGATTTTGTATGGTATTTTGTACTTATATGACGTCAATGTACATCTTAATTGATAGTGTAGTTATATTGATGTGTAGTCAGAAGCCTGACAGTCTGACAACTAGTCTTACCAAGAGGTATCGTGTAACCCAGTCAGTGGCTTCTGGAGGTCAGACAGGCAGTCGCTCCATGTAAGACAATGGTATTCAGCTACATCCTGAGACTGAAAGCCTACCCAATCACAGTTAGCAAAAGGTTAGGCACATGATAAAAATATGAGTATACAATATTAAAAAAAAATATATATTATATATATATATAATTTAATATTGTATTTTTGTTGTAATTTATTTTTAATATTGTATACTCATATTTGTACTATACAATATTGAAAATATATGGTTCGAATACAAGCTCCTTCTGGTCGGTTAAAAATAATACCTAATTCTTTCTGTGGCGATATCATCGTCACTCTGTAAAAAACATTAAAAAGCCTGTAAAAAAACTGGATTGGGTATGCAGAGAAAGTTATCTACTAATCGCTATACCTATTACCTTGCTTTACAAACAAAATTATCTTTTTATTTTCTTGTCGTGATTTTTTACAATTACTATTTATCGTGAAATGTTATTATATTGTAAGTAGGCGTCTATTGATTTTATTGTTTTCGCGTGCAAAACTTAAATTGTTTATTTGGTACACTAGCTCATGCCTGCGACTTTGTCCGCGTGAAGATTGGTTGTCTGCGGATTTTAGTTTTCTTGCGCAGAGCCAAAAATATTTAAAAAATGTATAGGTACTGTGCATCCTTATAACATCTGCCAGTGAAAATCCCGTCAAAATCGGATTAGCTGTTTTAGAGATTAGCCAAAACGAACCGACCGACAGACAGACAACAACGTAATGGTACCGTGTAAAACATCATATTATGCATTTAGTAAAAACATATAAACTGTTGCAGAGAGCTTCGGTTCTCCAATTGTACAGCAGTTTGTGTGGAGGTTGATTTATGCTAACACTAGATGATAAGTTTTTCCATGTTACTAACACTCTATGGATCTTTGTTGTCCGAATTAAAGTTTTATTATTATTATTATTTATTATATTAGGTATTTCGATATTACAAACAGACACACCAATTTAATTTATGTGTAATTATGTATGTATGTGTGTTTTGTAAAAGTGCTGAGTTTTAAATAAAATACTACATATTATTACACATTTATGTACTTACGTGTTGTTAATTAGTAATTTAGTATAAATACTAGGTTATCAAAATTGTTGAGTTTGCAATCAGTAGATGAGTTAACTTGCGCTTATGATTGCGGAAGTATTCAACTCGGCTGAGCAGGTGATGAAAGGTACCTACCTACTTATATAAAACTAGCTTTTGCACGCGGCTTCGCCCGCGTGGATGTCGGAAAATATCCCACGTTAACGTACTACCGGGATTAAAAGTACCCTATATATTAATCCAGGTAAACAATGTCTTCTTTCGCTATTTTTAATTGTGTGATCACCGTCAGCTGGAGACCTCCTCCTATATTGCGAATATCCATCGTCTCCTGTCTGGGTGTCCTTGAGAAGTGGTCGAGGGTACCTCTTAGTGTAGCTGCTATCTTTCATGCAGGGTGATATTTTGTAGTTTAAACTACCACAAGGACCATGTATCAAGTTTGCCTTCACAATACCGTAAAGGAGAGGGTCCTGTTCAGGTTCAGATATTTCTGCACAAATAACTTTGTCGTTAAATTAAACGCTGCTCTAGCTACAGCAAGATGTGGATGTGAGGAAGACCTTCATTTTGTTATTCCACTGAGTAGGTATATAAAAGAAAGCGTTCCCCTATAAGACACAACACCTTTGGTCAGAAGAGCCATCACCTTTTTACCTTTAGGTGGAATACCCTGGTTCAGAACGGCCGTATTTGCGCACGTATGTCGTACGTCTTGTGTACACTCGTGCATATAGCGTGGTCCCCCGGTAAATGAGGACGAGAGCACCGCCTTCTGACCCAGGTGCTCACCATCAACGTCCCGCCTCTATATGGCATCCCTCAAGTGAACACAACTGTCAGCCCTCATCTGCCCTTGGTTGTTCCTGATATAGGTCAACCTTTCCGTCTCTGTTTTAGCGTTTATACAAATTTTTCATTCCCTGTTTTACCCACTGCTGGGTTGTTTTTTCAAAAACACTGATACATAAAAATTTTAATTACCAACCAATAGGCTATAGGTAAATATAAATTTTCATTGTTTGAACTACAAAACTAACGGGTTTCCCATTTATACATTCATACCCTATTTTACGCCCTCAGGGACTAATTTCCTAAAAACACTAAAACACGTGGTTTTTTATTATTAACCAAAATGATAAACACCAATTTTCATGGTTTAAACTTCAAAAATGACGATTTTCCATTCAAACTTTCATCCCCTATTTAACTCCCTTAGGGGATGAATTTAAAAAAATCCTTCCTTATTCCTTGTTTAAATTATAAAGAGAAACACTGTGCAGAATTTCAGCTTCCTAGGTGCAAGGGTTTGGGCTGGGCGTTGATGAGTCAGTCAGTCAGTCAGTCAGTCAGGACTTTTCTTTTTATTTATATAGATTATAATACATAATCTAAAAACCGTAGCCGTGTGGTGCCGGCCGCCACCCCATTTTTCATCGCGTGGGTGTCGTCGAAGACGACAGAGGGATATTGACCAGAGGACGGGCAGCAGCGTCCTTCTGAGTACCATAACACCTACTTCAATCGCCAACATGCATCGGCTAAGCATGGCGATTACAGCCGAATCCCCCTTTTGGGGGAAACCTATGCCCAGCAGTGGGCGTCTAACGGTTGATGATGATGATGATGATGATGAATCTAAATTCAAATAATGTTATAATTCATACTAATATCAATACAGTTAAAGGCGAAAGTAAGGTTGCTTGTTTGTTTTTTACCCTTTCAATGCAAAACTATCGAGCTGATTTTAATGAAATTTGGTACCGTCAGCAACAAAAGTCGATTGACACTGTCACATTTACATATCAACTTTTTCGGGCATAACTCTGTCATATAAGACGGATTTGCAATTTTTTTTTTTCGAAAGGGGTTTATCCGAAATGGTCCCATATAAATTTTACCTAAATTGATCCAGCCCTTTTCGAGAAAATCAACAAAATCCCAGAAAAAATACTTAGACATTGTTTCTTAAATTTTTGGAGGGCTTACAATCTCTTTTATGTGTGTCGCCGTTTCTTAATGAATTTGAATGTTAAGGGGCTATTAAACGACTTTTACAGATTTTAAACTGACAATCACGTCAAAATGTGCAGTGTAAATGATTTGAAAAAATATATGTTAAACTAGAACATTCTCTTAATCACTTAGTAAGTGAATATTTTTAATTATATTCATATTATATAGTTTAATTAATACGTGAAGTTCTGTCTGACGCGGACAAAACATTGACAATCACACAAAATCTACCAGGTATAATTAAACGAAACTTACACCATCTTACAGACAATTTTATTATCTATCTTTTAGTATACGCCTTTTTTTTAATTTTGAAAGAATACTACTTTTATTTAATTTTTTCGACTAAACTTTGAGAGTTTTGGACGCAAAACTGATGCAGAACGGACGCAGTCTGCGTCCAAAACTTTCAAAATTTAGTCGAAAAAATTAAATAAAAGTAGTATTCTTTCAAAATTAAAAAAAAGGCGTATACTAAAAGATAGATAATAAAATTGTCTGTAAGATAGTGTAAGTTTCGGATAATTATACCTGGTAGATTTTGTGTGATTGTCAATGTTTTGTCCGCGTCAGACACAACTTCACGAGTTAATTAAACTATTTAATATGAACTTAATCAAAAATATTCACTTTCTATATGATTAAGAAAATGTTCTAGTTTAACATATATTTTTTTCAAATCATTTACACTGCACCTTTTGACGTGATTGTCAGTTTAAAATCTGTAAAAGTCGTTTAATAGCCCCTTAAGGCAATACTAAAAAGGCAAAAATAAAAATACTTTTTTCAGTAGTTCAGATCATAGTCAGAAGATTATTTTACATTAGTATATATAGTATAGGCTACTTCTTGGTCCGCGACTTTGTCTGTATCCGTAACCGACGCCCTCCCGGGAAAAAGGTAGTACAGGTAGCGTCATCAACTAGTTACCCTTTACGCAATAAAATTTCTTCGGATGGGGGTAACCAGTTGATGACGCTGTCCGTACATAAACTAATATGTTATTACTATACTATTCTAATTGGCTTTAATTTTATGAACACTAATTGCTTACTATTAATTTGCAAATGTATTTTGAAAATGTACACTTGTACAGAGTACACCCTATCACTAGATTGGTGGATCTTTAAATGAAACAACACTGTCTTCACAAAACACAGAGATGATTTATTCACAATAGTCAAATAGTTTTCACAAGTATAAAAAGTTCACTAGTACTAATTTAAACACTATTTACTACATAATAACTATATACAAAGAGTAAATAACAAAGACCGTTACACTGTCGGACATAGTAAGAGCTACTGTTAGTAGGGCGTATCAAGAGCGACCGACTGGCTGAGTTTTTTTTTTTTTTTTTTTTTTTTTTCGGATTGGCATCTCGCAGGTCAACCTAGGAGGTTGTCGGCTGCTTAACCGGACTTTCCTGTGGTGCCTTAAAAAATATTATTTTTAGGGCCTCCAGCCAGGGCAAAAAGCTTACAAACTAAGCGACTACACGCTAAGGGCACCCCCTGTGGGGTACGAGCATGGACTTAATAACAAAACAGGACCGATAACTCTAAAAAATAATAGTTAGGAAAATGAACACTATCCCAAGGCAATAAAGTTTTTAGTTCTTTTACACCTTACACAGAGGCAATCCGAGCCGAGAGGGATAGTAATAACTGAGGCCGTTTGTCTCGTTCTTACATCTTGCTAGCATAAAAAATGTTTATAAGTAACATTTTTGGCTGGTTAAAAACTCTATTGAAACACTTGTATTTTAAACTTATTTTGACAATTGTAAATCAACAAATAATAATTGCATTTTTATCTTTGTTTAAATTCTTAAATAAAAAAGAAAACAAAAATTATTATTTTGCCTTTTTTTATTTTGTTATGGTAACTCTGTAAAGCATCATAGGTAATGGCGTCGGTGTGTTTACATGGTTTACACATTTTATGATTCGTTAAGTTTGTTTGTTATAAAACCATTCTAAGGCGTTAAATGGTGAAAAAGTGTTGCGTTTATACTTGTAAAAGTGAATCATACAGTAGTTGCAGAATATCGTTCCACAGGTAAGCCAAAAATAACATTACTGTAAATCGAACAACTATGGTGACCATGAGTTCTTATAATCTGTCCATTGTGTAGTGGATTACGGTCCTAATTGTTGTATTATTATTACAGTTTCCCTAAAAACGATGAAATGCGACAAAAATGGCTCAGCAGTATACATGTGAAGCAATATATTACGAAAAATTCAGTCGTATGCAGTCGTCACTTCGAACCTTCCTGCTTATATTCTATTATTCCTCATTATATTGGCATTATAGAACAGTATTTACTTGTCAATTGTTCGACTATAACAAATATAGCATTAAAGTCAATAAATAAAAAAATACCTTGTACTACATTTGTATTATTTATTTCGTAACCATCCTTTATCCCCCATCCCATCCATTCCATTCCTTTAGAATGTCTTATCTAATTTCTTCGGTACCAGTAACGGTCTTAACGTGCCTTCCGAAGCACGGAGAAACTAGAGAATTCTTTTGCCACTTGGGTCTTGGGACATCCATCCAAGTGGGGATACCGCCTAGAGTTGTTTAATATGTGTAAGATCATAAAAATGGCAGGCGACGAAGCAGCAGGCTCAGGCGGAGATGGCGGGATGAACTAGACTCGTTTGATAAAGATTGGTCTCAAACAGCCATATCCAGATAGAAGTGGAAAGAGAGTAGAGAGGCCCTGCAGTGATTGCAAATTCCAATTTATCTCACATAGCCAAACATTATTGTCACCCTATTAAAAAGGGACAGCCAGCCTCCATACTACCTATCTCGCTCGGCTCGTTTTTTTGCTCCGTGTTATCGGTCCTGTTTTGTTATTAAGTCCATGGGTACGAGCCTCGGCTTAGGGCGTCGCTGGGAGAGGACAGCAAAGGGACAGGCTGGATCGGATTTCCATTATTTAGGGACGAATTTAAAACTACAGGCTCAGCGGCGCGGGCTGGCACGAGCAAGGGTCGGGGAGGGGACGTACGGGGTCGTCGCGGCGGGCCTCGGCGGCGAGGACGGAATGACGGCGGTCTGTGTCTGTGTTTCTTAACTGTACTGGTGGCCTTATTGCTCTCCTGGAGGAGAGTAATAGCATCGTCAGGGTCGGTCAGAGTATGTCTCGGTCGTCGAGTCTTACTAATACGGGAGGGAGTGTACCGGGCGGCCGATACGATTAACGGGTTAGAGTGCTTCTCAGCAGTGTCGAAGAAGCGCTTGGCGGAGCGTTTCATGAACTGCTGGATGGTAGGTATTTTTAGATCGAGATGGAGGTTCTCGTTGCGAAGGTAAAAAGGGGCTCCTGTGATTTTCCGCAAGAAACGGTTTTGGAGGGTCTGCATCCTATGGAGACGGTATGGTTTCGCGTGTGCGAATACAGCACAGGCGTACGTCATGATGGGACGAATGCACGCCGTGTAAATGCGCAATTTGCACTTGAGTGACAATTTGCTGCGTGCATTCAACATGAAGTAGAGCCTACCGAGAGCGAAAGCGGCGCGCGAACGCACCGTCTTTATGTGCTCTCCGAAAGTAAGATGGTGGTCCAGAATCACACCTAGGTATTTGGCTTGCTTCTCCCAAGGGATAGGCTTACCGAACATGGTTATCGGACTGGGCAGAGAGGGGGACGAACGCGGTTTGGAAAAGAGTACTGCCTGACTCTTGATGGGGTTTACCTCGATTCTCCATTTCCGGAAATAAGCGCCTAAGGCTTTTGCCGCGGATTGGAGGGTACGAGCTATGCAGTCTGGGTTACGACCCGAGTAATAGATGGCCGTGTCGTCAGCGAATAGAGCCAACTGGGCCTTTTTATCTTTGGGGATGTCGCTGGTGAACAGCGTAAAAATGAGGGGGGATACTACGGAGCCCTGAGGGACGCCAGCGCGTATCGGGTGGGGTGAAGAGAGCGCAACCTCGATGCGATAGCGAAAGGTGCGATTCGACAAAAAGTCACGCAAGATGAGAACGAGACGATCTGGCACTCCGAGTTGGTAAAGCTTGTATAGTAAGCCGTTGTGCCAGACTTTGTCGAATGCTTTCGCTATGTCAAAGAAGAGCGCACCCGTCATCAAGCCACGCTGAAAACCAGCGCTTATGTGCTCGACGATGCGGTGGACTTGTTGGACGCAGCTGTGTTCGGTTCGAAAGCCAAACTGCTCGTCGGGAATGAGACTCTTTGCTTCGGCAAAGTCTTTGAGTCGCTTATAAATAAGCCTCTCGTAGATTTTGCCTAGAACATTGAGTAGACTAATGGGACGGTAACTGGTGGCGACTGGCTGAGCAATATTGCCCTATATTTATTCCAGCCCACGTAGGTACAAGTAGTGGGTGGTGTAAGGAGCAAAATATAGCCCACATAGGCACAAGTTGTGGGTAGGGTACGGAACAAGATATTTCTAATATCCTATCAAAAGTTTTGACTGCGGCCGGCTCGAGACATGTTTCGACAAGTAGTCGGTGTACTAATATAATAACTCTTTCGAGTAAGCGGCCGCGGCCAATCACAATGTGGCACACATTATAGACAATTTGCACACAAAGGATAGGCTTATTGCTAACTTTAAACTATATAAAATTAACATTGTCTTGTTACGATTATGATTACGATACTATTAATTACACTGTTTATCGCGAACAATCACTTTATACTGTCTTAATCGCGCACTGATCACTGTATTGCTTTATCGCGCACTAATCACTGTTTATTTGTTTACACATCACTTTATTTATGCGTTTATGCACGCGTTCCCGAGATAAAGGGTTGACAGACAGACAGACGGACAACAAAGTAATCTTAAAAGGGTTCCGTTTTTTCCTTTTGAGGTACGGAACCCTAAAAACAATTTCATAATAATATTAGCCAATGTAATGATCCCACTTCAAAGGTCTCTTCTCATACACAGAAGGCACAAGTATTAATCACCACGCTTACTCAAGGTGGATTGGCGATTTCAGACTGTTCTCGTGATATCAGTAATATCCAAGATAAACTTAGAAAGTAGGTACCTATATATTAAGAAATTGAAAATATTAAACACTAGCGACCCGGCCCGGGTCGCTAGTGTTTAATCGCATAGGCCTATAACCTTCCTCGATAAACGGACTATCCAACACAAAAAGAATTGTTCAATTCGAACCCGTAGATTAGCGCGTTCAACCAAACAAACAAACAAACTCTCCAGCTTTATAATATTAGTATAGATTGGTACTTGCTCGTGCCTGGTTTCGAACAACCTCGTGCAAGAGGTTCTTAACCACTGGACTATCACCCATAGATGAATATACTCTAATACTATCACCTATGATTCATACTACACACTACACACACAACCACACACACACACTACCACTACTATAATATACTTTTTAGAATAAAATATCCACTTGTTTTTGTATTAGGTTTTTATAATACATTGTATAAATTTGTGCGTCACTTTTATGTGAATAAATAGATTTTCTTTAATTGTTTTTCTTTTTCTTTACATAAAACTTATTAAAATATTTTTTCATCGACGTTGTTGCTGACCTTATCTAACACATTAACCGTCTTTGAACGTCATGCGTTTCAATGTTTTGTGTTCTTACTACAGTTGCATAGTTGTTGAATACCTATTACCTAGCATCATTTCCACAGTGACTGCCAATGGAAAAGGACTTAGTGCAACAATGGACAGGGTGACTTTTAAAATTAATGGTGTCGATTATTCGGGTAAGTTGTAAAACATTTTTTAGTCACACAAAATCACTTGAATAACAAAGACCTAATTTCAGTCACGGAACAGTGAATCGGTTTTAAGCAGTGTGTTGGAAGCTAATTTATTGTATTACTAGCTTTTATCCGCGACTTCGTGCACATCAATATCGGTTATCGCGGATGCAGACAAAGCAGCGAATTAAATACCCTATCCTATGTATATGAATTAAATGTCCTTCCCTAGGGTTTAAACTATCTTCATACCAAAGGATCATGGCAGGAATTGTACAAAAAAATAAATATGTTTAGAGAAGTTGAAATTCCATACTCTTGGGTACCTCAAGAGTATCTTCATGCATTTAAACCCCGCAATAAAAATGAATGTAAAAAGTTAATAATTTAACGAAAATCTAATTATTTAAGAACGAATCAATGGCTGACAGTTTTTTACACTTTAATTGCATCGTTTTATGAGAAATAATGTCACAAATAATGATTATTCAATGTACTTTTTCAACTCCGCCAGTGTAAACAACGATTCACATCAATTCAAATCAATTTTACATCATTTATCTGCCAATTTGATAGACCGGATAATGTCACTTGTCACTTTCCTTTTTTTAATAAACACAAAATGGGCAACGGATAAAACAAAAAAGTGTTATTTTCAATTTGAAATATTTTAATTAAGCGGGGGTTTAAAATATGGCAGGCATATCAATCTACTCCTGGTAATGTATTCTTCACATTGGAAAATAGTTTACACCCTCTAAATGATTTTTTTTTCATCAAATGAATGTTTGGATCTCGCCATGATTCTTTCATCAAAATCGGTTCAGCTGTTTCATCGTTAAAGTGTAACATACAGACATTAGTGTGGATTTGAGTTCATTTCATGTGCTGCTTATTCCTATTTCCCATGACCTGGAAGTTGTGGAACTGCGGCAGTTCACTCAACACTCACGATACGTATAGGGCGTATTTTGCATTAGGAATCTTTCAGTACCAGCTCAGACACCCCTTTGCCTTGGAAAGCAGGTACAATTGTTTCTCCTGCACCAGATATCTCCCCAGTTGTGTCCCATCGAACTTTATATTGTAAACATTTTATTTGAAAAGAGCAAGTATAATTAATGATTAAACGAACTTACCTGTACGTGAAGTTCTATCATAATTATACGAGCGCCGAGTCCGAAGAGATTAGTAATTAACACGTCATGTAGTTACGCATAGTTGTCACCACTCATGCACTAAGTTGAGAATTATATTCTATTTTTCTTAATGGCAATTCAACTTGCCATTACTGTTTCTATTTTTTTTTTTTTTTTTTTTGTGGGTAGGTACTTTGTCCAGTTCCGTTCTCATACGATTGTCGCCAGTCATTTAGTTTAGAGTTAAAATTAGCGATCCTGTGGACCCTGTCATTCATTGATGTATTTCTAGGAGACTAAATATTTTGGGTGTGTACAGCACTGGGAGGGCGGGATTACTAATCTCTTCGGACTCGGCGCTCGTATAATTATGATAGAACTTCACGTACAGGTAAGTTCGTTTAATCATTAATTATACGAGCGCCTCGTCCTCGAGATTAGTAATTAACACATGTAGACTTTGAGAGTATTAGAAATATCATCAATGAAAAGTATTGTTTGTAAATAAATCAAGATATTTTAATTATGATTTATTTTTGTACAATCAATAAACAGAACGAGCAAATCTGTATTTCAAGAACTGAAAATAGTTGTTTGAGTATTTATTCAAGGTGTAAAATGAATCATGAGTTAATGTAACTATAATAACTAAGGAATAATTATTCTTATAATGGTTATCACAGCCAGTTGTAATACAATCACGAAAGTATAACAAAACATTAATGTAAATATATTAATTTGCTATAATTTGGGCATAATCATTAATCATGACTTGAGTTTAATATTGATTCCTTGATAAAATTTTGCGAATGTGGTAGAATTCCTACTCCATCCTGCTGTTTTACGGATAGTACCTATCTAGGCTAACACCCAGTGAGTGCGCGCGCGACGATGCTGCATGCGTCGTGTTGTGAGCACTGAACACGCGTGTGTCGACCCCGCACTCACCGAGTGCTTTCTTTATCCAGCGGCTAAGCGTTTGCGTTCCAACTGGTCTATGAGGCTTCCTAATTCTAACAAATAATTCGTCAGATGTTCTTATTAGTGAGGTACGCTCTAGGTATATAATATACAGTAATGTAGTGGCTGGGCACATGGCTGACTTTTCTACAAAAAAAGGTAAATGAATAACCGGTTGTTAGAATCCAGGCTAGAAGTTTTTATTATATAGGGGAATTGTGATACGCTAAGAAAAGTTTTGAACATTGCTAACTTTTATCTTCGACAGGGTTTGAACTGTGTGCTGTCGATAAAGCCAGTAAGATACTTAACGGTTTTATTCGTAAGCTTATCGAAAGTTAATTCATCATTAGGATGCCATAAACTTAACTTATATACTTAATACTAGGTTGGTGTCCCAGGTAACATTATATTTTGGTCTTGTTGGTTTTAGTCGGAAAACCCCTTTGAGAAATTATTTAATTCTATTGTCACTAACTGATACAGGGCTAAGAACCAGCGAAAGAGTAGATCTGCACGAATTGAGTGTATCATATTGGCATCCGTCATTAAAGAGTTGAGTTAAAAGTGAATTATAGTGGGTACAGGCGTGTCATAAACGTTTATCAAGTTATTTTTTCAGAAATTCCACCATTTTTTCCAAGTAAACTTCGTATTGCTTCATAGAGTTAGGTGCTAATGATGCTAGCATTGTGTCTAGGGATGATTCTGGAATGTCTCTCCTTGAAAATGCGCCCCGGATTATATGCCAGCTACCAGGGTAATCGAATCGTGTATCCGTCTGGAGCTGGAATGAGACAATATGGCTTGACTAATGAGGAAATGTTACAGATGAATAAGGTGGAAATGTTACGGTTTCCAAAATATAAAAGGTACGACTATACCCCGTGCCTTGTTTGTTGTTATTTTTCGAAGTGTTTTAAGAATAACTGAAAATGGCGGGATGGCATAAATTCATAATTTGACCATGAAACTGTAAAGGAGTCTATCGCAAGAACGTCTGGGTCCCGGTGCCAGGATATGTATGTGGCACATTTATTATTGATGCGACTTGCAAACAAATCGATTTTTACATGAAATAATGTGCAGGTGAAATTGTCAAAGACCCCAATCGGCTAGGTCTCATTCTATGTCTGGATGTGTTCTTCGTGATTCGTAATCTGCAATTGTATTATCACTAGATTTAATGTACGAGACAAAAACGAAAATCTTTTTGCATTCACACCAGTTCCAAATATCACGAGTTATTTGTGGGATGAGGGTATTGTATACCTCCCATTTTATTTATAAATATGCTACTGCTGTTCAATTGTCAACACGTAGTAATATTTGGCAATTAAAAAGGTATTTTTCAAAAACTTGTGTTAAAGCAATGAATGCGGCAAGGTGCTCTAAATAATTTATGTGTCGGTCTCTTCCGACAGTTGACCAAGGCCCACTCGCAGACATTCCTTCTCAGGCAGCCCCCCACCCCGTCGTTGAGGCGTCAGAAAATATCTCAATTTGATAAACATCAATTTTAATTCGATGGACCGAATGTTCTATTTTATTTAGCCACCAATCAAAGTTGGTGTGAAGTGAATCAGTTAAATTCATTGAGTTATTGTAGTCATCATGACCTTTCAAGTTGAAATATTTACATCTTTCCATTTCTTTAGTATGCAGCCATCTGTATTCGATGGCTGGACATGAAGAGACTAAGCCTAATAGTTAGGCAAACGATCTAATTTTACAACGCTTTAATTTACAAAATATTTGGAGTTGCGCTTATATCTGTTGGCAAACTAACTTGAAACTCGTGTGAATCTATAATCATACCTAAGAATTTGCATTTGGTCGAAGGAAAATATGTTTGTTTTTTCATTAGTATTGAAACCAAGTGAAATTAATAATCTTTTAGTTAGATCTATGTTAGTTATATATTCCAGACAGGAATATTCAAACAATAACCAGTCGTCTAAATAGACAGTGGACAGAAAGCCAGCAGAGCGTAATAATTTAGCTATAGGTTTACATATCGTTGTGAAAACGCATGGGGCTGTAGGTACCTACTTAGCCCAAATGACAAACCATTAAATTAAAGTCTTAGATATTTTCGAGGTTTTGTTATGCATTCGAATTAAAAATACGCGTCTTTCAGGTTAATTGACGCCATTTGACAATGGTTATATGTCACAATTTCTAATGCTATTCTTAAATCCTCTCATTTAAAACGATTCGTTTTAATTAATTGATTAAGATTTTTTTTTTTTTTATTTAAAATAAAGCGCATCTTGCCATGTGGTTTTGAAACCAGGAAAGAACTGGAAACATTCTGAAATGGCTCCCATTTTATGCAGCTTATATGGCTTCTACATAATGCGGTCTTTCACTAGGTGAGTAAGCTGGTATAGCAGGGAGTGTATGCTGTACAACGGGTGATGTAAATGGTATTTTACAAACTCTTATCCAAGATGTATCTAAGATCTTTCATACAGCCCACTGTTAATAGAATGTTGATAAACGGCCTGCGTACTTAACTGTATCCAGTAGCGGCGACGTGGATATGTCGCCTGATGGCCCCGCGATGACGTCTTCGATGAGTGCACGTGCGTCTGCGGCGGGGGATATTGAGCGCGCGGCGCGGCTGACTCGCGGCGGCGGCGCCTCGGCGCTGGCGGCGCTGACCCCGCAGGCGGCGTGCGCGCCTGCGGGGGAGCCTTGCGGTTTAAAGCTCTTGGTGCTGGTCCTTTATGATAAGTGTGACCACTTATGACCAGTATTGTTGCTGTATTCGGTTTACAGTTCGACCCCTGATTTATTCAGCGCCTTTGTGACCTTAAAGTCTCAGCAAAATTTTCACCGAATAGAAGCGTGTCTATCTTGATGCTCCTTCATGTCATTCTTAAGGGTCAATAAAACGAAATTCCTACGTGTGATAGATTTTGCATGTTGTAAATCGCACGAAATTCGGCTTACCTACATCCATTAATTTTTACAACGTTTCATTATGTACGGTTTTTAAATTCAATTGAGAATTCATATTGTCGGCCAAGCAAGCTATTGCACTAGACATTTGTTTTTGTTTGTTTTCTATGCCTTTATCGCGTTTAACTGCGGCATCAGCAATTGCCGCCTTAATTTCCAAATTCATTTTAGGGGCGTCAAGTTGAACACAATTTGGCGGTAATAAATATTTTACATTACATTCAGTTCTTTCGAGTCTCCTTATTAGGACCGTTTATGGCGATGTATAGTAAACGATTTGCAAGTTCGTTACGTATTTCAGGCCCGTATTTTTCAGTGTTGGTAGGGTCTACGCCTAAAATCTCTAGAATATCTGTGTCTAGGTCAGGAATAGTGGCATCATGAACACTAAACTCTTCGGGGGATGCATCTATGGCGGTACTAGAGCCTGGCTGAGGTTCACGGGTTTCATTCATGTTATGAGGTGATTCAACCTCAAGCTATTCTAATAGCCAATCATCTGGTCGCAGAGCGGGGGTATCAGAAAATTATCATGAATATGATAATTTTAAAACGTAAGTTAAACAACTTACAAAAGACTATTTAAAAAGCGGACTTAAAGAAGTCCATGACCAACTGCCGTTTTTAAATGTTGTAACAAGAATAGGAATATACACTCCACTATAACTGTTGTTAATTATTCACAAATTAGGCATAGTCATATAGTCATATTAGGTTAGGTTACAATCCCCAGCGGAAGGAACGCCAACCGTATTTGAATGCGTTGAAACAATCCCAGTGACTGTTCAGATTGCATTTAAATATAATCAGTACGTAAATACGTAAACAGGTGAGGTAACGGTTTATAAGTAAATGGGTACATACCTGCTCCAATATTCTCCTCGTTTAAAATTAGAGGTGTGATGTAGGTACTTTCTAAATCAATAATTTGCCGTTCGCGAATTTTACGTTTTTTATTTTAAAAATGCTTAATGTCCTCTTCACCGGACCCGGAATTTTTACCCGTGTCTTGAGTGCCTTTTAATGGTTCAATTGCAATAAATGATTTGACTTAGACTTTACTTTCTATTTTATCCTAAGCACCTTCTACTTGAATAAAAAACCCAACAAGGAAAGAACAACTTATTGTTATTGTATATCGCAACAGCTGAAACAGTAGGTATATTATTTACGCAGGTGTTAATTATCCTGAAAGCAATCAATGTAGGTACCCATTTACGTCAGGACGTCAGGTTTAATTAATGTGCTCTATAAAAACAAGTGACAATAAAAAATATTATATACAACGTGACTAGTAAGTGGTGACTATTATTTAAACCACATATTGTATCAATTGCCAGGATATTTTTTTTCTTCGTGGACATAGGTAGGAATACCCTGGTTCTGAAAATATTGAATGTCAAAGTCGTTGGGAAGGAAACTCTACACCTACTTACTATTTAAAATAATAATAAATTAATTGATAACAATATATTGTATAATTACAGTATTAGTAGTAGTAGTATGACGGGCTGGTGGCACTTCTCTGGCAACTTTCTCGTCCAAGCGCGTATTTTGAGTACAGGTGGGAAGTAAATCATGCGATCCACCCGAGCTCCTCAAGAAAAGCCAGCAGCACCTTGACGTCGCTGGTGATCTCCCGTAGGTTACCTGGGTTACCGAAGTACATTGCCCTGTAATTTTTCAAAAAAGACCAGCAGCGCCTTGACGTCGCTGGCGATCTCCCGTAGGTTACCTGGGTGCCCTTTGTAATAGCGCCTTGACGTCGCTGGCGATCTCCCGTAGGTTACCTGGGTGCCCTTTGTAATTTTGGCAACTTTCTCGTCCAAGCGCGTATTTTGAGTACAGGTGGGAAGTAAATCATGCGATCCACCCGAGCTCCTCAAGAAAAGCCAGCAGCACCTTGACGTCGCTGGTGATCTCCCGTAGGTTACCTGGGTTACCGAAGTACATTGCCCTGTAATTTTTCAAAAAAGACCAGCAGCGCCTTGACGTCGCTGGCGATCTCCCGTAGGTTACCTGGGTGCCCTTTGTAATTTGGTAGAAAAATAGCTTGAACCCTGGGGAAGGACATAGGCTCCTTTTTAATCCGAGTTAACCGACAAAACTAGTAAACAATAAAATAAGTAAGTAAATAGAAATAACTTAGGAAATTATACTGACAGCGCGTTTCTTACGACAGCCGCAAGTGCGTTTTAGGTCTTACCGTCCAGTGTCAAATATGGAGGATATTTGAGACTGGACTAGACTTGTAAATTACCTATGTATATAGACAAAGATAATAGAGTCATCACTGCTTCACCATTTTAACATAGCAGTGAGGATCGAGAGAAGAATGCTTCAATGCCCCCTTTTAAGCCCTTTTTAAGTGTCAACTGGTACTACAAAGGTTCATTTTTTATAGTGCTAAACTATAAAAAATTAACCTTTGTAGTACCAGTTGACACTAAGTAAGACTGCTAGTTTTTATGTCATGCCCACTCAAAGGTCTCGCTGATGCTGGCGCGTGAGTTGGATCATTCCCTTTAAAATGGCTGAGCTAAATGATGCTGATCCACGCGTTATGTTCGTGAACGGGCGCTGGTCTCTTGCGATTGGTCTCTTAACTGCCATAGTTTTTATTCTTCCTTGAATTTTTTTATATTGCTCTTTACCTACATCGTTTTTACACAACAAACAACAAGAATAATTTAACCAATAATTAAACAAGTATTTTGTGAATACTTGATTTATAAGAGTGTCCGTGGCGTTTCTTGCTTGTTCTTCTACATACAGACCTACCTACGTTATGGAACGAGCAACTTATTATCAACTAGCTTCAACTTTCTTATTTATTAACCGACTCTTTGACAATTTAAGTGTCTGTAAATAGTTTAATTATACTGAGTATTATTTATTTCTATACAATGTACAATATTTACAACCTATAACTATTAAACAAAAAAAACTAAGACTTAAAGGCATCAAAAAATTCCCCGTAGTCGTCGTCAACTGGGAATGTGCCCAAGAGACTGGCGGCATTGCCACGTTGGATGGCTATGCTTAACCTCTGTGAGAGGTAAAACCAGCCCTTGGATCACGGGAAGTGTCAACCAGCCTTTTGGAAATTTCCTTAAAAAGTAGATGAGCACTCGGACCCCACGACCCGAGGGTTTTAACCCCCAACGGCTCGAAAATAAAGTTATCGCTTAGGATACTATACTTTCGCTGTTTGAGGTTTTCTGCAGCCGCAGCAGCAGCACCAGCACAGCACGCTGAACTAGGAAGATGGGATGGCGCAAGAGTATCGACACACGTAGCGTCCCACACTAAAGGCCTACACAACTTCCATGGGAATAATGACATGCCGTCCGGTCTCTTGCCATCGTCGCGAGCCAAAATGTTGGGTTCCAAAAGAGCCGGAACGCCGACGGCGACAAGGAGCACGCCGGATAATGTCATTAATATTCGCGTGCCGCGCTGTGCGACCCGCACTCCGGCTGCACGATAGGCCGTGGTGTCCAAGGTAGTTGACAGCTTCCCCACAGCGACAATAGTTTGATTGAAATGAATGCTTTGATTTTGACTTTGAGAGTAGAACAAGGCTATTAAAGAAGTCACATAACACCTATTGTTAAAAACCTTTAAGTTAAGTTAAGTTAATTTTGTATGTTTTTATACACGTTTTTATCCTCTTTACCTAGTAATAAACAAATTGACAAAACAAATAAGATATTTTTAATTATTATCCGTACATACACGTGTTCTAGTACAAGGTCAAAAACCAAATTAAAATGTTTTAAGTTACACTTTTCAATGTTATGTGTTGTTTTTTAAACATAAATAAATGGTTGGTAATTTTGTTATAAGGTATAAATAAATGGTAGATAATAGAATTATAGTGGTATACTAATATACTCGTATATAAGAAAACGACAACTATTAGACTGATATTATAAATCTAATAAAGAGTTCGTTTGTTTTTGACGTGATAACGTCTTATAAATCGATGAACACCGGCTGCACGCACGAAAAAGTATCACGTTCCGCCTGAGCCTGAGCGTGCAAGCGAGACCGCGGAACAAGCGATAGAGAGGCATGATCGGCCCAAGCGTCTACAATGAGCTACGCCCACCTCGACGGAAGCCATTATTTGCTTCTGTTATATATGTTAGCCATTATGTTTCTTTATGACGTTATCACGTAAAACTGTCGTCCGTAAACCGACTTTACAGACAACCAATTTTTTTGTTTGATTCTGTCTGTTTGATTATGAAAATTCTTTCGCTAATAAGAAGCTACGTTATTCCTGAATGATCCGTAAACAAATTTACGTGGACGAAGTCGGGGACATAAGCTAGTGTTATAATAATATATACATATTGTATAAACTAGTGGGCCTGGCAGACGTTGTCCTGCCCATAAAATAAAAAAGTCCTACAACTCGACTGCAGCGCCACCTACCGGGTCCAATTGTAAATTTAAACCATTCTCGAATCTACTGAAACATACACAAAAAAAATCATCAACATCGGTCCAGGCGTTTAGGAGGAATTCACTTTCATACACACGCACAGAAGATTTTTATATATAAAATATAACACGACGAGTAGGTAAGGTCTTCAACGAAATCCTTCATTGATGGTATGCAAGTAGGGTAGGTAGTTGAATTTCAATCATACACATAACTGACTTGACAAAAACTCAATTTATTCACACATAGTTACACACAAGTAGATCACAAGTAGTTGTTTGTCAGTCCGAAAGTTGAATGATAGTTGCACGTTCCAAAAAGTAGGGTTCCAATGTGAAGAACGTGCCAGAAACTCCATGATTACTCTTTTAAACCTATGTATATTACAACAATGTTATGGTAGAATAGTTATAGCACCTTGATGAAACACAAATTATACCCAAATACAGTTTTTCACACACTACGCCGCTACCGGCCAAGACGTGCTGTCGCCCTGCCTTCATCTTTGGGCAGAATGGGCATAAGCATTAGTGGTGGTTAATAAAACGTATAGCGCCAAAATATAACAGACTATGTGTACATAGCGTATAGCGTTTGCTATAGCAGCTCTGACTTCGCGCTATAATATAACGCCTCAACCTACACAACGAATAAAAGTCTAAACGCGCACAGCGGGGCCAGAACGAGATAACGACTGCAACAGCGCGTAAGGGACCGCTGGCGACAGTCGGCTCGCGCTATCTGCTACAATCTGCCGCTGTGTTATTTGTAAACATGCGAATCGCGATCTTGTTTAGTCGTTTTTTTATTTTAAATAATTATAATTTTGTCTCGTGGAAGTGTGGAACTTGAACTATAGTACTGTAAATATAATAATAAGTAATATTCATGTTTCGTACGTTTGTCGTGCTATACTGTAAATACCTATTGTGTGTTCGTTTCTAAGAAATGTAAATTCATTCGTTCATGACATGTACATAGTTGATTTTCTGTAAATACAATCAATGAGCTTTTAAATACGCCTATAATAAATAACAATTGTGTCGCAAAACTTTTATAATAACATTTAGTCAATTTTATTATAGACAGTCCTAAGGAAAGGTCATTGATCTTTAACGCTTCCACGAGATATTATTATATTCTTTAGTGTACAGCGCGTTGCGAGATAACATTTACCGCGCATCATCAAGTCCGTTTAGCGTGTTGCTAAATAAAATTATAGCGACTCCGCGTTCAGACTGCGCCTGACTTCTGCCATATTACAATATGGCAGCTACGGGGTCCCATTGCGACACGACATATATAAATACATTTATATATGTGTCATAAATAAATGCTTTAAAATAGCAACCATTTATCAATACCATGACCACTACTAGACAGCAAATGGCCCTCAAATATTAAGACCAGGCCAGGCCTGGCCTGCCTCGTTATAATTTGATGATAACGCTTGACGCAGTGGCTGAGTTATTGTGTTAATGCGCTACGTGTCGCGGGTTCTTTCTCGCACGGTGTAAATATTTACAGATAGTTGTTGCATTGCATTGCACCCACTATACCACGGGCCATACCCCTGGTGGTACGGTGGGTCTAAAACTGTACCACTTACCTAACCTACCACCTACCTTGCGCTCGGCGGCCGCTGCCGCGGCACCGCTCGCTTTGCTGCTCACCTTCGTTATTTAATGTTCACAGTTCTAACCTAACCTAACCCAAACGATTTTCTCAGTGGTTTAGTTTTAGACTTACCATACCGCCAGGGCTTTGGCCAGTGGTATGGTGGGTTCGTACTCTAGTTGTTCCAAGTCTGGTTGTTTTTGTTCGTGAGTTTAGGTATATGTTTGTAAACGGCTGCGTTTACAAACATATACCTAGCCAGCCTCTTTTCAGGATTAATTCCTAGAGTGGGACACCCTTTTTTTTAAATTAGCAAATCTTATTCCTTTATTTATGACACATTCCAGTGGGATGCGAGGTCAGCTCCAATGTGATGCTCTTGGACTATGTTCGAGAGTACCTGGAGTTACGAGGCACCAAGTACATGTGCCGCCAAGCCGGCTGTGGCGCATGCGTGGTCACTGCACGACGGCCTCCAGGCCTACCATATGCTGTCAATGCAGTAAGTGTCTGACAAGTATTGTAAGCTTGGATGCATGTAAAGAATAGTTGTGTTTTATGTGACTGCGAGAACCAAACATGGTGTCTAAGGACTATATTTCACTGGGATCAGTCACCGCCATCAACAAAATGTATGCAATGTATGCGCAACTTAGCGGACACCAGGTGAAATACACCCTGTAAAGTAGAATACATTTTGTTGGTGGCGGCGACTTGTTGCGGCGACTAGTTACAGCGACTAGTTGCGCCAACATGGTGTCCCAGTGAAATATAGTCCTTCATAACCAACGCATGATGATAGTACCTACTTAAAAAGCCTTCTTCTTACTAATAAAAGAATATCTATAGATAATAACAGATCACAATAGGCTTTTTAAGTAAGTACTATCATCATGCGTTGGTTATGACAAATAATGTGGATAGGGAAGCCAAAGAAACATAGATGGATTGTGTGAAGAACGATATATGAAAAGACAGTCAGTCTCTTCATAAGACAGTCAGTCTTTTCATACATATATATTCTCTTAGTCAGAGGACTCATAATGAAAAAGAAAACTTGTTGCGTCAACCTCAAGCAACATTGGACAAGGGCAGGAAAATGACGATTTGTTAGAAAAATCTTTTGTACTAATTAATTTCTAGATTTATAATAATCTTCTTGTAGTGCATTCTGCCGATCATCGCATGCCATGGTCTGGAGATCACCACTATTGAAGCAGTAGGCAACAGAAAGAAAGGGTACCATCCACTGCAGACTACCCTGGCTGAATACAATGGCTCTCAATGTGGGTATTGTACACCTGGGTGGATTATGGCTATGTACAGGTAAAATATGGATAAGTGCAATAATATACTGGTGGAGTGACTGCAGAGACAGACATATTGTCACTCGACTTACTAACACTGAATTTTAACAATCTATAAACGAGAATCCTCTAAAATTGTAAACTTTATAAACACATTGTTACAGTCTCTTACAAAGCAAAAAGGACTTAACTATGTTAGAAATAGAACAGTCATTTGCGAGCAACATATGCAGGTGTACAGGCTACAGACCTATATTGAAAGCATTTAAAAAATTTGCCAAAGATGCTCCTAATACTATTGAAATATCCGATATAGAAGATCTGAAAATTTGTGAAAAAAATAACAAACCATGCAACAATACTTGTGAAGACGATGACTGGTGTATTCTTTCAATGAATGATCATAGTATTAGCAATGGTATAATAAAGATTATTTTAAAAGATGGCAACACTTGGTATAAGGCTAATAAAGTCACTGATATATTCACTGTGTTGAAGACAGAGGGTTATGATTCCTATAAATTGATTTGTGGAAATACAGCCAAAGGTAAGTTCATTTTATTGATACTAAAGTAGAAAAGAAACCAAATAATGTATCCAGTAGCCAAGTCAAAAAGAAATAACTGGTTGACACACTTGATGAATAAACTGAATCATTTGCTACACTTGCTAATTAAACTATTGTTTTAGGAGTGTATCCAGAAGATGAAATCAAAGACAATGCTCGAGTAATCATAGATGTAAGCCACGTTCAAGATATGATTGGTTACATTCTAGACCAAAACCTCATCATAGGTGCTGAAACAACGCTAACTAATTTGCTTGGAATACTCCAAATAATTTCCGAACAAGAATATTTTGACTATTTAAAGATCTTGTATGACCACATTTTACTGGTGGCCCATATAGCAGTGAGAAATGTAAGCTTTTGTTGTATGTTTTGAATTTAGAACAAGCTTTACGAATTTTGGTTCATTTTGATTTTGTACTTAATTGCTCAATGAATATGCTGTGAAATTAGGTATTGCAAAAGAGAACATTTCTAATTTAAGAGACCAACGATTTTCAGTAGCTAAGTCATTTTATTTTTCAGGTAGGTTCAATAGCAGGAAATTTGATGATAAAACACAGACACAACGAGTTCCAATCAGATTTATTTCTGTTGTTTGAAACCATTGGAGCACAATTGAGTATAAGTAAGTTGAATAATTTTCATTTTAATATTGGATCTTTTTTTTTCTTGTTCTATCATACAGTTGACGGCAATTGGATTCTGGTTGTACCTTACCACATTGTTATATAGTGTCTAGGCAGAGATGCCAAGTTGACGAGACAATTAAAGAAACAAGGACGACGACGAGAGAAAATTATTATTTAACTTTTTTATTGTAAGGCTTAGGCTTCTATTGCATCAACCTTCATAAAGCAACGGGGAACACCGGCCGCACGCGTCTGGTGCTCCGCTTTGCTCTACGTTTACATTATTAAATTTTTCTAAAGCTGTAACAAATGGCATGTGAGCTTTGGAAAGTGTCCAGACCTTAGTCTAGACAAATTAGCTTCAATTTGAAATGCAATCATCATGTCTGGCAATACACTTGACTTTTTCTTTAGCACAAAGGTACCTAAATTTTAATTTTTTATTTCAGTGTCTTCTATTGGTATGACTCAAATAGTAACAATGCAACAATTTTTGAAACTTGATATGAAAGCAAAAGTGATTTTGAATGTGATGTTGCCACCTCTAAACAATCAATACAAGCTTGTAACTTTCAAGGTAAGGATTTTAATTTTGTTCTCATTTCAATTGGAAACCTTTTTTTGAAAACCTTTTCCTTTTATCAGGTTATGCCGCGATCTCAAAATGCGCATGCCATAGTACACTCCGGTTTCCTATACAAACTGACTCCAGAAAACTTTGTTTTGCAAACTAGGGTAGTATTTGGTGGTCTTTCAGCGAGTTTCATAAGAGCATCGGCCACTGAACGTTTCTTAGTAGGAAAGAAGATGTTCAGGAATGAGACTTTACAAGCTGCGGTGAATATATTGAAAACTGAGCTCGTGGTTACTGAAGATCCACCTGAACCATCTGCTGCTCATAGGAAGCGATTGGCTTTGGGACTGTTTTATAAGGTAAAGGGATTAGAAAATTTCGGGTTTCATAATTTGTCACACTTCAGAATGTATTATTAATTGTGGGAGCGGAATGTGAAAAAATAGGGCTATTTTGTGCTGCATATTTTCAATAAATATTAAAAAAAAACTTTAAGAGAATTATGTCACCTATTCGTCAGTGAGTACATTCCAAAGCGTCACGTTTTAGTTTACCCTTCCATCTCTCTCACACTTATTGACCTTTTAATAAGAGTGTGAGAGATGTTATTTTACTTCACACAGTCTTTGGGTATTACATACCTACGTCCTACTTTAATAATAAATATGTATAATGATGAGATTAGCAAAAGTTCTAGATAATTTTATTATTTCTGACTTTCTCTAGTCGCTTCGTAAACATTTCAGGGCCTGTTAACTTTATGCCCAGACTCTTTGGTACAACCGCGCTACAAATCCGGAGCAATCAAACTGCATGAAACACGACAAGTGTCTGATGGTCGCCAGATATTCGACACTAACCCAACCTTATGGCCTATCAATAAACCTATTCCAAAAATTGAAGGTTTGGTAAGTATATTTTGTTTTATTTTGTTATTTTTTTTTACGTTTTACGTCAACTTATCAATCATGTTCGTGAACGGGCACCGTTAGTTGGGACTGGTCATCTCTTAGCTGCCTTGGTTATTCTAAATTTATGTTGAATTGTTTATTATAATTATATTTTCATCCAGACTTCTTTTAACGTACACGACTTGTTACATTGTTCTCACATTGTACCCTAGATTCAATAGGAATGATGTAACCAAAATAACTTAATATTGATTTTAAAAGAGTGTTCATGGAGTTTCTTGCTCGTTCTTCTCCATAGGAACCTACTGTTTGGAACGAGCAACTAGCTTCAACTTTCTGACTGACTAACTCTGACACTTCAAAAGTACCTGTAAGTGGTTAATTTGAAATAAATGGTTTTGAATTTGAGTTTGAATACAATGGTTTGTTTCAACACGTGAGCTCCTGTCAGTGGCGAGGACATAGAAGAAAAATATACATCAAAATAATATGCAAATCTGTACTCTGTATAATTTGTTACGACTGAAACCCGCAGTATCTAGTTTAAACCGGCTAAAACTAGGTGTAACCGGTAGTAGCTGGTTAAACTTATATTGCATTATATTGCAAGGTAAATAGGTACAGCATAAAATCTAGCCCATGGTGCACAACAGCAATGTAGCTATCTATCAATAAAATATTTTTTGTAATTGAAAGAAACAGTACTTTCAGAGAATACTACGAATAAAAAACCTACCTCATCTTAATAATAGCTAATATTAGTATATTATATTATGTAGATATTCCATTTTCTCAGATCCAATGTGCAGGTGAAGCTATGTATACGGACGACATCCCCACTTTTCCAAAGGAAGTACACGGTGCGTTTGTTCTGACCACTGTTGGGAAGGGTCGCATAGTGTCGATAGATGCTTCGGATGCTCTTGTAAGAAGTTTTTTTATTACATATTTAGTTACAATTATATGTATTTATTTTTGGAATTATAATTTAAAATAATATTTTATTTTTATAATAATACAAGCCATCATTTTCATAAAACATTATAAATATTGTTTCTATTTGCAGAACTTCCCAGGAGTTATAGCATTTTATTCGTCAAAAGATATTCCTGGATTAAACTCGTTTACACCAGCGGACGATCCCGTTTACCAGCTAAACGAAGAAGTCTTCTGCAGTGGCCAAGTCAAATATTACAACCAACCACTAGGTTTAGTAGTTGCTGACACACAATATACTGCTGATAAAGCAGTAAATCTAGTCAATGTAAAATACACAAATGTGGGAAAACCCGTCATTGATATTAGAATAGCAAAAAAAGACCCTAAAAGAAATATTCTGTTTAAAGAAATTAAAGCAACGTCTAGAGGTCAAGATATAGCCAAAGTAATAAAAGGAGAGAATTTAATCAAAGGACAGTATCACTTTCCTATGGAAACATTGGTTAGTGTGACCAAGCCTATAGAAGAGGAATTGGCAGTTTATGCGACAGCGCAATGGACAGGGGCGATGCAAGTGTTAATATCACGTGCTTTACAGATAGATCAGAGCAAGTAATTATTTTTTAATTATTCGGTATGGCGCAGCCGCCTGCGCCTACATATTCACAATAGCAACACGAAACCCTACAAGTCATGGCTAAATGACGTCTGCATTTTCGTCTGCGATTTTTCGTCTTGTGACATATTTTATCTCCTACGTTCACCACCCGCAGTTAAGCATTTATATTCGAAATTTTCATTTTAAACAAGTATTCACGTATTACCACCGTTTTTCGATTTCGAGTTTTATTTACATAAAATAGGACTCACAAGTAGATAACTCTGAATAATAATTAAGCTTCTTAACTACCTATGACTGTATTCAATCTAATGGTCTTCATTAATTAATCTATATCTACCAGAACATGAACTTTTCATAATTTTGGTACCTTTCAGGATCGACGTCCACGTTCGTCGCCTCGGCGGGTCTTATGGCCTCAAGATATCTCGCACCATACAGACAGCAGTAGCGTCTAGCCTGGTAGCTTTGAAGCTGAACCGTCCTTGCAGGATTATACATAAAATGGAGACAAACACAAGGGCTTTGGGAAAGAGGTTTCCATGTTCTAATGAATTTGAGGTAACTAATTTAAAAAAATATATATTTTTCACGACACTCGGAATGACTCCTTTGTTACTCGACTACTGACTCTTGTAGTAAAATACTTTTTTTACAGGTAGGCGTAAATAAAACAGGCGTTTTTCAATACATCAACTACAATTTGTATGAAGACAATGGTTACGCCGCCAACGAGAACTTATCCCAGTTTGGTGCCGATGTGTACAATAACTGCTACAATGCTGCAACTTGAAACCATAAGTGCATTAATATCCTCACCGATACCGCTAAGAATACTTGGTTTCGGTCACCAGGTAAACCGTAAAACCTAAGTTATTGCAGTGTATTAGTTAATTCCAATGCTTACGTAAGTACTAACCCAAAGGTCCACTTGTGGCACAAAAACTTAACTCGTTGATTAGTTGCTAAATTTGAAGTTGGTTTTAGTTGGTTGATTAAATTACAAGTATACCATTTCGATATTTAACCTCGTGTTAACTACTAACTATGAGTTAAGTTTTTGATGCACAAAAAATGTTGTTAACATTTTTAGGAACCCTAGAAAATATAGCAATGGCTGAGCAGATGATAGGGCAGATATCTTACGAACTGTCGCTAGACCCGATACAGGTACGTTTAGCAAACCTAGATCCGCAACATATCGACCTGTAAGATATGCTACAAATAATAGTTACTACATCAGAATATGCAACAAGAAGAACTGCTGTTTACAAATTTAACGCAGAAAACAGATGGAAGAAACGTGGTCTTCGGGTTGTTTTCCTTAGATGGATGCACGTATACGCAAGATATTTTGACGTTAACCTAGCAGTATATCGAGCAGATGGAACAGTTGCTATAAGCCATGGTGGAGTTGAAATAGGCCAAGGCATAAACACCAAAGCAGCACAAATAGCTGCGTCCATGTTGAACATTCCTATTGAAAAAATAATTATTAAACAGAACAATACAATTTCATCTCCAAACTCTGCTGTAACTGGAGGAAGTCTTACAACACAAAATATTATGATTGGCGTAGACAAATGCTGTGAACAGTTACTAGCAAGGCTAGAGCCAGTTAGAAAACAGTTAAACAACCCGACTTGGGAACAATTGGTCGGAAAGAGTTTTGAAATGTTTGTAGACCTGCAAGCTCATGGTTTTGCTGGTCAAAGCGATGTTCAGAATTATGAGATTTATGGCGTGACAGTGGCTGAAGTTGAAATGGATGTGCTTACTGGTGAAATGGAGATAATGAGAGTCGATGTACTCCAAGATGCAGGGCAGAGTGTTAATCCTGAACTTGATGTTGGACAGGTAAGCTGGTTTTGTTTTGTATTTTTAATAAAGTTCTTGACTTCTGTCTGTGCCACTATTAACATGAGTAAAAAAAATATTTTTTATTTTATTTTATTCCAGGTAGTCTTATGCACATTGCAATACTTAGGATATTTTCTACAGGCTACAATAGAGTTATTTTTAATTTTAAGTTGAAGGTGCTTTCATCATGGGTCTCGGTTACTGGACTTGTGAAAATATAGTCTACGATTCCAATACAGGTGAGCTACTGACCGACCGCACTTGGAACTATTATGTACCGCAAGCGAGAGATATACCACAAGACTTTAGGGTCTATTTGAGGGAGAAACCTTATTCTACTAAAGCAATATTTGGATCTAAAGGTAAGATGTTGGACTGTTATTTAATCTTGAAAAAAATATACCATATCTTCTGTAAATTGAATAGGACATGGGTATTTTTATGGTTACGTAAACTACTTGCGTTAACTATACCGCTGAACAATATTGATATTCATTCATCAGATAAGATTGAGGTGATGTAAGAATTTAATTTACCACTATGAATGTAAGTCAAAGTCAAAGTCAAATCATTTATTTCAATTAGACCATTAAAAGGTACTTTTGAACGTAGTGCTGGTAATAAATAAATATAGGTTTTTAACAATATCTTGTAAAAAGGGTGTAGAAACTAGCTACCTATTAAACATGAACGTAAGTGATTAAGGTAATTTTTTTTTGTAGCATGTTTATTTGCGTACTATCCTAACCAGGTAAGTATTGCACTGTCTATTCTCAAATGATGTTATCAACCCTTAAATCCCTGAAACCCCCGTCGTGAACCCTGAAACCCTGTGTTGCGAATACCAATGTGACTATGTATTTCAATTCCATATGTAGATACTTCAAAGTTTATCTTGGACATCACTGTTATGAGCGCCCATCCCGTCATATTTCCCATACAAACGCTCGTACGCGATTACGGCGTCATAACAAATTATTTCCTAAATATTTTGTACACCCAGGTATCTTGTGGTTAAAATCTAGGTATATATGAAGCCAAAAATTAACTTTTTTGAGAAACGAATTCAGTAAACACGTCCGAAAATCAGCTTTTTTGCACAATTTTATCTGAACTTTCGCCGTTCATAATGCACTCATACATTGAGAAAGTAAAAAAACAGCATCATACAAACCATGCACATGTAATGGTGATTCTAAATTACGAACATTATTACCAAAAACCTGTAAGGCTTTTTAAAAACACGTATGTCCTGGAACAAGTTTTGTGAAATTCCCGCGCGCCAATTTTCCTGTGATGTTATCGCGTTCTCACTCACTCGTTTGTTTTCGAGCTTTGCGTTGGTTGAAACAAAAAAAAATTCAATCACGCTCGCGTTGAAGTTCGTTCGATGGGGAAGGGCGCTCTTAAGGAAAACTTTGTGAAAAAACCGGGCCTTATGATTAGTATGTCTGAAATTGCCAATCCACCTTTTGCAAGCTTAGTGATCAATGCTCGAACCTTCCCTGTATGAAAGAGGCCTTGCAAAGGAACAAAAACATGCTGTTTTTGTTTTAAATTTCATCCTTACTATGTTTGACGATTCTGGGATCTTGAGCTCTCATACAATATTGTAACCATTGTAACATGATAATATTTTTTCAGCATGCGAGCCTCCTACTTGCATGTCAGTGTCGATACCCATAGCAATAAGAGAAGCCATAGTATCAGCTAGACAAGAATCTGGTTTATCCAGCAGCAAGTGGTTCAGCATTGGTAAGGGTTTGTTTTGTTGGTTCTCAATCTATAATGTGTATTAATATTCTCACTAAATTAGATTTCAATAATGTTTTGCTTAAAAAACTTTGGCAACTTAACCCTTCAATAAATGGAGGAAGCTTTGTTATTTTTTCAATAGTTAAGAAAAACTGCTAAAAGTTTCTCTTTTATGACTAACAGTGATGTACTACCTATTAATAAACATCATGATTAGTATCTCAATTTATTGAGCATGATATTGAAATCTATTTCAAGATCCTTTGAGCTACAAGTTGTGTGAAATATGTGTTTGTACTTTCAGATGGTCCATATACAACGGAACAAATATGTTTAGCATGTGAAACTAAGACTGAAGATTTTAAATTTAATTAAACTGCTGTGAAACAATAATTGTAAAGATAAATTTATTTATTTGTAGTGATAGACTGAAATATACTTAATTAAATTGTTACTTCTTTTACTGTGAACAAAAATTGCCAAATGTTTTGTATTACACTTTATTACATGTAATTGTAGGTGATGTAAAATTTTGGCACTGTGTGGATTCAATTACTATGTATTAAGCACTCTTCAAATATTCAAATAAAAAACGTTTCTTTAACAACACGTCTCTTACTTAACTAACATGCACCTTTTGCATTTTTTCCAAACTACCCATAATGCAATGAGTATTTATGCGATAGTAAAATCAT
This sequence comes from Charanyca ferruginea, assembly GCA_947361185.1. Taxonomy (NCBI): domain Eukaryota; kingdom Metazoa; phylum Arthropoda; class Insecta; order Lepidoptera; family Noctuidae; genus Charanyca; species Charanyca ferruginea. Next base: position 13,071,773 of record OX376056.1, on the reverse strand, counting down.
ATTTCCATCCTAGGCAATGACGCAGGGGCCCGCGGGATCCATCTCGCGATTTCTCGATGCAATATGCATCGAGAAATCGCGAGATGGCTTTCATTTTACAAAAGATTCCCTATACAAGCAGAGGAGCAGACTTTAGTATATATTATAGTGTCCGTTTCGATTGCTCGGCCACATTGTCGTAGAAAAAAAACAACTTCGTCAACATTACGAAAGAATTTGTAAAACACTAAAAAAGTAGCCTACATAATTTCCCTAGCTTCAGACTATGCATATCAAATTTTATCACAAACGGCTCAGCAGATTAGCCGTGACACATTTCACGGATAAGCAAACAGACAGACAGACAGAAATTTCTTTCGTTTTAATAATGTTGGGTAAGGAGTAGATAGTATGCATACTATTATTTTCGGAGAGGGTTACTCTTAACGTAGCGGTTTCCCTTCTCGTAAGGTAGCAGCAAAAAATGAAAACTGAAAGGATTAGAGTATAGTACATAGATAATGTTTTGAACTGGCGGCAGCAAGTAAAAGAACCGATTCGATATTAAACTTGTTCTTGTATTAGTGTCAGGCAAAATCCTGGAATTCAGACAATTTGATATGCTCTAAAAGCAGTCATTATGAAAGCACGTATTGCATTTTCTTAAACTTCTTAGTGAACAACGAGACTCATTTTAGAAAAGTTCCCATAAAAGTTCAACTAGCTCGTCTATAGAAGGAATGGCTACTTTCCCGCCCCAACAACACATTCCTGCTTCTTTTTCCACTTAAGAGTTCCGCAAAATTTGCATTCTTCATGTCATCGCTTCTATTTATATTATAAACTTGTATCTTTCATAATCAAGAGTCTCGTCATACCCAAATACTGCTTTACCAAATACCTTCCATGTGTTTCTTGAAAATGTTTGACGTCCCTGTGCTACCCTTTCAGCAACAGCACGTCTGCGAGATTCAGCCACTTCAAAAGTTTCAGTGGCTTATTGGGACGCCATGTAAGTGGCTGTTGTGACACCAGATACTCAGCATGCTGTTGCTCTCGATTTTGGGACTGTTCTGGTGTCTCCGCAGCCCGTTGTGACACCAGGTACTCAGCATTCTGTTAAGATGCCATATACTCAGCGTGTTGTTGACGTCGATCGTAGGACTGTTCTGGTGTTCTGTTCTGTTCTGCCCTAGCAGCTCGGCTTGTTGAGACGTCTCATTATGTCTAGCTATTTAAATAGCTCAGGCTTTATTAGAGCTTTGTAAAATATTAGAATTACGATTACGCGGCATTTAGTACTGTTTAAAAAAAATACTAAATGGGTAGTCATTTTCAAACAAATAAACCAATTTCAATAACTAATGAAGAGAAAAACTAAAGTTTCTTCTTACTACTTAGTAAGCAACCTTTATGTAAAACTAACACTTATTCATAAACTAACAAAATTGTAATAATCTAATGGAAACAAAAATTAATCTTCTTCTTCTTCCTTCCCTGAATCCCATTATTTGGGGTTGGGTCTTCTCACTTCTCTGCGCTAAGTTGCACGATCTTGGATCGTCAGTTCTGGCAATTGGGCTTTCTTGAGGTCTCGTTCTATGCTAGACCACCAGGTCGCTAACGGGCGTCTACCTCTCTGTTCTGGTAGGTTTAGCGCAATTTGTAGCACATTTTCTTCGCTTCGTGTATTGACATGTCCATACCAACGGAGCGAATTTTCGGTAACTTTTTCCACGATTATAACAACTTTGAAGCTGCCTCGTATATAATGATTACGAATTCTGTCCAACCGGGTCACACCTAACGCCCATCGTTAATTTCGTTGGTATGTATCTTTTGATCATGTGTATTCTTTGTTATCCAACATTCGGACCCATAGAGTAGAGCCGGTCGAGCTGCTGTTTTATACACTTTTCCTTTGGTCTGTAATGGGTCATACAACACACCTGAGCATCGGGTGTGAGCTTGGAGCCTTATTAAGTATTTAGATCTCTCTACGGTGGTAATTGGCGTCGTCCCTAAGTAGATGGTTTCAGGTGTAGTATTCCCAATGTAGTACTTTTCCATAACAATTTTGAATGCCTGTATAGATAACGTCAGTGGTTGATCTGGATGCTGTGAAGCCAAACTGATTTGGAGTCATTTCTGTAATATTTGTCGATGTTTATTTAAGACTCTTTTCCATATCTTAAGCGTATGTAAGGTCAGTTTCACGCCTTTGTCGTTTTCACATTGGCACAATGTGAAAACGACAAAAGCGACATCACCAGACATCACCCTTGTGTTCTTATAAAAAGACTGGTATGTGCTTCGCGTACATGATGATATTAAACAGCTTAATCAGTCAAGCTACGGCTATCGGGCCAAATGTTGTCTAAAGGTCTACAGGGATTACATCAGGCCAAGTGGCCTAATATCTATCTCGAGTCCATTTAGAACTTTTTAAGACAAACAATCCTATGATACATTATCTTCGTGTAACTCCAACGGTATACGCAGCGCACGCCGAGTAAGCTCGCAGCGGGCGGATATTTTTCCGACTTACTTGATACTTATCGTAATATTATGGCTTAATTACACGAAATTGTTATAAGTTGTAGCCCATGTATTATTCTGTTGTGTAAGCTATATCTCTGTAAAGTTTTATCAAAATCCGTTAAGCCGTTTTTGCGTGAAAGAGGGACAAACATCCATCCATCCTCACAAACTTTCGCATTTATAATAATTTATTATACCTATTATAATATAGTAAGACGGCTAATCTAAAAGCTAAAATTAACTAAACTAAACGAACGTACTAATGCCACAAGATATAGAGGGTGCAGAAGGACCGCTCCCGCCATCTTCAAAAATAATTACCTAAACATGCCAGACTCACTAGGGCTGCTACTGTATTGACTCTGTAGGTTTTATTTGTAACAATATGAAATTTTATTGACACTGGTTGGAACTCTTTGCAATTTTTTATAACAAAATTTTCTTGTTCTTAGTGAAATCATCATCATCATCATCATGTTCATTGTTCTCTCATTTATTCATTTAGACAACACGTGATAGTCGAGTCTGAAGTCTGCTTGAAACTGCTTGAAATGCCTATAAACGTAATGTCAAAGTGTGCGTGGTAAAAATGGCGGTTTGTTCTAAGCGGTCTCTCTGCTCGGGCGCGTCGCAGCCTTATGTACTTTGTGCTAATGCCTGTTAGTGCTTGCTATTTTTTTGCACGTTCTCCAACTCCTCCATCTGGCGGTCGTTTTCTTCTGTTTACAATTTAGTCTTATTCTATCCTTGTGTTCATCCTTCAATATCGAATTGTTAACATTTTTTAAAATAATTAAAAGAACTGTCTACTGTTGTGGATTAATTGTTTGGGATTTTTCTTGAATCTGATCTGATTCTCGGTTATGAATATTTTCTTGCAAACTGGGCACAGCCTTTGTTCATAGAGTCATTTTACCTTGGATCATCGCTAATTTTGTTAAAATCTGGGATTTCTACCATCTCTTTTCTATTAAGATTGTTGAAGAAAAAAAACCTTTTTTTTGTATTTCTTCGGCTTCAGCAGCTCTGATTTATGATGGAACAAAAACGAGAAATTTAAAGTTTGAATTGCAGTCCTGTCAATTGCTGAATGTATTCAGGCTCATTTTCATTGGTCATTAACTCAGTCGTTATACGGCATGCGGGGAGTCTCCGACTATGGCCTATCGATTAATGAAAGTAGGCTATCTATATTATCTCGGTCGATATACGGCATGCGGGTATATACCTAGGGCACGCGGTCTAACATTTAATGAAATTCATTGGTTGGTGTAAAGCAAAATGTGGTGCGGGGACTCAGTTTACGAGTGTTATTAGACGCGAACTGACGCTGCGTGGGTTTATAGTCACGGAACAGATAAATTTATCTGTTCCATGTTTATGGTAGCTGATTGTTTACCGCTTTACAAATGCTGAAACTGGTAGAAACGTATCGAGACTACCGATGTTTATTGAATGTAACTAGTGGATACTAAAATTTACATAAAAAACCGAAATTTAAGAAAAAGTGCGTACAAGAAAACAGATTAAATTGCTCCACACAACATACTGTTGACTCATAGCATATTCATGGCGCATTTGTTTTGAAAGATTGGGACTGAGCAGGCCCTATCGACTAATGAAATCGGTTATCGCATGCTGACCCTGTGACATGCTTAAACAGAAATCTCCCGTGTCCTGCATGTGGGCCCAATCAACTAATGAAAACTATTACAGCGATTAATTCCTTTTTTATATGTAGGTACCTGCCATGTTATCTTCACCACCCTTAGTTGACTGGTAGAGAATGCCCGGCATTAAGTTCGTCTTTGCACCTTTGTGCATGAAAAGTAAATAAATAAATACAGCATGTGTTTCTAATGGTATGCGTGAACAGAAATCTCCCGCACCCCAACTGCGAGCTCTAACGACCAATGAAAATGAGCCTTTCACGATAAAGGAGAAATTCTTAGTGTGTGATAACATTAAAAAAAAAGAATAAAAATAAAGAATTACACTTGCATTTTATTTTTACTCATCATGTCAACCTATAGACGCCTACTGCTGGGCATAAGTCTCTAAGGGGGGTTCAGTCATAATCGCCATGCTTGGCCGATGCATGTTGGCGATCGGAGTAGGTGTTATGGTACTCAGAAGGACGCTGCTGCCCATCCTCTGGTCAATATCCCTCTGTCGCCTTCTACGACACCCACGGGTAGAAATGGGGTGGTGCTATTCGCGGCCGGCACCACACGGTGGTGTATTTTTACTATTGTCAATCAATTAAGTAGTTAGTTACCTTTTTAGTCTGATAACACTCAATTCACACTCGTAACTTCTTCAGCATTGTTAATTAAATAGGCATACGCACACTGACATACAACAAGATATACAATCCAGTATAAGCAGACCTCTGATTGTACAAAAAGAAATATATTGTGAGGTCTGTTTATATTGGTTATCTATGGTCTTATTTCTGTCGTTTTTTTAAACATTTGTTTTCGTATCGTTCCTGATAGATAAGCAAATACTTAAAATGTCAACTGAAAACACATCATTGTTTTGTTTGAAATAACTTTCATTTAAGTCCTATGAGCTTGCCCCCTATTTTGTATATTATAATTGAATTATTATCGATACTAATATAATATTACAAAGCTGAAGAGTTTGTTTGGTTGAACGCGCTAATCTCAGGATCTGCTGGTTCGAATTGAAAAATACGTATTGTTTTGAATAGTCCATTTATCGAGGAAGGCTATAGGTCCATGCGAAGCCGAGTCGGGTCGCTAGTATACAATATTTTGTTTATAATTAATAATGGATTTAGGGACATGTTATTAAAATATTATTACTTATATTTAAGCCCGTATTGTCCTACTGCAGGACAGCAGGCAGTCATGGATATGGAATGATTGGAAGATGATACTGTCTGAATGTTTAAATTTTCCGAGTAGAATGCATGGCTGTGGTTTCGGCCGTTCTATTTAAAATAATTAAACAAATAGCTACACTCGCCACCGTCCGCCTTTGTATAGGTAAGTACACCCATTTCATACCGAGATTCCTCCGTGAGTCCTCCTGAAGCCACGGTTGGTACCGAGTGTCCTTCGTAGATCTTTGACAGTCGTCTATGATAGTCAGAAGCCAGAAAGTCTGACAACCAGTCTTACCAAGGGGTATCGCGTTACCTGGGTACACTGGGTTGTGGAGTCAGACAGGTAGTCGCTCCATGTAAAACACTAGTAAGTTTATCTATATATGTATGTATTTACAAAAAAAAATGTATTTGTGTATGTATATCAACTGTCTGACACCCATAGTACAGGGTCTCCCTAGTTTGGGGTCAGATGGCCGTGTGTGAAAATGTCCCCAAATATAAAAAAAATATTAAAATATTAAATTAAATTAAAGTATTCTGCTGTTTTCGGAGACTAACAGCCTACCCAAACATAGATTTTTTTTTTGTGGCAGGAGTGGGAAATCCTCTTGGACGCCCATACTGTCCCATAATTGAAACAGTCTGGGCAGTGCCGGACTCTTATCGGCTAAAACCACACTCCTGCCTAAGCGTGAGCCCCTGCTACTGCTATAGCAGGGATCTTTATAGGCCTATGATATTCTTTTGACATTTTATGTTTTATTTCAATTATTTACTAAATCAACTATTTTCATTACGTAGTCTTTAATTTTTTTCCTGGTTTACTTAATTTTTCTTGCACAATTTGCACTCCTATTCTCTGTCCATTGGGTTATTGGTTTTTTGACAGGTGGTAGTTTTGACAACTAGTGATTGCAGCTACGTAACGTTTTGATTATTTACACTTTAATTTATATGTAGAACCGATTATCGACTTTTTCTGTCGATAAAAAAATGGTGCAGTTACGATCATGTCTGTGTATTAATATTAAATACCTACTAAAAAATATAAATTACTATTACTACACATTAAAACACCTTTTAATGCATAACATTTTATGAAAGTTGTAAAATGTAAATGTTAATGTTTTATTACATTTACATTAAAACCTTCGTTTTTAAAAATTACATGTTGTTTATGGTGGCAAATCTGTGTCCTGGCAAAACTGATACGATGTCACTGCCGTAATTTTTTTTTTATATTGCATTGTCACTTGCGATGAAAAATGTTTTTTTTTGGTAAGCGGTCACAATGTTGGTTAGACCCTGGTTCAGTGCCTAGCCACGAACCATTGCCCCAAACGAAAACTTACCCCTAAAAAGTCATGGTCACTGTTAGGTTGTATAGTGTCGATATCATCTTTTTTCAAAGGGTGGTGCCCTTTGAAAAAACGTATTGCGCACCCCGCATTACTTACTGCGGATGTGTATTGTGAGAAACTGCACACAATGGTGGAGAAGATCGCAAATTTCCGGTCAGCCTTGGTTAATAGCAGTCCCAGCTGCTTCTACACGACAACGCTCGACCTCATACGGCACAAGAGATGGTCTTTAAGCTACAAGAGGATTGGAAGTTTTGCGCCATCCACCGTAGGTACTTACCAGACCTTGCGCCGGAAATTGGCATCATGGCCGGAAAAAGGTAATACCCGAGAAGCATTGTTGGCTCCTGTACACCTAACTTCTTCAAGAAGAGCATTGAAAAATTGCCACTGCGCTGGCAGAGATGCATCGATAGCATGGGTGCATACTTTAATTGATAGAAATCAAAAATATTTATGTAAAAATTACTTTAACTTTCTGTATACTAAACGGCAATCTCATAGATTATTGTCGATTTATTCATTTGAAGCGAATACAATCGATCCCATCACTAGTACATCATCATCATTTCAGCCTAAAGACGTCCACTGCTGGACATAGGCCTTCCCGAGGGGAGGGTTTTGCCATGATCGCCACGCTTGGCAGGCGGATTGGCGATCGCAGCAGTATGGATGTTACAAAGGCACAGAGAACGCTGCTGCCCATTCTCTGGTAAGTCCCTTAGTCGACTCTTACGACACCCACGGGAAGATATGGGATGGTGCTATTCTTTTCACTAGTACGCTAGAATGTAATTATATTTAGTGCGCATAACAATTTGTATTTATTTTGTAGAAACTGCTACGTCTGCGGCATTATAATGTCAGTAAGGAGTCATAAATAAGAAAATCCAATAAAATAAGGCAGTTTATATATTTATTTTATATCGCATTTTTAAAGTCAACTTTTGTATAATCGTGAATAGTTACGTTCTAAGGCAGCTGTCAAAAAACCATTAACCCAATGGACAACGTGTAGACTCATTTCTAGGTCGTGCTTGTAGGAGCCATACACAGGGCACTCCGCAAGGAGGTGGAGGACCGTCTCCTGCTTGCCGGGATCGCAGATACACGCTGGGTTCTCCTTGCACTTGAAGCGAGTCAAGTATTCGGAGAACCCACCGTGTCCCGTTAGGGCTTGGGTCAGCAACATAGAATATTAGGATAGCACAGAAAACATATGGTTCGAATAGAAGTTCCTCCTTTTATTGAGGTCGTTTAAAAATAATAACTCTTTCAGGGGCGATATTATCTTCACTCTGACAAAAACATTAGGAAGCCTGTAAAAACTAGATTGAGTATGCAAAGAAAGTAATTTACTAACCGCTGTGTTCCTTACAAACAAAATTATCTTCATATTTTCTTGTGATATTTAGGGTTCCATAGTCAAATGGCAAAAAACGGAACCCATATGGATTCGTCATGTCTGTCTGTCTGTCCGTCCGTAATATTTTTTTAATACCTACGTCATTAATCGTAAACCGAAATTTACCTTACTTGGTGCTACGGAACCCCTCATGGGCGAGTCCGACTCGCACTTGGCCCCGTTTTTACAATTACTATTATCGTGAACAGTTATTATATTTTATAGGAAAGTATCCATTACGTTTATTGTATTTGCGTGCAAAAATAAAATTGTATTTTGTAAGACACACTAGTATATGCCCGCGACCTTGTCTGCGTGAGTGTTGGTTTTAATTTTCCCCGCGTTCTAATTATTGTTCAAAAATTATTATTTTTTTTTTTTATTTATCTATCTTACAACTATCATTACAGGAGCTTAGCCTAATGTGATAGTGTACCTACTTATCTAAGTGCTAACCAACGAATGTAGACATGACTGTGTACCTATTAAACAACTATATATAAAAACATTACTGATAACTTATTACAAACAATGCATTCCTTGTTAATTCACTCAGAGAACAACAGAATAGGTCCGAATAGGTAAAATAAAAGTAGCCCATGCTACTCCTCATAAAATTAGCTAGCAGCCAGCATTATTATTATAATTATCATTATAAATATAATTCTTCCGTGCGTGTGTATAATAAGAATTATGTAGGTATATAAAGATATGACTTGTTTTTGTTTTAGATTTCTTGTCACTTTTACGTTAACTTATAGATTTTCTTTCTGTATTCATTACATGCAAAATAATAATAATAATATGATAATATGTGGGGACATTTTCACACACGGCCATCTGACCCCAAACTAGGGAGACCCTGTACTATGGGTGTCAGACAGCTGATATACATACACAAATACATTTTTTTTGTAAATACATACATATATAGATAAACAACACCCAGACACAAGGCAAACACAAGTGCTCATCACACAAACGTTTACCCTGGGCGGGAATCGAACCCGCAACACGTTGCGCAGCAGTCGATCGCTCAGCCACTGCGTCAACCGTGTCGTAAATAATAAAATTATTTTTCATCAATGTTGCTGTTGACCGTATCTAACACATTACTGTCTTTAAGCGTCATGCGTTTCAATGTTTCATGTTCTTACTACAGTTGCTTGAATACCTAGCATCATTTCCACAGTGACTGCCAATAGGAGAGGACTTAGTGCAAGAATGGACAGAGTTACTTTTAAAATTAATGGTGTCGATTATTCAGGTAAGTATTAAAACCATTTTCAACCGACATCAAAAAAGAAGGAGGTTCTCAATTCGGCTGTATGTTTTTTTTTTGTTTTTGTATATTTTTTACGCGATTTCTCCGGCATATGTAAAGCAATTTAAAATAGTAGATTGTTATACAAGGAGCTAAAATTACCCATTATATACGAGGTAGCTTTACTCCCGAGCTTTAGCGAGGGAGTAAATAGAAACCGAGTTTTAATGGGTTTTAGCGTCGTGTGTTACACTATACTTTTCACTACGATTACGAGAAAATAAAACAATCCAATACAATATGAAATATTTTTTTTGGAACGAAGTTCCTTATCGCGCGTTGTGAAAGGGGGCTAGACGAAAAAAATTCTTACGAAAAGTTGCCACGACACTTTTTGCTATAGTAATAGCGTTTAAGCTGTCAAATAGAGTTCATTATTAGTTGAATGGCGGCTTTTCTATGAAAATATTGGAGCGAATTAAAACCTTATTTTTACACATTAACCGTGAAATTCGGTTGCACATAGCTCCTATTGTCCGGTCGGGCACCAGCCTATACGTTTCTCAGAATAATTTTATCATAACTAGTTTGGTAAAATTTCAATTTTTAACCGTTAACGTTTATAAAATAAAGTCCGAATTCGCTTTTCGTAGAATATGTTTGTGTATTTTAAAGGCGGCGCGGCGAACTCTTTGAACTAGGTACCTACGGCGACATGTTTAGTACTAAGTTTATTCGCTCAAATAGTGGCGGTACCTACCTCAATGACATCGGAATTATCATTGCGTAAACCTACGAGATAAGTCCACCTTTCACTGTGATACTGTGTGGGTTGTGAAAACGAGTGTAAATTTTAAGTAGATAATTAAGCCATAGAATAGGTAGGTTAGGTAGGTAGGTAGTTACTGTACCTACTTCTATGTTTTGTTTAGTAGGTACCTATTGAAAGTTTGGGTTTGGTAATCATGAGCTTTCTATCGGTCGCGGTCGTCAGTAGGTCGGTCGTACTGCACCTTATCGCTCTAGGTCACAGAGTACTTTTTTTCTAGGTTTTACTAGCGACAATAATATTTTTTTTGATTTGATTAAAATGTTTTGGTTTAAATTAGGCCCGTGGGAGCTTAGGTGTGTCGCGTAGGTGGGTACGTAGGTAGGTAGTGGTACTTACTTTTATCATTGGCGAATTATTTGTAGTTGTAAGTAGGTAAGTGAGTAGGTACTCTTTTGCTAGAAAAAGAAAGGCAGGCAGGCGTAGGTACCTATAGGTGCTATAGGTAACCTATTTAAATAACTTAGAGCTATTCACAAACACAGTTTTAATCAACGTTGGCTTAATTAAAGGACTTACCTATTAGGTATAAAATTTACACTTCCCTGTATCGAAGCAACTGCTCATTACGGAGTCCATTTCGCTCGATACATAAACGGGCACGTTTCATTGTCTTTTAATTTTATTAATGTGTCTCTGTCTCTTTTCATAATATTAAAAACGTTCACTATCGCACTTCTTAAGTCATCTCGAGTAGTATACTCCTGGGTATAAACGAGCCTTTTAATCTCGGACCACAAATAAAAATCCAGCGGTGTCAAGTCATTGCTCCTTGCGGGCCAAGGCACTGGGCCACCACGACCGATCCACCGCTCACCAAACCAAACTCACTATTTAAATGCGCACGCACTGAAGTAGCATAATGAGCGGGACATCCATCATGCTGATAGAACATGCCGCGTAAGTATGCCAGAGGCACATCCTCTAACAACTCCGGTATGGTATTTTGCAGCATCTCCAGATAAGAACCGCCTGTCAGATGACCTTCAATAAAAATAGGCCCTATTATTTGGTCATTGATAATGCCTGCCCAAACATTCACGCTGAATCTGATCTGATGGTTACCTTCGCGAATGAGGTGTGGGTTTATAAGCGACCAGTAATGTTCGTTGTGAACATTATACAGACCCACTCGCGTAAATAGGGATTCATCCGTCCACAGTATGTTGGCAGTGACGTTTTCAAGCAACCATTGGCATAATGCGATTTTTCTTGGCCCATCACCTTCGTAAATAGCGTGCGCTCGACGAAAATGGTATGGATGTAATCCATTCGTATTCAATGCTTTCCATACATAATATTGGCTAACATTGAATCGCCTGGCCGCCATTGTGGTACTTCGACGTGGATCGCGTTCGAAGAATTCCAGTATGTCTTCCTCCAATTCCGTCGAGTATGGCTGCCTACCGCGGCCCTGCGCGTGTGTAGGGACTTGAAACTGCCCATGATCTATGAGGCGCTGGGTTGCAGCCAGGATGGTGGAGGTGAAGGGAACTTGTGGGTTAGCGATTCCACGTGCGCGCAGTGAGTTCAGGTGTTCCGGCTGAGCGTACAAACGTCTAGCCTCTTCCAGGTTAAATCTCGCCATCCCATAAAAATGTACCATTGCTACATACTCCACGTTCGAGTACACGTATTGCCGACTCATTTTTGTTACGTAAATTTAATTAGGTTGCGCGTGCGTGACCTAATACAGCGAAACGCGGGACAATACTAGAAGAAAAGTAGAAAGAAAGGAGAAAGAGCGCGCGCGCGCGGGACGGGCGGCTAGCGGAGGGCGAGAGTGGAATGGGCGTGGCTTATGGATCATGCTGTCTGATCGATGAATGGATTATTCAATGGCTACCGTTCGCATGTGTAGCCGAGCGTCGATAAGGCTTACACACACATATGCACTGAAACGTAACTTCGAGTTCTCACTTTTCACAAAAAACTCGATAATTTTAAAGTTTTGTGTTAATTTTTTTTTGTTATTTATTGAAAATAATAGTGCCATTTAGATAAAGTTCCACTTATTTTAGCCGGTGATTTTAACATCAACTTCAGTAATGAAAAATCAAAACCATTGCTACAGTTTCTAGAGGAAGAATTTGATTTAAGAATTAACAATAATCCAGCAGAATCAACAACAAAATATAATACTACCATTGATGCAGTTTTTTCAAGACATTTAAATAAAATAGAATCCCAAACATATGTTTCCTGCTTCAGTTACCACAAGCCAATTATTACGAAAATTGAGCCTACTGATTAAGTTTATATACCTAACATTATATTTGTTAATAATAAAAAAAATATTATTATAACTTAAAAAAAATAAAATTTTATTACAATTCCTTCACTAATTAATCGAAAGGAACTTCGTTCCATCCGGGTGTCCCTTGACACCTCTCAAGTTTTTTTGTTTCTTCTGTAGCCGCAACACATTGCATGCATTCTACCAGAGATCGCCGATTTTAGTTCCATTTTCAAAATTAAAATGAGGTTCTTTTTTTATGAAACAGTAATAAGTCGAGTCTTTATTCATGATTATTCTACTTATGACTAAAGACTTTTTCGTTTTTATGCTCATTGTCATATTTGACACACAAAAATTAAAAAAAAAAAACTTTTTCCCCTAGAGGATGAAATGCTATTTTATCACCGCTCTGGTATGCTACAATGACGGCCTTTTTGAGCAAGAGAAGTGAAATAGTAGATTGTTATACAAGGAGCTAAAATTATCCATTATACACGAGGTAGTTTTACTCCCGAGCTTTAGCGAGGGAGTAAATAGAAACCGAGTTTTAATGGGTTTTAGCGCCGTGTGTTACACTATACTTTTCACTACGATTGCGAGAAAATAAAACAATCCAATACAATATGAAATATTTTTTTGTTTCTTCTGTAGCCGCAACACATTGCATGCATTCTACCAGAGATCGCCGATTTTAGTTCCATTTTCAAAATTAAAATGAAGTTCTTTTTTTATGAAACAGTAATAAGTCGAGTCTTTATTATGATTATTCTACTTATGACTTAAGACTTTTTCGTTTTTGTAGGCTCATTGTCGTATTTGACACACAAAAATAAAAAAAATAAACTTTTTCCCCTAGAGGATGAAATGCTATTTTATCTCCGCTCTGGTATGCTACAATGACGGCCTTTTTGAGCAAGAGAAGTGAAAAATCTTTTTAATGGTTAGCGTGTGCCTCAGGGTGGCCGCATAATAAATTTTATCGAAATTGAATTCTTATTTCCTAAAACCTATTGAAAAAATCGACAGGAAGCAAAAAGATATACATCGGTAGATGCTTTAAGTTCCTCCAATCTTGTAATTTCAATGTCTGTTTTGACTGTGTTGCCATTTCTTAATGAATTTGGATATTAAGGAGGCACAGACGCCAGCACAGCAAGCCATACCAAACTGTCTTTTCCCAATTGAATATGAACCTTATAATTTTGAAATAAAGTTGAAAATGTAACAAAGAAATTTGACAGATCGTTGTAGCTTGATGTGCTGGGCTCTGTACTAAAAAGCAAAAATAAAAAGCTTTTTTTTTTAAATAGACAGCCTTCAAAAATTAAAAAGTGATAAATAACTTTAGCACAGAACACACATGTCTTTACTTTCGGAAGCCGGTGGCAATTCAAAACAACAAACAGAACAAAGCCACCGACTTCCGAAACTAAAGTCATGTGTGTTCTGTGCTAAAGATATTTATCAGTTCGTGCTCGTTCGGGCTACAAAGAATTACAAAATCGGACCATAGTTCCGGAGATAACTAACTACTAGTCCGATTCTGTAATTGTTTTCGCTTTTGGACAGCTATGTAGGCAGAATTTATACAAAAATAATAAAGATGTTTACAGAAGTTGAAACTCTAATTCTTATACTCTTGGGTACCTAAAGAGTATCTTCAGGCATTTACAATATTTTTAAAACCCCGCAATAAAAAATGAATGTTAAAAGTGAATAGTTTAACGAAAAGCACATTATTTCAGATCGAAACGGCGGCTTTCAGTGACATCGACACTGACAGTCGCCGTTTCGCAGGTCTTACACTGATGCACGCGTTATGTTCGTGAACGGGCGCTGTCAGTAGACATTGATCAACTCTTACCTGCTATGGACTTTAGGTATCTTGCTTCTTTTTTATGTTTTATATTGCTAGATTACCTTCATAGTTTTCACATATAGAAGCAACAAAAATCATGTAACCAGTATTTTGTAAAGAACTTGATTTAAAACGTTTACGAACGTTTACAGTTTGTGACGTGGAACTAGCTTTCTTACAAATTAACCGACTCTTTGATAATTCAAAAGTCCCTGTAAATGGTTCAATTGAAATAAATGCTTTGACTTTGATTTTAAGAGTAGAAAAATGCTATTAATTAGAAGTCATGTTAAATAACACCTATTGTTAAAAACCTTTAAAGTTCCTTTTGTATGTTTTTATACACGTTTTGAGCATCTAGCTGTCAATTAACAAATTGACAAAGCAAATGATAACACAATTATCTTTTACTATTATCCGTACATACAGGTACTCTAGTACCGGTTTTATAAACAATGTGAAAAACCCAATTAAAACGTTTAAATTTATCTTTTTTGTTTTTTATTTCTAGGTTGATTTTTAAACATAAATAAATGGTGATTTTGTCACTTGGCATAAATTAATAGTAATAGGGGTATAGTGGTATACCTACTAATATAGATAAGAAACCTGTCACAAGAGTTCATTTATTTTGTGTTTGATCGCGCAAATCTCGAGAACTAACATAACTTAACCTGAATTAAATACATACAAAACTTACTTCCAGTCGATCTTGAGGTGCAGCGATGTACTATTCCGCTCGAGAGACCATGGACGCTAACTTTTTAACGCAACGTGAACGTGCTAAAATATTTAGACTACCTATTTAAACCGCAAACTGACGTTTGGGAGGAACTTCAATCCAAATGGCAATGTAGGTGGGATAATTCCATCAAGGGCCGACACCTCCGTCAGTTCTTTCCATCCGTTCGTGAGCGGTTGGCTAGGACTCGACTGAAGGTGGACCACTGTGTTGCCCATTTTCTTACAGGTCATGACAACTTTAAGAGTAAATTATTTTCTTTCAAGCTCGTTGCCTCCCATTTGTGTCAATGCTCTACATCTGACTGTGAATACGAATAATCTGCACATCATATGACGGGCATACAAAATTTACGTAGTAATACAACTAAGTACAATTCTCCAAAAAAAGAAGGGGTGGGGGGACGGCTAGGCCATGAAAAAACAGGCTGGAAGGCTGCCACGTCGTATGGCAATGCTGATACTTTGTCCCAAGTATAGGCCACGGTTATGGTTTGTCACGTATTCAAACAGTCTATCACAAGAAGCTCTTTTTAAGCACAGACGTCTTTTTGCTGATGAATAAATAAATAAACTATCGGTATATTGTAAGCGTTACTACCGAGCATGGGTTCGATTCAATGGTTGGGCAACATTGTATTGGGTTTTTCAATCAGCAATTTCTCAGTAACAAAAGCTTGGCTACTATCACTTGGGGCATATAAATAAAGCTAGCGTAACCTAGGTGGAAGTATTTCTTTAAAGAAAAACTTCCGAATTGATAACCTCCACCTTTTTGAAGTTGGTTAAATAAAGCCAGTGCCATCATCGTAGCCAGATGGAAAACGTCCTTGTGTCCACTGCTAGATAGATCATCACCATAACAACCTAAAGACGTCCACTACCGCTTGCATACAACGGTTACCGGCGACCCTGATGATGTCGTCGGTCCAACACAAAGTTCGTTCTTTTTGTCACTTCCAGTGGGATGCGAGGTCAGTTCCAATGTGATGCTCTTGGACTATGTTCGAGAGTACCTGGAGTTACGAGGTACTAAGTACATGTGCCGCCAAGCCGGCTGTGGCGCATGCGTGGTCACTGCACGACGGCCTCCAGGCCTGCCATATACTGTCAATGCGGTTAGTGCCTGACAAGTTTTGTTAGCTAAGTTGCATGCATGTTAAGAATATTTGTTTTATTTTTGACTGCGAGAATCATAAATGGTCTTAGATAGTAGCAGTCAGATACTTAAATACCATTAGGCATTTTAAGTAGACACTATCATCAAGCGTTGGTTATGAAAATTAATATAGACGGGGAAGGCCAATAGAAAAACGGATGGATTGTGTGAAAAATGATATGAAAGAAAAGGGTCAGAGGAGTCAGGATGAAAAAGAAAATCTGTAGCTTTGACCTTAAGCAATATTGGACGAAGGCAGGAAGACACGGATATCGAATGATTCGTTAGAAAACAACAGTAATTTAAAGGTTTATAAAAATCTTCTTGTAGTGCATTCTGCCGATCATCGCATGCCATGGTCTGGAGATCACCACTATTGAAGCAGTAGGCAACAGAAAGAAAGGGTACCACCCACTGCAGACCACTCTGGCTGAACACAATGGCTCTCAGTGTGGGTATTGTTCTCCTGGGTGGATTATGGCTATGTACAGGTAAAATATGGATTAGCACAATATTACTCGATGTAGGTTAAAAGCAAACTAAACTAGCAAAGCCGAGAAATATTGTCACTAATTTGACTCAAGTTGAAGCAATGTATAAACGTGTATCCTCTAAAACTATTATCTTCATAAACACAAAACAATTGTTACAGTCTCCTACAAAGCAAAAAGGACTTAACCATGTTAGAAATAGAACAGTCATTTGCGAGCAATATTTGCAGGTGTACAGGCTACAGACCTATATTGGAAGCACTTAAAAAATTTGCCAAAGATGCTCCTACCACTATTGAAATATCCGATATAGAAGATCTGAAAATTTGTGATAAAAATAACAAACCATGCAACAATACTTGTGAAGACGATGACTGGTGTATCCTTTCAATGAGTGATCATAGTATTAGCAATGGTATAATAAATATTAATTTAAAAGATGGCAAAACTTGGTATAAGGCTAATAAAGTCGCTGATATATTCAATGTTTTGAAGATTGAGAGCTATGATTCCTATAAATTGATTTGTGGAAATACAGCTAAAGGTGAGATTCATTTTACTGATAAGTAAATAGAAAAGAAACCAAATATTATAGCCAAGACGAACAGAAATAACTGGTTGACGTTATTGACGAATAAACTGAATTATTTGCTATACTTGCCAACGAAACTTTTGTTTTAGGCGTTTATCCAGAAGACGAAATTAAAGACAATGCTCAAGTACTCATAGATGTAAGTCAAGTCGAAAACATGATTGGTTACATTCTAGACCAGAACCTGGTCATAGGCGCTGAAACAACTCTGACCAATTTGCTTGGGATACTCCAAATAGTATCTGAACAGGAATGTTTTGACTATTTGAAGATATTGTATGACCATATTTTACTGATGGCTCATATAGCAGTGAGAAATGTAAGTTTTTGTTGTATTTATTGAACTTAAAACATGTTTTGCTCAATGAATATGGGTTGTAAGTTGTTTCATAGCTAATAGTTTTATAGAATTTCGTTTCACATAAAATTTTTCTAATAATTTCGTTTCATAGAATAATCAATACGCAGAATACTTACTTTTAAGATTTTTAAATCATTGATTTCTGTTTCACATAAAGTTTATTGTTAGAATAATCATATCATAGAATAACAAATCAAATATTTATTATCCTTATTTTTTTTTTTAATATAAAACTTATTCCCAAGAATGGGAGTCGCAGTTCTAACCAAACTTACTGCGCATGCGTGCAAGCAAGCATGCAGCGTGCAAGCAAGCATGCAGCGTGCAGCAGGCATAGTTTCTGTCACGGCTCCGGCGTTGCGGGGCTCCGGCGGTCCCACGCGAGCTTATCGTCGCAGATGATATTCACGCTCACCACCGCACCGGCGGGTGTTAAAACCACCTGCTCCTCAGCTCGCGGGCCGCCTCGCCGCTCCACGCCTACGCAGATTTAAATTACACTCTAGTTGTAGGGCAGACAAGACTACGTGGAGTCGGTATCGCAGCGATTCGTTTCTGTCATTAACTTTGACACAACGTATTCACTTTTTAAGACAACATTTTTGTTTTTGTCTATTTATATCTATACATTTTCGTTGAAATAAATTCCATGTAAAAATACAACAAACAACATTCGTTAAAAAATAATTCTACTGTTTGATAAGTTTGTTAAACAAAAACATGTGATTAAAAATTCATTGAATTGTGTTTCTGTGAAATATTTTTCATTGAAGTAAATAGTCTTTGAAACAATAATAGTCGAAATAAAAATACGAGAACCAAATATTTTGTAAAACATTTTCTGGGAAACGAAATTCTATGAAATTTCTGTCTGCGAAACAAGGGAACACCATGAATATGATGTGAAGTTAAGTATTGCAAAAGAGAAAGTCTAATTTAGGGGCCTTATATTTTTCCTTTTCTCTAAGAAAACGATTTGCTGTTGCTAAATCATTTTCGTTTATCTCTATTTTTTCAGGTAGGTTCAATAGCAGGAAACTTAATGATAAAACACAGACACAACGAGTTCCAATCAGATTTATTTCTGTTGTTTGAAACCATTGGGGCACAATTGACTATCAGTAAGTTGAATAATGATATTTTATAGTTTTACTTTCATTTTATTATTGGCTCTTATTTCTTTCTTTTTCTATCATACAGTTAAGGCAATTGAGTTCTGGTTGTACCTCACCACATTGTAATAAATGTAGTGTCTCGGCAGAGATGACAAGTTGAATAGACTGTAGAAAAAACGACGTATTGTTCCCACTAGTTCTACTAAACAGTTCTACGGTAGAACTAGTGGGACTTTTTTTCCCGGTAGTCCTACGATTTTAGGTGTTACAAAATAGTAGAACTAGTGGAAGTTTTTAATCCCCCTAGTTCTACTAGTTCTTTCGCAGTTCTGCGGTAGAACTAAGTGGACTTTTTACGTCGAGAGAAAATTTATATTTCAGTTTTTTATTGTATTGCTTCTATTTCGTCATTTACACTATCAAACCAACCAACAAACCAACCAACCAACCAACCAACCAACCAACTGTCTAGACCTCAATCTAGACAAATTAATTTCAACTGGAAATGCAATCATCATGTCTGGCCGTACACTTGACATTTTCTTTAGCACAAAGGTACCTAAATAATTTTTGGATTTTAGTGTCTTCTATTGGTCTGACTGAAACAGTAACAATGCAGCAATTTCTGAAACTTGATATGAAAGCAAAAGTGATTTTGAATGTGATGTTGCCACCTCTAAACAAGCAATACAAGCTAGTAACATTCAAGGTAGGAATTTCAATTTAATATGTAAATTGTAAGTGCTTTTATTTTTCATTTCAAATGATATGACTGGTTTAAAAAAAAAATGGTTTTCTCAGATTATGCCGCGATCTCAAAACGCACATGCCATTGTACACTCCGGTTTCCTATACAAATTGACTCCAGACAATCTTGTTTTACAAAGTAGAGTAGTATTTGGTGGTCTTTCAGCGTGTTTCATTAGAGCATCGACCACTGAACGCTTCTTAATAGGCAAGAAGTTGTTCGGGAATGAGACTTTGCAAGCTGCAGTAAATATTTTGAAAATTGAGCTGGTGGTTACTGAAGATCCACCTGAACCTTCTGCTGCTTAAAGGAAGCGATTAGCTTTGGGACTGTTTTATAAGGTAAAGAGATTGTAATATTTGGCACACTTCAGAATGTTTTATTTATTATGAGGGGCGGGATTTGATGTAATATGGAATTAACTGTTTTGTACTCCATATTTTCATAAAACATGTACTAAAAAAACCTCAAAAAACAATTACATATCCTCTTCTTCGTAACATTTCGAAGATTCAAGTTTTAGATTAGATACCTTTCTATCTCTCTCACACGTATTCACCTCTCACACAAAATACACGCCCTAGCTTACGTACTTTGTGGTTCTAATCTCAGAACTCATTTATTATCACACGTTATTATACTTCACACAGTCTTTGAGCATAACATACCTAAGTCCTACTTTATTAATAGATAATGTATAATGATTAGATCAACAAATACTGGTTAGTTGAATTCTTTCTTGCTTTCTCTAGTCGCTTCGTAAACATTTCAGGGCCTGCTAACATTATGTCCAGACTCTTTGGTACAACCGCGCTACAAATCCGGAACAATCAAACTGCATGAAACAAGACCAGTGTCTGATGGTCGCCAGATATTCGACACTAACCCAACCTTATGGCCTATCAATAAACCAATTCCAAAAATTGAAGGTTTGGTAAGTATATTTAGATCGATAAGTACATGTACAATTTCTAGATTTCCCTTAACCTTGACTGAGAATTCATCAGCAGGCAAGGTAAATAGGTACAACAAAAAATCTAGCCCATGGTGCACAACAGCAATTTAACTATCTATGAATAAAATATTTTTTGTAATTGAAAGAAACAATACTTCCAGAGATTACATACTACGAACAAAAAAATCTACCTTTTCTTAATAATAGCCAATATTAGTATAATATATTATGTAAATATTTCATTTTCTCAGATTCAATGTGCAGGTAAAGCTATGTATACAGACGACATCCCCACTTTTCCTAAGGAAGTACACGGTGCGTTTGTTCTAACCACTGTTGGGAAGGGTTGCATAGTGTCGATAGATGCTTCGGCTGCTCTTGTAAGAAGATTTTTATTACATATTTAGTTAAAATATATGTATTTGTTTTTGGTTTTATAATTTACTAGCGGACCTGGCAGACGTTGTCCTGCCCTTAAAACAAAAAGTTCTACAACTCAACTACAGCGCCACCAACCGGGTCCAATTATGAAACTAAACCATTCTCGAATCCACTGGAACACACACTAACAAATTCATCGAAATCGATTCAGCCGTTTAGGAGGAATTCACTTTCAAACACACGCACTGAAGATTTTTATGTATAAGATATATTTTATTTTTATAATAATACAATCATCATTTTTATAAAACATTATAAATATTGTTTCTATTTGCAGAACTACCCAGGAGTTATAGCATTCTATTCGTCAAAAAATATTCCTGGATTAAACTCGTTTACACCAGCGGACGATCCCGTTTACCAGCTAAACGAAGAAGTCTTCTGCAGTGGCCAAGTCAAATATTACAACCAACCACTAGGTTTAGTAGTTGCTGACACACAATATACTGCTGACAAAGCAGTAAATCTAGTCAAAGTAAAATACACAAACGTGGAAAAACCCGTCATTGATATTAGAATAGCAAAAAAAGACCCTAAAAGGAATATTTTGTTTAAAGAAATTAAAGCAACGTCTAGAGGTCAAGATATAGCTAAAATAATAAAAGGAGAGAATTTAATCAAAGGACAGTATCTCTTTCCTATGGAAACATTGGTTAGTGTGACCAAGCCTATAGAAGAGGGATTGGCAGTGTATGCGACCGCGCAATTTCCAGCGGCGACGCAAGTGTTAATATCACGTGCTTTAGAGATCGATCAGAGCAAGTAATTATTTTTTATTTATTATGTATATGACGGAGCAGGGTCCTCCGTAGCGTTCTTTACAAGGGTGACGTCACCATAGCTGACGTCACAAATGTTGTCGTCATGATGATCACTCATTTTTGGGTCATTAAATGAAAACTTCTTGACTTGTTACAAACTTGGTTTATTCAACGGGCAGTATAACCACGTCTAGAGAGGTCCGCACTGTCCGGCGGCTCGAGCTTGAATGCCCTGAGCACTGGCGTGCAGCCGTATTTATAAGGCTCGTGCACGTGTAGTCAAGTTTTAGGTTAAGTATTGAAATATTAGAATTACAATAAGAAAAATGGTGACATGTTGTTTAACGTTAATTTTACATCGTAATTAACTCAAAGTAATCAGTTGGTAATTAATTAACTAATTAAATCATTAAACTCAACGATTCTGATCCTTATAACAGATATACTTTTGTAGTTGCGCCGATATATATATTGTGAATCTGTTGTAATTTCACAATAGCAACATGAGATCCGGCTACAAATCATGGGTAATCGGTACTTAAATGACGTCTGCTGATTTTTCGTCTACCTAAAATAAAATAAAATCCGCTCTAACACTGTTTTTTTTACAACTAGTGGCTGGGCGGAAGACTGGTTTGGTTTGTTGGAAGTTTTTTATCTGACTGTACAAAAAAGGTTTCTTATAATACTCATCAGTGCAAAAAAAAAAAAAAATTCGAACACTGTGTCCAAGTATATTATAGTGTTCGAATCGTCAGCAAGCCATTTTGTCTTGTTCTACGTTCGTCGCCCACAGTCATCAAACCTTTTTACTCGGAATTTTGATTTTAAATAAGTATACACGTATTGCCATAGCTTTTTCCAGATTTGATTTATATAAAATAGGACTCGAAAATTTCTTACAAATCTGTTTGTAAGACATTTTCGAGTCCTATACTCTGAATTGACCTGATTACCCTATAACTGGTATTGAATCTCTTAGAAAGGACTACATAATTATGTTATTATGATACGTCCATACGTATCATGTCAATTGTGCATTTCAGGATCGACGTTCACGTCCGTCGTCTGGGTGGGTCTTACGGTCTGAAGATATCTCGCACCATACAGACAGCAGTAGCATCTAGCCTGGTAGCTTTAAAGCTGAACCGTCCATGCAGGATTATAAATAAAATGGAGACAAACACAAGGGCATTAGGAAAGAGGTTTCCATGCTCTAATGACTTTGAGGTAATTAAAAAAAAGCACTGTTACTGATCGTGCACAGTGAGTCCTGTCTTACTCCACTACTGACTCTTATACTAAAGTCAACTTATTTTACAGCTAGGCGTAAATAAATCAGGTGTTTTTCAATATATCAACTACAATCTGTATGAAGACAATGGTTATACCGTCAACGAGAACTTAACCCAGAATGGTGTCGATGTGTATAATAACTGCTACAATACTGCAGCCTGGAATCATAAGTGCATTAATATCCTCACTGATACTGCTAAGAATACTTGGTTTCGGTCACCAGGTAAACCAATAAACCAAAAAGTTACAACAGTATATTGGTGAATTCCAATGCCTACTCACCTGAATTAAAATAGTTTAAGGTCCACTTGTGGCAAAAACTTAACTCATTGGTTACCTAGTTGCTAAATTAGAAGTTTGTTAAATTTAAGTTGGTTAATTCAATTACAAGTATACCATTTCGTAATTTAACCTCGTGTTAGCTACTAAGTTTTTTGATGCACAAAATGTTGTTATTACTATTTCCAGGAACCTTAGAAAACATAGCAATGGCTGAGCAGATGATGGAGCAGATATCCTATGAGCTGTCACTAGACCCGATACAGGTACGCTTGGCTAACCTAGATCCGCATCATAACGACCTGAAAGAAATGCTACAAACAATTGTTGCTACTTCAGAATATGTAATAAGAAGAACTGCTATTAACAAATTTAATGCAGAAAACAGATGGAAGAAACGTGGTCTCCGGGTTGTTTTCCTTAGATGGACGCACGTATACGCAAGACATTTTGACGTTAACCTAGCAGTATATCGAGCAGATGGAACAGTTGCTATAAGCCACGGTGGAGTTGAAATAGGACAAGGCATAAACACCAAAGCAGCACAAATAGCTGCCTCCATGTTAGATATTCCTTTAGAAAAAGTAATTATTAAAGAGAACAATACGATTTTATCTCCAAACACTGCTGTAACTGGAGGTAGTCTTACAACACAGAATATTATGATTGGCGTGGAGAAATGCTGTGAACAGTTACTAGCAAGGCTAGAGCCCGTTAAAAAACAGTTAAACAACCCAACATGGGAACAATTAGTCGGAAAGAGTTTCGAAATGTTTGTAGACCTGCAAGCTCATGGTTTTACTGGTGAAAGTGACCAGCAGGATTATGAGATTTACGACGTGACAGTGGCTGAAGTTGAAATCGATGTGCTTACTGGTGAAATGGAGATATTGAGAGTCGATGTACTCCAAGATGCAGGGCAGAGTGTGAATCCTGAACTAGACGTTGGTCAGGCAAGTTGGTCCTGTTTTGTATTTTTAACTGACTTAAAAAAAAGAGGAAGTTCTCCATTCGTATATATGTTTTTTTTGTATGTTTGTTACGTGATTTCTACCGCAATATACCTTATGTGTGGGACATATAAATTTTATCGAAATTTATTCAGCTCTTTAGAAAAAAATAAGAAGAACCAAAAAATTATACATAGATGACGTTTTGGTTTGTTAGTTTGCTTTTGTTTTGTTTCCATAAGTAAAAGTTTGAATAGGGACTTTCAATCTGTTCCATTATATTTTAACTGTGTTGCCGTCTCGTAATGTATTTGCATGATAAGTAGGTAATAAAAAGCGAAAAATAAACAACAGTTTTAATGAAACCGTCTTAAACTAAAAATTGAGAAATAACTTAAGCACAGAACACATATGATTTTAGTTTCGGAAGACGGTGGCAATACAAAAGAACAAACATAATAAAAGGCTAAGGTAGAGTTTTTTTTTGTTTCTAGGTTGAAGGTGCTTTCGTCATGGGTCTCGGCTACTGGACTTGTGAAAATCTAGTCTACGATCCCAATACAGGTGAACTACTTACTGACCGCACTTGGAACTATTATGTACCACAAGCGAGAGATATACCACAAGACTTTAGGGTTTATTTGAGGAAAAAATCTTATTTTACTAAAGCAATATTTGGATCTAAAGGTAAGACGTTGGACTGTTATTTTTAAATACCTATAGTATATCTTTTGCGAATTCAGAACACATGGGTTATTTTACGGTTACATAGAAAAAATAAATAAATAAATAAATAAATAAATAATAAATAAATGATATTGATATTCTATAGAACATACCTGCAAATAATTTAGAAATTGATATTATGCCTAGTCCTTCATCAGATACAGCAATACCATTAAGCTGATGGAAGAATTTAATTTACCACAATTTAACCCGTAGTCTGAAATGGCGCTATTCTCGAGTTATTGCAAAAATTTATATATTTTGGCCAGAATATACTTCATACAATTACTAGCTGTTGCCCACGACTTCGACCGCGTGGTTTAATGAAGTTGAACGCAAACTATTTTTATATTTCAGTCAACAGAAAATGCCATTTTTAAAGCACCTATTTGTAAAAAAATTGATGTTGTTATTTTCGTAAAACCTACAGCCTACCTATACACCACATTTATAGTTTTATTTTCAGGCTGCTGTTGATTTCAATTCATTATTCATATTCATATTTAAAGAGTTGGCATTTGTGATTACAATGGTCTTCTTAGTTTCGAATCGATGGTTGTGTTCTTTTTTTTGTGGCTGACTCATATTCATGGTTAGACTGCTTGGGCCCAAAAGGAGCTGCATTAATCGCAGCATTAGTGGCATTTTTAATGTCTTCTAAGGTGCAGGTAACGCGTTACTTTGGGCACTATAGTAAGTGGGCCATTGTCAGCTATGTTATTCTGTAAGAACTCACTTCAGATCTCACTTCTGATTCCGCGGTGAAAACTGTTTTAGGTAGTCTGTAACTCGATGAAAACTACGCTAGCGCTACTAAGTGCTGGCATAGGTGAAGCGAACTATTATTTCGTTACTATTTAATCGAAAACCAAATACTTTTCACTTCTAGTAAGTGAAATCGGAAATAAGATAGGATTCGAATTCGCGAGTGAATTCTTACAGAATTGCACTGCTGGTCAGGAGCACCGCACTCACACTGGGTATCAGTGGGATCTATAATCCCCCATTTTGTTAGGTTGTGTTTGCAGCGGCCTTCTTGGGAGCACACTATTGAACGCTTCCCATTTGGGTCACTGCAAATCACTTCCAAGTGCCAATCGTTCCTGGATTGAAAGAAGTTCAGTGGCGGTGGGTGATATTCCGACAACTTTCGTCTGACCGTACGTGGTCGGTCCTGGATGGCCTGTGTGCTGCGGAGAAAACTTTTCCGACTCTGAAGTTTACTCGAAACTGTTGTATGTATGTAGAGGGGATGGATAGTATAGATTTTAAATGTGAGCATTCTAAATTTAAATTTATAGTTTTACAGAAAACGATGGTCAATGTAAGATAAACAAAGATGTATAAAATATTGTCTGGAATTTGGTTATTAATATGGTGATATGTGAATACCAGGTTCTACGTACTATAAGATACTTTTAATCACAAAAAAGCGTCACAGTAGTACCCAGGCGAAACTTCAAAGAAATATTTGAGCTATAACTTTATGAATCTAATAACTAAAAAATATTAAGACCTCGATACGTTTAAACAATAAGTTGTATTTTTATTTGTTTTATTACAAGTCATCAATAAATGTTTGTTGAACACATAGAGTTAGGTTATGTTCCCTTGAAACTGGCCCTGTCGTAAAATCTGTTTCTACGTGCCATGACTTAACTATATTCTATCTCTCTACCAATTTACAAAAAGCAAAGGATTTATATATATGTCGGATCGTCAGGTGCGATCGAGGAGGAGTGCCGAGCGGTATAGTACATCGTCAGGACTATAGGCGTTCCCATTATCCCATTATCGATAAACAAGACCTGTAAAAACAATTACACACTATTAGTAAAGAAAACATAATACAAATGGTAATCAGTAACAAGAATAAAGTAAGTTAAAGGTACAGCAACAATACAGTTAATCGAACAGACCATTAAGGTCCCACAGTTCGTACAGTGGCCAAGCCACCCAATGATAAACGAACAAACCCTTAAGGTTTACAGTTCGTACAGCAGCCTAAGCCACCCAATGATAAACGAACAAACCCTTAAGGTCTATAGTTCGTACAGTAGCATAAGCCACCCAAATACAAAGTGTATCGCTCGCTAGCAGCAAGCCTATACAGCTATGTGAATATACAGCAGCGCTGTACCAGGTAAACCGACAGTATTGTCGGGAGCAGGAACTCATTACTGAGTCGAATCCGAGGATCGACTGCCATACTTACGGAGTGCACGCTCTTTTATAAGGCGATGCCCCCCACCTTGCAACCTCTCCATACAAGTCTATCCAATTTCTTAGCAAACTCTAGACTTGCTAAATTCCAGCTCAGTTGTTCAAAAATGAATCAAAACTTTCATGCAAACTTAAGAGAGCCATGAGACATGTTTAATCCGGCCCTGTCACAAAATCCGTTCTAAGCGGACGGCTACTAACTATTATCTACCTCCCTGCCAAATTTCAAGTTTGAAGCACAAAAAATAAAGGACTTTCATACAAATTTGCGAGAGCCATTAGACCTCCGTAATCCAGCCCTATCGCAAAATCCGTTCTTAGCGGACGTCTACTAACTAATAACTATCGCCCTGCTAAATTTCAAGTCTGTAGCACAAAAAATTAAGGACTTCCATACAAACTTGCGACAGCCATTAGACCTTAATCCAGCCCTGTCGTAAAATCCGTTGTTAGCGGACGTCTACTAAAAATTAACTATCTCCCTGCCAAATATGAAGTCTATAGCACAACAATGAAGGACTTTCATACAAACTTGCAAGAGCCATTAGAGCTCCTTATTTCGGCCCTGTCCCAAGTCTGTTCTTAGCGGACGTCTCATCATCATCATCTGCCTAGCCTTTTCCCAACTATATTGGGGTCGGCTTCCAGTCTAACCGGATGCAGCTGAATACCAGTGTTTTATATGGAGCGACTGCCTATCGAACCTCCACAACCCAGTTACTTAGCGGACGTCTATTAACTATAAATTACCTCCCTAGCAAATTGCAAGTTTGTAGCATATAAAATCAAGGACTTTCAAACAAAGTTGCGAGACCCATTAGACTTCCTTAATCCGGCCCTGTCGCAAAATCCGTTCTTAGCGGACGTCTACTAACTATGTAAGTACTACCTCTCTGCCAAATTTCATCTTAATATGTCAAGCAGATTTCGATATTTCGTGACGAGTGAGTGAACCTCTCGCTTTTATATATATTGATAGATTCTTCGAGAGGGAGAAAAACAGTAAAATCCGCAAGGAATGGACGGTATTCGGGAGCTACGTGATATCTATCGTCGATTCCACAATCCCTTAAGACCAGGATCTTAAACCAGTGCGTCCTACCCGTAATGACTTACGGAGCCGAAACGTGGACACTCACTGTGGGCCTGGTCCCCAAATTCAAGGTTGCTCAGAGTGCTATGGAGAGAACTATGGTCGTTGTTTCTCTGGTGGATAGAATTCGCCAGAGACGTCGCCAGAGCCATGTCTGCAGACGGACAGACGGTATATGAAGCAGACACGCTTTAGAGTGGAGACCGCGTTTTGGGCAAGCGACATTTTAAGATGGTGGCTGGCAGCGGATGGTTGCGGTTTGCCCAATATCAGGTTGGTCGGTGATCTCTGGGGGAGGCCCACGTTCAGCAGTCGACGGCAATAGGCTAATATGATGATGATGACAATATATGCCGTCTTGGTAATAAATAAAAAATTGTTTTCAACAAGAGCTTGTGAAAAAAATATAGAAGCAAGCTGTCAAACATGAACGTAGGTGATTATGGTACATTTTTTTATGGCATGTGTACTTGCACATCATGTTAACTACATATGCATATCTTCTTATATAAAAAAAATCTTCTGTGCGTGTATGAAAGTGAACTCCTAAACGGCTGGATCGATTTTGATGAATTTGTTAGTGTGTGTTCCAGTAGATTCGAGAATGGTTTAGATTCACAATTGGACCCGGCAGGTGGCGCTATTGTCGGGTTGCAGGACAACGCCTGCCCTGTATATTCTCAAATAATAACAATGTGTTGATAGCCTAGTGGTTGTGTATGAGGTTGTGGGTTCGCATCAGGGCACGAACAAGTACCAATGTGACTTTTTCAATTTCATTATGTACTCTCTATGTTTATCTTGAACATCACTGACATCGATGAAGGAAAACATCAAGATTTATGATTAATATGTCTGAAATCGCCAATTCGCCTTAAGCAAGCTTGGTGATTAATTCTCGTACCCCCTCTGTATGAGAAGAGGTCTTTGCCCTGCAATGGGACAATAATATGCTGGTTCTTTTTTTAATGTTATCCTTGCTAATATGGCATCGTCGTCAAGGATGACCCAGGAAGAAGTGGCGAGATGATGTAGACGTTCATTGCGAGGTTTGGTTCGAGACGGCGAAAGAAAAGAATACCTGGAAAGACTCAGGGGAAGTCCTTGCCCAGCAGTGGGACACAAAAGCCTAATGAAAAAAAAATATGACATGAGTTTGAAGACCCTAGGATCTCAGTCTTCCGTTGCAAAACAATATTGTAACCATTGTAACAATATAATAATTTTCCAGCATGCAGCGAGCCTCCTATTTGCATGTCAGTATCCATACCCATAGCAATAAGAGAAGCCATAGTATCAGCTAGACAAGAATCTGGTTTATCCAGCACAAAGTGGTTTACCGTTGGTAAGGGCTTTTCTCACAAATTCCAATAATGTTTTACTCAAAAAGTTTTGGCAACTTAACCCTTCAATAAATGGAGGAAGCTTTGTTATTTTTTCAATAGTTAAGAAAAACTGCTAATAGTTTCTCTTTTATGACTAACAGTGATGTACTACCTATTACTAAACATTATGATTGTTATTTGAATTCATTGAGCACGCAACATGTTTGTATGAAATATGTGTTTGTACTTTCAGATGGTCCATATACAACGGAACAAATATGTTTAGCATGTGAAACTAAGACTGAAGATTTTAAATTTAATTAAATTGCTGTTAAACAATAATATTGTACAGACGAATTTATTTATTTGTAGCGATAGACTAAAATATACTTAATTAAATTGTTACTTCTTTTACTGTGAACAAAGACTGCCAAGTATTTTATATTACACTATAATACAAACAATAATTGTAGGTAATGTAATAATATAGCACTGTGTGGATTAAATTACTGTGTATTGTGCACTCAAATAATTCAAATAAAAAACGTTTCTTCCACAATATGTCTCTTACTTGAGTAACATACACCTTCTGCATTTTTTCAAACTACTCACAATGCGATGAGTCTTGAGGCGATGGTAAAATCATATTTCCATCCGAGACAATGACGCAGGGGCCCGATATATTGCATCGGGAAATTGCGAGATGGTTCTCATTTTACAAAAGATTTCTCACACAAGCAACAGGTGCAGACTTTAGTACCTATATAATATTTTTATATAGATCATTTGAATGCAAGAATAAAATAAAGTGTAAGGCCTAGTGTTACTTATTTCGGGAGAAACTTTAAAACATTATTTGAGAATAGGTAAACAATTTAACTCTGCTATTGAAATCAAACTAAAATATTGGAGAATCAAATTTATAATAGTATAATGTATACGTCTAATCTAAAATCTAAAATTAACATGAACTAAATGAACATACGTATGCCTGTTAGTGCTGGACTACTATCATTTATTATCGGAGTCCATCTTTTCAGCTGGTGTTGGCATTTCAAACTGAGGGAGACTAATTTCCACGTTTTCTATTTTTTTCTGCACTTCCTCCAACTCTTTCATCTGTCGGTCGTTTTCTTCTCTTTTCGATTTAGTCTTATTCTCAGATCTCGTTCTACGTACTCCGTGATCCTTGTGTTCATCTTTCAAGGTCGCCTCAGTTATCGTGTTATAAAATTGAAAGAACTGTCTACTGTTGTGGATTAATTGTTTGGGATTTTTCTTACATCTGTTCTGATGCTGGGCTATGAATATTTTCTTGCAAGTTGGACACAGCCGCTGTTCGTAGGATCGTTTAATCTTATAGGATAGCTTACTGGGATCATCGCTAATTTTGTTAAAATCTGGGATATTTACCATCTCTTTTTTATTAACATTGTTAAAGAAAAAAAATCTTTTTTTGTAATTCTTTGGCTTCAGCGGCTCTGATTTATTATGGGAAAAAAACGGGAACTTTAAAGTTTTTAACGAGCTGCAACATAGAAATACTATGTATTAATTAAACGTCTTTCAATTGTTACGAATTGTTTTTTAACCGACTTCAAAGAGGAAGAGGTTATCAGTTCGGATGTTTATAAATATATACATATATTTTAATGTATGTCCGGGATAACTCTATTATATATAGACGGATTTGCAAAATTCTTTTGTTCGAAAGGGATTTATTCCGAAATGGTCCCATATAAATTTTATCAAAATTTATTCAGCTCTTTTTGAGAAAATCAACAAAACACCAAAAAAAGTACATAGGGCGTTTTAGATTCTTCAATCTTTGGAGAACTTACAATGTCTGTTTTAAGTGTGTCGCCGTTTCTTATTGGATTTGGATGTTATAGACCAGTGCCGATACCTTTGAAAATGGTAAAAAGTGAAAAAAAAATAGTAGAATGAAACCCATTGTAAAACGAAGAGAATATAACAAAAATGAAAGGAAAAATAATTTACGGGCGATCTGAGGTCGGGAAGTGGATGTGCGGGGTGCGTTTCTGAAGGTAAAAAACGGTTTAACTCGAGTTCCGGCAAAACTACAATTCTTTGGAAAAAAGTTGAGTGGCAAAGTTGTAGGTACTAAAAATATCTTCAACTTTTGCATGTACACTTTTTTCACATAACCTCAAAATGTATGTGAAAAATGTAAATAACCATGTTTTTGGTTTTTTGTTTTATCTTTTACAAAAATATTTTGTTTTTTTACCAAATTTGGTAAAAACTTACCTTTTTATGTCCCAAATACACTTTTTTTTTTTATTTAAAATACTTATTTTTTCATTTTATTTTGACTTAATATCGAAAAGGCACCCTAATTTTCAATCGAAAATTCTCACTTCAAAATATCTGCTTTATCAAAAAAGTCGGTGGGCTTTTTATTCATTGAAATCTCAACTTTATGTCGGTGTAAAAAAAATTATACATTACCATGGTAAAGGTCAATGGGCGCAATCCGACCCGGTCGTGGACATAAATGAAAATGATATAAAATGAAAGAGTATAAATTCACTTAGCATTATAAATGGTTATTTTATTTAGAATCCATGGAAGAACAAACTTAGAACCAGTAATATATTTATTCAAAAAATCGAATACTACTATTAAATACAATGACGTATTATAAATAGACGCGTCATACACGAACATTAGTGCATTTTAAAACGGCGCAAACTTTTAAATCTACATACTCTACTGGTATGTACATTTAAAAGGCATTTTAAAGAATCATTGATGGGCCCATTATTCTTCCTGATATATATAAATTGCATCCATAAGCTTCCATTGCATGGACAAATTTCGCTATATGCAGATGATACCTGTCTTTTTTATTTTGGAAACTCAATAACCGAGATGATTAATCAAGCCCAACAAGACCTAAACACTTTATTAATTTGGTTTAAACAAAATCTTCTCACAATAAACGCGTCTAAAACCAGCTAAAAAAATACCTCCTCACTCTCCTCTTAAAATCGATAATCAAACACTTCAACTTAAACCACATGAAAAATACCTTGGATTAAGACTAGATAGCCATCTCAATTGGAAGGTACAAATCGATTACGTCAAATCAAAACTAGTTTCCTTGCTGGGTTTACTTCGTAAAATGGTACATTGTCTACCCTATACAGTACGCCACACAATATACAACTGCTTGGTGAAGCCACAAATACTGTATTTGGTTGAAATCTGGGGTAATGCACCGAAAACAAACATAAAAGATCTTCAAGTTGCTCAAAATAAGATTATTAAAATGCTATTTCACTACGACTATCTAACACCTACAATCAAAATATACAAGGACACAAATCTCATGAACATCACACAACTTCACACGTACTGTACCTGCATACTCATACAAAAAATACTCACAAAAAGCATACACACACAAATAACATTCAAGAAGACACACCAGTTGCATAGTCGTAGCAGTCGTAGGCGAAACCATATTTTGTTTCCCAGAGTGCGAACCACCCAAGGTAAAAGAACCTTGACATATGAGGGAGTAAAAATGTATAATAAATTGCCCGAGGACATAAAGAGTGCAAATTCGTTCAACATATTTAAAGCAAAACTAAGAAAATACGTACTATTTATTTATTTCATAAACAATTTACATTGTGTTTGAAAAGTTTTAGGATTGAACACAATACTAAAATATAATTAATTTTCATACAAAAAAAAATACTAATAAAAATAATGGCTAATAAATACAATGTCAAGTTATTAAATTAAACAGTAAACAATTGTCATAAATACATTCAACATCATGCCTGGGTAGAATAAATAAAATAAAATTAAAACAATGTCTACAAATCGTCAATGGAATAAAGACACTTATTTAGCAGGAATGCCCGAAGATTTGTTTTAAATGCAGATGTGTAAATCACATCTTTTAAGTGTAGCGGTAATTTATTGTAAATTTGCACTGCTTGATATAGTGGGCTATGCTTCACAATATTAAAGTGGGGACTTATCTTATTTCTTAAATCCTTTCTGCGTGTTTTCTCTCTAACTAAGCGTTCCTCATCTGTTTCGTATTCACGCAGATATTTTTTAAGATTAGTGAGTAGTACTAAAACGTAGAGACTGGGTACTGTAAGGATATTTAAATCGATAAAATGTGGACGACAGCTCTCTCGTTGTGAAATACGGACGATGGTGCGTATAGCCCTTTTCTGGAGGACGAAAGCTCTTTGGCAATTATAATGATAGCTATTTCCCCAAAAATGCACGCTATATCTTAGTTTAGACTCAATCAGCGCGTAGTATACGATTCTTAGTTGTTTGATGTCAATTTCGTCTCGAAGGGTTCTTAATGCATAACACGCTGATGATATAGATGCATCTATGGCAGCCAGTTCCTTTTTCCAATTCAACGAGTCATCTATATGTACTCCCAAGAATTTAGCATCACTCACGAGTTCAATTTTGTCATTATTTAGTACAATTTGTATGGTGTCTTTATTACGAGCAGTTGTTTTAAATAATATTATTTTAGTCTTTGTACTGTTGATCATGAGCCCGTTTACGGTAAACCACGAATAAAGACGACTAATAGCTACATTAACTTTTTCAGTAAGTTCTTTTATGTCATTAGCTGGAATAATAACATTAGTGTCGTCCGCAAAAACCACAAGTCGTATGTCAGGTAAAATTTTATTTATATAATTTATTAAGTCATTTGTGAAAAGGATGAATAATATGGGACCCAATATAGATCCTTGTGGAACCCCGGCCCAGATGTTAAAAAAACATGATTTGTAATCTTGTTTATATCCATCCTGTGTCTCAGTGATTTCTACAAACATTTTTCGGTTTTTAAGGTAAGAACATAAAAGTTGTGAGGCTTTACCTCTCACACCGTAATGATTAAGTTTAGCTATGAGGAGATCATGATCAACAGTATCAAATGCTGAGCTTAGATCTAAGAATACCCCAGCTACCTTCAATTTATTATTAATATTATCGATAACATCATTAACCAGAGTATATATAGCATCTCCAGTGCCAACACCTTTTTGATAACCAAATTGTCTCCTATGTAAAACTTTGTTTGCGTTAATATGAAGTACTAGCCGAGTTTTAATTATTTTTTCGAATATCTTTGAAACTGTTGGTAGCAGGGAGATAGGTCTGTAATTTTTTGGATCATATTTAGAACCTTTTTTGTGAATTGGTATGATTTTGGCTACTTTAAGCTGTTCTGGGAACACTCCTTCATCAATGCATTTATTAAAGAAGCAAGAAAGCGGTGTGGCAAGTATACTTAAATGTTCTTTAATAACAGAAATAGGAATTTCATCGTATCCAGAAGATCGTTTATTGCCCATCTTCTTGACAATGTTACAAATTTCGTATGGAGTGGTATGCGTAAAACAAAGATTTTTTTCGATCCGTTGTGTACTATCCCGGAGTAAGGCAGTCGCATCCTCATTTTTATTTGTAGTCGTTGGACTCTTGTAATTAAAATGCTGTGCAAGGGTGTTAACAACTTCAACGGGGTCGTCAACTATATTACCGTCAATTTTAAGTAGAAGCCGTTCAGTATGCCTAACTTTAGTTCGGTTAGTACACTTGTTCACAATTTGCCAAATTTCCTTGCTTCCGTTTGTTGAATTATTTATTTTGTCTCTAATGGTTATTTTTTTCGCTTTTGTAATTACCCTTCTGTAAATTCTAATATATTTATTTTTGTAATTTAGAATGCTAGAATTAAGACTATTACCATTAGTGGCACATAAAAACCGTTTCATTTTACTTGACGTTTTGACACCATTGGTGATCCATTTTAACTTAGTGGTCTTACTGACATTAATTTTAAGTTTCCTTTTTTTGTAACTATTTTTAAAAACTTCAGAAAACTTCTTTAAGAAAGTATTAATTCCCATATTACACCAGTCATGTCTCAATACTCCCTGTCTAAAAAACATTCCGTTTTTAGAACTAAAAACTCTCTTAGTTGTAACAATATGGTGGTAGTTATTATTTGTCTTGGCTACAAGATTTTCCACGCAAAAATTACCTATAAGACCTCCATGACCATCAGCCAGACCATTGTGATATACTACACATTCCTTTACATAGAAATCCGGCAAATTGGTTATAATATTATCGATGCACGAATGAGATCCGTTACGAATAAAGGTCGCAGGGTTAATAAGACACCTAAAATTGTAACATGTCAATAAGCTAAGAAATTCAGTCCGTTTTTTACTATCAGAAAGCAAATCTATGTTAAAGTCTCCGCAGATTATGCAATTCCTGTTAAATA
Source organism: Charanyca ferruginea (assembly GCA_947361185.1). Taxonomy (NCBI): domain Eukaryota; kingdom Metazoa; phylum Arthropoda; class Insecta; order Lepidoptera; family Noctuidae; genus Charanyca; species Charanyca ferruginea. Next base: position 13,035,868 of record OX376056.1, on the reverse strand, counting down.
ATTGTTCCAACATTTTCTCCATGCGTGTCATGAAAAATACAAAATTCATGTCATATGGACTACGATAACAACAACATATATACAAACCTGTGTCGACATCTTTAATACAGCATATTTCAAAGCTGTCCGTCTCATAAAGTTTGTTAATTACATCAACATTTTCTGCTTTTCTGTCCACATGTCCCAGAATGAGACTACCACCTCTAGTTTTTTTACTTCTAGTGTTGAATGAAATTAGGTTGTAATTATCTAAGGAAAAGGACACTACAGACTTATCATTTAAAAAATGTTCACTAATACAAATGTAGTCTAATCTGATTCCAAGACATTGTATGTAAACCTCCAAATCATGTCTCTTGTTACTAATACCACACAAATTCTGATGAAATACATTGATATTTGTTAATTTAGCTGGAGTTTCAGTCAGTAGGTCCGATTTATTTACATTAATGTGGTCAGAAAAGAAAAATGTTTTTTTTTTTATTAGTGTGTTGTCCCTATCTGCAGCCGTGACCACAGTCCCGTTGCCATAAAATATGTCCTTTATAATAAACTGTAAATTATAGAATATAGTTTTAGTACCATTGTTATTTAGCTTGCCAGTGCGTCTGGAGAACATGTCGTAATCGTTGGTTAACGTTAAGTTTGAATCCAAAACTCTAGCGTAGTTATGAGTCTTGATGTCTATGTAGAGCAATTTATTAAAAACTTCTACTCTTGAGTTAAACATTGTTGCGTAGTAGCTGTATCTATATGTAGGTAGACAGAGTATGATGTTTGTATGTAGTATTGCACTTAGAGTCTCTCGTATACGAACTACAAGATTATGGTAGTTGTTTGTACTACGAAAATCTTCTTCCCCTATGAGTATAACACAGTAGTCTTTCTGCGTAAAACTCGTTAGTTTATTGTGTATATTGTCAAGCAGTGCCTCGATGCCGCAATTAGGAGTTAGGCAGTGACAGATCTGGAAGTTGTGCAAGGTATTTACTGCTATTTGCAATATTTTATTCGTGCTATTGCTACTTATGAGACAAACTCTATTTCCTTGTGGTGTTGTCGCTGAGGTTGTGTCCTTTTTGCGCGGAGATAAAGGCTTAATGGGTTGTTGTGGTTGCCTTTGCACGTTAGGGGACGCATGTTTAGTCAAGGTTTGAACACGATGCTTTAATGGAGTTGAGTTATTGTTGCCCTTTTTTGGAGTACAGTGTTCGCTCGATAGCATTTGACTCACTTTTCTGACTAATTCGTGTTTTGAAGACATGTCCTGCATTGTTTTTTTAAGCTCCATATTCTCTAACGATAAATTATTTATCTCGTTGTGTGCTGCATTTAATTCTAACTTCAGTTTATCTAATTCGCTTTTTAACTTCTGTATTTGTTCATCGTGCTCCTCGTCGGATATATTCGGCAGACTGTTGGTGGTGCCATCTAGCGTCAAGTTATTGCAACTGCCATTGATTGAGTTGTTTGAATTATCTGTCAGTGATTGAGTTCGGGGTGGTGACGATCTCAGTCGAAAAGTGATATTCTCGAAAAAATCCATTTTTAAACGCAGAAAAAGTGTTCAGTCGTTCCTTGGATTTGAACGTGCGACCGCTGAGTATGGCACGGAATTCTAAAAAATCGGTAGTGTTAACCGCCACGCCAACCGTACATTTAACAATACACATGAAATAGACCACTGGATGTTTCATCTAATAAGTACTTGTGGCGGGTATAATATTATTTTACTTTTCAAATTATGATAATTGACGGTTAGTAGATTTTGCAGTTCTTATTAATCACTGTTGTAGATTTTTATTATAGTTATTGTTGGATGTTTTGTGTTGATTTATTTTAAGAGCATCACTGATCTGTATCGTATTGTTTAGGACTAAAAATTGTTTACGGAAGCACAGAAGTTTTAGCACAGTTGTTATTGTTTTTTATGTAAACCACAGTTACTGTTCTTTGTGTATAACTTGATTGTTTGCCAATATTAAAGTTTGAAAACACTGTCACTTCATTATTGAAAGCCTCTTCCACGATTTAACTAAATTTATGCACGGATTTCGGATTAAATATATTTTAAAAGATTTTTTGAACACATAGTCGATATTATGACAGGCAACGATGACGAATGAGAACTTGAAACCATCTTACCGAATTAACTAGTCACAAGTTTAATAATGCTTTTGGAGACAACAATATAATACTACTACAACTTACCTGTATTGTGACATCGGAACCGCACTCTTTACGCTCCGAGCGGGTAGTTTTGTGCAGTTTTATAAATTGTAATTTTGTCGGAATACCCTTTAGATCAGTAAATCAGTCTACTAGGTACTTTTTTAACATAATTTAAACTGTTTTAAATCATAATTGCAAAGTCTGAATGTCGTATGTATGATTAATTACTTAAAATTTAGTCTGTTCTCAGTTAAGTGAAATGTAAATTTCTTTATGAGAATAAAGTCTTTAACCACAAAAGCACACACAAGCAGCACATACAATTATACAGTACGAAGAAAAGGACAGAAACATACGGCATATACCTGTTAGAAAAAAAATTAAAAAAACCCCCAACGCAAAACATAAAAGCGATTATGTAAAAAGTAAAAAATAATACTTTTGTTGAGCCATCAAATGTTTGTTCGTTGAAATGGCGCTATAATGTCGCGGCGGGGTACCGCTTAAGTAAGTCAGTCCCTCAATTTCATTCACTGTCTATTAATTTACCAGCATTTCCGACCAATTTGCTTCGATATTATCAAATTTTTGTTACCACAAAAGCACACACAAGCAGCACATACAATTATACAGTACGAAGAAAAGGACAGAAACATACGGCATATACCTGTTAGAAAAAAATTTAAAAAAACCCCCAACGCAAAACATAAAAGCGATTATGTAAAAAGTAAAAAATAATACTTTTGTTGAGCCATCAAATGTTTGTTCGTTGAAATGGCGCTATAATGTCGCGGCGGGGTACCGCTTAAGTAAGTCAGTCCCTCAATTTCATTCACTGTCTATTAATTTACCAGCATTTCCGACCAATTTGCTTCGATATTATCAAATTTTTGTTGCTAATCTAGTTGTTAATCTTGTTGCAAATCTAGTTACCATCAGTTCGCTATTTTAGATATTTAGTTATTGCTTTAAACTTAGCGGTACCCCGCCGCGACATTATAGCGCCATTTCAACGAACAAACATTTGATGGCTCAACAAAAGTATTATTTTTTACTTTTTACATAATCGCTTTTATGTTTTGCGTTGGGGGTTTTTTTAAATTTTTAATTTAATTTTTATTTTAAATTTTTTAAATGTAATTTAGTTTGGTTTTGTGTGGTCAGTGTGGTCACCTATAATAATATGTTTGAAAGCAAAGTAAACATTCGGTATGCGTCTAAGATCCCTACCGCAGCAAACAAAAGAGCTGATAACTTTAAAACTGCTGAACCGATTTTGATGAAACATGTCTAAGAACCATCGCTAGAGAATCTACTTTCAAATAAAAAAAACCGCATTCAAATCGGTTCACCCGTTAAAGAGCTACAGTGCCACAGACAGACACACAGACAAACAGACACACAGACACACAGACACACAGACACGTCAAACTTATAACACCCCTCTTTTTCGTCGGGGGTTAAAAAGATAGATACACATACATATTTTGTTACGTCAGATATGGGTGAATTACGAGCTATACTGACGTATAGGCACAGAATACTTAATAGTACTACGTACAGAAGGGACACTCCCTTCCCCGCGCTATATCAGATACCGCACCCTCACCCCGCACTTACAGGGGCTAACCGTCGACTCTTTAGCCAGGGCGCTCAAAATCGTAAGAACTGCAGCGCTGTAGGTACTGCTGACACAAACACACAATTTTGCAATTTATTTTGTTTTAAGTTTTATTTATTAGTTTTAATCTCGATGATTCATTTATTTTCCAAGTTTTCGTCGTTTTATAATAATACAATTAAAACTTCCGTAATAATAACATACCAACATTACCAGCTATTAATATTGCTCTCTCTCTTTATTGTCTTTGTTATGTACTTATGTCCCTTTCTTTCACGTTCTATTCATTCTTGGAATTGAAAAGTGAAAACCCTACGCACTAACTTTGTCGCGTCGCCCCATTGCGTTGCCGCGTAATGGTACGGGGCGATCGTGAATTCCATATTTTGTAATTAGGTACCTTAATTTACCATTATTGATGAATAAATAAACCTCTTTACATAATAAATATTATAATATTACTTTTATGTCATTACAAATCCGAGTATTCATAATCAAATATCATTTATTTTATTTATTAGAAATAAATAATTGACCGCTCGGACAAGATCACTTCAAAATAATGCTCGAAACGTTCGGGTAGTTCCGTCGTCGTTCGGTTCGCCCGACGCAAAGCGCAGCACTTTTCGCGCCATTTTGTACGCCACGACATCCAACTGATTCAACCCTACTAAAATTCACGCACACATTTGCACGTGTACAGACGTCATTTGGTTTTGTAGTAGTAATAGGTAATTATTTTGCAAGTTTTGTATGAAGTGTCCGAGGTGTGGTATAGGCGCGACACTGGATGGTGCGTGACTAAGTAAAACCTCGGCAATTGCCTTGCTTTAATATTGCCATTATTGAGCGCGCATTGTTTCGTTCGTGTCATTGCAGTCCTTCGTTGTCTTTCGTCGTGATCTGTGCGTTTACCGGTTATGTCTTATTTTTACCGACTACCTTTTTTTTTACTACTATTCTGTACTATAATTATAGTATTTGTACTATAATTTCACTTCTTGTACTGTATATATCCAAAGTCCAGGATAGTACACTATTATACTATAATTTTACAGTTTTGGTCGTACCTACTAAGAACTCGGAATAAGAACAACTTTTTATTTTTAATCGGTCGTCTGTATAGGCCTCTCATAAGTCAGTGTACATTCTCTATGTCAGTGTCTTAATAAGTTGGTACTTGAATACTTTTACTGATTACAAAGATGGCAACACCTTCTCCAAATGGGTCTTAATTGGTCTATGTCATAGGGAAAGGAACTTGTATGATCTTTGTGTTGTGTAATTGTGTTCGGATGAATAATCAGACAAAAATGTAGATATATTTTGGATACATAGTATGATTTGACTGAAAACAAACCTTTTAAAGAAATGGCCAAATTCGCTCTCGATTATTTAGTATTACCACACGCCATTGGATTATTGCTAATCCATCAAAAAAACTATTCACTATTTCCAATTAATAAATGACTACCTAAGACTGTGTCTATTTTTTTTTAATATTTTGAATAATCGACGTAATAATTGTGTAGTGTGTAACAGATCTGTGTTACGTCGCAGAAAACACATACTTACAGAACTGTTTTTAGAAAGATATCGGAATCACGCAGTGTTATTTTTTGCAGTCTTTTTGTATTTGTTTTTGTAGGTTACTTACCTCTTGTGGAATAATTTCTTGCAATAATAATACAGCTCTCGGTATCTTTCTAGAAAGAGCGTTGTCAATATGTGTTTTCGTCGACGTAACACAGATCGATTACACCACACACAACCATTTTGTCTTTCCATTTCAACGTAAAACCAATCATCAAGCAAAGCCCATATTAGTTTTTATAGTAGTGTTACGGACGCCGACCTAAACTGTAATAGACGCTAACTGTAAATAATAAAATCATATTATAAACATGTTTGAATAAGAATAAGATGTAGCGTTAAGTTTGATAGGTTTAGTGTAAGCATTATAGGTACAAACCATGTTGTATTATATAATTAAGTAGGATAGATAAATAGGTAATAATAATAATTACGAATTGTACATAGTTTCAAGGCCATTTGGGCGCAAAGTAAGCGATCGAGTGGTCGGTCGAGATTTTCATTGTTTATCCCCGCCACTACTTGCACCCAGGTAGCCGTCTATATAAAAGGGCACTAGGTCCGCTTGAATTCAGATCGAAAAAAGCAACTGACTGATACTGAGCTAAGAAGAATAAATGGGAAAATAATCAAGCCTGAAGAATTGTTTTATTTTTCAAAATATATACAGTCCACACTGAACAGTTTGGTCCTTCCGAAGCCGGATAGAAGAACGAAGATCCTGCGGCAACCTGGCCTACTGAACTCCAGACGAAGTACGAAGCTCTGAAGAACGAACACGGCCATCAAGCAAGACTTGTTTCGACCTGAACGACTCACCGAACCGAGCCGACGGGTTTCAACAGGGATATCAAGCCAAGGGGATTATTCACCGTGCCGAAGAAATACCGATCAGAAGAGGTACCAACCTGAACGCGCCGTCGAACACAGCAAACTGAACGTGCTGTCCGGTGCGCGTTGAACGCTGCAAACTGAACGTGCGGCCTGGTACGCGACGACACGAACACGCATAAGAAAATGGTTGTCACTCGAAGCCAAGGGGACGTAGCGGAGATTGAGGAACAGCGACGCATCCAAGAACAAGAGGCGCGGCGTGCCCAGGAACAAGAGATGCGCCGCAGGGAAACTGAACAAATCGAACGCGAAAGAACACGAAGATTCTCACTCGACCCACCGGCGTCGCCATTTTCAAAGATAGCGGACACCAGTACGGCGGCGGGGCCTTCTGGACTCCAAGCAACGACGACCAATGTGACCCGACGAAGAATGGGATCACCGGCTAGGTCAATGCGATCGACAACGAGCGTCACAACTAGACTACGGATGGCGGAACTGGAAGCAGCCGAGAAGTTGGCAGCCATTCGAAGAAAAGAGTTGGAACTGGAACAAGAGTTGATCAAGAAGAGGCTGGCAGTTGAAGTGTCAGTGATTAACGACGAAGAAAGCGTACACGATGATCAAGAACCTGGCCCTCCCCGTGAAGAACCCCATCGAAAGGTGGACGAGTGGTTGAGAACCAACCCCCTCAACCCACGGGGGGAGGAGGGGCCCAGGGAAGAACCGAAGCAAATACGATTCGAAGCATCGGGGGCGAGATCGCCAACCCCGACACGAGCAAGAAACAGCATCGAACATTTGGCGGCAACCCTCGAGAAGATGGCCAGACCCAGACCCAGGCATATCGACTTACCTACGTTTTCCGGCGCAGCCAACGAGTGGCTGCCATTCAAGGCAGCGGTACGAGACACAACAAGCATGTACCAGATCTCAGCGGCCGAGAACATACAAAGACTGAGAAGCTGCCTCAAAGGGGAAGCAAGGGACGCCGTGGCCGCTCTTCTGCACACAGCCACCGAATCTGATGTGATTATGAAGACTCTGGAGCAATGTTTTGGAAGACCAGAAGTCATCATTGATCGGGCGCTGGAAGATCTGAAGAAGCTGCCGAAGCCGGGCACGTCAGCAACAGAGCTTAATAGCTTCGCTATCAAACTACAGAACATCATCTGTGTCCTGAAAACCATCGATCGAAGGGGATACCTATTCAATCCATTGATGACACGAGAAGTACTAGACAAGCTCAGCCCGCATCTACGATCCCGCTGGTGTGACTACGCATATGAACACGAAGGGACGGCAGACCCAGAAATCGTCGTGATGTCACGGTTCCTGATGAGAGAAGCTGACCGGGCGCTGAGATACACATACGCCCCGGCCACAGGCGCTGCAACTACGAAGAAAGAAACCCGACCCGCCGTGATACTAAAGAAAAAGGCGAGCGTTTTCACTACGACCGGGGGAGCGGAGGAAGAAATTGAAAAATGCCCCAAGTGTGGACAAGCCCACGCACTAACACAGTGCCCAAAATACAAGGCACTCGCCGTGAATAAACGATGGAGTTTCCTGAAAGAAAAGAAGATTTGCTTCAAATGCGCTCATAAACATAGGCGCATGAACTGTAAAGCAAAGCCGTGCGGCGTGAATCAATGCCGCCGCCCGCATCACGAGACTTTACATCAAGAACACGACGAGAAGACTGAAGTCGCGAAAGAAGCCGAACAACCTAAAGAGGAAGCAGTCCTGTCCGTGGCTGCTGTAGTGTGGTAGAACCTTTAATTGTAACTATATGTAGTATGTATCTCTGTATGTCTTTATACTCTTTATATTGTATTAACTATTGTATCATCTGGCCAGTAATATACGAGAATTCTTCTTAGTTACATGTGTTTATGTTCGCTCCCTACGTCGCCACCTTACATGGCGACCCTGCCAGGATGGGTGGTCCGTTGGTTCACGCGGATACGGTTACAGAGGCGGCATTACGGTGAAATTCCTGCGGCCAAATAAGGAGTGTGAACTGTAAACAATTGTGTCCCAGTGCAATGTTATTAGATTATTTAGAACGCAATGTTTTATTACGATTTTAATTTGCGTCTACGATTATTGCGCGGCCGTGTTTCCCTGACTTTAAACTTGACCACTAAAAATGGGATCTTCGCAGTCGTACGAAAAGGAGGAAGTAGTTATAGCCCAGGCGGCATCCGGATCTGGGGTAAATTCGGCGACTATTGACCAACTGAGGGGTCACGCATCCACTACAAACTATATCCTCGCTGGAATTTGCGTATTGTTGAGTGTGGGCGCAATTGTTATTGTGTACAAATTGTACCGAAAATGCCACCGTAACTGGATGGACCAGCAGTTAAACGAATTCGCGTTGAAACGTTCTGCGAGTTACTTTCGACGTTGGCAGCAGAAGCCTCCGGAAGACGCCTAAAAGAAAGTTGGTGCGGTTAAAAAAATAAATAAAAAGTGCGTTTGTGCGTATACATAAATAAAGTGCGTGCGTATGTGCGGTAAATTCGCGAATTACTTTCACCAATTCGGCATCAATACGACCTCGGACTGAAATTGGACTACAGATCATGTAATTTTACATTAATATTATTATTATTTTTTATTATTGTACTCGTGTAGGTGTATAATTACCTATGTATGAGATTTACTCAGTTTAATGTGTACTCACTATGGAAATCAATATTCGGTAAGTTACTTACAATTTTACATTTATAATGGGTAGACAGCAGTAAATGGCTGAGGAACTTCTAGAATTATTTGAAAAGTTTAAATATATTAAAGACTATTTAACTAAATTGGGCCCAAGTAAAAGGACGGCTAGGATTAAAAAAGAGAAGAACGCGGAAGCAAACAAATTAAAAAAACAATTTGATATTATTTTAGGAAAAGTTCATTCTTCTTCGAAAACTAGAATTTTCGAAAAAACAGAATTAGAGAATATTGAAAACTTAAGTAGTAAAATAAGTAGTTATTATTTAAAAATTAAACAACTGTGTGAATTAAGCATAGAGAAAGATTCTAGTTCTGTGGGGACTGTCGTACAGAAAAACGCCAATATGGAGAAATTTGAATTGAAAACCGCAATTTCCCTGTTGCCGGTCATGGATAATACTGAAACGGTTACTAAACAACTTATTTCTAACATTGAAATGTACTCCGATATGTTGGATGTGGCAGATAGGGAAAAATTAATAAACTTTGTGTTAAAATCAAGATTGTCGGAAAGCGCAAAACTGCGGTTGGGCGAAGCCTATGAATCAATTACAGATCTGGTGAAAGACATGCGCAGTCGACTATTAAGTAAGAAATCGGATACAGCATTGCAGCAGCAGCTTCAAAGAGCTAGGCAGGATAAGGAAAGCGTAGAAGATTTTGGTAAGCATATTGAGAAATTATTTGTAGATTTGACTATTACTCAAGCAGATGGGGACGCAAAAAAGTATGAGATTTTGAAGTCCGTAAATGAAAGGAATGCCATCAAACGTTTCACTGACGGTTTGAGAAATAGTCGAATCAGCACTATAATAGCAGCTAGAAATTATGGTTCCTTGAATGATGCTATTCGAGGCGCGCTAGATGAAGAAATTTCATCATCGAGCGAATCAAGAGACACGGTGATGAACTTTTATCAAGGAAGAGGAAGAGGTAGGTCTAATAATTTTTACCCTTCGAATTATTTTCGCGGTAGGCGAAGTTCATCTAGCGGATTCAGCAGGGGCCAGCGAACACCTAATCAATCCGAAAGTTTACGCGATCCAACAAATAGCAGGGCAGGTAATAATAATTATCGCTCAAGTGGACGTTACACACGAAGTTTTTATAACAACACAAATCGATGTCAAATTAGTAGACAACAAATACATGCAGCAGAGGTGAACAATAGCAGTAATGATCAGAATAGTGTTGACAATTCAGATTCCCAGAATTATTTTTTTCGGGCATAAACAATTTGCTTATTATTGTGCTAATATAAATTCAGTAATTTTTAAAGTTAACGATGTCAGTTACTCGTGGCTACTCGATACCGGTGCTTCGCTGTCGATTGTCAAACATGAAGCAATGATGAGGGATCAAATTCCTTACCATATAGAGCAAAAACAAATCAAAGGCATTGGCGGAGACGTAATTTCGGAAGGATTTGTAAATTTAAAACTTAGTTTAAATGGACAAGAATTCTATCATAAATTTTATGTGTTTAAAAATTTACCCTTCCGCACTGACGGTATTTTAGGGCAGGATTTTATATGTAAAAATAATTGTATACTCAATTTTGAAACAAATAGTTTAACACTAAATGCAAAAACTGGTCCCATTACGACACCGTTGCAAATGGGAAAATTAGGGGAAAATAAATACATAACCTTGCAACCCAGGTGTGAATCTATTCATTTTATAGGCATAGATACAAATCAGGAATGTGTCATCGCACCAAGCGAATTGTGTGAAGGAGTTTTTCTCGCCAGTATCATAGTAAATCCAAAGGAAGGGAGAATTCCAATAAAAATATTGAACACTAGAGACGAAGTAATCCGACTTAGTTATTTCACTTTTAAAATATATAATTTACAAGATTATTTGATATGTAGCTTTGAAAGAGAAGTGATTAACGCAGATAGGGTAAAGAAAATGTTTACTATGTTGAAATTAGATCATTTAAATTCTGAAGAACAAAAATCAGTCGAGAATATTTGCGCAAAATATTCTGACATTTTCTTTTTACCAGGAGATAAATTAGGCGTTACAAATTTATATCAACAAAAAATTCATTTGAAGGACAATGTGACACCTTCATATGTTAAGCCATATAGACTACCAAAGTCACAAAAACAAGAAATAGATAAACAAATACAGCAGATGTTGAAAGACGATGTTATAGAAGAAAGTCAGAGTGAATGGTGTAGTCCTCTTTTGTTGGTACCTAAGAAGAGTGAAAATTCTGATAAGAAGTGGCGTGTCGTAATTGATTACCGGAAATTGAACGAAAGGATTAAAGATGATAAATTTCCCTTACCAAACATCGCTGAAATTTTAGATTCTCTGTCTGGAGCAGTTTATTTCACTCATTTAGATTTAACACAATCATATTATCAGCTATTACTAGAGCCAGAAAGCAGAAAGTACACTGCTTTCACCACAGACAAACAATATCAACTTAAAAGACTACCTATGGGTCTGAAAATTAGTCCCAGTGCATTCAGTCGGTTAATGACGGTCGCAATGGCTGGTTTAAATTATGAAAAAGCCTTAATTTATTTAGATGATTTAATATGTTTTGGCCGTAATTTAGAAATACATAACAAAAATCTAATTTCTATATTTGAACGATTAAGAAAAGTTAATTTAAAAGTAAATCCAAGCAAATGTCAATTTTTAAAAAAGGAATTGTTATACTTAGGGCACGTAGTATCATCAAAAGGTGTACAACCAGATCCAGAAAAGACAAAAGTTATTCAAAATTACCCGAGACCTCAGTCCAGTGACGAAGTAAAACGCTTCGTCGCGTTTGCAAATTATTATAGGAGGTTCGTACAACATTTTGCTGAGATAACTGTCCTACTAAATAATTTATGTCGTAAGGGAGTTAAATTTGAATGGACAAGTGAGTGTGAAAATTCTTTTTTGCAACTAAAGGAAAAATTATGTAATCCACCCATATTACAGTACCCAGACTTTTCATCAGAAAGTGAATTTATAGTGCGTACAGATGCATCTGGTAAGGCCATAGGCGCAGTTTTGTGCAACTCAAATGATTTACCAGTAGCATACGCAAGTCGTACCTTAAATAAGGCAGAAATAAATTACCCAACCATAGAAAAGGAACTGCTGGCCATAGTGTGGGCGGTACGTTATTTTAGGCCATATCTGTTTGGAAAATCCTTTACAATATTAACGGACCACAAACCGTTGGTATATTTATTTACCATGAGCAATCCTTCTAGCAGATTGCTAAAATTTAGGTTAACTTTAGAAGAGTATAATTACAAAATTGAATATGTAAAAGGCACGAGTAATGTGGCTGCAGACGCATTATCTCGTATAGTGATAACGTCAGATGAGTTGAAAGAGTTGAGTATGCAAGCTGTAAATGTGATGACAAGAGGAATGAAAAGAAAGTCAGAGGAAATTAATAAAGACGATTCTTTGGTGGACAAGTGTTCTACTGATGAACGGACTGATCACCCCGCCGTCGTGGAAATGCTTAAAAAACCAAAAACCAGTATTGAATTGATAATAAATAAAGACCTAAAAAGAGACTTTGAGTTTCTAAAAAAAAGGAGTATTATAGGGCTCAATCCTAATTCTCGATCATGCCAAACGCGAGACGTTTTCGTGAGAGAATTTAGGTTATTTTGCGAGAAAAATAATATACTAGAAGTATATATAATAAAAAATAGTGAAACACTTAAATATGTTAAATGGTTAACCAGTGTTAGTAAAAAGTGGACCGGTCCACGAATTTGTGTAGTACGAGGAGTTAGAAAAATATATGATGATGATGACAAACGGGTTATTTTAAACGATTTTCACTTATTGCCGACTAGCGGCCATGCGGGAATCAGGCGCATGTCAAACAACGTTAGAAAATATTATTTTTGGACAAACATGGACGAGGACATAAAGAGGTATGTAAAGAAATGTGTGAAATGTCAAACACAAAAACATTCTTTACCGACCAAACAGCCGATGGAGATTACGACCACTGCGCAGTCAGCATTTGACAAAATATTTTTAGATATAGTTGGGCCCTTGAGTAGAGATTATTATAACTATTCATATATACTCACAATTCAGTGTGAGCTAAGTAAGTATATAGAAGCTTATCCTTTAGAAAGTAAAGATAGTGTTAGTGTTGCAAAGGCTTTTGTTAATAATTTCATTTTAAGGTTCGGCATACCGCGGGAGATAGCAACGGATCGAGGGACGGAGTTCATGTCTACCACGATGCAAGAGGTTTGTAAATTACTTAATATTAATCAAATTTCCTCAACCGCATATCATCATCAATCGATTGGCGCTCTAGAAAATTCACATAAATCTTTAAATGCATATTTGAGGATACAAACCGACAACGATCCAAGATACTGGAGTACATGGATACAATATTTTTGTTTTTCGTATAATACGACAGTCCACACCGAAACTAAATACACACCCTTTGAACTTGTGTTTGGCAAGAAATGTAATATTCCCAGTAATCTAAGCTCAGGAATAGTAGAACCACTGTACAATGAAAATGACTATGTCAAACAATTAAAATATAGATTACAGGTAGCCCAAAACGATGCAAAATGTAATTTAATAAATAGTAAAATGGAACGAAAATTTGTTTATGACAAGTATACTAACCCTATAAGTTACAAAATTGGCGATAAATTGTTAATTAAAAATGAGAAAGATAATAAATTTGAACCAGTGTATTCAGGCCCATTCATAGTTAAGGAAGATTTAGATTGTAATGTAAAGATAGAACGGAAAGGAAAAGAAGAAATTATTCACAAAAACCGTACTAAACCGTATTTAACGTAGTAAAAAAAAAAAAAAAAAAAACATTGAGATAAATTTTTTTTTTTCTTTCGGTAAGGGCGTGTAGTGTGGTAGAACCTTTAATTGTAACTATATGTAGTATGTATCTCTGTATGTCTTTATACTCTTTATATTGTATTAACTATTGTATCATCTGGCCAGTAATATACGAGAATTCTTCTTAGTTACATGTGTTTATGTTCGCTCCCTACGTCGCCACCTTACACTGCCCGTCCAGCCGCCGGCCCGCGAACAGTCATATTGAAGATGTGTCCTGTCATCGTGTCCGGACCACGGGGGGAGGTGTCGACCTACGCACTCCTAGACGAGGGTGCAACCATTACACTCGTGGACCAGGAGTTAGCATCCAGCATCGGGGCGGAGGGACCATCACAGACACTGCGCTTAAACGGTGTCAACATGTCGCAAGATGAAACAGAGAGCCAGCTTGTGACAATCAAGGTCAGGGGGGCCAAAGAAAAGGAAGCTTACAAGGTCAGAGCGAGGACCATGAAGAACCTTCAACTTTACCAGCAAGCCATCCCTGAAAACCTGCTAGAATATGAGCACCTGAAAGACCTACCTAGGAACGAGGTGTGCTACGAACGCGCGCGCCCCGGGCTCCTAGTAGGAACCGATCATTGAGAGTGCATCGTCTCCCGTGAACTACGAATCGGCGGCCCGAACGAGCCGGCCGCTTCAAGAACTCAATTAGGATGGGTGGTGCATGGAACCGCACCGCGCAGCACCATCATGCAAGAAGGCAAGGTGCTACATCTCTACGAGCCCGACCGATCATCGAACGTGAGCAACCAGGAGCTCCACAACTTGGTCGAGGCTCACTTCAAAATAGAAGCACTCAGCATCCACGGCAAGCCGCGAGTGAACGAAGCGGACCAACGCGCCATCAAGATCGTCGAGACAACAGCGAAGAGAACCAATGCAGGCTACGAGGTGGGCCTACCGTGGCGACAAGATAACATTATCATGCCACCAAGCTACAGCCAAGCACTCCGCCGTCTCAAGAAGATAGAACAGAAGATGGACGCCGATCCAGAGTTCGCTGAGGAATACTCCAGGCAGATCAACAACCTGCTTGAGAAAGGGTACGCGACACTGTGCAGCGGCTCGGAACAAACAAGTCCGGTCTGCTGGTACTTGCCACACTTTGCCGTGAAGAATCCTAACAAACCCGGCAAGTGTAGGCTAGTATTCGACGCAGCCGCACGAAGCAACGGGGTGTGCCTCAACGACGCGCTGCTGGAAGGCCCGGACATGCTGCTTTCGCTACCTGGAATACTCTTCAGATTCCGGGAAAGAGCGATCGCGATAACGGCCGACATGCAAGAGATGTTTCTCCGCATAAAAATAAGACCAGAAGATCAACCAGCCCAGCAGTTTCTATGGCGAGGCAACGAAAGAGAAGCGCCTCCTGCAAAATATAAAATGACGAGCATGATTTTCGGCGCAGCAAGCTCTCCGTTTATGGCCCACTACGTCCGGAACCTCAACGCGGACGTACATGGGCAAGAGTTCCCGCGAGCCCTAGAAGCGATCAAGGAAAACCATTACATGGATGACCTAGTAGCCAGCTACGATAACCCAGAAGAAGCACGAAAGGTGATAGAAGAAACAAGAGCGGTGCACGCGCACGCGGGGTTCACGCTACGAGGATGGAGCTCGAACGAACGAACAGTGCTACGAGACGTACCCACCGAACTACATGCCACCTCTCCCACGCAACTGGGGGGAGAACAGCCCGAGAGTAAAATACTCGGGCTATATTGGAACGCAGAACGGGATGAGTTGGGGTTCAACACGTCCATGAACAGAGTGCCAACTGAAGTACGAACCAGAGCCCGCGCACCGACCAAACGAGAAGCCCTTAGTGCAGTCATGTCCATCTATGACCCGTTAGGACTGCTGAGCCACTACACGATACGATCCAAGATAATACTACAAAGTTTATGGCGCCTCCAGACCGCATGGGACGAACAGATTCCAGCAGAAGAAAACGAGCTCTTTGCGTCCTGGCTCGCGCACCTGACCGGACTGGCTCAGCTACGATTGCCGCGATGTTACCTAACACAGAAGTATGAACGTGTCGATCTACACATATTATGCGACGCCAGCGAACAAGCCTACGCGACCGTGGCCTACTGGCGAATCATAAACAACGACGGAAGTATCGGCGTGGTGTTGGTGACCGCCATGGCCAAGGTAGCACCGAGACGAGCACAGACAATACCGCGACTAGAACTCCAGGCGGCCGTCATCGGAGCAAGACTCGCCGACACTATAAAAAGGGAACATCGAGTCAAGATCAACCAAACAACCTACTGGACCGACTCATCCACTGTAATACATTGGATACGTCACGACATGCGACGCTTCGCACCGTTCGTCGCACACAGGCTGGGTGAGATCGCCGAGCTAACCCAGAAGGAAGAATGGCGATGGCTGCCCACGGAAGTGAATGTGGCCGACGACGCGACGAGGCTCACCGATACTCCACTGAGCACAGCGGACCGATGGTTCCAGGGGCCTAGCTTCTTACATCTGCCAGAAGAACAATGGCCCATGATGTCGACAACGGAAGAAGAAGACGAGGAGGAGGTCCTACACGTGACGCAAGAACCAGGACGAGATAGCTGGCTACCAGACCCGGCCCGCTTCTCGAAATATGAAGTCCTGGTGAGGGCCACTGCACGAGCGCTCGCCGTCATAGACATCTGCCGACGTAAGGCCGTGAGCATGGAGCATCGACACATCCAGCGCGCCGAGACAGAACTTATCCGACGCGCGCAAGAAGAAAGTTTCAAAGAAGAAATAGAGAAGATCAAGTCAGCTCGCCCCCTAACTAAGACGAGCAGGCTATACAGACTGGACCCTGTAATAGAAAACGGGCTCCTCAAAGTACGAGGACGGATCGAGGCTTCCTCGGCACCGACAGAGACAAAGCGACCCATCATCATGGACGGTCGACATGCGCTAACTAGACTGATAGTGCTACGTGAACACTGCGCTGCGGGCCACGCCAACAGGGAGCGCGTGACAAATGATCTACGGCAGCGCTATTGGATCATACATCTACGACCCACTGTGCGCACGATCAAGAGAGACTGCGCCTTCTGCAAGAAGTTGAAGGGGACACCACGGACGCCAGCCACGGGGGACCTGCCGCACGCCCGCCTCGACCCTTTCCACCGCCCGTTCACCAACTGTGGGGTGGATTATTTCGGCCCCATGACCGTTAAGGTGGGCCGTCGCCGAGAGAAAAGGTGGGGAGCGCTATTTACGTGCCTCACCTCCCGCGCTGTGCACATAGAGCTCGTCGCATCCCTATCGACAGACTCTGCGATCATGGCACTAAGAAGAATGGCTGCACGAAGGGGATGGCCGCGATTAATATATTCTGATAATGCGACCAACTTCCGCGGGGCTGATCAAGAGCTCCGCACCGCCTACACTGAATGGCTGCCTGCCCTGAAGGATGTGGGGCTACAACACAGAGTGGAATGGCGCTTTATACCTCCTGGCGCGCCCAATCAAGGCGGCGCGTGGGAGAGAATGGTGCGCTCCGTAAAAGCCGCCCTTAAAGTAACCCTACAAGAGAAGGCGCCTTCAGAAGAAGTACTCAGCACGCTCCTCGCCGAAGCTGAGTTCTGCATCAATGCACGACCCTTGACCCACGTCAGCGTGGACCCCAATGATCCTGAGGCCCTAACTCCCAACCACTTCTTATTGGGGTCTTCGAACGGCCTACCAGTAACGGGACCATGCGACGAAGCCGACCGACGAGCATGGCGAGCTAGCCAAGCGCTTGCCGACTGCTTCTGGCAGCGCTGGCTACGAGAATACCTGCCCACACTGGTACCCCGTGGCGAGCCGAAGAACGACGCGCGGCCGCTGCAAGTAGGCGACGTGGTCGTCGTGGTCGACAGCACACTGCCCCGGAACACCTGGCCTATGGGGGTCGTCGAGCGCACGCATCCGGGAACCGACGGCAGCATTCGAGTCGTCGAGGTGCGGACCAGAACCGGCATCTTCCGACGCCCAGTGAGCAAGCTCGTCGTCCTGACGAAGAAAGAAGAGGCTGCGCAGGCTTCGCCGGGGGGAGAACTGTTACGGACGCCGACCTAAACTGTAATAGACGCTAACTGTAAATAATAAAATCATATTATAAACATGTTTGAATAAGAATAAGATGTAGCGTTAAGTTTGATAGGTTTAGTGTAAGCATTATAGGTACAAACCATGTTGTATTATATAATTAAGTAGGATAGATAAATAGGTAATAATAATAATTACGAATTGTACATAGTTTCAAGGCCATTTGGGCGCAAAGTAAGCGATCGAGTGGTCGGTCGAGATTTTCATTGTTTACCCCCGCCACTACTTGCACCCAGGTAGCCGTCTATATAAAAGGGCACTAGGTCCGCTTGAATTCAGATCGAAAAAAGCAACTGACTGATACTGAGCTAAGAAGAATAAATGGGAAAATAATCAAGCCTGAAGAATTGTTTTATTTTTCAAAATATATACAGTCCACACTGAACAAGTAGTTTAGTCATTAGTCCATAAAACGCGCACAGGTAGTCGATAAAATTAATAAATAACAAAAACACAGGTGTAAACGCACAGATCGAAACGACGGATGACGTACGACTGCGACGCGGTCCAAGCGGCGCTGGCGCATGCACACTTCGGTACCTACCTGTTTTTATCTACCTGCCAAATGTGCGAGCGAGAGAGAGATATTTTGTAGGGTTATACAAACATTTAGTGACTGTACGATATGTTTCCACAATGCTAAAAGTAAAAACTTCTGTTTTATTAACAAATGTATATTAACTTTTTAAATGTTAAATAATTTTATTTTCCCATTGGATACTTTAAAAAAATACATATTTTGAAAAGTGGGATTGAATTCTTCAATTTAAAACTGATTTGGTCTGTGCAGGCGAACTTTCATAAAGTGGGTCAGATACGCCCAATGACCTTTATGAGAAAAGTTAAATTATCTTCCCCGCTCTGACTAGGTTAGGTTATATAATAAGTGTTTTTTTTTTCAATATTCAAACAGCCCACAAGAAAGCGACCCTTACCATGATAAACTAGGGGCATTTATCTATATATCCTCACAATTTCATTTCTGTCCGCCGCGCCGTGGGTTTTTCTCCCATACTATTTGCCCATTGACCTTTTCTCAGAAAATGCAATAAAACGAAAAAATCTCGAAACCAAAATTTCTTTTAAACATTATGTGAAATTTTGAGCTATTTAATAAAATGTACACTTTAATTACTCAAAAAACGTAAGATTCCACGTTACATTGATAAACAAAAAATTGCAAATCGAAATATACTACTATAATTAACAACCAAATAAGTTAATATTTAATAAAATATTGTACATGTCTTATGTACAATATTTTGAGAAGTTGTAAAATTTTCTTTAAATTATTTGCGGTAGATGCCCACTTATTGCTTTTTTTTTATTATTTTTCTTCCAGCGACTGAGACCACGCATAAATTAAAAACAAACATACAAACGAAAAAATATTTAAAATAATAATTAAAGATATAAAGGTAATCAAAGGGTGTTTTCGAAATATTTTGTATTTTATTTTACATATTTTTTCGTTTGACTACTGTTTTTTGACTTGAACAATAGATTTTTCTTATTCATTTATGCGTGGTCCCAGTCGCCGGAAGAAAAATATTAAAATTAAATGGATCTGGGACCGTAGTCCTCCAAAACCTCAAATAGCGGACATATTACTTCTGATAGGTATTTTTAATACATTTAGAATTGTACTTTGTGTTTGTCATGCAGTGAGACCATAATACGCTATCATAGTTCTTATTATTATTTTTATGTCTGTACATTATTTTTTACCGACTTCATTTATTATTATTTTACAATGTATTATTATTCACATTTATTCATCTTCTTAACATAGTTAATATATTTTTAAATATAAGTAAATAAAAATCAAAACATTTAAAAATATAAAAAATAGTAGCCCACCGGTATCGGGAACAGGGTTCAAGCTACCGGTGGTTAGGGCTCCTGAGAGAGGAACCTCCTGACTATGCGCGCCGTGTCCAAGAGTACCGCTTTCTGTATCAAGCCCTTGATCCAGCTGCCCAACGAGAGCCTTCTTAGGTGTTGGTCGAGGCTCTTGGAAATGAGTCCATTGGCCGTAATTATTATTATTTTTAACTCGAGGCCATGTAGTACTAAACCACACCCGCGACACTCCATAGAAACGAAACGATAAAGTTGCCTACACTACTACTAAAAAAACAGACTACTGATATGTGAGTGTGTGTGCGTGTCTACGCGCCGCTTGAACAAAAACGCAGTTCCCAGAGCAGTCGTTCGGCGCGGGGAGAGGTGAGGAACGGTTTCAGAGGAGGGCGGACCGTGTCGCTACTGTACGGTAGTACTAATATTTATACTGTGACTAAACCTTTGAAGGGCGTACCAGAGGGCCGGAACTCGTAAAGCCTAGCCTAGACAAAAGTCCTTGGTTGACAGGTAGAGAATTTCTGAGGCATTAAGTCCGCCTTTGTACGAAGGCCAACACAACAAGCTACAACAATCTGTCAAATTTCTTTGTTCGATTTTCAACTTTATTACAATAGCATAAGGTTCATATTCAATTGGAATAACTAGACAGTTTGGTATGGCTTGATGTGCTGGCGTCTGTACCATTATATTATTATTATTAGTATTATTATATTATTTTGTGCGAGAAGTATAAATATACAAATTGATTAGCCCGTTAGAAAACTTAAAATGAAGTGAGAGAGAAGTACTGTTATTTATTTGGAAATTGAGATTGACATCTTTATAGGTATATCTCAATGGATTAAAGTTACTAAATGTTTCTTGTGTTTTACGTATAACTGAAGCATTGATTGAAAATGCGTACCCATCTACTCTAAGCAAGCTTCTCGAAAATATATTAACAAACCTAATTAAAAATTCCTTGAAATCTCAAAGACCCAGAACACAATGGATACGAACGTTACCTACCCACCTGAATCTAAAAGTTTGTGTAACTAAATCATGTATTCATATGGCTATATCTTTCAGGACGCTAGTTCTATCATTTATTGCAGCCGTTTGTCCATGCCAGTCGGATAAAGGGTTTAGGAAGCTACGGTGTTGGGTAGAATCTCAGATTGTGAAACAAAAGGCAAATGGACCGCGCGGAACACAGAGTGAAGCTAAAAAAGCAAATACAAATTCAAAAGCGAATACCTACAACGCGCTTCGTGCTGTACAATAATATTAAAATACATATACAATTTGCCACACCACGCTTGCCCAAACGCGAACTCCACTCCGCATGCCTACTCCATCTACCGTCTGTCCTTCTGCAGACGTGGCCGGTCTACTTCCACTTCAGCCTGCTGATTCATCGCGCAACGTTAGTGACTTTAGTTCTCTGGCGAATGACTTAATTACGAATTCTATCCACCAAAGAAACCGCGAGATTTGCTGTAAAAAAATTCTTAGGTAGAACATTTTAAGAGGCACCGTATGGTATAATTTTTTTGGTTTTTGAGCTGATAAAGGTGTTCGATAATGCCACTTAGGCTCCTCCTCTTGCTTTCTTTCAAATATAGATAGTATAGATAGATAATAATAAAGGCTTGTTGACCTTTTACTTCATAAAATGCCTGTGTAACAATCTTTTACCTTCTGATTGTTGAAAAAGCTCTATACCCTCAGCCGATATAGGCCTCTTTACCCGCTGCCAAGGCTCTTTACCACCTACCGGCATTGGCCTCTGTTCCAGCGGCCGAAATAGGCCTGTTTACCCGTTGCTGGGATAACTCGTTGCTTCTACCAAATCACATCAACCTATTACACATGATGATTGCCATTTTTACACATGACTTAACGATATCCTTTTCCCAAAAATCAACAATTATAAAGAAATCATATCACTATATTCAACAAAGCAGTTCCCAACATCTGCTTACTGTGTTGGAGCAATCAACTAAGCGAATTAAGTGGTTATGTCCAATAATAAGATCTCGTAGTGAACACGTCACATGGATACGCCCTGCTGTTAATGAGATTCCGAGCTTGCTTACCGTTCACGAGACGGTGGCGATAAGATTTCCTAAATTGAAAGATGGTGTCAATTCTGTTGAACATGAGCTTATTTTAAGCTATTTATATCTCTTTCTCATCAATAAAATAAGAAAGAGAGAGAGAATGTTAATTAACGTCAATTTAAGCTGATCTAAAATGTTCATGCAATTATAGTTTTCATGACAGAACTTATTGATTAAAAAACACGACGAAGTTCAAGAAATAACTAATTTGACATACTTACCTATACCCTGTTCACAATAAGATTAGACATTTACTCAAACCTTTTTTACAGTCCGTTTAACCGATTTTGACTTCTATTGCGTTGGTAGCATGACAAATGGCAACTGCAGTAAACAGTTGTATTGTAACCACTTTTTTTGCCTCTAATGTAATTCTTGAGCCTACGGAATAGAAGTCAAAATCGGTTAAAGGGACTGTAAAAAAGGTTTGTATTTATGTCTAATCTTATTGTCAACAGGGTATAGTTAACTTAGTTCTTATCTGTCGCCGTCTTATTCTTCAGATGCCTGGCAGAATTTTACTTTAGTTTCTGAACAAGGAAATAAGCGTCATTATGAGTACTATTCATTTTCTAAATAGGCACATTGTAATAGACATGTGTCTCAGCAATGTGTGTGTGCCTTGTTTGTGTATGTGTGTTGTCCTTCATTCACGAAGGAATGGAGTAGTAGATCGATGTGTTTTTGCATCCACATAATTCGACACGGACTACTCGGTTTGCGCAGTGATAGAATGATTGACTGCTACAGGAATAAATACACGCGCTACGGCGCTTATGTGAGTTAATAATATATTTGTAATCGCACCTAAGATATGGAATATTGCCATCGTAAAGACCAACTTTTTTTTTATAAAGAAAAAAATACATTTCTCTACTTATGTTCATATCAACATGTGCCACCACACCACACCACAGCACATACCTATAGGGCCCTTTTCCTGTCATGCGTATTTTCACCCGCGTGTTATCTGGTCCGCGTGCAGGCTGCCCGCATCCTATCATTTCATACATGTGTTTCCTATCATACAGGCAGCACGCGCGCGGAACGCGGATTGGCTGCGGGCGTGCAGTCCGCATGCTTGCTAACCAGTTGTTTTTACTGTGACGCGGCGGGTCACACGACGACACGTACGACATTGCAACGATAAACGAAATCTTTGTCCTGCGTGTGGCCAGGAGCGTGCTATCACCCGCATGCGGACCAGATCCGCGCACGGGCGAAAATACGCATAACAAGAAAAGGGCCCTCAGTAAGTGAAATAAAAATTATGAGCGTGTGAAAGAGGTTCTCTTCACATGCCCCTACCAAGACAAACGATTCTGTTAGGGTCTTGACTTGGACTATGAAATTAAAAGCAGTGGACTGTATAACTGACAACGTATATCCAAATATAAATGTACAGTATTCGAAACCAATAAGGCGCACGTATGTCGTTGGTGCTTCTCGCTAGTGAAGTGAGTGAAGGCCCGGCGGCCTGCGTCCCGCACGCCGCACCTCTCGCCGCTACCCGACGCCGCCCGCCGCCTTCCGCTGTCTCACGACAGCAGCCGAAGATTGCCGAGTGGTCGGAGGCGCCCGAACAGATTCCCTTTCAACTTGCAACTCACTGGCACAACTTTCAAACTTCTCCGAATAAAAGCATTTCTGACCATTCTGGTCTACCTAATCACAACATTCTCATCTCCGCTAGATACAATCTTTTTTCACGCCCAACAAGTCTTATTTTCATGAAAATAAAGTTTTATTTTGGGAAGTTCGTCACATCTAAACAGGCTCACAGTTATTAGGCGGGAGTAGACCAAAGGCAAATGTTCTAAGACATAAGCTTTTGTATATGAAAGTGTAATGTACTAAGGGTATACGAGGGCCGGTTGTAATCCCACTGACTTTCAACAACAAACCGGTACCAGATAGGCAGGGTGTAGGTAGGGATAGTGCTTATGTTTTTTTATGAGATTCCCTGGATTCTGAGATTATAAGAATTGAATAGTTTTTTTTTTACTTATTAATAGTACAGAGACCAGCACATCAAGCTACAACAATCTTCAACTTGATTACAAAAGTATAAGGTTCATATTCAATTGGGAAAATTTTACAGTTAGGTAAAGGTTGATGTTTTTAGGGTACCGTACCCAAAGGGTAAAAACGGGACCCTATTACTAAGACTCCACTGTCCGCCTGTCTGGCTGTCTGTCACCAGGCTGTATCTCATAAGATACAGCCTGGTAACTCAACTGTCAACTGTCTAGCTATCACGGTTCATAAACCGTGATAGCTAGACAGTTGAAATTTTCACAGATGATGTATTTCTGTTGCCGCTATAAAAATAAAAATTTAAGGGGGGCTCCCATACAACAAACGTGATTTTTTGCCGTTTTCTTGCTCGATGTCTAATGTTGTACCTACCTATATGGTACGGAACCCTTCGTGCGCGAGTCCGACTCGCACTTGACCAGTTTTTTCATTAGTTGCTTCACACTCTGGTTTCCTTCATTATCATGGGTGCGTTTATACAAATATAAATACTTACACACTCAAATAACCAGACCCGGTAAAACTACCTGTAGGTCTTACAAATATATGTCCCGAGCAGGAATCGAACCCGACGAACCCGTGCCAAGCAGCACAGCAGCCAGTCGTGCAGTTACAACGCCAACCGTGCCGTGCTTTCCTACAAGGCTGCTCGGGGATTTGATGTGAATTTGCTGTGATACAGAAGAAATTCCTAATGAAGGACAATGGTCTGAAGCTAAAACAAAATGTTTTAGGAATTCTCTGGAACTTGGAGCTCAGTAGGTCGATTCTGTAAAATTCAAACAACAACTCGCATCTCACATCGCTATTCACTCTCAATTGGCATAAGTTTCAAAATGACCTTGATATATTTGACACTTTGAATCAGGTTTGAGTGCGAAGTGAGCGTCGAAGTGACGGGGAAATTACCTTACAGAATGCCACTTCTTACGTCATCTCATATAACTTTATCTGTCAAAATCTCCCTGTCAATTTAGTTCAACTCGCTAACTCGCTCGCAAGGGTGCCGCTAGTGTAAACTCGAATTATCAACCGAGTTTTTAGAATTCCAATCAAGAAACTCACAGCGGATTCAGATTCGAAGTTTAGAATAAGGTCTTACAGAATCACACCCCTGGACAGGGGAAATCATTTTTAGCTGAGGTGAGCTAAAAATCATTTATTTAGGATGATTTTCCTCATTCTATATTATCTTCCTGTTTTAACTTCGGTAGCCATTTTTTTTTATAAATAGCTTTGCATTATAACGCACTGCTTTTAGAGTACCTAAACAAAACGTCAAAGAAGAACTACAAAAAAAGAAGATTTCTATTGCCGTTTTATGCAAATTTTCCCTGACTTCCTACAAAGATCTACCACATACCAGTGGCCTCACCACTGGTATGTGGTGACTGTGGTGTGGCGTAACAACTCGATTAGTAGTGTCTATTATTTTCAAAAAATACATATTGTCACACTGCATATTAAAATTAGAGTCAAATCACACCGAGATGGCAGCGGTCGGCAGCGGCCTGCCGTTCAGCCGCGAGCCGTTCTTTTCCTATGTTCTGATACTATGCCTTGATGTTCAAAGATAAAGTTGAAAATTGATTGTCAGCAAAACTGCCGGCCACTGCGCTGCCGACTGCTGCCATCTCGGTGTGATGTGACACTAATACATCTTTTGTTTCTTATTTAAAAAAATCGTTGCCTTGCTCCTCTACAACTAAAAACTTGACAGCACGGTTGGAGCTGTGGTTGAGCGATTGACTATACTATACAGGAGAAACTCCTAGTGTAAAGCAACGTTTAAAAAAACTCACACAAATAACCACCATTGTCTAAAAGACCTATAATTTTAAGTAAAGTTTAACTTATTATAATTTCTGCTTCGGTTTCCTTGTTTTACTATTAAGCCTTCGCCACTGCATCTTATTTAGTATTAATCTTTCAGCATTAACATCTTCGTTGAAAGTCGAGATTGCTCCACAAAAATCCATGAGCTCATGAGCATCTATGTAACATAGTAATTTAACTGATGGCGAGCCGTACGCTAGCCCCCACATAATTTGAATTCATTAAGTTATCTTTAATTAAATAACCTTACTAATTTGTTTCATAAATTGAAGGTAGAAATTGTGTGATTTTTTGTGTTAAGATTTTAGTGTTTTTGGTCCTTAATGGTTTTGGGGTTTTTGGTTTTGATCTGTTTCGGGTATAGAACAAGTAAGGTTTTGGCCTTGTTAATTTTGGACTTAATATAAAAAATAATTCAGGGACACTTGTAGACGGCAGGTACCTACTTATATTTCTACAAACGGTATTGTAAAATCTGAATTCCAGGTCACTTAAATCTAGACTAATATTATAAAGAAGTAAAATTAGTTTCTTAGTTTGAAAGCATGTTTGTAAGTTTGTATTTAGGAGGTAATCTCCGAAACCCATCATCCGATTTAAAAAAAAAATTCAACTGTAGGAAGCTACATTTTTCCTGACATTGCATTAATTATCAAAAAAATTGGGATCCTTGAGGAAATTCACGCGGACGAAGTCGCGGGCAATGTGCTAGCCTCTAATAATGCTAAGCGACCAGTCGTAACTGGTCGTTTTATGTTTGCTGCTAACAATGAACTACCATCGTTTTTTTTTTCGACCGTATCTCATCATCTAACATCATCGGCCAAGCCTTTCCCCAAGTATGTTGGGGTTGACTTCCAGTCTAACTGGATGCAGCTGAATACCAGTGTTTTACATGGAGCGACTGCCTGTCTGACCTTCACAAACCAAGGAAAGGTAGTATCTACTGTGATGGACACACCAATTTACTTTCTAACTTTGTGTATTGAAAAACGCCATTGACTATAAAATAACTTATAGAAGAGGTTCAGCTTCTCATTCCGACCTCGCCGCCGAGGTCCCTCGCGACGACCCCGTAACGCCCCCCCCCGACCCTTGCTAGCGCCAGCCCGCGTCGCTGAGCCCTTAGCTTTAAAATAGCCCCTAATTAATGGAGACCCGATCCAGCCTGTCCCTTTGCTGCCCTCTCTCAGTGGCGACCTAAGCCGAGGCTCGTACCCCGCAGGGGGTGCCCTTAGCGTAGTCACTTAGTTTATAAGTTTTTGCCCTGGCTGGAGGCCCTAAAAGTCACTTTTAAGGCACCACAGGATTGTCCGGTTAAGCAGTAACCAACCCTCAGGTTGAACTGCAGAAAAAAAAAAAAAAAAAAAAAAAGGTTCAGCTTATGAATGCTCAATTTTTGTTCCGTTTGGCATTACCACAATCCATTACATTTAAACTTGACATAAAAGTACTTAAGAAATCCCCATAAATGGTCCATAATTCATTGAGTACTAGGAATATTCAGGACGTCGACTTGGAGGAAACCTTTATACCCAGCCGCGTGAAAGCGAATGCTAAACGGAAAAAAAGCTTTATTACAAAAAATACAACCGCCTTCAATATCTAAAAAGTGATAAATAACTTTAGCACTGACAGTACACACATGACTTTAGATTTAGAAATCGGTGACTTTGTTCTGTTTGTTGTCTATATTGCCACCGACTTCCAAATCTAAAGTCATGTGTGTACTGTGCTAAAGTTATTTATCACTTTTTAGTTCTTATCATCCAAATCCATTAAGAACCGGCAACACAGTTAAAACAGAAGAACTCCAAAGATTGAAAAAACTATGAAAACGTCGTCTATGTAGATTTTTTTGGGATTTAATTGATTTTTCAAAAAGTGCTAAATCAATTTCGATAAAATTTATATGGGACCACCCCTGAGGCATACCCTATCCATTAGAAAAATAATTTTCAAAATCGATTTACATTTGCTGGAGAAATCGCATAACAAATATACAAAAAAAAATTTAAGTCGAAAAGAATAGGTTTTCAAGTCTATGATCCTGGACAAAAAGTCACACTAAATAACTTTAAAATCATTCCAACCATTGTAAGTTTTTAGGTAAAATCAATATTTATAAATGGCGAACTGAGATAAATTTGTTCAGCACTTTTCAGTCCACATGAAACCTGAAAATTTAGGAAAACAGAAAGATTTTTATTCTAATTTGAACAAAATATATGTGAAACCTTCCAATTTAGTTTAGTCGAGGGCAAAAACTAATTTTATTTATACCATCGATATATAGATGTGTACCGACATAGTGTAATTTATTTATCTATATCCTGAATGACGTGTTTCTGTTTCTCAAAACCTCTAGTGAGAATGCAGAGCGTATGATTAAAGACATAGAGCTTATTTTACAAGAAGCTTTTGTGATTTGGAATCCAACATTCGAGTCCACGTTCTTGCAAAACTTTATCTGCAGTTACTAAACATGAAGTATTAAAGTCAAATTTAATTAACTTAAACAAATAAAACAGTGTCGTGATGGTCCAGTGGCCAGTGGGCAGTGGTTCGCAACCGGGCAACAAGTAAACAGTTTCTATTTTACTATGCGAAAGCGGTGCACATCCCTGGTGCGCAGGGTTCGGGCTAACTCCAACGGCATCCTAAAGGCATTCGCGAGATTCGATTGCCGGCACCTGAACCATTACCTACTGCATGGTTCACTTACTGAGCAATCGAAATCAGTAACATAATAATGTGTAATTTAATTATTATGTATTGTATGTGTTATTGTATTATTTTACTACGTGTAATGTATGTGCTCCTATATAATATATAATATATGATACTAGACACGACCTTCAGCAATGAAGATACCGACTAAGAAGAAGGAAGTGTGTGCTAAATGGCTATGATACTTTGTTGGTCGAAATAAACGTTTACTATTACTAAAAATTTTTTAGCCTGTTTTATTCCACTGCAGTGCAAAGGTCTTCCTTTCTCCTTTCCAATTCTCTTTGTCCTGAGATAGTGTGGACCTATTTCTCTTTTAAGCGTCAAGCTTATTCCGCCATCTTCGTTTGGGTCTGCCACGATGTCGCTGAACGTTTACCGGGACACAAAACGTAGCTCACGATCCTTTCTATATGTGGCAGACATTAGCACCACAAACCACTAACTTTAAGTTGTTCTTGGTACGAGTTCCAACCGAACATCTATAGACCTTTATGAGGATTTTTGGCCGAAAGTGGTCGTGGACGTTTCCGAAAACGGTTGCACGACACCACGGTGACTTTTGTTTTTTTTTTCGGAATGGCATCTCGCAGGTCAACCTAGGAGGTTGTCGGCTGCTTAACCGAACTTTCCTGTGGTGCCTTAAAAAATATTATTTTTAGGGCCCCCAGCCAGGGCAAAATAACTTACAAACTAGCATCGTCAGGGTCGGTCAGAGTATGTCTCGGTCGTCGAGTCTTACTAATATGAGACGGAGCGTACCGGGCGGCCGATACCAGCAAAGGATTAGATTGCTTCTCAGCAGTGTCGAAGAAGCGCTTGTCCACGCTGACAACGTAACGATTATAGTTATAGTTGATAATGTTTTGTTTGATGTTAATTATTGTTTTTATGTATTTTTCTATGGCATCTCAGGCAACTAAGGCCCTGTTGCCTAATAGTAAAATCACAAAGTACGTAAGGCTGCGTCGCGCCCGAGCAGAGAGACCGCTCAGAACAAACCGCCATTTTACCACGCACACATTGACATTACGTTTATAGACATTCTCAAGCAGTTTTAAGCAGACTTCAGACTCGACTATGACGTGTTGTCTAAATGAATAAATGAGAGACATTGACATTTCACGACGAACAAGAAAATTGTGTTTTAAAAAATTGCAGAGTTCCAACCAGTGTCAATAAAATTTCATATTGTTACAAATAAAACCTACAGAGTCAATACAGCAGCAGCCCTAGTGAGTCTGGCAAGTTTAGGTAATTATTTTTGAAGATGGCGGGAGCGGTCCTTCTGTACTCTCTATATTTTGTGGTAAAATGTTTATAATTATTATTAGCTAAATTTATAACATGCCTGTGTTTTCATCGGTGATTAAAAAGAAAAGAAAGAAAAACCATTTATCCACGCGAAAGCGATGCACATAAATAATTATTATACAACAATATTACAAAGCTTTAAAACTAAACAAGTAAAAAAGAGAAATATAGCAAAAAGGCAGCTGTCTGCGCAGGAAAACACGAACCAAGGCGCTGGTTTTCAGCGTCGAAACATCATTTACATAAACTTCACGCACAAAAAGACGCTGATTGGCACGGCGTGGTTATAAAAAACATACTTGTGGAATTGCGAACCTCTTCCTTGATGTGAAGTCGGTTAAGATGGAAAGGAACGCTTTGACTGTTCATGCGAATATTAAACAAAGGTTTAGCTTGAAGAGGGTGACTCAATAAATACGAACTGTGACAGTCGGGCCGAATTGTGATGAATGCATTCGATAGGGATATTTTCATTCAGTCCTATTTTATTTAAGTTGATGCTGGTCGTGTGTAAGAATTATGGCGGTTGTAGTGTGTACAACAATGACTTTCGCTTCCCGTTAAATAATTTCACCTATAATAAACGTAAAGAATAATTAATAGATTATTGAAAATATTCCCTTTTTTTTTTGTAACTTTAGTAATAACGTAAATCTCGTCGTTGATTTGTAATTGAATTTGCTGACCATGGAGTTTTAAACCTGATAAATGTTATAAAAAAGATTTGATCATAGTAACAATTGAATTTTATAACTTTTTTAAAAATGAAAATAGAAGATGCTCCCATGCATTTTATTAGAATCTTATCTATGCAAAATTAAGACTGAGCATTAAGATAAGTCCTTTCTGTTTATTTTACCTCTTTACCTATGTAAATTGACAATGTTCTGGTTGAGGTTTAGCTAGAAAAGGCTAGAATTGAATTTTTGAAGATTATTAAATAAGATCATCCATTTGTTCTATCGGTGACCTTTTATTAGCAATCATCTCTTTTAATAATTATTCCAATTCACTGATCGGTCATCGCTGCGTACGTATTATTTCTGCTGCCCGTACTAATGACGTAATACCTCTGTCTAGCTTTATCCCAATAGCTTTATCCCAATTAAGTATGTTTGGGTCGGCTTCTAGCAGTGTTTCATATGGACCAACTGCATTTCCGACCTTCACAACTCAGTTACTGAGTAATAGGTATATGATTACCGTTGGCAAGATTGGTTGTCAGTCATTCTGGCTTCTGACGACTGTCAAAGATCTACGAATGACAGTCGGGACCAAAGGTTTTACGTGCTTACCGAGACACGGAGGTATCGGTATGAAACGGATGGTCACCCATTCATAATAATTCTAGCAGTGTTTCATATGGACCAACTGCATTTCCGACCTTCACAACTCAGTTACTGAGTAATATATGATTACTGTTGGCACGACTGGTTGTCAGTCATTCTGGCTTCTGACGACTGTCAAAGATCTACGAATGACAGTCGGGACCAAAGGTTTTACGTGCTTACCGAGACACGGAGGTATCGGTATGAAACGGATGGTCACCCATTCATAATAATTGACGTAATTACTGATTCCTAGAAAATAGTTAATACCCCCGTTGTACCAGAAGTTCCCCAAATAGTGAAGCACGAGTGATCGTGTCCTGCGTGTCTTTATGTCTAAACACTGTCAGAAATTAATGGACTGCTGCTTGATGACTGCTACTGATGGCACGAAACTCGCGGCTAAGTTATTGACCGGCTGAACTTAGACTGTCATCGACTTAGAAGAAGAAGATGCTAATAAGAATGTCCACAACCAGGATAATAATTGTAGGTATGTACTTATACCACTAAGGTGGAAAACTGGAAATGACCCACCTGATGTTAAATGGTGACTGGTAAGGAGGCTCATGACACCATACGCAACACACGCGTGTTGCAGGTCTTGCAGAAACCTATTGACACCCTTTTTGAAGACCCCATCCTTGCAACTTACTAACTAGAACTACTTCTATAGGGAAATCACGGCAGGTAGCTCATCCCACATACTTAAAATGTTGCTGAAATACTTGGTGATACTTTTAATGTGACCCAGCCACTCCTGCAACTATTGCTGCAGTACTCAATTCTAATCATTCCACGCGCCAATTCTTTCTCTCCTGACGATGGTTGCAATATATTGCCAGCAATATTATTAAATATTGCCGGGACATACTTGGCAATGTTGCAGATATTACAGTAAATGTATTGCCAAAATTAAACACAAAACTACGCTCAACACTGATAATTCATAGCTGTTGATTTATCTATGTCTGAGCGAAAATCATTCAACGCTCGCATAGTCATTAGATGCATCAATCATTTTGTACGGTTAAAACTAGATGATCCATCACTTAGTGTACCCAAAATTCTAGTGTTTCAATAAATTTGGAATTCGAAAATAAAATATTTTCGGAATGGAAGGTAAAACAAGGTGGCCAAAAGCTCTTATGGCTGCTGAATAATGATAATTTACCCAATCTATAAAATACGCTGTTATTTTGTGTCTTTTACTTAATTCTGTATTTTTGTTTCTTTTTTGGTTTGGCTAATCTCCGAAACAGCTGGCCCTAAGTTGACGGGTCCTTCACTGTCAGATAGTTGATGTTACAAGAAGTGACATAGGTTTTTCTTGTGGCATGCTTTTGCGACATGACTTTAGTTGCAAGAAATTAGTCGCATCATGAATAAGAAGTCTTTAGGCGCTATATGAATTGTTTGTGTTTTGAGGATCACTTTGTTTTTTGTTCTAGCATCAATACGGGTGGAGAAAATAGTTCTTATTTTGTTATTTATTTTTCTTTCTATTTGTAATTATTAGGGTTCATTACTTACCAGAAGAGTGCTCAACGGGACCCAATTACTTAGCCACCGCTGTCCGTTCGACTGTAGCTTTTCAACCGTAATAAAAATACACTTGAAATTTTCTTAGTGTATATAGAGTATACAGTATATAATCGCGGTAATAACTAATAATAAAAAACTTTTAATGAAAAAAGAGATAAAAACTTTTATGAAAAAGAGAACCGCCTTTAAAAAAAAACTAAAAAGTGATAAATAACTTTAGCACAGAACACACATGACTTGAGTTTCGGAAGTCGATGGCAATACAAAACAACAAACACAACAAAGCCACCGACTTCCGAAACTCAAGTCATGTGTGTTCTGTGCTAAAGTTATTTATCACTTTTTAGCTTTTTTTTGAAGCCGGTTCTCTTTTTTCAAAAAAGTTTTTATTTTTCACTTTTTAGTGTCTCCTTATCACCTAAATTCATTAAGAAACGGCAACACTGTTAAAACAGAGATTGAAAGTTCTCCAAAAATGGAAAAGATGGAAGAAACGAAAATGTCTTCTCGGTTTTTGTTGTTTTTTTTCAAAAAGCTCTTTCAAAATTTCTACTTGTTGTATACTAAAACCTTCTCCAGAATGTAACAAACACTTTTGTGAAAACCGCATCAAAATCGGTTCAGCCAAACGGGAGATAATCGATACATACAAACATACGGGTCGAACTGATAACCTCCTTTTTTTAAAGTCGGTTAAAAATAAATCAAAGTTAAAAATTAAAGGGGGTTCCCATACAAAATGCCTGGTTTTTCGGAGTCCGTCTGTTGAACGATATTATCGTAGACACTTATAAAAGTGTCATAAAGTATGAATCTATTACTATACCGCGGTAACCACAAATTATAAAAATAAAATAAAGTCAGAAATTACACAAGAGCTGATATGTTTATAAGGGCGATTTGTACTCGATCTTATGCATTACATTTCATTATCATATTGTGCGGTGGTACGGAATTCTTCTTTTGCGAGTCTCACTCGCACATAGCCAGTTTATTTGTAGTACAAGTTGTTATAACTTTTCTAATTTCTCAGTAATCAGAGGCCTGTGTCTGAACTTATAATTCCAATATAACAATGTTACAGTTGCAATTTAGGCCATTTTAGACTCCTTTTTCTAAGCTTTTACATGGTCAGTATTATTCAGTATTATTCATATTTTTTTACATAGCACAGGAATTTAGCCTTACTAGAAGACCTGTTGCCAAGTTTTAAATCAATATAATTAGTACAATATAGAGATTCTTTGATTCATCATCATCATATCAGCCTATTGCCGTCCACTGCTGAACGTAGGCCTCTCTCGGAGATCGGCAACCAATCCGGTCTTAAGCAGCCCACAACAATCCCCTACCAGTTAGCTTCACCAAAGGGAAATGCCAGAAACTCTATAGAACTTTGCCCCACTCAATAAAAGTCATGTGCAATATGTAGCATCTTACTGTTTATTTATTGCTGATAACTAAACATTAGTCTTAGTGACTGTAGAACTTGCGGTTTCCGTTTAAATTTAAAAACAATAATGATATTGATTATAGGTTAAATTATATTTGAGGTAAAATGAGTTTGTATTTTGTGGGTAGGTATTTCGTAATCCGCAAGTTCTAAAGAAAAACAATTTACTATAGAAAGGTTCTATATTCATTACAATTATTTTCATTAATTTACTTTTCTGTACATGGGTTACTTTTTCTGTACATGGGTGGGGCAGGATCTGGCATTGTCATTTCTTCTTTGAACATTAACATACCTACAATCATAATCAGGTTACATAAAAACATTTTCATGTATTTAAAAATGTATTTGTGTATGTATATCAGCTGTCTGACACCCACAGAGTACATTTTAATATATAGAAACTGACACCCATAGTACAGAGTCTCCCTAGTTTGGGGTCAGATGGCCATGTGTGAAATGTCCCCACATATTATTATTCACTTTTAATAGCAGATAATGAAATAGACTAGCTACAATTCGCTTTACGACTATTTGCTATATTTATATCAACAGGCGTTTCTAAACAACCGATTTGCATGCTCCTAGTAATATTTTAATAAAATTTCGATGTAAGGTTCGACTTTTAATTATATTCAGTAACTTGACAGTTCAAAGAATAATAATGATACCATATTCAAACTATTAGTATTGGGATAGTGAATCATTTTGCGCAAAGAACGAATGATAAAAATGGTTTAATTTAATTATAACTTTAAATGTTTGTATGTAAGATGTGGAATATAATAACAATTAAATATTGTTAATACAATTAATTTCTTTTCTTTTTCTTCTAATAGAAACAAATTAAAAATTATATTATTTTACTTTTGTCATTTAAATAGTGTAATGATTGATGTGTGATGTGTGTGTATAGATTTTGAACAGTGTACATCGTGTATTAAAGAAAAAATATTGAAATTCAAATAAAATGTATGCATATAAGTAAGTACATTATTTAAGTTCATTCAATTTCGTTCATTCTTACACCACCTCACTGCTTTTTTTTTTGTCAATTTCTGGTATCCCTTCAACTGTTCTTAACCTTAGGGAAGTTCTAAATACAATGTTAGGTTTTAGTCTTAGTGACATCTACGATCCAAAGGGGTTCATGACTGACTAAAATTCATACGGATCGATCAGTTAAACTACGCTTGCCGCGATCGGTCCTTGGATGGGTTCCATGGACCATTCTTTCGGTACCGAGACCCCTCAGTGTTTCGGGAAGCACGAAAAGCCGTTGGTCCAGGCCGTCATTCGTAAATCTTTGTTAGTAGGTACTTTTGGATAATCAGAAGCCAAATAAGTATGACAATTACTAGTCTTACCACAGGGTATCTTGCTACCCAGTAACTGGGTTGTCGAAAAGTAATGAATAGGCTTGTTAAAATCCCTGCAATATCAGTAGCAGGGGCTCACGCTTAGTCAGGAGTGTGGTTTCAGCCAATAGGAGTCCGGCACTGCCCAGACTGTTTCAATTATGGACAGTTTGGGCATCCAAGTGGATTCCCCACTCCTGTCTAAAAAAAACTGGGTTGTCGAGGTCAGATTGATAAGCAGTCGTTCCATGTAAAACACTGGTATGTAGCTGAATCTGGTTAGACTGGAAGCCAACCCCAACATAGTGTGGAAAAGACTAGGCAGATGATGATATGACACGATGAGTATGCAACGTCTTCGTCGTTATCCTTCATTGATGGTAGGTAGGTAGGATGAAGGTATAGGATAAGTTGAATTTCAATCACAAACTTACATCACTGACTTGAGAAAATCTCCATTTATTTAAATTAAAGCATTTACAGTCACTTTTGAAATTATCACCAGGAGTTGTTGGTTAGTCTCAAAGTTGATTGTTGAGTGCGAAACGGACTTGCCCATGAAGGATTCCGTAGCCGCAAGTAACATAATAATATAAAAGATTTTTTATTTTCATGTTTGAGTTGATTGAATGAAAGGTAAATTGCGGTTTACGATTTATGACGTATTAAAAAAAAACTACTTACTAGATCTCGTTCAAATCAATGTTCGGTGAAAGTTTACATGGTAATGTACATCATATATTTTTTTTAGTTTTATTTCTTATTTAAGAAGTTACAGGGGGGGGGGGGGGGGACACATTTTACCACTTTGGAAGTTTCTCTCGCGCAAACTTTTCAGTTAAGAAAAAAATGATATTAGAAATCAAAATATCATTTTTGAAGACCTATCCATAGATACCCCACACGTATGGGTATGAGGAAAAAAAAAATTGAGTTATAGTTGGGGAACCCCCAAAATTTATTGTTTTTTTTTTTCTATTTTTGTGTGAAAATCTTAATGCGGTTCACAGAATACATCTACTTACCAAGTTTCAACAGTATAGTTCTTATAGTTTTGGAAAAAAGTGGCTGTGACATACGGACGGACAGACAGACAGACATGACGTTTTTTGCCATTAGGCTACGGAACCCTAAAAAGTAAGTCTCTATGGAGAAGATCGTGTGGTTAGACTGGAAGCTAGGCCAATAAATGCTAGGCAGTTTGTATGTTTGTTTGCCATCTACGATCTGAAGCAAAGCCTTACCTACATATTACAATCTTACCAACAGAACAGATACTACAAAACCACTCATCTAACAATACAACATAATACAAAGAAGCACTATTCACATAATATAATATCGTTCCTTTGTAAATGTTTCTATGTAGCATGTAACATAACCACTAATTCTTCACGAGTACTACACTTTCCTCCATTGTACTCTAAAGTTCTCGGGTTACTCTTTAAATCTAATTTGGAAAGGCTTTTCGTGTCAAAACTCAGACTGTATTTATACCAGCAGGTAACTCAAATACTAAGTAGGATTGAGTTCGTTGAATTTTGTACCACTTGTAGATCGAAAGTGAGTTTTTAGTGAGTTAAGAAAAATCAAAGACCAAAGGTCTATTTCTTGCAAACTTCAGGATATAAAATGTTTTCTATTTTCTGTAATCTCTAGTTATCTGAAATGACGATATTATTGTTATTATTAATGCTGTTTGATGGTAAAGTTATTTCAATTAGAACATTAAAAGGTACTTTTGACGTCATAAAAAAATGAATCTTATTGCCCCTTCCAGAAGATAGTTATGTATGGAGTAGAATGGGCAAAAAACACCGCACACCATACCCACCATACTTACTCTTTTATTTATTTAATGCACAATGTACCCAACCATAGTTACACGCTCTTTTAATACTATTGATAATTATAATTATTTTGTATAATTACGGTAATTATAAGGGGATCTTTATTTATTGTTTTTAAGTACAAGTACAATATTTACAAGAATAATAAAAAAGAAAACCGTAAATATGAAACTAAAAAAAATCTCACACAATTTAAAGCATCATAGAATTCGTCCACATCGTCGTCAACTGAAAATATACCAAGAGACTGGTAGCATTGCCACGTTGGATGGCAATGCTTATTCTCTGACCAAGGTAAAAACCAACCAACTTTTGGACATTTCCTTAAAAAGAAGATGAGCACTCGGACCCCACGTAAATAATAATTATAATCATTACTAAATATACATACTTATTTACTTAATAAACTCTTTCACAAAAAGAGTGTCACTGCATGTAACATCAATAAAAGGCAGTGTTTTGCTAACCATACGGAAAAAGAGGTCTTGTTTCGTATTTTCATTTATTCTGTATCCTGTTGCAAAAACTTCCACTGACTCGACTCATAAAATTCTCGAATCAAACACAAATTCAAAACTAGCAATCGATGGTAAGAAATTGTTTTAAGGCGTCTTTTTGAACTACAACTCAAATAATAGCTCGCTCATTTCGCCATTACACTTTCAGATCGAGTCTGAAACGAGGTCTAGAACTAGTCTACAGACTTAAACTTTGTATCTATACCAACAGAGTTGGCAAGTGGAGAAATTAATGCAACAAAACTTTTGTCAGAATCTCTTTAAGAAGTTGGAAATAAAGTCAGAAGTATTTATCTATAAATTAACAGCAAGCTGAAGTGGCAGTGGGTTTGTCTGGTGATCTGACATCGGGGTAATTTATGGTGTCCACACACAGGATCTTGTTATGGCGATCGGTCCTATTACAGACGCCTTTACTTCAATAGCCACCGATACTTTCGCGGGCCAGTTCTTACTGCTCTCAAATCCAGCATTATTCACAAAAGGACTCACATAAAATCCACCTAATTAAAACTAGAACCACATCGATATTCCATGAGTACTAGTAGCTGGTACAACGTATTGTACTGAACGCAGTGCTCTAATTTCCCAACGGGCGCATTCGATTTGTCGAACTACTGTCAATGCCAAATTCTCGATGTCAATATTTACGAAATAGATTCGACATTGTATCGATAGAGTAGGTTTAATAGCCTTGTTTTGTGATTGGATAGGTATAATTTGGGAACGATTTAAGGATTTAATGAGGTGTTAATAAGATTTTTGTTACTTTTTCGATCCATTTTGGACTTAAATCACTGCTTGGTCTAATACTTGATTTCTGGAATTCTGATCAAGCAAGTCTCCGAACCAAAAGCGATTAAATCTTGGCTAAACTGGTTGAATAACTTGATCAGTAATTATTGATAGAGGATTTGTCAGTCACTTAGTTTCCTCAACCTCAAGTGTGTAATTAGGCCTAATCACACACTTGAGGAAACTGAGCATTGAGTAACTTTAGGTTGATTGTTGGACCAAATCATACCTGATATTATTGTATTATGTTAAGTTTAACTGTCTCGTTGTTCTCGTGGCCAAAAGTGCGATTGCTGAGCGGTCCTGAGTTCGAATTCCTGGACTGGCAAAGTATTATTGGGTTTTTAACCGACTTCAAAAAGTAGGAGGTTTTCAATTCGATTGGTATTTTTTTTTAATGTATGTACAGTACGCAAAAGAGATAAGTATCCATGTCGTCGGGAATAGTTGAAGATTTCTTAGAAACCAATGGGGGCTTTCAAATGAAATTTTATTAAATCATTGAACTGTTTATTCTCTATAAATTGTATTTTATTTTATTCATAAAAACCTATCGATTTCTAAGTAAACTTCAACTGTTTCCGGCGACATGGATACTTATCTCCTTTGGTGACCGTACACCGATTACGCTGAGATTTATGATCCGATTTACGTGATTCTTCTTTAGTTTGATGCGGAATAGTTGCCATTTGGTCCCATAAAAATTTTACATAGTTTGGCCCTGTAGGTAATTTACATTTTATGAACATTTTTTTATAGGTGTCAACAAGTTTACGCACATATCTATGCAATACTCATTGGCATTCTCGTACTTACTGACGTGCCTACTCATACTTATAGCGGTCGCTTTCGCGCGCACACTTAATTACTTAAGATTGAATATGTCTTTGCATCTATGTCGGTTTCGTCGATACACGGTACGGACGTCAGTTAAACGAAATAGTTGTGGGTTTACCTGCAATGTTAAAATAAATAAGCGTTAATATTTTTCTATTATGATTATGATCCAATTGTTGCGTTTTATAGTTATGGTATACTATTTGACACGTCTTTATCTATCTCATAAACAAATATTATCTGTGCTTGGCTCATTGCGTGTCGTGTTATTGAATTCGCGACAATCATATCGTCCTGTTTTTATGTTCTTTAGGTTTGAGTGTGTCAA
This sequence comes from Charanyca ferruginea, assembly GCA_947361185.1. Lineage (NCBI taxonomy): Eukaryota > Metazoa > Arthropoda > Insecta > Lepidoptera > Noctuidae > Charanyca > Charanyca ferruginea. The sequence continues at coordinate 12,996,030 of OX376056.1, read as the reverse complement.
TTCGACGACGCTTACATTGTCGAGCTACTTACCGTGCGAAATATTTAACAATATAACATTTTTAATTAATTGGCCGCGCTGTAGTTTATGTTTTTATTATACCGATGGCTACTTCTAATTTAAGTGTGTACTATCAAAATACTCGGGGACTGCGCACGAAGACGCACATATTTAAACGTAACCTCCTTCTTTCATCATATGATATTGTATCGTTGACTGAGACGTGGTTATTGGAGGGTGTAGGTATGTGATAGTGAGTTGTTCGACGAAAGGTATGTTGTCTGGAGGCGGGATAGGAACTATGTTGTGACGGGGGAAAGATACGGTGGCGGCGTGCTATTAGCTGTTCGTCGTGATTATGCTGCGGTTGAGCAGCCCGATTGGCGCTCCACGGCTGAAGATATTTGGGTCACCATAACATTAAAAAATAATCATCCTATCAGTAGATCACATCGACTGCATGTATGTACGTTATATCTTTGTAAAGAAAAGTCAGGTAATTCTTTCAATACGCAACTGCAGAACTTCACCGAAAATCTTTCCTTTATTGTTAACGCAGGATGCATTCCTGATAATGGGCGATTTTAACTTAAGTCATATCAATTGGTCAGGCGATTTAGGTTCTCTACAGCCTAGTGGAATTAATGGTGAGTCTCAAGTATTCTTTTTCGGTACCTTATCCGAATGTGACTTCAATCAATGTAATTTAAACAGGAATGCAAACAACATACTACTGGATTATATATTATGTAACTATAAGGTAACGGTAACATCATGCACAGACCCGTTGGTACCTGAAGATAGTCATCATAAGTCATTAGATATAGTCCTTGATTTTACCAAGGAGTGTTTATTGAAAAGTAAGACCAGACTTAAATATTATTATAATAAAGCGGACTACGGAGCCATAAAAACTTTCTTAAATAACATAAATTGGCAAACATGCTTAAATAATAATACATTAGAGGACGCAGTACAATTATTTTATAAACACCTATATGATGTCATTGAGCAGTATGTTCCTCACAAATTAATAGCTTCTGATTCTTTCCCACCTTGGTATTGTGCTCCTTTAAAGAAACTTCTCAAAGAGAAGTTCAAATTCTTAAAAAAAATTCAAATATATGGTAATAATAGTGACCATGATACTTTTTGTCTTCTTCGTGAGCGTGCCAAACGATTGGAGAAAGAATGCTACTTAAAATATATAAAACACGCGGAAGATGCAATAATTAAATGTCCCAAGTCTTTTTGGTCGTTTATTAAGTCAAATAAAAACGGATCGAACTCACTCCCCTCAACTATTCATTATAATGGTGTTCCAGCTGATACTGGGGATGAAATATGCGATGTCTTTGCTTCTCATTTCCATTCAAACTTTCTATCTCCGTCTACATACTCTTCTTCAATACCCATGTCTATTAATAACAACGCACCAAACAACATAGGTAGTATAGAAGTCACTGCTGACCTAGTTCTTAAATTATTAGAATCCTTAGATTTAAGTAAGGGTGCAGGGCCCAATAATGTGGTACCATTATTTATTGTCTCTTGTGCTACGTGTTTAACTGAACCGCTTGTTATTCTTTATAAAAGGTCTATCTCGGAAGGACTTGTACCTAAAATATGGAAATCTGCATTTATCACACCCATACATAAGAGTGGTAGCAAGAGTGATGCTAAAAATTATCGCCCCATTTCCAAATTATGCATCTTTGCTAAGATACTGAAAAAAACCATATATACACAAGTTTATGAGAGTGTCTCACCAACTTTGATCACAGAGGAGCACGGTTTTGTAAGCAAGCGGTCAACCTTATCTAATCTGCTGTCTTTCACTGAGTTTACGACGTCTAACATGGATGCTGGTGGACAGGTCGATGCAATATTTACTGATTATAGTAAAGCGTTTGACCGAATCGACCACAAAATGTTACTACAGAAGTTACTCCAAGCTGGCATCCATGGAGACTTATATCGGTGGTTTGTTTCGTACATTGAGAATCGATCGCAGGCAGTGGTTCTGAATGGGTACCGTTCTAAATGGAGCATCGTCCCGTCTGGGGTACCGCAGGGTTCTTTGCTTGGGCCCCTTCTTTTTAACATATTTATAAATGATGTCACTCAATGTAATTAAATAGTCACAATTACTCCTTTATACTGACGACATGAAAATTTTCAAAAAAATTACCAGCGTTGAAGACTGTCAGCTTCTCCAAAATGATTTAGATAGTTTCGAACAATATTGTTTAATCAATAAATTAGACTTAAATGTCAAAAAATGCTTTTTTATAACCTTTACTCGTTAAGTCAAAATTATTAAATTTAAATATTTTATCTAAAGACATGAGTTAGAACAGGTAGACACGGTACGGGACCTTGGCGTCATTCACGACTCCAAGCTAACTTATGAAAGACATGTAGATCATATTGTCAAAAAAGCTTACAGGACCATGGGCTTCGTCTTGAGAGCCAGCTCTCAGTTTACAAACTTAAAAGTACTTAAAATTCTTTATTGCTCTTTGGTGCGCAGCGTTCTTGAGTACCTATTGTTCCCAAGTGTGGAATCCTCTCTACAATATGTATATAGATAGAATTGAATCCATTCAACGTAGGTTCCTGAAACACTTGCAATATAAATCTAAAACATATGACCCCAATTATGAGGCGAGATGTCGAAGACACCATATCTTACCATTGTACCAAAGAAGAAAGTTTTCGGATATTGCGTGCCTTGTTAAAATCGCGCAGAATCACATTGACTCACCGGATTTACTATCTCAAGTTAAACTTAAAGTCCCAAATAGAATGACGAGACGTAAAGTATGTGTGGACGTGCCTCAGAGTTTTTCGAACTACAGGCAGAATTCATTTTTTGTGAGGTCCGCTAGAGAATTTAATAAACTTGTTGACTTTCCTGAACTGGATTTGTTTAATTCAAAGCCACGCGTTGTCAACAGAACATTAACGAAATCATGGTTTGGTTCTCTGACTTCAACATAATTTAGTTATTAAATATACTCTAAATTTCCCTTTTTCAAATTTTGCTTAATATTAGGTTAATTGCATTACCTGTTTTATCACTAAAGATTGATAACAAGCTTTCTAGAAACATGCGGAAACATTTAAATGGTGCTCAGTTGTTTATATCTGTTTCTACTCTGTATTAATACACTGTATGTTTTCCCAATAAATTAAAATAAAATAAATAAATAAATAAATATTTGTTACTTATTTTTTTTATCTTTGACCACGCATAACTTTTTTCAGTGTAGTCCATTTTAGATGATTTTTTTTTTAAGTGATAGTGATACCTTAAAATATAAGGTACCCGTTATCCGTTTCGATAACGGGTCTGCGTTGCCCGCCCCGCCCCCGCGCCGCTGTTTCCGAGGGTCCATTTGATTATACGCATTAGATCCTGCCGCCGCCGCCCCGCTGCCCGCAAGATTCGAGGCAGAGGCCTAAGCGGCGTCGCGTGAGAATCACCTTAGAATATAAAACCATCTTGTTAAGTAAGTATTTTTATCTCAACTACCATCCCAGAAAACGCTCTCATTCTTATCCGTTCTTCCTTAACTTTTAAAGTTTCTCAATAACTTGCATCCAAATTAAATGAAAGCGGCCGTGGTGTGAATAATATGCAAACTCGTATGTCGAGCGCAATAGTTTGCTGAACTTTGGCGCGCCTAAAGTTTGGCGCCATCTATCGGTGGCTTGCGGTTATTAAATTAATATGTTAGCAGAACTTGCTTTTGCTTTGGTTACGTGTTTAGAATCTAGATTGTAATTTTGCACACCTAAAGATACTTGTAGTCCATAAAGTTTACCTGAAACATACTTACAACCTACATCTAAATCCTACTAATATTACAAATGCGAAAGTTTGTGAGGATGGATGTATGTGTGTGTGTATGTTTGTTACCCTTTCACGAAAAAACTACTGGACCGATTTGAATGAAACTTTACAATAATATAGGTTATTCATCAGAATAACACATAGGCTACAATTTATAATGATTTTATGTAATTTTGGTCATAATATAACGATACGTGTCAATTAAGTCGGAAAAAAATCTTCCATCTGAGATCTATCTTGGCGTGCGCTGCCTTAACCAATGGAGTTACATAAAGATGATGTACCGCAGGATTGTTTGTCTTAAGTAGGTCTAAATAAAAGTCCGCGACAGCATATATCTACATTTTATGTGCAAGCCAGTACGACCAAAATTGTGAACCATAAATTTAATTTAATTTGGTACTATTTTACAATGCACATATTAGTATATAATTACCAAACTCTTATCAAAATTAATACATTTCTCGCATTAAGTATTTAATGTAGATAAACTTTGTCTTTCACACTAAGTAATTTAGCCGAATAGTTGAAAAGTTATCACGTTAAGATTGACTTTAACGGAGCGCCTAACGGCGGCCGGCGGCGGGCAGACGTCATTGATGGTTGTGTTCTGTAGGCATTTTTATTGTCATGTCATTTATTCTTGGTCATTTATCCTACATAGCGATTAATTACTTTTTATTTTTAATTCAGTCGCATAAGCATTGTCCTTTATTGTTTGTTTAAATATAGGATCGTAGATTTTGTTATTTAGATATATAGTTTTTATAGGTGAAAATGTTCTTATTCCACGCATCCCAATAATACCCAATAACTTACCCTTCAAACGTTTACAGTTCCCACTTAAAGTTGCATTTTCTATGACTATTAATAAATCGCAAGGGCAAACTTTGAAGGTAGCGGGGATACATTTAGGCACGCCCTGTTTTTCCCATGGGCAGCTACGTAGCTTGCTCACGTGTATCTAAATCCCAAAACCTACATATTTACGCTGAACCAAAAAAATCAAATAACATAGTATACAGGAGCATATTGCAGTAAAAACACAGATAAATTAACACAGATGTTCCACCTATTCCAATTACATACCACATAATTCTTTACTTATTACAAAATCTATTAAAGAAACCGCATCAAAGTCCGTTGCGTAGTTTTTAAAATGTAAGCATACATAGGGTCATAGGGACAAAGAAAGCAACTTTGTTTTATACTATGTAGTGATTAAATAAAAGTAACATTGGTCCGACCTGTCTGTTAGTCAGTGTTAAGTAATACGTTTGTGCTGGATAGGATAATCTCAAGCCCGGGGAAGGACATAGGGCTACTTTGCATAAACACACCATACAGGTAAAAATTGATGAAGAAACCACTAGACTTAGCATTTTGAAAATTTGCAGAGTTCTATTATAGCATAAAGTAATGAGCACTTAGAAAGGAATTCAGATAATTCTACCCTCAAGGGATTCCTTCTAAATATTAGGTATAGGAGTTCAAAGATTGTATGGAAACTAATTTTGAAATTAGAAATCTGGGATGTACGATGTGAAGGTACATTAATAAAAAAAAAGTATTCAAAAAAAATGTCGCGTAACTTAATGTGGCAGACCAAATTCTACGCGAGCGAAGCCGCGGGCAAAAGCTAGTATAATTATAAATGGGAGAGTATTGTATGTGTCGGTTTGTTACTTCGTTACTGCAAAATTACTAAACCAATCGAAGTTTAATTTGACAAAGAGGTAGCTTTATTTATTTCATTTAAGCTTATGGACGCGACTTAATCTACGTGAATGTCGGTTTTATATTTTTGGGCGGGTCCCTATTTTTTTTCTAGCATAAAAGCCCTTCTGTCAGTGATAGTCCCATCAAAATTGGGTCAACCGTTTTGGAGATTAGATTAGCATTAGAGATTAGAAAATTACCGAATGCATCTGAATGTTTAGGGATTCGATAGAAAATTCAAGCGAATCAAGTCGGAGGCAAAATGCTAGTCATCAAATAGAGAAATATCACAAAACACGATCACGCCTCAGGTTGAAGGCAATACGCCGTTCTATATTGTATTCTCAACAATACATCAGAATTCAATAGAAAGACGTCAAATATTGAATTTACAATGAGACTTTAATAGAAAGGGCCGAATTTAATAAATAACCTACTTTTATAGGCTTTTGGATGATTTGTCTAGAGTTTAAAAAGGTCAAGGATTTTGATTTTAAAAAGATGTAGGTACCTAATTGTAGACTAGGTCGGGAGTGGTCATTGAAAAACCCGTTCCTAATTTAGATTAAAAAGTAGTAATACAGAAGAGTATCTTGTATTGATGCAGATATGTATAATGTGTTATACACACCAAACGTAATTTCAATTAGGTACTTAGTCAAAAAAAGTAAAAGAAAATGTTAATGTTACTTTCTCATTATTTATTTATTTTTATAAAACCATTTTACGAAAGAATAAAGAATAGAAAGAAGCGGTAAAGGAGGTCAATGGTATAAAAAAAGGCTTTGACTGTTTTATAATAAGAATTTAGGTTTTCGAGAAGAAAATAATTTGTAGAGCGTGATTCTGTCACAGAATCGCTTTCAGCTACTCTGTCAACTGACGAAATGAGATGCTAAGTGATGATCGACCAACGTTAGCGAGCATAAACTCGACTTTCTTTCTGAGATGGCAAGGCATCTGCATGGCCTTTGGTACTTTGGTTTGTTTGCCACAAATGACAGAGAAACAGCCATGAATAAAGACAGATAACAACATTTCTGATAGAAAACCCCACTACCAGAATATTCATGGTCACTTCTGATGTTTTTTTAGGGTTCCGTACCCAAAGGCTAAAAATGGGACTCTATTACTTAATAGAGTCCCGTTTTACTACATACTACGACTCTACTGTCCGTCTGTCTGCCTGGCTGTCTGTCATCAGGTTGTATCTCATAAACCGTGATAGCTAGAGAGTTGAAAATTTCACAGATAATGTATTTCTGTTGCCGCTATAACAACAAATACTGAAAACCGAATGAATTAAATATTTAAGGGGTCTCCTATATAAAATTTTTTGCCGTTTTTTTTTGCTCGATGTCTAATGTTGTATTGATAATGGTACCCCTTCGTGCGCGAATCCGACTCGCATTTGGCCAGTTTTTAATTAACACCTTCCAAAAGACTTGTAACTCTATGAGATAATAGCTAATTATGTGATAATAATGGTAATAAAAAATCTAGCAGGTAATAATAGCTATAATCTATGTCACAAACCGAATGAGTCACTGTGTACTACTTACTACGAGTATCTACAGAATACAGTCCACCGTAACCTTGAGATGGCCTAAGTTTAGAGTTTTTAATCGAATAAGAACCCAGCTTAACTATTAGTTTTGTTACTACTTACGTGTGATCGACTATACTTAGTCTTAGGTTAAGTTTGTACCACTGTGAGCTTGGCTCGAGAGGTCATCGTAAAAGTATACGATTCGATTTTCTATTTAATAGCATTTTACTTTAATTTTATAAGACAAGCACAATTAGTACTCCAATGGCACGAAGAAAGTCTAAAAACTAAGTTGATATTACGGTTATTTTCAATTTAAAAATGGATTAAATTTACGTTTATGAAAATAGTCCTCCCACTTTCCACTAATACCAAATGATCAGCGTCGTATGTGACCTAAGTGACCAAAGCTTGGTAAACTAAGTAATAAATCGTTTTAGTAAAATTATATTTTTTGCAAACAGAAGGACCAATTACCAAAAGGACCAATAACTAGGGTGGGTCATTCTGACAGCTCATCATTCAATAATATCATGTCGGCAAAAGATAATACTCGGAAATGAAAAACTCCACCTCACCCAAAGCCGCAAGCATTGCAATATCCTATCAGACAAAAACCAGATAATTTCCTTTGTTCAAGAATGTACAAATGTCAAAGTGTACTGGAGCAAAACATTGAAATGTTAAGACCTTCCGACCTATTATTATAGCCCACAAATTGACACTTATCGACACTACTTACGACCGTAAGGTATACTTACCTCTAGTACGTGGTTGAGGCGTACTTAGTATGAGTAATAGGAACTGGGTAAGGTGGAACGGATAGTTATCGGTTGAGTGGAGTTTAAATGAAGGAGTTACGATCTGCAGTGGCGAGGGGTCGATTAAGGGTGATTTAAAATAGAGCATAATCTAATTATGTTCACTAGATACAATACCTACATGATACTTCAATAGTAGGCAATTTTATATTTAAAACCAGTTATTGCCCAAGACTTCGTCACGCTTCAATTTTCCTAAGGAACCCCTAATTATTTTGATAATAACATATAGCCTCGGAACTCAATTCTGGAATGACGTAGCTGCCTTTTAGCTAAAGAACTAAAGAAACAAAAAGGAAGACAGCGACCACGACCACGAAAACGATGACGACGACGACACCTTGGTTAAAGCTAGGCTTCAGAGCCTTGAACATCGCCGTACCGGTGCCAACCCATGCTTTGGAATTACACAACTTAATTCCCCCATCCTCATTCCATCATCAGATGAGAGATACGACTAAGCGTCACCGCAAGTTCCGCGGTCTCGAACCAAGCGCTTTGCTTCCACGTATATTGTGCAAATTGCCAGACTGTGGAATTCACTGCCTGCCTCACTGAACATAATCTGGATATCTTCAAGGCACGAGTGAACCAGTTTATGAGTGTACTTAGGCAAGCGTGCTGCGTGCTCCACCTTAGGCCGCAGCAGCACTTAAGATCAGGTGAGTTGCGGCCAAAAACTAGAATAAATAAAAACAAGAAATTTCTAAATCGGGTCAGGAATTTCAGAGATGAACGTGATCAAAGAAAAAACAAAAAAGTTCGGTTAATAATATTTGTATTAATAATATATGATTATTAAGAAAAAAATGATACTAATGAAAGTGAAACATTTTTGGATTAGAAAATCTAGAATGCGTCCGTAGTTTAGGCGGAGCGATAATCTTCAAAAGGTGTCTGCTAGTAAATGATGATTGTAGACAAGAGTTGTGCTGATTAACAACGAACCATTAAACGGCTCAAGGTCACACCATAAGCAAGGAGAACCATTCAAGAATCTAAGATACTTAAGATTGTTAATTATAACTTGTAAAATTGCAGACTAAAACTTTGAAACAAACAGGAAGTTTTACAAACATTTTGGTAAACATTTTAATTTTGTACTTCTAATTAAATTCTTACGCCGAAGAACACTTTACCTATAAGTAAATACAAACGGTTTAAAATTGAGCTGAACGTGAACAATGAAAGCGAAGGTCTTACCCCTCCTTTGTTCAAATTAATTACAAATTTTCCACCTCATTCTGACTAAAAAATAATCAATCCTATAAAAGAGAAACAATTAAGACGAGAATAACTTCTAATTTGAAAATGAAAGTAGAAAACGTTCGGGTTTTTGTAGAATTATGTTTTATTTTAAGGTTTTTGTCTTGACAATAAATCACTTTGAATTATTTATGTTGCCACAGGGTTGTCTAGGATTCTTGTAGATATAGCTCGAAGCAACATTTTAATAGCCGAAGCTAATTTTGGCTCCAAGGAGCATCGAATTCTTTCGGTATTAAAGGTACTACAAACAAAGGTCATCATTATCTGCCTAGTCTTTTTCCGTCGTCGCGTCGCTACCGTTGTCGGCTACCAGTCTAACCGGATGCAGCTGAATACCGGTTTTATATAGAGCGACTGCCTATCGGACTTCCACAACCCAGTTACTGGATAACACGATACCCCTTTTTTCAAAGTCAAAGTCAAAGATTTATTTGCAGAAAAATATGATTATAAAAGTTCTTAAAGATACAATAGTAGCACATATTTTATCATAACATAATGACATGCAAATTTCGGGTATACAATTAAGTCATTTAGATTTAAACTGAAAAAAATCTTTTAAAGTGTAGAAGGAATTCTCAATTAACCACCCGCGTAAAGCCCTTCTGAAGCGGACCATTGGAAGTTCTTTAATTTGGTCAGGAATCTTATTATAAATTTGAATGCACATAGGATAGCAACTTCGCCTATATAGTTCCGTTTTCATTCTAGGAGGAATTAATCTATTAGGATATCTAGTTTTGAAGTTGCATTTATCTCCCAGTTTTTCAAACATTTCAGGATGAGATTTGGTAAATTTACATATTTCCTCAATATAAATACCAGTTAATGTAAGTATTCTAAGTTTCCTAAAGAGTGGTTTACAGGATGTAAGTGGGTCTACATTACAACTTGCACGTATACACCTCTTTTGTGCAATGAACGCTCTTCCGAGATGCACCGAGTTTCCCCATACCAGTAATGTATACCATAACGCAGTATTGAACCAACATATGCATGATAAGCCTGCAATGTGGCTTGTCTACTTGTTAGGTTAGATATACGCCATAGAACATAAGCAAACTTACTGAGTTTTCCACATATCTCATCAATATGGTTAATCCAGGAACACCTCTCATCTAGAACTATCCCAAGAAAAGTCATACTATCTGATTGTTGTATTTGTTTATCTTTATATGTGATGTTTAAATCTACTTTATTCCAGTTTTTGTTACAAAATTGTACATATTTAGTTTTATCTATGTTAGGTTTAAGGCTATTCTTTTCCATCCAAGTTATTATTTTGCTTACAGTATTATTTATTTCGACATTATAGTTTTCATTATTTTTAGGGATAATTACAGACACATCGTCTGCAAAGAGTATGCAGGGATGATCAGTTACTTCTGTCAGGTCATTTATATATATCAGAAAGAGTGGGGGGCCTATAATACTGCCCTGTGGAACGCCTGTGCAGTTGTAACCTAATTCGGATTGAAATGTCAGTTCACCGTTTTGATTTGGTCTATCCACAGTAATTTCTACAAATTGCGATCTGTTTGTAAGGTAACTTTTTAACCATGCATTTGCTTTACCGCGTATTCCATATTTATCACATTTTTTTAGTAGTAGCTCATGCGACACAAAGTCAAAGGCTTTTGACATGTCAAAAAATACAACAGTGGTCGGGATTTTCTGGTCAATATTTTTAGTAACTAGGTTAATTAAATTAAATGCCGCTGTGGTTGTCGATTTCCTTTTCTGGAATCCATGCTGTTCAGGTTTAAAAATTTGGAACTTATCGATAAAATTTACTAGTCGCGTATGCATGACCTTTTCGTAAACTTTGACTAAAATAGGCAATAGGGCTACCGGTCTGTAATTATCAACAAGTTTTTTTTTACCTTTTTTATGTATAGGTTTGATAGCTGTAATTTTCAATTTCTCAGGAAACACTCCCGTAAATAATGATAAGTCTATTAGATGTACTAGTACCGGAGTAATAATAGGGCTTATGTATTTTATAATTTTTGTAGGTATTTGGTCATAACCTGTTGAATTTGTATCCCTAAGTGATTTTATCACTTTTTGTATTTCGCCATCATTAGTGGGCATTAAAAACATACTAGAATTATTAGAATCAATGTCATAATTATTAGTGTTAATGTCAAAATCGTTTTTCGTCAAATTAATATAGTAGTCATTTACGTGATTGGCAATGTCCGTGGGGCTTGTTAGTGGTCCGGTTTCAGTTTCTATCTCCTTAATATTTGATTCCTGAATTTGAATATTATTGGTATTATATTTTATTAAGTCCCATGATGCCTTACATTTATTTTTAGCCCTAGTTATGTACTTTGTATAATGGATTTTTTTGTGCTTTTTGTATACATTTTTTAAGTAATTTATTATAGTTTAAGTATTTTAGTTTACTGTCTTTGTCAGATGAGAAGTAGTATTTAAAGCGCAAGTCTCTTTTGGTTTTAGTTGATTTTTTAATACCTTTGGAAATCTATTTAGTATATTTTTTCACTAGGTTGATTTTGATCTCAATTTTAGGGAAGCACAAATCAAAGAACAAGACAAGGGTATCATGAAAGTGATCAAATGCACTGTTAGCATCCTGATTACAAAATACTTCTGTCCATTTTAAATTTGACAAGCAACTAAAGAACTTTTCTTTATTTTCGGTGCTAAAATCACGCTTATAAATTGTGCGAAAGCGTAGAGGTGGAACTTTATTGTCTAATTGTATGGATATCATCTGCGCTGTTTCGTGATCTGACAGTCCTAGTGGTATAACCTCGCATATTGCATCGTTACAGTTACTTATTATTTGGTCTAGGCATGAATTTCTTCTAGTTGGTTGTTTTACATGTAGTAATAAGCCGAAATTATTTACAATCCTAGTTAATTCGTCTGCGCATTTTTTATTTCTATCGATTTTTTTGCTCAAAATATCGATATTAAAGTCACCTACTATTACTATTTGTTTTTTAGATTTGTTACGTAAGTTGCACAACATCACTTCCAAATTACGTAGGAAAACAAAGGGGTTTGAGCTTGGCGTACGATATAAGGCTATTATTATTATGTTATATTGTAAGAGTTCAATTCCACAACACTCAAACTCATTTTCGGACGCATATTTTTTTACTTGAGTCAATATTTTGTACTCAATGTGATTTAGGCAAAATATACAAACACCGCCTCGCTTTTTATTCTTTCTTGAGTACCAATCACTTAATTTGTAGTCTTTTAAGGTAACGCTGCTCTCCTCACCTGCTTTAATAAAAGTCTCCGATAAGCACACTACATCAATAATTAACCCTTCACTTAAAAACGAGTCGATCGCAATTTCTAAAAGTTCTTTTTTACTTCTTAAGCCTGCAATATTTTGATGAAAAACATTTAATGAGTGGCAATCAGTTCCGTCAATGGAATTTACTTCTTTAACTTTACTTAACTCGTTATCATACAGGTTTCTTAATGGTTGATCACAGAGCGTTTTAGTTGTACCTATGCAACTGTCTTGGATTCAAATGTTAATTTGCCTTACACTGACGATACATACAATCAACGATTTGGGACTTTGAATAACAAAGGTCAAATAATTATTTTGTCTGACTTACAAGATCTCATTCAGAGCTTAAGCTTGCTGAGTGCTGTTCACTTAGAAGTTGATTGTTTCCAAAAAAAACAACAAACTAAGATAGACTCACAAGAACAAGAACAGAACAATCCTCAGTTTTTTCTTTAACTTTCTAAATATTCTTCATCAAAACATAGCGGGGCTACTCAACAAACTGGATATCTTTATAGTTAAATTAGAAGAACTCTATAATACAGGAAACCCTATAGATGTAATATGTATAACAGAACATTTTATAGAAAGAGGATATGAACATTTCTTGCAAATACCTATTTTCTGTCTAGCAGCTTGCTTCTCAAGAAATGTCAAGCGAGGAGGCACCTGTATTCTTGTGAGAAAAGGCTTACAGTATAGGGAAATATCAGATGTAGCTAAACAATCTGTGCCAAACGTATTCGAATGCAGTGCCATAGAACTCGTTTCACATAACATTATTATTATATGCGTGTACAGAATACCGAAAAACAATTATAAAATATTCTACGAGAGGTTAGATAATATATTAAAGAAAATGAGCTCTCAATCAAACAAAAATATTGTCATATGTGGCGATCTTAACATTGACGTCCTTAAAAGAAATAAAATGACATTAGATCTTGAATATTTTTTCCAACAATATAATTTAAAATTAGCCTTGAATACTCCTACCAGATTGAGTACCAATACATGCATCGATAACTTTGCACATAACTATCGCTCAGGTTGCAGAGCGGAAATAATAGATTTAATTCTTTCTGATCACACTTCTCAAATATTAAAGGTGCCCATTAACAAAACATGTAAAATTAATTTTTGGAAAACAGAAAAACAAGACTTTTCGAAGGAAAACTTAATTAAATTTAAGTCATACTTGGAAAGCTTATCGTTTATGCAAGTTTATAATACCAAAGATGCAAATGAATCTTTTCGATTTTTTATGGATGATTTCTTACTTCTTTATAAATTATGCTTTCCAAAAAAATATGTAACTATTAAAACTAGCAAATCGAGTAAATGGATCTCTAATGGAATAAAACTATGCAGCAAAAAACAAAGACGTCTACTATGGGCATATAGACATAATCCTAATTTAAAAAACAAACTGGCTTTTAAAAAATACTCAGCACTATACAGAAAAATAATAAGATTAACTCAGAAAGCCCAAAATAATCATTTTGTAAAAACTTCCCAAAGCAAATCTAAATCTGCTTGGCAAATAATTAATAAAACTAAATTCAATTTTCCCCAAGAATCAGTATTATTATTAAAAAGAGATAATTTGACTTTTACGCATCCAATTGACATAGCAAATGAATTTAACAATTACTTTATTGACACAATTGAAAATAATATTGATACGGACATTACGAATAATAATAATTTTGAAAATTTGACATCTCACTCATTATTTATGCTACCAGTTACATACATTGACATAATAAAAATAATAAATGAATTAAAAAACACTAATACTGTTGGCTACGACGGCTATCTACAAAAGTTATTAAATATGTCAAGGAAATAATTGCACCGCCTTTAGCGCACATTATTAATAACTGCATTACGGATGGAACATTTCCAGATGACCTAAAAAAAGTTATTATAAAACCCCTTTTCAAGCGGAATGATAAAACGGATGTAAAAAATTACAGGCCAATTGCTAAAATTCCGATATTTTCTAAAATAATAGAGAAAGTAATATATAATGCTGTGTATAATTACTTTGAAAAACATAAACTATTTTGCACTGAACAAAAAGGGTTTCGAAAGAACACTACAGTCAATATGGCATTTTTTGACTTATTATCTAATATTATGACTTCCGTAGATAAAAGGAATCCAATATGTGCTGTATATACGGATATGACAAAAGCTTTCGATTTTGTTGATCATAACATCCTACTTCGAAAATTGCACGGCTATGGAATAAGAGGAAATATTCTCAAACTCTTAGAATCATACCTCAGTAATAGATTTCAGTGTACAGAAATCACTAGAATATGCCCAATCAGTAAGATGGAATCTGTCTACAAATCTGAGTCTAGACATGTAAAACATGGTGTGCCTCAAGGCAGTGTATTGGGACCGTTATTGTTTTTAATCTACATTAACGATCTCCCAAAAGCAATAACACACAAAATGGTTCTCTTTGCTGATGATAGCACAGCAATTATTGAGTGTATTAATCTTAATGACTACCAAAATGAAATCAACAACTGTATTAGCGAAATTATTAAATGGCTTGATAAAAATAAGTTAAAAATAAATTTAAGTAAGACTAAAATAATGCATTTTCATCAACGTCGTGCAAACCCAACGATTACGGTTACACATAATAACTGTTTAATAGAAGAGGTCACTAGTAGTAAGTTCCTAGGTATAACTATCGACAATAAGCTCACCTGGAAACTCCATGTAGAAGATATATGTAAGCGCATGAGTAAATCCGCATACGCACTCTTCCAACTTTCAAAAAAAGTAAATATTGAAACATTATTGACAGCGTATCATGGTTTAGTAGGTTCAATTCTTCGATATGGTGTTATTTTCTGGGGACAATCGACTGATAGAGAGACAGTATTCAGGATGCAAAAGCGTTGCATTAGGTCTATGTGCGGTCTACAAACCACAGACAGTTGTATGCCTTACTTCAAATCATTGAAACTGTTAACATTTCTGGCACTATACATATTAGAAACTGCACTTTTTGTAAAAAGAAACCCGCATTTATTTGTTAAACTATCAGCAGTCAAGAAAACTCAATTGCGTGCTCAGTACAAAAATCAATTATGTAACATAAAATGTAAGACAGCCTTGATGTACAAAAGCTTTTTCGGAATTGCTCCTAGAATATTTAATAAAATCCCTAATTCCATAAAAATAATGCCACTGTCTAAATTTAAAATAGCACTGCACAAACTACTTCTTGACAAATGCTACTATACAATAGACGAGTTTTTAAACGATAATCTGTAATGATTAATCCTACAATAAAAATTTTGACATTTGTAATTTTTATGAATATTGTTATGTTTATCTTTATTAATGCAAAATTTTGTAGTTAGTAGTACTTATATTTATTTTGCATGTATAAATATTTGTATGTCTTATGGCAAAACATAGCGTACTATTCTATATGTGTGACCTTTTTATACCTATGTTTCACAAATAAACTTTTGACTTTGACTTTGACTTTGACTTTGTAGGTAAAGTATTACTAGTATCAGCGAAAAAAAGTGTTATTTGGAGTGTTAATATAGTTATATGATCTTGTTGGTCGGTAAGTAAGCTTTGTAGTAAAATATGTGGACAAATCGGAGCATTTCGACTGAGCAGTTGGTTTTTTGCTGAAGTTTAGATATTTATTTTCATAATCAATTGTGTCGATGAGAACATTCAGTTTATGACAAGTATTGCTATGAGTGCGTAAGAAGTAACAATTTTCATGATTATTACATATTAGTTCTAAATTATTATTTAGTAACTTTTCATTTAGATATTTATTTTCCAATACACTTAGCACAATAATTGGACAATTACTGTATTTTTTTATAAACATATATAATTCATTTAACATAGTAGTAGGGTTGTTGTCATTTTCTCCTACACAAATAATAATTTTATCATAAGGCTTACATGTCAACTCCGTGTTTAACAATTGCTTAGCGATTGCATTGTATTTTATCATTCCCTCTGCGCAGTACCTTTCGTATGAGCTGTTAGATCTCAAATCAAGTAGGCGTGTAGTTAAACCCGTAATTTGTTGGGTACCGAGGACGTGTATTTTCCTCTTCAGATTATTACTTTTGCTTCTAAGATATGAAGTATCACTTGTAATAGTTATTTTTTTCTTATTAGGCTGCATGGTAGTTTGGGTAAATTCCGCGTTGATCTTCTTGAGTTTTGACCCCTCCGTATTAAGTGTAGAAGTACCAATGGTTACGTTGGAACTTTGAGTCTCATTATGTAGTGTGTTGTTAGGATTCCTTCCTAAATCAAGTTCATGTTGCAGTTGGGTGGTTAAAATCTTTGATTCATTTAAATTTCTAGATTTTCGTTTTGGAGTACTAATTTTTGGCGAAAATATTTTAGTCAAATTATTAATTTTGGTTTCTCGATTTTGTAGCCTTTTCTCTAAATCAATTTTTTCTAGTACTAAGTTCTCAATCTCTTTATGCGCAATCTCTAGCTTTTCCTTTAAATCTCTGACAGTTTCCTGTAAATCTGAGATTTCTTGGCAATTCCATGTAGATAAGTCGGGTAAACTTCTTCCCAGGGCTTGAGAGTCGGTGGATAAGAAAGAATTATCTTCAAAACTTGTCGAGGCATTTAAATTATTCATTCTTCTTCTAAATGTAATATTATTATTCATATTTTCCATGATAGAAATGTACAGTCTTAGTCTCAGTACTTGAGTCGAGAATAATGCGTGTAACGGAGCGGTCTCAAAAGACTAGTGTCTAAGTCTTATGATTTCAATTTCCGAACGACAATTTTTGTGTCACATAAATTCGTGGTCAATTGCGATTGGTCAATATTTGTGTCAGTTAATCAATGAGTCAGCTGTGGTTTGTTTACAACATGAAAAACTACAAAATCAAATTTGCAACTGATTGTTTATAAATGTATTTTTTGTCATAACAGAACTTTATTAATGTTTTGTTTTTAAATCACACTCACTGTTGGTCCTTTTCATTGTGTTTTATTCTCTATGCACTTTTTAGATTGCTCTTAGTCTTCAATCAGCAACCATCACTACTTATGAACTTATTGTTTTATTTTGTCCATATCTCAAGTAATCGTTTGAGCACTGATAAGGTTTATGCACTGGTTTGTAGGTATTGATGTTGATCACATAGATATTACACTGAATTGTTAGTATCTACACTATTCACAATTATTTTTTATTTTAAATACTGGAGCACTCAAAAATACGTCCGCACGGTAACAATTTTTTTTTTTTCTTCTTTTTTTTTTCTTCTCTCTTCTCTCTTCTCTCTTGTTTTTTTCTTCTCCTTGGTAAGACTGGTTGTCAGGCTTTCTGGCTTCTGACTACCTAAAACGTCTGCCGAAGACTTACGAATGACAGCCGGGACCAACGACTTTACGTGCTTTCCAAAGCACGGAGGGAGTTCGGTATGAAATGGATCAATGGTCACCCATCCACAGACCGACCGCAGCAAGCGTAGCTTAACCCATCGATTTGTACGGCTTTTACTTAGCTACGAACTTGTCCACTACAAACAAAGGTATTACCTTTTATTATGAACTAGCTTTTGTCATCGACTTTGTCTTACGGATCCTTAATTATTATGTAATTATGTTAATATTATATTATACACTATAGCACTCAGAGATTAGATTTCAGAATCGTACTAGTACTCGTAGTTCCAGAGATTAGCCCAAACGAGTTTTTAATTTATAAATACGTTGTGAAGAGAAGCTTAACTTTTACACAAATTGGTAAGTGCTGTATAAAAAGTTGTTTAGATAATAAATGGTATTTGCACCCAATTTATATTTGTTGTAAATTAATTTAAGTTTGGTTGTAAGTTAGTTTTAGGCTACTAAAATGTAAGTATTATAAGTATTACAAGTATTTGGTCGTAAGCATTGTTGACTTAAGTTTTAAATAAATAAATTGCATTCTAAACGCCTTGTTTCTTACACCAGGAAATGACAAATCGTGACTCTTGTGATTATTAGCCCACGATATCTAACTTACACCTTAATGTGATACCCATTTTGTTAACTGGATAAACGGGTCAGAAACGAATAAAAGAATACTGTTCTACGAATGACCAAAAACTTTAAGGTAACTAAGGGAACACCGTGGTTTTGTCTTTAAATTAATCTTGTAAGTAACAAGATATCCACCACCCAATCCGAAGATTAAAAGGTATCTATCAAATTATTTAATTATCTTCGTTTGGAATCTTGAACCCAGATTGCAGACCACAGTAAGATTGCCAAAAGATATCTACATCTACTTTGTAATAAATTGGTGACTACGGCTAGTCCTTGATGTTAATAAGATTCAATTTACATTCTAATATAGACTAGGAAATAATTAAATAAGACTTTTTATTTGAGTGTCGAGCTAAACACGAATAGGTACCGTGTGTGTCGGGAGCGCCACACTATTCCTAAGCCACTGTAACTCCTGTAATCTAGAATAAACAGTAGCGATCACCAGAAAAGCGTCGAAGCAATGAAACCGATGAAAGCATTAAGTCAGCCTTTGACTAGTATAGATAATTAAATGAACCTCGAAGAGTCCCGACCAGTCCCGATGAAACGAAGCGACCGTGCATGTAACCGTGATACCGTCAAAGTGTGCGTATAAGTTTCTATGCATGACATATTATTATAGTGTAGGTGATAAGTATTAGCACAAATACAGGTGAAATTTTTCGCCGCCGAAATTCCTTCGGTAGAGTATTTTGATAATAGGTATCATAACTTTGATAACATGTAAAACACACGCAACATGTAAAACATGGGATGCAGCTGAATTCATCCGGGCACACAACATATATTAGTTGAGACAGATATGCATGTAGGCAAATAGGTAGATAATGATGATCATAACTTTGATATTTCTTCGGAAACAGGTTGGTGTATTGTAATATCTAACAATATTTACTACGCAACAATAAAAATAGTGGGCGTTATCATTGACCTTCATTTGGCGTTGATTAAATCTACAATCAAATAATTCGGATCAGGAAATATAGCTTTGTTTCACATCACGATTCTGTAAAATAATAATATAGGTACATCAATGTTCCATTAATGTGCAGTAATGCAGTGTCTGTACGTAAAGGGCAACTACGCTTTAAACATAAATAAATTTAGAGTAATAATATTTAAAAGTGTGATTTGTAGTATCCAAATAAGGCGAATATTTGTACAAATACGCCATGTGAAGTGTCAGAGACAATAATAGGCTGGTATCAGTATATCTATTCTGTTGCAATCTCCCTCGGTGAACACCTAGGTGAAGTGAGCAGTCATACGTCCGTCTGCTTTGTCAATCCCTAGCATCGGGACTGATGATAGCTCACTTCACCTAGGTGTTCACCGGTGAAGTGAGCAGTCATACGTCCGTCTGCTTTGTCAATCCCTAGCATCGGGACTGATGACAGCTCACTTAACCTAGGTGTTCACCGAGGGAGATTGTAACAGAATGGCACTGCGGTTTAGTAAACGCATGTGACCAAAAGAGTTATGTGGGTGGGTGGAGAGGAAAAGAAGGCCGAAGAAAATATGAATGAATTGTGTAAAGAATATTATTAAATTTTCGATTTACTGTCGAATTAGATCGTTAGTTGCTATGAAATCAATAAATAGTTAGTCAATTGGTTTGGCAAATGACTACCTTCAAGTTACGTTATATGAATTGCCATACAAAATACCTGATTGGTGGTGTAGCCAATCAGTCTGTAGTTGACCTGAGTTTGATAATTTGAGTTAATTTTCTTCACATAGGCTGGGGGTTTTAGTAACCTGTATAAAATAAACCAATGAATAAATACAAAACAGTCTAGGCATACCAATAACGTAAATGACCAAACAATTCAGAAAACTAAATGAATGTAAAATGAAATAAACCATTCGTGCGAGAGCATTCCACAAAACAAAGCTTTTCCGATATTTGATACCAATTTGTCTTCACATCCGGTTTTACTTGTACCAGAAAATATTTTGGAAATGTTTTAAAATCTATTTTTGACTGAAACTTTGTACTGAATTGTTTACATTGACGGGTCAAGAAGAGAGAACGACTATGTCTTTGGTACTGAAACAGATATATATGTACTATGTATTTTATTTGGAAGTGTATTGCAGAGTCGTATATATCCTTGGGTACTTTAATAATCGTGAATAATCAGAATTTCTTATGACTAAATGCTAGTAAAGCATTATTATCTATTCTAAGAATAAGGAAGTATCATGACTTGCCTTGTCAACACGTGGGATGTGAGTACAGCAATCTTTGTGCCGATAGTTGGACGGAAAAACTAATAACTGCCAAGAGCCTCGACCAACACCTGTGGAAGCTCTCCACAGTTCTCTCAGTTTGATCAAGGGCTTGATTCAGAAAGCGGTAGGTACTCCAGGACACGGCGTGACGGCGCGTATAGTTAGGAGATTCCTTTCTCAGGAGCCCTGACCACCGGGAGCTTAGATCCTGTTCCTGATAACGAATGGGCTACAATTTTTTATATTTTTAAATGTATTTTATATTATTTTTGTAATTGGCACAAAAATATTTAGACATGGCTTCTTAACATCCAAATAAACTATAACAATATAAGAAAAGTAAAGTTTAAAGAAAAAGTAATCGCTGGATTTTCCGCCTTTACAAGTGGAATATGTTCATGAAATTTATATGAAACCGCCCCTGAGGTATCATCATCATCATCAGCCTGAAGACGTCCACTGTTGAACAAAGGCCTCCCCCATAAGGTGGGGGGGGGGATGGCCATAATCCCCACGCTTGGCAGGCGTCTTGGGGATCGCAGTGAAGTTGTTAAGTACACGGAAGCTGCTGCTGCCCGACTTCCGGATTTTCCCTTAGTCGCTTTCGACGACACTCTCGGGATGGAATGGGGGGGTGCTATTCTAGACCGGACACCCCACGGGTATTAGTACCCCTGAGGTTTACCCTATCCATTATTTCTTTTTTTTCAACCTGTATTTTCCTAATGCAGGGCAAAGGCCTCCCTTTGTCCATTCCAACCCTCTCAGGTTTAATTTAAATAAATGCTTATATTTATTATTAACATTTGTATATGTTACGTGGTACGTATTGTATTTACTATAGAAAGAACTTAATGTACACAATTAAGTATACCAGAATCCTCCAAACCCAGAACCTCGAATAAATGCTTTGACTTCTAGATTCAAGTTTTAGATCAAGTTCTAGTTTAGCCTTAAAACGTAACAAACAAACAGAGTGAGTTGGTTTGTAATATTAAAAAAAGGCTTTTATTCCACTAAAATCCACCGAATCTATATTACCGATGTTTCAGCTTAAGTAAATCCGGGACACGGTATCCAATCATAGAGAGATATTGAAAACAATTAGAAAAAAATATTACTTATACTTTGTATTACATTTTTATTGGTACTAGATAGTATTCATATATCGTGGAGATTTAGCGAGAAAAATACTGCGGCTTTTTTTGGGGATTTCAGATGAAATCCTTAAATTGCTCAATATGGCTTCAATATTAATAAGTAATTTCGTATCAAGTCCTTCGAAATAAGGAAACTTATACTTATACCTACTAAGTTGTCTATCCCCTTTTTTGGAAGTTATTGGGAATATTGAAGATATTATGACCATACAGTGGTGTTATACATTATTGAGGATATATATTTAATATTTATAGCTGACCCGACAGACGACAGTCGTTGTCCTGTTCACATTACAATAATTCTTACAAACATCCAGGTCTAGCTTACCCTACCCCACATAGATTTAGGGATGGGAATAGTCGTTAAGTTTTCTGAAATTTTCCAATATTCTGCGCACTTTAAAAAAAATATCTTCCGAACCTTCTACCAAGTATTAGCAAACTTTAAAAAAAGATGAAAGCTGTAAAGTCGTTCTCAAATTACGGCGTGACAAAGGGAAATAGGGAATCTGTCATTTTTATCTATACAGATAGAGGTCCGGTTATCTATGATAGAGGTATACAGTATGATATTGTTTGGCAACCGGCCATACCTACGTAAGAATAGTGCAAGTTATATAGTCGTTTCAGGAAGTAGAATAGTTACTAAATCATGCGATTTCTGCTTATGTCCAGAAAAACCGTAACTTCGACCACTACTATTAGGGCGAATAGCAGGCGACGTGATATTATTGAATTTATTGGTACTTACTAGTAATTTGTATCTACTACAAAAAAAAACGTTTGACTGATCAACATTTAGTTATTCAGTGGATGCATAGATGGCGCCACTATACGTGTTATTTTCTGTTGTCAACCACCATTGTAAAAACAATTGCGTTACAAAAGGTAAGTGACAGAAATAGTGCAGATTGAGTAATAAAAAAATACATTTTTTTAAATTATTTACTGCAGTAAAATCTTTACTGAATGTTGTTTTTTTGGACTGCTGCTTTAATATGATAACGTTTTTGTGTCCAAAAAATACAATTATTACAAAACTTTGTTTCTTCACATCCTAAAGTCGAAATAATAATAGAAAAATGGAAAATAATAAAGCCAATTAAGTTTATAAAATTCAACCAAAAACTGACCCATTGCTCAATAGATGGCGTTGAGATCGAGTTAGATCGCGCTATGGTTTCGTTACCGGCGAAAAATGACTATCGCTGGCGCGCACTTGTCAAGTTGCCACGGACTGGAACAGGTTCAAGGAACTGATGGAGACTACCATACCAACTTGGCCCATCGTCACTGCCGCAGACGTTGACAGACTGGCAGAAGAGATCACCGTTTGCATCCAACGCGCCTACGACCTGGCGACGACAATAGTGACGCAGCCGCAGGGGTCTCTGTTTAAGCCTCTGCCCAACCACCTGAAAGAGTTGATCGACAAGAAGAGGCGCCTACGCAAACGGTGGCAAACTACTAGATGCCCGACCATGAAGTCTGAACTCAACCGTCTCGCGGAGAAGGTAAGGGCCAAGTTGCAGGACTTCAACGCCGAGAGCTGGGAGTCACATATCGACGCTGTCGAAGGAGACTGGCCGTCGATACACAGACTGTGCAGGCAGCTCTCAAATACCCCAGCTCCGGTGCGCCCGCTACTGCACAGCGACGGGGCCCCAAGATACATCGCAGCAGACCGTGCGGAGATCTTTGCCGAGCACCTGGAGCGTCAATTCCAGCCGAACCCGACCGACGACAACGAGCATGTCGCAGCAGTCGAGAGGCACCTTGAGGAATACTTCGCCTCGCCGATAGCCCCAGAGGAAGACCCAATTTTCTTCTCGCCCTGCGCAGTCAGACGCGCCATACTGAAGACCAAGCCTCGAAAGGCCCCTGGAGCGGATGGTATCACCAACACAGTGCTGCGCCACTTGCCATACCGTACGGTAGCGGCACTGGCGCGCCTGTACACGGGCATACTGCGCACGGGGGTCTTCCCAACCAGCTGGAAGGAAGGGCGCGTCATAATGCTGCCCAAGGCGAACAAAGATGTGCTGAAGCCTGGGAGCTATCGGCCCATCACTTTGCTGTCGACAACATCCAAGGTGTTTGAACAACTCCTGCTGCGACACCTAACACCTCACCTGACGCCTCGCCCGGAACAGTTCGGGTTCCGCTCGGAACACAGCACGACGCTCCAGTTGTCGAGGGTACTGCACCTACTTACAGCGTCACTGAACAAGAAAGAACACGCAGTTGCAGTATTCCTCGACATGGAAAAAGCTTTTGACCGCGTTTGGCACGCCGGTCTGCTATTCAAAATGTCGAAGTCAGACGCGCCCCGTCGCGTCGTAATGGTAGTCTCCTCCTTCCTTTCCCACAGGACCTTCAGGGTGGTGGTTGACGGTGCGCTGTCAGGCGCGCGTCAGATAGGTGCAGGGGTACCGCAGGGCAGTTGTGTCTCGCCGCTGTGTTACTCATGTTATACCGACGACATCCCCACGACACAGGACACCACGCTCGCGCTGTATGCTGACGATGCCGCGTACATCGCGACTTCTATTAAAGCGAGACACGCGGCCGTCAAAATGCAGCGCGCTCTTAACTTGCTTCCCGACTGGCTGTCGAAGTGGCGGTTGTCGGTTAACGTGAGTAAGACACAGGCGCTGCTCGCTGGAGGCGCCAACCTCCCACCACCCTTACAGCTGCAAGGAGTCGACATCGCGTGGTCGCCACAGGTCAAGTACCTAGGGGTCACCATCGATCGTCGGCTCACCATGGGAAGTCACGTCCGCAAGGTCGCCGCAAAGGGCAGAGCTGCCCGCGCTCTTCTCCACCCGGTCCTCTCATCCCGCCTCCCGCTGCGTGCCAAGCTGGGTGTATACATAACGTACATTCGCCCGCTGCTCACGTACGCTGCCCCAGCTTGGCTCGCCCTCACTAGCGAGTCTAACAAGAAGCTCCTCCGCGCGCAGCAGAACCAAGCGCTGCGGAAAATTACCGCTGCCCCTCGCTACGTGAGGAACAGCGTAATCCAGCGGGATCTTAGGATCGAGAGCCTGGACGACCACTGCAGGCGCCTCGCGTCAACCATGTTTGCGCGTGCCGACGCATCTGCTTGGCCTCACGTCAAGCATTTAGCGCCCTGGCATGCGCGCCCACCTGACAGGAGGCGCCTACCCCGCGACCTATTGCCGGACGCTGACGACCCCAACCCACCGGACTGACGCCTGAGTAAGCCGCCTTCACCTACACGCGGCTTACTCACACAATAATACTCCACACACATCACATACACCCAGTGTGCGTCGTGTTCTAAGTTAATATAGGCATGACGCGCACTGAACCCCATACATACGCAACTTCACGAGCACGTAAACTCACGCGTTGAATGTGCGGCGCGGGCTCGCAATTCTATCGCTAACACGAACGGTGTAACACAACACAATGCCGCTCACACACACATGACGGCCCCTTAGTCAGCTCGCGTGACCGGCTCGACCTGGAAGCGTGTGCAGACGTGGGTCCACATATTCAGCGGGGAGCGCCGTGAGTCGTCGCCTCTGTCGCTGGTCGTCTTCCGCTGGGCCTCCTCCGGGGAACCGGAGGTCCCACCTGGTGGAGACTGACCGCCGGGGTGACGTGAAGAACGCGGTACGTGTATGTACCGTGGCGCTCCTGCTGATTACTAATGCATCCACACACGTTGGCATGTTGCGCCACCAACGCACCTGCCCCAGGCCAGGCCTAAACGGCCACCCAATGGACGTGCCCGTATCAACGGGCACCGAATTATACCGCGGGACAAGGGCCATGCCCGTAACCCGCCTGCCGCGCCCCCTGGCGGGGACGTAGCGACTACCAACAGGTCAAGTTGCCATCAGAAGGATCTTAACTGACTCGACTGAACAGCGAATGATGAGCAGATGAGTATGGAAATGATCTGTGATTATAATCCGCTCGCTCGATTTCCAACTATCGCAGAATTCGCAGAGAATCGAGATGAATAACTGACGCTGTTTTTGGGCCCCTTCTTTTCAATCCAATAAAATTAAAAATACCAGAATTGACGACGACTGGAACGTCTTTAGACTGAGTCATGGTTTTTTCTTTTGTATAACTGTCTGTATTTTCAATTATTAAAATTTAGATAAAACCAAATAAACATTATTTATCGTGTTAAACTGCAATTTTTATTTTTTTAAATATATGAAAACCAACAGAGTCCCAATTAACCCAATTTCATCCCTATACTTACATTTTACGTGTTTGGTTTGTGCCATTATGCACAAGAAGTTCAAAAACTATATAATTCAAACTGCCATGCACCAATTGAGGCGACTCTGCATCACGCACTTTTATATTTTTTATTCAAAAATAGTCTCATATAGCGAACGTAGCTACCTACCAAAAAGGTGAATCAGAGCATCGTGTGCAGTGAAGTGGAACGCCGGCCTTCAACTGTTGTCAAGTTCATTGGCAAACATTTTTTGTTTATGCAATACGATTCATAATATTTATTGAGTAGACATCTAGTATTTCGTTGTTCTTGGTTATAACGCTGAAGTATTAAAAAAACCGAACAAGTGCGAGTCGGACTCGCCCACTGAGGGTTCCGTACATATTAGTACGTACATATCCATACTTCTATACTAATCCATACCTACTATCCATACTTTAATCTACTTAATATTATAAACGCGTTTTTTGCGACATAAACGGCCGTATCTTTTTATCACGTTAACATAGAGGGTTGATTATTTTACAGCATCAAGGGACCGTAGACTTGAGTATATGGTTTTAATTTCAACTCGATACCTCCACGCGTTCCCGAAATAAAAATTCTTGACAGACAGACAGACAGACGGACAACAAAGTGATCCTATAAGGGTTCCGTTTTTTCCTTTTCAGGTACGGAACCCTAAAAATACATTGTCTTTATTGCTATACTATTTTCTATAAACTACTTTTACATAAGCAGTTTTAAACTTATTTCACCCTATTTTAAGGGGAATATTATGGGTTAGCAGAACTAGATTAGCCTAATGACGTATAATTCAACCTTTTGTTACGGAATGTACCACTATTTTGAGTGTTTATTTATGTATTTATTTACTACCTTTTTAACTCATGTGGGAAGATGGAGAATAGATTTAAAAAATACACACATTCAAAGCCTACCGATAGAAGTAATAGGCACCATATAGTATAGTCATAGAAACTTTTAACACACGCTTTATCAATTTGATTATTTTCGCACTTTCACACTTTAAATTCGAATAAAAAAAGAAAATGACTATTGATATTGTAAACTAGCTGTCATTGATTATGATATAAGTACGAGGTCTACCTACTCCTTGCTAAATTAACGCACGCATTAATTTTTATTACTTCATTAACATTATTTCGCGGACTTTGGTGTGGCTTACACGTTCATCTAGTCTTAATTGAATCCTGTTATGAATCAGCGTGTTCGGGATAACGTCATTCGATATAGCGGTTTTCGAATCAATAAGTTTTCGAACTGGCGTAGAACTCGTAAACTTTTTCGAAATAACGTCCTTCGAATCTTCATATCACTTACACTTTATAATATGTAATGTCAAACTATTCTTTGTCATAATAAAGTCTAATGAAATAAAATATACAGTAATAATTAGTCTCCGTAGATTCCAAGTATACCACAAAATAAAGCCACATTACACTATTGCTAAACCAATCAGCAATAAAGTAGTTTTTTATCAGTGAAAGATTTTTTTGTGATTGGACCGGTAGTTTCAGACATTACTTCTTACAACCAACAGAACAAGCCAACAAAACCAATTTTAAAGACGGACAGATTCTGGGACTCCTCGCTGTTGTATTTCTAATTCTTATACGTTTGCACTGATTCAAAGTAATGATGACACCGCACGTTGGTGTTGTAAGAATATTTTGTGAACCACTAACCTACTTACAATGGAAAATAACTATAATAATATCCCATAATAACCCCAATTACCTGACAATTTTATCAAGGTCATGGTAAAATACGTCAATTTCAGTTTCATTCTTTACTTACCGCAAACTCTTTCCACGTTTAACCTATGGTTACGCATCAGCAACCAAGGTTGTTCAAAAGACGTTTACCTAGTCCTTCCTTATCACGTAAAAATATAAATGTATAATCAAACAACGCACGTATTTCCAATGGCGAAGCTAATTTAGTTTTGTTGCGTGATCTAGTATGTTGGGCTATGAGGATTTGTGGGTGCTACTAATGCTAGGGACTTGAAACTTGATTGGCACTCTCCTGTTTTTGATGGATTTGGAGAACTAAACAAGGTTTTTTTTCTCCAACAACGTCATTTTATTGTAATATTTACACACTGAATAAATTATATAGACACTTAAAAAAATATTATTATTATATAGATAAAAAAATATTATGTAGGTACATGCTGATGTGGAATAGGGCTGGACACATCTTCCGTATCTCAGACGATGGGTCAAACGCGTGACCCTTTACGTGGCAAACGATATCGCGGCAGGCCCAGGCGAAGATGGCGGGATGATCTAGACTCTTTTGACAAAAACTGGTCCCCTGGACAGAGAGAAGTGGAAGGAGAGTATAGAGGCCTTTGCCCAGCAATGGGATAGACATTAATTAAAGAATCAGTGTAGTAATGCTAGGCTGCTAGCCTTTTGGGCACTTGTCCCACTGAGATCGAATCGGACGAGATTTTTGAAATCTTTCTCACAAAGTAGAAATCTCAAATTATCTATAAAATCATCGTCGTCTCTATGGAATGAATATCGATTTTTTACGATATACTTCATATAAATTCGATATTCATTACAATGTACACTTTGATGGAGAGTTCTTCATGTTATATGGCTCTTCTTTGCCAATCAATCTCTAAAATAATATTTGTACAAAATATCTTCATTATAATTGTGTTCAAAAACACTCTCCATTACTTTTAAGTTCATAATAAAATGAATTTGAACAAAATTTCCCAAGTCCCCACTATTATAACGACCAAGTGACGAATACCCGTGAAAATCATCCGTTTGTGTAGAACAAACACAACACTGTGACTTGTTTAGAGGACCTACATCTATCTGCTTTTGTGGCCAACAAAACTGTTTTGTTTTGTCAGTTAACTTACATACTTATTAGTCAATAGACTAACTTATTTAACTTCATGCCTATTTTAACCGGGGACCTTACAACCCCGCTCAAGTCGTTGTAAAGGTTAACCTTTCATTCGGTTAGCCTTATGAAGCATATTGCAATATCTTGTTTAACTTGACTCTTTGAAAATCCTATAACCATAACACTTTGACCCTATCGTTCTGGCTATCGATTGGACGGTTAACACATACAAACTAAAAAAACCTTTCTTTAGAAAGGGTTTTTTCAAGGGTTTACTTTATCGTTCCTGGTACTGGGTGAGTGAGGGATGAGTTTACTAACTTGTTTATTGGATAAGGGTTACCCTGTACTATAATCTATACTGATATTATAAAACTGAAAAGTTTATTTAGTTTATTTAATGTTTGAATGGGCTATTCTCCGAACTGACATTGGAAGCCACGTTATCACTAAGTTCTGACTAATCACTAATCATATTTATTTTCAACCGACTTCAAAAAAGGAGGAGGTTATCAATTCGTCTGTATTTTTTTTTTTTTTTTTTTTTTTTTTTATGTTTGTTACCTGATTTCTCGGGACTGGGTGAACCGATTTTGATGATTCTTTTTTAATTTGGAAGCTAGTGCTTCCCGTGTGGTCCCATTTTAATTTGGTCCAGTTCTGACCATGGCATCCATGAGAAAACCGTATAAGTCTTAAATTTGCATTAAGTATGAGCGCGATTTGTTACGCGATTTCTCAAGCAAACGTAAACCGATTTTCAAAATTCTTTTTTTTATAGATAGGGTATGCTTCAGGGGTGGTCCCATATAAATTTTATCGAAATTGATTCAGCACTTTTTGAAAAATCAACAAATACCCAAAAATTTTACATAGACGAGGTTTTAGTTTCATCAATCTTTGTAGTAGTTAACTTTCAATCTCTTCTTAATAGATTTGAATGAGAAGGAGGTACTAAAAAGCGGAAAATAAAAAGCTTTTTACAAAAAAGACAACCGCCTTCAAAAAGTGAAAAATAACTTTAGCACAGAACACACATTGACTTTAGTTTCGGAAGTCGGTGGCAATACAAAACAACAAACAGAACAAAGCCACTGAATTTCGAAACTAAAGTCAATGTGTGTTCTGTGCTAAAGTTATTTTTCACTTTTTGAAGGCGGTTGTCTTTTTTGTAAAAAGCTTTTTTTAATTGAATTATTAATTTTAAGTGTAATCTAATATTTTACATGCCGTTAAGTAAAATGTATCGAGACAATTTACAAATATTCCAACTGATATGAATACCTACATTATCAGCAAATAAATTTATTCTCTCATTCTAGGCCAAATTATTATAAAATATTTGGGATCTGAACAAAAATTCACGCCAACGAAGTTACGTGCAAAAACTAGTATTTGATACGAGTACCTATACCTACTTATTAAAGTAAATGTTAAATGATGTTCAAATCGACATCAGAGGTTTTTTTTGTTTTTTTCCTTGTCCTATAGATTTTCCCAGGCCCTTCTGTCTAATGACCAGAAGTAGATAATAATCACGGAACATTACCGTCACCTTCAAGCAACGCAAGT
This sequence comes from Charanyca ferruginea, assembly GCA_947361185.1. Classification (NCBI taxonomy): domain Eukaryota; kingdom Metazoa; phylum Arthropoda; class Insecta; order Lepidoptera; family Noctuidae; genus Charanyca; species Charanyca ferruginea. The sequence continues at coordinate 12,965,359 of OX376056.1, read as the reverse complement.
GCGACACAAAGTGTAGTGACACAGTGACTCACTTCAAAGTAGGGCGCGACTTAACAAGTGGTTTTAAGGTGCGTGTTTACTGAGGTGTAAGAGACTGAACACTGAATTTTGTTATTTGTTTAACTCAACGACTGTCGGGCGTAAGTGTTGAAGGTCACCTCCGCTGCTTATGTCGGACTGTGTAACAGAAGACATTCGAAAGGTTAAAGTTCATACATAAAGGTACTGTAAGAAGTCTAACTGTAGGGCTTACTGGTACCGGGTTGTGGCGTAATTGTATTAGGTTAAATCTATAAATACTTGTAATTAAAGCACTGATACTTGGAACTGGTTTATATTTAAGATACTTTTAACGTGTGCTCGTGACAAGATCAGGCTAAGTCATAGAGTATATTATCTAATGACAGTAAATTATTTGGAAACTACTTGAACCGTCAAAGTATTATGAATGTGATAATTTATAAAAAAATATCGTAACTTTTTCCAGGGTGAATAAAACCCTATGTAAATTATAATCCCGTTTATGATTTATAGTCGGCGATATTGTAAAATAAATCTTGGAGACTAGAGTTCCCACATACAAGCGTTTTATAGCGATAAGCTTTAGGTAAAGGGATTGATATGTCGTTAAATAGTAAGTTATGTTGGATGTGTGTTACAAAAAATAATTATAAACGATTTTTAAACTTTTTCTTAAATTTTTTTTTCTTTAGCTTATGCGATCCCACTTCTGGGCAACCCAGGTCTGTCCAGGAACTTATCTCCCGCGCCACCGCTTAATTTTAATATTTTTTATTGAATACAACCTTTCTAATTTCTACTAAAATAAGTACCTGGTTGCTTTTGTAAAGAACAAACCTATCATAAAAGCGAAAAATAATATTTTTTATTTATTTTATTAAACCAATTCCAACAATAATTTCCGCAACACGATACAAAAAATAACTTGTAGTCATAACAAATTGTTACATATAATTAAAATATTGTTACACCACGGTGGGAAGCTGCCATAACTATTACGCCACAACACAACACACGTATCATACGTAGTTATTTATGTGTGAAACATATTCGTAATGGCTAACATGATACATATTACGTTTTATGACTTAGCCGTTTGTGGTTTTGGGTGTATTTGTCTAAGAAACTGGTTTATATGCAAGATATGCTATGTGTACGATATTGTGCAGTATTGCGTTTATGCAGCTAAGCAGGATTTGATACCCATTGGTGAACTTTTACTAGTGGCAGATAAACTTGTCACCCTGTTTTAAAAGCATCTACTTAACTCATTTATTGAGGAAAGTGCCTCCTACCACCACCATCTTATCATTTATCTAGCAGTGTTAATGCGTTCCGGTTTAAAGTATATACTCGTACTTAGGTATTTTTATATACCACACCCGGGACAAAAAGACATGCGGCCCGCCCAATAGCAAGTCGTAACTGTAGCCTATGGTCACCTACAGCTTAAGTAGGACCACACGCGCTTAGACAAGCCTTTAAAAACCTAATCACCCCCTTCTTAAAAAGCCTGGGAGTTGATTCCACATCTGTAGCGTTCGATAGGTATTACAAGAGCGTTACACATTTCAGCATTCTTCCTTCAATCCTTAAAGCATGTGGGATTACTGATGTCCATTAATGGTTTGAAAAAAAAGGCTGACGGCAACACGGTTTGCTGAGCAGAGGCAGTGGCTGAGCGCTTGGCTGCTGAAACACAGCAGTGTTTCGCGGGTTCGAGCCCTGCACGGTGCAAACATTTGTATGGCTTACATGTAGTTGTTTCGGGTCTGATTGATTGTGTATGTGAGTTTATATGTTTGTAAACTAACCCACGATACAGGAGGAATTCCTAGTGTGGAGCAATGTTAAAAGTAGCAAAGACTTCATACATCGTTCACTTGTTAATGTTTCTACTGAAATGACACAAAGGCTTTGTTCCTTACTATTGTTGATGGTCACTGCCTACCCTTGACATAGTTGCCGTGAAGATTCGATTTAGCGTTCCACACGAGCTTCTGTTATTTCTGGGTATTAATTGATGGTAATTGGCGATAATTTCCCATGAGAACGCGGTTTGGTTACGCGAAATATAGACGTTGTCTTCCTATGTAAAATGGTTATAAATGTGTAATTGCTCTAGCATATAGCCATCAATATAATGGAAAAGAAATGCTTATAATTGACGACGACATGCGGTGGAACTAGAATACGGCGTGCCGTTGCGGCAGACCGCATCCTTAGAGCGAAGCCACACAGCTCCGTTGCGCTGCGTTGCGTCGTCGGAGCGTTGACGCTCCGTCATTTTACATATAAATTTTAAAACATGCCACACTTCTCCGTTGCGTCGCGTAGTCGAACGCATTGCGTCGACGCCAAGACGAAACGGGCGGAGGTGATGCGGAGCGGCAACGCAGTTAATTTTGTACTGGCAGAGCAAAAACACGTGCGCAGCGCAAGCGACGCAACGGAGAAGTGTGGCATGCAGTGCGTCGAAATCTTGCACTGCGGCGTCGCAACGCAACGCGTTATAGCTCTTTGAGGAAGGCCTGTGACAAGCTGTGGACGTATTTGACTGAAACAATAATTAGGTTTATTATACACGTGCATACGCAATCCATTTAAATGTTTCCTTTCTAATAGTCTATGTCGGTATCTACTAGAATTAAATAGGTATGTGAATAAATTAGTCGGTCAATAATAATTGGTCTAGCTAGAGGATATGATCATATCTCAGGGACGTGAGATTTTAGTCGTGGCCTAGACTGACAGCGTAGTTTAGTATTGGCAAGTAAAAGTGCTTTATTGCTTGTTTTAATATTGGTAAGTAATTCAATTGTCAATAATTATGGTAGAAAAGAATTATAGGATGCTAGCTTTTGCCCGCAACTTCGTCCACGTGAAAGTCGGTTATCGCGGATGCAGACGAAGTCGCGGATCAAAAAGTAGCCTATGTCCTTCCCCAGGGTCTAAGCTATTTGCATACCAAATTTCATTAAAATCAGTTCTGCCGTTTCATCGTGAAAGCGTAACAGACCGAGTTACTTTCGCATTTATAATATTAAGTATGGATTTAAGAATTTCAGTAATCTACATAATATAGCAAAAAAACTTATAACGTTTTTTGCTATATTATGTAGATTATTGAAATTGACAATTGCATTACTTACCAATATTAAAACAAGCAATAAAGCACTGATTAATCACGAGGCTTAGTCCCATCTTAGCTCCTTCCCATCTTGGCACCCATGAATTTATTTATCATGCCCACGAAACATTCCCATTTTTATTCATGGGTGCCCAGATGGGAAGGTGCCAAGATAGGACTAAACCAATCACGAAATATCTACAACTGGTTGACCTATGAAGGTGAAATGAGAATGGGCAAAAATATATGGGGCTCAGTGTCAGATAGAATAAACAGCAACAGCAGATAGTTAAACGGAACAATTGATAAGCAGGTATTAGGCAGAATTTAGGGTTACCTATCATAAGGTCGAAAAATATTTGACCGAATTTCATTTCACCTAAAACTTTTCAACTATTATCGTTTCGTTTTTTTTACTTCATCGAAGTCACGTCTGCCACTGTATCAGTTGACCTATTATCAATTCGATTTTTTCGTTATTTCGACGTTTCATTTGGTCGATAAACTTTTTACCGAAGTTAGACACCGAATAACATTTGTTCGAAGTATTATGATTCCAAACATTCATTATGCCACTGTTTTAATTACCATATTTTCATTTCATCAAACGCCTAGAAAGTTTGTGCACACTATTTCTTAACTGCTTCATTCTGCTATCTGCTTGCTTGCATGCAGCATGCAAGCAAGCATGCAGCGTGCAAACAAGCATGAAACATGCAAGCAGGCATGCAACATGCACAAGCATTGTTTCTGTCACGGCTCCGGCGCTGCGGGGTCTGAGCGGCCCCACGCGAGCCTATCGTCGCAGATGGTTTTAATGCTCACCACCGCAGCTTCGGCTTGCCTCAGCCGCGGCGGCGAGCGTTCAAACCGCCTGCTCCTCAGCTCGCGGGCCGCCCCACCCCTCCGCGCCTACGCGGGCTAAAATTACACTCTAGGAGTAGGGCAGACCAGACTGCGTGAAGTCGGTTTTGCAGCGATTCGTTTCTGTCACTAAAATTTTGTAGCCTATTGATTTTTTATGACACTATTTTATTTTAGATTGATAATGCTACCTACCTAATCTTATACCGTATGGGGACCACATATTGTCAATAAATTATACGACATACTTGTTATCGCCTTTTCTGACGATATACAAAAAATTAACGAAATCGGTCCAGTAATTAGGTCAAAAAGTAAAGTTTTAACTTTGACCAAATTTAAACACTCTGTAGAATTGGATCACTAGGTCAATGACTCAATGAACTTGAATTCCTGTAAGGGTCAGCGCACACCGAGAACAGAGGAGAGCGGAACATTTTTTGAGACCACTAATAAAATGACTAAGACTATAGCATACAGTGCAAAATTAAATACACGTCTAAACTTGATGCTCGATCATGCTCGAGCTTGCAAGATGCGTGTTCGAGTATGTGTTCTACATGCGCGACCACGCTCGAGCCACCCGCGTTTAGTTTCATCAGTATTGCCACAGCGGGAAAACTCTGTGGACGTAGGTATGTTTACTACCCACGGCGCGGCTGGTGTAGGTAGAAAACAACGTCGGATTATGGCATCAAACTGGTCCTGCACGCTCACCTGGCAACCCAGAGCATTTTCAACGAAGCTTGCTCACGGGAGGGGCGAGCATATTGCTTGCATAGTCGAGCAGTCAAAATTTTGCTCGAACATGCGAGAGCATTTGGAGTTTGGTGTGCGCTGGCCCTAACACTGAAAAACGACCGACGTTGCCACGTAGTGCAAAACTACAAACTATCATTCACGACGCTGTTACGTACCTATTCTAGTTATTTGCCTAAATGTAAACATGGTACACCTAAACGACAAAGTGGAATTTAATGTAACAAATTTTAATTCAACGTTCGACTGTGCAAACTAACCGTGTACCTATGGGGGCCGCGGCCGCGGACCGTGCTACCCGACTTCCACATTCGTTTTGCTACTATTATGAATTTTAATACTGTGACGATACCGCCCACTACCTCTCTCTCACAGACAGAAGACCAGTAGGCTGATTATTAAATTTTATAATATTACCTACCTACTTGGAATTTCCTCTTGAACAACCTCATTGACCAGCCACGCTCGAAACTTTCTTTTGCAAAAAAAATACAATTCACTGGGACGCGCCAGTATTTCCTGCGGGTGTACGTCGGCAGCGGTGTCTTTTGGCGGCTACCTATAATAGGCGGCACGAGGCACGCGGCTTTCTTCAAAGGCGTTTGAGCGGCGCCGGCGCCGCGCGTGGCAGGCCGGCGGGGGGAGGGGGAGCGCGGGCGCGGGGTGCGCTCGCGCCACGTAGTGTAGGAGTTGTAGGACGTCTGTTATTGACTATTAATAATTATCGATAAAAAATGTTGTTTAGCTTTAAATACTTATGTGGTGCTAAGGTGTTTTTAGAATTATCTTGCTGTTATGATAATTCTAAAAAACAATATGCCCTAAGTATTTAAAACTAAACAGCTTTTCTGTTTAAGTGTGTTCTTATTCAATATTATTAAGTAGATTTAGAGATAAAATGAATCACAAAAAAAAAACTCGTACCTACGAGCTTATTATTACTTATTGATAACAATTAAATTTCTATTATTACTGATCAGCTCTTGGGCGATCGACAGACCCGTTTGATACTCAGGAAGTCACAAAACGTTAGTTTCGTTTTTTTATTGTTCATCCAGTTAATCATTTGTTAATTGTTACAAATATTAAAACATTCGAATCACACAAAGATCTTGTATTCTAATGCCTTGTTTAGGTAGCAGATAAGTAAGTGTAAAAATTTATCGATATCGATTAGGACGATAATTGCAACGTTGACCCTGCATTATAACTTTTATTTTTTTCGCTATTTCGGATTTCGGAAGTTCCGATTTCCGCATTGTCAGTTACCGCGCTACCTCTTCCGAGATAGTGTGTGTGCCTTTCGCAGAGATTTCGTAGAACCTTATTGCGAGCATTGCTTTATAACGCGATATTAGTAAATACAATTATTACAAAGTTTAATAATATTTTTTACCGTGAAATGGACACGTATTAGTTTATTAGCTACTTAACTTTGTATGTGTGTAAATTGTGTTTTTAAGTTTCATGTATTACCTGAATGCACAGAAGTTTCTAGATCTTCTTAACGAATCAATAACCGAATACTTAGATGAATTGTCTGTGGTAGCTTACACGAGGGTATGGTTCCAGTTAGATGGAGCTCCTCCACACTCCATACTCCTCGCGAGAGAGCGGCTTAACACCATGTTCGGCGAGCAATGGGTTGGGCGCTACGGCCCCCGTAGGTGGCCAGCTCGGTCACCCGACCTTACTCCTCTCGACTTCTTTTTATGGGGCTTTATTTAAAATGAAGTTTACTCGTGGGTCTCCGAAACCAAAAGTGAACTGCGCAATCGTATTGTCGCCGCCTTTGACAAATCTCTCTGGATCCTGAACAAAATTTGTTGAGCAGGCTTCGGGATAACATTGTGCGGCGGTGTACCTAACTTGTGCATTCAAAAACGTGGTGGTCGTTTTGAAAACTTGAAAATTTTAGTTGGTATTCTTTTTGGAACGAATGTGTAATATTGAATTTATTTAGTTCAGTTCAGTTTATTCAGTTCGAAATAAATAAGTGGCGGTAAAAATGAACTCAGTGAATTTTATTTTCGTCGCACATTGTCAAACGAATCAAAGTCAGCACTTTGATTTGACGCCGACAAAAAACGCCGCGTGCATCGTTGCCGCTCTTCGCTCCGGGGTCAAAGTACGTTGTCTAAACAGAGTGTTTTGTTTTACTGAATTTATTTTGATGTTTGTTTTGTTTGAAAATTTAACTTTTTTAATTTTCGGTTTTTAATTTAATATTTAATTTTGCTATACTTATGTGGACTAGTATTACTTGAGGTTTCATTTATTGCCTATAAGTGAGTTCCATACTGTATATAAAAATCTTCTGTGCGTGTGTATGAAAGTGAACTCCTCCTAAACGGCTGGACCGATTTTGATGAAATGTTTTGTGTGTGTTCCAGTGGATTTGTGAATGGTTTAGATTCACAATTGGACCCGATAGGAGGCGTTGTAGTTCTAGGACTTGTTTTTATTTTCAGGCAGGACAACGTCTGCCGGGCCCGCTAGTATTCTGTAAAATGTTGTTTCGGTGTGGCCAATAGCAAAAAGTTAATTTACACACATGATACTTCGATGATATAAAAATATGTCAAATAATGCATATAGCAAAAAAGACATCGGTCAATTGTTTTCGGTAAAATGAAATAAGGAAAAAAACATTTCGGAAAAGTGATCGGTTCCCAGAATTTAGCGACTAGGCCGAAGTAAAATAATAGTCTTTGACTTCCACAAGACAAATTCGCCGCCAAAAGGCTGCATTTACATAATAAATAGTAACTTCATTATAAAATAAATATTCTAGTTACGAATTTTCACACCTAAGAGCAAATTGATGGTTCTTTGACCTCTTCAAAACAATGAACTTGATAAAAACTAGTTAATTAATTTTGGTAAAAAAAAATACAATTATTTTAATTCTGATTGTTTTAATTGCAGTTTTCCTACATACGATGTAATTCGATATCTTTTTTAGATAGCGTTATCATTAATCTTTTTTTTTAAGTGTCTTTGTCAAAGTCAAGGGGATTATTATCAATTTTCAAGGTTCTACAATGTATTATGGAAGGGCTTGAAAAGATACATACTTAATTAAGTAATTAGACAATTTTATCTTAATTGTTTGCCCAAATAATTATAATAAACCTATTTTTTTTTCATTTATAATATGGAAAATATCTATGTCCGGATATCACTTAACATAAACACACCACCTTCCGGTGCCTAATTAGTTATTTATTTATTTAAATATACGAAGGTATCTTGTACTTGCAATCATAGATATGAAATGGAAAATATGTGTTTTATTACTTCATCGCTGTTCATTTTTTATTCATTACGTTGCGACCAAAACAGTGTTGTAACGTTTCTGCGGGACTCATCCAGCTTCATTGCCTGGACGCTTTTCTAGCGGTCGCCACTTTTGATTCTGACTTTCAGAAGTTGTAGTAGTTTAGGAATAGTGTGACGAGCTTGTCCTAATTAAAAAATAAAACTTGAGAGGTGTCAAGGGACACCCGGATGGAACGAAGTTCCTTTCGATTAATTAGTGAAGGAATTGTAATAAAATTTTATTTTTTTTAAGTTATAATAATATTTTTTTTATTATTAACAAATATAATGTAATTAAAAGACAATTTAATTAAACGTGCCCGTTTATGTATCGAGCGAAATGGACTCCATATTGAGCAGTTGCTTCGATACAGGGAAGTGTAAATTTTATACCTAATAGGTAAGTTTTTTAATTAAGCCAAAGTTGATTAAAACTGTGTTTGTGAATAGCTCTAATTTATTTAAATAGGTTACCTATAGCACCTATAGGTACCTACGCCTGCCTGCCTTTCTTTTTCTAGCAAAAGAGTACCTACTCACTTACCTACTTACAACTACAAATAATTCGCCAATGATAAAAGTAAGTACCACTACCTACCTAGGTACCCACCTAAGCTCCCACTGGCTTAATTTAAACCAAAACATTTTAATCAAATAAAAAAAAATATTATTGTCGCTAGTAAAACCTAGAGAAAAGTACTCTGTGACCTAGAGCGATAAGGTGCAGTGGTTACCTACTGACGACCGCGACCGATAGAAAGCTCATGATTACCAAACCCAAACTTTCAATAGGTACCTACTAAACAAAACATAGAAGTAGGTACAGTAACTACCTACCTACCTAACCTACGTATTCTATGGCTTAATTATCGACTTAAAATTTACACTCGTTTTCACAATCCACACAGTCTCACAGTGAAAGGTGGATTTATCTCGTAGGTCGTTATCATCGGAATTATCACGCAATGATAATTCCGATGTCATTGAGGTAGGTACCGCCACTATTTGAGCGAATAAACTTAGGTACTAAACATATCGCCGTAGGTACCTAGTTCAAAGAGTTCGCCGCGCCGCCTTTAAATACATAAACATATTCTACGAAAAGCGAATTCGGACTTTATTTTGTAAACGTAAACGATTAAAAATTCAAATTTTACCAAACTAGGTATGATAAAATTATTCTGAGAAACGTATAGGCTGGTGCCCGACCGGACCATAGGAGCTATGTGCAACCGAATTTCACGGTTAATGTGTAAAAATAAGGTTTTAATTCGCTCCAATATTTTCATAGAAAAGCCGCCATTCAACTAATAATGAACTCTATTTGACAGTTTCAACGATTCAATTTTTCTGTTCGAATTGTCTGCGTTTGTGAAGTAATAAAAATAGCAAAAATAAGGTTTTAATTCGCTCCAATATTTTCATAGAAAAGCCGCCATTCAACTAATAATGAACTCTATTTGACAGTTTCAACGATTCAATTTTTCTGTTCGAATTGTCTGCGTTTGTGAAGTAATAAAAATAGCAAAAATAAGGTTTTAATTCGCTCCAATATTTTCATAGAAAAGCCGCCATTCAACTAATAATGAACTCTATTTGACAGTTCCAACGATTCAATTTAGCTTATTATAGCATGTCGTGACAACTTTTCGTAAGAATTTTTTCCGTCTAGCCCCCTTTCACAACGCGCGATAAGGAACTTCGTTCCAATAATAAGACAAATAGAAGAAACAGAAAAACAAAGTACCTACACAGAAGGTGATTGGTAGGCACATACATACCTAATTACGTTTTAAAATGGTTTATTTTTTGTGAGACTTCATCGTTATCATAACAATCGGAATAAAAACAACTAAACGCACAATCTACCGTTAGCCAAAACGCGTTATTAAAACAAAAAATAACAACCGACTATTCAAATTATTCGATTTTTTTCACAATGTTTCCACAGAAAAAAAAAAGAATTATCACAAAATCTTGTTACGATAGACTTAATTAATAAATTAACTCACTTATTAACTGTATACTACAATGAACTACCTTGAGTTAATTAGTAAAGAAGCATAATTTAACTTAACTGTCCGTTATGTTCAATGCAATCTTGAAAACGTTATCAGGTAAGCGCACGCATCAAAGTTGTATGAAATTCTTGCCTATCGGTGTTTTTACTGAGTATAATGTAATCCTCCTATCCTATCGTAATATACTCTTACATTATCTAATATATAAAAATCTCGTGTCACAGTGTTAGGTATCTAACTCCTCCGAAACGGATTATTTTTTGTGTATTTATATTTGGTAGGTCTGAGAATTAGCCGTAGGCTTATTTTGCTATATGGCAATCATATATCTAAACTAAGGTCATAAAGAGTTAAGATTTAAATAACTGTTTGTTTGTTTGTGATGAATAATATCTCAAAAAAATACTTAAGCGATTTTAAAAATTCACCGATAGGTTAATATTTTATATTTGTTTGTGTTCACGAGGGATAATTTTAAACTTTTCTTAATTTTGTAGTTTAAAAAAATACCATAATTGTCTCACTGCAGGACAAAACCTTCTTCTCATACAGAGAAGGCACGAGCATTGATCACCACGTGCGCTCAAGACGTATTCTAAAGTACCAATATGCAAAATACAATTCGGGTAGAAGCTAATTAAAGAATAAATCCACGGCTCTATGACTGGAGCTCCTCAATAATCAAACAAAATGTCTTTACACGTCTCATACTTCTTCTCAGCAATTACAACCGGGGCATGCCGCGCCATTTTTCAAGTTTCACAATCGAGTTAGGAAACAAGTTACTGACACGAGTTGCCCACCTAAATTCTGCACAATTCTATATCCTGTTTACAATAAGATTAGACATAAACACAGAACTTTTTTTACACTCCCTTCAACCGATTTTGACTTCTATTCTGTAGACTTAAGGATGACAGTAGAGGCAAAAAAGTGGTTACAATAACAACTGTTTACTGCAGTTGCATTTCTCATGCTACCAACGCAATATAAGTCAAAATCGGTTGAACGGACTGTAAAAAAGGTTTGAGTAAATGACTAATCTTATTGTGAACAGGGTATAGGTACTATGCAGTAAAAAAGGTCTGTTTGTATCTATTGTCCGTAGTTCTGTGAATATTTTACTACAAGTAAATATCAACCTCAGTCTGTTGCCATCCTCTGCTGAACGGTCTCCCCGAGAGATCCCCAATCAACTCGGTCTTGGGCAGCCCGCATCCATCCACTGCCATCCACTTTCTTTAAATCGTCGGTCCATTGTTCAGCAGGGCGTCCCACACTACGTTTGCCCTATCGCTGTCTACATTGTAAAGTGAGTCTGTTCCATCTATGGTCTGTCCGTAGGTAGATATGACTGGCCAACCTCCGCTTTAGCACACATTAATACCCAGTCTCAGATTAGTAAACAAAAGGTAGATAGACCGCGCGGAACATTAAGAGTGAAGCCAAAAAAGCAAATACAAATTCAAAAGCAAATACCTACAACGCGCTTCGTGCTGTACTGTCACGAATCACTATAGCACGAAACGCCGCATCGTTATTAAAAACAAATAAAAATACAAATACAAATTCAAAAGCGAATACAATTATGAGATTATAGGTGTTCGCTTTTGAATTTGTATTTGCTTTTTTGGCTTCACTCTCAGTGTTCCGCGCGGACTGTCTGCTTTTTGTTTCATAGTCTGACTAAGCAGTAATAATAGTTTTAGACTACATTTAAAATTGACACTTAGAATAAACTTCAAATAATTAACCAGAGTTAAATATCCAAGACGCAGCTTTGGTAGGCCACCCATTAGTCTGACAGACAGAAGCTGCGGTAGGTTGCCGCTCGTTGTGACGTTCCATTGGGGAGACCTTTGTGCAACAGTGGCCGTCTTACGACTGATGATGATGAAATATCGAAACTCATTACAATGATCTTAAAAATTGGAGATCTTTGGTGTGTTTATTTTATTTTGGTAGAACCAACACCAATATCATCTGGAATATATCTCCATTTTCTTCTTCTTCTGGCGCCTCTCCGAACTACGAAGGTTGGTAATCAGCTTTGCATACCTTTCCTTTTCTTGCAGGTGGAATTGTTCTGAGGCGCTTGAGATACCAGTTCACTCTCTTAGGTCCTTAGCCAGGACTTCCTTCTGCGACCCACACCTCGCTTTCCAGGTACTTTGCCCTTCATGATAAGTTATAAACGGACGTATCTTACGTGTCCATATATTTGTGTATATCTCCATAATCTCTCTTTGAATAATTAGGTCAAAGACAAAAATAGCTTAGCTCTCAATTTAACATACATCAAGGGCGATCTTAGTTTTTACGGAAAATTAGAGCTCAAACGGATGCATACATATAATTATCTTACAGCTATTTGACATAGCGGCAAAAACGATAGCACTAACCTTAATTGTTTCAGTCTTGCACTACTCGTTGCGATTATATTGCAATAAATAATTGACATTAGAATCGAATGGAGTTTGTGAACTACAACAATTGTGTATAGGGTCTTTCAAATATGACTTGGTAAGTATTTTTTCCTACCTACTACGGGACAAAGGTCTCTTCAAATAGTGAAGGCACTATCACTACGCTTGCTCAAAGAAGTTTCCTTACAAAGTTTTCCTTTACCAATGTCAATGATGTTCAAGATATTAAAATAAAAAAAACTTTTTAACAAAAAAGACAACCGCCTTCAAAAAGTAAAAAATAACTTTTAATTCGCAAGTCGGCGGCTTTGGTTTACTTGTTGTTTTGTATTACCTGTATTGCCACCGACTTGCGAACTGAAAGTTATTTTTTACTTTTTGAAGGTGGTTGTCTTTTTTGCTAAAAAGTCTGACGACCCTGATTACTTATCTATTTTAGTGACTGTACTCATTCAATCATTAAACAGCTACCAACTTTTAAGTTTATTCTATTTATGGGTAATGCAACTGATGGTTACTTCCCTATAAAACCTCCAACAATTTTCTCAAACAGCGCAAAAACAACTAAAAACATTCTAACATTTTCTTTCTCCGATTTCACAAACGAAAATGTTGTGAATGTTAAAAATGTAGCGTATCGTATTTTGATCGCGCGTCGCAAGTTCGAATACAAAGCACATTGTTAAAATGGGGTAGGTATTTGAACCATTACTACGACTACTCAGGACAGAAATATGAAGTAATTTGCTACCAAAGTAGCTGCAAGAAATATTTAGTTTGTACCTGTATAATATGCACACTCACAATATATAGCACACTCACTAACACACCAGTTGGCTCGCCAACGCAACACCGCCCAGGCCGGCAGTCCGACAACGACTGACCGCCCCACCTATCGCACCGGTATTTATGACCGAGCGACGTATGCGCCCGAGACAACGTCATAATACTGCTATCGGTTTGTAGCGTGATATATTGATATCTACATACACTACATCCCTTCCTTGTTTTAACGTAGTTGTCTGTTACCACTTAATCAGCACCTGCCTGACCAATCGCCTAATTACGCACTCTCGCCGGCGGCCCTCGTGACACCGACACAGTGGCACTAAACAAGACACGGCAGCGTATGTACCCACCTACATACACTACATCTCCCTCCTTTATCAAATTAATTGACGCAACCAGAATTTTTTCAAAACATACAACCCCTTTCTGGAAAGCTAAATTGCTCATCCACCCGTCGTTTTACGACTACTACAAATTGATTGAGTGATTATTTTCCTAATCAAATCGCCCTCCGGAGACCCAAGGTGCCCGCCTGGACTTCCTGGACGCAACCACAGGATTCACCCTCAACCCTCTGCGACAGCACCGCACCGTTGCGCTCCGCCATCCAGGCAGATCGCCACTGATTATAGACAGTTTATCTCACAGTCATCAATAACGTTGACGGGGACAATGTATAACCTGTCCCATGCGTTTTGTTGCAACCAAGGACACTATAAACAATCATGATTTTTATAAAAACTTATAAAAAGTATTAAATCATTATACAAGATTTGACTGCATTTTGCTAAGCAAAGCGGTAACGCTGGAGTATAGGAACTAACATAATTGACAGTTTAAAACTCAGGACGTAATTTTATTGAGTCAATATCATATTGTTGATTTATTTAAATAGAGTTTATTTGTAAATTCATTACAGGTTAATTTACTCATATTATATTATACGATTTTAATTCTGTCATTGGTTCTATGTGATTAAACCTCTAAAGCACTTTCCCAGGGGGATAAGTCTGTTACTATAACTAACCTACTAAAATCAGTACCTATTTTCACTTAAGTCGGACATGTTTTATGAAAATATAATATCCCTACAATTCGGCGGATAACCAAATCTTGTCTTTAGTAACCGTTCTATCAACAAATAAACAAATAGCCGTTGGGACACGTAGTTTGGCTCTTTCACACAAATAGTTATCATCATAGTCCCGCCGTTGGTAAACAACGCGTGCCAGCATGATTCCATAATCTTTAACAAATCTTCGGGATGTCTCAACCTGCGACAGATAGGCCTCTCCATCACCAGTACGATAAAACTCGAGATAGAATAGGTTATCGGGTTTGACCGTAACTGCGAAGAGCTTTTGATATGATACTAGCGCAACTGCCTTCGTTCACAACCCAGACAAATGGCCGCCCACCGCCAGGCAGCCGAAGAAAAGGGGCGAGTCAGAGATGTTAATCAGTTCTTTCTTGAACCTCGCCGTGCCTTCAATCAATACATCCAGACATGACAGCAGTAATTGCATGAACACTCCAGATAGACTTAAATGGGCAGGTCCCATTAATATCTGTCTCTTTCCTGTTTTTATTGGAGAGAAAGAAATAAATAGCTAAAAATAAGTTCAGCTCGTGCACAACTGAATCGGCACCAATAACTTCCAAGGCAAATTATTTGTACCAAGATCCTTGCATTTGTGACAATACAAAGCTGAGGAAGGTGTTGAAAAAGCCATGGTCACGAAGCACTCCGATCTCCATGAAACCGTTGCGACCCAAATCCCTTGCAGAGCATCTGGGATCCGTGACTGAACCAACCCGCTAACTGCATGACATCATACACTAACCGCATGGTGCTATTTTTTCAAATAAACACCAACCGGCTTAGATATCTACGTAATCAGATCTGAAACACAAACATGTAACCATGTAACATTGTTTCAAGTAAATAAAGCAGCTGAATACAAATATCGCCAGTTATTTAGATAGATCTCGGTCACTTCCATAGGTGGGTCAGTCATTAATGAATTGTTGTAAATATCAGGATAGTGTAACTTCCTCAAATCCTTGGAAATTGCTGAAATGAAAATATTAAAGTTAGCTAGTACTTGTACCGGCCCCTTGTTTAGTGTTGTGTTGTGTTGTCCTCCATTGTCTATTCCTCCAAACCTCAAATATGCTAAAATAATGCAGGGAACTCCGGAATCCCAGTCCACAACCATTATACACATAATTCGAAGTTTCCTTGAGATCTTTTGTTGGAGAACTTTAGTCCGCGCATGAAACTTTGCTACAACGCCTGTCCACACCAATCCATTCATCTACTTGATGTTCCACGTCACTGCAGGGGTTCAGCAGAATATCAGCTTCACGTATTTGTTCTTGATCAATGCTAAGCTGGTTTCCCATTTAGTGCACTATTGAGTTTCCAATTGGATGAAGGTTTTTTCTTACCACTTTTGGTGGCGTGTTATTATGCCGCTACGCCTCATACTCGCGCATAATCTTTTCATCTCTTTCATCTCTCTTCCAATCATCTATTTTCTTCCGTTCCTTCGCTCTGTACTTTCATCTTAGCTTCTCCCATCCGTTCGAGTGCAAAAGAATTGTACATACTACAGTATGTTGCTACAGGAAATTGCTGTAATAAACAGTGAGTTAAGTGGGAGTGTTGTTTCCACCTTCCATACAGACTATACACACATGACGCTCCCACAATAATTACCATGATGAAATGACAGATTTATCATAAAGTTTCCAACTTAATGGGGGTTATTCCAACCACTTTCCAATTTAATAGGGGCTACTAGCCATTTCAGACTTACCCGACTAATAGAAATACATACTGACTGACACAGAATAAACCCATTATCATTTATGTTTAATTGATAACATATATGCATATTCTATTCTTTACTGTACTTCTAGATTACTCTGGCTCACAAACTAATTTATTGTGGTTGAAATATGAGGGGTGGTTGTTTACTGTTTCCATATTTGTAAATATGTGAACACTATGTATATGTATACATAAATAAACTGTCATTTCTAGATTTTAATACTTTGTGTTTACTAGTGGTTTTTATGCAAGGTATTCACGTACAATTATATAATTTCTGTACGAACAAAATATTGTAAACATTTTCTTCTTAAAAGAGTAAGTATTGAGTTTCTTGCCCATTCTTCTCCGTACGAAACTACCATTTGGAATGGGTAACTGGATTCAATTTTCCTAATATGACGTTTAAAAGTGCCTTTTCACGGTTTAATTGAAATAAATGATTTGACTTTGACTCTGTTTAGTTTTCCTTAACCACATCCAGTGTGTCCAGTATGCATATAAATAGGAACAACTACTGCTGACCTGTTTTCCTTATAAAACTGTCAATTTAATGACCAGTAGGTATATTCTACTGCAACCACAGTCGTTTCCGACAAATGTCAATTTAATGACCAGTAGATATAATCTACTGCTTTCACAGTCGTTTCCGACAAATGTCAATTTAATGACCAGTAGGTATGAGCTACTGCTTTCACAGTCGTTTCCGACAAATGTCAATTTAATGACCAGTAGGTATGAGCTACTGCTTTCACAGTCGTTTCCGACACATGTCAATTTAATGACCAGTAGGTATGAGCTACTGCTTTCACAGTCGTTTCCAACACATGTCAATTTAATGACCAGTAGGTATGAGCTACTGCTTTTACAGTCGTTTCCGACACATGTCAATTTAATGACCAGTAGATATAATTTACTGCTTTTACAGTCGTTTCCGACACATGTCAATTTAATGACCAGTAGATATAATCTACTGCTTTTACAGTCGTTTCCGACACATGTCAATTTAATGACCAGTAGGTATGTTCTACTGCTTTTATGTGCTTCTTGATTTGTTGTTTTAGAACTAATTATGTAGGTAGCACAAATCAAATAACCAAACTTGAGGTCCTCAGTTTGACTACCATTTGATTTTGAAATGCAACAATCTTCTTCTTTCTTCTGCCCTTATCCCATGTTACTTGGGGTTGGCACAACACGTCTTTGCCTTGTATTCCGTCCTGTCCAACCTCATGCTTTCACGTCCAACCTTATGCTTTCACTGGCTCCTTTTCCATTCGTTTTATTCACACAATCCATCCATCTTTTCTTTGGCCTTCCTCTCCCTCTCCATCCATCCATTTTGAAATGTAAATATATTATGTATATTTCCTTCCGAATAATTATCTACCTGTAGGAGACTGTCTTTTTTGCATTAAAGAGGTCTTATTTTTGTTTTCTCAGAAAAAATAAATTATTTCAATCTACCTTCAAAAATAAATGTTACCTTCTCTTTTTCTAATAAACATGAATAAACGCCATTATTACGCATTATTCTATTTCTCTTTTCTTTTTTTTTTTATCTAAGAAAAACGACTTTATTTCAATCGACCTTCATAAATAAATGTTACTTTCTCTTTTTCTATAAACATGAATAATCATCATTATTGCACACATTTTTTTTTTTATAATAAAATATATAAAAACTCACGGTTTCATCCTCGTCGCCAATGTATAATATGCACACTCACAATATATAGCACACTCACTAACACACCAGTTGGCTCGCCAACGCAACACCGCCCAGGCCGGCAGTCCGACAACGACTGATCGCCCCACCTATCGCACCGGTATTTATAACCGAGCGACGTATGCGCCCGAGACAACGTCATAATACTGCTATCGGTTTGTAGCGTGATATATTGATATCTACATACACTACAGTACCATAGATATCCGAGTTTGTACCGATGGGTGCGTTAGGACAGGTATTTATTATGGCAACCGTGTGGTGCAGGCCGCTAATTGCACCACCCCATTTCTGACCTAGGGTGTCGTAGAAGGCGACAGAGGGATCTTGTCTAGAGGATGGGAAGCAGCGTCCTTTTGAATACTATAACACCTACTGCGATCGCCAACATGCATCGGCCAACAATGATGATTACGGTTGAAACTTGTGGGAGATCTATGCTCAACAGTAGGCGTCTATAGGTTGACATGATGATTATGATGATATTTAGACTTTATCCACAAATATTCAAAGGCGGACTTTATGCTTTAGTTATTTTCTACAAATCAAACAATGGTGATGAAGAGATAACATGGCAGGTGCACAGATAAAAAGGAAAAAAAAGATCCAAAGTTACAAAACTACTTAAATAGGTTAAATACACATACATAATTACAATGCTTTTCAGGGAGTGGTGAATTGAGTAAAGTTTTGGGAAAAACAAAGGTGTCATCGTAGAAATGTTAACGTTTTGAAACAACGCTAGTTTCACAATGGCACTACTGTGCTCATTTTAACATTGCAATGTCAGAAACGTTACTAAGAATTTTCTCAGAAGCATTCAACCTAAGTAAGACTTTTGTAGAACGATAAGATTTTTTCAAATATAATAAGGACTAGAGTGTGGTTATTTTCAGCTAGCTTCTGTTCGCGACTTCCTCCGCATGGATGTCAAATCTTTATATGTAATAATTCTTCTGTGCGTGTGTACGTGACTGAACTCCTCCTAAACAGTTGGACCGATTTCGATGAAATTTTTTGTGTGTTCCAGTGGACTTTAGATTCACAATTGTATATAGTAGGTGGCGCTGCAGTCGAGTTATAGCTGCCAGGCCGGCTAGTACTATAAAACACATCATAATTTTATTATCATACTCGACCATAGTGTAGCTTTTTAGCAATGCAAGATTTTTTGTAATCTTACGAGAATTTACAGAAATTACGTCTTGCAATTAAAAACCGGACAAGTGCTAGTCGGACTCGCTCACCGAGGGTTCCGTACAAATTTGTAGGTACTTAATACATATCCATACTTCCATACTAATATTAGAAATGAGAAAGTAACTCTGTCTGTTACGCTTTCACGATGAAACGGCAGAACCGATTTTAATGAAATTTGTTATGAAAATAGCTTGAATCCTGGGAAAGCACATAGGGTACTTTTTAATCCGGGACTTTGTCTGCATAACCGACATTCACATAGACCAAATCGCGGACAAAAACTCATTATAAATAAAGAATATATTTTTAATGATTAATTTGTAGTTTTCAGACTTTTCCCTGTATTTATAGTATATGACGATATTACTTGCCAATGTATACTTCATAGTTCTAGGTCAACGACATAAACGGCCGTATCTTTTTTTAACGTTATTTTTTCACAGCTTCAAGGGACCGTGAACGTTAGTATATAGTTGTAATTTCAACTCGATACTTCTACGCGTTCCCGAGATAAAGGGTCTTGACAGACAGACAGACAGTCAGACGGACAACAAAGTGGTCCTAAGCGATTCTCACACTGCACCGCGCTCCGGCGCGTAGAGCGGGATTGCAGATTTTACCGTTGTATGGAAATATCTCAGTTTGTATAGAAAACCCGCTTGGTACAACACACTGACAACGCATCGACGTACGGTGGCGCGACACGCGCGCAGATTCTGTTCCGCGAGGTCCAACACACTAGCTCCGCAGTACCGATCTTATTGGCTTCACTCGCAGTGTTCGCACGATCTACCTGCCTTTTGTTTGATAATCTGACCACCTAAATATAGATTCTAATAATTTCTGGCGTAGGCAGGTTAACCTGAATTCGTCTCACTCTACTTTTAATAAAACCCTAATTACACTACCACTCGATCGATTCCCATATAAACGAGTCAAAGCTGCAAATAGTACCGTCAGATATCAGCGCATACGATCCTCGATAATATCAAGGGACTCGCTGCGATCGCGATATATCAACAGCTTAACCTGTTTTTGTACAGTCACATGCATTTACAAAGAATGATTTGAGAGTCAAGTTTTTATCACTTTTGGTTCGATTTTTTAATTAATATTCGATGTTGTTAAGATGGATAGATCGTGTGAAGAATGATATGAAAGAGAAAGGGGTTGGTATAGAAAGACGGTTGACAGAAAGGAATGGAAGAATAAATGTGTTGTGCCGACAAGAAAAGCACAGGAATACGATGATGATGATGATGATAATGATGAATTGTCGATTACCGTAGTAAACTTAGGTATATTTTTCTTGAAAAGTAAAGTGTTGCCGGGGAACTAAATAGAAATGAATATTAACGGCTTACATTGTACTGTCCACCATAACCACGTACTGTCTAAATACAAAGAGATACAGGCACTGTCAGATTCTAGTTTATCCTAGTCCAGGTTGGATACTATTATTCATATATGGTAGTTTAAAGCCTTAAATTGCAAACGTGCATTTACGTTATTTCGAAGAACCATGTCAATATTGATTTCAACATTATGAAATTTCTAAAGGGTAACATGTATATTAAGTTATGTAGGAAGGGATATATTTTAAACACATTAACCTTTCGTTGTGATACTTTTTCGTTTCTATACTGGCATTTTTATACTTCGGACAATTCAAACATACCAAAAGACCAAGAGGCTCTATAGAAAATGTAGTCAACACGTCTAAAACTTTAATAAAACCCGCTGGCGGGAAGGAATGCTATTTCTTTCAAGTTAATTTAACAGAACGAGACAACATTACCCGCCATGAAAGAGACAAACTTTCTAGGTCTCCAAAACGGGTTTGTTTGTGCTGTTTTACGTGTTATCTCAACTTTTTTATAAGTTTCTTGCAAAAGACTTTTACAATAAAGCAATACCTACGTACTATTTCTATAAATATTACAGACTGAAACTTGCCATGAAGTAAAGAGTTACGTCATGTGACATAACCCTAAAGTAAAACAATTAAAATTAATTATGGCACAGGACCGCATTTTTTTAATAATGTAAGTAATTGTTTGTTGGTGTTTATTAAATTACAGTTGGAACAGGTTTGAATGATCTTTCCTTGATTTGTGCACTGATTGTAATATCAGTGACATTCAAGAAGAAATCTGGGTGATCTTTGAGACACTACGGCTAAAAGGTTGCATTGTTTAATTAAATTAATTGTTTAAAGGTTTTTGGGTGGCCATCAAGCAGGTGGTCCCGATGTGCGTGGTTACCGCCGCATATGGACATGTTGCCCCACACTAGGAATTTCTCTTGTATTGTGAGTACGCTTACAAACATGTAAACTCAAATACACATACAACCCATTACAATTTTCCACTTTAATAGTTAGAACATGTCAGCAGCGCAATACAACACAATCTCAAACACATCAACACACCCTTAGGCCCGGTTTCCACCAAAGCGGAGAGAAGAGGAGAGGAGATGTCTCGAACAACCAATCAGAAGTGCTATTCTGTTACAATCTCCCTCGGTGAACACCTAGGTGAAGTGAGCTGTCATCGGTCCCGATACTAAAAATTGACAAAGCTGACGGCCGGATGACAGCTCATTTCACCTAGGTATTCACCGAGGGAGATTGTAACAGAATAGACACACTGGTTGCGTTATTTTCACATCACACCGCTTAGCTTCAACGCAATACAGTGTCCCATTGGTTATTTACGAGACATCTCTCCGCTTCGATGGAGTCCGAGCCTTACGCGTACACACATTTCTACATACACACTCTCGCATTCATACCCTCATTATTACATACACACCCTTGTTCTTTCGACCAGTCGCATCGTTTCCAATATCCCTATAAATGTCTTTGTTTTTAATTTTAACACACATACTTTGTAACCTGCAATGTCAAGGACTATTTTGTAATGTTAGAACACAGCTTAAAAGGTTTTGCTGTCATCGACAAAACAAAGTGTTATACTGTCACTGCACTGACTTACTTACTTAGGAGTCAGAGTTTACCTTATCTGTGCGACCTTTAGTTTACCAAGTTATGTATTCTAGTCCCAAGCAATGCCAAAGGTCTTTGTATTAATAAATATTTGTATTAAGATTATTAATTACACCCATATTTTTCAAATGAGAACACAGCAACACTGACTGGCATCTTAAATAAAACTATCATAGAACTACACTCAGGTACTAGAGCAAGAGCTTTTACAAAGGGTTCTACTTCTAGTTTCATATATTGAAGCACTTACTACTAACATGTAGCTAGTTAGTAGTTAGTAACAGGTATAGTTGACTATCTCTAGCTTTTGCCTCTTTATTGATTCTTTTGAATCTTAATCATCATCATTATCATCATTTCAACCGAAAGACGTCCACTGCTGGACATAAGCTTCCCCCAAGGGGGGGGGGGGGGTATGGCCATAATCGCCACGCTTGGCGAAAGTGTGTGAATATTAATACGGATCGTTATTTCTTACGAATTACTATTTTAAATATAATATTATTATTAATAATACCGTGAAAGTACCAATAGTTGACACCCCCCTAATTAATTGTCAATTTTAAATATACCAATAGCTCAACTATTGGTCCTTTCACCCGATATAATAATATTATTATTATTAATATATAATTAACGATAACGTAGAGATAACGTCAGGGATAACATAGCATTTGTTTTTTTAGTCTATTTGGTTCTTGTGTCTGTCTCCATGCCTTCCATCTTTCGCCATTATGTGCTTCATCCCTCCAGTTTTTAAGAAATCCGTCTAGTTCTTCCTGCCATCTCTTTCGTAACCTGCTGCATCCACTGTCTCAGGGCACCAGTTCCGTGTGATACAATTTGTCTGTTTGTTCTGTATGCAGCAAACATGTCCTGCTTTAAGAATTTTCTAAAGCAGCCCAGTAGTTCTGTGCATTTAGTGCGTTCAAACTAAATCATAAACTTTTGAGCTTTATAAAATTACCATAAATATTGTGCACTATTTTAAATGTTTACGTGCCTCTCATCTGTTCCGCATAACTACTGTTTTTTCTTGTTCGCATGGTAGTAAACCCCTCCTACAGAATTTCCGATGCATCGCAGCATCGGCGGATCACGGTATAAATCAAAGGCTTACTTGCAACATGCGCCTGTAGGAGTTTAATCAAAAAAAAGATTATAGCTCAGATTACGCAGGCTTTTAATGAGGATTTGTTGGTGAAATTAGTTTGCTGGATATCTAGGTTTTTTTCGGGTTAGTCCCGCTATGGTATGGTCCCGGTATGGCACCCTCTTAAAATACCTATCAAAAAGTCCCGCTATGGTACCCATCTTTTAGATCTACGTTAGACAATAGAAGGTACAACTGAAAAGAAAAGTGTATCTATAAATAAATACTTTTAGGAGTGTATCAATAAAACGTCTGTTTGCGATATTAAATCAGTCTTTTATTAATTCAAAATATTTATAAAAAAATATCAAACAGTAAAACGAAATATTAATTGCAATGTAATTTTTAAAATAATCAACAATATTAATTACCAATAATCAACAATAAAAAAAATATAAAAAATCCACATCTCAGAAAAGTATTACTGTAAATATTATAAACTACAAATAAAAACAACATCCAGACATAAATATTAGTTACAAATAATCAACATTGAGAAAAGGCAGTAATTGTAAATTTATATAAACTACAAAAATAATCAACAACCAACTAGACAAATATATTAATTACAAATAATCAACATCGAGAAAAAGTATTAAACATTTTAATAGGCTAAAAACAAAATTAAAATAAACTATTTTTTTAAATGTTCTGATCGAAATATTGACTTTGATATGTTAATCAGAAAATCACCAATGGAGATAGCTTTATTTTCGTAACTTTTTGTTAGCTTTTGAATCTGGCGGTCGATTTCTATACTTGTTCTTTTTCTTGAATTTATAGGTGATCTTTTTAGTCGAAAGCTATAACAAAAATCATCAGTTATTTAAGTTAAGCTATATTTTTTTCAGTAACCGTCTGTAATAGAAGGCGACAACCAATAATATCTACCAAAATAAATAAAATCAAATCCATTTTCAAATTCTTCTATGTACTCGTATTATGTAAAAAAATATATATCTGCTTTTAAAAATATTATATCTGCTTAAAAATATTGTCTAAAAAATACAACTTACTTGGCTTGTTTTATATCAAAGTGACATGTGTCGTTGCCAATTGTTTGCAGAAACAATAATAAACTGGGATTTTTTCCAATAATTTTGTTGAATCTGCCATTCCATGATTCCGCCAAGTTAGTTGTTCTATGGCGTTCATTATGGCAACACCAAATGAGGTCTGGATATTCAAGCCACTGAGTGACAAAATAGTCATTGAATTTGGTCATAGCTTCATCGTCGAAACTGAAAAAAATACTTATTAAACGTTCGTACTTGTAAAGCAATGAAATTAACAGGTCCTTACTGATATTGTTGTTCTTTACTTTTTTGCCATATAATTAGAGTTAAGTACTCAAACATCATTTTGGAAAGTAACCAAGATATTATACCTATTTTCCATTATATGCAGCCAGCCGTCTTCAATATCTTGTTTTGGCAAAAACGCCAAGCCTATGCATTGCTTAACATGGTTCGAGGACTCTTCGTGTTCCATGAGATTTAAAGATTTCGCTTTTTTGATAACGTTCTTTTGAAAATGTACGTTACATCCATTTATTTTGATATCAGGAAAAATCTTCGCTGCTGCATTTATTACTCCTATTTCATAATCGAAGGTAAATTTCGATGGACGCCATTCAGGCAAAGTTTGTTTAATCAATTCGAAAACTTTTTCATAAGTTTTCCCTTCTTTGTTTTTTAACAGAATATAAAATAATGGTGCTACATTCGTGGATAACTCAGTGCTTCCCATGTCTCCATGAATGACATAAACTTGTTCGAATGGGTTTGGGCAGCCGTCGAAAGTGCCATCACCAAAGTAATGCGTTACACATTTTATATGTTCCTTTACTTCTGTCGAGGAAAATATAATTATTCGATTACAGTCTTCATTACAATAATCAGCCAATACATACTTATTAAATTCTTCTGGTATTATAATTTCTTCCACATTCTTAAATTGTGTTTTTGGTACGTTCAACGACTTATTTCGGTGTCTGTATAATACTGTTTTTAATTTTTTATAGTCAGGAACATTTCCTGTAAGGTGTAACCCTTTGTCTTTTAAGTTACCCATGTGTTTTTCGAAAATTTTCTGTACTGATCCGTAATTTGAATTTACTTCTTTTTTGCACTCACTTATAGCCATTTGAACTTCATTGTCTTCAAAATGTGGCACGCACTGATCACTGTGTTTATAATCTTTAATTATTGTATTATTGGTATTCTCAATAGTTATATATCCACTACATTTAATACTATTTCTCCTATTTACACAATGCCAAGTACTTGAATTTTTATTTTCTCTGCGTTTAATATATTTATGTCCGGCACGTAATAAAGTTTTTCCACCGCGTCGACTGTCAATAATTATTAAATTTACACCACGTGAACTACTTGACCCAGACATTGCAATAGATAAACTAACAAGCTATCCTAATTACTCATATCGCAAAAGTACAGCTGCAAATAGCAAACTAAACCCGGAATAATACTGTCTCTCTCTATTTTCATAAAAACAAAAGGGAAGAGCTAGATACGAATTCGAGGAAGGGCTCGTCTCTATTGTTTTACGAAAAAACCGGTTGGTCAGGTAACTACCTGAAGTGAAACGACAATTACCGAGCGTGATTTGTTTAAAAAATAGTATTAATAAATATTATCTTGCTTAACTATAATAGTTAAGAAAAGATATTTTTTATTAATACTATTTTTTTCTTAACGCATTGTATAACTTTTCTTTACAACAGTACCAAAAACTGAAGGGTACCATAGCGGGACTTTTTGATAGGTATTTTAAGAGGGTGCCATACCGGGACCATACCATAGCGGGACTAACCGTTTTTTTCAGCGTATTGAAGGTAACTATAGTAGTATGGTAAAAATAATAATAATACTAGCTTAATAATTGTTCCACTGCAAGACAAAGGCGTTTTCTCATACAGAGAAGGCACGAACATTGATCAACAACAACAACAACAACAAAACAATCATAAAACAACAACAACAACAAAACAACAACAATATAAACAACACCAGCTAATAAAAAAAACAACAACAACAACTCTAACAATATAAAATGAAAATGTTTATTATTGGATCTGTGGTTGCCCGAATAAAGAATGTTATTATTATTATTGATCACCACGCTTGCTCAAGGCAGGTTGGCGATTTCAGACTTATATTAAGATTAAGTATCTTCACGAGTTTTCCTTCACCAGATCAATTATGTTTAAAATAAACCTAGAAAATATTGAGATTATTTCTATTTGAAAGTTAGATAAAATGGTACGGTTTTTACCTTTTATTATAATACATACTTCAGCCATTTCAAGATCATAAAGCAGGTTTTTGCTGCATATCAAACAAGTTCCAAGTTCACCGACCACGTTTGGCAATAATAATGTTTCTAGATTGCCTTAACTGTGCGAAAATATAATTTAATTTTAAGGTGATCACTAGTTAAGCGCTGACAATTTGTTTTACTAATTCACAACGAGAAAATATTTTAATACGACAAACAAAACTGCGATCAAAGAACGAGGGAAAAGTGCGAGTTCCTTAAGGCGATTAGACTCGTCAATGGCCTTGGAGTTCTAGCGCGGTTTACACACACACCAGCGCTTGCTACGTACGCAGTAGTACGCATCCCTGTCCCGCTTACTCCGATCACAGAATAATATGCGGACAACAGACACGCACGCCCGACCGCGACCTTACGTACGTTGCTGCCTACGTTTGGATAATATTTAATTCATTTATTTAGAAATGGATAGTTTCACTGTAGGTAATAATGAAACAATACGGAAGTAGATACTTGTATATTTCAAAATAAATTGGAATTGAGTAATTAAATGACCAATAAATATTCAGATTAAATGTTGCTATTTTGAGTACGAAACTACGAAATTAAAGTAAAAAAAACCCCTAAAATCTTGCTATAGTTGGACTTTTGTTATGCTGGCACTTCACATGGCATCTTTTTGCAAATAGGTATTCGCCTTATTTGGATAATACAAAATGTGCCCTAGGCTTATTGAAATAAAGTCGATTTTGTATTATCCAAATATGCTGAATATTTGCACAAATACGCCATGTGAAGTGCCAGCATTATATGAGTTAATTATTGATTCTTCCACTAGGTAATCACAAATTCTTACGACAAATAAACTTTTTTTGCAAAAAAATACAACCGCTTTAAAAAAACTAAAAAGTGATAAACAACTTCAGAAAACATAGGTAAGTATGACTTCAGTCTTGGAAGTCGACGGCTTTGGTTCTGTTTGTTGTTTTGTATTGCCACCGACTTTCGAAACTAAAGTCATGCGTTCTGTGCTAAAGGTACCTATATTACCTATCACTTTTTAGATTTTGAAGGCGGTTATCTTTTTAGCACCTACTTCCTTTCATCCAAATTCGCTAAGAAATGGTGAAAGTAAATAACCTAACCAGCAAATGTATTTCTATGAGGAGTCCATATGGTTAGTTGACCCTGGATAGGTATTTAACTATCCAGTAATTATGTTTGGTTTTCAGACAGTACTTACAAGTTTTCTATTTGGTTACAGTTAACCAAACGACACCCTTGACGCCCATTTCATAAAATGTATAGTCGCCATCTTGGATTTTGAATTCGACTTCATTTTCGGTATCAGCGCCCCAGAAACCATGGAAACGACACCCATCATGCCCATTTCATAAAATGTATAGCCGCCATCTTGGATTTTGAATTCGAGTTATATATAGAAAATATCGTGTTGTTCAGTGTTTTTTTAAGGCAAAAGTATTAGTCATACGAAAACGTCATAACTTGGACATGATATGCACATATTATATCGATATTTAACATATATTTTTTTCAAATCTTTTTGGTAAGCCGTTTTTGAGGTATAGGCTTTAGTAAGTAACCGTTTCACAGTACTGAACGAGACTAAGGGCCTATAATGCACTTTAGCTCGCAATAAACATTTATTTTTATTTTTAAGTTACTAGGTAACTTAATTATGACAAATTTTTGGTGACATTAAACCCTCTTAAATTACACAAGATTTTAATACACATTTTTATATGGCACTACGTCCTATGAATTTACAACATATAATGACAGCTGTCACGGCATGTCAGTTGAATACAGATAATTTTATTTTATTTATATATTCAGTTTCGGACAACCGGCAATAATAAAACAATACATATTATGATCACTTAAGTGTCCGAAGCAGGTTGCACAGAGAATGACCACGCAGGAGATAATAAAATGTGATTTTAGGTGACACCCAAGAAAAGCGTGAGAGAAACAAAGCGATCGTGCGGCCAGTGGTTGTCTCTTTCTAGAATTCTTGAATTTTTCCCCGTTATAACTTTGCAGGAGTTGTTGCTATGGTCATCGGGCCTTCGTCACTACAAACCTACAGAAAAGAGACAAGTACTGGCCGCATTGATGCTTTCTGTCTCTTTCTAGAGAGTGGACAATTTTGTGAATTTATTGCTCAGTCCATTCTTTTGGTCTATGGTGACATCGACATGAGATAAACTCGATTAAATATCAGTAGGCTAACATTAAAAAGTCAGAAAACGTAAACAATTAAACAAATTACACGTCAAACTTCATTTACCAATAAAACATTTCCCTAACTGTACGTACACCTATGAAAGCCCTTCCAATTTATCAGCCCACTAAACCACTGATCAATTCGCATCAAAACGGGTCGGACTGTACCGTTTCCGGTACCCGTCACCTGTGAATGAATGGGCCCGTTTTTTATGGTTACATCCTCGCCATATATTTCTGTGATGTAATGAAGAGATTTGAACGAATTATGTAATTATGCTGGCTTTGACTGCGAAGCTTTGTGCGTTAGAGATAATAAAAAGATCTTTCTTGTTTGAAAAATTCAACGTTCGATTACAATTTTAATCTGTTGACATAATAATGAAATTGTACCTTTGGGAGAGGTACAATATAATAAGCTTAGTAACCGTACTTACTTGTAATTTTGAAGAAGCTCGTAGCTAAGTAAAAAACCAAGATCGATCAAAGTAAGGCTGCGTTTCTACCAAAGATTGCGTGGTAGATGAGCGGTGCAAGGATGTGCAGCTAGGCTGTGGAACGATGTGAGTGTTTCCACCAGAGATGTGCTAGGCAGCTGAGCCGTGCGATGATGCGTTAGCGACGCTGTGAAACGGTGCGAGAATGTATAGCGGGCTCTTTTCAGATTCGAGCGAGTCTACTGATCCATATATTTCGTACAATACACATCCATCTCTAACAAACTCCGTCTAGTGACTGCTAGTAGTTTCTCGCTCGCGTCCATCCTTTGCACACATCCCTCGCGCACATCTCTGGCACACATCCCTCGCACACATCCCTCGCTTGTTTTGTAGGTATAAAAACCTCGCTCTGCCATGCCGTTTCCACCAGAGCTGCGCTGAACGAGGCTAGGTAATTGAAGTGATTCTATTGGTTCTTAACAAACACATCGCTCACTACGCATCTTCTTTCATCTCCAGTGAATACGCAGCCCCTTGCCGCGGTCGGTCTGTGGATGGGTGACTCCATCTCATACCGAGTGCCTTCCGTGCCTCGGAAAGCACGTAAAGCCGTTGGTCCTGGCTGTCATTCGTAGATCTTTGGCAGTCGATATGGGTAGTCAGAAACCTGACAGTCTGACAACTAGTCTTACCAATGGGTATCGTGTTACTCAGTAACTGGGTTGTGGAGGTTAGATAGGCAGTCGCTCCATGTTAAACACTGGTATTCAGCTGCATTCGGATAGAGTGGAAGCCGCCCCAACACAGTTGGGAAAAGACTATAGGCAGATGATGACCTACTTGTAATTTTGCGACCAGCACTACAGTTGATGAGAAACCACGACGGCAGCAGATCATGACGATGATTATGCTGTAAAAGCACGCAGACAGTGCTAACAGATAATTCACTCTAAAGCAATAGAACTTGATTTCTTTTTAAAGACATGGTTTCGATTTTTAAATGTTTTGGATATAATCCAGCAACTCAATCTTAACTGCAACTTGGGATTTAAAGAAGCTGCTCAGAAACAACATTACTTTTACTTGATATAGATTTTATCGACGTTGTTCACATTAGCTTGAGATGATTCTTTCTCGAATAGCGATAAACCCTCTCACAGGGCTAATAAAATGTTCAACGAGAACATTACAAAGAACTTGTACGGCCTTCTTAGACTAAAGCAAAAAAATATCAACACCGCCTAAAACAAACTGCGGTTAACCCAAGTTTCACTCAAAACCTTGCGGCAGTTTAGCAGTTAAACGCACAAAAACAAACATGTAACGTACTTGGTCGTAATTGGAGCGACCTCAGTGAGGACGAAGCGATACTTTTTTGTGGGAAAACCTCCAACAATAAGCTATGAACAGACTGATGTGTCGTCGCAGCCTGTTGCTAATTAAATTTTTCTTTCAACAATGGTGTGTTTTAGAATTATATCGTAATTATCTGGGAAAGATGTTGAATGCATGTGTGACATTGTCGCAGTGTGTCGTTAGTTCATTCGGCCATGGTATGTCGAATACAATGTTTGTAGTATTTACGTGTGGCATCGACTCTTTGCTGGGAATCAGATGCAATGGCCAAGGGGAATCTTTAAAAAATAAATGTATGGTGTGTTTTAGATGGCCCAGGATAAAAGTTCCGTGAAGGATTTGAGGAAGGGTCCAGCAGTGAGTGAGACAACATAAGGCTAGACCAAAAATAAAAGGTATTTTTATCAAAATATTTGTAGTGTCTATGACTTTGTTCAGCTGCATTCGGTGAGACATTAAACTGAGCCCAATATGGAAAAGAATTGGCATGTGTGATAATGACTTTTCTACTCAAACTCAAAATCATTTATTTCAATTAAACCATTTACAGGTACTTTTGAATTGTCAGTCAGTCAGAAAGTTGAAGCTAGTTGCTCGTTCCAAACAGTAGGTTTCTATGGAGAAGAACGAGCAAGAAACTCCATGAACACTCTTTTAAAATCAGTTACATTTTACAAATTTAGGTTACACCATTCATGTTGAATCTAAGGGTACAATGTGAGAACAATGTAACACGTCTTGCATGTTAAAAGAGGTCTAGAGATAAATATAGTTATAATAACAATTCAAACCAAAATTTAAAATAACCGAGGCAGCTAAGAGATGACCAGTCCCAACCGACGGCGTCCGTTCACGAACATGACGCATGGTTCGGCACCATTTAGCTCAACTATTTAGAAGGGAACCGAATGATCCAACACATGCGCCACCGTCAGCGAGACATTCAAGTGAGCATGACTCTCCCAACCGCCAGGGCATATTCAAGTCAATGAGAGGTATACCTCGTAAATGGTAGCTTTAAAGAACATAGTGCTCACATATATGTGCTACGAAAAATTATATAATACTAACACATTGAGTTTATACAATGCAAAGATAATATAGATCTACATCTTCAGCAGCTCCGTGTTAATGCAATGAATTGACAGGTTATTGGAGTACCTACCATTATAATCAAGCACTATACACTAATAACGATGAACTTATAGATTTAACTGACAAAAGACAATTTCTATCCTTCTAAAGACGACTGATCTCAGCATGTACAGTCACGAGCAAAATCATGTAAACAGTTGGTCTCATTCTTAACAAATTTTCTCCTAAACTATTAAATGAAATGTTATGGGGTTACGAATGGGGTATCTTTGACCCCAAATTACTATAAAATAGGTCTTATCTATAAGTTGAAATACCTAGTTATTTCACGAGAAAATTGCTTTTGAATTTTGCAATCTGTTCATATTTATGCTCGTGACTGTACATTGATAATTATAATAAGCATGTATAAACTATGAGATAAACACTATTTTAAAATTAAAGCATAGGACTTTGCAAAACAAATCATTTTATTTTAAATAATCGGTTTAGGTACAGGCGCTTTTGGATTGTCAAGGAGTCAGTCAACCAGGACGTTGAAACTAGTCAAACAGCCAGTCCATAGAATTGACAGGAGACTTTTCTTTTAATAATCCCAAAATTTATTTTAATATTGATTTCTGAGTTTTATTTCAGTAGTAACTGTACCTATTATAGTTCAAAACATCTAGAACCTACCTAGATCCTACAGGGAAACTAATGGAGATCCTTGACCTATATCTCTTCACTTTTACGTTTAAATACCCATTTACTTTATTTATTATTGGACCCTTAGGGGTCCAGACGTAAACCTTAGGGTTTACGTTCCAAGTCATCAAGTGAAACCCGAAGATCGCTATATGAATTTTATAAAATATTTTGATTCGATCCTTCATTCGACGCGTCAATAAAATCTCAAGGGGGAGTAAAAAATCGGTTAGTTTCGGTTGAAAGCTCAAAGTAGTTTATGAAGTTTATAAATTTACTGTAATCATTAATCTTCTGGTCCACTGCTTTATTCGCAAGAGGCTTGAGACTTTAATTTAAAAGCTATTATTTTAAAATACTTGGAGTGCTGTAAAACTCGACTGCCTCGTTGGTCTCGAGCGTGGGGTTCTGGGTTCGATCCTGGGTTATTCCATCCTGGGTTTTTCCATTACAAATTTCTCAGTTGGACCCTGGAGTTTGGAAGTTGGCGCTGGAACACCCCCGTGCTTCGGAAAGCACGTAAAGGCATTGGTTCTGCGCGTGATCTCTCTAAAGTGGTATCGAATTGCCGTCCCACTGGACTGTAAGAGTGAGGGAAGAGGAACTGCAGCTGTGTTTGCGCACTCACTTGTGCACTATAATATTTCCAAAACACTTGGCCACCGTGACCGAAATTCGGTCGGAAGAAATCTCCGTTTGTCCTCTGTACGCGTCATCATCATCATCATGCCAACCTTCAGACGCCCACTGCTGGGCATAAGTCTCCCCCAGGGGGGTTCAGCTGTAATCGCCATGCTTGGCCGATGCATTTTGGCGATCGCAGTAGGTATTATGATACTCAGAAGGACGCTGCTGCCCGTCCTCTAGACACCATCCCTCTGTGGGGGAAAAAAATGGGGTGGTGCTATTCGCGACCGACACCACACGGCACACGTACGCTTATATCTTGCAAATTCCGCAACGGATTTTAATACGGTTTTCATCATCATCACGACTCTTCACGTGACCAAAGGGCTGGCCTTTTATTGGGCCAAAGAATTAGCATTGCCATTCAACGTGGTAATGCTGCTAGCCTTTTGGGCACTTGTCCCATTGAGAGCGATGCGGACGAGTTTTTTGACGCCCTGTGAGCATTGTACATACTATATGTTTATATTTATTTTTAAGCTTTGTATATATTATATTTAGTTATTATTAATCAATTGATAGAGTGAATCAAGAGGAAGGATTATACGATTGATATTATTTTGTGATAATTTGTTGAAATATGATGATAATATGACATAGATATAGTATTTACAATCCAGGTGTATGAGGCTGGTGCGGGACGCTATTAGTTTTATAAAAAGAAAAAATATTGTAACCTCAGAGGTTGTTTTATACCTCGACCATTTTTGGGTTTCTGTATCAGGATTTTTATTCAATCAAGATTATCGCAACACAATTTTAGGCAAAGATCACTCCTGGCCAACATTGGAAAGCCAACAGCCAATGACCAACGAACAATATAAGTAAGGTAATAATTAACACTAATTTTAATATTGACTGAACAGCAAACAGACAATTTAATGAATGGTAATTACTTCAATACATTTTTATTATACGTTTTATGACTGCACTAGTTATGCACACGACCTTGTTAACGAAATGATTGTTATAAGTAAGTAAAGTAAAGTAAAGCTCTTTGAGAAAATTGCGAATAATATTCATGAACAAAACATTATAATTTAATGTTATTTCGTATGCGGTTCAAATATAGTAAGGAAATTCAACAATTGCAATTACTTCAACAAAATCAACATACTATTTTTTTTACTACAACTATTTCAAAGTCCTTTCCGTTTCCGGATTATTGAAGAATTCATTATTTTACCACGTTTCAATTTTAGCCTTTTTGTATTCAATGTAGCAGGTATTAAATGTCAAAATCCAATTGGCCCGACACTAGAAAAACAAAGGATATTTAGTGATTTTGATTACCTACAGTATTTATTAGAGGTTTTCTTATTGTTAAGATGGTCCAGTGGCGAAGGCGCCCGTGTCTCATACATAATGCATAATGCGGGTTACATACTACCTATAATTTTTTTATTTATACGCCAGCATATCAAACTGTACAATTTTCCCAATTGAACATGAACCTTATTCTTTTGTAATAAAGCTGAAAAAATATTAAGGAATTTTGACAGATTGGGGTAGCTTGATGTGCTGGCGTCTGTACTTTCAACCCTCGTGAAGAAATAATAATTGCATGCTTGTCAGTATGTGTTAGATGAACGAGTGAATGCCGTTAAGTATAATTATATTATATGTATAACTAATGTAATTCGCCAATAGCCGTTTTATATTAAAGTATAAAATGAATTAAATATTATTAAATCTTTGGGTAGACCAGGGTG
This sequence comes from Charanyca ferruginea, assembly GCA_947361185.1. Taxonomy (NCBI): domain Eukaryota; kingdom Metazoa; phylum Arthropoda; class Insecta; order Lepidoptera; family Noctuidae; genus Charanyca; species Charanyca ferruginea. The sequence goes on along the minus strand of OX376056.1, from coordinate 12,930,579 downwards.
GTTGATTTACCAATGGACTGTAGGCCCACAAAGCTAATACTGTGTAGCTTAAATGACATACATTTTAGCCTCTTCGTCAATGACCCAAATAAGTCATTGGAACATTGAAATAAATCTTAAAAAAAAACCCGGTCAAGTGCAAGTCGATCTCGCACATGAAGAGTACCGTACTACCGTACAATATCTAACACTGTGTAAAAAAACACGTTTATTTTAAGGTATAAAAACATAATCTTCTGCTTATCTTTATTACAACTGTATTGGGGTCAGCTTCCAGTCTAACCGGATGCAGCTGAATACCAGTATTTTACACGGAGTGCTTCCTTATCTGACCTCCCTTAGTAAGACAGGTTGTCAGATTTTCTAGCTACCGAAAGATCTACAAATAATAGGGTATAATATTATTATCTTATCTGTGACTATCTGCGTCTGCTTCTACGCTCATAATTTGCTCGTCATCTATTTATGCAAAGACACTGCCTCCTAAGATACAGATTCTTCCTAGTTTAGGAGTCACAGCTCAAATTTTGTATTGACTGTAATTTATCTATCTTTCACACACTATTTTTGTAGTAAAATTTCTGTCCCCTAGTGACAATTATGTGTACTATCATTATTTTGAGTTAAACTTGTTCTTTTCTTTTTCTAATAAACTATTATTAATAACAGCCGGGACCAACGACCTTGACGGTTTCTGGTATAGTGACCCCTTTTATTTTGGTTTTATTTTAGTTTTATAGTCTTACAGCCCAGGAACGCAGACAGACGGCAGCTGACTGTTGGTGATAAGATCCCGTTTGGGCAACATTATGTCAAGGAACCCTAAATCAACATAGGAAGCGGACGCCGTCCTATTTGTTAATTGCACTTAAAACATTGTGTAAAGACATTACTTAAATACTTAGTCACTTAATGGTGACTTATATTTTTTTAAACTAGATCTTGTCGTAACTTAGATAAGTAATACATTGCGTTTATTTTTTGTTTTGTTCTTGTAATATGAACATTTGTCTAAAAATACTCGGGTAATTAGTTTTGTATCAAATATTTTGGTGGGTTACCCTACGTACGCCCGCCCGCAAAGGTTCCGATCAAAAACAAATTTATTTATTTATAGTTAAATAATACGGTAAAGTACCACTTACATTAATTAACATAGAAACACTCATCAGCATGGAACAGTGGATACCCTGGCATACTGTTTCTCACAGAACATCAACTTTACTCCATTCGTCTGCAAACACATCACATTCAGGGTTGGCCGTCAGGAGGGCATTAAGCATCTTTAGGGTACGACACAGGCGATTGAGCTCTGGCCACCGTTGTGCAAGGTAGTTGTGCGAACAGATTGTGTCGGTGACTTTGGCGGTGACCGATGTATTTGTCGGGTACAAATAGTCTACAGAAAAGGTCATGGAGCTCAGGGCAGTCAATACGACCGTGAAGGATCCTCCAGGCTACCGTGAGCTGATCAAGGCCTCTTCTTACCTCCAACGAGTTGAAACCCAAAGTCCCTAGGATATACTTGGTGGGGTACATGTAAGGGTAGAAGTTGTAGGTTCTTTTAAAAAGATACCTTAAAAACGTTTTCTGCACTTTCTCGAGCATAAATGTTTGAGCCGCGGTATAGGGATGCCAGACACAACAACCAGTCTCCAGCAAGCAAATATACCAGTGACAGGCTGCAGCTGGTATTCCATACTATTATTATAAATGCAAAAGTTTGTTTGTTTGTTACACTTCACGGCTGAACTACTAAACCTATTTTTATAAAACTTGGCGACTAAGCTTGAATCCTGAGAAACAATGTAGTCTGCTTTTGGCGACTTCGTGTGCATCCGCGATAACCGACATTCACGCAGACGATGTTGCGGGCAAAAGCCAGTAATTATACCAAGAGTGTAAGGGATCTTGGTATAAAATGGATAATCAGCAGTGCCTCGGAAAAATACTAAGTCGTTGGTCATTCGGAGATCTTCGTTGTGGGTAGTTAAAAGCCAGAAAGTCTGACAACAAGTCTTACCAACCCGTTAATCGTGTTACCCAGTAACTGGGTTGTGGAGGTTAGATAGGCAGTCGCTCCATGTTAAACACTGGTATTCAACTGCACCCGGTTAAACTGGAAACCGATACCAACATGGTTGGAGAAAGGCTAGGCAGATGTAGAAAGAACATATGATATTGAAAAGTCACACTACATCATCATCATCATCATTTCAGCCGAAAGACGTCCACGTCCACTGCTGGACATACGCTAGTTACACTTGCGAACCACTGAACTATCATGACTTTTTTACTATGTGATTATTTTAGGCAATTTGGACTGGGTTTTTTACGAGTGACCCACTCATCGTTACCTAAAATATATAAGGTAATAGTAACAGTGTCACACGATGTTGCGAGATACACATGGGTACGCTGAGCCAATTCGTGTGACAAAATTGTGCAAAGAACAACCTTGTGAAATCCTGCTATCCTACTAAAGTTTTAGAGAAGCAACGGTTAGATGGAATTAATTGAAATTTGGCTCAAATATAATTACTAGCTTCTTCCCGCGATTTCGTCTGCATAAACTTTAAAATTAAGCTAAAGTTTCAAATTATGCCATGTGAACCAAAAAACGTGATAAAAGATATCAATGTGATATAATATAATATATTATTATCATCATCATCATCATGTCAACCTTGAGACGCCCACTGTTGTGCATAGGTCTCCCCTAAGGGGGGCGGGGGTCCAGCCGTAATCGCTATGCTTGGCCGATGTATATTGGCGATCGCAATAGGTATACGGTGCTCAGAAGGACGCTACTGCCCATCCTCTGGTTATATCCCTCTTTCGCTTTCTACGACCCCCACGGGTAGAAATGGGGTGGTGCAATTCGCGGCCACGCGAACACGGCTCAGTAATATAATACGTAACATAGAAATTCAAATAAAAATACATAAATAATAACATAGTTTAGTAGTAATTAAAATATATAACGGCGCTGGATTGTCAGCCGAGCTTTTAAAAATAGTGACGTCAGCAGAGCTCGTCGCGCGCGCGTCGTGACTCATCACAAGTCACGAAATAACACCAGAAAACTATAGGTACACACTTATTTATTAATCACAATTAAATTAAAACACCAATAAAGCACCAGTAAAAATAGATGGTAAAAATTATTCTTAAATTCACAATTTACTAAATAAAATATTCAAGTTACTCACACAGTTTTTATAATATGTCCTTCCAGCTAGGCCGCTCGAAAAGTAATGTGACTCAAGCACTCTGAATATATTTAGGTCAACATGGCGGCTACCCGCCATTTGTGTTTGGCGCCATGACTGCGCTCGCTTCAGAGTACTTCGTCAAATACAAACACTTTATTAAATCGAACTAATTAATAACCATTAAACATTGTGATAATTCCTATTAAAATTAACCTGCTATTTTAAAATACTTAAATCACATTTATTTCAAACAATACTACCAACACAGGTTTATTGGAATAACCTAAGGAAACAATGTTTACTTAAAATTCTAATGACTGAAACATTTCATCAAAATGCAATGCTAAACAATCATAAATCAATATAAGAATTAACAGTTACATAACGAGTAATGAGAATGCATTTAAAATGATTAGAAGAATTTACCTACTTCATAAAAACAACATCAATCAACGATCATCTTTTTAAACTTCTAAAATTACAATTAGATTCTAAAGACAATTCCTTTATTAAACATACAATTGGTTTACCTTATAATCATTATCTACCTGGTATAGATAATTATTTGTTCTAATTAATTGATATACGCAGAGTCTCGCGTCGACACGGCCATTCTGCGAGGCGGTGCGCGCTCTGCACCTGCCGCGGTTTCTGAAATACAAAGTTATGATTTGAACTAGGCATCCGTACACCGGTGCGCTAGCTGATAGCTTAGTTTTATGATCGCTTATTGTGCAAAAATAATTTAATTATATTGAGTTCACAAATACTCAAGACTCAATTGGTCAGTTTTTATTAGTGATAAGGTAGTAACAAAGTTATCAGCTAACCATGGACTTAATAACAAAACAGGACCGATAACACGGAGCAAAAAAACGAGCCGAGCGAGATAGGTAGTATGGAGGCTGGCTGTCCCTTTTTAATAGGGTGACAATAATGTTTGGCTATGTGAGATAAATTGGAATTTGCAATCACTGCAGGGCCTCTCTACTCTCTTTCCACTTCTATCTGGATATGGCTGTTTGAGACCAATCTTTATCAACCGAGTCTAGTTCATCCCGCCATCTCCGCCTGAGCCTGCTGCTTCGTCGCCTGCCATTTTTATGATCTTACACATATTAAACAACTCTAGGCGGTATCCCCACTTGGATGGATGTCCCAAGACCCAAGTGGCAAAAGAATTCTCTAGTTTCTCCGTGCTTCGGAAGGCACGTTAAGACCGTTACTGGTACCGAAGAAATTAGATAAGACATTCTAAAGGAATGGAATGGATGGGATGGGGGATAAAGGATGGTTACGAAATAAATAATACAAAATAATGTAGTACAAGGTATTTTTTTATTTATTGACTTTAATGCTATATTTGTTATAGTCGAACAATTGACAAGTAAATACTGTTCTATAATGCCAATATAATGAGGAATAATAGAATATAAGCAGGAAGGTTCGAAGTGACGACTGCATACGACTGAATTTTTCGTAATATTTTGCTTCACATGTATACTGCTGAGCCATTTTTGTCGCATTTCATCGTTTTTAGGGAAACTGTAATAATAATACAACAATTAGGACCGTAATCCACCACACAATGGACAGATTATAAGAACTCATGGTCACCATAGTTGTTCGATTTACAGTAATGTTATTTTTGGCTTACCTGTGGAACGATATTCTGCAACCACTGCATGATTCACTTTTACAAGTATAAACGCAACACTTTTTCACCATTTTACGCCTTAGAATGGTTTTATAACAAACAAACTTAACGAATCATAAAATGTGTAAACCATGTAAACACACCGACGCCATTACCTATGATGCTTTACAGAGTTACCATAACAAAATAAAAGAAGGCAAAATAATAATTTTTGTTTTCTTTTTTATTTAAGAATTTAAACAAAGATAAAAATGCAATTATTATTTGTTGATTTACAATTGTTAAAATAAGTTCAAAATACAAGTGTTTCAATAGAGTTTTTAACCAGCCAAAAATGTTACTTATAAACATTTTGTATGCTAGCAAGATGTAAGAACGAGACAAACGGCCTCAGTTATTACTATCCCTCTCGGCTCGGATTGCCTCTGTGTAAGGTGTAAAAGAACTAAAAACTTTATTGCCTTGGGATAGTGTTCATTTTCCTAACTATTATTTTTTAGAGTTATCGGTCCTGTTTTGTTATTAAGTCCATGCAGCTAACTTAGTACCGTATGAGATTTTTGCAAAAGCAATGTTTTTATAAGGCGATTAACAAATGTAATCAAAGTATTCATGCTTATATTAAGCAATAGATAAGATTAATGGCAGTGCTGTACAGAGGAATGAGCAAAGTTGATTATTTGTTTGGTGCGAATGCTCCACGCATTTTGCACAAGTAGTTTTGTCTTTATGATATTAACACAAATGCTCCACGCATAATTACATTATTTTATATAGGTACTCGTAGACAAACATGATGCTGTGGTCTGGGCGGTCTCGTACGCCGTGGTCCACAGAGGCTCTAAAGGAAATAGGAAAAGGTCGATGCTGTGGTCTGGGCCTTATTGTTATGACCGTGGTCCACAGAGGCTCTAAAAATAATGTTAGTGTTGTTTTATGACAGATGCTGTGGTCTGGGCGGTCTCGTACGCCGTGGTCCACAGAGGCTCTAAAGGAAATGGGACTAGGTCGATGCTGTGGTCTGGGCCTTATTGTTATGACCGTGGTCCACAGAGGCTCTAAAAATAATGTTAGTGATTGACAGAGTTATTTGATGATAGCTCACTGGGAATTGATGCTGTGGTCTGGGCGGTCTCGTACGCCGTGGTCCACAGAGGCTCTAAAGGAAGTGGGACTAGGTCGATGCTGTGGTCTGGGCCTTATTATTATGACCGTGGTCCACAGAGGCTCTAAAAATGGCAGAAATAGGGAAGAATTCTAGGAAAGTAAATGGTTTGTACAGTCTTACCAGCCAAGTAAAGTATTATTTTACTCTCCTCAACGGAAGGTAAACAAAATAATGTTCAACATTATTGGAATGAACTAACCGTTTCATTTAGGCATCCAACGCTGGGGCGTCTTGAGATGTGGAAGGCAGCGGCTCACTTGGTGAGTCAGGAGTCTGCTGCAGCTGTGGTCGCGACTCTTGTGTTGTGGTCAGCTGGGATGTCGCGCTGTGTTGCTCTTCGCTGTCGTTGAATCCCGTCGACACGGTCGCCTGGTCGCCTGGTTGTGGTGCTCGGTGTAATTGATCGTGGGCGACCTTGCGTGGTCGTCCTCTGCCAGTCACTCGTTTAACCATGTAGCGGTCGTTGTCTAGTACTCTATGGATCTCATAGGGCTCGCTGTATTTGAGGTCGAGAGACGTTTGATTTCGTGGATTATTTTTTATCATTACGTAGTCACCTCTTTGAAACGGCCGTATCTTCGCTTTGTTTTTATCAAAACGCTGTTTGTCATATTGAGCCGCCTCGGTCATTTTCCGGTGTACATGTTGCTCGAGCGCATCAAAGTCGATAGATTCATTATCAATATTGACTAACCTCAGGAGCTCTGGCGGAACGCAGTGTGGTCGACGTGTCAGAAGAGTCAGTGGTGCAACGCCAGTCACCCTATGGGGAGTGCAGTTGAATGCCAATTGTAAGGCTTCCAGCGCTGCTTGCCAGTTTTCAGTGTTGTAGTTTTTAATCATAGTGAGAGCATTTTTTAATGTACTCATCACTCGTTCGACCTGTCCATTCGCTCGGCTTACTCCTGGGGCTATGGCATGAACATTGATACCGAAACGATCACAGTAAACTTTAAATTCACCTAGGAATTCTCGACCTCCGTCTACTACTACCTGTATTGGCGTTGCGAACAAGTGTACGAGGCGCTTCAGTGCTGCGAGGCTACTGCTCTGGCTCTTGTCTGTAGAGTAGCTGAGTAGTATGTACTTCGTGTATGCGTCTATCGTTACGATGACGTATTCATCGCGTCCTTCAGGATTCCTAGTACCAAGCTTACCAGTGATATCCATATGGATCACTTGGAACGCTGCAGTGGGTTTTTGAATTGGATGGAGCTGTGCTTGAATTGCACCCGAAGGTCCTTTAGAGGTTCTACATATGACGCAATTATCAACGAATCTTCTGACTATTGTGTTCATGTTGTTGTACCAATAAGATTCTTTTAGCTTTTGAAGAGTTTTTTCCCAACCTGGGTGCTGTAGAGATGTATGGTAGGAATTAACCAAACTCCACTGGAACGATTTGGGTACTAGAATTACCTTACGTGAACCGAGTATAGGGTCTGTGAGGGTCTTTTTGAGTACCCCATCTTCCAGTTCGTATTCTGCAGCTGGGTTATCGCTGCTCATGCTGTCTATCAGGGGCCGCAAAGTTTCATCGCGTCGCTGTTCTATTTGCAACCAGTCCGTGTCTCTCGCCATAATATTTACCGCGTTTTCTGTCAATGGGTTTCTACTAAAGCAATCTGCGTGCTGCAGTCGCTCACCTTTTCTGTATTCGACTTCGAAGTCATAATTCTGAAGAAACGCCCACCATCGATGAATTCGGGGTAACAGATCCTTCTTGTTCTTGGATGCCTTGAGAGCGTTACAGTCTGTGATTACCTTAAATTTTCGCCCGTAGAGGTAATGGCGAAAATGCTTTATGGCTCTCACCACCGCCAGAGTCTCGAGCTCGTAGGAGTGGTAGCGGCTCTCCGCGTCGGTGGTGCGCTGACTCATGTACGCGACAGGATGCTGCCGCTCTCCGATGATCTGGACCAGGACGGCTCCGTAGCCAAGACTGCTTGCGTCGGTGTATAGCTGGATCGGCGCGTCCTCATGAAATAGAGCAAGGGTAGGCGCAGTAGACAAGTGTTGGATAATACAATTTCGGGCCTTGTCGTGCCTTTCATTACATTCCCATTTGGCGTCCTTTTTAGTTAATTCATAGAGCGGTACCATGGTACGCGAGAAATTGGGAATGAATCGTCTAAAGTACCCGGCAAGGCCATTGAACTGCCTGACTTGTTTCACAGTCGTCGGGATGGGTGCCTTCGTTAAAGCCTCTACTTTTCTTGGGCTTGGACCAACTTGTCCGTCTGATATCAGATTGCCCAAGTACTCGATAGAGCGTTTAAAGAAGGCAGTTTTCTCTACGTTAATGGAGAACCCAGATTTTTGTAGAGCAATAAGTATTCGCTCTATGTGAGCAAGGCCTTCAGAAAAGTCTCTACATTTTGATAGAACGTCATCGACATACACTTGACACACCTGCTCAGGTGCACTCAGCAGATGCATCAAAGCTCTGTTGATGCACCGTTGATAAACGGAACAAGCGTTACTCAGACCAAATGGCATGGCAAGGTATTCATAGAGCCCATCGGGTGTTACAAAGGCGGTTTTTTCAATAGAACCTTCAGAAATTGGAATTTGATGAAAACCCGCTGCCATGTCAAATGTAGAATAGAAAACACCTCCAGCCAGTTGGTCTATTTGATCAGAAATGATCGGTAACGGATAGTGATCTCTCAGGGTATTTCTGTTCAACTCGCGGTAGTCAACGCACATGCGATCTTTACCATTTTTCTTTTTGACTAAAATTATTGGACTTGAAAACGAAGATTTACTTTCGCAAATGATATTTTGTTCCAGCAATTCGTTAACCATGTCGCGTACTTTTTCCCGTTCAGTAGGGCTAAGTCGGTACGGCCGACGTTCTACAAACTTGGTGGGGTCTTTTAGCCGTATCTCAAGTTCGCCCGTGTTAACACGTGTGCTGGGATAGCCACGGATAAATAAGTGTTCATACTTATTCAACAGTGTCTTTAAATCGTTGATTTGATTAACATCCGTTAAGTCACAATCCAGGTTATCGAATTTTTCGCTTTGAGATCGCACGTGGTTGACCGACGCGACGGTTGATGGTACAATGTAGCACCCCGAGAAGTTACGAGTACACCGAGGTTTGTGTCCTCGACAAGGTTTACACCTATCAAAACATCTGCACACACTTCATAATCAGGTACCACATGAAACTGAAGTTCCACTCGCAGATTGTCGATAACACAAACCACTGTGAGCATTGTTAGTGACACGACTGTAAATTGACCAATACCCTTTAAATAATTAACTTTGTTAGTTCTCTTTCCCGGTAATTTAGCCGCCACTGACTCACGTATTAATGAGCATTCAGCTCCGCTATCAAAAATTGCATGCAGTTTTAAATCACCAACAATTATTTGCATCGGAGTTAATTTGGGCATACCCACACAATTTACGTTTGAGACAACCGCACGCTCACGCTTGTAACATGTGTCATAAGTGTGACCAGTTTTCGAGCAGAACGTACATGTAGGTCTTTCCACATTTTTAGGTACGGTTTTATTATCAGGATGACGTGGTTGAGAGTTTTCAATTTTGTTACCATATCTACAATCCCGGGTATCATGACCAGGCTTTTTACACGTTTGGCAATAAAGAGATTTTTTATCCGTAAATCGAGGTTTTTTACTAGGGCCTTGTTGAACGTTTGCTATACCGGGGTTTGGTCGTTTAACCCGCCGTATAGAAGACGCGACTGAAATTAGTACGGGGACAGACGAGGCTCGTACATTTAGTAATTCTATTCTCAACCTCTCATCGCCAATGCAACCGATTACAGCCTCAAGTGTTTGACATCGTTAGGTAATTTTGTCTTTGGTGATACGTCGCCACAACACTCAAGCTTGTGACAAGAATTGCGCAATATCTTTCGTGTTATCATAATTATGTTCTCGAAAACGAACGATATCACGGGAATATCTATTCTCGGGTTCAAATGTTGTAATCAAAACATCACGCAATTCCTGCCACGTGGTGGTAGACACCAGCCAATTGTCAACCCACAACCTTGCACGACCTTTGAGCAAGCTACCCGCTTTCATTCTAACCTCATAGTCGCTTAGGTTATAAGTTTCCATGGCCTTAGTAACATGTTGGCACCACTCACGTATTCCAATATTAGCGTCCGGATCGTATGACGGCAAAAATATGTCATTGATTTTGACCTTAGGCTCAGATTGCGTCGTGATACGATCAGACATGTTCTTCATGACTTGTAACATTTGTGAGAAAAACTCGGTTGGCACGCCGCTAACAGAAGCGTTAGCATTTTCAGTAGTTAAGCCAGAATTGCCGGAAGTGGGTGGTAATCCCACTTCTGATAACGGCGCTGGATTGTCAGCCGAGCTTTTAAAAATAGTGACGTCAGCAGAGCTGACGTCACCATTCCCATCATGTAGCTCACTCATCACAAGTCACGAAATAACACCAGAAAACTATAGGTACACACTTATTTATTAATCACAATTAAATTAAAACACCAATAAAGCACCAGTAAAAATAGATGGTAAAAATTATTCTTAAATTCACAATTTACTAAATAAAATATTCAAGTTACTCACACAGTTTTTATAATATGTCCTTCCAGCTAGGCCGCTCGAAAAGTAATGTGACTCAAGCACTCTGAATATATTTATGTCAACATGGCGGCTACCCGCCATTTGTGTTTGGCGCCATGACTGCGCTCGCTTCAGAGTACTTAGTCAAACACAAACACTTTATTAAATCGAACTAATTAATAACCATTAAACATTGTGATAATTCCTATTAAAATTAACCTGCTATTTTAAAATACTTAAATCACATTTATTTCAAACAATACAACCAACACAGGTTTATTGGAATAACCTAAGGAAACAATGTTTACTTAAAATTCTAATGACTGAAACATTTCATCAAAAAGCAATGCTAAACAATCATAAATCAATATAAGAATTAACAGTTACATAACGAGTAATGAGAATGCATTTAAAATGATTAAAAGAATTTACCTACTTCATAAAAACAACATCAATCAACGATCATCTTTTTAAACTTCTAAAATTACAATTAGATTCTAAAGACAATTCCTTTATTAAACATACAATTGGTTTACCTTATAATCATTACCTACCTAGTATAGATAATTATTTGTTCTAATTAATTGATATACGATTGATTGATTGATTGTTTGATTGATATACGCAGAGTCTCGCGTCGACATATACTATACCGATATACACAAACCTAATAATATATGTACTAAATTACTAATTACACACCCAATTAAACACATAAACTAATCTATAATAATGTTATCATTGAATTGCATGAATTGCTACCTATCCCTCTTTCTCTCTCCTAATTTTGCTGTGCCCGACAGGCTCCATATTGATCACTCTCATATTATACCATCTATGTAATACATAATAATTATGGAATGCAATAAAGAATTAAATTTTTATTCTCTTTATTTGTATAAAACATATACCTAGGTATATTTACAAATCTTAAAAATCTAAATAATAATATTATGTACAATTCCAAGAAAAAGGCAGAGGAGCTCAAAGGACATCAAAAAACTCGTCCACACCGCTGTCAACCGGACACGTGCCCAACAGGCTTTCAGCATTGCCACGCTGTATTTTAATATTTTAATTTTTATTTGAATAATATATGTGCCAAATTTCAGATAATTCCGTTCAGCCGTATAAGCGTTTTATACGATTTAAACGTTTTTATATGATTTAAGCGTTTTATAATTAAAAAAAAAAAAACTTAACGTTAGTTCCATATTTTTTACAAAGTTTTATTAATTAAGATAGGTTGATATGAAGAACTGTCTAGTTTAAACAATGTATAACACTCATTTTATGCTTGAATACACGTCTTAATAATTCACTATTATATATTAAACCTTGCTCCAAACACCAAACGATGCGTTACGAAAAAACGATACCAATACTACATAATTCACAGTACAAGTAGATCAAATCATAAGTGAGTATGTGCAAAATTTAGCAATAATTCGTCAAGTAGGTATTTACCGAGTTATGACCCAAAAGATACTGTACCTACATACTTCATTAGTAAAGTTGTTTGTAATAGAGTCTAGATGTGGCAATAAAAATAATTCAGTTCCGTAATGCAGGGGCGGATGTTCTGCGTTATGGTTAATTATTGATAGTTGTAAGTAGAGGTTCTGGCTGATTTAGTAATATTCAGCCAGGCTGCTGAGAAATTCCCAAATGAAAAACAAGTGCGATGGGACGGCAATGCGGCATGACCGGAGAGAGTTTAGGCGCAGGACCGAGGGCTTTACTTGTTTTCCAAAGTACCTACGGGGGATCCAACTTTTTTTTTTCAAAGTCCGTACTTCTGCTGAGAATTTCCTTCCTAATGGAAGAACCCAATAACACCCTGCCGGCCCCTAAAATTGAACCTAGGTCTCCAGAGGAGGCTGCCCGCTTTCTGGATTTTCCCTTAGTCGCCTTCGACGACACCCTCAGGATGAAATGGGTGGCGATATGGAGTAGACCAATGCCAATAAATACGGTACGGTACATTCAAGGTCAAAAAGTCGGTCAAGTAGGAACCCTCGATATGCGAGACCGATTCGGTCTCGCATATCGAGGATTCCTTACAAATTTGTAATTTATTATCGGTTAGTTTACCAACTGTAAAATAAGTTTGAACAGCAAGAATATTTATTTTCGCAAAAAAAATGTTTTTGCGATGGAACAACTTACGGTTTTTGGGGTTTTTCTTGACTTGTGCTACATGACATTGCTTTTTGCCAAATTTCATGGTCCTTGGTCAACGGGAAGTACCAAGGTTTTGATTGCCTTGCGAGTGTCAAAATATGTATCAAAAACGACTATAGCTTTCGATTTTGTTGATTTACAAGTTTGATTTGTTTCCTGCTTTGAGTGTTTGACATTTCACACATGACCATCTGACCCTAAACTAGGGAGACCCTGTACTATTCGTGTCAGACAGCTGATATACATACACAAGTACATTGGTAAGTGTTGGTGGGTGTTGCTTATCTATATAAACAACACGGTGTAGGGTAGGTGTAGGGTAGGTGTAGGGTAGGTGTAGGGTAGGTGTAGGGTAGGTGTAGGGTAGGTGTAGGGTAGGTGTAGTGTAGGTGTAGGGTAGGTGTAGGGTAGGTGTAGGGTAGGTGTAGGGTAGGTGTAGGGTAGGTGTAGGGTAGGTGTAGGGTAGGTGTAGGGTAGGTGTAGGGTAGGTGTAGGGTAGGTGTAGGGTAGGTGTAGGGTAGGTGTAGGGTAGGTGTAGGGTAGGTGTAGGGTAGGTGTAGGGTAGGTGTAGGGTAGGTGTAGGGTAGGTGTAGGGTAGGTGTAGGGTAGGTGTAGGGTAGGTGTAGGGTAGGTGTAGGGTAGGTGTAGGGTAGGTGTAGGGTAGGTGTAGGGTAGGTGTAGGGTAGGTGTAGGGTAGGTGTAGGGTAGGTGTAGGGTAGGTGTAGGGTAGGTGTAGGGTAGGTGTAGGGTAGGTGTAGGGTAGGTGTAGGGTAGGTGTAGGGTAGGTGTAGGGTAGGTGTAGGGTAGGTGTAGGGTAGGTGTAGGGTAGGTGTAGGGTAGGTGTAGGGTAGGTGTAGGGTAGGTGTAGGGTAGGTGTAGGGTAGGTGTAGGGTAGGTGTAGGGTAGGTGTAGGGTAGGTGTAGGGTAGGTGTAGGGTAGGTGTAGGGTAGGTGTAGGGTAGGTGTAGGGTAGGTGTAGGGTAGGTGTAGGGTAGGTGTAGGGTAGGTGTAGGGTAGGTGTAGGGTAGGTGTAGGGTAGGTGTAGGGTAGGTGTAGGGTAGGTGTAGGGTAGGTGTAGGGTAGGTGTAGGGTAGGTGTAGGGTAGGTGTAGGGTAGGTGTAGGGTAGGTGTAGGGTAGGTGTAGGGTAGGTGTAGGGTAGGTGTAGGGTAGGTGTAGGGTAGGTGTAGGGTAGGTGTAGGGTAGGTGTAGGGTAGGTGTAGGGTAGGTGTAGGGTAGGTGTAGGGTAGGTGTAGGGTAGGTGTAGGGTAGGTGTAGGGTAGGTGTAGGGTAGGTGTAGGGTAGGTGTAGGGTAGGTGTAGGGTAGGTGTAGGGTAGGTGTAGGGTAGGTGTAGGGTAGGTGTAGGGTAGGTGTAGGGTAGGTGTAGGGTAGGTGTAGGTAAATAGGCAGGTAAGTAGGTAGATAGAGACAAGACAACGTCTGTCGGGTCAGCTAGTAATTATATAAAAATTGATTGAAGGTAAATAAATAAAGATTTTAATTTAATTGTTTTAGTTTTTAATTTTTAGTCTGGCCCGCTAGCAAACCGTAAAATTTATAATTGGCTCTTTAGGAAAATGATTTTGACTCTATAAGGGTTCCCCTTTTTTCTTTTGAGGTACGGAACCCTAAGTGAAGTGTTAACTACGGTGTTCCTAGAAATATTTGTGTTTAGAGCATGTAGTGCCAACATGCACTAGCTGCTTGGCTCTTGAAGAATTCTGGAAGAGTATATTTTTTTGAAAAAAATAACCAGATATTTGCACAATTTGATTAACATAATTAATATTCCACCTTAGTTTATTTTTATCTTATTGCATCAAAGTTTGTATAGTACTAACGGTGCCCTCGACATCACACACACTTGATTTGCCATTAAAAATAAAAAATATTTTAAGCATAATTTCTATAATCATTATTATGATTAGAGAAATTATGCTTAAAAGAAATATGCATAAGCTGTTATGCGTAAATAATGTTATGCAAAAATATAATTAGGAGAAACAAAAATATGCTAAGTTATATTAGGTCTTAAAATTTTATGCAAATGGATAGGGAACCGAAAATTTAGCACAAAATTAGCGTAAAAATATTGCATGTATAGGATATCTCAGAAATAACCACAGTGAACTTTCAAAACTTATTTATTACTTTCACAACTTATTATTCTCAAAACTTATTTTATTAAAACCAATCAGTATATCAGTATAATATAACAATAGCTCAACTGCTCGCTGCCAACTCCCATCGGAAAGTGCATGATCAAAACCAAATCACCACCACTGTCGCCACCAGTGTGGCCACTACAATAATTTAAGTCTCCCGATATTTTTGAAATATGCATTTCCGCCGTTAGAGTTGCCAGTGCAAATATTTTAAACATATGGATAAATTTAATTGGTCGATTTTAAATCACGTAGTTACAGATATATTAATAAAACCTTACACTCGACCATCCTGACGACGTGTATGTCCTCATACACGTATCAGGTGAAACCTTACACTCGGCAAAAATCGTGCACATTTCGAAAGGATAATAATAATAAGTAGCTAAAATAAAATTAACAAAAATCAAAACATTAAATAACCTTGATTGAAATATCCGATTATGAATACAAATCTATAATAAAAATATCTTTCTAATAACCATTAATCTTATAATTAATTAACTTTTTAATATAAATTATTATTGTAAACAATTCTTCTTGTAATAAATTATTCTTGTAACCAATTATCCTTATATCCAATTATCCTTATATTCAATTATCCTTATATCCAATTATCCTTGTAACCAATTATCCTTGTATCCAATTATCCTTGTAACCAATTATCCTTGTATCCAATTATCCTTGTAACCAAGTATCTATCCATTTATCTATCCATTTATCTATCCATTTATCTATCCATTTATCTATCCATTTATCTGTCCATTTATCTATCCATTTATCTATCCATTTATCTATCCATTTATCTATCCATTTATCTATCCATTTATCCAACCAATAAATCTGTAAACCAATCCGTATCTTAGGATGTTACGGTCTAACAGATCAACCATAAACCATAAATCCGTAAACCAATCCGTTTCTTAGGATGTTACGGTTTAACAGATCAACCATGAATTTTGCTTTTCTTCAGGTCAAGACGCAAAATCTTTCCGCGATTTCTTGTGCCTGACCTGAAAAAGATAAACAACATCACTTAAATAAACAATATAATAGTTAACAATTTTATCAATATACAATGAACAGTTTCATACATAATATTTAAGTAGGGCTACTTAAATATTACACAACACTATTATGGATCAAACCATCATTACACCAACCAACATTCTTACATATTATCCTCGTCAATTACGGCCATAACCGAGAGATATTGTTCGGGATTTTGATATTCTACATCAACAATTGGATTCCCTGGTCGCATCAACATGACCCATCTTTGTACCTGCCCTATATTCCACAGAGCAATCGAACTCCTGTAGAGCCAGCCATCATCGAGCAATTCTCGGAATGAGG
Organism: Charanyca ferruginea; assembly: GCA_947361185.1. Taxonomy (NCBI): domain Eukaryota; kingdom Metazoa; phylum Arthropoda; class Insecta; order Lepidoptera; family Noctuidae; genus Charanyca; species Charanyca ferruginea. Next base: position 12,914,256 of record OX376056.1, on the reverse strand, counting down.
TCGCACTTCACAAAAGTGGAACGTAGTGCAACACAATCTATCACAATTTTAAATGGCTTTCCTAAAAGGTATATTATACCCTAAGCTTTTTAAAGGCGTTGATAACAGCTAATGTATCCAACTCATAGGAGTGACAAATTCTTCTCCTCGGGCGTCGTCTGACTATAATACGCCACTGTATGAAAAGAATCCTCACTCACCCGAGCACGCTGCAGGAGAATACTGGCAACACCTATTATACTAGCGTACATGTGAAGTTCGGTCTCGGGTACGGGGTCGTAAATGGAAGTACGGCAATTGGCAAGTACGGGTCTATCTACAAGTTTGACCTTTAGAACTTGAAACGCTTCTTGTTGATCGTTGGACTATTCCCACACTGCATTATTTTTAAGCAATTTAGTGATAGGGTGAGCTAGTCGTGCAAAACTTTGTACGAACTTTCTAAAATAGCTAACAAGCCTTAGAAATTGTCGCACCCCATGCACATTATCTGGATGGAGAAAATTGACTACAATTTGAATTTTTGCATTACCTCGTCGCATACCTACTGAACTGATTTCAAAACCTAAGTAATTTATCGTGTTTTGTAGAAAACTACATTTAGATAAATTTAACTTAAGATTTGCCTTACATAATAAAACAAGCACTTCCTCTAAAATCGTAAGCGAAACAGTCCCTGTGACGTTGAAGAATTTGTATGAGTTTGGCCCTATCACTATCTGATACAGCGACACCCACGCGGATTTGATTCTCATCAAACTGTTTGACTGAAGACATTTCAACCTGTTGGTCCGAAAGAGAAGATTCAGTGTCCACAAGACTATTTACTACTTGCACCTTTTCGGCTCGAGCAAACACAAAGTTGTCCTGAAGTAAACACGGTACCGAATACGGCGTCACTGTGACAAAGAGTGAACCATACTTCACCTCATAAATACCCCCACAAACTAAGAATTGTTGGTTTGGCTTCCCTACATACTAGTATCCAACACTACGCTACCAGTAAACGAAGTCTCTATTTTAGCCCTTATACTCGCAGTACCAAAAATACGACTATAACCTATTGCCCTTACCCTTTCTAAATATTCCCCACGCTCATCTAGATCTGGCAACTCGATCTCGACGTGCAGAAACTGTAATTTGTTCGCATCTTTATAAACAACAATGTGTGGGTGTTCCGAGTAACTTTGACCAACCAGCATCGGCTTCTCCAGCAAGTAATCATCTACGATCCTACAAGAAACAGTAGCGGCCACGCCGTCGATGCTAACTTCTAGCTTTGCAGAACCCATAGATTGCACGAGGCTGTTGCCAAATCCCTTCATCGTCGACGGGGTGTGTTCATGACTAAGTCCAAGATTAAAAAAATCTGTTTTTCTTATAAGCGTGACCTCGCTACCAAGATCAACGAATGCTTCCAGAAGAAAACCATTAACATTTACAGCTTTCATAAATTTTCCACTTGGGCAAGAACTGGATCATGCGCATGGTCTTCGCCACTGGGTCAGCCTTCGCTGGCCCCGTACCCTGTTTGTGTCTACAGATTTCAGACTTATGGCCCACTTTGTTGCAATGACTACACTTAATCAAGGGTTTTGGGCACCTAGAATACGGATGCCCGTTCTCTTTACAATTGTAACAATACAAGGAAGGATTTATCTTTGAACTCGTTTTATTATTTTGTTCATCTTCAGTTAAATTAACGATCCTATCCCTAAACGATGGCTGATGCGTGTAAAGTTCTTTATTGTTGCTTAACAAGAATTTTAAGAGTTGATCCGGTTGCTCACAACGTAGTGCCAAGGCACTCGACCTAATAGTCCTATCACCGATACCGTGAATGATGCAATCAACAGCCCGCTTATCCGTTATTTCGCATTGATTTAAAAGTGCCAGCTTTTCATAATAATATATTTCGATCGATTCGTTAGGCATAGTTTTTCGCTTCAACATGTCTTCTAAAACTTGGCCGTAATTTTGTTCAGAGGGGAAAGCATCCATTAATTTGACCTGCCACTCTGCCCAAGTAAACAATATCGTATGGAGACTTTCATACCAAGTCTTACCTAAACCAGTCAGCTTTTGCATAGCAAAATGAACTACAGTATTTTCGTCCCAGCCTTTAACCCTTTAAACTTTTGCACATTCATTAACCTTTTTGAGCCATATATCTACGCGTTGATTTTTCTATAAAGGATTAAACTCAGGAATCATATTTTTATGATCCAGGCTTCTATTAATAGATAAAGTGCTCTGGTTTTGAGGATGCGATGGTAAGACATCTTCAATAGATTTTATAATTTGTATTAAATCTTTAGAAGAAAAGGTTGGACTACATGACCTTTTGGTGCGATGATCCGCGCTCGTAGTAACTCGATCTTTTCTGTTGCGACTACCCGGCTGCCCTCTGCGACTACGCTCACAGCTCGTCCCAGCTTCAGGCGAGCCCCGTCGTTCACTCCGTCGCCGTTGCTCGATGTCGCGTTCCTTTTGCAGATCGATCTCCATCCGGCGAATTCGCTCCCGCAGCAAAACCTGTTCTTGTTCCAGCTGGCGCCGGCTACGGCTGCGGCTTCGGCTGCGGCTTCTCTGGCGGGCGCTCGACTGGCTATGTCTGGGGCGCGAATGATCACGCCGAGGAGTATCCAAGCTCCGTTGAGTTTCATTTCCTCTGTCCATTTTCTGAAACTCACCACCAAACAAGAAAATATTAATAACTACGTTATGAAAGAAATAAAATAAATATCGAATTATCTCGAAAACGGTACGTCCTAGAACAAAACTAATGACATTTTTGACCCCCTTTTAGAAACCTCACACTAATATTTATCATGCTGGATAAACCAACTAAACCATTAAACTCCATTGGGTTCTATAGCCCTGGACCCTATTGTCCATCATTGTGTCACAACTAGAAATTAAGAAACACGAGTTCAATTACCTGTCGTTTTGCAACTTCGTTGTCCAAACCGTTAAAATTAAAATCTTGTAAAAAAAATGTCAACGTTCGTTTAGATTTTAAAGTGTATGATGGATGATACTATTCCCAAAGCGGTAAAAAGGAAAACTTAAAATAGAAAATTAAACTAGGCAATGAAATTTAAAACAAATGAATTTTGATTTGATAACGGTTCTGTTGCATTGTCGTGGCAATTTAACATTCTAATTATAATGGAAGACGAATAGAAGTTATCGTAGAGAATAAAACTCAGCGTTTAATAATTAGTACATAATCATTTTAAGCAAATCATACGAACTAATTGTTTAAAATATGAAAAGCACGAATAAGGAACTATTTCTACCAGAATTATAAAAATAGGAGGTAGGCGTGTACTTACGGATCTTGATCCCACTTCTGAGATATAGGATATCTCAGAAATAACCACAGTGAACTTTCAAAACTTATTTATTACTTTCACAACTTATTATTCTCAAAACTTATTTTATTAAAACCAATCAGTATATCAGTATAATATAACAATAGCTCAACTGCTCGCTGCCAACTCCCATCGGAAAGTGCATGATCAAAACCAAATCACCACCACTGTCGCCACCAGTGTGGCCACTACAATAATTTAAGTCTCCCGATATTTTTGAAATATGCATTTCCGCCGTTAGAGTTGCCAGTGCAAATATTTTAAACATATGGATAAATTTAATTGGTCGATTTTAAATCACGTAGTTACAGATATATTAATAAAACCTTACACATGACCACCCCCAAAAGGCATTAAAACCTACAGTTAAAATACTAAAACTACCAAATATACTACTGACACAATCACAAAATGAGCTTGAGCTAATAATCTAGATCGGCTACGAAACTGAAATCATCTCATGTACGCAGAAATTGATGCACTAAAATTTTACTTGTAGCATTGAAACGTTGTAAGTATACAGATTGATTTAATATTGAAACACATTTTTGGCGTGATATACTTAAGTGTTTGTGTATGTAAGTTTGTATGTTGGTAAACGCACTTTTAAAACTGGAGAAATTCCTAGTATGGGAAATAATTTTTAAAGGAAAATAGATTAATGTGTATATAAATTTACTTCAGTGCCCAAATTGTCCCTACACCTTCATTTTAGAAGACATAAAAAACGCCACCGATGACGCGCACGATTTACAAGAACTCCATCAAAATATTAAAAAAATTATTAATTTTCGTCGATTCTAAAAGATGAAGGAGAAGTTTATCTTATGTATGCCACTTAATTTCAATCATAATTTTTCATAAGCGTAAAAGTGCTTTCCGCCTATGTTCTGATCGGCTGCCAGTCAATATCAGTCAGTCAATACCAGTGTTTTACATGAAGCGACTGCCTGTCTGACCTCCACAACCCATTTGCTGCGTAACACGATACCTCTTGAAAAGACTGGTTGTCAGATTTTCTAGCTTCTTACTTACCTTTATCGACAGGACTGTCAGCCCGATACACTATAATTATTCCCAAACCACTGCAACTCCTGTAACCCAGAATCAACAGTGGCGACCACCAGAAAAGCGCCAAAGCAATGAAGTTCAACGAGTCCCAGAGGAACGATTCAACTGTCTTGGATTCCGCAACGAAATTAATCAGAAAAGAACAGCGGAGGAGTAAGAAAAGCATATTTTCCACTTCCCTCCAAATCAAGCAGGAGGCAGAACCGAACTAGGCTAATAGTCACAAAGGGACGTTTACAACTGGGAGAAGTCCAGTTGCTAAGCACCACGGATTATAATTGACATAATTAATGGGCCCTAAAAACTGAGCTGTTACATTAAATTTGATTCCAATAATAGGTATGGCAAAATCGCTTGAACGCACGGAAATTAGTTCTAGTTTCCACAAGGTCCGCATAATAAACTGCTCCGGATGTAGCCTGTACACTATCCAACATAATATTACGTTCTTTCTGCCAAAGACTGACAAACATCTAGGAATGACAACCAGGATCAACCGCCTTTACGTGCTTTCCGAGGCACAGAGGATTCTCAGTGTGAAATTGGTGGTCATCCATCAAGGAACCGCGGCAAGCGTAACTTAACCGTCATTAGCTTCTACTTAGCCACGAGCTTCTCAAATCAAATTTATTTCGAATAATTGTATCAGAAATTGTAGAATTTGTGTCTATAAACAAATTTCATACATCCCAAAAATACGTCATCACCATCATCATCATGTCAACCTTTAGACGCCCACTGCTGGGCAAAGGTGGAAACCAATGCACAGCGGTCGGCCTATGAAGGCTGAACTCCCCCTTGGGGGAGCCCTAGGGGGAGTTCATGCGTACTTGGCCGATGCATGTTGGCGATCGCAGTAGGTGTTATGGTACTCAGAAGGACGCTGCTGCCTATCTTCTGGTCAATATCCCTCTGTCGCCGTATTTGCAGCCGGCACCACACGGCAGTCAAAAACTCGTAGTCATCGCTTAGCAATTTTGCCATCATTTATAACGAGTCTATAACTCGATGAGGTTTTTGAACTTGACAAGGATCGTGTAAGACGATCCTAAGACAGTTTACTTTCTCGGTTTTGCGGTTATGGTTTTCACATATCCGCTCATACAATTGTGTTTAAATAATATAGGGTAAATCATCTTGGTCTTACTTTATTTATTAAACATATCGTTTTGTGAGAAATGGGCGTCTTTGTGGTTTCTTTATCATCTAGCAAAAAAGCCCAACCTATATTAAGTGGTATTTTTGGACAATCCTGCTACACTATTCCCAAACCCCTGCAACTTCTAAAAGCCAGAATCAACAGTGGAGGAGTAAAAAACATACTTTCCACTTCACTGCTGCATAAAGACTCTGCAGTACCAGAGGTATTGCAGATACGTTGATATCTCGGAAATTTATTGAAATTTCTCATGTGACTGGAATTATAATGGCACCCTGCATCCCGAAACACAGAATCCCTGCTTTGAGGCAAAAATAGACATGGTGCTAGTATATCCCCGGATGAGCTCCTCTAATCTGAGCTCTCTTATATGATTATCATCATCATAATAATTATATAAGCCTATTGCTCCATATCCATTGCTGATCGTAGACCACCCCCAGAGATCGCCAACCAACCCAGTCTTGGGCAGCCCGCAACCATTCGCTTCCAGCCATCTTCTTTCGCTCTATTGCTACTTTCCTTCAATAGTAAAAGAGGCAAGAAGAAACAATAGACAGGGCTGAAAGCTGACGTTCTAAATTCAAATGCAAAAGTTACAGGCAAACAAGACTTCATAAAGGTTCATTTTAAATAATACACTTTCATGAAGTGGGCCATTTGCCAATAAACAAACCATCAGAAGCGGTTTTTAATTTCGAAAACCCTGTAAACATACATGCGTACAATGCATTCATTGTTTTAATTACAAAACCGTAGATGCAATTAACCGATACAGTCCAGAATTATAGCTTGTGTTGCAAATATTACGTCAACGTTGATTCATCTGGCTGTGAAGCGCTTCATATTGAAGTTATTGAGAAAGGCTGGGAGGCGTTCCTATGGGACTAGTGTGACCTCATTCCGAAAATTAAGTAAGTCGGATTAAGAATGTATAGGAGGTAGGAAGAGTGTGTGAAAGACGTGGATGGAAAGTACTCGATAGAAAGAAAGAAAGGAAGTTTAATTGTATACTGCGGTTTAAAGAAGGAGAAAGAGTTTTTATAAAGGCACAATAAAAATTAGGCACGACGTAGCTACACAATTCACTCCTATGTTTGAAGTATTTTTTTGTGCTTTTTTTGCCATACATGTTATTTTTCTATTGTCGTAGCTACGCTGACTAAGACCGTCTAAAAGCTCACAGATCTGCGGAACAGTGCCAGGACAGCTGTCGCGAGCGGTCGTCGACTGCCCGCGACCGGCACAGACACCGCCGCGATCGAGCGTCGCTCGGCGCGACGCCGATAGTCGGCGACCGCTGCAGATCGGTGTCGGCGACAGCTGTCACGGCACTGTGTCTCAGATCTGTTAAGCAAATGTTAATGAATCAAAATTGTAACTTGTCGCTGCCCGCAGCCGCGATCTTGAGGCTGGATTACTTAGAGAATCATACCCCTGTAAGAGCTCTTACTAGCAACAAATTATGTACTATAAAACATATAAGTACTAAAATGTGTTTGTACATTGATTTTCTGCAAGTTAACTACAACACTATTCGCCAGATGTATTCAAAATTGGACCAGAATTGTTAAAAAATGGTTTGCACATAATTTACCATAGAAATGTATTTGTGAACTAGTAGATACATAATTACGCGTTGGCTTCCTATAGACAAGGCTGAAATATATCATGTATCTGTTACTACACTGGCACCGATACTATACCATAGAAACGCAGCTTGTATTTTGTGACTTCTGAACGTAAACCTAGAACGTTTTCGTGTCTGACACTTAATAATATATTTCCATACAAGTTCTGTTAAACCCCAGCAACTACCGATATGTTTGCAAACACTAGCTTACAATATTCTTGGCTACAAGTTAGACTGGGTAAGTTTAAACGCACGAGTACTTGGACGTCAGTTACCGCCTCAGCCTTCAGGCTATTATTGCTCTAAATGACAAGTTGTACACCATGTTGTATTTGATTTGATAAACTATTCGTAGTACCTAATACCTAGGTACCGAGGTTGTTTGGAAAATTGTTAGCCACAGGAAAAAATATAATCTCTTTTTTCTTGAAATTATTTTGAATTAGCTTTTGCCCGCGACTACGTCCGCGTGAATATCGGAAAAAAGTATCGTGAATATCGGTAAAAATTACGGAAAAAAGTAGCCTATGTCTTTCTCCAGGGTTCAAGCTATCTTCATACCAAATTTCATCAAAATCGGTTCAGGCGTTTCATCGCGAAAAGACAGATTTACTTTCGCATTTGTAATATTATTAGTATAGATTGGAGCCTAATTTCAATCCAAATCTCCTTGATGGAAATCATTGGCCATATACTTATGTGTAGGTAGTTCTTTTTTTAAATATTTTTGAATATCGATCGACCAAGGAGCGGTGTCCTTAGCATTCTTTTCACCAAGATAACGCGCCCGTTCACACACAGCTGTTAGAACCATGAACTATTTATATACTTCGGGGGCACAAAATTTACCCCGTCCTCCGTAGTACAGCCCAGATTTGCCCCACTTGTTTTTTTCCCATGATAAAAAAATGCTCCGTAGGCGACTTTTTCACTGCAGACTATGCCGTTGAAGCATTTTGGCGGTTATTTTTAGATTTACCTTAAATTGTAAAGAAGACGTGTCGATCTACCATTACATATTTTTAATTGAAAATTACCATAATGACTAGCTTATTGACTGTTGATAGATCATAGATAATTAAAAAAGTAATGGCGTTGTTGAACTAACACAATTCAACTTTAACTTGATTTAGAGCAGTGTCCATGGAGTTTCTTGCTCATTCTTCTCCATACTTACGTTTAGGAACCAGCAACTTAGTTTAAACTAACTGACTAACCAACTGTTTGACAGTTCAAAAGTGCCTGTAGATGGTTTAATTGAAATAAATGCCTTGACTTTTACTTTGTGAGAATGTTTGGGAATCTAGAGTTACCTACATTGGCAGCAAATATTTTAACGTAATTTGGCTTAAGTACAGATAGAGGGCATCATCGTCATCGCCAGAACACGTCCACTGTTGAACAAAGGCCTTCCCATATTGATAAAGGGCATATGCTGTGGCAAAACATTACTTCCGATAGTAAAATATTGTGGAGTAAACAAAACGTAAATTCGATCGAATTTCTTTTTTTTATTTAAAAAAATACGTTGCCCCACACTAGGAACTACTCCTGTGTCGCGGGTGCGTTTACAATCATATAAACTCACATATACAAACAGCCAGACTCGGAACAACTACCTGTAGGCCATAGGTACAAATATTTGTTCCGTGCGGGAATCAAACCTGCGACACGCAGCGCAGCAGTCGATCGCTCAACCGCTTCGACAAACGTGTCGACGTTTTTCAATTAAACAAAAGAAAAGTACTACTACTACTTTAATATATCAATGGGTGGTACTTACAGTGCTTGTCGTAAAGAATTAAATAAAATGATATCCATGTTCTATCCTAGTGTCGTGATGGCCCAGTGGTTTTAAGGAGCCCGCATGTCACTCACGAGGTCGGGGGTTCGCGACGGGCACGAGCAAGAACCAATGTGACTTCAATTGGTGATGTTCAACAGATAGTAATGTTATAAAAAAATGGATTTGATTTTTATGAAAAAAGATAGATTTTTAAAGTTGTTCCCTAAAATATTCACGATTTTTTTTTATCGAAAACTATAATTAATCACAGAACATACATAAGGTATTTTCGGATACCCCTCCCTAGGCATAAGGAATCATACTTTTTTATGACGTCACTACTTACATCATAAAAATGTACAGGAAAATAAAAAAAAAGAATCGACGTCACCAGTCCATTTCGTAACTTCTTCGACTATGGTGGTCGCACCTGTAAAGCAATATTTTTCTTAGTAAACAATCGACACAATCTTTAGTCACACATGTCTTTAAATTATTGAAAACTAGCTTTTGCCCGCGACTTCGTCCGCGTGAATGTCGGTTATCGTAGATGCAGACGAAGTCGCGGATTAAAAAGTAGCCTATGTCCTTCCCCAGGGTTCAAGCTATCTTCATGCCTTTCATTAAAATCGTGATAGTGTAACAGACAGAGTTACTTTCGCATTTATAATAAGTATATAGATAAGTATGGATAAAAAAAAAAACCGGTCAAGTGCGAGTCGGACTCACTCACCGAGGGTTCTGTACAAATTTGTAGGTACATATCCATACTTTAATATTATGAATGAGAAAGTAACTCTGTCTGTTACGCTTCCACGATGAAACGGCTGAACCGATTTTGATGAAATTTGGCAGTAAAATAGCTTGACCATGTGCCTGTGCGTCAGCATCCGTTATAACCGACATTCACACGGATAACGTGTATAGAGTTGTTTCGGACCAAATTGCACTTGGATGGGTGACCGCCTGGGACCAAATTGCGTAACAGGTCCAAATCGTAGACAAAAGCTTGTTATAAATAAAGAATATATTTTTTATGATTTAATTACAAATGTATAGTATTCAAACATTTTCCTGTATTTATAATAAAGTACTTGATAAATTTCATAGTTCTAGGTCAACGGAAAGTACCCTATAAATTTTGATTTTGTCGTCTTTTGCGACATAAACGGCCATATCTTTTTGTTCACGTTAACTTAGAAGTTTGATTTTTTCACAGCTTCAAGGGAAAAGGTATATATGCTTTAATATCAACTCGTTACCTCTATGCATTCCCGAGGTAAAGGGCCTTCACAGACAGACAGACAGGCAGACGGACAACAAAGTGATCCTATGAGGGTACCGATTTTTCCTTTTGAGGTACGGAACCCTAACAAATTATAATAAAAAGTATGGATTTAGTATGGATTACCAATTACGATTACGACTTCTGCATTATTACCATCATGACATGAATGATTAAAGAGTTCACCTGTTCTTAGGTTTAATAATATTATCGATCAATCACAATAATACTATATCGATCTACTACGAATTGACAACCTATGAAATGTAATTAGAACGTTGAGCACACCTTGAAAAGTTGGAATTACCCATTGTAGACATATCCTGTCTTCATCACCAATTGAGTTAAGTTAACCTTTTTTTCAAGGTGAAATAAAGAGTGACTAAATCTTACTGTTTCAGTTGTTTCCAGAAATAGCCTCTTGACCAAATACTCAAATGCAACTCAATTTTAAGATGTCGTCAATTCTCGTACAGTCAACAGCAAAAGTAGATTCAAAAGTATGTGTATACTTTTGAATAACTTCGACGCCACACAGTTCTGACGCGAACTCCGTTCATTAGTATTGGATTTCTTATTTTGAAACATTTTCAACTTTGCTGTTGACTGTACCTACTGTCACAGTCATTTTGACATAAATTAATAGAGATAGCACTACCACACTAGCACACACATTTCGGGGGTTCCCAATACTTAGAACTGAAACTTAACATTTTTTTCATCAAACCCATACGTGTGGGGTATCTTATGGATAGGTCTTCAAAAATGATATTGAGGTTTCTAATATCATTTTTTTCTAAACTTTTAAGCTAAGTTTGCGCGAGAGACACTTCCAAAATGGTAAAATGTGTCCCCCTCCGCTGTAACTTCTAAAATAAGAGAGTGATAAAACTAGAAAAAATATATGATGCACATTACCATGTAAACTTCCACGGAAAGTTGGTTTGAACGAGATCTAGTAAGTAGTTTTATTTTAATACGTCATAAATCGTAAACTGCAATTTACCTTTCATTCAATCAACTCAAATATAAAAATAAAAAACTTGAGAGGTGTCAAGGGACACCCGGATGGAACGAAGTTCCTTTCGATTAATTAGTGAAGGAATTGTAATAAAATTTTATTTTTTTTAAGTTAGAATAATATTTTTATTATTATTAACAAATATAATGTAATTAAAAGACAATTTAATTAAACGTGCCCGTTTATGTATCGAGCGAAATGGACTCCATATTGAGCAGTTGCTTCGATACAGGGAAGTGTAAATTTTATACCTAATAGGTAAGTTTTTTAATTAAGCCAAAGTTGATTAAAACTGTGTTTGTGAATAGCTCTAATTTATTTAAATAGGTTACCTATAGCACCTATAGGTACCTACGCCTGCCTGCCTTTCTTTTTCTAGTAAAAGAGTACCTACTCACTTACCTACTTACAACTACAAATAATTCGCCAATGATAAAAGTAAGTACCACTACCTACCTAGGTACCCACCTAAGCTCCCACTGGCTTAATTTAAACCAAAACATTTTAATCAAATAAAAAAAAATATTATTGTCGCTAGTAAAACCTAGAGAAAAGTACTCTGTGACCTAGAGCGATAAGGTGCAGTGGTTACCTACTGACGACCGCGACCGATAGAAAGCTCATGATTACCAAACCCAAACTTTCAATAGGTACCTACTAAACAAAACATAGAAGTAGGTACAGAAACTACCTACCTACCTAACCTACGTATTCTAGACTTAAAATTTACACTTGTTTTCACAATCCACACAGTCTCACAGTGAAAGGTGGACTTATCTCGTAGGTCGTTATCATCGGAATTATCACGCAATGATAATTCCGATGTCATTGAGGTAGGTACCGCCACTATTTGAGCGAATAAACTTAGGTACTAAACATATCGCCGTAGGTACCTAGTTCAAAGAGTTCGCCGCGCCGCCTTTAAATACATAAACATATTCTACGAAAAGCGAATTCGGACTTTATTTTGTAAACGTAAACGGTTAAAAATTGAAATTTTACCAAACTAGGTATGATAAAATTATTCTGAGAAACGTATAGGCTGGTGCCCGACCGGACAATAGGAGCTATGTGCAACCGAATTTCACGGTTAATGTGTAAAAATAAGGTTTTAATTCGCTCCAATATTTTCATAGTAAAGCCGCCATTCAACTAATAATGAACTCTATTTGACAGTTAAAACGATTCAATTTTTCTGTTCGAATTGTCTGCGTTTGTGAAGTAATAAAAATAGCAAAAAAGTGTCGTGACAACTTTTCGTAAGAATTTTTTCCGTCTAGCCCCCTTTCACAACGCGCGATAAGGAACTTCGTTCCAAAAAAACTTTTATATTATGTTACTTGCTGCTACGGAACCCTTTATGGGCGAGTGCGACTCGCACTTGGCCGCTTTTTTCTATTAAGAGTAGTCAGCTGATGTCCGCAACTCCACGTCTCAGCGCGTATTTTGCGTACAGTCTAATGAGAGTAAGTAATAAGTATATCTATTATCCACTATAAACCATAAAAAAGTTTTCTTTTTTTTTTTTTGGTTTTGAGAAGTGCTTTGTCGCTTAGCGACCACATCACCCAGTGCAGAAATCTTACAAATTTGTGACATAAACAATCAAATAATACCTTACCTTAAGACTAACATCTCGGATATTGGACAAGCGAGAATTGAGTTACAAAAACCAATATCAAAAAGTTTACAGTGCCCAAAAACATTTATCCTCTTATTTTCATTCCGGACACACTCCATCAGGATATGAAAGATATCATCAACCACTCCACAATCATCACAATTTGGATAATAAAGTTGAAGAGATTGTTTATTTGTTGGAACGTGCTATTATTCGGAACTACTGGTCCAATTCTGAAAATGTAGCTTCCAATTGGCGATTCACAATTGGAAGCTACATTAACACTGACTATATTTTGTTATCAAAAAATTAAGGTTCTGTAAGAAAAATCCCTTGAACGAAGTCGCAGGGTAAGTATGTATACAAGAATAGATGTCGATACAAGATAAGAAGATCAATACTTGGTACTCCTTGATTTCATCATCTATGATGTATATAAAATTTAACTAAAGCAGTTAAAACAGTTAAATGAAGTTCTAAAGTATCTTATTCACCTTCACCAAAGCGAAGTGTTTCATAAACTCTTCACCCTTACATGTCGTATCCTTGGTAGTGGAAAAAAAATGGTAAATAATTGAACTATGTTTGTACTTGTTCGGCTCAGTACGGTATATAAGCGGTCTGCGCCGGAGTTGGTCATCAGTCGTTGCAGTGTAACATTGTAGCCAACATGAAATTCTTGGTAAGGGAGCTTTTTATTATTATTTTGGGGGGCTTAGTATTAAAAATAAGTGTTTCGTGTGATAAGTGGAAAAATAATACGAAAATAAATTCGGTCTGTAACTAACAAGACACTTAAAACACAAAAAAAAAACATTTTATTAATATTACTTTAATTTTCAACCGACTTCAAAAAAGGAGGAGGTTATCAATTCGTCTGTATTTTTTTTTTCTTTATTTTTTTTTTTTTTTATGTTTGTTACCTGATTTCTTTGGACTGGGTGAACCGATTTTGATGATTCTTTTTTTGTTTGAAAGCTAGTGCTTCCCGTGTGGTCCCATTTTAATTGGTCCGGTTCTGACAATGGCATCCATGAGAAAACCGTATAAGTCTTAAATTTACATTAAGTATGTGCGCGATTCGTTACGCGATTACTCAGGCAAACGTAAACTGATTTTGAAAATTCTTCTTTTTACGGATAGGGTATGCTTCAGGGGTGGTCCCATATAAATTTTATCGAAATTGGTTCAGCACTTTTTGAAAAATCAAGAAATACCCAAAAATTTTACATAGTTGACGTTTTAGCTTCATCAATCTTTGTAGTAGTTAACTTTCATACTCTTCTTAATAGATTTGGATGAGAAGGAGGTACTAAAAAGCGGAAAATAAAAAGCTTTTTACAAAAAAGACAACCGCCTTCAAAAACTAAAAAGTGAAAAATAACTTTAGCACAGAACACACATTGACTTTAGTTTTGGAAGTCGGTGGCAATTCAAAACAACAAACAGAACAAAGCCACTGAATTTCGAAACTAAAGTCAATGTGTGTTCTGTGCTAAAGTTATTTATCACTTTTTAGTTTTTGAAGGCGGTTGTCTTTTTTGTAAAAAGCTTTTTTATTATACCAAAAAATTACTAGTAAATTTTCACATGACCTTTAAAAATATTAATTTATTCATTGTTTTTTTTTTAATTCAAAATTTAATTAAAACCTTTTCTTAATATAACTACATAGTATTCTATATTAACATACTTTGCATGAGTGTATAATCTAACTTTGATGATTAATTTGTATTCATTATCTCATCAAATTGCTTTCAAAATTTTTTTAAAGTTTTCTTGCCCGAAATAGTTAAATTTTTCACGTATTGCCAATTCATGCACAACTATTAATAAAATTATGATCAATAAACAGATCTGCCTTTATAGAGTCCATAACAGTACTTTAACTTACAGCCTTATGTTCATAGGTAATTTAAAAAAATGAGTACTTAATCAGTATTGAACAAAACTAATACAACTGTGAAAATCACTAGGATTACGTGTTTTTTTTTTCACGGATCCCTAATGTTTTGATAGTAAAAAATAGCCTATAGTACTCAAGGATAATGTGGTTTATTATTACCGAAATAATTTTCAAAATCAGACTCGTAGTTTTGGAGATAAGTGCGTTCAAACAAAACAAACAAATTCTTCAGCTTTATTGGTAACTATAGCTTTGGCCCGCTATTTCGTCCTCGTGAATGTCGGTTATCGTGTCAGATGAAGTCGCGGATAAAAAGTAGCCTATGTCCTTCCCAAGGGTTTAAGCTATTTTCATTCCGAATTTGATCATAATCGGTTCAGCCGTTTTATCGTGAAAACGTAACAGACAAAGTTACTTTTGCATTTTTAATGTTAGTGTGGAAGTATGGATTGAAAAAAATATTTTATCAAGAACACAGTGAATAATTAGACACTTTAATAATATTTATTTCCAAGCCTCCAGCGTAGTATTTAACCACGATAACCTAGCTTGCTATAGGATATTGCACAGCTTAACCCAGTTCACCCATAGCAAATTATACCTTACTTCAGTACATAGGAAATGACTCATACGATTGTTGATATTTAGCGTTGCAATAAATAATAGTGTATTACTTGTCATTAATAGTGTTGACATTTCCTATTGAATGTGTGACTAATTTCAATGTTTAGCTTTTGATTTTTTTTTCTTAAATTTCTGTGTGACTTTGTTTGCATTATCATGTCTATTCTGTTGCACTATTTGAGAATTTCGTATAAATTTTACCTAATCTATAATACCAATAGAACTAATAATGTTATTGATGTAAATATGACATTACTAGTCCGCCGTTACGTTCGCTTTAATATCCTACAGATCTCTATACTTAATAAAATATAGTCTATTTTACTCGCTGATGTAGCTTTCTATAGTTGAAATAATTTTATTTTTGAGTATATCATCACAAACATAGGTAGGTACATACAAAAAAACATTTTTTTTATCTTTATAGCGTTAGTTTAGATTTTGTGCTTAATGAATGACATGTATTGTAATAAACTAAGACTGTAGATTTTAATATAGTAGATACAACATTAGTTTCACTGTATTTATATTATAAACAAAAGTATAATTCATTATATTCATAACTTATTAATCAGCACAGCTATAGTAATGGCAGTACGTACATAATATTGTCACTGCATTTGTTTTTTTTTTTTTAATCAGCTTAGTTAATGGTAGTAGTATTACGGTCACAAAATTTTAAAGGATAGATTTTACACACACAACCTTTCGATCGCCACTCCACGGCTTCACCTTTGAGTAAATGCAATGTAAATAATAGGAGCACATTATGTAGTAAAGGTTAGTGTTGATTTTGTGGATTGATAAGTAGTAATTTCACTGCATGAGTAGCTTTAGGCTTTTCAATAGAGCACTATTATTTGTCTTTGTCCGCCTTGTATACATTTATACAAAATAATAAATAAAATTGAAGGGTCTGTTTGCTCAAAATACAGTGTAAAAAAACAGACCAAAATTAAAAAAAAATGTTTTGAATTATGTTTTGTCTGTTTGTTCCTGCTAATCTTCGAAACGATTGCTCAGATTTAAACCAGATTTTCACTGACAGATACCTGATGTTGTAAGAAGTAATCCAGGCTACTTCTATTCTAGAAAAAAAAGGTTCCGCGCAAAATAAATAAAACTTCGCAGAACGTAGTTCAAATAATCTGTAAGGAGGTTTTCTGTTTTGTAGGTACCATTTGTAAAATAACTTTGGTTACTAACATACTTATGCTTAGATTGTAGTTTTAATACCCTACTAGTCTGTTAAGATTTAACCAAATATTCTCGAAAATGAAACAATAACCTCATATCAATTAAAACGATCTTAATAAACTTGATTGCAGAGTAAGAAAACGTAGTGTTTTTATGATTAACAGAATAATTATAAGTTAGTTCCACTGGGCGTGACTAGACATCATTATTCAAATTAATGATACGTTGATAACGATCAAATTCGTTCAATTATCATCTTTGTTTCTTTACTATTGTGTTTTTGAGTAGGTAATTACGAATGAAACCTTATATTTTTTTTGTTTTATGTGATCCAAATAATTTTAGCCTATACACGTTGATATAAATGCCTATATTTGTTATAATTATTATTTTCTGGTTTTGTGATGTCTGTAGGGAAGTGCAATTTACACGTGAGAGGTTTTTATTTTTAAATGCCTGCGAATTCGTCCACCTGATTGTTGGTTATCAGCAGAGTTTTAATTTGATGTTTGCGCGTAACCCTATTTTGTATGATTTTACAAAATAGGGTTACGCTCAAACAAAAAATTAAAACCAAATTAAAATTAGACTATGGTCTAGGTTACTCCTTATAACATCAGCTATCTGTCAGTGCAAGTCCCGTCAAAATTGGTGGAGCCATTTCTGAGATTAGCCGATACTTGAACAGACAGACAGAAAAATAAAAAATATTTATTATATACTTTCATAAGCATTTAGTAAGCTGTTACATACATAGATGTTAAGGCGACGATATACGCCGGCAACCTTGAGCGACCAGAGAATCGTATGCGCTGCGTCCAAAACTCTCAAAGTTTATTCGAAAAAATAAATAAAAGATAGCATTCTTTAACTTTAAAAAAAAGGCGTATATTAAAAGATAGATAATACAATTGTCTGTAAGATAGTGTAAGTTTCGTTTAATTATACCTGGTAGATTTTGTTTGATGTTTTGTCCGCGTCAGACACAACTTCACGACTTAATTAAACTATTTAATATGATTATAATCAATAATATTCACATACTAAATGATTAAGAGAATGTTCTAGTTTAACATATCTTTTTATCCAATCATTTACACTACACATTTTGACGTGATTGTCAGTTTAAAATCTGTAAAAGTCGTTAATAGCCCCTTAATATAACTATTGTATTTCTATTAAATATTTTATAATAAATACTTACGTAATTTAATAGGCAAATCTACTTGTTTGATATTTATTCACTAATTATAATTATATATTTCCGTTCACAAATTGCTTTTACAATGCAAATTTTTGGCGGCGGCCGAAAATTTTATGCTTCCCAAATCAATTAGGCACGGTGTTAATTAGCTTTGGACGAAAAATAAAGTGTATATTTCCGGACAGAATCAGAAAGGCAAGGGGTGACTAGAATTAATTATTTTATTATAAAAGATTCCTTACCGTGCTGGACAATCATGTTCAATAGTGGTGTCAAGTAAGACAAAAACTGATTGGATTTTTTGGATACAAATTCTAAGCACGTGTCCAGGGTTTGGAATCGTGCCAGATATAGTGCAATAAACTCTATTTCTTCTAACTTAGGGCCCAATTTACAACAACATAATCTTTATACTAGGACACCAATCTCGCTTACTCAACACAATAATTATCGCGACAATGATTGCCCGATAATTGTACACTTATGCTTCAACAACAAACAAAGTGTCGCAATTTAGGATTTCCTGCTTAGACAAAAGGATTGAATCAATATGAATTGCTTCAGTCCCATTAATGTTTAATTTGGAGACGTTCTAGGGTTAAATATTGTAAAAGGCGATTCATTTGATTTGTAAGGTAAATTAACTGTAAATAGTTAGTTAGGGTCGGTATTGTAAATACGAGTAGTTTGATGTTGACAGTAAAAATTATATAAATCGTTTGGTCTTTATGATATTATGATATCGTCTCATTCGCTAGACCACGGGTTGGCAACCTGAGGTTCGCGAGCCGCATGCGACACTTTCGACGTGAATTTGCGGTTCTTCAGTCCATAAGCAAAAATCGTACAATCGATCATATGACACTAATTTCATTGATTGCATCTGCTATCATACTGTATGAATACTTACTGAATAAACAAAACTTTTAGTGGCTCTTTAAAAACGGGAATGTATAGGTATGTTGTAAATTATAACTTTGTTGCCAACCCCTGCACTAGACGATAATAAGGTTTCAATCCACTTTCATTCAGATTCAAAACGAAAAAATAATGGACACGAAAAAGGACAAATATTGTTTCATTTAGACCCAAGTCACGCGTCTGACGATAAATTGATTTTTCCAAATTGGGTAACGCAGAATTCAGTGTTTCGCTGATTACTAAAGGTTAACCGCTAAATTACCAAATCTGATCGGATACATACTATGTATAACAATTGTATCGGTTCCATACAAATCGATTCCTACTGCGTTCCCTTTGGAAATTTGGAACAATAGCTACCTACTCTACTGTTATTGAAAAATGGCAGTTAGTAGTGACTACTGCTTAGTATTGTAAAATAATAATCACACTGTAGGTACCACTGTTATATTCACTATCATCCATAAGTGACGACACGGTTGGCGCAGTGGCTGAGCGATCGACTACTGCGCAGCGTGTTGCGGGTTCGATTCCCGCCCAGGGTAAACATTTGTGTGATGAGCACTTGTGTTTGCCTTGTGTCTGGGTGTTGTTTATCTATATATGTATGTATTTACAAAACTAAGTCTGACACCCATAGTACAGGGTCTCCCTAGTTTGGGGTCAGATGGCCGTGTGTGAATATGTCCCCACATATTACAATTATGATTAAAGTTAGTTTGTCTTCGTTCGGGCTAATCTCCGAAACTACTGCTCCAATTCTGTGAAATTTTTCTTTAATAAAAGCCACGTTATCTCTGCATGCTATAGGCTATTTTTATTACTAGCTGTGCCGGAGGCTTCACTCACGCGGACCAAGTGTGACGGAAATATGTATTGAATTCTATGTCATCACAATTCTCCAAGTAGCCTAGTGGTTGCAAGCCTGGCTACTGAAAGTTGTGATAGTGCGTTTTTCAATAGGGATTTTTTTTAGACGTCCCCAGTCCAAATTTGTGTTTTGTTAGTAATATTTAGCCTGCTTATTATTATAATTTTATTATAGAAACAAATTGAGATCCGTAAAAAAATCGTCGCTACCAAATCGTGTTCGATTTCGTTCTCTTTTGGTTTGAGGATAGATGGTGTTACATTTAGAACAGTAAAATTTAAAACCTAATCGCGTACCTATCGACTTTCCTCTTATGATAACGGACCATACACCACCAATCTACAAAGTAGACCAAGCACAGCGTAAAAGCTACCCTATTCATCATTGTAATCATTCTGTCAAAGAACTCCTTCAACATCTAGCCTTCTATTTTGTCATTCCCCAGATCGTCCTCGCCGTAGCCATGGTGGCGGTCTCCGCTGAAGAAGCCGCGAAGAAGACTGAAAAGCGGGGTCTCTCCGGCCTCGGTTATGGAGGCCTCGGATACAGTGGCGTCGGATATGATGGAGGACTAGGATACGGCGGTGCCGGATACGGTGGACTCGGATATAGTGGATACGGTTGGTGTCATTGCTAAATTATAATTGAAATTTAAGATAGGAAAGTGTCGAAAGTGTAGTGCCTTTAAAGTTCTGAAGGTCAACCGGTATCAATATTACACGGTGGACATCGCAATACAATTTTTTATCGAGAATTCATTATGAGATTCTTTAACTGCTTTATTGTCTATTTTGTGTGTTGTGTATTGTTTACTTATTGTGTATCTCGTAGAGTCCTGGCTTCCATTCCCGGGTTGCGCAGTGTTGTTGGTTTTTTTCACCAGGAATTTCTCAATAACAGCTCAAAGTTCGAAGTTGGCTGTGTAACACCACCCTCGTGTCTCCGAAAGTTCTGAACTTCTCCATACATTTCCATACTCCATACATACAAAATTTTTTACCGTCCACCGGGACCACCATCGGGATCATGAACTGAAATTATGGTAAAAGTCTTCAACCGTGTAGGAGAGTGTGACTGGTTCAAAAGAACCATTGTGATCTGAAGTGTCAAAACGAATGGATTTAGACCAAGTACTATTGATGTTATTGCCCTCTGATTTGGCCGACATTGTGGTCTAAGCCAAAGAAATGCATGACTAGTTTTGGACAAAAGCTCGGTCAATAGCCCAGGTTTTCCGGTTAGACCTAGAATAAATGAATAAACTCTATATATAATACTTTGTACTGTTCCCACGTAGCCTAAAACCTCTAGGAACGACGTCGAGCAATAAATCAGATCTTAAGAGCGCGTATTCGATTCGTGACGAAAACTTCATGTTTTTGCGTTTTGCCCAGAGCAATATCGTAATTATGTGAGCAGATTATTTAAAGACAATTGACAGTTTTAGAAAGATTAAATTTAGATTTAGACAGCTACAGAGTAAAAGTATAATTTTTAATTATGGTTTTTTAAAGCGAAGACAATTCTTTCATATCGTTTTACGAAAATAGACGTCAGAGTTAACTTTCAGGACGAATACAACCATTACAATATGCCAAAATATTTTGTTTCATGCGTTTTTCCAACAGTATATACAGTCATAAAGACAGCTACAGAGCAAAAATTACAAAAATATTACTATTATGTATTAAAAAACAATGTTGAAAAAGTAGAAAATCGGTTCACTTTGACAATATTTTTTCACCAGTATTTGAATAAAAACATGACTGATATATTCATTTTATGAAAGTAAATGTTATGCTTAATATACAGAATATTTTTCAGTCCGTTATACGAGCTCATTTATTTTAGACAATTATTTTAAAAAGCCCTGTAAAACATCGCGCGCTTTCCTTTGCCAATCAATTTCAATGATTCGTGCTTATTTCGTGCGTATTTCTTTTTCTGATGCACACAAACCGACCATTGTGTTGTACTAGTGTGTGCCAATGTTGCTACGCCATTCTAGCAATCATTTAGATTTTGAGTTGCGCTAAATCGAATAAGCGCCCTTAAAATCAGGTACACATTTCCCACACAGTTCCTTACTCTCAAACTCCATTTGACTGTTCACGTATTAAGCCTAGAAATTCCTAATACTTGGGTTTAGTGGAAATTACAAACAATCGACCGCAGCCAAGTTGTCTGTCCAACTTTAAATTGGCCTAGAGCCTTGCATCTGGGAGACGTGACGTGGGCGCCAAGTACTTGGCTTTGGTTGTCTTGTTTCAGAGCGTTTTAATAACTACGTGAGAAGTCTTTTTACCATGGTAGGATAGTTTTGTCGCGTTCAGCACAATTTTGTCAATAGTCTATTAAAATATTCTAAATAGATATAATTTTTTGTTTGTTTATAACAGGGAATGTTTGAAAGTACTGGTCAACTTTTATTTTTGTTATTTTTCGGCCTGTATTTTTCCACAGCCAAAGGGCTCTTTACTCATCTTCCATTTCTCTATATCAAGGGTTCTTGGATCCAATCTTTGCCCACTTGTAAGAACTTTTTTCACTGCCAGAAAACTACAATTTGTCGGGGTTATGTTTTATTGTAACTATACATGATTTTCACGTGGCAAACTCGCAAGCAGAAGGTAGCCGAAAAATATTTTGAAAATTAGAACCAATCGCAATTTTTTTAAAGTTCTTTTTTAAAGTCCTTACAAATTAACACTTAATTTGATGAGTATTCTCAGATTACACATTAGAAAGGTACTTTAAACCTCATTACCATACTTATTAGGGCTATCACAGAGCAATCAAATAAAAACCAATGGCTCGATTTGTTCCTCATTAGAACTGTCTATAAATTTTAAAGCACAAAGCGCTGAGCAAATTGCGCACTCAATTAACGACCCTTAGACGACCTATAAAGCAATGCTACAGCGCTATAGCTGCTAAAAGATTAATAGTAGGAATAAGTGCTCTTTTTAGATCTCATTATCTGTGCTAAAAAGGATTTCGAATCTTAACAGAATTCATTTAGAGTTGATTATAGCTTTGACAATGTTTTAAAGTGCTAAAGTGAATTGTTCTAACCGTGACTAATCCAATCCTATATCGACGTAATTACTATTTATTTTGTTGGTACTTATTTAGGAAATTTATCTGTGAGTACTTGATTCTTAAGGTCAAGGACGACTGCCTAGCCTTTGGGTTGGCATAAATTGCCTACGCCTAGCATTAGGCCGTGTTTCAATTAACTATAACTTATTGTACTGTCATTACTTGTAGGTGCAGTATAATTTTCTGCAATTTCCGAAGCGTTGATTGTTTATTAACGTGTTACTCATAATTTAGGTTAATGCCTTAAAGGCGTCACTGCCTAGTCTTATGACTAACTAGTCAGAGTAACGACACAACTGGCGCAGTGGCTGAGCGATTGACTGCAAAGCTGTGTGTCCCGGGATCGATTCCCGGACGGGATAAATACTTGTATAACCACGAAACAGATAAATAGTATAACCAACAGGTCGTTGTTTCAGGTTGTTTGTATGTTTTAATGTGTGTTTAAATGTTTGACAAATTGCTAACATGGAGTCACGTTTTCTTTTTTAAAGTAGGTATAAAAGAGAGAGAAAAAGAATTAGCAGAGGTAAATAATACCTATAAAATACTATTTTAAAATAAAATACTGAAATACAATGATATCATTGCTGAAATATAATTATTTAAACTGAAGGTAATTTCAGTCATCTTTTTTTTTGTTTTTAATTCATCGTTACTTTTTCATAATCTATGACAAACTTAATGCTTATTAAAAAAAAACATTATCGTTCAGAAATCAATCACTTAACATCCGGGCAAGGATAATAATGTTTTTGTCAAAGACTTTTTTGTGCACAGAATGGTCATTCGTTTCAATGTAAAGGTCACAGATTGACAATTTTATGTAAAAAAAAATATCGTACTTACGATAACTTTATCTTTTTTAATAATTATTTCGTTCGCTTGACTGGCGACTGTAATTAAATGAATTAGCTAGTT
Source organism: Charanyca ferruginea (assembly GCA_947361185.1). Taxonomy (NCBI): domain Eukaryota; kingdom Metazoa; phylum Arthropoda; class Insecta; order Lepidoptera; family Noctuidae; genus Charanyca; species Charanyca ferruginea. The sequence goes on along the minus strand of OX376056.1, from coordinate 12,890,557 downwards.
TTTGTTGTGACCATTCAGTTGAAAATTGTCAGAATATCGAGGGTATAAAAAACTTGGTCCAATAAGAGGTTTGAGACACGTAAAAATTGTTAAATTGGAAGTTTGGCTATTCTACAGCATTTTGGTACAATTTTGTATACCAAGCACATTTAACAAGAACAATCTACCCATTGACAAGAATAGAGCCTTCAACCTAGGGGTCTAGAATCGAATTCGATCGGTCATGGTTATGCTACGCTTGCGGCTATGCTCGCGGGTTCTTGGATGGGTGACCATTTCATACTTAGATCCCTCAGAGCGTTCAAAAGCACGTAAAACCATTGATCCCGGCTGCCATTTGTAGATCTTTGACTGTCGTTATGGGTAGTCAGAAGCCAGAAAATCTGAAAACCAGTCTTACCAATGGGTATCGTGTTACCCAGTAACTAGATTGTGGGAGCCAGATAGGCAGTCGATTCATGTAAAACACTGGTATACAACTGCATACGGTTAGACTTGAAACCGACCCTAACATATTTGAGAAAAGGCTAGGCAGACATTCCAATAATTGTATTATAAATAAATAAATAAATAAATAATCTGTATTATAAAATAAAAGAATTATTATTATTATTATGACTGTATGATGGACAATACATTTATTTATTATCTTAAAATATTTTGACATAATTTTATATTATACTTATTCCAAGGCCAATCTTGATCTTGATTTTGTAAAACCATGATTGTATCCATATTGCATGCCTTACGGTAGAATCATTTGAAACATGCATATTTAAAACAGTGTTTTCTGCAAAAATAAATAATTTGAATTTGAATAATAGGGGCGTACATTCATGAACGAATTACATGGTAAAAGTTTTCGTCAGGTCGGATTTACATCATGTCCGCTGTCACATTAGATTCTGACTAACCCCTGACTGCACAGAGATTGCTCCTGGCATCGCCACAGCATATCAAATACTGCAGATGTGATTTGCAATGTGTCTAACATAATATTGCGTTCGTTTTGCCACAGAATACAGTAGTACCTATGTGTACTCCCACAGGATGATAGTAAATGTGGCTTGTTTGTGTTTCACAGTGATGTTTCAGGTTGGATATTATGAAAGTGATGTATTGTTTAGCTGAAAAAGTTAGCATTTTCTATCCAAAATTGTAAGCAGAAACTTGTAGATAATAAAAAACTTGATACATATTTAAATATTTACGTATATTCTCACAGAGACAATAATAAGTTTATTAATATTACATTTTAGTTTTAACATTCTCACACATAAAACTGAACTGCCTACTGTTCGTAGTTAAATTTATTAATTAAAATGATTATAAAAAATAAGTGAATAGTATAATGACGCAATCTATTTTTCGTAGTTGTACGTTTAGTCAGAGTACACAATCTGAAAAAGAAAAATATAATTTATACACGTTATAAATGAAAGAAACTACTGTACAAATTTTTGTATGGATTTCACCAATAGCAAGAAGAAAGAAGATAGTTATAGGCTATCATTTATGACCACTTTGCTAGAATAGATCTAGGTAGAGCTACATATGCAAAACCAGGGCGTGTCGCTAGTATTCGTACACAAAAGACCTACCCTATCTGAGAATTAGGATTGGAAGTAGCTAGATGAACATACACTTGTAATTATAAAATTATCGCCTAATTAATCTTCAATCAATCCCACCTCAATAAATCCAATTTGAAACAAAGTAACTGTCCACAAATTGTCATCTATTGTTAGCCATCAATGTCACAAGTCGTGTGAAAAACTGTGGTCCTTGGCACACTGTGGTACATACTTGAGTAGCAGGCAATGTTAACGTGTAATTTTGCGTTTATGTTATTGACTGTAACCTTAGGGGTTGGGCAAGGTAATTAGTAGTTCGTGTTTTGTTTTTGTTTTTATACTCATTTGGGGTGACACCGCATCACAACGGCGGTTACATACAGAATACTCCGTGTAAAGTGGAGTTTCTTTAATTGGGTATTTGTTGGAGTACAGGACACTGTTAGAAATAATGGTTATGACGCACTTTACATTTGGAGTTTTAGACCATTTAAATTTACATTTTGAGAGCTGATGCGTCTTAAATTCACTTTTGAAAACATACCTTTCCGATGCAAACGACATCTGTCCAGAATGCATTTTTTTCTGAATATTTTAAAATGTCTTTACAAAAAATAGACAAACCTACTGATCAATACTCTACAAACAAACTATCCGAATCTCATTAAAAATATAAATATCTCAACAATGTCTTTCTTTGTTTTCAGCCGCACCAGTAGCGGTCAGCAAGGTTGCGTACACCACTGCGCACGGCGGCGGCTACGGAGGCTATGGCGGATACGGCGGATATGGCGGATATGGCGGATACAGCGGCCTTGGCGGATACAGCGGCCTTAGCGGCTACGGAGGCGGTCTTGGTAAGTTTAATCTTTTGAGTGGCAAATAAGCCGACGACTTGTGATATAATAGTTTCAATAGTTGATATTCTAAACATTTTGGGTTCCGCAGTCATTATTAAAAACTTTTCAAAACACATTGCAGTTATAAAATGGTGTAGTTATCAAAATGATTAACACCAAACTTAATGATTCACTTCTGTAGATAAATTGTAAATTTTGTAATGATTATTCTTTTTTATAAAAATCTCGTGTCACGGTGTTTGTTATCGAACTCTTCCGAATCGGCTTGACCGATTTTGTATGATTTTTTTTTGTGTATATTTAATAGGTCCGAGTATTCTCAGACCCATCAAATATACACATAGGCAATTTTATTTTTATTTTTTTAATATAAATGGCAAAACAACGTTTGCCGGGTCAGCTAATGTTTCTATAATTAACATCATTTATTATAAAATATTCTGTAGTTAAAGCGTTACACACGCGTAGGTTCTTTCTTAAGTCAGGCACGGACAAAAAAACTACTAAATTCTAATTGTTGCATTAATTATCAACAACGTAAGCCTCAACCCGTGGGAACGTGAATCAAGTGGAAAATTGTTTTCAAATAATAGAGATTTTTATCTCAACTACAATACCAGTATTGTTCTTGACAACAATAATATCTGTTGAGGACAGAGGACTAATCTAGTAGCAATGAATGAAAAACACGCAAACACTACTACACGATTTATTGTCGGTAAATCCACAGGTTTTAAAACTATTACATTCACTGATTTCGGGCAAGGATGGCCGCAGTTCAACAATTCTATCTAAAAATGCGGTTAAGACTTACAGAACAAGTGCACTCTTTCGTATCTGGAAGTGAACAGACAGCTACAATTGAAATGTGGGCGGAAGTTTACAATCAACATCCGGTTCCAGAACTTTCTAGAATATTCGAACAGTTTGTACAGTGCTGCCTCTAGTGTCGAGAGGCGACTACTACGACATTCATTCATGATATTACAATAACTCATTGATAAAACAGCGCCTCCTGTGTCGAGAAGCGAGCAGTTAATCGATATTTATGCGTAAGCCGTTCATTGAAGCTGGCGCCCTCTAGTGGTGAATATCACAAATAAACCTCCTCTGCTTCCGCCACGCGATAACAGGGGGCGCTAGTGTATATCAGTCACATTTCTCCCGCCGTGTACATACAAAAATGTACATAATTTATACAACTAGTGACTGGTATACACTTCTCAATATTGACAATAGAATGCCATTAACAATTCAATGAATTACAAGATAACAATATCGCACATTTATACATAATTATAACAATTAATACATAATTATAAAGTTAAGGGTAGTCACTCCAGAATCCTTGCTCTGCTATATATTAAGTCAAATTTGAAATAAAAAAAACTCCTTCTCATAGCAGAATCCTGAAGTGACGCCAAGAAAGGAGACACATAATATGAGAACTTATTCTACTCTAAATCAGTGTCTACAATACAATGCATGATGACAACTAAGTTTCTACTGATATAACGACGAGACGTTTAACAGCACGGCGCATTACACCACTCTTGGTTTTGACGTCGACGACTCTTACGACACCATCCGCACCTGGGTACATGCGTTCGACTCTCCCCTTTGGCCATATGTTTCTTGGTAAGTTTGGGTCTACTACGACAACCAAATCGCCCAGCTTGACCGTGTCGCCGCGTCCATGCGGCTCCCGCCGGTTTTGAAGCGTAGGCAGTACTTCGCGTACCCATCGTTGCCAAAACAAGTCCGCTAGTCGTTGTGAAGCTCTCCAATGTGAATGGCGTAGTTCATCCGGCCTTGTGAAAATCCCTGACAACGGGACTTTAGAGGGCGCGCCGAGCAGAAAGTGGTTAGGCGTCAAGGCTTCTTCGTCTTCCGGGTTAACCGATACATGGGTCAAGGGTCGGGAATTGACCGTGTGTTCTACCTCTGTCAGAAGTGTGTGAAGCACGTCTTCATACGGATGCCGATCGATAAGTGTAGCATTTAATGCAGCCTTTACCGTGCGTACCAGCCTTTCCCATGCTCCGCCCATGAACGGCGCTCCTGGTGGAATGTAGCGCCAGTTGATGTGACGTACCTCTGCTTCATGTTGAAGTGATTCTAGGGCGGCCTTACGGAGCTCAGCGTCTGCCCCGTGGAAATTGGTGACGTTATCACTCCAAATAACTTCAGGACATCCACGACGTGCCATCATACGCCTCAAAGCGAGTATAGCGGCATCTGTTGTTAGCGAGGCGGCAACTTCTAAATGGACAGCACGCGTAGTTAGGCATGTGAACAATGCCACATAGCGCTTCTCGTGATGTCTCGCTACTGTGACGGATAGTGGCCCGAAGTAATCCAGTCTTGTGTGTGTGAACGGACGTTGATGGTGTGCCAGTCGACAGGGTAGTAAGTCGCCTGTTAGTGGCTCTGGCGGCACGGCTCGACGTAGTCTACAAGGTTGGCAGAGCCTTATTACTGCACGGACGGACGGCCTTAAACGTAGAATCCAATAGCGTTGTCGTATTTCGTTCACGATGCATTCCACGCCACTGTGGTGTAACTTTTGATGAATCCAGTCTATGTACAAGCGGCAGTAACGATGATCGCCGTCTAGTACTGCTGGTGACTGTGTTTCTTGTGATATTTCAGCTGCTGCTGCGATGGGCGAGCGTATTCTCATTATCTTGTGTTCGTCGACTGTCAGAGATAACCGTTTCAAACGACTGTCAGCTGGTACCGTTCTCCCGCCGGTGAGAAGACTCAATTCATTTGTGAAACTTTCTTCCTGTATAGCACGTGTCCACAGGAGCTCGGCCTGACGTGTGTACTGTGTGCCAAGGGGTATGTAGACCGTTGGTGTAACGCTGAGGCGGCTCTGCGCTCCGGATCGCTTTCTCGTACCTTCCCGTTGCTTCACCGTCCAGTTCGGGTCGTCTACCTTTGCGCCTTTATTGCGTCTGCAGGTAGCTGCTGTGGTGTGAACTCGAAGTCGGTCGATGAATTGAAGAACGCGGGCCGTGGCCCGGATGAGTCGTAGCCAGGAAGAGAAACGTGTGACGTTAGGTAGCGCCTCTATCAAGGTCGACCGTTTGAGCGCAGCAGCAATGATGACACGCTCCTCACCCGTGTCGATGTAGGGATGTGAGTCTGTTTCCTGCGGCCAGGCGTTTTCGTTGTCATAAAGAAACGGAGGACCGACGTACCAGCGGTGGCTTGCAGTGAAGTGAGCCGGTGTATCGCGAGTCGAGTCGTCGGCGACATTGTGAGCGGTGGGGACCCAGCGCCATTCACTTCGCTCGGTGGTTTCTTCTAATTCTGCTACTCGGTGCGCGGCGAACGGTTTGAAAGCGCGCGCGCCAGCGCGCAGCCACGCTAGCACAGTGCGCGAGTCGGTCCAGAAGACTCGACGGTCGGCGCGACGATCGTGCTCTTCTTCCTCGCAGCGCGCTAGTCGCCCGCCAAGCACAGCAGCCTGTAATTCAAGTCTAGGTATAGATGTGACTTTAAGAGGCGCAACGCGCCCTTTCGCTGCCGCGAGCGACACATTTACTTGCCCTATGCCGTTCACTGAACGCCAATATGCTGCCGCGGCATAGGCTCGTTCGCTCGCGTCCACGAATACGTGCAATTCTACTCTAATCGCGTCGTTATAACCCTGGTGACAACGTGGAATACGAACGCCTTTCAATATCTGTAGAGCAAACAACCAGTCGTGCCATTTACGTTCTAGACTTTTAGGTAGGCGCTCATCCCAACCGATTTTTAAACGCCAAGCGTCTTGCAATATGCACTTTGCTTGTGTTGTGAAAGGCGCGGCTAGTCCCAGCGGGTCATATAAAGACATTGTCGTCTTTAATAACTGACGTTTCGTTACCTGCTTGCTCAAATAAGAAGGGTCTACTTTCCTGAAGTTGAATCCTAAAGTGTCATTCTGGTGTCGCCAGATAAGACCGAGAATCTTCTCCTCCTTGTTGAGCACAGTGTCCTTCACCACGAGCTCGGTCGCGAGACCAGCGACAGCGGTTGGCTCGTTGGACGCCCACTTCCGCAACACGAAGTTACCCCGCCGATGTACCGCGTCGACTGCTTTAGACACTCGGTTCGCTTCTTCTGCGTTGTCGAAGCTCTGTAAAAAATCATCCATATAATGATTCCGTACTATAGAGTTCACTGCCTCGGGGTAGTCAGCTTTATGAACATGTGCATTATGGTTTTTTACGTAAATCGCAGTGCACGGGGAAGAGGTCGCGCCAAACAATACCGTTTTCATTCTATATTCGATGGGCGTTAAGGTCGTATCATCGCGCCATAGAAAACGAAGTGCATCTCTGTCTTCCACTCTCACCATTATGCGTAGAAACATATCTTTTATGTCTGCTGAAACGGCGACAGGTTTTTGTCTGAATCGCATTAACACGCCAAGGAGTGATTGTAGGAGATCAGGACCAGTCAGAAGATAATCATTGAGGCACACTCCATGCGTGCGTGCTGCTGCGTCATACACAATTCTGACCTTACCCTGTTTAGATGGATTCATTACTGGAAAATGTGGTAAGTACCACTTGTACCCGCTAGATGGCGTTGGCGGTGCTAGTTCTGCATACCCATTTGATATCAGCGCCTTCATCTGCTCTGAATATTTCTGTTTCAGAGTTTGGTCTTTGCGTAAACGGGATTCAGTGCTTTGTAGTCGACTGAGCGCGGAAGCGTAGTAGTCTGGAAAACACCTACCTTCATTCTTCCATAATAAGCCAGTCTCGTAACCGCCTTCAGGCAGAGCGCGTGTGGTTTCCTCTAGTATTTTTAATGCTCTCACCTCTGGGTCTGCTTGCTGGCGCCGTGGCTGCACGCCTAATGATTCCAGGCTAAAATTTTTTTGTATGAGCCTATCTATAGATTCGTCTGTACTTACATGACCGCAGCGTTCTCCAATCTGTGGTAATACATGTACTTTTTTCAGGCTGCAGGTTTTACCATGTAAAATCCAGCCGAGCGGTGTGCGTGACGCTACTGGTTGATCCTTTGTACCTACTCGAGCTTCAGAGGCGAGCAGGAGTACCCAGTTGTCTTGGCCTATCAAGACAGTTGGTACGCCAGCCTCATATGCTAGCTGCTCGACTATAGGTGTCAGGTGCTCGTAGCCTGCCAGGTCATTTGCGCGTATCGACTGGCCTGATAATTCAAGTCTGTCGATGGTTCTGGCTTCGATGTCAATACCTTTGGTTGTGTATTTTCCCCGTATAACCTTGACTCGTTGCGAGTTCGTAGCGTCAATGCGCGCTCCTGCTACGGCCTCGATGTAAAATGGCTCGTTTGAACCTTCTGCGCCTATCTGCTGCGCGACGTCACTAGTAAGTAGAGTTATTGTCGATCCATTATCCAACAAAGCAAATGTGTCTACTTTACCGTTTGGTCCCGATAGTGTCACTGGCACTACTTTCAGCAAAACTTGGTTGTACGTGCGCGGCGTGCTCGTATTATTGACGACCGTGTGCAGCGCGATGTCACCTCCTGGCGCTGAGTCGTCCCGCGACGCTACGTGCCCGGTCACTGTGACACGAGGACGCTCTTCTGGATCGTTTGCGGTACACATTCCCCGTCTACTGTCACTGTGCAGTAGCCTGTGATGATAATGCTCGCAGTCTTGCACTTCACACTGCTTGGTTCTGCATCTATGCTTCCACGTCCGTCGGTTTAGGCACCTGAACCATAATTTATTTTTACGTGCGGTTTCCCATCTGTCAGTTATCAACATTTTCCTAAAATTAGAACATATAGCCACGCTACTACAATTGCCGTTGCATATCACACACGGTGTTTTATCGGTCTCTGCTATTTTAAATGTTTTGTGAGCCGGTCGTTGTGAACGGTCTCGTCTATGTTCCCCCTCAGCTGAGGCGTGACGCGCATTGAGATCGGCCTCTCTGTCGAGAAATCGTCCCAACACCACTAGGCCGAGCTCTGCGTCACCCGCAGCCATCTCATAGTCGTACTACCGGCTCCTTAGCGTAACTGACAACTTTTCTGAAATTGCGGAAATCATCTCCGGGCTATATAAATATACTGTTTTATTTAGAGCTTGCACCGCGGCAATTGCGTTTGTGACCTTCGACGCAAACACACATATATCTGTAGGGTTGTCTGATACTTTAGGTAACTGACGTAATTTATTTAATTCGTAGGTTATTAATGCGTTGGGTCGTCCAAATCGAGATTCTAACCTTTGCATAATTTGATCGGCCGAAGATCCTAGAAATAGGCATTTAACTGCCTCTAACGCTGTCCCTCTCAGGGATTTTCTAAGACGGGCCAAGTTCCCTGCCTCTGTGTGAGCTGACGCAGACTCCTTATACGCTGCTTTAAAATGCAGCCATTCGCCGGGGTGGCCACTATAGATAGGTAAATCAAATTCATACCTGCCGGCGGCGGGTTTGCCCCGCGCTATCTCTAACAATGCCTGAGTCAGTCCTTGCAGCAGGCTCCCCTCGTCGCTACGTTGCGGCGAGGGCGGCGGTGCGTCGTTTGACGTCATGGGTTGTGACTGCGGCGGGCGGATGTGGTCGCGGTGTTCACTGAGCGTGTCTGCGACGTCCGTCTGACGTTTCGATGTCGCAGTCGAGCTTCCCTCCAATAATTCTTCGTCTGCTGATTCTGCTTCCAAGAGTGCTAACCTAGCGGCGGCGAGTTCCAATCTCGCTCGCGCCAACACCTTTCTATCGGTTTTCGTCTCGCCTCGTGGTTGTCCGTGTGGAGGTGTCGTCGCCCCAGGGCTGTGAGGTTGGGTTTTGGTCCGACTCTGTGATGGAATAGTTGGGCGGGTCTGTCGGTCCCACCGCTGTCGCCAATTCCATGGAGGCGGACTCGTCCCCTTCCGTGGCCGCTGTGGCGGGTTCATGCCTACCGCGTGTTTTCACCATGTCGACGGTATTGTATCACCACACTACCACTTCGCGTAAGATTAAACCAAGCTATACCTGCCCGAATACGGCTCGCGAGGACCGCTGATGCAATCTCGCTCGAAGGACCACTGTTGAGGACAGAGGACTAATCTAGTAGCAATGAATGAAAAACACGCAAACACTACTACACGATTTATTGTCGGTAAATCCACAGGTTTTAAAACTATTACATTCACTGATTTCGGGCAAGGATGGCCGCAGTTCAACAATTCCATCTAAAAACGCGGTTAAGACTTACAGAACAAGTGCACTCTTTCGTATCTGGAAGTGAACAGACAGCTACAATTGAAATGTGGGCGGAAGTTTACAATCAACATCCGGTTCCAGAACTTTCTAGAATATTCGAACAGTTTGTACAGTGCTGCCTCTAGTGTCGAGAGGCGACTACTACGACATTCATTCATGATATTACAATAACTCATTGATAAAACAGCGCCTCCTGTGTCGAGAAGCGAGCAGTTAATCGATATTTATGCGTAAGCCGTTCATTGAAGCTGGCGCCCTCTAGTGGTGAATATCACAAATAAACCTCCTCTGCTTCCGCCACGCGATAACAGGGGGCGCTAGTGTATATCAGTGACAATATCAAAAGCTATCTACATCATGTTTTTAGTAAGCCGTTGTTCCGAGTTTAACGTGAGACTTCGTTCCGCAACAGAGTAACAACTTTGTTCAAGAAGCAATGTATTGCTAATTAGTTTATCTTATTAGCGTATTTTGTGTAAGTTGCTGTTAGAGTTTGCCTCTAGTGTTTAGAAAACAAAGAAGATTCGCAAGCTACAGTAATCTGTCAAATTTCTTTGATCGATTTTCAACATTATCGCAAAATTATACGGTTCATATTCAATTGGGAAAAAAATACAATTTGGTATGACTTAATGTGCTGGCGTCTGTGCCTTCGGAGTGTAAACAGACACATGACATAGTCGCTAACACCGCATACTACTCATCAGGCGAAGTAACATTGATGAAAAAAAAATGCTGGATACGACTTCATTTTACATGCGCACGCAATAATTATGTACGTGTGTTCGTGTATACATGAAAGACATGCATAAGCGTGTATGCAAGAGAGTAATCGAGGGGGTATTTAAAGTTTAGTTAGAGCATTTAATTTTAAAAACTGGCTTTCGTATAAAATAAACATAGAATAAGTAGTAACTTTGACGTTCAATATCTCTTTAGTCAGAGGGTTCTTAGGTATAGTCTATAACAAAAAACTGATCACAATAATGAAAGAAAGTTTAAATTTTCGGTTTCGTTAACTGTCTTTTTACACCTGTCATATTAGTGGTACTGCGATGTCCGTATTCTAATCGACTGTATTTTTCTCCCAGGCTACGGTCATGGCGGTTACTACAGCGCCCCTGCCGTCAGCTACGCGAACCAGGTCGCCTACGGAGGATACGGAGGACACGGCGGATACGGAGGTTATGGACACGGATACGGTGGCATTGGCGGATACGGCGGTCTTGGAGGATACTACGGACATCACTAAACTGACCTCGCGTTCCAAAATGTGTTCAAATTTTTGATTTTTTATTCAACCTAATATTTTTTTAATACTCGAAGCAATGTATTTTGGGTTTTCGATATTGTATTTTAACCTTTTTAGTCTGTGATCGATATTGGGATGTTTTTGTGATATTATAATATGATTGTTTGGGGTACTAAACCCATAGTCTATTGATTAAATAATAAACAATGTAGGAAGCTAATGCTTGCCACTATATTTGTACAACGAAATATTGCCCGAGAGTCTTTGTAAATATCTTAATAAAAATAATTGTTAAAATCAGCTTTGGTTTTTTATTGATCATAAAATTATCATTTATTTAAATTAGCTTATATACGTTCCCGCGACTTCGTCCGCGTGAATCTTTATTATCAGCAGGGTTTAATTTTTTTTTTGCGGATCTCTAATTCTTTTTCTAAAATGAACATAGGCTATTTTTACTCCTGATAACATCGGCTATCTGCCAGTAAAAGGTCTGTCAAAACCGTACCAGCCGTTTCGGAGATCAGTCGGAACAAACAGACAAACATTTAAAAAATGGGTTAGGTATAAGTACTTATTCATGATACCTAATATGCATTAAGTAAAAAACTGTTATTTTGACATTACAAACTGACACTTTGATTTGATTTATTTGTATAGACCTAAATTAACAGGCAATGAAACGGACACCTTGAAATGAGAACAGTAACAATTCAATCCAGAGCAAAGTTATTTTATGAAACCACGGATCTGTATGAAAATACACGAGTAGGTAATAATAAGAAAAGAAAACAATATTATCAGCGAATCGTTTTCCTTTCTTGTTCATTTACTGAAAAGGTAACACGAAACTAGTACCAAGTAGCTGTATATATACAGGATGCTATACAGGTTGTTTGATAAAATGACCGCCTCATTTATTTGATATTAAAAAAGACTAGCGTACTTCTTGTCTTAAAAAATTGTAAATGTACGAAAAACGTCAATTTCAAAATTCATTATAATTAATTGTTTTGAAATCAATGAGAAGTTAGTCAATTGAGTCGGTAAAGAAGTGACGGCAAGAAAGTTAAAAAATTAAATTTAAAATTTAAAAAAACCCCCAACGCAAAACATATAAGCGATTATGTAAAAAGTAAAAAATAATACTTTTGTTGAGCCATCAAATGTTTGTTCGTTGAAATGGCGCTATAATGTCGCGGCGGGGTACCGCTTAAGTAAGTCAGTCCCTTAATTTCATTCACTGTCTATTAATTTACCAGCATATCCGCCCAATTTGCTTCGATATTATCAAATTTTGTTGCTAATCTAGTTGTTAATCTTGTTGCAAATCTAGTTACCATCAGTTCGCTATTTTCGCTATTTAGTTATTGCTTTGAACTTAGCGGTACCCCGCCGCGACATTATAGCGCCATTTCAACGAACAAACATTTGATGGCTCAACAAAAGTATTATTTTTTACTTTTTACATAATCGCTTATATGTTTTGCGTTGGGGGTTTTTTTAAATTTTTAATTTAATTTTTATTTTTAATTTTTTAAATGTAATTTAGTTTGGTTTTTTATATAATCTTGCATAGTTTTATAGCAAACATGGGTGTTTCAATGGGTGGTCAGTGTGGTCACCTATAATAATATGTTTGAAAGCAAAGTAAACATCCGGTATGCGTCTAAGATCCCTACCGCAGCAAACAAAAGAGCTGATAACTTTAAAACTGCTGAACCCATTTTGATGAAACATGTCTAAGAACCATCGCTAGAGAATCTACTTTCAAATAAAAAAAACCGCATTCAAATCGGTTCACCCGTTAAAGAGCTACAGTGCCACAGACAGACACACAGACACACAGACACGTCAAACTTATAACACCCCTCTTTTTCGTCGGGGGTTAAAAATAACAATTTTCAGTTAGCATCATCTACCTAACTTTTGTCCAACGATGTTGGGGTCGGCTTCCAGTTCCAATCCAATTTATTTATTTATTTATTTATAGGAACTCTAACGACTTATCCATTAATAACATAATTATATAATGAGGCGAACATTCGTTAGGATTATGGTGGATTTGTCACTTAAAAGAGTACACAGCACTTACATATTAATACGTTGTACTAACTTTAAATGTACACGTGACATAACCAAATACAATTAATAGAACTAATACAATGATCTAGAATACAATTACAAACAATAATAAATGAGGGTTGTTGATGAATGCAATTCAAAAGTATAAAAAAATAGAAAAAGAGCAAAAATACAGAAAAAGTAAAAATAATGAGTTACCTACTCATGAGAAGATTTGTGGCTTGCTTGTAGTTTTCTGCGAAACTGGGAAAAAGTATCTGAGAAGACTGCAATGCAGCTGAATACCAGTGTTTTATATGGTGCGACAGCCTATCCCTCCGAAACCCAGTTGCTGGGTAGCACGATACCCCTAGGTAAGACTGGTTGTCAGAACTTTAGTTAGTAAGAATGAATTATTAGTTTTTACTGAGGAATTTGTCCACGCTAGGCCGAAATTGCCCATTCCCTTTCATGCATCAAAAGGTAAAAAGGCGGACTTAACACCTTATGCATTTTCTACCAGACAACCTAAGGTGGTGAAGAGAGAACATGGCAGATGCAAATATTGAACGAGCATAAAACCACAAATAACCCCACAATTCCTCAAAGAAAGTGGCGGTCTTTCTAACAAACATTCTGTATAAAAAAGTAATTGCTTTTAGAAAAAATTAAATTAAAAATTTAAAAAAACCCCCAACGCAAAACATAAAAGCGATTATGTAAAAAGTAAAAAATAATACTTTTGTTGAGCCATCAAATGTTTGTTCGTTGAAATGGCGCTATAATGTCGCGGCGGGGTACCGCTTAAGTAAGTCAGTCCCTCAATTTTATTCACTGTCTATTAATTTACCAGCATTTCCGACCAATTTGCTTCGATATTATCAAATTTTTGTTGCTAATCTAGTTGTTAATCTTGTACCATTGTAAATCTAGTTACCATCAGTTCGCTATTTTAGATATTTAGTTATTGCTTTAAACTTAGCGGTACCCCGCCGCGACATTATAGCGCCATTTCAACGAACAAACATTTGATGGCTCAACAAAAGTATTATTTTTTACTTTTTACATAATCGCTTTTATGTTTTGCGTTGGGGTTTTTTTTTAATTTTTAATTTAATTTTTATTTTAAATTTTTTAAATGTAATTTAGTTTGGTTTTGTGTGGTCAGTGTGGTCAGTGTGGTCACCTATAATAATATGTTTGAAAGCAAAGTAAACATCCGGTATGCGTCTAAGATCCCTACCGCAGCAAACAAAAGAGCTGATAACTTTAAAACTGCTGAACCGATTTTGATGAAACATGTCTAAGAACCATTGCTAGAGAATCTACTTTCAAATAAAAAAAACCGCATTCAAATCGGTTCACCCGTTAAAGAGCTACAGTGCCACAGACAGACACACAGACACACAGACACGTCAAACTTATAACACCCCTCTTTTTCGTCGGGGGTTAAAAATCGAATCAAACAAACTCTTTTTTATAGCATCTCCTTCGTTATTGTTAGGATCAAGTGGGTTTAAAAGGCTTTAAATTCTAAGGTTTTTTTTGTGCTACTTTCATGATTATTGTGAAGGTCTAATGGAAAGAATAACGTGTATTTCGCAACAGAAAAACTTTGAAAAATGGTATAACAAATTGCGAATAGTAATGAGTCCTGGGTTAAATCATCATCCTATCTATTATGTAAAAGTCTTCGATGAATTCAGGGTCACGATATTTTACGCTGGTGATTTTCAGCGACTGGAAAATCGTTTGCTCTGCGCGCTTAACTCACAATATCGGGTGTACTCGATGGCTCATAAAGTTTAAGGCGCTAACAATCGACTTTTGCTGATTTTAAACTGACAATCACGTCAAAATGTGTAGTGAAAATGACTTGAAAAAAATATATGTTAAACTAGAACATTCTCTTAATCATTTAGTATGTGAATATTTTTGATTAAGTTCATATTAAACAGTTTAATTAAATCGTGAAGTTGTGTCTGACGCGAACAAAACATTGATAATCACACAAAATCTACCAAGAATATTTAAACGAAACGGGCAATTTTATTATCTATCTTTTAGTATACGCCTTTTTTTAAAGTTAAAGAATACTATGTTTTATTTAATTTTTTCGACTAAACTTTGAGAGTTTTGGACGCAGCGCATTCTCTGGTCGCTTAAGGTCGCCAGCGTATATCTTGAAAATATTTAATAGTAGTAATAACTAAAAGTATTCTTTAACTTTGAATAAAATGTCAAAATTAAAAATGGATTGTATTTCCGTTACGTTCACCGTGTGCCCTTGTGTTACTCCCTGTAAATGAAAAAGATAAATTAAATTATTGATTTAGATTAATGTAAGATAAGATAAATTAATATTATAGATTTGAGTTTACGCTCGTTCAGGCTAATCTCTGGTCCGGTAATGTAAATTCTTTCACCATTAGGAAGATTCGTTATTTCTGAGTGCTATTGTATATATTTTATCATCAAATAATTAACATCTGTAACAAAATTCACCCATACGAAGTCGCGGGTAAAAGCTTGCTTAAGATAAATGACGCTGTATGAAGATCACAGTCTAAAAACTTCCACAATATGTCACCGGTATTAACATCAATGAATTATTAAAGCAACGCTAAAAATATACTACTCTTAAAAAAAAAAACGTATTATTATGTTTTATTCAATAAGGGTTGAATGTTAAATGGGGTGCGGGCAAGCAGCGACGCTTTATAGCACTTTTTAAAACTTTGATTAGCGTAAGTTTTGAGGTCTCCCACAGGGCTCTGGGTCAAGGCACAGGCGATAGCGTTTATTGAGAATAGATATTCTTGGGGTAGGGTAGTAAATGTTTTATGTGCAAGCAAGGCCGCTGGTTTTTATATAATGTAGATACCTATTCCTAATGATCCTACAACCCGCGGTGCAATATGAGAATTAAACCTCATTTACAAAATTTCATTTTTATATAAGTTTTTATTTTTTTCTTTACTTTTTAGTTTTTACGCATAACAGTTATCAAAGAAACCGTTGTAAAACAATTATATTTTCCATACTAGATTACCATTATTATTATGTTTTACCTACCTGAATCCTCTTTAAACCGAGCCTATATTTTATTTACAAAAAGGTGAAGGTTACTCACATTTAACAATATCTTTTGTTAAATATGAGTAACCCTTTAAACATGGCGGCCAATTCTTATTCTTTTCCCAACTATGTTGGAGTCTGCTTCCAGTCTATTCGGATACAGCTAAATACCAGTGTTTTCAATCGAGCAACTGCCTATAATGGACCTCCACAACCCAGTTACTTAATAACACGACCCCCCTTGGGAAGACTGGTTGTCAGATTTTCTTGATTCTAACTACCCATAACGACTATCAAAGATCTACCAATGACAGCTTTACATACTTTCTGAAGCACGAAGGGGTCTTGGTGTGAAATGGATAATAATAATAAAAATATGTGGGGACATTTCACACGCGGCCATCTGACCCCAAACTAGGGAAACCCTGTACTATGAGTGTCAGACAGCAGAAAATAGCAATCCAGTTCTCGTTTGCAATGGCACCACGACTTTACATAATAATAAACTTTTAAATTTTTACAAGTCTAATTATCTGTAAAATCGAATTTCAAAAGATTCTGATTTTATTTATAGTGCAATCAAGTTATGTTTTAAGACTTTTCAGTTTTTCAAATTTTGTTCACTAAATTTAACAATGGAAAGTTAAAGATAAGCTGAAATATTTTTGTCTAGCTTTTTGTCCGTGCCTTTGTCTGCGTACATTTTCTTATAGTTGTCTAATTTATTTGCTAATAATAATATAGCTAATAGTTTAAGGGTTAACGTATCTTTCTATCAACGTAAGAATTGTTTTTATCAGACCAGGAGTTCCGGAGATCAACGCGTTCAAACAAACGAACAAAAATTCCGAAATAGTCCAATATAAATTATATCGAAATTGATTAAGGGGCCGTATACGAAATTTTACTGGTTTCGCTGTTTTGTTGGTTTGCACCAACTTAGGCATGCAAAATAGACTGTCTGGAATATATTTACGTAAAAAACGCAATAAACCCTCCCGCTAGGACTAGGACTAGGCTCAGCGCCGACTGGCTAGCTCGAGTTTTTTTTTTTCGGATTGGCATCTCGCAGGTCAACCTACCGGACTTTCCTGTGGTGCCTTAAAAATTATTATTTTTAGGGCCTCCAGCCCGGGCAAAATAACTTACAAACTAAGCGACTACACGCTAAGGGCACCCCCTGTGGGGTACGAGCCTCGGCTCGGCTTAGGGCGTCGCTGGGGGAGGACAGCAAAGGGACAGGCTGGATCGGATTTCCATTATTTAGGGACGAATTTAAATCTATAGGCTCAGCGGCGCGGGCTGGCACGAGCAAAGGACGGGGAGGGGACGCACGGGGTCGTAGCGGCGGGCCTCGGCGGCGAGGACGGAATGACAGCGGTCTGTGTTTGATTACTGTACTGGTGGCCTTATTTCTCTCCTGGAGGGGAGTAATAGCATCGTCAGGGTCGGTCAGAGTATGTCTCGGTCGTCGAGTCTTACTAATATGAGAGGGAGTGTACCAGACGGCCGATACGATCAAAGGGTTAGAATGTTTCTCAGCAGTTCACTCTCAGCATTTCATGAACTGCTGGATGGTGGGTATTTTTAAATCGAGATGGAGGTTCTCGTTGCGAAGTTAAAAGGGGGCTCCTGTGATTCTTCGCAAGAAACGGTTTTGGAGGGTCGGCATCCTATGGAGACGGTATGGTTTTGCGTGTGCGAATATAGCACAGGCGTAAGTCATGATGGGACGAATGCACGCCGTGTAAATGCGCAATTTGCACTTGAGTGACAATTTGCTGCGTGCATTCAACATGAAGAAATCTGACAACCAGTCTTCCCAAGGGGGGTCGTGTTATTAAGTAACTGGGTTGTGGAGGTCCATTATAGGCAGTTGCTCGATTGAAAACACTGGTATTTAGCTGTATCCGAATAGACTGGAAGCAGACTCCAACATAGTTGGGAAAAGAATAAGAATTGGCCGCCATGTTTAAAGGGTTACTCATATTTAACAAAAGATATTGTTAAATGTGAGTAACCTTCACCTTTTTGTAAATAAAATATAGGCTCGGTTTAAAGAGGATTCAGGTAGGTAAAACATAATAATAATGGTAATCTAGTATGGAAAATATAATTGTTTTACAACGGTTTCTTTGATAACTGTTATGCGTAAAAACTAAAAAGTAAAGAAAAAAATAAAAACTTATATAAAAATGAAATTTTGTAAATGAGGTTTAATTCTCATATTGCACCGCGGGTTGTAGGATCATTAGGAATAGGTATCTACATTATATAAAAACCAGCGGCCTTGCTTGCACATAAAACATTTACTACCCTACCCCAAGAATATCTATTCTCAATAAACGCTATCGCCTGTGCCTTGACCCAGAGCCCTGTGGGAGACCTCAAAACTTACGCTAATCAAAGTTTTAAAAAGTGCTATAAAGCGTCGCTGCTTGCCCGCACCCCATTTAACATTCAACCCTTATTGAATAAAACATAATAATACGTTTTTTTTTTTAAGAGTAGTATATTTTTAGCGTTGCTTTAATAATTCATTGATGTTAATACCGGTGACATATTGTGGAAGTTTTTAGACTGTGATCTTCATACAGCGTCATTTATCTTAAGCAAGCTTTTACCCGCGACTTCGTATGGGTGAATTTTGTTACAGATGTTAATTATTTGATGATAAAATATATACAATAGCACTCAGAAATAACGAATCTTCCTAATGGTGAAAGAATTTACATTACCGGACCAGAGATTAGCCTGAACGAGCGTAAACTCAAATCTATAATATTAATTTATCTTATCTTACATTAATCTAAATCAATAATTTAATTTATCTTTTTCATTTACAGGGAGTAACACAAGGGCACACGGTGAACGTAACGGAAATACAATCCATTTTTAATTTTGACATTTTATTCAAAGTTAAAGAATACTTTTAGTTATTACTACTATTAAATATTTTCAAGATATACGCTGGCGACCTTAAGCGACCAGAGAATGCGCTGCGTCCAAAACTCTCAAAGTTTAGTCGAAAAAATTAAATAAAACATAGTATTCTTTAACTTTAAAAAAAGGCGTATACTAAAAGATAGATAATAAAATTGCCCGTTTCGTTTAAATATTCTTGGTAGATTTTGTGTGATTATCAATGTTTTGTTCGCGTCAGACACAACTTCACGATTTAATTAAACTGTTTAATATGAACTTAATCAAAAATATTCACATACTAAATGATTAAGAGAATGTTCTAGTTTAACATATATTTTTTTCAAGTCATTTTCACTACACATTTTGACGTGATTGTCAGTTTAAAATCAGCAAAAGTCGATTGTTAGCGCCTTAAACTTTATGAGCCATCGAGTACACCCGATATTGTGAGTTAAGCGCGCAGAGCAAACGATTTTCCAGTCGCTGAAAATCACCAGCGTAAAATATCGTGACCCTGAATTCATCGAAGACTTTTACATAATAGATAGGATGATGATTTAACCCAGGACTCATTACTATTCGCAATTTGTTATACCATTTTTCAAAGTTTTTCTGTTGCGAAATACACGTTATTCTTTCCATTAGACCTTCACAATAATCATGAAAGTAGCACAAAAAAAACCTTAGAATTTAAAGCCTTTTAAACCCACTTGATCCTAACAATAACGAAGGAGATGCTATAAAAAAGAGTTTGTTTGATTCGATTTTTAACCCCCGACGAAAAAGAGGGGTGTTATAAGTTTGACGTGTCTGTGTGTCTGTGTGTCTGTCTGTGGCACTGTAGCTCTTTAACGGGTGAACCGATTTGAATGCGGTTTTTTTTATTTGAAAGTAGATTCTCTAGCAATGGTTCTTAGACATGTTTCATCAAAATCGGTTCAGCAGTTTTAAAGTTATCAGCTCTTTTGTTTGCTGCGGTAGGGATCTTAGACGCATACCGGATGTTTACTTTGCTTTCAAACATATTATTATAGGTGACCACACTGACCACACTGACCACACAAAACCAAACTAAATTACATTTAAAAAATTTAAAATAAAAATTAAATTAAAAATTAAAAAAAAACCCCAACGCAAAACATAAAAGCGATTATGTAAAAAGTAAAAAATAATACTTTTGTTGAGCCATCAAATGTTTGTTCGTTGAAATGGCGCTATAATGTCGCGGCGGGGTACCGCTAAGTTTAAAGCAATAACTAAATATCTAAAATAGCGAACTGATGGTAACTAGATTTACAATGGTACAAGATTAACAACTAGATTAGCAACAAAAATTTGATAATATCGAAGCAAATTGGTCGGAAATGCTGGTAAATTAATAGACAGTGAATAAAATTGAGGGACTGACTTACTTAAGCGGTACCCCGCCGCGACATTATAGCGCCATTTCAACGAACAAACATTTGATGGCTCAACAAAAGTATTATTTTTTACTTTTTACATAATCGCTTTTATGTTTTGCGTTGGGGGTTTTTTTAAATTTTTAATTTAATTTTTTCTAAAAGCAATTACTTTTTTATACAGAATGTTTGTTAGAAAGACCGCCACTTTCTTTGAGGAATTGTGGGGTTATTTGTGGTTTTATGCTCGTTCAATATTTGCATCTGCCATGTTCTCTCTTCACCACCTTAGGTTGTCTGGTAGAAAATGCATAAGGTGTTAAGTCCGCCTTTTTACCTTTTGATGCATGAAAGGGAATGGGCAATTTCGGCCTAGCGTGGACAAATTCCTCAGTAAAAACTAATAATTCATTCTTACTAACTAAAGTTCTGACAACCAGTCTTACCTAGGGGTATCGTGCTACCCAGCAACTGGGTTTCGGAGGGATAGGCTGTCGCACCATATAAAACACTGGTATTCAGCTGCATTGCAGTCTTCTCAGATACTTTTTCCCAGTTTCGCAGAAAACTACAAGCAAGCCACAAATCTTCTCATGAGTAGGTAACTCATTATTTTTACTTTTTCTGTATTTTATTACTATACATATATTACTATATCTCAATTTCATATTTTTTATATTAGATACCCGAGGGAGGCTTGATATGTTTTGCTTGTTGGGTACATACTCTGAGTAAAATTGGTGACGTTTTAGTTTCTTCAATCTTTGGAGGACTTTCAATCTCTGTTTTAACTGTGTTGCCTTTCTCAGATTATGAAACAAAAGGCAGATAAAACGCGCGGGACTCTGAGAGTAAAGCCACCAAAGCAGTACTTACAGGGTCCATATTGGCTCACCTAAAGTTCTTTACCCGAAATTGTACTTCCTAAGGATTTGTAATCCGAATGATGACTCTTCCTAAAATTTTTCATCCTAAAGTTTTTATTCATACTATTTGTAGTGCTACCGGCGATGTTCATAACACTCATGTTTCCGAAAATTGTTATTAATAATATCATTAATGTAAATATATTTAAACTAATACTGTTTTTTATCATAACGCTTCTGTCCCTAAACATAATTACCATAATATTTTCACTCATACTCGGAAAGAAACATTTACCAAGTGTAATAAAAAATATATGTGGGTTGAAGATGACATTTATAGTTTTAATTTGAGGGTATGATTATTATTTGGGGGTATGCTTTACATAACGTACTGAGTTGTGTATATTGCTAAGTTCAAACCTACTGCGCGTGCGTGCAAGCAAGCATGCAACATGCAAGCGAGCATGCAACATGCAGCAGGCATGATTTCTGTCACGGCTCCGGCGTTGCGGGGCTCCGGCGGTCCCACGCGAGCTTATCGTCGCAGATGGTATTCACGCTCACCACCGCAGCTTCGGCTTGCCTCAGCCGCGGCGGCGGGCGTTAAAACCACCTGCTCCTCAGCTCGCGGGCCGCCTCGCCCCTCCGCGCCTACGCGGATTTAAATTACACTCTAGGTGTAGGGCAGACAAGATTACGTGGAGTCGGTTTCGCAGCGATTCGTTTCTGTCATTAACTTTTGTAGCACAACATATTCACTTTTTAAGACAATATTTTAGTTATTGTCTATTTATATATATTTTCGTTGAAATAAATTCCATGGATGGATGAATATACTGAACAAACAATATTCGTTAAAAAATAATTCTACTGTTTGAGAAGTTTATTACAACAAAAAAATGTGAATAAAAATTCATTGAATTGTGTTTCTGTGAAATATGTTTCATTGAAGTAAATAGTCTTTGAAACAATAATAGGCGAAATAAAATTACAAGAACCAAATATGATATGAAACATTTTCTGGAAAACGAAATTCTGTGAAATTTCTGCCTGTGAAACAAGGGGACACCGTTTTACATGTTATGTGAAAATAAAGTTACGCAAAATTAATGTATATAGTACTGATTATTATGAATAAAAAGAAATCTAAACAAAAAAGATATGACTTTGAATAATAGTGTAAAAGATGGTTATGTTGAGAAAATATAGGAAAACAAATAAAAGTATAATAGATGTTTATTGCTACTGACATTATGAAGTTGAATGCTTCGGATTATGAACATTAGAGACAGAGTAGTTAGGAATTGTGATTGTTAGGATGAAAAATGTTAGGAAGAACATTTTCGGATTTGCAATTATCGGAGTTAAAAAATTAGGTGAACTTTGGCGCACCCGTACTTACAATATTCGCTTCGCGCTGTACAGGCACGAGTCAAAACAGCACGAAGCGAAGCATTGTTAAAAAAAGCAAATACTAATACAAATAAAAATTCAAAAACGAATACAATCACGAGATTGTGTGTGTGTTCTTTTTGAATTTGTATTTGCTTTTGTGGCTTCACTCGCAGTGTACCGCACGGTCTATCTGCCTTTTGTTTAATAATCTGAGACTGCAGATATCTAACACGCCACGTACACAGTATCCTATTAATATTATAAATGCGAATGTCTGTGAGGATGGATGGATGTTTGTTCCACTTTCACGCAAAAACGGCTTAACGGATTTTGATAAAATTTAACAGAAATATAGCTTATACAACAGAATAACACATGGGCTACAATTTATAAAGATTTTGTGTAATTTTGCCATTATATTACGATAAGGATCAAGTAAGTCGGAAAAATATCTGCCCTCTGAGAGCAATCTTGGCGTGCGCTGCCTATAGGTACCGTTGGAGTTTTGGAGTTACACGAAGATAATATATCGAAGAATTGTTTGTCTTAAAAAGTTCTAAATTAAACTCCGCAACAGCATATATCTACCTTTTATGTGAAAGCCAATATTCCAAATTATGAGCCATAAATTCATTTAAATGAAATACTTTTTTTTCGATGCACATTTTAGAGTATTTAGCGCATTCTTATCAAAATTGATACATTTGTCGGTTTCAGTATTTAATGTAGATGAATAGTTTAAAAAATATCATGATATGATTGACTTGAGCACTTACTTTATTTTTTTAAGATGCACATTTTGGAGTATTTAGCAAATTCCTATCAAAATAGATACATTTGTCGCTTTCAGTATTTAATGTAGTGAACTTTGTATTGTAAACAAAGTTGTTTGGACTAACAGTTTTAAAAATATCACGATATGATTGACTTGAGCACTTACTTTTTTTGGTTGTTTACGTTGGAATGCGCTATAGGATTGTATTTTTTTTTTTTGGTATTCCTGAATTGTATTAAGTAAATAGGTTCATTTTTGTTTCAAATAAGAATTCCATACCCTGCAAACCCACATAAGGACCCACACCCGAGATAAATAATATAGAGGTTAAACACGCTAAGTATGTCTAAAATGAAAAGCAGAAAAGCTACTGGGACTGATGTGACTCTTGGCCCGATAGCCGTAGCTTAGCTGACTAAGCTGTTTTATATTATTATGTACCTACACGAAGCGCATACCAGAGTCTTGGACCAAAAGCCTTCTCCTACCTTTATAAGAAAACAATAGTGATGTGGCACAACGTGAAACTAC
The DNA here is from genome assembly GCA_947361185.1 of Charanyca ferruginea. Taxonomy (NCBI): domain Eukaryota; kingdom Metazoa; phylum Arthropoda; class Insecta; order Lepidoptera; family Noctuidae; genus Charanyca; species Charanyca ferruginea. The sequence continues at coordinate 12,866,629 of OX376056.1, read as the reverse complement.
AGGGGCATAAAACTGACCTCACTTACGCTTAAGAAATGGGAAAGAGTAATTAATAAACGTCATCAAATATTACAGAAATACCTCTAAATCAGTTTGGCTTCACAGCATCCAGGTCAACCACTGTCGCAATACAGACAATCAAGATTATGATGGAAAAGTATACATTTAACAAAAAAAGTCTACATCGGGAATAATAGGTACACCTGAAACCATTTACTTAGGGACGATGCAAATAAGAATATATATAATACTTAGACTTCATGCTCACACCCTATGCTAACGTTGAAACCGATGTGACACACAGAATTAACGTAGCGTAGCAAAAATGGCGATCGCTTACAGGTGTGTTGTGTGACCCACGAATTCCCATACAGACCAACGGAAAAGTGTACAAACGGCAGTCCGACCGGCTCTACTCTATGGGTCCGAATGCTGGATAAGAAATAATACACATGATCAAAAGATTCATACCAACGAAACGAGGATGCTTAGATGGGCGGAAGGTGTGACCCGGCTGGACAGAATTCGTAATATATATATTCGAGGCGGTTTCAAAGTTGCTCTAATCGTGGACAAAGTTACCGAAATCCCGCTCCGTTGGTATAAACATGTTAAAAGACGAAGCGAAGACCATGTGGTCCAAATTGCGCTGAACCTATCAGAAAAGAAAAGAGGTAAAGTCCGCCCGCTAGCGACCAGTGCCCTGTTTATCAAAACTTACAAGCATTTTTCCTGTAAAAAAAAATCATTATTACAAATATGTGTTTATCAAAACTACACGTGTAAATTACACGTTACAAGTGTCTTTAAATAGTTCACAAGAACATTTTTACACTTGTATTCGTGATTTTGTTCATCAAAAAATCCTTTGCAAGTTACAACTTGTAGAAAATCATGACAAATCCTGAGTGTCCGGCGACTCTCCATTCTGCGTTACAAGTTTACAAGTGTCGCGCTTAGTACTGCAATCAATTTTTAAATACGATATTCTTTTTTGAAATGTGGTCAAGTAACTCAAGAGATGAATAAAATATTAGAATAACGCAACCGAGAACATATTAAAGGAGAATTGACTACGGTCATAATATTATGGAGATGACCTATGGATGTAATGCTCATAGCTCAAAAATTTGAACATACCTCCATTAAAATTTTGGGTAGGCATTTAGAAAGAAATTCAAACAGAAACAACGTCCTGTCAACCAAATTTTGTTTGTTTAACTGCATCATCGGTCTCGTGGTCGCAAACGCGACTGCTGAGCGTGGGGTTCTGAGTTCGATTCCCAGATCGGAGAGTGTTATTGTATTTTTCTATTAGGAATTTCCCAATAGGAACCCGGAGTTTGGAAGTTGGCGGTAAAATACCCCCGTGTCTCGGAAAGACGTTGGTCCTGCGCCTGATCTCTCCTCGGTCGTGTCGGATTGCCGTCCCATCGGGTTATGAGAGTGAGTGTGGAAGTGGGAGTGCACCTGTGTTTGTGCACAGTGCACACACTTGTGCACCCAATATCTCCTGCTTACTTGGTTAGTCTTCATTGAGATTGGCTACTGCGACCAAAATTCGGTCGCAAGAATTATTTTAAATTGCTCTAAGGTTGGTTGGAACCGGAGTTCAGTACCATGCTCTTTCTGACATGCAGGGTGTAACAAAAGATATTGTATGCAATGCAGTCCATAGTATTGTAGCAGCCGTCAATACCTACGTTTAATGATCGAATAATATAATAAGAGGTAGTACAGGAGTTTCACATGCTGAAAGGAATGCCAATTATTTGTGGCTGTCTAGATGAAATTTATACTGATAGAAATTGATACCCCGCACCAACATGAAGAAGTGTTTGTAAATCGACACGAACTTGGTTGTGTGAGGTTCTGACCAAAAGATTCAATATTCCTATGCTAATTGGCAAGGCAATAGTTTTAAACCCGAACTACTGAACCCATTTTGATGAAATTTTTCACTGTTTCCTAAATTAAAGTAAATGTAAAGCATTTCTTTTTTGTAAATATCCGAATAATACTTTCAGAGAAATGCGCGGACATACACACAAACTCACATACATACACCTATAAAAAATTTAACCAGCTGAAAAAAAGGAGGTTATCAACTCGACACGCGTGCAAGTATTATATTTATATTTGTTTAGACGCCCTAATAGATATTATCATAATATGTGAATGTGTAGTAGTTCCAATAATATTACATACATGAAGGGAACTTATATCTATGCATACGTATATACATACATGGCGAATTGATAACTTCCTTTGTTTGAAGTAGGTTAAAACATACAAAAATTTACGGGAAAACAATTATGGCGGCATACTTTTTTTAATTTTAGAACTTACAAGTAGAATCTACAAGCGTTCAATTTTACAAGCCTTGTAGATTTTTTTTGATAAACGTAATTTACACGAACTTGTAAAAACTTCCTTGTAAATTGTAACTTGTGAACGTGTAGACTTGTAAGTTTTGATAAAGTTTAGTTTTTCTCTTCATTAATTATTGGAATTGTTTTAGTTGTTAGTTTGAAAATGACAACCCAGCATTTTGTATATTATTTTAAATAGTACTTAAACGCCGTGTAACCGTAATTATAATATTTCATAAAGCTCTAATACAGTCCGAGTTATGTAAATAGCTAGACGCAATGAGACGTCTCAACAAGTCGAGCTGCTAAGGCTTGAGCAAGCGGTCTGTGAGGCGGCACACAGTGCAACTGATCAAAACAGAACAGAACACCAGAACAGTTCCACGATCGACGTCAACAACACGCTGAGTATCTGGCATCTCAACAGTATGCTGAGTATCTGGTGTCATAACACGCTGCGGAGATACCAGAACAGTCCCAAGTTCGGCGTCAGCAGCAGGCGACTTACGTGGCGTCTCAACGAGACACGGAAACCTTTGAAGCGGCTGAATATCGCAGACGTGCTGTTGCTGAAAGGACAGCACAGGGACGTCAAACATTTACAGGAAACACGTGGGAGGTAAAAAATAATAGCATGCACACTACTCCTTACCCGACATTATAAAAAACGAAAGTAACTTCTGTCTGTCTGTTTGCTTATCCGTGTGAATGTATGTTTCACGGCTAATCTGCTGAGCGGTTTGTGATAAAATTTAATATGGATAGTCTGAAGCCTGGGGATATAGGCTACTTTTTTATCAATAAACCATGCGGGCGCAGCCGCGGGCGAAAGCCAGTTACCATATTACTATTATTCTAACTATTAGGATAGGTATCTGATACCTAATACACAAAGCTGTACAAAATATGTTCTCAAAGGAAATATTATTATTACCAACAATACCTATATTTAGATACACATACAAACATATTCCGTTGCTAGGAGCCAATATACCATAGTGGAATCTAGTGATTTAGGTTTTCAAGATTAAAACACTTTTTGTGATTTATAAAAAAATAAGATGAAGTTAGTGTTTAAGTCCTCAGTTGTCTATTTTGTTTTAAAAAACAGACTTTCTAGCTCCTTCCTTTCTTAAATCTAGATATATTTTTTTAATGAGTATTTCGTATTTTTATAAGTAAGTAAATCCCTATACCTACGTTTTCATATCTCACTACAAAATCTGAATACCTCATGCAACCGTGGATAGAATAACAAGGTCCTGAATAAAGAATATGCCACAGGAACAGATGATTAGCATCAGACTCACAAAGCGAAAAGTCACTTCAGTAAAGGCCTGCATAAAAATAACAAGCAAACGTGCGGGATTGCAAGATTGCTCATACTTATTTTCAAAACATCGTTTAACTTTTGGTCTTTATTAAATTAATGTATTTTCTTCCTATCTTTACTTTATACAGGGATTTTGCACTTTTTACAAACCACTATAACTTCTAACTTCCCCCCTTGGGGGAGGCCTATGTCCAGCAGTCGCCTTTGGACATAGGCCCGCAGACGTCTTTCGGCTGAAATGATGATGATGATGATAACTTCTAAAAGACAGAATCAACGGACCACTAGAAAAGCGCTGAGACAATGAAGTTAGACGAGTCCTGGAGAAACATTACAACGGTCTTGGATCACGCAACGAATTTTTTTTACAGTGATGCGTTGAATCAGGTTTTAATTTCTACTCAAGTATGCCACTGCAAACATAACTTAGCAACATAGGGGATTATAGATTCTTTAGATACCCAGTGTGAATGCGGTGTAGGAGCACCGACTAGAGGATAGCCCATAACTACAGTGTTCAAAGTGTCTACACCTGCACTTAGGAGGACATTAAAAACACCCTTGATGTCGCCATAAACGTCACCATCTACGGTTAGTAGATGATCACGTTTACAACGGGTTCAACAAAAAAAAAAAAATTAAATAACGATTGATTCGAAAAGCAGAAGAAGATACATTTTGTATTTACTATTCACGTTTGAAAATTACCTTATCTAAAGACAATACAATCGACTGCCATTTGCCAGGTGGCTGGACGATTTTTCTTAGTTGAACCTCATATCTGTCACTCTTGTTTTTGTTGACAAACCAATCATTTCCACTGTTAAAGGACCATCTGCAAAAATGGCGAAATAATACTTTTTATTATTATGAAACATGGCAGGATTATTATAATTATACAAAATAATAAATTACCTATATTAAACCATTTCGTTGTAGGTATTCCTGATTCCAGCCTGGCTTCTGATATCGCTTCTCTGATAGCTATAGCTACAGACACTGACAAACACAATGGAGGCTCGCCTACAGCTGAAAATAATTGTAATCAAATACATAAAAACTATACATATCCTTAGAATATAGTCTCACAATCTATTTCTTTTTTATTGTTTGAAAGTTTAAACTGGGTAGACCTGTGCGGTGAACCGGTTAAGATAAAATTAAACGAAATTACTACACATTGTAATTTACCTTTAGCTCCTTGTATGCCTTCAAAAGTAAAAGAGTTATTTCTAAAATAGACTCTGAAATCTTGAGGAATGTCAGTATTCATTAGGATTGAGTAGTTCCACGTCCGATTAGTCAGCAGTTCTCCTGTATTGTTGTCGTAAACCAATGCCTCAGAAGTCCAATAGCCAACACCCATGATGAATGCTCCTTCAACCTAGAATTCGAGATTTTACACTCAAGTGCAACTGTGCAAGGACATACATGTTGTAAATTATCTATACTATAATTATAAAGCTGAAGAGTTTGTTGGTTTGGTTGATCGCGCTAATCTCAGGATCTTCTGGTTCGAATTGAAAAATTATTTTCGTGTTGGATAGTCCATTTATCGAGGAAGGCTATAGACCCATGCGAATCCGGGCCGGGTCGCTACATGAAATAAAATCTAAGGATATAGGCATTAATACTGAAACGATAACCTGATGATTACGTATTATCACAATCGTAATCGTAATTTCTGTTTTTATGTTATACATACCTATTCGTGGCATACAAAGTTCTATTACAATTCTAATTTTATCTAAAAATAATGTTGAGAATATCAAATAATTCGTAATTTCTAACGTTATAGACATCAAGTAGCTATTCCGAAATGGAAACATTACAAACCTGTCCGACATCAATTTCTGGACTGACGCTTTTGCCCACGTCTTGCATGACATCAACTCTTAATATCTGTAACTCACCAGTCAGTACATCAATTTCTACTTCAGATAACGCCACCCCATATAAATTGTACATAGTATACTGCTCAATATCTGCTACTGACACTAAACTTTGTGCTTGCAAATCTACATTGGATAAATACGCTGTAGCTACGATTTCTTCCCAAGTTGCGCCTGGCAACTTGTTTCTTATAGGTTCAAGTCTTTGCAATAGTTTCACACAACATTTGTATACTCCTAGTCCAACGTTCTGTGATGCGATACTTGCAGCCGTTTCAGCACTGTTTGGAGCCACTATTGTGTCAGTAGCTTTTACTTTGATTTTATCCATAGGAATCTTCAAATAGTAAGCGCAGATTTGAATGGCTTTTGTGTTAATACCTTGACCCATTTCGACTGCTCCGTGAGTGATGACTATAGTCCCATCGCCTTGATAAATAGATACCATAACATTTAGAGTTCCCAAGACAGCTGGTTTCCATCTTAAGAATGAGAATCGCAGACCACGTTTCTTCCACCGATTTTCTGTGTTATAATTATTGATAGCTAACCTTCTTTCATAGTAATCTGAGTTTTTAATTACAGTGTTTAGCATTTCTTCTATAGCGCTATATTTCTCTTTATCTAGATTGTTTAATCGAACTTGGATTGGATCTAGTGATAGTTCGTAGCTAATTTGCTCCATCAACTGCTCAGTTTGACTGATGCTGTCTACTGTACATACACAAAAGAACATTGAACTGTACAAGAAGCCATGTATCTGCCTGTTAGACGATACAATTTCGTAGCGTAGCGTCACTCACCTGGTGATCTGAAATAACAATTTTTAGCTGTATCAGAGGTACTATTGTACAAATTTACTTTCCACTTCGATTTTTCGTAGCAGTTTTCATATGAATTCATAATTATATATATGTATATCTGATTCATTGTATAACCATGGTCTTCATAATAATCGTAGTTCACATATTGTATAGTGCCATGACTGTTAACACCGACCTGGAAAAGTAAGCACATTTACAATCGAATTTATATTCTCGTTTATGCGACCCATTTGGACAGCTGTCTTTAGCCTGATTCTATTTATACCTCATTCAGACTGATATTTGCTTCTCTAACATCCAAATACATTAACAGTCCAAACATACCCAAATGATTAACAATAAGACAAAGATGAATGAATTTTATTTATTTTAAAACTTGGATTTGAAGTTTGTACATGACAAAATAAACAAAGCATAACCCAACGTAAGTTTTAATAAATAGTATGTCCTGGAAAACAAGATATCAGCTTAAAAATGCTATAAGTTGCTCAATGAAAATGATCAACTTTTACTATGAGGCAGGAAATCACGATAAAAATCTGCAGTCCCATAATAAAAGAATTGTTCTGTTTTATGAGTAGGTACTATATTATTTTTAGGTATGAATCCTGTTTTCACAGACATCCTACAGGTTTATAATTATATAGGTATTTTAATAACTTTACTTCAATATTACTAGTGGAAGGTAGTCTCTTCCCATGTGCCCTGGTAGTGGTAGTCAACGGTTGAACAAGTCTACATGGTCGGTTCAACTTTTGAACAACGAGACCACAAGCGACTGCTGACTGAATATTGCGATCTAGTTTCAAACCGAAAGAGCCGCCAAGGTGTCGAACGGAGACGTCAATGCTGTAACATACATTTGATTAAAGAGGTATCACCATTAGCTAATTATTGCGATTCGAGCAGAGAGACGAAGATTGGTTTCAATATCCACATGCAATGAAGTCCATAAATACCATGTCATGCATAAGTTAAGAATATTTGCAAAGTTAGAATCCACATTGCTGCATCACATACTAACCAATTTTGGTCAATATTTAAAGCTCTCGACATAACAGTTTGCACACCATCCGGCCAATGAGAAGTCGCGTAAACTTTCATCGCTTCTTCAGTTGGATGAATAACACACACAATATTCTCCATTGGAAGATGAATTTGACCATGCGTTGTGTATCCTGTTTTGATAACTTTAACAACATCAGTACCCTCCTCAGTAGCATCTATTGAATCATATAAAGAAACTCTGTTAGGATCTTTAATAGCTTCTTTTATATCCGTTACTGCCTTCTTAACATTCGAATATTCAACTTCAACCATTTTTGCAGCTTTTTCGGCAATAGCATGTGTTTCTGCAACGATGAGTCCGTACGGCTGGCCAAAGTACTTGACCTTTCCCTTGCAGAATATTTCTTCATCCACAAGAAACTTTACGCCATCGGTTGGCATAAAGGAATTTCTACCTGGTATATCTGCTGCAGAGTAAAATGCTATCACACCGGCTTGGCTCTGTATTTAAATGATAAATAAAAATTGTTTTAATAAAATAATGTAATGTGTACCTACAAATCCGTAAAAACGCATTAATCATCTAATTTACCAGAGCTTTTTTTGGGTTAATAGATACAATATCACCGACTGCAACAGTAGATAGCGTAAATGCTGCAAAAACTTCGTACGGTTGTGCCGGCAAATCATCTGAATAAAATGGTTCTCCTGCACTTTGAATCTGAAAATAAAATGTTTTAGATTTTTTATGTGACACAAAAGTTCAATTTATATCTATAAGGCCTGTAGGTCGTCCAGCACCATCGACAAAGGCTTCCCTTTTCCTTTTCACAAACTTCTATTCTCTTCTAATGTGGGCCAGTCTCTTCAATAAGAGTCAACCTCCTCCCTACATCTTAGCCTTTGCCCAGCTTTTTAGTACAGCTCATCTGATATATCAGACGTAAATCTATTAAACTATGCAGCTTTATGGGTTAAATCCGTGACTCTGGTGTTACAACTCAGTAATCCAAAATCCACACGTCTAAGGTATTGTGAATATTAGTACTCATTACTATTATTCTATAACTAATTTAACATCATACCAATGCTTCAACTTTCTGTACAGGTTTATTGAGAGGGTATGTTGAGGGATCCGTTTCAAAACACTGGCTTTCGAGACCGGCCGTGTTTCATAAAGTTTGATAGTCCCGGATTTGTAGCGACTATTAAGAATATTCTCAGGACATAAAGATATCAAACCCTGAAACGTAGTTAAAATGTTGAATCAATTTTATAATATTTTTGTTTCTTAGTTGATAACTTATAATTATTATTTAATCTTTTTTGTTCACTATAATTTACATAACAGATTCGAACAATTATGACACTACATCAAACGATCTTATCACATTTTGATTTCTTCGAATCAAATGAATGCTATTGTTATATGTAAAAGATCAATCTCAATCTATTTGTTTTTACCTTATAGAATAATCGAAGAGCCAACATCCGTCTGAACTCAACACTTGGTTCTGGAAGATTTTCTATGACCACCAGTTCGCCTTGCATAACTCCCAATGCTGATTGAAGAGTGTCATTATTGAACAGTCTCTTTCCAACCAAGTATTTTTCAGTTTTGTAAGCTCTGGTAAATGATGGAGACAGACCTCCGAAGACAATTCTGGAAGTCAGAACTGTACCGTTTGTGGACAGTTGGTATAAAAAACCAGCATTCACTATCGCGTGAGCACTTGTACTTCTTGGCATTACCTGAATAAGACAGAGTGTTATTATAAATTGTTACTGTATATTCTTAAAACATCCTATAATATTATATTAAATGCGAAACTTTGTAAGGATGGATGGATGGATTTTTGTTCCTCTTTCACGCAAAATTGGCTTATCGGATTTTGGTAAATCTTCACAGAAATATAGTTTATACAGCAGAATAACACATTGGCTATAATTTATAAAGATTTTGTGCAATTTGGCCATAATATTACGATAAGTATCAAGTAAGTCGGAAACATATCTGCCTTCTGAAAGCTATCTTGGCGTGCGCTGTCTATTCCGTTTTAGTTACACGAAGATAATGTATCGTAGGATTGTTTGTTTTAATTAATTATAAATAAAAGTCTGCAACAGCATATATCTACCTTTTATGTGGAAGCCAATATATTCCAAATGATGAACCCTAAATACATTTAAATATAATACTTTATTTACAATGCTCATTTTAGAGTATTTAGCTAATTCTTATCAAAACTGACACATTTTCCGCTTTCGGTATTTAATGTAGATGAACTTTGTCTTTTACACTAAGTAATTTAAACAATTAGTTTAAAAAATATCGCGATAACATTGACTTGAGCACTTCCTTTAATTGGTTGTTTACGTTGGAATGCGCTATAGGATTGTATTTTTATTTATTTTGGTATACCTACCTAGATTTTACTATATATATGTATGTATTACGTAAATAGATTCATTTTTGTGTCAAATGAGGCTCACATACCCTGCAAACCCACATATGGACCCATACCCGAGATAGATATTAGTGAAGTTAAACACGCTATGTCTAAAATGAAAAATGAAAACTGAAAAGCTACTGGGCCTGATGCGATCACTGTAGACCTTTGGAAAACCCTTAGCCCGATAGCCATAGCTTGGCTGACTAAGCTGTTTAATATTATCATGTATACGAAGCGCAAGCCAGAGTACTGGCGCCAAAACCTTCCTCCTACCTATTTAAAAGAATAAGGGTGATGTGGCACAATGTGAAAATTACAGAGGTATAAAACTGACCTCACATACGCTTAAGATATGGGAAAGAGTCATCAATAAACGTCGACAGTTATTACAAAAATACCTCCAAATCAGTTTGGCTTCACAGCATCTAGGTCAACCATTGACGCCATACAGGCAAGGAATTATAATTTCCCATACAGATCAAGGAAAAAGTGAACAAAACGGCAGTCCGACCGGCTCTACTCTATGGGTCCGAATGTTGGATAACAAAGAATACACATGATCAAAAGATACATACCAACGAAATGAAAAGGAGTGACCCGGCTGGATAGAATTCGTAATGAATATATACGAAGCAGCTTCAAAGTTGTTCCAATGGAGGACATAGTTACCGAAAACCGTCTCCGTTGGTATGGATATGTCAAAAGACGAAGCGAAGACCATGTGATACAAATGCGCTGAACCTACCAGAACAGAAAAGAGGTTGAGGCCGCCCGCTAGCGATCCCATTATTTGGGGTCGGGTCTCCTCACTTTTCTGCACTTGGGTTGTCGATAGAACGAGACCAAAAGAAAGCCCAATTGCCCGAATCGACAACCCAAGCGCAGAAAAGTGAGGAGACCCGACCCCAAATAATGGGATTCAGGGAAGGAAGAAGATTCGTTTTTGTTTTCATTAAATTATTACAATTTTGTTCGTTTAAGAATAACGGTTCGTTTTAGGTGTAGTTGTGTTATAAGAAGTAAGAAGAAAGTTTAGTTTTCTCTTCATTAGTTATTGAAATTGTTTTAGTTGTTAGTTTGAAAATAACTACCCATTTTGTATTTTTTTTATAGTACATTACAATAATGCCGTGTGAAGGGTTATATTTCACAAAGCTCTAATAAAGCCTGAGCTACGTAAATAGCCAGATATAATGAGACGTCTTAACAAGCCAAGTTAAGCAGGCAGCAGGCTTGAGCAGGCAGTCCGTGAGGCGGTACACAGAGCAACTGATCAGAACAGAACCGAACAGTTCCACGATCGACGTCAACAACACGCTGAGTATTTGGCATCTCAACAGCATGCTGAGTATCTGGTGTCACAACGGGCTGCAGAGACACCAGAACAGTCCCAAAATCGACGCCAACAGTATGCTGGGTATCTGATGTCACAATGTGCTGGGAAGATACCAGAACAGTCCCAAAATTGACAGCAACAGCATGCTGAGTATCAGGTGTTACAACGGACTGCAGACACACCAGAGCAGTCCCAAGTTGGACGTCAGCAGCAGGCGACTTACATAGTGTCCCAACAAGCTACCAAAATCTTGAACTGAAAGCTACTGAAAAAAAGCAGCTGAATCTTGCAGACGTGCTGTTGCTGAATGGGCAGCACAGGGCCGCAGGGGCGTCAAACATTTACAAGAAACACGTGGGAGGTGTTTGGTAAAGCTGAAATTTGAGTATGATGATACTCTTGATTATGAAAGTCACAAGTTTATACAAATAGAAGCGATCAGATGAAGAGAGCAAATTTTGCGGAACTCTTTACTGAAAAGAAGAAGCAACAGGTAATTATTATTGTAATTATTAGATGAGCCAGTTAAACCTTTGAGAGAACTTTACTCTAATGCAACAGATGAGTCTCGCAGTTTACTAAGAAGAATAAGAAAATGCAACACGTGCTTTCATATGACTGCTTTTAAAGTAGGTAAAATTATCTGAATGCCAGGATTTTGCCCGACCTACGCAATACAAGGACAAGAATACCATCGAATCGGTTCTTTTACTTCCTATGGACAGTTCAAAACATATCGATAATTATCTATGTTCTATATTCTAATCCTTTCAGTTTTTATTTTCCTACCGTGAAGTGAAACCGCTATATTGAGAGTAACCCTCTCCAAACATAATAATATGCATACTACTCCTTACCCGACATTATAAAAACAAAAGTAACTTCTGTCAGTCTGTTTGCTTATCCATGTGAATGTATGTTTCGCGGCTAATCTGCTAAGCCATTTGTGATAAAATTTGATATATTCGTATCAAAAGTAACCTATATTATTCCCTAGCCTTGAGAATTCTCATTCTGAAGCCTAAGGAACGATCTAGGTTACTTTTTTTATCAACAAACCATGCGGACGAAGCCGCGGGCGGAAGCTAGTATATAATAAGGTTAGTTTTTCTATTATTTTAGACTTGCCTTAAAAGTTTCTATTTTATGCTCATTACTCAGGGGAGGCAGCATTACGTTCAGGATTACTACTCCTCTCATGTTGGTTGTCAAAAATTCTTGCATTGTCACAATTTGCTTATTACAATTAGAGCTAACTGAAACCAAATACAAATTGTACAGATTATAAAGGTTAGTCAGCAGTCAATATGTATATTAAAGTTATACAAATTTACATCAGTCTCTCTTTTATAAAACCTAGATCAAGAATGGTTAAGACAAGAAATACATTCGCTCGTTTACTAATGTTTTATATAGAATGGTATTTAATGAATAATGTCGATATTTTATTTAATTAATTCATCACAGTTCCATGCAACTATGCGCACACCAGACAATTACATCTAAGCAGTAAAACATTTACGTACCTAAAGTCAACTGGGCGCCAGCAGTTTCTAGTAGGAGATAGATGTCGGATGGGAAAAAGTTGTGCTTATGTTTGATCATCAAGTTGCCAGCTATGGTCCCCACCTGTAACATTTCCATAGACACAAAAAAAAAACAATATCGAAGAATCGACAGTCATAGTTCCACAAAGTGTTATGTAGTGTTGACACTTGTGGTGGTAGCAATAGTTTACAAGAGAAATAACTTTTATTAAGAGTACGTCGATGCAAAATATAATAAACATTTCTAGTAGAATAAACTATTTAATTAATTGCATATATAACGACTATACCATGCGTACTGCAGGGTAGACTGTAAACATTAGATAGCTGATTTTAATAATATTAACGAAATAATAATTGTCTGAAAAATAGGTAGTGCATTTTGTTTTCAACAATTTAATATTACTTACGTTTCTAACCGGAATATGAGCAACTTTTTTAAGGTGATCATAAAACTTTTGCAAATACCCAAAATACTCTTGCTCCGCAATACTTTTGAATATTTCCAATAGTTCAGTCAAGGTAACTGCAGACCCTAGGATTAAATTCTGATCCATCTCGTACTCTTTAAGCTCAGTGACACCTTTTATATCAATAAGAATTCGTGGATACTCATTTATTGGATAGGCACCTGCAAATGTGTTATTCTTTCAAGTTTTTCAACGTAATATTGTTTAGCACACTTTGCAAAGATTTTTTAAATATTTTCTTACCTTTGGCTGTATTACCAGCTACCAACATATAGGAATCGTTTCCTTTTTCTTGGAGTATGTCAAAAATTTCTTTTATATCTATAACTCTGTACCAATATTTGCCATCTTTTAATTTAATTTCAATTTTACTGAAATCTAAAACATCTTTTTTTTCGACTTTACACCATTCATTTGCCTTGCAATCACTTTTATCGCAGCTTTCGCATGATTTCGTGCAGATATGCAAATCTTCGATATCCAGCACAGCTTTATCCGGACAATCTTTGGCAAATTTCTTAAAAGCTTCCATTATTGGTCTGTATCCTGTACACCGGCAGATATTGCCCCCGAATGACTGCTCTATTTCCAACATGGTAAGGTCTGGTTTGCTTTGTAGCAAGCTGCAAATAACTCAAAGGTAGTTTGTAGTGTTGCTTGATATCAAATTAGTGAGTAGAGCTATTTTAATAGATCTGAGACATTTCAAAAAGTTTTCTTTAATCTGATGACTTACCTGTACATAGAGATGATCCACCCGGGAGTACAGTGCCCACACTGAGTACCATTATGTTTTGCCAGCGTAGTCTGTAGTGGATGGTAACCTTTTTTCCTGTTGCCCACTTCTTCTATTGTGGTGAACTCCAAGCCATGGCACGATGCCACTGATATCGTGCACTAAATAGAAAGTTATATCATCATAAAGTCACTCCATATTCGAATTCACAAGTATTCAAAAAGCCACTACGTGTCAGATCAAGATCAGGAGTTGTTAACAAAAGGTATTCAAAATAAAACTACTAAGACGATGATTATAATGAAGTTAAGTATTGACTAGAATATTTCTGACAATAAGACGCTGGTGTTATTTAAATAGTTATATTTACCGAGTTGACAGCATAAGGTAAACCTTGATGTTTTCGTGCGGAAACCATGCATGCGCCACAACCTGGTTCACGACACATGTACTTGGTACCTCGCAGTTCAAGCCATCCTCGTAGATAGTCAAGGAGTGTCAGATCTGAACTCACTTCGCAACCAACTAATGAAAATTAAAGGTTTAATATTGTTTTAATTAGTGAAGAACCGGGCGCCATCTGCGCTTGTCCTACGGGTGGTAATCCTGAATGAACAGACAAAGACTTGAACAGATAAAGGGATAAAATGGTTGAAATCTAGTATCTGGAAACAGTAATTGGGAGTGGAGGGAGGTGGGAGGGGGTACACGGGGACCACCCGACACCCCTGGTACCACTTTCATAAAAGGCAAACGATTTTTTGGTACCTAACCTCAAAATGTTGACTAAAAGGCGTCGACTGTCCGCAACGGGTACGAAAATTGACACAATAAAGGTCGCCATCACGTCGATGTGACCCCGCTGCGGGGATCCTATTTCTGTCTACAGGGTTTTTTAAAGGAACCTAACCAACTGAACCTCGGGGTGCCCCTGATGACCGATAAAAGGGTACAATAAATATGGACCGATCGACCTATAACCTAAGTTTTTTTTTCTGTCGAAAAAGTTTGACACCAGACCCAAATGTCATTTCTTTTTTTTACGTTCCGTTTTATCAATTTTGCACGATACTTTACACCACAAGCAATATATTTTGACACATTTGGTTGTCAATCGCCCATTTTAACGTTCCGTTTTCGCTTATTACGTGGTATGATGTGATTTGAGGTTAGTAACTTAATTTAATAATTTCTTGAAAACTCCGCAGTTCCCTTTAATGACAGTGGTAGTGTTATAATCGGAGACCCAACCCCTGCCAAATTCAATACTTTTTATCCCCCAACCCGTTTCCAGATACCAGATCCAACCCGATAAAATGGAGTAGACAGGGCGTCTTTAGCACTCGCCTGAGATTGTAGCTACGACCACATAAAATACTAGAGGAAAGGAAGAAGGGCCTCAAGAAGGTAGAGCAGGGAACATATTATATTATGAAGACATCAACACTAAAAGGTACATTAGATTTCCCATTTTAGGGTTCTGATCTATAATCTCCTTCTGGATATCACTGGCTCATCATTAAAAAAAAACCGGACAAGTGCGAGTCGGACTCGCTCACCGAGGTTCCGTACAAATTTGTAGGTACATCTCGATACTAAAATATTATAAATGAGAAAGTAACACTGTCTGTTACGCTTCCACGATGAAACGGCTGAACCGATTGTTATTAAATTTGGTATGAAAATAGCTTGAATTCTGGAAATGCACTTAGGGCACTTTTTAATCAAGGACGTCGTCTGCATCCGGGATAACCGACATTCACACGGACCAAATCGCGGACAAATGCTCGTCATAAATAAAGAATATATTTTGTATGATTTAGTTACAAATGTACGGTTTTCAGACTATTTCCTGTATTTATAGTATAGGACGATATTACTTGCCAAATTTCATAGTTCTAGGTCAACGGAAAGTACCCTATAAATTTTGATTCCCTTGAGAGTATCTAATTTTATTGTACATTTTTTGCGACATAATCAACCGTATCATTTTTTTAACGTTAACTTAGAAGTTTGATTTTTTCACATCTTCAAGGGACCGCGGACCTTAGTATATGGTTTTAATTTGAACTCGATACCTTTACGCGATCCCGAGATAAAGGGTCTTGACAGACAGACAGACGCAACAAAGTGATCGTATAAGGGTTCCGTTTTATCCTTTTGAGGTACGGCACCCTAAAAATGATTTTAAAATAAACTTTGACCCATTCTAGGATTTACTCCTGTGTAAAAACACATACATATAGAGGCCATACAAATATTTGTTCCGTGCGCCAACCACTCAACATCTGCGCGACAAGCGTACTCAAAAAAAAAAACCGATTTATTTATAAATGAAGAATTAGTTAACACCACAGAAATCTTCCTTATTATTGCCTTAATATTTAGATGTCTGTGGTTTACACTTACTTGAATGTTTAACTCCATTTATTTTGAAGCAGATTTTGTCCATGATATTCTTTTGTGTGACGAAAATAATATTGAAAATCGCGAATGACCGATTCGGGGACGCTCGGGCTAATCACTCTCACTTTAGACAGTTACCACTTTAAGTACCTGTTGATTCTCGAAACTAGTTTAATTTACATGATTATCACAAGGGAAGGTACTCGGATATCTATAGTAGGTACAAACACGTCCTACAATTTTCCATTAAATTTTCAATACTAGTTTATATTCATAATTACCATCTGTCTCTTAGGCCGCGGTCACGAAGACAGCGAGCAGACCGCAGGGCGCTAGAGTAGCGCAGTGTTGTGTTACGAGAAATTAGTATCGGTGTTCTATCAAAAAATTTTAACAATTTGCTCCAACACGTCGGCAGGCATTTTAAAACTTCGGTCATTATAAAACAAAGAAAGAATACTACAACTCAACACTACCAGGCTGCACTAAAAGTATCGGGAATGGTATATTTCCACTGTTCCTGTCGTATTAAAATCTTTTTAATTGAAAACTCCTTGGTTTTAAAAATCGAATACCATTTATTTATTTAAAAAAAGATTCTCGGTCTTGTCACAAGGTGTTGTCAAACTTCAAACAAACAGAGCAAATGGAATTGACTCGAGAAAATTCAAGAGCGATGATTTATTATGACTTTCGAAGTGGTTTATCACAAAAACAGTGTGTTGACCGGATGATTTCTGCATTTGGTGATGAAGCCCCATCCAAAACCACAATTTATCGCTGGTTTGCTGAATTTCAACGTGGACGTGTCAAGCTCAGTGATGATCCCCGTCAAGGTCGCCCAAAAACTGCAGTCACCCAAGAAAACGTTGATGCTGTGCGTAAGCTGATTGAGGAAGATCGACATGTGACATACCGCGAAATTCAGGCAACTTTAGACATTGGCATGAGTCAAATACAAATAATCTTGCATGAACAATTAGGTGTAAAAAATTGGTTTTCCCGATGGATACCGCATTCGCTCTGTGAAAAGCAAAAAGCGGCTCGCGTTACTTGGTGCATCAGAACTCTCGAAAGATTCCACGCAGGATCCTCAAATGCTGTATACAACATCGTATCAGGTGACGAATCCTGGATATACGCGTACGAACCCGAAACAAAAAACCATTCACGAGTTTGGGTGTTCGAAAATGAGTTAAAGCCAACAAAAATTGTTCGTTCACCGAGTGTTGCAAAAAAAATGGTGGCCACGTTTGTCTCCAAAACCGGCCATGTTGCGACTATTCCTCTTGAGGGACAAAGAACGGTTAATGCAGAATGGTATGCTAGAAAGAAAGAAAGAAAGAAAAACCATTTATTCACGAGATAGTGACGCACATTACAAAATAAATGCTGTATATTATATTACTCTGTGAACAAAACCTAAAACTAGTACAACAAGTGGATACATAATTATATTGTATAAAACAAATACCTAAGTACTTAAAATAAAATAAAAAACTATAAAAACGTACGAGACAGAAAATATGCGTCACTGCCACGCGAAACGGCTGACGCTCAGCATAAATGCCGTGGTCCGCGCACAAAGGCGCGAAGTCAAGGCCCTGGTTTTCAGCGTAAGCCCTACCTACGTGTCGCTGTCTCGGAAAAATAATTATCACGTAATTTATTTATTGTTCCGAGGCACAGATCAATACTCATTTACACAGTCTGTGGACACAAAAAGACGCTGTATTCGGCACGGCGCCCACAAATAATATTTAAATAGTATTTATATAATAATTATGTAAAACAACAAAAACAAAAAAAAAAAAAAAATGAATAAAAGACAATAGACAATAATTAACTATTAATTAAATTAAAAAGTGGCAACATTTGGCCGCGTCCTGAGCCAAAGATTTAATACTAATATTTTAGAGCGCTTGCGTTGCGTAATGATTTGACATAACAAATGCCCGACCAATGAGTTATGTAACCAGATAATGGCGTCAACAATTACAAAATCATGATGTAATAACATGTGATGTGTGTGTTACAATATTAAGTGACTGTGATATTGTTTATACAGAGATTTTGAGTGAAAGTGGAACTAGATAAACTCAAATTAAGACAAACCTCAGGGTTGGAGGGTGACCCGATCTGAGCAATATGTGCAATTCTATCCAAAAACGGTAAGATAATACGAAAATAATGATTAATGCATAAGTACATGATACGATTACTATGACATAATTTGAATTATTAATAAAATTGTATATATATTAAATGTATATTAATAAGATTAGGAATATAGAATTTATGTAGAATTTTATTATATTGTATACAGGTTTACAACACAGAAACAGAGTCACGAGAAGCCATACTACAGCGCTGCTGAGGATCCAAACCAAAGACGGAAGGCCATGATCCGTGAGGTAAACAACACAAGATGTAGCTGGATTATCATTGTAAAGAAATTTGTGCATGTAGTAGTAACTTCTTATGTTGATATTTAAAAGACTGTAACGTTTTCAGGCCTCGTATTGGTGGCGGAAGATCATTCCAGCAGTGCGTAGCCGCAAATCTGAAACTACCCCTGAAGGCCGTGGTTCTGTGTTGCGGAGCTCTCAGCGGACCAACTATAGAACGAAGCCCATACTTGTAATAAGATTGTCTCCAAGTGAGTTTCTCATATAAATAGTGCGGCTTATGGGTTGTTACAATGCCAAACATTAAACTCGCTAGATGATGCTTCCGCCTGGCAGCCATTTTTAGTACTTTGAGCTGATTTATGTATGGTGTCACATGATGCCTACGAGGGACATGGACACAGAAACGAACACATGCATTCTGAATTCGCTGAATTAACCTGTCTGTCCTAGCAAGCAGGCAAGGCCCATAGACAGTGTCACAGTAATTAAGCTTAGATAGGATCAGACCATCTACCAGTTGTTTCCTGAGTGGTACGCTAAGAAAATTACGTATACCATATAATACCTTCAGCCTGTAAAAACAGTTTCTTAGTACATTTTTTGCTGCGATTCGAGGCTCATAGCCTCGAATCGCAGCTCTGGATCTAAGATTAGACCCAGACTACATGCCTGTTCTACTCGTTCAATTTTCTCCCCTTTAATCACAATTTCCGGTTTGGCAGACAATATTGCAGCAACTTGTTTCCTTGTACCCAACACCATGTACTTGGACTTCAGTGGATTCAGAACCAAAGAGTTAACTTCAGACCAGGTCACTACTCGTTGTAGGTCCTCATTAACTCCTTGCACCGCCGTGGCCGTGTCATTCCCTCTGAATGACATGTACAACTGGATATCATCAGCATACATGTGATATTTGCAGTTTACAAAGGAACCAATAATATCCGCACTGTAGAGAATGTACAACAAAGGGCCCAAAATTGATCCCTGCGGTACTCCCCTGGACACATGGAGTGGAGGGGATGATATAGTGGATCCATCTTCCTTATGGATTTGCACACAGCTTTTAAACCACTCCACCACATCACGGTCAAAACCATAATATACTAGCTTGGACAGCAGTAGATTGGTATTAATTGCGTCGAAAGCCCGTGAAAAATCCAGTAGGACCAGGATCGACCCCTCCCCCCGATCACGTGCCTCCAGGATATTGCCCACAACATCTATCAGAGCTGTTGCAGTGCCTCTCCCTTTACGGAAACCGGACTGGAGATCGGGGAGAATGTTATTAACCTCCAGGTATTCAATTACCTGTAAGTACACTACACGCTCCAGAATCTTTGAAAGGCAGGGCAGAGTAGGATGCCTGCGGTGGAGTAGAATGCCCAATAATATAAATGAAATCCACAGGTTCGACGCCTATTCCACCCGATGAAACGGAAGGTGGAGTATGACAATGCCCAATAATATCCTAGAGTAGACGCAGTGAAAGAAAACAACTTTTATAAATAATTGTTCGCCGTAATTTAACACCACATTCGATTCTTACTATTGTAGTAAGAAGGTTGTATTTCATATCACAGATTTAAATACATTTCAACCAAGTTAACTACAATGCATAGCTCAGAGAAATCTGATATTAAAGATATTTGTAAACTTATTATGAGGAATTCTAGCGGCGAGATTATATTTATTCAAGATTTGCAAACTGGTCAGAAAAATACAGATAACGGTTCATCAAAATACCAGGACTCGTATACAGCCCAAACCGAAGATTTGTTCTACCAGCAGATGCTTGATTGGTTGGTTGGTCGCTATCTTATATTGAAGGATAGCTATGGTGAGAGTCGTACATTTGCTCGAGTTACCGACAATGAGTTATAAATGTCAATGTAATACGTTAATTTACTCATTATTAATAAAACCGCTTTAACAGGCGTCATGAAATTTGTAAAACAACCACAATCGTTACATGTAAACGAACTTTGTGTTCACTCTCAGGAGACTGGTTTTCGCCATGGAAAATTATTACCTAAAACGGTACGATGCATCATTTGCGGACCGTCAAATTGTGGAAAAACTAATTTATTAATTGGTCTCCTTATACACGAGAATGGTTTAAGGTTTCAAAATGTTTATGTTTATTCAAAAACCTTGCAACAACCCAAGTACGTATTTTTAGAAAAAGTTTTGCAACGGGTACCAGGCATGTCATTTCAGAAATATCATGAAAATGAGCAAGTACTAAGTGTTCAGGACGCAAAACCGAATTCTGTGATTGTATTTGACGATGTTGCTTGTGAAAATCAAAGTAGCATGCGGGATTATTTTGCAATGGGAAGACACAAGTTCATCGATTGTTTTTACCTAAATCAGACATATAGTAAAATTCCTAAGCAGTTAGTAAGAGACAACGCGAACCAAAACGTACTTTTTAAGCAAGATGAAATAAATATGAGACATGTTTACGATGAACATGTCAACACTGACATGACTTGGATTGAATTCCGTGAAATGTGTTCAAAAATATGGAGTGTACCTTTCAATTATGTCGTAATTAATAAAGATTGTTCCAAAAACAAAGGATGTTATAGAAGTAAATTTGATACGTTTGTAGTTTTTGTCTAAGAACACGAACACATATATAAGAGCTTTACCTGTGCGACATTATTATTCTTTTGGTGACGCTAAACCAATTACGATCTATTTTGCCAATATGGAAAAATCATTGAAAAGACAAATTGTTGATGCGACAGAAGCTGTAAAGAAAAAAGTAAGGAAAATGAGAGATGCGGACATTGACAACAAACAAGCACTGGAATCTGTTTTCAAGCTTGTCATAGAACCCCTCAACCTAATTGCTAACGCCAATAAGCAAGCTCCTCCCTTGCGTACTAATGAAGATTTTGTTGAAGTTCCTTTTACTGACGAAACTTCACAGAAAGAAAGAACTGGTAGCGTAGGTAGCAATAATGACAATGAAGATGAATCCGATATCAGCAGTGACTCTTCTTATCAATCAATAGTTGAAAGCAAACAAGGTTGTGATACGTCATCCTGGTCAGTATCTTCAGAAGCGTTGGCAGACATTCCATTCGGTGTTAGAGCAGAACGCGGGAAATTGATGTTAGGTTCTGCTTGTATATTGATCAACGATCAGTACATTGCCGTGGCTGGACGTAAATACCGAAATACACCTGGTTTAAAACAGTTGCTGCTTAAGAAAGACGTAGACTTAAGCGTGGTTACAGAAAGCGATATGAAACATTATAAGTCGATGCTACTTGATACAAATGCACATCGTCGAGACTTCGAGCCAAATAAGCCGATAAAAAGTAATAAAGGGCAAAAATATTTGCAAGTTATTAAGCCTCTTTTTAAACTGAACACTGCAGTTCAGGGAAAGGGTTTGCCATTAACAAAAAAGTGGAGAAAAAATGTAGATTTAGTGTATTGGGATGACCCCAATGAACTAGTGGAAAGATTGAAATTATTAATTGCGTCTAGAGATGCTGGTAACACAGGATTAGACAATGAAATTATATCTATTATTGAAGAATTGCGTGAAAGTAAAGTTATAAATAAATAAATGTTGTAAACTTTCCAGTGTTCATTTTATTATCAGACTTTCAATATAGTACACCTTCAATATGAATGTAGATAAATTCGGTCATTATATTCATAAAAGAATGCGTTTATCAGAACTGCTTGAGTTTAATGAAAACGCATTGAAGAAGTCGGAAAAAGGAGATTTTGATTTAAAAGCAACCAGATTGAGAGGAATTACATCTCCCATAGAAGCAGACGATGCAGTGAATAAGTCTTATGTAGATCAGTTGAATGCTAATACGATAAAAGAATTCAATAAACTGATTGGTTCATTGCGTTCTCAAATTATAAAAGAGACACAGAATACAATTCAGGTTACTTTAAAAGCAAAAATACCTGAGGTTTTAACTCATTTGCAAGATAAGTTTTATACCAAAGCAGATGTAGATAAATTACTTCTAAAAACTTCGTAATGGCAAAACAGCAAATTGTAAATGAAATACACAAAGCGGCTCGAAGAAACTTCCTTCGCCGTTCTGTTATTCTGAAAGGAATCCACGACTTGTGGCAAGCTGATTTGGTGGACATGCAAAACCTGAAAAAGAATAACAAGGGTTATAATTATATTTTAGTGGTGATTGACTGCTTCTCAAAGTACGCCTGGGCAGAACCGTTAAAATCAAAGAATAAATTTGATGTTGCTCGTGCATTTCAACATATCCTGCTTAGCAGCAATAAAAATCCTGTTAATTTACAAACTGATATGGGCACAGAGTTTTATAACAACACTTTTCAAACGTTAATGAAGAAGCACAACATTAACCATTATTCATCGTTTTCTACTAAAAAAGCATCTATTGTAGAGAGACTGATAAGAACAGTAAAAAATAAATTGTATAAATATTTTAGTCTCCGTGGGAACTATAAGTGGTTAGGTCTGCCATTGGATAATATATTGAAGACCTATAACAACACAAAACATCGCACTATCCAATTTAAACCCATTGATGTGAATAAATTGAATGAACCAGTAATAAAAGAAAATATTAAAAAAATCAAGAAACATAATTTAGTTCAGTGGAAGCCTAAATTCAAAGTTGGCGATTGTGTTCGTATAAGTAAATACAAACATGATTTTGAGAAAGGTTATACTCCTAATTGGTCAACTGAATTATTTATTGTAAAAAAGATTAATAAAACCTTACCAGTGACATATTATATAGAAGATAAACGAAATCAGAACATATTAGGAGCTTTTTATGAGCAAGAACTTCAAAAATCGAACTATCCTGACGTTTATTTGATAGAAAAAGTGTTGAAGAAGAAAGGAAATAAATTATATGTCAAATGGTTAGGTTTAAGCAGTGCAGAAAACAGTTGGATTGACAAAACAGCACTTATGGGTTAAGATGTTATATAACCATTATTTTTTTAAATTCTGCCATTATACTTTAAGTAATGCGAGGTGGAGGACTAGTTAATAACATTATTAATAATCTACCATTCGAAGTTCATTTGCCCGGATACAATTATTGCGGACCAGGAACCAAACTTCACGAACGGTTAGCGCGAGGCGACCGAGGTGTAAATAAGCTAGACGAAGCTTCTATGCAACACGACATTGCGTACGCAAACCATACAGACTTATCAAATCGTCACAAAGCTGATTTACAACTACTTAACATGGCTAAACAAAGACTTAAATCAAAAGATGCAGGGAGAGGTGAAAAACTAAGCTCATGGCTAGTGAACAAAGTCATGAAAGCCAAACTAAAGTTAGGATCCGGCGTTAAAACATTTAAAAGCTTAGTTTCCAAAATAAAATCAAAAGTTAAGAAACTCAAACACAAAGATAGTAAGTCTTTAATAAAAGCGGCCTACTTAGTTGCAAAAAAGTTATTGCCAAACAACCATTATCGAATTCGGGTACCACGAGTAATACCCATACCAAAGACTGGAGGAGTTCTACCTTTAATCCCAATTTTCGCTGGTTTATCAGCTTTAGGAGCTCTAGCTGGTGGTGCAGCTGGCATTGCAAAAACCGTTAATGATTACAAAGCAAGCAAACGAAATTTACAAGAAACAGAACGACACAATAAAGCTATGGAAGCTTTAATGTTGGGCAAGGGTTTATACATTAAGCCCTATAAAAACGGCAAAGGATTGTTCATAAAATCATCAAAAAACTAAACAAGAAGCTACCTAATCGTCCTTTAACTAATATAGATATCCAAAACTATTCAAGAGACATCCCATATTTCCGTGGGGTCTACATGAAGGATCGGATACCTAGGAAGCCGAAACGGATTGAATGTGGTATCGTTAACTTAGACGATTCTAAGAACGAAGGAACGCATTGGGTAGCGTATGTTAAAGTATATGACTATTGTGAATATTTCGATAGCTATGGAAATTTAAAACCTCCATTGGAGCTGATGGGATATTTTAAGAACTGTAAAGTTTCTTATTCAACACAGTAAATTGTGGTCATTTATGTTTAAAATATCTGCGGACTTTTTGGAATAAAATTGTATAAATATATGTGTTTATTTTATTTCAATCATTTGCAAGATGTCACTCACTTTGTCGATAACTGGAAATTCTTCAACTTTATCTACGTACTATCCTAATACGTTACAACTAGATGGAGTATATGAGTATGCCTTATTGCATTTTTCAACTTTTAATTCTATTCCAAATATTGATAAAAGTAATAATAAGTTCTATTATGATATCGATGAAGTTATAGAAATACTGGAAGGCACTTATGAGTTGCAAGATATCAATGATTATTTAAAGTCTGAAATAAAAAATGCGTCAATCAAACTACAGTGCAATAACAATACTTTGAAAACTGCTCTATACTGTACAAAAGACATAAATTTTACTAAAGAAGACTCTTTTAGAAGCCTGTTAGGGTTTAATAAGCAAACCTTGAAAGCTAATAAATGGCATGTGTCACAGTCTCCAGTTAACATTTTACCTACGACCGTAGTCAGGATTGAATGTGATATTATAAGCGGTTCATACATAAACGGTGAACCAAGTCACATTATCCACGAATTTGCACTAAATGTGCCACCTGGATACAGGATCATAGAAATCCCGAAGAACGCAATATACTTTCCGATCAATCAAAACAACATAAGCTGCATACATATCAGGCTATTAGATATAAACACTCGATTAATCAACCTGCGCGGTGAAGAAGTGCAGCTATATTTGCATCTTAGAAGAAAAAATGATTGACTACAATAAAAATGTATCTCAACAAATTAAAAATATCAGTTCTACTCGGACCACCCGTCAAATAAGACCTCGCTAAGAAAAAAATTAAATTATCAAAAGACAATAAAGCATTCCTTAGAGCGATCGGATTGCTAAACTGAATATCTTAGACGTTTTATCCGCTCCGACTTACGATAATACTATAGAAGGAATCGAATTTCATTCCTACAAGCCCTACGTAACAAGTTTCAACAGGAACGATGAAATCCGTATACCTATCAACCAACAAGACTTGTACATACTACCATCAGCGAGCACCCTATATTTGGAAGGAACTATTATCGTTAGCAAAAAAGACACGAAGGACAAGGTTACTAGTGTCAATTTTACTAACAATGCTCTAATGTACTTGTTCCAAGATATTAGGTATGAGCTAAACGGAGTGGAGATTGATAAAATTAAAAATGCTGGAATAACTACAACTATAAAATCGCTCATATCAATGAATGAGAGTGAATCAAAGATGTCTAATGCCTGGGGCTGGAATATTGATGGTATAAAAAATATTAATGGGGGAAGATTTTCTGCCTCTATACCACTCCGTAATATTCTAGGTTTCGCTGAAGATTTTAAAAAAGTCGTAATAAATAGTAGACACGAATTGGTATTGTTGCGAAGTAACACTAATTTGAATGCTGTAAAACTTAACACTGGAGAAATATGACGTTCAGATCAACAAAATCATATGGCGTGTACCACATGTTAAAGTATCAGACAAAGAAAAAAATAGTTTGTTAAAACTATTAGAAAAAGATCGACCACTTCAAATCATATACAGGAACTGGGACCTCTACGAATATCCAGCTTTGCCTAAAACTACAAAGCATACCTGGTCTATCAAAACTTCATCCCAAATAGAAAAACCAAGATATGTTATTATTGGTCTTCAGACAAATAGAAAGAACAATGCAAGTTCTGACATGTCTCAGTTCGATCACTGCTATGTTCGTGACATTAAAGTGTACCTCAATTCAGTTTACTTCCCGTATGAAAACCTAAATGCGAGTTTTGCTAATAACAGAATCGCTTTATTATACGAGCAATATACCAGATTTCAACAGTCGTATTACGGACGTCGACCAGAGCCATTATTAAGCGAGAAACAATTTAAAGATTTGGCTCCGCTGTTTGCCATTGATTGCTCTAGACAAGCTGATAACTTGAAGACCGGTCCAGTTGTAGATGTGAAAGTAGAAATCGAGACTGATTCGGAAATACCAGATCAAACCACAGCATACTGTCTCATTCTCAACGATTGCATTGTTGAATACAAACCTTTAAGTAACATCGTGAAGAAGATATCATGAAGCCGGATACCATCATCGTAGAAATCCAAGGATTTAAAGATTACAAAAATAATTTTATCGTGAAAGAAGTGGCGGTTGTAAATCAAGAGCATACACAGACGTTCCTGGTAAAACCGCCGCATTCATTCCATTCCCTTACTAAAGAAGAAAAGAAGCAAGTGAGATGGTTAGAAAGAAATAGAGGAATTTACTGGAGTGAGGGCTACGTAGACTATAAAGAATTTCATCGCGTCATTTTACCATATTAGAAAATAAAAAAATTATTACGAAGGGTTTAGAAAAAATTCAGTGGATCAAAGACTTATGTGTTAACTGTGAAGTGATAGATATAGGTGAAAAAGGATGTCCTAATTTTTCAAGGTTGAAAAAGAAATATTGTAAAAATGATACTGAATTTAACTGTGTAAATCATAGACTAAACTGTGCTTTGAATAATGCTATATGTATTAAGAAATGGTATTTTGATAATAACATGTCCATATTTAATCTATTTAAAATTATTTTGTAATGTTCAGTTAATAAAAAAATGATTATGTACATGAGGTTGTTTTATTTAATATAATCCGGGTAACCTACATAACAAACTTAAAATTAGCTCTAATAAAATGAATTTAATTGAGTAAGTATTCTATTAATTTTAAAATATTGAAAACATAATTAAAACATAACATAATGAGAACATTTCTTTAGAGCTAATTTAAAGTGGGAGTATGTTTATAATGTCAATAAAAGATAATTTAAATTATAAATATATTATTTATTTAGTTTTCTCGTTAAAAACAATCACAAAACATTTACATTCACTTCAATTACAAACTAAATACACTTGGCCTTGTTATTTAATATTTTATGTATGTATGTACATGAAACTTATCTACTATGAACTATGATGTATTTGAGAATTTTAATACACTACTACATTATCAAATAAATTATTTTATTTCTTCTAACTTATTCTCTCTAATTACAATAAAACTTACACCTTTGATATTCTTTTTTTATTTTATTTATTTATTATTTTTTTTTAACTTACATATTAACTAAAAACCTTTATTTATTTTATTTCCTCTAACTTATTCTCTCTAATTACAATAAAACTTACACCTTTGATATTTTTTTGTTTTATTTATTTTTATATACTTATATATATATATATATATATTTTTTATTACATTAAACTTACATATTAACTAAAAACCTTAACTAAGAACCTAACTAAGGGCTTAAAGTTTTCTTATTATTTTATTTTTAATTACAGATTGTGATGATCTATGTGGAATCATTTTATTACACTAACAAATTAACAAATGAATTTATAATACCAATATTAAACTAATTATTTATTTCTACTGAATATACAAACTAGGTAGATACATTAGTTACTTACTAATAATAATCATCACCACAAAGTTTCTTTGAAATTTTATGTATCAATGATTGTGTCTCTTCTATAACATTGTCCACCGGTTCACTAACTACATATTGTGCACTTAATACCACGTTCTCATTGTCACTTGAACTTGCAGCACTTGCTTCTTGTCGCTCACTGATGTCTAACACTTGTATCTGGATCAGTCGTAAACCTTTTTTCTTTTCGTTGTTTATAACGAACGACGATTGACTTATAGAATGTTCAGCAGGTGCCTTCCGTTTTAAACCCTCCCGTCTTGCTCTAGGCTTTTTGTTGGTTGGTTCAGGTCTTTGTTGCTCTGGAGTATGCCAGCTTAAACTTGGAGTTGGCCAACCTTGACCGTATTGTGATAAGATAAAATCAGGAGAATCGCACATTATTGATGATCTGAAATAAACAAAGTTATAATTATTGATAATAATTATGTTTAACAGCTTAAGAAATAATTTTATAAATATGTATAAGCTTGTGCAATACTTACAATTTGTTTTGTTTTTATTCAACGTGATATGACCACTCCGACCGACTGTGTAATGATAGAATGATGTTCTACACAATAATATTACTGTGGAACGTGGCTAATATGTAATTAGACTCCATGAAGCCACACGCTGTGAATCAATTTCATGTTTCAACATGTCCAAGCACCTGTTCGGTGTCAAATTCTACAACGCGCGTGCGAACTTCGAGGCACGAGTCCTTTGTCATCAAAAATGAACATTTTATGTTTATCAAGTTGGAACCTGTATCGACACGCTGGGAGCCCTGTGTGCTTTGTAATCAATCAGGAATGGAAATAAAACAGATATAATTATAACCATTAAATACTATTTATTTATTTACTACCAATATAAGAAAACTTATCACATAGCGGCACGGCATTTCATACAAACTTAAGTCCGAAGTTTTGGAAATTAATAATATGAATTAATATAACTTGATACGTCACAAAAAGTTAGTAAATTATATTTTAGGAATTTTACGAAATGCTGTGTCGCGTAAACGCTCTTAAAACTAATTAAGTACTAAGTTCTAAAGTTTTATACATAATTTGCTATAAGTAACAGTTAAAATAATAATATCTATTTGAGGCACCAAGAAAATTTAAATTTTTACAATTACATTACACATTATTTGACCTTACTTTAGGTAATTATCATTACATTTGAACGTTATCTAAATACATTGTAAAAAATGTATCTACTGTAATTACTTACATTAAAAATAATGGCAATTCATTACTTAAATATAGTTGCATTACCCCAAGCTAAAGTAGATACCTTATCAAACGATAGCAACCGCTTATCATCATTGCTTGAAAGTGCTACTTTATTTACATCCTGAGTGAATATTTCATGTTTTATCGACTTAAACAAAACATTTTTTTTGTGAATGACATTACAATTGTACAAAACGTTTTTATAATCTAACATATTTAAATTTTTCGTAACACATTTTTTTGTACCTTTTGCTTTCTTTATTGTTTTGTCTAAAGTTTTAATACAATAAAGCTTTGAGCGCAGTTCTACGAATTCTTTGATAATTTTACCACCCATTTCATCTTTAAATAACCCTGGAACCTTCTTATTAATAATTGGTAAGTTAAATTCGTTGTTTAAGTCGTAGTTGCTGGTATCAAAATATTTTAGAAAATGTTCATTGATATCTTGATAAATGTCATCAGTATTTACATCATAAACCAAACTATCCGTATCAGTATAACACAATTCAATTCGGTTACCATAAAAAGGCTTTATGATTGAATAATGGAAGTCATACATGTGACTCTTAGATAATTCCAATTCAGTAAATCCTATATATATTGGTTTATTAAGAATAACGCGAGAAGGCTTCATTTGGATTGCCACTAGATCATCAGAAAATACTGAGGCGCTATGAAAATATGGACTGCCGATCAATTTCTCAGCACAAGTAGTCTTTTTTGTTTTATTGTTCAAGTCACACAACTTGTTTACTAACTTAACATCTATTCGATGCTCATTATTTTCCAGAGTCTTTCCAAAAATACTATTGTTCAATAATTTGAAAAAATCTTGTTCAAACGTTGACTCTGCTTTTTGACGTAACTGGGTGTTAATATCAATATATTGTTTTAAAAAACAGCTTTGCTTGAAAACAATTGCACGATGAATCCTTCGTAATACCAATCCGTGCTGCAAGCATTTTTTTAAATGTATGTAATGAATAATATAGTGGTATTTGTCATACAAATTCGGTATTAATTTTTTATTCTTACCACCGGGTGGGACGAATTTTTCTGAGCAAAATGGAAAGTCATTATGTTCAATGTGCAATGTTGTAGGATATAATAAATCAACTTCAAGAATATAACCGTTTTCCGCAGTATCGCTTAAATCTATTAAGTTCAATTGCAAATCATCTATTTCCTGTCTACTCATGAATCTAAAATCCGAATGAGGCAAATATTGACACATGCTATAGCCATATAAATTGTTACAATCTAAATAAATAATAAATGAATTCGGAAGGGATGGGTCGTAAGAATCCAAGTATTTACGATTGGCTTGGGCATGTCTTCTGGAACACATACAAATACCTCCTCTAATACCTGTTTGTATCATCCTATAAATTTGAACATCACTTATCAATTCTAATTTAATTCTAGTTTTCAAAAGCATTGCATCGAATGATAGACTTGGTGCCGTAAGATAGAACGCGGGATCCAGATTGTAATGTCGTTTACATGTTTTTCTAAAACTTTCAAACACGTCTGTAAGCAAAAGAACGTCGGTTTTAAGGTATAAATCTGTATACATACCCATGTTACGAATATTAAATACTGACCAAACGGACTGAGCGTGTTCATAGTCTTCATCAGTAATTGACTCATTAGTTAAAGAGTTAAAAAAACATTTTTTAGAGGGTAAACACGTATCTTCGTAAAGTTTCCATTGAGACATATAGTCGTATGGATAAACTCCTTTACGGGTAAGTAGATCGAATTGTGTTTTTTCGGGAAAATAAAATTTTAATTGTTTAAATTCTTGTTTTTTCATTGTACTAACCAACTTTTCTAAGCTTGTTCCTAAAAACTTGAAAGAATCTACAAATCGTACCTGTATGCTTTCATTATCGGAAATCGGAATATACTTCGTGAAAGAAATATAATTTTCTTTTGTTTTAGGTATGACTTTAATAGATCCTGGAGCTTTACCTAATTCTTTTATGAAAAGATGGCAATCATAACCCGATAAGTTATGAAAAAATACAGGCAGAAACTTAGGCATTTTATATTGTAGGTTACAGTAACTGTGAGCTGCGCCACGATATTTACCAGTCAAATGACAATGATCGCGAACCCTATCACCAAACAAGAAATTCTCACAAATATGACATGTATCAGAGTTTACAACAT
The DNA here is from genome assembly GCA_947361185.1 of Charanyca ferruginea. Classification (NCBI taxonomy): domain Eukaryota; kingdom Metazoa; phylum Arthropoda; class Insecta; order Lepidoptera; family Noctuidae; genus Charanyca; species Charanyca ferruginea. The sequence continues at coordinate 12,834,889 of OX376056.1, read as the reverse complement.
GATAGTCGATCATGTTACTTAGAATATGGAATGCAGTCGATGCGACCGTGGGAAGCGAGCATTGCATTGACATTGAACTTTGCTGATTCGAAAATAAAAATAAAGCTAATTTACATCTATGAAGCAACCACCGGGTACGGTTACCGTCAACGGAACAGTCTACAGCAGCGGATTCACACACAGTTTGTACGCTTGATTGAATAATGTGCAATACGGTTCTGATCCGGTTGTCGTTGTCAAGTGTATCTGCACCTTAGCTTTATGCATGCAAGGCAAGGATCGACTATCCGTGTGACCACGCTTACCACTTGATTGTTACGTGTTGATGTAAAAGGTTGATGTATCGTCTGTAATGTGTTAAATTAAAATTTAGATGTCCTCGAGCCAATCTGGTCACAGAAAAAATGTGTGGGCCTAAAGGTGTGCACTACTTTACTTTTGTGGAGAGACATGAGACAATCTGTCCTAAATTTTAGTTGAATGTACGTGGTATCCTAAAGTTCAGATGTCCTCGAGCCAATCTGGTCACGAAAACGGGTATGTGTGTAATCCTAAGCGACAATGCACCATCCTAATAAGTATGTGGAGAGACATGAGACAATCTGTCCTGAATTTTAGGTTACTGGTTCGTTCAGATACAGATCTAATTATGTTAACGGAAAGTATGTGTGTTGTATGTTTAAATCAATGTATAGTAAGTTTCATAGTTGTTTTAAGCTGGTGAGTATAATTAAATGAATCCGAGACGTAAAGGATGTATCGTCTGTAATGTGTTAAATTAAAATTTAGATGTCCTCGAGCCAATCTGGTCACAGAAAAAATGTGTGTGGACCTAAAGGTGTGCGCTACTTTACTTTTGTGGAGAGACATGAGACAATCTGTCCTAAACTTAGTTTAATGTACGCGGTATCCTAAAGTTCAGATGTCCTCGAGTCAATCTGGTCACGAAAACGGATATGTGTGTAATCCTAAGCGGCAATGCACCATTCTTAAGTATGTGGAGAGACATGAGACAATCTGTCCTGAATTTTAGGTTACTGGTTCGTTCAGATACAGACCTAATTATGTTAACGGAAAGTACCTATGTTATATGTTTGAATCAAGGTATAGTAAGTTTTATAGTTGTTTTAAGCTGGTGAGTATAATTAAATGAATTTGAGGTCAACCATCAATATTGACATTTATAACTCATTGTCGTTAACTCAAACAAATGTTGCAACCTAGTGGAATAGGCGCCGAACCAGTATTTTACTGCACTATGTAGGAATTCATACTCCACTTTCCGTTTCATCGGGTGGAATAGGCGCCGAACCTGTGGATTTCATTTATATTATTGGGCATTCTACTCCACCGCAGGTGGGGTAGAATGCCCAATAATATCCTACTGGGCAGAATACTAATTGGCCTGAGGTCTTTCAAAATGGCTGGATCACTAATTTTTGGGATAGGGCGGACAATTGCGCTTCGCCAAAGGGCAGGGAACGTGCGCGATTCTATCGATCTATTGACGATATCAGTAATGGCTTGCAGGGTATTCGGCAATGTGAGTGTTAACATGTCCAGACTGATACCATCAACACCCTGAGCGTTTGATCCAAGACTCCTGATTATCTTTAAAACCGTCTCCTGGTTAGTTGCAGTGAGTGAGAACTTGGCTGGACTGTGCCTGTGAGAATTAAAATACAACATTTGCGAGATGTTATCATTAGAATTTCCCGGAACGTCCAAAAAGGCCGCATTGATACTGTCTGGATTGTCAAAATGACTTGGAAGAAGCCTTTCCTTATGGTCTGGAAGAACATCAGACTTCAAATTGCGCCACAGTAGTTTAGGATCCTTACTTAGACTGTTGACGCTTTTTGTAAAGTATGCTGTCTTTTCCCTCACCAGTGCGGCAGCGGCCTCATGTTTAAGATCCAGACAGTATCGCTTATGATGCGGTTCCTTTGTTTTCCGATATCTGTCCCTAGCTTCATCTCGCAGCTTGAACATAAGACGCATATTATCAGTGATCCAAGGCGTGGGCCGCTTATAAAAAGTCTTTTTCTTGATGGGAGCGTGCAGATCAAATAGCTGGATCATATAGGAGTTAAAAGTATGTACCATGGTATCGACATCACTCATATCTCCTATAGTGGACCATGGTATCATGTTGAGGTCATTCTGAAAGTGATCCGGCAAGATGTCTGAAAGGGGCCGAAATTCAACCATCCTAGGCTTGATCTTGGGCTTTTTAAGAACAGTTTCGCATGTAACAAAGGAGTGATGGCCAAGCTCACTGATATAATTCACCCTCACATTACGTGTTGAAGCGTCAGTGCATATGATGTCGATGAGCGAACTACTGTTACCCACGAAGTGCGTCGCAGTTGTTACTAGTTGAGCAAGGTTCAGGTAATCAAAAAAGGCCGTAAGCTGTTTGGATTTAGAGCTATTTGCATTCAACAGATCAACATTCAGGTCACCAAACAACACTAGATTATCATATGGAGCTAATGCACTGATACTAGTAGTTATAGCGTCAAGAAAAAGCTCCAAGTCCTGCCAAGGCGGACGGTATGCGGTTCCAATAAGAAGCTTTTTCTTGTTTACGGTCAGGCCCAACCAGAGCTGCTCCACACTAGGGTGATCAGGATGAGCTTTTACACGCGCGTTAATGCCGTTTTTTATATAAAAAGCAACTCCTCCGCCACGCCCACCTCGTATAGTCAAAGGTCGAGGTATGTGCCTGAATTTGTATCCAGGCACACTAAGAGCGCGATCTTCTTCCCCCTTGCGTAGCCATGTCTCATTGACAGCCATGATGTCCACTGAGTGGTTGCCCATTGCGATCAAAAACTCATCCTGATTTGTTCCTAGGGAGCCAGCATTCAATAGACCAAACTTAATATGCTTACTAGGAGTCATCAGTACTCCAGGCCGTCGATGCGCGTGTTGCAGGTACCAAGTGTGGCTTTGAGATCCGCCATTTCCACCTCCATCTCCTTTCTGAAAATCTGAATCTCCGCACGCACTGCCCTCAGCTCCACAATGATCACCTGCAAGTCGGTACCAGCGATAGGCGACAATTCCCGAGTGGTGACATTGGTACAAGAAACAGGCGACGCCCCAGTCGCAGCGGCATTAACTGGGCTGGCAATCTGTGTGAGTTCCTTTCCAGAACTTGCCCCGGGGCTCTTCGGTGTACTGGAGCCCGTTATAATTGCTTTCCCTGTATTTTCGGCGGGGGGACTCTGCGTGGGACCTCGGACAGGGGTTTCGGCCCTGTTGTCACGAGCAACATTTTTCTTACACTCGGGACAACGCCAGTTAGCTGCTATATTGGCCTTTGTAGGGACACCCACACACACTCTGTGATAAAGCAACTGGCATTTTCCACACCTAGCGCCCTCCAACGTCGAAATGAAGCGACCGCAACCTCCACACTTAGTGCCTGGCATGTTTTGCGTCGAAGTTTGTGGAGTTCCTTATCAGGTGGTACTGGGAATGTTCGCCAGATGGCAGCAGTAATGATTCCCGTCACGGATCTATAACGTCGTTTGCGGCTGGCTGGACAGATGGCTCTGTTGTCAAGGCTACGCACTATGGAAACTCTAGGTCGATTTTAATTATTGGCGGGTAACCATATAAAATAAGTTAATTTTGGTTATAAAGTTTATATGGGTTACGAACTTTAGACGCACTATTTATCGCTCAGTCCAATGTATGTTTAACAGATTGGCACTATAATCACTATTAAACTGTATATATTGCACACTGACTCTTATTTATATTTTTATTTGTTTAAAAATTCGACAGAGAGCCGCGCCGATACAGACGTCAAACGTCAAACTGCTAGGATTTGTTTGCCACAGGTCGTTTCTGAACTCCGTAAAGAGAACTGCAACCGCCGCATCATCCTCCATCACGACAATGCGAGTTCTCACACCGCGCACAGAACAAAAGAGTTTTTAGAGCAAGAAAACATAGAATTATTAGACCATCCGTCGTACAGCCCCGACCTAAGCCCTAATGATTTCTATACTTTCCCTAAAATAAAGAATAAATTGCGTGGTCAGAGATTTTCATCACCGGAAGAAGCTGTGGACGCCTACAAAACAGCCATTTTGGCCCCAACCCCAACTTCCGAATGGAATGGTTGCTTCAATGATTGGTTCCATCGTATGGAAAAATGTGTCAAATTTCGCGGAGAATAATTCGAAAAGCAATAAATACATTTTTAAATAGTAATGTTGTGTCACTTCCTTGATTCCCGAAATTTTCAGTGCCGCCCTCGTACGCCAATGCAGACAAGTGAGGAACGTACAGCTCCTACACTATATGTCTATTCTGTTACAATCTCCCTTCGTGAACACCTAGGTGAATGAGCTGTCATCTGTCCCGATGCTAGGATTTACAAAGCACTACAGTTACCGGCACGTAAGATGGCAAGATATTTTGTAGTGGGGGAAGTTCGTGCATGTAAAAATGTATGAAATTGTGCGTGCGCAAACTTCCCCCACTACAAAATCGCACCATCGGGTGACAGCTCACTTCACCTAGGTGTTCACCGAGCGAGATTGTAACAGAATAACACTACTGCTCGCCGCCCGCTCGCCACGCCGCCGCGCCGCGCCGGTGACTTTGTGACCGTAGCCTTAAAGTAGGCGTAACACTTGCGTACGTAGGGTATTTTTTTTTTTATTTGCCTCACCAACAATTGAATAAACTTTAAATACAAAGATATCAGATACATCCAATATACTTATAGACCAGTGTACCAATTTACGTAAGCACATCATGTACTACTTATTTGTCGATTGGTATTCAAAAATACAAAAAAAATAACAATAATACAAAAATTCGATGAGTTTTTATACTCACCGAACATAAGCATGTTTTCGGTTGAAATCAAAATTAAGCCAGAATAAAAATCGCGTCAAATTAAATTTAAAATCAAAATAAAATAAGAATCGTGGGTTCCTTACCATTATCTATACAACATTAGACATCGAGCAAAAAAACTGCATAAAATCACGTTTGTTGTATGGGACCCCCTTAAATAATTATTTTCTTCTGTTTTTAGTACTTGTTGTTAAAACGGCAACAGAAATACATCATTTCTGTGAATATTTTAACTGTCTAGCTATCACGGTTCATGATGATTAGGGGGTTCTTTTTTACTTTTCTGTCTTTTTACATTCTGGTTACCCAACATACAAATCTAAAATATATCTATATTCTCATTTCAGCTACATTGCAATCTTTTTTCATTCGTCTCCTTGCCACAGATAATTGTTTCGGGTCTGGCTGTTAGTGTATGTGAGTTTGTGTTTGTAAATGCACCTACGACACAGGAGTAATTCCTAGTGCCATTTTTTTTTGTTTAAAAAACTTTGCCCTAAATTTTTTTATACAAAAGGAATGCTTTATCGTCTTAGTTTTACCAATTGACACAATGGTTTGGCACGCGATGATGGCAAGAGACCGGACGGCATGTCTCTATTTTCTTGGAAGTTGGGTAACCTTTACTGTGGGACGCTACGTCGTGTGTCGATAGGTACTCTTGCGCCATCCCATCTTCCTAGTTCAGCGTGCAGTGCTGGTGCTGCTGCTGAGACTGCAGAAGACCTCAAACGGCAAAATTATAGTAACCTTGGAGTGATCGTTCTTTTCGAGCCGTTTGGGGTTAAAAACCACGGGTCGTGTGGTCCAAGTGCTCATCTTCTTTTTAAGGAAATATCCAAAATGTTGGTTGACACTTCCCGTAATCCAAAAACTGGTTTTTACCTTGGTCAGAGATTAACGATTGCCATCCAACGTGGCAATGCCGCCAGTCTCTTGGGTACATTTCCAGTTGACGGCGATGTGGACGAATTCTATGATGCTTTATTGTGTTAGGTTTTTTTAGTTTTATACCTTAGGTTTTATTTTTGGGTTACATTATTCTTGTATATATTGTACATACTTAAAAACAATTAAGTTTTAAATTGACTTAAAATTTTAACAAATCTACACCCCAAACAAATAAAACTCTAATGCGAATTTATTAGTGGCAACGAAAATCATGTTAAAAATCACCTAAACCACATTATTCTTACATCAAAGGCAAGGAATAGCCCCATTAAAAGTTTAATAAAATCCGAATATTACACTAATTAGGGAACTTCGAACGGAAACCCAGTAAATAAATTAAGGAAGATTAAGATAGTAATTAATATTTTTTGTTCCATCACCCCCGGTAATGGTGTAAGCGATCATTTCACTTAAAATCTTAAGTTTCTTAATTTTGTTTATGATATCGGGTAATAATTATTTTTCACTAGCTTCTGCCTGCGACTTCGTCCGCGTGAATGTCGGAAATTGCGGATGCAGACGAAGTCGCGGATTAAAAAGTAGCCAATGTCCTTCCCCAGGATTCAAGCTATTTTTACTCATCTTATTTCATCAAAATCGTTTCAGCCGTTTCATTGTGAAAGCGTAATAGATTAAATTACCTATGGATTAATATGGTAAAAAGGTGGTTTACTTAGTGGTATTTCGTTATCGCAGCCTAGACTTAGCTACACATAAAAGTATTTGCTTATTCACACACCAACATACCTACTTAATTGCCCACTTTATAAATGAATTAATTTAGTGTTAGGCATATCAGTAGGTATTGACATACATAGACCGTATTTCCTTTGCTCATGATTGCTTATTATTTTACCCACTCCACCTTACAACCGAAAGTTCCTTAAAATTTTGTGAGTAGTAGAAATGAATGCTATGTAAAATAATACTCGACCAATGTTTTTATTTTACCTGACACACTGACACCATGGCTCTTGATTTTCTTAAGGTCGTAGTCTTGTTATCTGGGTTCATTACTAAATATTTATACCACCTGTTTAATTGAAATAAATTCTCAGTTTATTTACTGAAAAGAAAACAAGCTACATTTTGCACTATATGAAAATATTATAACTCCCCATCTTTTAGCCAGAACAAGCATTACAGAACTTGGCTGAACAAGTCTCGAAGTGCAATTTCCTACGAAGTTGAATAGATGGCAGTGGTGTAGCATACCTTTCGCACCTTGTCAGTTTCGCGAACTTTTAAAGTCTATAGCAGTTGGATTAGGTACTACCAAGAAGCTTATAGATAAAAGTGGAGGCAACACTCTAAATACCTAAGTGAAACCATCTGTGGGCAGACGCTCTCTTTCTGAATGCATACATAAGAACGAGATAGTGATATATGTTTTCTTTATCTTTCTCTCTCTTAGAGTGTTGCCTCCACTTTTACATACAAGCTTCTTGGGTACTACCAACCAAGGTAATTTCATGACGCGTGAACTAGATGGCGTCATGTTTTGTTAAGGTTTTGCGTGAATTGCTTAAAATAAGACGATTATACCAGTGCGAAGACAGGGCGGGTCGCTAGTAAAAAATAAACGTAAGCTAGAACGTTACCCACAAAACTATAAACAAAATTGAGAAACTTAAGATTTAAAGTGAAATGATTGCTAACACCAATATGCAGGCAGAGGATCAACAAAATTTTAATTGCAAACTTAATCTTCCCTAATTAATTTTATTAAGAGGTGGCGAGATGATCTAGACGCGTACTGCGAGGCTGGTTCGAGGCGGCGAAAGAAAAGAATACCTGCACGCGTAGCATGACCACGCTATGTCTACGGAAGAATAGACAAACTGTATTGACTTGTCTATTCTTGCTGTCAGTTTGTCTATTCTTCCGTAGACATAGCGTGGTCATGCTACCCGTGCTGGAAAGACTCGAAGAAGAAAATTCCCTAATTAGTGTAATATTCAGATTATATAATATATTTGTCTCTCAGAATATGCAAGTTGAAGTGGCAATGGGCAGGCCATATCGGTTGAATAACCGATAACCGATGGAGTAGAAAGGTTCTCGAGTGGTGACGGTGACGGTGGTGGTAGGGTCGCGGGTAACCGGTGGATGCAAGCTGCAGGTTACCGCTCGTAGTGGCGTTCTATGGGGGAGGCCTCTGTTGAACAGTGTACGTCTTCCGGCTGATGATGATGATACTATATTTATTAAACTTTCCATGGTGCTAACGATTGTCTTTGATGTAAGAATAATTTGGTTTAGTTATATAAAACCAGCAGTTGAATGTGAGTAAGATTTTTTACTTGAACAAGGCCAAGCAGTAAGTTAGCAAATACGCACACTGATTCTCTTATCCTTTTACTGATCCATAAAAGGAGGCCACATCCCTCCAGTTCTCTACCTTCACCAGCATAGCCTGTCTACTATTGGCAGAGACAGGTCTTGCCTAATCCTAGCGACCAGGACCTGCCGTTCGGAAGCCTAAATGGGCATCATCTTCGAGCGTGTGCTGTGCAGAATCCTGACCTCTTCTGCAATGGCTAGTCGTCGTCGACTCTATGAACTTCTATATGAACTTCTGTTCATATATACCTATGGAAACAACCATATCTGGTAAACTTATAGTAGGTGCGCTCCCTTGTTGTCGGCCAGGCCTTAAAGTGCGGCAAGATTGTTCGACAGCACGTTTACGACAAAATTGCTTTGAGAGTTTACTTGCGTTTGAGATAATTATGTAAATGAAAGTAGTTTTAAATATCAACAGTTTTCTTTTTATTTTATACCTATAGTATTCGTTTAAAGTTAAAGCGAACCTCTCTGGGGTGAACGTCGATTGTCAATATTATTTTCGTAACACAAAAGAAAGTTATGGACAAAATCTGCTTTAAAATAAATGGAGTTAAACATAAAAGTAAGTATAAGATAATTTATTTTGCAAACATGGATTCAGCCACATTTTACCATTAGGCATGCGAAAGGGACAAGCCCAGCAACAAACAGAATGATTACGTATATCATTTGTTAAATTTTGTATAATGTTCGCATTTATAATGTTAGTAAGATCAAATCAATCAACAATCATTCAATTATCATTTTAGAAAGAAATTGGAATAACATTTTTAACGTTCACTTAACTTAAATCATTAGTTGGTGGCGTAGTGAGTTCTGATCTGACACTGCTAGACTATCTGCGAGGGTGGTTGGAGCTGCAAGGTACCAAGTATATGTGCCGTGAAGCAGGTTGCGGCGCATGCATGGTTTCCGCACGAAAACATCAAGGTTTACCCTATGCTGTCAACTCGGTAAATATAACTTTTTCAAAAACACCAGCACCTTATTATCAGACGGATTCTGAAACACATAATTTGACTATCATTAATGACAACCGTCTCTGTAGTTTTATTTTGAATACCTTTTGTTTACAACTCCAGCCTATTCTTGATCTGACACGGTTGGCCCAGGGGCTCATTAATTCTCTTTTTGTGAATTTCAATAAGGTGTGACTTTATGGCGATAACATTACTTTCTCTTTAGTGCCTGATGTTAGTGACTTCGTGCCATGGCTTAGAGTTCACTACAATAGAAGAAGTGGGCAACAGAAAGAAAGGCTATCACCCACTACAGACTATGCTAGCAAAATATAATGGTACTCAGTGTGGGTACTGTACTCCCGGGTGGATCATGTCTATGTACAGGTAAGTCATCAGAATAAAGTTTTTGATATTGCTCAGGTCAAACAATATAGCTCTACTAACTAGTTTAATAACGAGCACTACCTTCGAGTTACTTACAGCCTGCTACAAAGTAAACCAGACCTCACCATGTTAGAAATAGAGCAGTCATTCGGTGGTAATATCTGCCGGTGTACAGGATACAGACCAATAATGGAAGGTTTTAAGAAATTTGCCAAAGATAGTCCAGACAATGCTATGCTGGATATCGAAGATTTGCATATTTGCGAGAAATCGTGTGAGAACTGTGATAAAGGTGATTGCAATGCAAACGAATGGTGTAAGGTTGAAGAAGAAGAAGTTTTAGATTTCAATAAAATTGAAATTAAATTGAAAGATGGCAAGTGTTGGTACAGAGTTATAAATATTAAAGACATTTTTGACATATTTCAAGAAAAAGGAAACGATTCCTATATGTTGGTAGCTGGAAATACAGCCAATGGTAAGAAAAATAAAAAAGTCTCTGGAAAGTTAACTTCTCAAAAATACTTAAATCTATAGAGAATTTGCAGGTGCCTATCCAATAGATGAGTATCCACGAATTCTTATTGACATAAAAGGCGTAGGTGAACTTAAAGGATACAAGATGGATCAGAATTTGATCCTGGGATCTGCAGTTACCTTGACTGAACTATTGGAAATATTTAAAAGCACGGCAAAGCAAGAGTATTTTGGGTATTTGCAAAAGTTTTATGATCATCTAAAGAAAGTTGCTCATATTCCAGTTAGAAAATAAATGTAAGTATTAAACAAGAAATGCACTTTTACTACTTACAATTTTGTTTAATTTTTTTTAGACCAGTTAACTAATGTTCTACAGTCTACCCTGCAGTATAAATGATTGATTGATTTAATGGATTTAATAGTTTATACGACTGAAATATAACTACAAATGATTGTCCTATTGTTCGTCAAAGTACAAGTAGGTACTCTCAATTAAACTGATTTCCTTTTCTTATCTATCTTAAGAACACCATGTGAAACTACGACTGTCAATTGTTTGATATTGCGTATCCTTATCAATTATTGTAATGTTACTTTTCAGGTCGGAACCATAGCTGGCAATTTGATGATTAAACATAAGCACAACTTTTTCCCATCTGACATCTATCTCCTATTAGAAACTGCTGGCGCCCAGTTGACTTTAAGTACGTAAATTTTTTACTAGTTACATTTAAATATGTGTTGTATTATTGATAATTCTTAAAAGATGATTATGGTAATTCTATATTAAAAATTGGTCAAGGAAGTATATAGAATATAGTGTTGACTGACCTTTACAACCTAAACAATTTTTGTTTGATTTCAGTTAGCTCTAAATGTAAACTGGAAATTGTGACGATGCAAGAGTTTTTGACAACCAACATGAGAGGAGTAGTAATCCTGAACATAATGCTGCCTCCTCTGAGTACTGAGCATAAAATAGAACTTTTTAAGGCAAGTCTGAAATAATAGGAATTCCAACCATATTAAGTTTTTAATACCTATGCGACAAGAATATTCAATAAAAATATGTAATAACACTCTGTCTCATTCAGGTAATGCCAAGAAGTACAAGTGCTCACGCGATAGTAAATGCTGGCTTTCTATACCAACTGTCCACAAACGGTACAGTTCTGACTTCCAGAATACTCTACGGAGGTCTTTCTCCATCCTTTACTAGAGCTTACAGAACTGAACAATACTTGGTTGGGAAAAAACTGTTCAATGACGAAACCCTTCAAACAGCCTTGGGAGTTATGGAAGAGGAACTGGTGGTCAAAGAAAATCTCCCAGAACCAAGTACTGATTTCAGACGGTCATTAGCACTTCGATTATTCTATAAGGTAAAAACAAATTTTGTTATAATGTTGCTGTAAACGAGTATTTTTAGCAAATATAAAAATTGTATTCATTTGAATTGAAATAAACACATAGAGAAAAAAAACGTAATCAGGTCGATCGTTCCACCGTGCTGTATTTGTTCAAACCTGTTATGTATAAAGAAAAAGATAAAAAACTTTTTTGAAAAAAGAGAACCGCCTTCAAAAAGAAACTGAAAAGTGATAAATAACGTTAGCACAGGACACACAATATGACTTTAGTTTCGGAAGTCGATAGCTTTGTTCTGTTTGTTGTTTTGTATTGCCACCAACTTCCGAAACTAAAGTCATGTGTGTTCTGTGCAGTTATTTATCACTTTTCAGTTTTTTTTTTGAAGGCGGTTCTCTTTTTTCAAAAAAGTTTTTATTTTACACTTTTTAGTGCTTTGTTATCACCCAAATTCATTAAGGAACGGCAAAACAGTTAAAACAGAGATTATAAGTCCTCCAAAGGTGGAAAGATGGAAGAAACGAAAACGCCTTCTCGGTTTTTTTTGTTTTTTTTCAAAAATCGCTGAATAAATTTTGGTTTGTTGTATATTAAACCTTCTCCAGAACTTCACAAACACTTTTCTGAAAACCGCATCAAAATCGGTAAGCCAAACGGGAGATAATCGCGGGCAAACATACATACATACATACAAACATACGGGTCGAACTGAGAACCTCCTTTTTTTGAAGTCGGTAAAAAATTTATTCAACGTTGTAATTACCTTTTCAGGGCTTGTTATCATTGTGTCCTGATAATATTATTAATTGTCGATACAAATCAGGAGCTACCAAACTTCATGACACACGGCCAGTCTCGAAAGCTAGCCAGTATTTTGAGACAGATCCCTCAACATACCCTCTCAATCAACCCGTACAGAAAGTTGAAGCACTGGTATGATTTTAAATTATTATTAGAATTAGTAGTTATGAATACGAAAATAATTACATGACCTTGGAGATGTGGATTTCAGATTACTGAATTACAAAAAAGGAGAGCTCTGCCCCCGATAATAAGAAAGACGTATCTAACAAAAAGTAAATATGGAGAAAAACATATTTTAAGTTGAAAAACGGGAAAATCCATGCTGTGACTTAGTTATTGCATTTATCAAAATTCTGTGAATGTACCATCTTTGGTCCATATCTCTTCCTAATTTAGTGGTATATCAATTTAGTATTAATAATAGATTTTATTTTATTTTCCAAAAAAAGCGTTCCTTTTTAGCAAAAAAAATCCGGAAAATTATCTAGAACTAAGTAGGAAAGCCGTAAAACACCATATGCGCCCTTTCAATGTAGTACAAATACAACACTGCGAATTCACCTATTACTAGTCACGTAACAATAATGACATTAATTATATGTTAAATTGTATTTTAGGTAAAATGAGTTTGTATTTTGTGGGTAGATATTTCGTAATCCGCAAGTTCTAAAGAAAAACAATTAGAAAGGTTCTATATTCATTACAATTATTTTACTGTACATGACTTACTTTTTCTGTACATGGGTGGGGCAGGATCTGGCATTGTCATTTCTTACGCTTTTTGCAATTTGCAGCTCAGTGTCAGAGTGTCTTTAAATAAACAAAATATTTGCGGGAATATGTACTTACAGAATTATAATAATTGAAATTATCAAAATAACTCTCAAAGCTAGAAAAGCTCATAAACATCATCTTATTTTCATTAAATAGGTATATTTACGAGCTTTTGTAACTTAGAGAGCTGCTATGTTGATGATTATAATTATAATATTTCTGTAAATACGTATTTGTTAGGTACTCCTGCGAATATATTTTTTATTACCATAGTAATAGATACCTACTGGGCTGAAAATTGCAAAAAAGTAAGAATATTTGAATTTTGCGGGCTGCCCTGGCTCTTAAATATTTGCCATAAATAAACATATTAATGAAATATGATGAATTTATTCATGTATCAAATATTTATTTAGTTAGAAAGAACATGCACCACTCAGACTGTAATAAACTGTATTAAATGGTCGTTTACATTTCGTTAAATACCTAAAGGAATACGGTATAACTTTGTTCTAAATTACCTCGGATATCTATGAAATTACCATTACCTGTGAAAATCCCCCAAAAACGCATCACTCAAAAACGTTGCTCACAAGCAGTGGTACTCAGCAAGGCGGTACGAACAACGATGCTAGGCCTGACCTCGACAACCGCTCCGGCGCAGGCACAACTGAAGCGTTCTCAAACCTTTCCCTTCCCCCCGCGTCCCTTTGTATATAGCAAAACGAAGTAGAAAAGGCACGTGTACTCACTTGCGTCTTTTTTATTTAGTATTGATTGATATATAATTTCGTTCCACTGGAAAATAGAACGCATCTACCACATACGTCTATTGAAAGAAGTGGTGCACTAAATTGAAAAACTACAAGTGGTAAATAGGTCTTTCCCTCCTAGTATTAGCCCAAATTTTCAAATGTATTGAAAGACGCAATAACCAGTTACGTTTTTTCATTGTCACAAGCGGAACTTCATGAATAGATGCGACACGCAAATACGTCTTTTTATTTTACTTGCATCAAAACGACGGGTCCTACGTATACTGATGCAACGCGCAAAACAACGAAAATCTTTTTTTTTTTATCAAAAGCCTTAAAATTACCATTATTTTATATCCTGTAAAAATTACACTAAAATATCAAATAATTTCAAAGATACAAACTTGTGAAGTGATGTAAGTGACATCATTTTAAAATACGCAACTACCTACACTGGTGTAAGTTACTTGCACCACTGTAGGTTGTCACGTACGGCGCGACGCCTGGGTACAAGTGAACTTTATACTAGTATGCACGCGGCGACGTTGTAGAGAGCACATCAAAGACTGGTACAACTGCGATGCGTCTTAGATTACCTATTCAATTTTTACAAATGTATTCGAATTTTGTTTGTGTTATGTAACTGCTTTGCTGGTCTTTTGTTTTGTAGTAAGAAATAAAAAACAATGAAGCGTTTACAAGGCCAATTAATGATCAATCAAGAGTTATAAATATTTGGGTATGGCGGAAGCGTTGGGCATCAATGGTGCTGACATGAAGCAATCGTTGAAGGACTGCTTCTTTAGCCGTCTGAAGAAAATACTCGTTTGTCAGGCAGGAATAAGGTCCTTCAAGGGCCTTCAACGGGTGGGTCATGCCGGTTTTTATGTACTCTTTCGGCATACTCAAATGAACTAAACGGAACTCGTTGCCCTGGATAGGAGAGTCCGTACATTTGTTGACAGCATATAAGATGCATCACCCACGATCATCGGTGATGAGACTGTAGTTCAGTTCCACAGAAGCGTGGAAGTCCTGGCTTCTCAAATGCTAAGACCCTCCACAACCGGGAGATATGCAGTCTCAGGGAATATTTCCTAGTAGCTGATGTGGGTATGCATGCACCGATATATAGTTACAGTGAACAAAAGCTTCACCCCGCCATCCTTGGCTAAAGAGAACAGGTGCAAACCTGTAGTGCTTGACACTAACGATCGCGAGGAGTTTTGGAAGAGTAAGGAAGGAAAGAAAAGAAGAAAGAAAAACTATTTAAGGAACTTCACGCAAGCTTTTTCCGAGTCCTACACATTATGGACCTGCTGTAAATTTCTTAACGTCTGTGTCCTGGCTACGATTCGGGCACCTATTTGTAGAAACCGAACTGTTTGTCTGTGCAGTTAGGGACAAAGTTATTTTGAAAAATAACTACCGGAGATTGTGAAGCATGTCACAGTTGACATTAATGTCGGGCATGTCACCAGCTGGGAGAGTCAATCCATCACATTATCTATTATTATTATTTATTTATTCATTTTATTTTATAGAAGGCTTACAGTCTAACAGACCAATAAAATGAAGAATATAATATTAACAAATAGCTACTACAGATAATAATAAAATATGTGCCCGATCCAGTTTTTGAAAATGGCACAATTTACTGGGATCGATCCATCATCACTGTCAGGACTATGGATGTGGATTTGGGTGGTGGATCCATTGGAGAGTACGCGCAGTGAGGATAGACATAGCAGTCCCGCATGACGTGAACTTCGTAAGGGCCAAGAAAGATAAGCAGATTAAGTGTTTTGACTTGGTTCGCGAGTCTGTCGACACAGTTGACATGTGGGATGTGGACTCAGCGATCACTGTGCCGATAGTTGATACGGCCAATAGCTTAATTGCCAAGAGCCTCAACCAACATCTAAGGATGCCCTCGTAAGTGACTGGATCAAGGACCTGATTCAGAAGGCAGTGCCCGCACACACGCACGCGTACACGGCCCGCGTTGTCAGTAGGTTTCTCTCTTTGGAGCCCTGACCTTCCGGTAGCTTGGACCCTGTACCCGATACCAGTGGGCTACTATTTTTTATATTTTTAAATACTTTAATTTTTATAATAATAATTTATAGAATGAACGACAGTTCTTACTCAAGTAAATAAGAATTTAATTGTACCAAAATAAATAAACATCAAAATAATATCACCTGTTAGCATAGGTCTGGTAGGCTGGTATTTGAAATAAAACTTTTATTTTATTATTTTAAATATTTTTATATAATTTACTGTAATACCGATTCAAATATTTTAAGTTAATTTAATATAAAATAAAATAGAAAACTGATGCAAGTGGTTGTCCAGTACCAAGTAAACTGTTACAAGTGTTTAAATTCTTTTATAAAAATGTTTTTGTTAATAGTATAAGCTTATTATTAAATAAAAGACAAAATAATGCAAGTAAAAAAGGTAATATCATTCTATTTTCCGTAAATAAATATATAAGTAAGTACACTGTAAACTGGTACAAGTGGTCACTTATACCAGTTTACCGGTTCTGCCACAGTAAAAAAAACAAGCTACATCAATGCAAGTGATGCTATTTTCTAAAGTATAAAAAATTAAGAAAAACAAATAACGCAGTCTTTTTCAAATGATATTCAAATATAACATTTCCAAATTTCAAATAATTCTATAAATGTATGTTAAAGTTACAAGCCATAGAACCTTTAAACCGCTCTCCTGTACAATTGTGTTTTTGCACGTACACTAGTATACGTAGGACCCGTCGAAAATGTGTCCTTTCATCTTAGTTAAACTGTAAATGATAATGGAGATGAGCCCTTCTTCACTGTGGTAAATCCGAAACTAAATGAGATAAAAAAATAAAAAAAATATCAGCAGATCCGTCTTTTTTTCCTCATTCCGGCAATATACAAGATGATTTTTTAGTCACGTTCCAAATTTCTCAGGGTGATAGTACCCATGAAATTGAATAACTTTCTCCCGATTTTTTTTTTAATATTTCAACCCATGTTTTTTGGAGAAAGTTATTCAATTTCATGGGTACTATCACCCTGAGAAATTTGGAACGTGACTAAAAAATCATGTTGTATATTATATATAACTCAATTTTGGAAAAAAATTAGATATGTCCTTTTTACCAACGGGGGCAGCTGTAGAATAAAATACCTACCGAGTGCCGACAAAGGCTAAGATATAGGAATGAGGTTGACTCCTACCCATAGGACTGGCCCGCAATGCAAGACAACAAAAGTTTATGAAAAAGCCTTTGTCCTGCAGATGACTTAGAGGCATTATAGACATAGGTGTATAGAAATTTTGAATCACATAAAAAATCTAAAACGTTGTATTTTTAGATTCAATGTGCAGGAGAAGCATTTTATTCAGATGATTTGCCTGTACAACCATACGAGGTTTTTGCAGCATATACGCTGTCTACTGTTGCAGTCGGCGAAATTGTATCTATTAACACAAAAAAAGCTCTGGTAATTTAATTCATTATGTGTTTTTCCATGGTGTCCCCTTGTTTCACAGACAGAAATTTCATAGAATTTCGTTTCCCAGAAAATGTTTAACATAATATTTGGTTCTCGTATTTTTATTTCGACTATTATTGTTTCAAAAACTATTTACTTCAATGAAAAATATTATACAGAAACACAATTCAATGAATTTTTAATCACATTTTTTTGTTTAACAAAATAATCAAAAAGTAGAATTCTTTTTTAACGAATATTGTTTGTTTGTTGTATTTTTCCATGGAATTTATTTCAACGAAAATGTATAGATATAAATAGACAAAAACAAAAATGTTGTCTTAAAAAGTCAATATGTTGTGCTACCAAAGTTCATGACAGAAACAAATCGCTGCGAAACCGACTCCACATAGTCTTGTCTGCCCTACCCCTAGAGTGTAATTTAAATCTGCGTAGGCGTGGAGGGGCGAGGCGGCCCGCGAGCTGAGGACCAGGTGGTTTTAACGCCCGCCGCCGCGGCTGAGGCTGGCCGGCGTAGCCGGCCAGTAAGCCGAAGCTGCGGTGGTGAGCGTGAATACCATCTGCGACGATAAGCTCGCGTGGGACCGCCGGAGCCCCGCAACGCCGGAGCCGTGACAGAAACTATGCCTGCTGCATGTTGCATGCTCGCTTGCATGATGCATGCTTGCTTACATGCTGCATGCTTGCTTGCACGCTACATGCTTGCTTGCACGCTACATGCTTGCTTGCACGCTGCATGCTTGCTTGCACGCTGCATGCTTGCTTGCACGCTGCATGCTTGCTTGCACGCTGCATGCTTGCTTGCACGCTGCATGCTTGCTTGCATGCTGCATACTTGCTTGTACGCTGCGTGCTTGCTTGCATGCTGCATGGTTGCTTGCACGCACGCGCAGTAAGTTTGGTTAGAACTGAGAGTCCCATTCTTGGGAATAAATTTTTAATAAATAAAAAATTTAAGAATAAAGAATATTTGATTTGTTATTCTATGATATGATAATTCTAACAATAAACTTTATGTGAAACAAAAATCAATGATTTGAAAATCTTGAAAGTAAGTATTCTGCGTATGGATTGTTCTATGAAACGATATTATTAGAAAATTTTTATTTGAAACGATATTCTATAAAACTATTAGCTATGAAACAACGTACAACCGTTTTTTCCATATTGGTACCTACTTACTTTTATTAAAACTGTTTTTGTTATTATTTAAATACAGAGCCAAACCGGTGTGATAGCATTTTACACAGCAGCAGACATACCAGGTAGAAATTCCTTTATGCCGACTGATGGATGATTTGACGGGCCTGTTGGTCTAGTGGTCACTGACCCTGACTGCTAAGCCGGAGGTCGTGGGTTCGATTCCCACCCAGGACAAACTTTGTGTGATGAGCATGATTGTTTGTTCTGTGTCTGGGTGTTTATCTATAATATGTATGTATTTATAAATTATATAAGTATGTATATCAGTTGTCTGGTTACCATAACACAAGCTCTGCTTAGCTTGGGACCAGATGACCGTGTGTGAGTTGTACCAAGGTATTTATTTATTTTAAGGTATTTAGGATGGTGTAAGCTTTCTTATGGATGAAGAAGTATTCTGCAAGGGGAAGGTTAAGTACTTTAGCCAGCCGTACGGACTCATCGTTGCAGAAACACATGATATTGCCGAAAAGGCTGCGAAAATGGTTGAAGTTGAATATACGAATCTGAATATGCCAGTAACGGATATAAAAGAAGCCAACAAAGATCCTAACAGAGTTTCTTTGTATGATACAATAAATGCTACTGATGTGGGTACTGATGTTATTAAAGTGATTAAAACAGGATACACAATGCATGGTCAGATTCATCTGCCAATGGAGAATATTGTATGTGTTATTCATCCAACTGAAGAAGGGATGAAAGTATTCACGACTTCGCATTGGACGTATGGTGTGCAAATTGTAATGTCGAGAGCTTTAAACATCGACCAAAATTGGTAAGTATGCAATGCAATAGCGTGAATTCTACTTGTTTGATTAGTTTTACTTATCTGTATACCATTTAAAATAGTTATTTGTGGAGACTAGCTGATGCCCGCGACTTCGTCCGCGAGACTATCGTTCTTTTTTGCGCGGTACCCTAACTTTTTTCTAGGCCACATATTACTCATTATATTTAATCAAATATTATTGTACCTCCTCTTAAGTACCGTGAAAGCACCAATAGTTGACACCCCCCTAATTTATTGACACCTCAGAAGTTTTTTCCTAAAAATAAGATAAAACCACGATGTAGGGGTTTATTAGTGGCAAAATATTATTTGATATTTTTTTTTAAATCATACTGGTAACACAGAACTAGAAAAAACATCAATTTGGCGCTAAAATAGCTGTTATGATCAGAGCGTGCTGATGAAAATAAAAATAACTGCTAAAAGTTTGAATTTTTGCTAAGGTGAGTGTTATTTTAATGAAGTTTATTTTCACAGGTTCGAGTCAATATTGTGTTGATTTTGATGTTGTACTAAATTATCATGATGTACAGAACATATTTTTACTATTATAGTAGCAATTTTGTTAATTTCCCTGAATTAATGGACGATGTTAATAATTGGTATGCACAAAATGAGAAATACCAAATTATCGACATACATATCAATAATTAACATTTTCATGGTTTTTGTTTATGATGATTTTGTACTTAATTTTCGCTTCAGATAAGGCTTAATATGTGAATAAATATTAAACAAAGCTTCTATACGTTGCGCTTCCAAATGTTGACACGGTGTCAATAAATGGTATAATGTTGTGTTAGTAAATGGTAAAGTACAAATTATATATTATGTGTTTTAGGTAATCTTACGAGTTTACGAAATTTAGTTTCATTTTGGAAAAATTTCGTACACAGGCTGTTACAGGCATAATGGTATGAGCCAAAAGCTTGCGGTCAAAACTTTCCAAGTGCCATGAACTGCATTCGTTTATCAAATCAAAAACCTTGATCAATATTCTCGGCCAGGTCCTGCTACTATATTGATAAAAGAATAGGAAAGGGCTTTAGAAAATTGGATCAATTTGTGCTGCAAAAAGGGGTTTCCGAAGTGGAAAATACAAAACGAGCACCCTTCGTATTAACATTTGCTGAATGGAAAGCACAGGAAAACGAAAAGATCAGAATTAAAAAAGAAAAAGCAGAAGGCGTTAAGAAGAGCAAAGAGGAAAGACATAAGAAGCTTCAAGAAAAATCAAGTGAAACAAAGAAAAAAAACTGCGTTAAAAAACTCTGAAACAAAAAAAAATATCTGAAAGATAAGGATGATTGACGATAATGAACAGAAGAAATTGAACGCTTTTTGACTGAATTTGAAGACTGACTGCAAAATAATGATTTTAATAGGTTTCTAATCTTAAGTTTAGGTGAATAATACTTTTATGTAACCCACCTGCAGTCCTTATTAAGTGCTGTATCTGTTGTTTTGAGATTGTTCTACCTACCAACCTACGTACTACCAATTTTGATATTAATAAAAGAGATAATGATCATCATCAGCCGAAAGACGTCCACTGTTGAACAAAGGCCGCCGCCATAAGGGGTTTGCCAAAATCCCCACGCTGGGCAGGCGTCTTGGGGATCGCAGTGAAGTTGAGTACACAGAAGCCACTGGTGCCCGACTTCCAGATTTTCCCTTAGTCGCCTTCTACTACACCCTCGGGATGAAATGGGTGGGTGTTATTCTAGCCCTGACACCCCACGGGGTATAAAAGAGATAGTAGACCTGATTTTGTTTACATTTTGGTGTTAATAATATAATAATATACAATAACCTGACGGCAGTTAATTACTGATCTATCTGAGGTGTCAATAATAGGGATATCTGCTATGTCCATAATTAGGAAAAGAATGTCAATAATTGGGTAAATCGCGTACTGTATATTTAAATCCGAAAAGGGGTGTTCAATGGCGGTTTGACACCATTGTTTTACGCTTGTAACATTCACTGATGTCTAATCTATCATACCAAAGCTAAATATTTTCTTTGGTGGCTCAGGAAATTTAGCAGTCTTTGTCAATTTTAAATGGTAACCCTTAGAGTGTCAATAATTGGTGCTTTCACCCTATATTTGCTACCTTGCGATTACATCCGGTCAATTTCCTAAATCTTTTAAGAAAGCCATAATACACCCAATCTTCAAGAGTGGGGATAGAGGCCGTGTCAACAATTATAGATCTATAGCAGTACTTCCTACTCTATCCAAAATACTTGAGCGGATCATGAACAATAGGCTTGTGGATTACCTAGAGAAGTTTAACATCCTTTCCTCCTCATAATATGGTTTCCTGACGGGCAAATCCACGACCGATGCTGTTCATGATCTGACCTTATGTCATCACAAACTTGGATGCTGGTCAGAAGGTTTTAGGCATTTGCCTAAATCTTGCCAAAGCCTCTGACACGGTCTCTATCCCTGCTATAATTCGTAAGATGGAAAGCATAGGAATAAGGGATGTTCAGCTTAAACTCTTTGAGTACTTCCTTAGTGAGCGTACCCAGTGTGTTAGGATAGAAGATGATGTCATTAGTGAAGAACGCACTGTCACCTACGGAGTGCTACAGGGTAGCGTAATCGCCCCTACACTCTTCGTCGTATACATTAACGAGCTGAGTATGCTCACTGTTTCTAAAGGTAAAATTATAACCTTTGCAGACGACACTGACCTTCTCTTTAGCGCTAGTACATGGAACGAAGTATACCTGCTAACCTACTGCATAACGTCATGGGGTGGTGCTGCAATGAATGTAATATTGGAGGTAGAACGAGTGCAGAGGGCTATTTTAAAGGTGTCTTTGTTCCTACTTTTCCGACATCCAACTGTATTGTTGCATAGGGAAGCAAATGTACTGACTGTTCATCAACTGTTTATTTTACAAACAGTTCTAAAACAGCATGGCTTTACTACAGCCCCTCATTATCCCTCAGTCGCAGACGAATTGATCCCATTGTCCGCCGTCACACCCGACTCTCGACTACTTCCTCCAATCGCTTCTTTTATTTATTTATTTATTTATTTATACAAGGTGACTTCACAGCTGACATGTAAGTGTAACAAAAATGTGTGCATGTGTGTTTGCTTCCATGATTGCTTTATTTATAACAGAATTTATAGGACACTCCCAATTTATAACCTCACCAAAGCCAAATGCAAAACTAAAGTAAGCAGTTGGCTCCGGGAGTTAAATTATGAAGAAACTGAAAAATTACTTACTGTCCCATCATAATTAGTTTGACAAATTCTAACCCCCCTCCCAAACACACAAGACACCCACACATTCACCCACAGACATACATTCACCCAAATACCTACAACAATAATTGAAAATAGACTTTTTGTAAATTCCTGCTCTTTTGTACAAGTACATAACTTTAAAATGTAAGCATTACCCAAGGGGGCGGACACCTGGTGCCCTAAAATATACAGACCTCACGTCTAGTTTAGGAACCAGTCTCCCACAGTATAATATTATAGTTTCATTATTATGCATTTAGTAAAAAGCTGTTATTTTGACATTTTTACAAACAGACACTAAAATTTTATTTATTTGTATAGATTGTAGCCAACCTTCCAGTCTCTGCTCTAATCCTCCCAGTAACTCATAGTGATGCCTTTTAACTTTTATGCACTGTATGTATGTTACAGCATTGACATCTACGTTCGACGCCTTGGCGGCTCTTTCGGCTTGAAACAAGATCGCACCATGCAGTCAGCGGTCGCTTGTGGTCTTATTGTTCAAAAGTTGAACCGACCATGTAGACTTCTTCAACCGTTGACTACCACTACCAAGGCACTTGGGAAGAGACTTCCGTCCACTAGTAATATTGAAGTAAGTTCATTAAAATACCTTCACGCTGTTTGTGAAAATAGGATACACGTCTAAAAATGCCATAGTGTTCATGAAAATCAACTTTTGTTTTTACGAAACTGCAGAATTTTATCGTGATCATCATGTTTGTTCTTCTAGTAAAAGTTGTTCATTGTCAATGAGTACATACCTATAAAATGTTTAAGCTGGTATCCTGTTTTCTAAGACAAACTGTAAAATATTGGACTTACGTAAATAACGTAACGTAATAAATAACGTAACTTACGTTTATACTGTAAATAATACCTACTTTTAGATAGGTAGATACTTATTTTTATCAAGTACAGATTTTAAATGCGAGTTTTAAAATTAGTAATTAATCTACGTTGTCGTACGGACGAACATAAAAATTATTTTATATTTGTATGGTCTATTCATCTGTATCCATGTTAGAGGAGGACAACATTAACAATGTTTGTGAGAGTTAACAAATGTGATTGGGGCACAAATAAGAGGATTTAGGTTAAAGACAGCTGTCCACATTGACTACATAAAAGTGAAGATAAAACTATTTATACCAACTATTTGTTTTTTTTTTGTGTTTTTTGACTTACTTTCAGGTAGGTGTCAACAGTCTTGGCACCATACAACATATGAACTACGATTATTATCAAGACCATGGATATACAATCAATCAAATATATCTGTATGTAGTAATTAACTCTT
Source organism: Charanyca ferruginea (assembly GCA_947361185.1). Lineage (NCBI taxonomy): Eukaryota > Metazoa > Arthropoda > Insecta > Lepidoptera > Noctuidae > Charanyca > Charanyca ferruginea. The sequence continues at coordinate 12,811,092 of OX376056.1, read as the reverse complement.
ATGAAAACTGCTACGACAAATCGAAGTGGAAAGTCAATTTTTACAACAGCACCTCTGATACAGCTAAAAATAGTTTTTTTAGATCACCAGGTAACTATCTCTGCCAATTTATTATATCTAACAACAGATTTATGAAATCGTGTTTATTTTAATGTTCTTTTGTGTAGTAGTAGTAGACCTATCTACTAGACAGCATCAGTCAAACTGAGCAGTTAATGGAACAAATTGCCTACGAACTATCACTAGATCCAATCGAAGTCCGACTGAATAATCTAGACAGAGAGAGACATAGCGCTATAGAAAAAATGCTAAACACCTTAATAAAAAACTCAGAATACTATGAAAGAAGATTAGCTCTCAATAATTATAACACAGAAAATCGGTGGAAGAAACGTGGTCTGCGATTCTCATTGTTAAGATGGAAACCAGATATCGTAGGAACTCTGAATGTCATCGTATCTATCTATCGTGGTGATGGGACTGTAGTTATTACTCATGGAGGAGTCGAAATGGGTCAGGGCCTTAACAGAAAAGCCATTCAAATCTGCGCTTACTACTTAAAGATTCCCATGGATAAAATCATAGTAAAAGCTACTAACACAATAGTGGCTCCAAATAGTGCTGCAATGGCTGCAAGTGTCGGGTCACAGAATGTTGGACTAGGTGTTTACAGATGCGCGGGCGCGGGGCGAGCGACCGATGCAGCGACACATGGAGCTGCGTCGGTCTCAGCTTCGCGAGGTCCTGGTGGCGGAATGGCGGGACAGGCTTTCGCGCCCTACCGCCGGCCTCGCCATCATCGAGGCGGTCCGGCCAGTGCTCGAGCGCTGGCTCGGGAGGAGGCACGGCTCCCTGACGTTTCGGGTGACGCAGGTGCTCTCGGGGCATGGTTGCTTCGGGAAGTACCTGTGTCGCATAAACAGGGAGCCCGGTGTCACCACTGCGTCGACTGCCGGGAGGACACGGCGCGGCATACGCTGGCGGAATGTGCCGCTTGGGAGGGGCCGCGCCGTGCCCTCTTCTCAGAAGTAGGCAGTGACCTGTCGCTGTCGGCCGTGGTCGAGTCGATGGTCGACAGCGCAGAGTCCTGGGACGCGGTGGGTTCCTTCTGCGAAAGTGTCATGTCGCAGAAGGAGGCTGCGGAAAGGGAGAGGGAGATCTCAACCTCCCACCCTGCCCGCAGCAGGCGCACCGGGCGTCGGCGAAGGGCGGACAACGCCCTCTTCCGGCCCCCCTAAATGGGTCCAGGGGCGGCAGACTCGGGGACGTCTGTCGCCCCCCACATACACCAGGACCCGAGGTGGCGGCGCGTAGTGTTCCACGCGCGCCCCTCTAAGACGTCCGGGGGGGAGTCTAACACCTCACTCCCCCCCCTGACCCGAGAAGTGGCCCGCTGCAGCGGGCCGGCACCAGCCGGGGGTTGCGGAAGTATCTCCAGTTCCCGCGACCCCCGACGTAGGTGTGAGATGGAACACCGGGGTGGTTTTTAATCAGTAAGAGTCTGACAGACCCCTCCGCCCGCCCCAGGGCGGAGGACATCCATGAGGATTTTCCACCCCGTATCAAAAAAAAAAAAAAAAAGGTGTTTACAGATGTTGTGTGAAACTATTGCAAAGATTTGAACCTATAAGAAACAAGTTGCCAGGCGCAACTTGGGAAGAAATCGTAGCACAAAGTTTCGTTTCATTAGCAGATATTGAGCAGTATATTATGTACAATTTATATGGGGTGGCGTTATCCGAAGTAGAAATTGATGTGCTGACTGGTGAGTCAGAGATATTAAGAGTTGATGTCATGGAGGACGTAGGCAAAAGCGTCAGTCCAGAAATTGATGTCGGACAGGTTTGTGATGTTTCCATTTCTGAATAGCTACTTGATGTCTTTAACGTTAAAAATTACGAGTTATTTAATATTCTCAACATTATTTTGAGATAGAATTACAATTGTAATAAAACTTTGTATGCGACAAAAAGGTATGTATAACATAAAAACTGTAATTTCGACTGTGATAATACGTAGCCATCAGGTTATCGTTTCAATATTAATGCCGATATCCTTAGATTTTATTTCATATAGCAACACGGCCCGGCTTCGCGTGGGCCTAGAGCCTTCCTCGATAAATGGACTATCCAATAAAAAAATATTTTTTCAATTCGAACCAGTAGATCCTGAAATTAGCGCGTTCAATCAAACAAACAAACTCTTCAGTTTTATAATATTTGTATAGATATTTTAGAACATGTATGTCTTTGCACAGTTGTTACTTGAGAGTAAAATCTCAAATTCAAGGTTGAAGGAGCATTCATCATGGGTGTTGGCTATTGGACTTCTGAGACATTGGTTTACGATAACAATACAGGAGAACTGCTGACTAATCGGACGTGGAACTACTCAGTCCCAATGAACACTGATATTCCTCAAGATTTCAGAATCTATTTTAGAAATAACTCTTTTACTTTTGAAGCCATTCAAGGAGCTAAAGGTAAATAGCAATGTTTGTGGTATTAACTTTTATTTAATTTATCGTAACCGGTTCGCCGTACAGGGTAACTAAATTTTTGTTTTCCAAACGATAAAACAAACAGGTTCTATATCAATGTATAGGTTTAATATGTGTATTTGTTTATCATTATTTTCAGCTGTAGGCGAGCCTCCTATGTGTTTATCAATATCTGTAGCTCTAGCTATCAGAGAAGCGATATCACAAGCCAGGCTGGAATCAGGAATACCTACCACGATATGGTTTAATACAGGTATATTATTATTTTATATGACTGAAATAATCCTGCTATGTTTTATAATGATTTTATAACAATATATTTCGCCTTTTTTCAGATGGTCCATTAACAGTGGAAACGATTGGTTTGTTAACAAAAACCAGAGTGACAGATATGAGGTTCAACTAAGCAAAATAGCCCAGCCACTTGGCGAATGGCAGTTGACTGCATTGTCTTACATATTTAAGCTTATTACGAGTAGTCAAACATGAATAAGTAAATGCACAATCAAACTTCTTTTAATTTTCGAAACAATTGTAAATCGTTTTTGTTTTATTGAGGTATCGATGGAGGCACAGTAGGATGTTAAATCGGTAAAGAAAGAAAAGAAAGAAAAGAAAGAAAAGAAAGAAAAGAAAGAAAAGAAAGAAAAGAAAGAAAAGAAAGAAAAGAAAGAAAAGAAAGAAAAATCATTTATTCACGCGAAAGCGACGCACACGCATAACCGTGTTGAGTTGTTGTATTGTATTGTTTGTGATGTGTTGTATGGCCGTAGTGGTGACGTTTATCGCGGCATCAGTGCTGAATGTCCTCTGAAGTGCAGGTAATAGGACACTATGAGCACTGTAGTAAATGACCCATCATCTGGGCAGGAACACTACACTCACACTGGGTGTCGGAGGGATCTGTAAACCCCTATGTTGCTAGGTTATATTTGCAGCGGCTTACTTGAGTGTGCAGTCTATCCATATAAGCTATAACTACACCAATACGTGTATTATTCTTACTTTATAATCCGAAACATGAACATGTCTTGGTGTCTGAAAAATAAGGTATTAAATTTTCTACTCCCGACAAATTCTTAACATAGTATGTACAGGTTTTCTTTAACACGTTCACTGCCACCGACTCGCCCTGCGAGTTCACGTTAATTTTATTCCAGTGCCGGCGTCTCGCGTGGCCAGTTCAGTGTGTTTCGGTCATATTTTCAAAACGCTTCCTTAAATTCTGTTCAAAATTGCAGAGTAGACTTAATATGATGTTATAACATTTATATGGTGGCCTTGATGTAAATAACATTTTCATATTTGGAGGAAAAAAAACCATTCTGCAATGCCTTGAACTCGCTAGGCGAGTTCAATGCCGCAGATTCTCAACATTCAAGCGTCGTCAGTACAATAGAATAGGTACTACTTATAATAATAATGATCCTAAAACGGAATGAAAGTTTCACAAATATCTAGATAGACAACCGATAAATTACAGTTTCATTAACAGATATTATATTTTTGATGTGATGTTCACTGTAAATTATGAATATGAAAATATTTCGTCTAATATCACTAATCATACTATAGTCAATGTTTTTCGATTCCACCCGATTAGTGATTTTTGATATTTTGTCTTACTTCAGATGAAATATATAAAAAAACTTTTCAGGTAGCTACTTATTGCCATAGTTCAATTACTATTTTTTTTATTATTGAAAAATACACTGTTGATTATTTTCAGTTTAAATTATTTTAAATACTTAAGCAAACTTAATTGAATTTACTTTCTTTTATTATCAGCGTCTCATTAAAAACGAAAAGTATATTGTATTTATAGAAGTTGTTGTCATATTCATAAGACTAGAAGACAGCGTTACATATTCAGGGCGAAATTGCTGTTCAGAAATACTATTCATACAAAATATAACCTTAACAATAACCACTGTATAAAAGATTGACAACCTCTGGCTAAATTACAAACCAATGTTAACTTTAAATTTATCCTATGTGCTTTTAATTAATTTTATCCTATGTGCTTTTAATTATAATATTTGATTGTAAAAGCGTGGGGCGCTGGAACAGGAAAGACTTTCTTGTAAACAAATACTAATACTAACTTCCGGGCGGAAGCTGCATGAGGTCGCACAAGAGCATAACGTTTATGCAGCTAAAAGGTTACCAAAGGGAACCAAAGATATCTCGTCCACGAACAAGAACTCTACATTTTGCCACTGTTAACGCATTACCCTTATGTACATCAAATCAAATCAAATCAAATCATTTATTTCTTTGCAAACATGGGTACATAATATGAGTAGATGTTCTTTTATAATAAAGGTTCTCCATATTTTACCGTCACATGAGCATGCAAATGGTAAGGTTTACAATTAAATTTTAAGAATAGGATGCATATCATTGAAATTACAATAAAATTAAGCATGTCAGAGTAGTAAAAAAATAATTAAATACTATCAAAACAATCAAACGGATTAAAATTATGCCAACTAGATTAACAATATGTGAATTGGAGTAACAGTAGATGTTTCATAAATCAGTCAATAACAGTAGGTGTATAGGGTAACAGTAAGTATATATGTATAGTGAATATTATTATTATTAAACAGTTAGTGAGTCATCATTAAGAAAATCGTCAATTAAGTAATAGCTTTTCATTATCAAAATGTCAGTTAGCGCCTTTTTAAATTTGAATATAGTCATATTTTTTATAGCATTAGGTACTCTATTGTATATGCGAGGAGCCATACCAAAAAAGCTTTTTTGCATTAGCGCGGTTTTGCAATTTACTTGACATAGCTTATTGACGTATTGAGTTCGTAAAGGATTTTTTCTGACTTCTGATAATTTTTGAAATAGATGTGGATTACATTTCACAAATAAAGCCGTTTCCAATATATATAAACTAGGTAAAGTTAAAATTTTCAATGATTTAAAATATGGAACACAGCTATCAGTTGTCTTAAGACCACACATGGACCTGATGCATCGCTTCTGCAATCTAAATACGAGCTCCCTATCCGTAGACTGCCCCCAGAAAATAATGCCATACCTCAATACAGAGGCAACCAGTCCATGGTAAGCCGTTAAAAGAGCCTGACTGTTAACTTTCTTTGAGAGTTGAAATAGGGCATATGCGGATTTGCTAAGTTTTTTACATAATTCTTCAACATGAGGCTTCCATGTAAGTTGGTTGTCAATTATTATGCCTAAGAACTTAGCTTTACTAACTTCTTCAATATCACAGCCATTGTAAGAAATGTTAACGTGTGGGTTTTTGCATCGTTGATAGAAGTGCATGACTTTTGTTTTATTTAGGTTTATAACTAAATTATTATTATTTAACCAATTTATGATGTCTGGTTGTTGACTTGTTTATAAAGTATTGATGTCATTCTTATAATTAATTGATCAGTACATTTCACTATAGCTGTACTATCATCTGCAAATAGAACCATTTGGTTGGTTGTCGCTTTCGGGAGATCATTAATGTAAATCAGGAAAAATGGTGGACCCAATACGCCACCCTGTGGGACGCCATATTTTACGCGTCTGGGTTTTGATACGTATTTGGTTTCTAATTTGGTTTTTGGACATATCCTAGTAACTTCCGTGCACTGAAGCCTATTACTTAGGTATGATTCGATTAACTTTAAGATGTTCCCTCTTATACCGTAGCTATGTAATTTGTGCAACAAAATTTCATGGTCCACATAGTCAAAAGCCTTAGTCATGTCAGTGTAAATTGCACAGACTGGATTTCTCCCATCCACAGATGACATGACATTAGCTAACAAGTCAAATAGTGCCATATTAATCGTAGTGTTCTTACGGAAACCCTTTTGTTATTTGCAAAATAGTTTGTACTTTTCGAAATAGGTATATAAAGAGTTATAGATAACTTTCTCAATAATTTTTGAAATAATTGGAATTTTTGCAATAGGCCTGTAATTTTTTAAATCACTTTTGTCACCATTTTTGTAAAGGGGTTTTATAATAAATTTTTTGAGCTTTTCCGGAAATATGCCATCAGCTATGCACAAGTTAATTATATGGGCTAATGGCGGTGCTATCAGCTCTTTGGTAAATTTTAATACTTTTGTGGAAACTCCATCGTATCCAACAGTATTTGTGTTTCTAAGGTTGCAAATTATTTTTAATATGTCATCAGCTGTAACGGGTTGCATGAATAGTGAATTTAATGGTTTATTAATTAAATGTGTATTATTTGATGTAATGTCAGATTTAATATTATTCTCAATTGTATCAATAAAGTAATCGTTAAACTCGTTTGCAATGTCCATGGGGTCTGTAAATGTCAAATTGTCTCTATTCACGCACACTATAGGCTCAAGCGGCAAACTATATTTGGATTTATTTATTATTTGCCAGGTAGCTTTTGATTTATTTTGGGCAGTATTTATGAAGTGATTGTTTTGTGCTTTTTGTGTTAAGTTTATAATTTTTCTATAAAGTTTGGTGTAGTTTTTAAGCACTAATTTATTTTTTGAGTCTGAGTTTAATCGATACTCCCAAAGTAACCGCCTTTGCTTTTTACTACATATTTTTATTCCGTTAGATATCCATTTTGATTTCTTACTAGTTGGAATGGTTATAATTTTTTCGGGGAAACATAATCGATATATGAGGGTGAAATCATCCATGAAAAGGTCGAAAGCTTCGTTCGCGTTCTTAGAATTATGAACCAGCATAAATGATAGAGAACTCAGATGTTTTTTGAAAGTAGTTAAATTTTCCATGCATATGTCCTGTTTTTTTGTTTTCCAATATTTTAGTTGGCAAGTTTTGTTTATAAGTACTTTAAGTATTTGACATGTATGATCAGAAAGGACCAAATCTACAACTTCAGCTTTACATTCTTTCCGATAATTGTGAGCAAAGTTGTCTATACAGGATTGACTTTTTAACCTAGTGGGAGTATAGAGCGCTAGTTTAAGATTGTACTTAATAAGAAAATATTCAAGTTCTAATGTAGTTTTGTTTCTTTTCAAAACATTGATGTTAAAATCTCCACACAAGACGACCTTCTTTTTTGAAGAAAGACAAACTTTATTTAACACATAATCTAATTTATCATAAAATACTTCGTAATTATATTTTGGGATTCTATAAATACAAATAATAATAATCTTATAAGCTATTATTTCTACAGCGCAACATTCAAAGATGCCCGAAACTGATTGCTTTGCTATATCCGATAATTCTCTAAACTGCAATCCTACTCTTACGAAAATACCTGTTCCTCCACTATTTGTATTTCTAGAGAAGAAAGCAGCTGGACAAAAGTTTGGAATATGCAGGAGATCCTCACAGCCTATTTGTATGAAATGTTGAGTTACACAAAGAATATCTATACTCGTCCCATTATTGATTAATTCTACTAATTTTACAGTCAGCGAATCGGATTTATTAATCAAACCTGCTATGTTTTGATGCAAGATGTTAAGGTAGTTGACGAAAAAACTGAGAATTAGACTGCTGTGAACCATTAGACAATTCGTGTTGACTATGATTTTGAGGGTGGCAATCCACTTCTGAGTGCGTAGCGTTCAGGTTGCATAGGCTAAGAATTAGGTCTTGTAAGTCTGATATAACTATATTTAAGCCACTGTTATTTAAGGTTCCATAGCGTTTGCTGTAAGTACCATAGTCATAAGATAGATTAAGATTTGAGTCAAGTAAATACGCATAGTTACATGTGTCTATGTCCAAGTAAATAAGGTTATTGAATGTTTCTACTCGGCTGTTATACATTACGTTAGCATTTATCATATATTTAAACGTTAGTAAACAAATTATAAAATTAGTATGATTCAACTCTATTAACTTTTCTCTTACAAAACTTAACTTAATTGTACTTAATTGCCGGAAAGAAGAGGCGTTCAAAATGTCGGTGAATGTCTTGTCTCCTCACTGATGGCGCATGTTTTGTCTGAGTTCGACAAACTGGTACTTTGAACAGACTATTTAATGTAGAGCCACACTACTACTCGTGCTGCAACTCCAGTAGAGCGCCGATCTCTGTAACCTGCTTCCCGTAACATCGCTTAACTTGATTTCTTAGCAAGTTATACAAAAAGTCTTTCCTGTTCCAGCGCCCCACGCTTTTGCAATCAAATATTATAATTAAAAGCACATAGTTTACACTACAGCCCAGAAATAGAGACAACTTGAACGATTCATAATTTATTTTTAATTTTTACGTGCATTTATAAAAGCGTGTGTTTCTAGTGTTTTTTAAACTATTAATTTATTTTATACTTTTTAGTCTTCGATAACGACATATTTTTAATATTTATACAGTAGGCGAATGAGCCCGCGCGCATCCTCTCCATCTCCGCCAGTGCGTCTGTATTGCATGGTGTTTTACCTGCCAGTTTAGAACAATCTAGCTCTTCAATCTGGAGACCACTAAGTGATTTTACTCTACTTAGGGCCACATGCGTCTGTCCAGCCGCAAAAGTACGGGACCCTAAGTACACCAGCGTGGTCTACCGTACAGCCTTGCATCTTGTGCAACTTAAAATCACTGGGAGCATGCGCCTATCCACCGTACCGTAGCTGTACTTGGCCGGGAATTGGATGCCTATAAGCTGAATTAGGTGCTTACCGTCGTTTCCGAAATTAACTTTGATGGACGGTATGTCGATTTCATACTCGCGTCTAAAGTGCGGCCAGACGATGTCCAAGATGAATCCGATACTCCTATTCACTAGCCCCTTCTCCACGTCTATATTGGATAGGAACATGATTTTCTTTCAAAATTCTTAATTTACTCGGTATAATAAAACGGGTGGACCCGTTTTATTTATATCGCTGGAAATAATAGACTGCAATGAAGTATTTTATTCTACGCACTATCGCTGTTTGAGTACTATCAAGTTAAAAGTACTATCTCGGCGTGTGTTACAAAAATACGGAATCTATGATACGATATTATATCATGGAACGCCAGTGCCTATCTTCCGACTTCAACATCAGACCTTAAAACTCATTCGTGGTCAAAGTTCATTACACGACCTTTCTATCAAGTCCAAACACGGCTATGATACGATATTCCTTCATGGAACGCCAGTGTCTATCTTCCGGCTTCATCATCAGACCTTAAAACTTATTCGTAGTCAAAGTTCATTACAAGACCTTTCTATCAAGTCCAAACACAGCTATGATACGATATCCATAATGGAATGCCAGTTTCTGTCTTCCGGCTTCATCATCAGACCTTGAAACTTATTCGTGGTCAAAGTTCATTACAAAACTTTATAAACAAGTCCAAACACAGCTATGATACGATATGCCATCATGGAATGCCAATGCCTATCTTCCGGCTTCATATTCAGACCTTGAAACCTAATCGTGGTCAAAGTTCATTACAACACCATTCTAACAAGTTCAAACATGGCTATGATACGAAATTCCATCATGGAACGCCAGTGCCTATCTTCCGGCTTCATCATCAGACCTTAAAACTTATTCGTGGTCAAAGTTCATTAGAAGACCTTTCTATCAAGTCCAAACACAGCTATGATACGATATCCATAATGGAATGCCAGTTTCTGTCTTCCGGCTTCATCATCAGACCTTGAAACTTATTCGTGGTCAAAGTTCATTACAAAACTTTACTAACATGTCCAAACACAGCTATGATACGATATGCCATCATGGAATGCCAATGCCTATCTTCCGGCTTCATATTCAGACCTTGAAACCTAATCGTGGTCAAAGTTCATTACAACACCATTCTAACAAGTTCAAACATGGCTATGATACGAAATTCCATCATGGAACGCCAGTGCCTATCTTCCGGCTTCATCATCAGACCTTAAAACTTATTCGTGGTCAAAGTTCATTAGAAGACCTTTCTAACAAGTCCAAACATGGCTTTGATACGATATCCATCATGGAATGCCAGTTTCTCTCTTCCGGCTACATCATCAGATCTTGAAGCTTAATTGGGTCAAAGTTCATTACAGGACTTTTCTAACAAGTCCAAACACAGCTATGATACGATATTCCATCATGGAACGCCAGTGCCTATCTTCCGGCTTCATCATCAAACCTTAAAACTTATTCGTGGTCAAAGTTCATTACAAGACCTTTCTAACAAGTCCAAACACGGCTATGATACGATATTCCATCATGGAACGCCAGTGCCTATCTTCCGGCTTCATCATCAGACCTTAAAACTTATTCGTGGTCAAAGTTCATTTCAAGACCTTTCTAACAAGTCCAAACACTGTTATGATACGATATTCCAACATGGAACGCCAGTGCCTATCTTCCGGCTTCATCATCAGACCTTAAAACTTATTCGTGGTCAAAGTTCATTACAAGACCTTTCTAACAAGTCCAAACACGGCTATGATACGATATCCATCATGGAATGCCAGTTTCTGTCTTCCGGCTTCATCATCAGACCTTGGAACTTAATTGTGGTCAAAGTTCATTACAAGACTTTTCTAACAAGTCCAAACACAGCTATGATACGATATTCCAGCATGGAATGCCAGTGCCTATCTTCCGGCTTCAACATCAGACCTTGAAACCTAATCGTGGTCAAAGTTCATTACAAGACTTTTCTAACAAGTCCAAACACAGCTATGGTACGATGTTCCATCATGAAGTTCCAGTTCATATCTTCCGGCTCCATCATCAGATCAGTTCGACAGTACCATATTATTGTATTGTCATCAGAACTACGTACAGCTGCCAATTTTCATGACGCTACGATCCTTGGAAAATGGTTAAATTAGTTACCGTAGATTCCATTACATAGTTACATACATACAGGTCGACCCACGAAGGGTCGACCTAATAAAAGCTTGTTAAAAACGACATTCCCTAAGCAAAACCAGCCTGACCTTTGTCGATCGCCTGCGACCACAGCCACGACTTTACTTGTCAAAATCAAAAGCTTATATTTTGCATACGAAACGCCAAAGAATTTAATTATAATATAATAATAATATAATGGCTGCCCGTGTGTTGTGCATAATTAATTTATTAAAAGAAGCCAAAAAGTCGGACGACTTACAAAAGCGTCGTCAAGCTCGCGAATTCCGAGAATTTAGAACAATTTCTCGCGATGCCGAATTCATTGGCAAAATAGTCTTTCTGAAGATTTGATAAGTGTTCTAATTGAAGATCTTCTGTCCTATTCGAAAACAATACAAAAAAACCGGACAAGTGCCAGACGGACTCGCCCACCGAGGGTTCCGTCCATATTTGTAGGTGCATATCCATACTTCTATACTAATCCATACCTACTATCCATACTTTAATCTACTTATCTACACTAATACGAGGGCGGCACAGAAAATTACGGGAATCAAGGAAGTGACACAACATTACTATTTAAAAATGTATTTGTTGCTTTTCGAAGTATTCTCCGCGAAATTTGACACATTTTTCCATACGATGGAACCAATCATTAAAGCAACCATTCCATTCGGAAGTTGGGGTTTCCAAAATGGCCGTTTTGTAGGCGTCCACAGCTTCTTCAGATGATGAAAATCTCTGACCACGCAATTTATTCTTTATTTTAGGGAAAGTATAGAAATCATTAGGGCTTAGGTCGGGGTTGTACGGCGGATGGTCTAATAATTCTATGTTTTCTTGCTCTAAAAACTCTTTTGTTCTGTGCGCGGTGTGAGAACTCGCATTGTCGTGATGGAGGATGATGCGGCGGTTGCAGTTCTCTTTACGGAGTTCAGAAACGACCTGTGGCAAACAAATGCTAGCATACCATTCTGCATGAACCGTTATTTGTTCCTCAAGAGGAATAGTCTCAACATGGCCGGTTTTGGAGACAAACGTGGCCACCATTTTTTTTGCAACACTCCGTGAACGAACAATTTTTGTTGGCTCATTTTCGAACACCCAAACTCGTGACTGGTTTTTTGTTTCGAGTTCGTACGCGTATATCCAGGATTCGTCACCTGATACAATGTTGTATACAGCATTTGAGGATCCTGCGTGGAATCTTTCGAGAGTTCTGACGCACCAAGTAACGCGAGCCGCTTTTTGCTTTTCACAGAGCGAATGCGGTATCCATCGGGAAAACAACTTTTATACACCTAATTGTTCATGCAAGATTATTTGTATTTGACTCATGCCAATGTCTAAAGTTGCCTGAATTTCGCGGTATGTCACATGTCGATCTTCCTCAATCAGCTTACGCACAGCATCAACGTTTTCTTGGATGACTGCAGTTTTTGGACGACCTTGACGGGGATCATCACTGAGCTTGACACGTCCACGTTGAAATTAAGCAAACCAGCGATAAATTGTGGTTTTGGATGGGGCTTCATCACCAAATGCAGAAATCATCCGGTCAACACACTGTTTTTGTGATAAACCACTTCGAAAGTCATAATAAATCATCGCTCTTGAATTTTCTCGAGTCAATTCCATTTTCTCAACGACTAAACAAGTTTGACAAAACCTTGTGACAAGACCGAGAATCTTTTTTTAAATAAATAAATGGTATTCGATTTTTAAAACCAAGGAGTTTGTAATTAAAAAGATTTTAATATGACAGGAACAGTGGAAATATTCCATTCCCGATACTTTTAGTGCAGCCCTCGTATTATAAAGAGGAAAGATTTGATTGTTTTTTTGTTTGTTTGTTTGCATTGAATAAGCTACGAAACTACTAGACCGATTTTAAAAGTTCTTTTACTGTTAGAAAGCTACACTATCTCCGGTGAACATAGGCTATATCAAATTTTCAAAAAAGTTAGGGTTCCATACTAAAACTCCAATAATGTAACCCAAGGTGTGAAAAAATTACCAAAAAACTTTCTTACATTGCGTGCGCTGCGAAAACTGTTGATTATAGAACAAAATAATGTACTACGTCTTTGCAGAACATATAATTATCTACAAAAAATGTCACCACAGCATATGTCTAACTATTGTAGTTATGCCACAATAAGTGTTTTTTCATTTTAAAAAATATATATAAATGCCACCGCTATAAAAGCTCTTTTATTATAAAAGAGCTTTATAAAAGAGCTTATAAAAGCTCTTTTATTATAAAAGAGCTGCATAAAAATGCCACCGCTATAAAAGCTCTTTTATAATAAAAGAGCTTTTATAGCGGTGGCATTTTTATACTTTGGCATTAAGCCTTATCAAAATAAATAACTTCATATTTAAGTCTGCCTCAATACCATTGTATGACTTTTTGAATTATTTAATTTGGACTTTCCATTCGAAAGATATCATAAGTTTATAAATGTAAGTTATTTGGAAAATGTCGCATGGTTGCCGCTCACGCCGCTCGGTTAGATGGCACCATAATTCTAGGGCAATAGTGTCACCCAGGAATGATTGTGTCAACGAAATAAACAATCTAATTATTCAAAAAGTTCCCGGACAAAAAAAAAATACAAATCGATAGACACCGTGACTAATATCGAAGACGCCGTCCATTATCCCCAGGTGTTTTTAAATTCATTAAACCCTTCTGGACTGCTACCACATGAATTGACTTTAAAAATTGGAATTCCAATTATGCTTTTGAGGAATTTAAGCCCTCCAAGCATGTGCAACGGGACGAGGCTGCTTATTGAGGAATTGAAGAATAATTTCATTGTAGCAACTATTATCACCGGCCCAGCAGCTGGTCAACTAGCTCATATACCGAGAATTCCGATGATCCCCAGTGATCTGCCAATCCCATTTAAACGACTTCAATTTCCGGTGAAAACATCTTTCGCCCTAACTATCAACAAGTCCCAAGGCCAAACTTTCGAATTAGTAGGGATTGACCTACTAAAATAATGTTTTACTCATGGCCAACTGTATGTTGGTCTATCACGGGTCGAAGGTCCTGAAAATTAATTTATTTTGCTGCTACAAAGTAAATTAACATCAAATATCGTTCACAGGAAACCTCTGACTCAATAAATTGATTTTCAGGATTTATAAATGTGTATTTTGCGACATAAACGGCCGTATCTTTTTTTCAAGTTAACACAGAAGGTTGATTTTTTTAACAGCTTTAAGGGAATGTAAACTTAAGTTTTAATTTCAACTCGATACTCTTCGTCTTCGTCGTCTTCGTCTTGACAGACAGACGGACAACAAAACAAAGTGAATATAAGGGTTCCGTTTTTTCCTTTTGAGATATGGAATTCTAAAAATACCATAAACATAGAATGTAGAACACATATTATTATATCAATGACCATAAACATATGTAGAACTTTTATCAGAAATAGGTGTTATGAAGTTTGATTATGGTAAAAGAGTTTTACTTACGAAGTTTTGAACATTATTTTTTCAAATTACTAGAAAGTAAGCGAAGGCATGATGATATTCTGCCACGGAAACCAAAATTAATAATTAAATTGATTAGACTGTCTTAATTTGCCTAAAACTGCAAGTATTTTATTAATAGAACCATGTTTTGCATGAAAAACTTTTACTATCGCCGTAAAACGATTTTTACCGATATTTTTTTTGTCAAGCTTTAACTCGACCTAGAGACCAGTCACGATCGGCATAGCCTACAGTTCGACCTCGAGTCGAAATGCTTTAGTGTATATTGATTTTACTAACGCTGAGGTCGACGTCGATTTAACGGTTGGCACAGTCGCGAAAGCGAAGGAATATAGCCTTTATGTACCTACAAATATTAATTAGTTAAGACGTGGCGAGAGGTGAGAGAAAGAGCGGATAGCGCGCGGCGGTGGATCGCGCGCGCGTGCACCGGCAATTGGGCTCGGGTCGGAGCTAGCAGTACACGGTTGAGCAAACTTGGTATTACTCAGTGCATGTGTGTGTGTCTTCAGATTGACCAGATATTCAGTTTATACTATTTCCCAATGTTGTTGTCGTGTGTGTATTGTTTTACCAGCGATCAGATTCAGAAATGATACCAAATCAGACCATAAACCAGCAGCAAGGCTCGGGGTGGCTATAAGGGGAGGTTGGAGACCACATTGGGAGGACACCCAGAATATCATTGCGATGATAATTCAATAATCGTTATTCAGTGCAAACTAGTAAACATGAGTCCAACGTTCGTTGGATTCAAATCATATCGTACCTGGGCATATTTCAGAGACGTAGGGTACTTTAAGTTCAGATATTCGTCACTAAATGGTACGTGGCGACACCTTCGACGTCAAGCGCAGCCACGAATGGTAACATTAGAGAATCACATAGCAGTTTTCTATAATATAAAGCTGACTAGATGCTGTGGTGTAGCATTTACTTTTCACACTTACCCTTTTCACGATCATAGCTGTTGAACTCCATGGATAGTCCTTACCCACTTGCTTCTTGAAACTTGCTA
The DNA here is from genome assembly GCA_947361185.1 of Charanyca ferruginea. Taxonomy (NCBI): domain Eukaryota; kingdom Metazoa; phylum Arthropoda; class Insecta; order Lepidoptera; family Noctuidae; genus Charanyca; species Charanyca ferruginea. Next base: position 12,795,262 of record OX376056.1, on the reverse strand, counting down.
AAAACGAAGTTGTTCCAATTATCACGCACCTTGCCAATCTATGTCTCCAAAAAGGAACTTTTCCAGCAAGGTTAAAAAATCCATTATAACACCGGTGTATAAGGGTGGTGATAGAGACGATGTCAACAATTATCGACCTATTTCAGTTTTAACTGCAATTTCAAATATAATAGAAAAATTGATAAATATTCGCCTCTTGCAGTATCTAAATAGATTTGATATTCTGTCACCTTCTCAATTTTGGCTTTAGGCAAAAAAAGTCAACTGAAGATGCTGTTATAGCACTAAGTTCTCTAGTCACCGAACAACTCGATAAGGGAAACAAATGCTTGGCAGCCTTTCTGGATCTAAGAAAAGCCTTTGACACCGTCTCTATTCCCATCCTTTTGCACAAGCTTGAAGCTATTGGAGTTCGTGTAACTTCATTGGCACTTTTTAAAGATTATCTTTCTGGTAGAACACAAAAAGTAAAGCTTGAACAAATTGTTAGTGAGGACGCGGATGTATCTTACGGCGTACCACAAGGTAGTGTACTAGGACCTACGCTGTTCCTAATTTACTTAAATGACCTCTGCAACATGAGGATTAATAACGCCAAAGTATTATCATATGCCGATAATACAGCTGTCGTCTTCACAGGGAAAACATGGGATGATGTAAAAAATTATGCCGAAGAAGGGCTTGCTCTTATAGCTACGTGGTTACAAAAAAATCTGCTCACCCTGAACACTAGCAAAACCAACTTCATTCGTTTCAGTATTTACAATCAGTTTCAACCTGATAAAGAATTTAATATAAAAATCCACACATGCTTAATTACTACAGATAGAGCTTGCTGCAGTTGCCTTACTATCCAACAAGTAACCCAAACAAAATATCTGGGAGTGATTATGGACCAGCGTCTTTCCTGGTATCCTCAACTGGAACACGTCGTGGGTAGAGTACGAAAACTCATATTATGGATATTTAAAGAGCTGAGATATGTTGTACCAAGGAGAATAAATAGAAATTAAAAAAATGATAATCAAGCATTTTAGCGTATTGCATAACTGCGTGGGGTGGAGCAGCGAAATCTCGTTTTCTAGAGTTGGAACGCGCTCAAAGAGCGATATTTAAGGTGATGTACTTTAAAAAAAGAATATTTTCCTCTGACAAGCTTTACGAATTATGTAATCTGCTTTCAGTGAGAAAATTGTATATCCTTTTTATCATCCTTAAAACGCACAAAGATATACCTACCATATGATCCAAAAATACTAGGAAAAAGAAATAAACACTGCATAGTAAACGTTCCTTCAACAAAAACAGAGTTTGCCAGCAGACAATATAAAAAACGGTCAGCTTTTAATAAAATAATATATATTTATGATAAAAAAAAAATATGAATGTAAAAAACGTTAATAATATAGCTACAAAATTTAAATTATAGTGATACAGAGTTACTTTTACAACGTGTGACTTAATGATAAATAATATAGAGTAATGTTATTTGCTTATTTAGTCACACATGTACACTCTAAATCTCTATATCTTTCACACACACACCCACACACAATACACATACGTACACACATATACACATACACACATTCACACGCGCACACACATACACACACGCACACACATACACCCACACCCCAGCACTCTTTCAATTGATCATGTCTTTTTCCGTTTATTTGTTTTTGTTTTGATTTTTATTTTTATATACATACTAGCTGACCCGACAGACGTTGTCCTGTCCTTATCTACCTACTTACCTGCCTATTTACTCCTATCCTACACCTACCCTACACCTACCCTACACCTACCCTACACCTACCCTACACCTACCCTACACCTACCCTACACCTACCCTACACCTACCCTACACCTACCCTACACCTACCCTACACCTACCCTACACCTACCCTACACCTACCCTACACCTACCCTACACCTACCCTACACCTACCCTACACCTACCCTACACCTACCCTACACCTACCCTACACCTACCCTACACCTACCCTACACCTACCCTACACCTACCCTACACCTACCCTACACCTACCGTACACCTACCCTACACCTACCCTACACCTACCCTACACCTACCCTACACCTACCCTACACCTACCCTACACCTACCCTACACCTACCCTACACCTACCCTACACCTACCCTACACCTACCCTACACCTACCCTACACCTACCCTACACCAACCCTACACCTACCATACACCTACCCTACACCTACCCTACACCTACCCTACACCTACCCTACACCTACCCTACACCTACCCTACACCTACCCTACACCTACCCTACACCTACCCTACACCTACCCTACACCTACCCTACACCTACCCTACACCTACCCTACACCTACCCTACACCTACCCTACACCTACCCTACACCTAGCCTACACCTACCCTACACCTACCCTACACCTACCCTACACCTACCCTACACCTACCCTACACCTACCCTACACCTACCCTACACCTACCCTACACCTACCCTACACCTACCCTACACCTACCCTACACCTACCCTACACCTACCCTACACCTACCCTACACCTACCCTACACCTACCCTACACCTACCCTACACCTACCCTACACCTACCCTACACCTACCCTACACCTACCCTACACCTACCCTACACCTACCCTACACCTACCCTACACCTACCCTACACCTACCCTACACCTACCCTACACCTACCCTACACCTACCCTACACCTACCCTACACCTACCCTACACCTACCCTACACCTACCCTACACCTACCCTACACCTACCCTACACCTACCCTACACCTACCCTACACCTACCCTACACCTACCCTACACCTACCCTACACCTACCCTACACCTACCCTACACCTACCCTACACCTACCCTACACCTACCCTACACCTACCCTACACCTACCCTACACCTACCCTACACCTACCCTACACCTACCCTACACCTACCCTACACCTACCCTACACCTACCCTACACCTACCCTACACCTACCCTACACCTACCCTACACCTACCCTACACCTACCCTACACCTACCCTACACCTACCCTACACCTACCCTACACCTACCCTACACCTACCCTACACCTACCCTACACCTACCCTACACCTACCCTACACCTACCCTACACCTACCCTACACCTACCCTACACCTACCCTACACCTACCCTACACCTACCCTACACCTACCCTACACCTACCCTACACCTACCCTACACCTACCCTACACCTACCCTACACCTACCCTACACCTACCCTACACCTACCCTACACCTACCCTACACCTACCCTACACCTACCCTACACCTACCCTACACCTACCCTACACCTACCCTACAAAAGTTTTTTTTTTTTTTTTTTTTCTCTCCGTAAGAACCATCTTCGTACTTCAAGGAATATTATAAAAAAAGAATTATCCAATTTGGACAAGCGGTTAGCAAGTTATGCGCTTACCAACACATTTAGCGATTCATTTTTATATATAAGAAGATTTACACGTTTATAATGTAAGGAAAGAGCGGAGCCTTCAACTACAGGCATTTTCTATGCCTAAATGGAGACTCCTCGACATGTAATTGTAAGCCAAATATGTTATGAAATAAACTTTTTTTTTTTATGGCTGTTGTATTAATACCAAGGTAGGTTCATGATACCTAAACAAGATGGCGACACTTGGTATGTTTAAAGGATAAGTTTCAAGCTTGTGGAAAGAGCTACTAACAGCAGTGCAATACTGTATGCATTACATCAAAGGTGGTGTAACGTTGTATTGTTACTTTACCTGAAAACAATTAAAATCACAACCAAATATCAACAATTAACCTCACAATAACAAATAAATGTCAAATCAAAACCACAGACGTATTATTATTAGGGTCGTCCTAAGTTACTATTAGCTATAGTACTAGTGAAGCCCGCCTAGTTGTTGTATCCGAACGTGTGAAATGAGGAATGTTATCTATGCTAATTACCGTATTTAAGCCACGACGACGAACATGACAGCCCTTTTTTCAAATTCCGGCATCGGCAAAGATAGACAGAGGTACACCTGCTACCCATTGTCGTATTCGCCATTTTATTTTCCTGCCAGCCACTTTTAATTGACTAATATTAGTCAAAAGTATTAAACTCAGTGAATTCGTAACCCCATATTGGGTAAGTGTTGAACAGCTAACTACATATATTTTACATTTCGTGTTCCTACCTTATAGGTTATGTTAGGGCGTGCACCTATGAGAAGGCACGGCTCCCTGTCGTTTCGGGTGACGCAGGTGCTCTCGGGGCATGGTTGCTTCGGGAAGTACCTGTGTTGCATAAACAGGGAGCCGGACGCCCGGTGTCACCACTGCATCGACTGCCGGGAGGACACGGCGCGGCATACGCGGGCGGAATGTGCCGCTTAGGAGGGGCCGCGCCGTGCCCTCGTCTCAGAAGTAGGCAGTGACCTGTCGCTGTCGGCCGTGGTCGAGTCGATGGTCGACAGCGCAGAGTCCTAGGACGCGGTGGTTTCCTTCTGCGAAAGTGTCATGTCGCAGAAAAAGGCTGCGGAAAGGGAGAGGCAGATCTCTACCTCCCACCCGGCCCGCAGCAGGCGCACCGGGCGTCGGCGGAGAGCGGACAACGCCCTCTTCCGGCCCCCCTAAATGGGTCCAGGGGCGGCAGACTCGGGGACGTCTGTCGCCCCCCACATACATCAGGACCCGAGGTGGCGGCGCGTAGTGTTCCACGCGCGCCCCTCTAAGACGTCCGGGGGGGAGTCTAACACCTCACTCCCCCCCCTGACCCGAGAAGTGGCCCGCTGCTGCGGGCCGGCACCAGCCGGGGGTTGCGGAAGTATCGCACCTATGTAATCGTTTAGTTTCTTCTTATTGCAGCTTAATACGTCTTATGCGTTATTTCTAATGCAGATGCAACCAATTTGCTCCTAACTCAGTGCATTTTGTTACACGTAGGTACCTATTTACCACGCGGTTCGAATATGCAAATCATGCCTTGTTTCTTTGTTAAAGTCAAGTCATCCACTGTACATTGTAAACTCCGTACTGATTGTGACAACCACACACACCTTCATTAGCGCACTAGTACATCTCGCTATGCTTACGCTTTGGTGTCACAATCAGCGGAGATGACCTTCGGCCATCTTGTGACATGCTGGACGTTGCATTCCAGGGTCCAAAGTTCCGGCTGAACACCCGGATATTTTCTATAGCCACGGACATCAAGTGCATCCCAACGTTGGGTACCGCACCACCGCTCGTCCACACCGCCGGACAACAAGAGCTGCGCCCCCGGTTCCCTATTTATCCCACGTGGCCGCGTCGAGCTCACTTCGAGTCTGGCATCACCACCTGGCGTCTGCAGCGTGGCACACCGCTGTGATCGTCGTGCCCAAGGCTGAGCCAGGAGAGTACTGTGCAACTCCCAGGGGAGGTTGGAAGGGAATTTAGTGACCGTAAACTTACCCACTCCTTTTCTATAATATATTTTTTATGTTGACCGGTTACGTTGGTTTTTTATTCATCTCCACGTAACCCCTACGTCACAATGGGATAATGTATTGCTACTATTCAGTACCGCACGATAATATTTATTGTAAAAGAAGGTTCTACCAATGGGCTACCAATTTTTTTTTTTTTTCCATTTGATAGGCATACGTTTGACCACTATCTCACCTGATGGGAAGCGACATTGAATGGACATGGGATGGATGGCATTTACCTATACCTTGGCAACTAGTTATTCTAGTTGTTGTTAATCTAAATTAAATTCTTTTATCTTGAAAATTACGTTAAAAAGTGCCTTTTGATGATGATTAGTATACCGCGGATATATCGCGTAGCATTGCGACACTACGGAGCTAAGCTTAACATGTTCCACCAGACACATCAGTTCAGTTGACAGGTCATTCTCTTCACTGACTCTAGGGCTTAGTTACATTCCTCCGTTAAAGTATTCGATTTGAGTCAATTTTTGAATAGGAAATACAGGTACCTGCCTACCTTACAAACATCTGTTCGTCAATCCCTTAACCCGTCCATTCATTCATCCAACATGTTGATAATATTTTTTATGTGGTAATAGAATCCGATCTTACCAATCATAGTTAGAAAAAAATTGTACCTACCTAGACAGTTCTGCTGCTGCTGTCATCATCATCAGCCGGAAGACGTTCACTAATAAAAACCCCAAGAGACGGGGAGTTGCCTTAATCACCACACTTGGCAGGCGTCTTGGGGATCGCAGTGAGGTTGTTAACCCTTTCCCAGTCCCATGAACCACAAACGGTTCAGGTTGATTGTGTGTAAATGTTTTATTTCCAAAAGTATACAGGATTAAATTGCTTTAATAATGCAAGTGTAGGGGGTCTGCCATCGCCAACGTATCCGGGACAGTCCCGTTGATTATCCACAGAGGTAGTAATTACTACGTGTTATGAATTCTGTATATTATGTTTAATTACTCATTATTTAGGAGTAGCATGTGGTTACCACTGATATCGAGTGGTTACCGTTTGACTCGTAACCTACGTCTTAGGTCCGAATTAGGCAATAGTAACCTGCTTGACGAATGCGACAGATATTGTCCAAGATTAAGTAATAATAATAATAATTTATTTATTTCACAAAAACTGGTACAGTCTGTTACAAGGTAGGATGATGACACATAGGAATAAATTACAGGTAAGATAAGTCACAAAAACATAAAACGATCTGATGTCCTAGCTAGGTTACGTAGTAACCTGTGTTAAGGACAATCAGCCCTCATTCCCCGAAATAGGTTAATATTAGACTCAAAGTCAAAGTCAAAGCATTTATTTCAATTAAACCATTTACAGGCACTTTTGAATTGTCAAGGAGGCGGTCAGTTAGTCAGAGAGTTGAAGCTAGTTGCTCGTTCCAAAACGTAGGTAGGTCTCTATGGAGAAGAACGAGCAAGAAACTCCACGGACACTCTTTTAAATAAAGTTTTTACAAAGTCTGGTTACATGATTCTTGTTGCTTCTATATGTGAAAACTATGAAGGTAATCTAACAATACAAAACACAAAAAAGAAGCAAGATAAAGTGGCATCTAATCTAAGGCAGATAAGAGCTGACCAATCTCTACTGACAGCGCCCGTTCACGAACATGTCGCGTGAATCAGCACCATTCAGCTCAACCATTTTGAAGGGAGCCGAATGATCCAACACACGCGCCACCATCAGCGAGACATTTGAGCGAGCATGACAATACTCCCAATCGCCATGTTAATTTTTGTCAAACATCAAGGTACTAATATACTTAGTAAATGGCTCCATGGTATTCACATTTACAAAATTGAAATAATGCTGCTAAATTATACAAAACTAAGGTTTCCAATGTATATTATTTTATCATATGAAGTGTGATATGTTAACAATTTAAAAATATCTATATATAAGAAATAACGATACTCGTTACTCATGTCAATAGAAAAAGGGGTTGGAAACATCCTTTTCTTCCAATTTGGAAATTCCCTAGACTGGCTGTGGAGCAGGACCAGCATTCAGCCAAACATTTTTATCATTGATGTAATCTTCTAACTTATAATATGCTTGTCTACATAGTGTGCGTTTATTACATGTTTTAAATTGTTTTTCATTCAATTGTAGAATATCAAGTGGTATTTTATTATAGCATTTTACACAGTACCCCATAAAAGAAGTATGTACTTTTGACAATCTGAAGCTTGGCTGATCTAATTTGTTCCTATTTCTAGTATAAACATTATGTCTGTCACCTATTTTATTAAAAAGATGAAGATTTTTTCGAACATGCATAATGTTTTCATATATATATTGACAAGGTACCGTCATGATGTTAATCTGTTTAAACAATTCCCTTAGAGATTCGCGTTTGCGGAGATTATAGATTGCCCTGACAGCCCGCTTTTGCAAAATAAAAATAGAATCCATATCTGCAGCCCGTCCCCATAGCAAAATACCGTAAGACATGATACAATGAAAATAGCTAAAATATACTAGCCTAGCGGTATCCACGTCTGTCAAATGCCGGATCTTTCTGACAGCGTAAGCGGCTGAACTTAACCGCCCTGCAAGAGATGTTAAGTGACCCCACTGTAGCTTGGAATCAAGCGTAATCCCTAGGAAAACAGTCCTTTCGACGAATTCAAGTATGTCCTTATTCAATACAACGTTACATTCATTACTCTTAACATTCGGCAAAGCGAATCTTATGCATTTAGTTTTCTTCTCATTTAATACTAAATTATTTACAGTAAACCAATTATGAATTTTAAGCATGGCGTCATTTACGTCGTCAAGGTGCTGTGCCCGTCTATTTACTCTAAAAATCAATGAAGTATCATCAGCAAATAACACCATTTGTGGTTGATTTTTCAGTAAATGAGGTAAATCGTTTATATAAACTAAAAAGAGGAACGGACCCAATATGGAGCCCTGCGGTACCCCCATTTTTACTTTTAAGCCCGATGAATTAACACCATTTATTTGAACTTGCTGCAGTCTATCACTTAAATATGATTTTACTAAGCTAAGCGCTTGTTGACCCAGTTCGTAATGCTCAAGCTTTAAGAGCACCGTTTCGTGATTTACACAATCAAATGCTTTGGAGAGGTCGCAAAAAATGCCAATAGCATCTTGCGAATCCTCCCATGCCTTAAAGATATGCTTAATTATGGTGACACCAGCGTCAGTAGTACAACGCCCTCTGGTGAAACCATACTGTTGGTTATGTAAGATGTTGTTACAATTAAAATGACTGAGCATTTGGTTAAGCATTACTTTTTCAAACACTTTGCTGAAAACCGGCAAAACTGAAACGGGTCTATAATTATTCGTGTCCTTGCAATCGCCGGATTTAAAAAGTGGTATAATCTTGCTGTACTTCATTAAATCCGGGAAAACCCCTTGGTCTACACACAAATTAAAAATGAAAGCTAAATAGGGTGCCACTGTCTCAATAACCGATTTACAAACATTAGTAGACATCCCCCATAAATCTTCAGTAGCCTTTGATCTTGAGTTGTTTAAAAGTCTTTATAACGATTGCAGGGTTTATATGTTTAAATTTAAATTCCGTGGGGCAGGCTGGAACATTCGAACTTAATAAATTAAAAGCAAGTGACGGCGAGGAATCTAAAGTTTCAGTAGTTTTAATAGCAACATTGGTAAAGAATGATGCAAATTCCTGCGCAACTTCTATATTAGTACTTATGAGACCACTGGAAGTCTCCAGAGTGTAGTCAGTATTATGTCTTTTGTTCCTATTTGTTTCATTATTAATAATTTTCCAAACAGTCTTAATTTTATCATCAGCTGATTTTACTTTGTTGCTAATGTATAACGCTTTAGCTGCCTTACAAGCATTTTTAAAAGTTTTAGAATAAATACTTATTATACTTATTAAAAGTGTCAGGCTTAAGGCTTAAGGCCATACAGCTCAAAAAGTCTTTCCCTACTTTTCCTGATGCCTTTAGTTGCCCAGTCACTGAATAAAAACTTAGGGCAAATTGTTTTAGTTTTTTTCTTAAAAATATTCTGAAACTCAGTTTGCACAACTGAGAAGAATTCTTTATATAAAATATTACCATTATTCATACTAAGGTCCTGAACGGGTAACTTACTTATTAAAGTCTTTTTAAATTTATCTAAATTACCAGATGTTATTGGTCTTGACTGTATCTGTATTTTTTGCAAGGGTGTGTTGGACTCAAAAGCAAAGGTTTGACCGCTGTGATCAGACTGTTAGACAAAATATAGAACAGTGAACAATAAAATTAATCTATGTGACTATTTACATTCATGTGTGAATGTGGTGAACGTATGCGTGTTTAAGTTTAAGTTCTAGTCAGATTGATAGATTAGGTTTGATAATTTGTCTATTTGGCGATTCTGTTAAGAGCGCCCTTCCCCATCGAACGAACTTCAACGCGAGCGTGATTGAAAAATTTTTTGTTTCAACAAACACAAAGCTCGGAAACAAACGAGTGAGTGAGAACGCGATAACATCACAGGAAAATTGGCGCGCGGCAATTTCACAAAACTTGTTCCAGGTCATACGTGTTTTTAAAAAAGCCTTACAAGTTTTTGGTAAAAATGTTTGTAATTTAAAATCTCTATTACATTTGCAAGGTTTCTATGAAGTTGTTTTTTTACTTTTTCAATGTACGAGTGCATTATGAACGGCCAAAGTTCAGATAAAATTCTGCAAAAAAGCTGATTTTCGAACTTGTTTACTGAATTTGTTTCTCAAAAAAGTTTATTTTTGGCTTCATACAAACCTAGATTTAAACCACAAGATACCTGTGTGTTAAAAATATTTGGAAAATTATTTGTTATAACGCCGTAATCGCGTATGAGCGTTTGTATGGGAAATATGACGGGATGAGCGCTCTTAAGGTGCCGCGCTCCACAAAAATGTAATATAAAATAGCCATAATTATTTCTGTCAACAAGCATATAGCTACAAGAATAAAGTACCAAGTATTTTGTAAAACTTGATTTATAAGAGTTTCCGTAGAGTTTCTTGCTCGTTCTTCTCCAAAAATACAAACCTACGTTTTGTAACGAGCAACTAGCTTCAACTTTCTAACTAGTAGTCTCCATGACAATTCAAAAGTGCCTGTAAATGGTTTAGTTGAACAAAAGGATCATGGCAGGATTTGTACAAAAAAATAAAGATGTTTAGAGCAGTTGAAGTTCTAATTCTTATACTCTTGGGTACCTAAAGAGTATCTTCAGGCATTTACAATATTTTTAAAACTCTGTAATAAAAATAGATGTTAAAAATAAATAATTTAACTAAAAGCTCGTTATTTCAGGACGAAACGGCTGCTGACAGTAACAGTGACACTGATAGCCACCGTTTCGCAGTTCTTACACTGAAATTGCATCTTTTTAAAGGTAAAAATGTCACAAATAATGGGTTTTTTTCACGAAGTAAGTATATTAGAGGAAATGCCCATAGCACCGGTGCACCGTGTCACGCACTGGTGCAATGACGTCATCAAAGTGGGCGTGGCTTCGGCCATTCGATCTACAGCCGTCTTGTGCACCAGACATTCCGGACATTCCAGTTTTTATAATTTTTTCAATAATTACTCTATTTATAAAAATTATAACATGAAATGGTATGTGCCTAATTGCTAAACCTACATCAATAAAGGTTCTGATGCCACATAAGGCCTCTTATTTCAGCATTGGCATTTACGGCATTGGTATCTGTTAGTAATAATTTCTCAAAGGAAATATTATTGTTACCAACAAGTATCTATATTTAAATAAACATACAAATACATTCCATAGCTACAAGCGAATGTAGATAGTGGTTATTACCTAAGTATTTAGGTTTTCAAGATTAAACAACTTTTTGTGATTACTTGTGCCAAAAATAAAAACCAATTTAATAAAGATGAAGTGTTTAATTATCTATTTTGTTTTAAAATAAAATAAAAGAAAACAGACTTTCTTGCTCTAAACCTCTAGATTAATTTTTCTAAGAAGGATTTTAAACATGTTATAAGGAGGTAAGTAAATCCCTATAGGTACGTTTTTAAATGTTATTTCAAAATCTGCGACCCATGCTACCCCATGTGATAATATAAAAAGGTCCTGAATAAAGAATACACCACAGGAACAGGCGATTAGTATCAAACTCTCAAAGCGAAAAGTGACTTCTATACGGGCGACAGCACCTGTAATAAATTAACAAGCAAACGTGCGGAATTGCAGGATTGTTCGTACTTATTTAAAAAATACCGTTTATCTTTTGGTCTTTATTAAATTAATGTATCTTCTTCCTATCTTTACTTTATATACAGGGATTTTTCACCTTTCCCAAACCTCTTTAACTTCTGAAAGCCGGAATCGACAGTGGCGGTCACTAGAAAAGCGTCGAGGCAATGAAGCTAGACGAGTCCCAGAGAAACATTACAACGGTCTTGGATCACGCAATAAATTTTTTTCACAGTGATGCGTTCAATCAGGTTTACATTTCTACTCAAGTATGCCGCTGCAAACATAACTTAGCTACATAAGGGATTATAGATCCCTCAGACACGCAGTGTGAATGCGGTGCCCATAACCACAGTACTCAAAATATCTACATCTGCACTTTAGAGGACATTAAAAACGCCGTTGATGCTGCGATAAACGTCGCCACCTACGTCCAGTAGTACGTTTTTTGCGCGTTTAACAAAAAGAGAAATAAATAACGATCGAGTCAAAAAGAAGGAGAAGATTGATTTTGTATTTACTATCACTTTTGGCAATTACATAATAATATCTAAAGACACTGCCATTTGCCTGCTGGCTGGACCATTATGCTTAGTTGAATCTCATATCTGTAACGCTGGTTTTTGTTGCCAAGCCAATCATTTCCACTGTTAAAGGACCATCTGCAAAAAACGGCGAAATAATACTTTCTATGATTATGAAACATTTCAGGATTAATAAAATCATACAAAATATTAAATTACCTATATTAAACCACTTCGTGGTAGGTATTCCTGATGACAGCCTGGCTTGTGATATCGCTTCTCTGATAGCTAGAGCTACTGACACTGATAAACACAATGGAGGTTCGCCTACAGCTGAAAATAATGTTAATCAAATACATTAAAACTATACATGTCCTTAGAATATAGCCTCACAATCAATTTTTTTTATTGTTTGAAAAGTTAAAACTAAGTTGACTTGTGCGGCATACAGGTTATGATAAAATTAAACGAAATTACCACAAAAAATGTAATTTACCTTTAGCTCCTTGTATGGCTTCAAAAGTAAAAGAGTTATTTCTAAAATAGACTCTGAAATCTTGAGGAATGTCAGTGTTCATCGGGACTGAGTAGTTCCACGTACGATTAGTTAGCAATTCTCCTGTATTGTTATCGTAAACCAATGTCTCAGAAGTCCAATAGCCAACACCCATAGTGAAAGATCCTTCGACCTAAAATTTTGAATTATACTGGGTAATTTTTTACTTTTTAAAGGCGGATGACATTATTGTTAACCCTCTGCAACTGAGGTGGTAGTATGTCAGACACCGTCAATCATAAAATTCGTTGCCATTTCGCAATATCGCGTGATGTAGCTCTGTCTCGCTCGGTACCTTCCTGTATTGGTCCGCGGCATCGGGCAGTGTGGCGTGAGCGGTCGCGCGATCTACACGTTTGGTGCTACGAGCATTTGGTGTCCCTCAGACGTAAGTACAGCAATAAGATCTGATTCTGATAGACGTTACCTCATAAAGATCGACTGTAGTTACATAGTGTCCAACATTCGTAACCTCAGTAAAAATATGTAAACTGCCATAGTGTCTCTCCTACGTAACCTCAGTTTATTATTTTTCTTGTAATTATATTTATTCTTCAAGTATCATTTTTACTTTTAGATGTCGAATCCAGGGAACATAGATAGCAGACCCTCCAAACGAAGTTTTAATGGAAGACCAAGAAATATAGATACCTACATTGAAGACTGGCTTGAAGATTTAGAAGAAGAAAATAATTTCAGTGATGTTGACGACTCTGTTGAAGACCCTGACTTTATAACTGACGAACGAGTGGAAAATCTTGATAATGGAAACAGGGAATCTCAAGAAGATATTATAAGGGAATCAAATGAAAGTGATGAGAGCGAAGGTAACGACAGTGAAGATGAGGACGAGCGGCCACTAAGCTCATTTTCTACCCAAGAACGAGGACGAGCTGTTTCTAATTATATTGGAAAAAACGGGTTTCTATGGTCGAAAACTGAGATTGGCAGATCAAGTAGAACTCCTGCTCACAACATCCTACACGTTTCTCGACCGACTGAACCACTGATCTTTCAAAGTTTTATGGATCTTTGGTCAAAACTGTTTGATTCCGACATGATTATGATAATAGTCATACACACCAATCAAAAGCTGAGAATGTATCGGGAACAGTTTCGAAACACAGATAGACCTGAGCTCAAAGACACAAATGATAAAGAAATGAGAAGTTTGCTTGGTCTACTCTACTACAGTTCAGTATTTAAATGCAACAATGCAGATGCTAACTATTTGTTTGCAACAGACGGCACAGGACATGAAATTTTTCGCTGTGTCATGTCAAAATATAGATTCTGTACGTTACTGAACTGCCTCAGATTCGACAATGGAGCTGATCGCCAAGAACGCTTGAAGACTGATCCTTTAGCAGCAGTATCTTGTATTTTTGAAAAGTTGGTGACTAACTCCCAGAAAAACTATACTCTTGGTCCAAATACCTGCATTGATGAGATGCTCGTTGCGTTCAGAGGCCGGTGTAAATTTATAATTTACATGCCTAAAAAGCCGGCTAAGTATGGGATAAAGATCATGATTCTTAGTGATGCTGACACGTACTATGCATACAATGCGTATATATACTGTGGGAAAAATTCTGATGGCGTCGGTCTTCCAGATACAGAAAGAAACCTTAGTGTTTCAACTCAGTCGGTTCTAAGATTGGCGAAACCTATAGAAAACACCAATAGAAACATAACAGCCGACAACTGGTTTAGTTCAATCCAACTGATGGAGATATTACGTTCCAAGGGCTTGACATATTTGGGAACTTTGAGAAAGAACAAGCGCGAGGTGCCACCTGAGTTCCAACCCAATAGAAGAAGAGACCTGGGAAGCGCTTTGTATGGGTTCACCAAGGACTACACAATCGTATCCTATGTGCCGAAGATAAATAAGGCTGTGATTTTGGTTTCTTCTTCACACCACGCACCAAATACTGATGAAGCGACCAGTAAACCTACTATGATTGTTGATTACAACCACACCAAGGCCGGAGTCGATGAAATCGATAAGAAATGTTCGATCTATTCAAGCACTCGAAAGACACGTCGCTGGCCAATGGCAATATTTTACAGGATGTTGGATCTAGCTGGTGTGAATGCCTTTGTCTTGTACCAAGTTTGTCCTGGTGCCAAATTGCGGAGAGGAGACTTCTTACTATCCTTAGCAAGAGAGTTAGTACTTCCCAGCGTGAAAGAGCGCGTCTATAATGACAGACTGCCGAGAGAGCTTCGATTGACAATCAGAAGGGTTTTAGGTAAGGATTTGCCTCCCCCTCCTCAACCTCCTCCACAACCTGGACCATCAGCAAGAAGACTATGTAGCATATGCCCCAGCAGATTGAAAAGGCAGACCAGATTCAGCTGTTGTGCTTGTAAAAAAGCTATTTGCTTGCAATGCTCTGCTCAAATTTGTGAAGACTGTAAGTTCTAGATAATAAAATTAGGGTTGACTTTGAGACTGATTTGTGCCTAAACCTATCATAGGATATTGTTGATTTTTTTTTCATAGCTGTTAATTGTAATGTTAAAAATAATTATGTTTGCTCAAAGATAGAATAAGCATTTAGTTTTTTTTTAAGAATATTTTGTACCTGTATGTCACCAAATGTGTAAAATGTTGATCTCATTAAAAGTGATTAGTATTAATCAATGCATTGTTTTATTAATATTGATATTTATTTATATTGAAAGTATAAGAACCATTATAACATATAAAATATGCATATGTATAATAAATCGTCAAAATATAGGCAAATAAGGCTAGTATAGCTGACGTCTGATAGACAACACGTCAGTCAAATGTTAACAATAAAGTCACCTCAGTTGCAGAGGGTTAAAATCTTTTTTTTTTCGCTTTTTAGTGCTTATTTCTGATCACACAAATTAATTACGAAACGGTGACACCAAAAAATTCAGTCATCCCTTAATATTCTACCCTTAGGGGTGGAATAGTTAGAATTGTTATGACTGGTTACAAAGTTCTATGGTTGGTTATTTTAAATCAAGATTATGTTTAGAACATAAAACAACTTGCATGTTCTCAGTGTTAAAGACATCAAGTTGCAATTCAAAAATGGAAACATCACAAACCTGCCCGACATCAATTTCTGGACTGACGCTTTTGCCCACGTCCTCCATGACATCAACTCTTAATATCTCTGACTCACCAGTCAGCACATAAATTTCTACTTCAGATAACGCCACCCCATATAAATTGTACATAGTGTACTGCTCAACATCTGCTAATGAAACGAAACTTTGTGCTTGCAAATCAACATTGGATAAATAAGCTGCAGCTACAATGTCTTCCCAAGTTGCGCTTGGCAACTTGTTTCTTATAGGTTCAAGTCTTTGCAATAGTTTCACACAACATCTGTACACCCCGAGTCCAACGTTCTGTGATCCGATACTTGCAGCCGTTGAAGCACTATTTGGAGCCACTATAGTGTCAGTAGCTTTAACTTTGATTTTATCCATAGGAATCTTTAAATAGTAAGCGCAGATTTGTATGGCTTTTGTATATACCTTGTACCATACCTTGACCCATTTCGAATGCTCCATGAGTGATAACTACAGTCCCATCATCGCCTTGATAAATAGATACGATAACATTTAGAGTTCCTAAGATGTCTGGTTTCCATCTTAAAAATGAGAATCGCAGACCACGTTTCTTCCACCGATTTACTGTGTTGTAATTATTGACAGCTAATCTTCTTTCACAGTATTCTGAGTTTGCTATTAATACGTTAACTGCCGGGTCAAAAACGTTAAAGGTAAAACCTCCACTAGCGTCGGACACACGGTGTCCCCCATGGCGCTTAAAGTGTTAAGGTGTTTAGCATTTCTTCTATAGCACTATATCTCTCCCTTTCAAGATTGTTTATTCGGACTTCGATTGGATCTAGTGATAGTTCGTAGGCAATTTGCTCCATTAAGTGCTCAGTTTGACTGATACTGTCTACTATACCTAACCAAAAGAACATTAAAGTGAACAAGAATCCATATACTAATATCTGCCTGTTAGACGATACAATTGATAGCGTCACTTACCTGGTGATCTAAAAAAACAATTTTTAGCTGCATCAGAGGTACTGTTGTAGAAATTTACTTTCCACTTAGATTTGTCGTAGCAGTTTTCATATGAATTTGCAATTATATACATGTAAATCTGATTGATTGTATAACCATGGTCTTGATAATAATCGTAGTTCATATGTTGTATGGTGCCATGACTGTTGACACCGACCTGAAAAAAGTAAGCACATTTACAACCGGCGTTATCTTCTGTTTTTTACGGCCAATTTGGACAGCTGTATTTTGCCTGGTTCCATTTATACCTTATTCTGATTGTTGTTAATTGGGTTCTCCTCTAAGGTACATTGTACATAAATTAACAATCCATACCTACTCAAACTCAAGTTCATGTACATCTATACGACGGCACAGATTAATACAATCTATTTTATTAATTTAATTTTTTTATTTTATTTTTAAACTTGACAAAATAAAAACAGCAAACCCAAAGTAGGAATTCATTTACAGCACGTTCTAGAAAACTGGACACCAACTTAACACTCCATAAGTAGTAAAAGAAAATGAAAATCTTAATAAAATAACGATAAAAATCTGTAGTCCCATAGTAAATTAATTATTTGATTTTTAAGAGTACTTTTGTTTTTTAAGCATGTTTCCCGTTTTCACAGACATCATGTCATCAATTCAGCCGAAAGACGTCCACTGCTGGACATAATCGCCACGCTTGGCAGGCGGGTTGGCGATCGCAATATGGTTGTTACAAAGACACAGAGAACACTGCTGCCCATTCTCTGGTAAGTGCCTTAGTCACCTAACGACACCCACGGGAAGATATAGGATGGTGCTATTCTTTACGTCCGATACCATACGGAAAATATGGATATAGGACAGATGATATAAGAAGATATAAAACATCATGTAGGTATAAAGGTATTTTAATTAACTTTACTTCAATATTACTAGTGGAAGGAAGTCTCTTCCCAAGTGCTCTGGTAGTAGTAGTCAACGGTTGAAGAAGTCTACATGGTCGATTCAACTTTTGAACAACAAGACCACAAGCGACCGCTGATTGCATATTGCGATCTAGTTTCAAGCCGAAAGAGCCGCCAACGTGTCGAACGGAGACGTCAATGCTGTAACATACATACATGCATTTGATTAAATAGGTATCACCATAAACTAATTTGACGATTCGAGCCGAGACTAGAAGATTGGCTTCAATCTCCACATGCAATAGTATACATGGTGTATAGATGAGTCAAACTAATCTGATAATTTGAATTTATTTAAAAAGGTCGAATCCACATTGCTGCATCACACACTTACCAATTTTGGTCGATATTTAAAGCTCTCGACGTCACAATCTGCACACCATCCGTCCAATGCGAAGTTGTATAAACTTTCATTCCTTCTTCAGTTGGATGAATAACACATACGATATTCTCCATTGGAAGATGAATCTGACCATGCATTTTTTTTTTTTTTTTTTTTTTAATCTTTATTTAAGGGGACTCGGTCAACAATGACGATGTCGCCCCGTAATTCTTATTATACTAGGTACACCTTCTATTTCTTATTCTATACACCTTATCGTATATAAGCTACGGAGTGGAAGAATCACCCAACCGTTGCTGGGAGGTGCTTCCGCTCCGTGAGTGAGACATATATAATGCACACAGCTTCCTGGCCCCCTCCGAAAAAGGAAAGGCCAAGAGACTGCTATATATACCTATATTGTACTGCGTACCTCCAAACACCAGTCGCCGCTGCGCCTCGTTCCGGACACATTCGAGCAAAACATGGTGAACATCATCGATCACGTTACACTCCGAACAATTAGGTGAATCTATTTTGCCCATTAAATGTGCAAATTTATTTGATGGAATGTGTCCGGAACGAAGTCTCAGCAGAGTCACAATGTATTGTCTATGGGCCTCCATCTCCTGGAACCATGGGCAACGAAAAGGTCCTGCCTGTATGGTCTTGTACCATATGCCTTTGGTGCGCGACCTCTCGTCAAATATTCCTGCCACAAGTCTTTACATATCTTTTTAACTGTCTGAACCTGATCTGTGTGTAACGGTAAACAAGTGTATGTGATCCCTTCCGATGAAGCTAATTTTGCTGCCTGATCCGCTTTTTCATTGCCCATGATGCCAATGTGAGACGGAACCCACTGTAGAATTACAGTTTTATTTGTCATACGCAGCTCTAAAATGGTTTTAAGAATAACAAAGGCTATCGGGGAACCTCGAGAGTTCGAGGGTAGCCGAGCCAATTGCAATAAAGCACTCTTGGAGTCGGTTACAACCAAAATATTCTGCCTATCGAGACTTAACGCGTAAGACAGGGCTTCTGAAATGGCTATCAGCTCGCAGTACATTATAGAAATATTCACCGTTATTTTAAGTTTAAGCATATTATTTATCTGAGGGTCGAATACAGCTGCCCCCGCATAGTGCGCATCTTTAGATCCGTCTGTGTAAAGTTGGTAGAACGAACTGTAATTATCGTTTAAGTGTTTGCAAGTTTTCTGTTTTAAATCTAATATATTCGTTGATCTCTTTGGATTGGTTACATTAGGAATATCGTAAAAAATGTTTTTTGTTAAGTCAATACTGGATAGCCATGAATTCAGGGAGAATACACTTAATATGGAACTAGAGTAAATAGGTAAATCTTGAAGTTGTCTATGTGTTATTACTAGTAGCGGAAGCTTTTTGTTTCTCCAGTATTGACCCTCACACAGTTTTGACAATTCACCAATAATGCTTATTGTAACATTGTCTTTTACCGACATAGACTTAAGCCAGAACTTTCCCGCTTAATATCTTCTGCGGATTTGTAGTGGCTGTAAACACAGTTCGTTCTCCATGACATGAATAGGGGTACTCCTAATGAAGCCCCCTACAATCCTCATACATACATTTTGGATTCCGTCCAGCTTATTTAACTGACTGTTAGCATAATTGCCAAATAAAAAACTACAGCAATCTAATCTACTTCGAATCATAGTAATATAAAGACGTCGCAAATGTTTTGGGTAGACACCCCATTTGGATCCCGCTAAAACTTTAAATATATTCAATAATTTGGCGCACTTTTCCCTTACTTCGTTAATATGTCTTTTCCACTTCAAAGATTTGTCCAGCCACATACCTAGATATTTAACATTATCAACCTGTTGAATGCTATGATTGTTAATATTTACAGAAAAAATTGTTCTATTCCTACCCCTGCTGAATAAACATACTTTTGTTTTATTGAAAGATATCTGTAACCCTACTTCTTCTATTAAATGGTGAAATAATTTTAACGAATTTTGAATATCAGTAACTGAGTCCGAAATTTGTTTTCTAGCTACATATAATACAAAATCGTCGGCATATTGTGACACATACACATCAGACATATTATGACAAATCTTTGAAGTGGCAGCATTAAATAATAATGGGAATAACGGGTCGCCTTGTGCAATACCCGTTCCAGTGGTTCTCACTGCTGTGCAACTCCCATTAATTTGAACTGATAGATGCCTGGCATGTAAAAATTCCCATAAGTATCTACACAACAGTGCTCCCACTCCCAACCCATCTAACATTTTTAACAGGGCCATCAGGTTTATATTGTTATAAGCGCTATCAATATCAACAAAACATCCCAATGTGCTAATACCCTTCGAAAATCCTTCCTGGATGCGCGATACCAATCTAGCCAAGTTCTCAGCACAGGACCGCGTTCTCCTAAATCCGGTTGTTTCATGTGAAAAACAGTTATTTCTTTCAAGAAACCATTCAAGCCGACGATTTAAAATTGTGTGTAAGACTTTACAAGGACATGACAACAAAGCAATTGGTCTGATACCTGATACAGATCCAGCGTCACGACCAGGTTTTGGTATGGGCACTATTTTAACCTCTCTCCATTGATTCGGCACAAAGCCCGACTGTAGAAATCGATTGTAAAGTAAAACTAACACTGTCTTTCCTACATCTGGTAAGTGCCGTAGCATGGAGTAAGATATATTATCTCCACCGGGAGCCGTGTCAGTCTGCTTAATACAATTATTAAGCTCCTGGACCAGAATTGGGCTACTCAATTGCTCATTTTCTGATGTGAAAATGGGTGATGGAGGGCTCACGTAATCTGGTGTCAGACTACGTAGTAAATGTTCCGATTGCTCCTGATCCACTGCATTTCTCGTTGTCTTATAACCTTTGAGCCACTTCATTCGTCTGTACACCTCTGCAGCTGACATCGTGTTATCTATACTATCACAGAAACTTCTAAAAGAGTTAAACCTGCTGTTACGTATCAGCCTCTGAGCCGTACTAGTTTTACTTTGAATTTTGTGTAAGTTCTGTGGCGTGGGGTTCTTCCTGAATTCGGCCAATGCCAAACGTCGCTCAGCAACTATGCGTGATAAGTCCTGTCCCCAATATGGTTTAGGCTTAAAATTCTGCTGCCGAATTGGGTTGTCACATATTTTTATTGTGGGTATGCTTTCATCCGCTGCACTATTCAGGATCTCAATAAAATTATCGTATGCCTTTTGGTTATCAATATGTATGTCTAAATCATTTAATTTTCCATTAATAGTCTGTCTATATTTCTTCCAATCTGCCTTTTTATAGTTTCTTTTAATTTTGTGCGTATTTATATTATAGTTAATTTCCGTTTTAATTTTTAGAACAAGGTGATCGCTTCCTAGGTTCTCATTCATAACCTGCCAACTAAATTTCATTGCTAGATCCAGGGATACTACTGTCAAATCAGGAGAGGTACTTTGTAGCACACCATTAACAAGATTAACACGTGTAGAAGTGCCATCGTTAAGGGCGATGTAATTGTTATCGAGTATGGAGTCGAAAAGTTGCATACCTCTTGCGTCCGTCTTAGATGACCAGTTTGAATGGTGTCCATTGAAGTCACCAGCTACAAGTGTTCTTTCTTGCTTCAGAGAAAAGATTTGGTCCCAGTCTCTTTTACTTGTGTATACTGATGACGGGCAATAAATGGTGATAACGCTTTTCAGATGTTCGCAGTTCAATATCTTTATATGTAATAACTGAATACCTCCATTGCTGATATTGGTATTACATCGGCTTGCTCTTATGGACCAATGAGTTAATATGGCGATGCCGCCGTATCCGTCATGACGGTCTTCTCTAAAAATGTTATAGCCGCTTACATGAAAATTGCTTTCAGGCTCAAACCACGTTTCATTAATTATTGCGATGTGCACTTTTTCTTGACTTAGTAAGGCTTCGAATTCAGTAGCTTTAGGCCGAAGGCTTCGAGCATTCCATTGGAGGATATTGATTATTGAGGGTCTGTTAGTTTCTTGATCCATTGTTTAAAGTTACTAAAAATTGGCACTTCTGAAATGTACTTCAGTATAATAGATTTAATCCATTCAAACAGTATACATGCACAGCTATTTATTTTATTCTCCCACGATGTCTCTACGTCCAAAATTTTTTGCTTTATCTGGCTCCATATCCCTCCAATATTTGGTCTTCTGCTTTTTGAGCAGTTCTCACTATTATTTTCTCCTGAATTTTGACTTTGAGAGTCACTATCTGATTCTTGAGAGCTTTCTTCTGACATGTCTTCCCAATTCTGATTTTCACCCCCCCTTACTTTTTTCTTTTTCTTTTTCCTCTTTCTTTTTGTATTCTTTTTATATTGATTATTTTTCACAATGTCTGCGTAGGTACTCTTATTATCAGAGGGGACCGCTGGAGTATGGTCTTCTCTGGACTCGTGTATTTCCTCTCTTATAACCTTTTGGTACGTTTTTCTAGAAGAAGGTTCCATTATAGGATTCTCCGGTGGGACATACATGGTAAGGGCCCGTTTATAGGTACAGTTAAATTCTGTCATCAGGTCCCTGATTTTTTTCTCCTTAATATATACAGGACACTTCTTTGCTAACGTCATGTGCTTACCCGAACAATTATTACACTTGTAATTTACCGTATCGCAGTTCGGATGACCCCGGCCACACTTTGGACATATTACCTTATTAGATGGGCATAATTTAATTGTATGACCAAATCGCCAACACCGTGCGCACTGGGTTACTGGATATTTATAGGGGGTGACTTCTGCTCTTGTATTAAATATGTATATATAGGAGGGCAACAGCGACCCTATGAAACATATCCGAACTGACTCCGATGGCTCCCATCTCGCATCTATACTACTTCTGCGTTTTAGTCTTTTCACTCCTATAATCTGAGTTTCGCTCTCCAACCCCTCCACTATCTCTTCTTCAGATAAATCCAGGTCAATATATTTCACCACCCCATAAGACTGAATTGTATCCAAAGTCCGTTGACATTTATAGCCCTCGTTCTTAAAATACTGAGAATTAATCAATCGATCACAACTATCTTCATTATTAAATACAATCAGTACTTTATGAGGGTTAACGTATTTAATTCGTGTGATATCACCAATGTCCTCAGATTTTAAAATTTTTGCCAGTTTAAATTGTTTCGGAAGTGCACTTGTCGACGTAACGCATACTTCGATTCTGTCCTCTGCTATTCTGATGGTCTCATCTATCTCACTCCCTCTAGCAAACCTTTTACCTTTTCTGTTGACTGTTGTCCAAATCTCGTCCTGACTTAATTCTCGGTTCCTCTTATTGTTTGGTATATCTGTCCCAGCATGTAGTTGAGACATATTTAATTGACGGCTATCTACCTCCGAATTATCTCTCGCTTGATTTAAGTCTTCCCTACTACTTGTCATCTCACTGTTTTCCCTAGTCATACTACTCACATTGTCACGATCGTTAAGCTCTGTATCATCGAACTCGTCGCTAGCCATTATTAACTAACATAGTAATGAGTTAAATGAGTACTAATGATAACAGTCGGGCCGGAGTCGGGTGTTTCAAACCGGTTTGGCGTCTAGCGAACGACGCGTCCAGCGATACAAGGCGCCCGCGCGCAACTGAACCATGCATTGTGTATCCTGTTTTGATCACTTTAATAACATCAGTACCCACATCAGTAGCATCTATTGTATCATATAAATAAACTCTGTTAGGATCTTTAATAGCTTCTTTTATATCCGTTACTGGTTTAGTAACATTCGTGTATTCAACTTCAACCATTTTTGCAGCCTTTTCGGCAATAGCATGTGTTTCTGCAACGATGAGTCCATACGGCTGGCTAAAGTACTTGACCTTCCCCTTGCAAAATACTTCTTCATCCACAAGAAACTTTTTGCCATCAGTTGGCATAAAAGAATTTCTTCCTGGTAAGTCTACTGCAGTGTAAAATGCTATTACACCGGCTTAGCTCTGTATTTAAATGATAAACAAAAATAGTTTTAATAAAAGAATGTACCAATCTGTAAAACCGCATTCATCGTTTCATTTACCAGGGCTTTTTTTGGGTTAATAGATACAATATCACCGACTGCAACAGTGGACAGCGTAAATGCTACAAAAACCTCGTACGGTTGTACCGGCAAATCATCTGAATAAAATGCTTCTCCTGCACATTGAATCTGAAAACAAAATGTTTTAGATTTTTTTTATGTGATACAAAATTTCAATTTATATCTATAATGCCTGTAAGTTGTCCAGCATCGTCGACAAAGGCTTCTCTTTTCCTTTTCACAAACTTCTGTTCTCTTCTAATGTGGGCCAGTCTTCAGTAAGAGTCAACCTTGTCCCTACATCTTAGCCTTTGCACAGGTTTTAAGTATTACAGCTCATCTGACATATCAGACCTAATGCTATTAAGCTTTGCAGTTTTTTGGGTTACATCCGTAACTCTGGTTTTCAACCGATAACTAAAAGAAGCAAGTTCTCAATTCGACTGTATGTTTTGTATATTTGTTACATGATTTCTCCGGCAAATGTACATCGATTTTGGTTTTTTTTTTATGGATAGGGGTGGTCCCATATAAATTTTATCGAAATTGTTTCAGCACTTTTTGAAAAAATCAACAAATACCCAAAAGTTTT
Source organism: Charanyca ferruginea (assembly GCA_947361185.1). Taxonomy (NCBI): domain Eukaryota; kingdom Metazoa; phylum Arthropoda; class Insecta; order Lepidoptera; family Noctuidae; genus Charanyca; species Charanyca ferruginea. The sequence continues at coordinate 12,770,407 of OX376056.1, read as the reverse complement.
ACATAGACGACGTTTTAATTTCTTCAATCTTTGGAGTATGTAGTTACTTTCAATCTCTGTTTTAACTGTGATGCCGTTTCTTAATGGAATTGAATGAGACGGAGGTACTGAAAAGCGGGAAATAAAAAGCTTTTTTACAAAAAAGACAACCGCCTTCAAAAACTGAAAAGGGAAAAATTACTTTAGCACAGAACACACATGACTTTAGTTTCGTAAGTCGGTGGCAATACACACATACATTGTCTTTTCAGAATTCAGTAATCCGAAATCCACACGTCTAAGGTATTGCGATTAAAATTACTCATAACTATTATTCTAAAACTAATTTAACATCATACCAATGCTTCAACTTTCTGTACAGGTTGATTGAGAGGGTAAGTTGAGGGATCCGTTACAAAACACTGGCTTGCTCTAGAAACTGGCCGTGTTTCATGAAGTTTGATAGCCCCGGATTTGTAGCGACTATGAAGAATGTTCTCAGGACACAAAGATAGCAAACCCTGAAAAGTAATATCAATGTTGAATCAATTTTGTATTTATTTTGCCTAATTGATAATTTATAATTATTATTTCATCTTTTTTGTTCACTAGAAATTACATAACAGATTCGAACAAATATGGCACAGTGCAACAAACAATCTTATCAAATTTGGTTTTCTTCATAGATTTTCTATTATTTAAATGAATGTTATTGTCACATGCAAAAGATCTTCACGATTATGACATCACACAACTCAATCGTTTTACCTTATAGAACAATCGAAGAGCTAACACCCGTCTAAACCCAACACTTGGTTCTGGTAGATTTTCTATTACCACTAGTTCATCTTCCATAACGCCCAGGGCTGTTTGAAGAGTTTCATTAGTGAACAGTTCCTTTCCAACCAAGTATTGTTCTGTTCTGTAAGCTCTGGTGAATGATGGAGACAGACCTCCGAAGACTATTCTTGAAGTCAGAACTGTACCGTTTGTGGACAGTTGGTATAAAAAGCCAGCATTTACTATCGCGTGAGCGCTTGTACTTCTTGGCATTACCTGAATGAGACAGAGTGTTATTACGAATTGTTACTGTATATACTCGTACATAATACGTTTAACTTATTATGGTTGGTATTTATATTTTTTCAGTCTTGCCTTGAAAGTTTCTATTTTATGCTCAGTACTCAGAGGAGGTAGCATTACGTTCAAGATGAGTACTCCTCTCATGTTGGTCTGCAAAAACTCTTGCATCGTCACAATTTGCATTTTAGAATTATAGCTAACTGAAATCAAACACAAATTTCTCAGATTGTAAAGTTACGTTATCACTATATTCTATTTATTTACAGCAAACAATTAAATCTAAGCAGTAAAATATTTACGTACTTAAAGTCAACTGGGCGCCAACAGTTTCTAGTAAGAGATAGATGTCGGATGGGAAAAAGTTGTGCTTATGTTTGATCATCAAGTTGCCGGCTATAGTTCCTACCTGAAAATTAACATCACAATTTATTGACACAAAAAAGCAATATCAAACAATTTGACAGTCGTAGTTTCTCATAGTTTTATGTTGTGGTACTGGCACTCGTTGTCATAGTTTACAAGAGAAATCACTTAACCTCTCAGCCGCGGCGCCTCTGTTAGCGAAATTATCGGAAACGCCGGTGTATTCGCAAGGACTTTTTGATTTTTGGGCAGGCCTTCGAAAAATCGCAGATTTCGTCAACACATAGCCAGTTACACGGTATGTACTATACCATCCTGGCTTCGTTATTAGATTACCTAACTACTTATACATTCAATTTGCAAATATAACTGACCTCATCTCGCAGTGATGCGTTAAGTTTTCATTTTGATCATTTTTACTCACATAACCTGCTAACTTTCTCACATTATATGTAATTTACACACACATTCACCAAAAAAAACACTTCATAACGATAACACAATATGCGTAGGTAATAATAACACAACACATTCCACTTTGAAACAATAACTAAACCATAAAAACTAAATATTTACGTAAATAGACAATGGCGGTAATTGGCGAGGCTGCGCGCGCGCCCGTCGCGTCGGTAGTGTACCGACGCGCCGGCGCAGGTACCGTCAGCGACAAAAACAACGAACGAAATTTTTGTGTTATAATTTTCAACCTACGATTCTTTGTTTTTATTTCATTCCGTTTATTTTATTAGTTTATTTTAGATAACATAATAATAATGTTTGTGTTCTAATAAAATAGTAATGATCTGTTCAATAAAATATCGGAGATATTTTTGTTTGTTTCTAAGTATCTCAATTGTTATTATTATTTCGATATATTTCTTTGAAAAACAAGAGTCATCATTATTTCGTACTTTTTTGTTTTAGTTACTATACAATTATGGTGGATAAATTATACATTACGTAAATTATTATTCTATCTATCGTTCCATAAACCTAAATCCATCTACCAACCCACCCTTTATTTTTCATAGACAGGAGACCCGAGTCCTAGGAGAGGGAACATAATAGTCCGATTGTGCCTAACAAATAGGGACCTACTACGTATGTGGAAGTAATTATTGTGTTTATTCATCATGATAAAGTATGCCTGTTTTCTGTATTTAGTCATGTATCATTATTACTTGGTTTTAAGTATGGTTTACCATTCAAGTGAAAGCTCTTACTACCTTCAGTCCTCCTGCGTTGCTGTAAATGGCCCCATATACTTACGGATAGTTAGGTATCCCAATTCTATGTAGAAGAGAGAGCTTGGAAAAGTTTAAATAAAATACATTTTATAATAGTAATAATTCATTTATTTATTTTGACTACATCGGTCCAATTGTTAGTAAAAAACAAAACTTAATCTACGGGTAAGTAACATATCCAGAACAACACTCAAAAGACCAATACAAAAAGAACGACAAAGTTGCCCTTGTCGGAATCAGAATCAGAAGGTATTTATTTGTAATTAATGTAGGTAACAAAATATGGTATTGTTGGCGTAACAAACTGATCATGTATATAAAAAGGAAAAATAAATGTAGTGAAATGAAATGTCTCAGGAATACATTAACAAAACTCGTAAGCGTCACAAGCAATGGAAACAAGAAAAACAATACAATAATAAAATAATTAAAATAAGTCACACTAAGTAATATTTATTTATTATTTATTTATTTCATAACTAAGAGACTAAAATAGTAAATAGTTAATATGTCACTAAGAGACTAAAACTCCCAACTGACGGCGGCGTTCACGGAGATGACGCTTGGATTAGCATCATTTAGGTCAACCATTTTGAAGGGAGCTAAGCGCAGATCCTCTACCCGACGTTAGACATGCCAGAGGTCCTCGTTCGGCATGTCATGTCCATTGCCTCCACCCGCTCGACTACATCGAAACTGCAAACAAATACAATATTATAAAAATATAACCTAAATACACGTGTAACACGTTGTGCACGTATAACACATACCAAAAAATTACTCGATAAAGGAGAACTAACTTACCAAAGTGGTACGGTCGGCTTAAATTGGACACGTCGGAGGTGACCACCGGGGGTCTGCGCTACTGGAACAGTTCTGCCCTGAACATAGAGTGACCCTCCCGGGGTCGTGCGGGGCCGTTTGGACGGGATGGACATGAACGGGGCGGCAGCTAAAAATATAAGAAATACAAATTACTTTACTGAAATCATAACAAAAATAGTAATAAGCTATACAGTAAATACTTACGGTGGCGGTGGGGATGAGGAAGGCTCCGGTTTCGGGGCGCTCTGAAATAAACCCCATCATTAGGGCTCGATGAGCGGCGCTCTGTCTGGGACGCCCCCTTTCGGACGGAGAGGGGGTCACGCTTCGCGACCTCGAGGCCGAAAGCCTAGCCATGCTGAAAATATAAAACTATAATTTACTAAAGTAGGTAATAGTCTACCTGTAAATACCTACCATGATTTATAAAAACATTTATTTTATTTCAGTACCACCTTTTTTGAAGTCGGTAAAAAAACTCGACATTTATTATTCTTAGACATGACATAAAAAAACTACATGAAATAATAAAAATCCAAATAACACTAAAATTTACCTAATAAATATAATCGGAAAAAAATTTGTTGCTGATAGTACAATAGTAGTGTATAGTACCTACAATATTTACAACTGTTATGGCGGGCGGGAATTTTACTATTGGAAATACGATTACGATGATAATACGCAATAATGTCAGTAGCTATTAGCCAAATCATGTTCGTAGATCAATAATCTAACAACTTATGTGTATTTCAAACAATATATAAGAATATTTATTATAAAAACATTACGAAATACGGAGGCCATCACGATCAAAATGAGTACATTACAAAAGTTTCGTGACTTTTCCTCAACATATTTTAAACTTTTCGATAAACTATCACTCAATACTAAATCTATACATATTTCTCAGTAATTCTGTATAAAATTCTCATAAGATTACTCACCGTTTCCTTCTTGAAATCATTTTTCATTACGCACAACAAACACTCACGGCGAACGTAAAATTGCCAATATGGCCGTCATTGTGTCGCACAGAACCACAGTGATTTGTTTCTTTTTTTTTATTCGTTTTGTTGGTGCTCCTGTTCAAATGTTACCAAAAACGGTCAAGTATGAATCGATTTATCGAATGATACAGCCAAATCGTGTTGCAAGTGCCAATAAATAGAAAATATTACCGTCCAATGACAACCGTGACTTTTGACACTTCTTATTATCCAATGGTGTAATGGTGACGTTTCGAGCCATTTTTCTTATGATCCAATGGTGTAATGGCGACGTTTGAGAAGTTAAAGCAAGAGTACTTCGCTGCAAAGTATATACTAGCTTCTGCCCGCGACTTCGTCTGCCTGAATGTCGGTTATCACGGATGCAGACGAAGTCGGCGGATTAAAAGGAAGTCTATGTCCTTCCCCAGATGTTAAGCTACTACCATACCAAATTTCATTAAAATCAACTCAGCCGTCTCATTGTGAAAGCGTAACAGACAGAGTTACTTTCGCATTTATAATATTAGTATGGAAGTATGGATATTAGTAAAATTAGTAAATTAGTAATTAGTATAAATAGTATATTAGTATTATTATAATTAGTTTATTAGTATGGAAGTATGGATTGAATGAATTGCATACTGCAGGGTATACTTTAAACACTAGTTAGCTGAATTTAATAGGGAACTCGGCGAAGAGGGCGCCACTAGCACATTCCGTAAACCATAACCTCGTATTCTTGTTATATTATGTTATTAATTGTAATAACTAGGTATTTTACGCTCGCTCGGGTCGATGCGAACGGACGCGTTCACTATTTCTCGTAAAAATATTAAAGTCATATTTTCATCTTCCATTGAATATTAAACCCTATTGCTTAGAACTTATAAGTTAAAGTTCACGCGCAGTTAGCGGATTGTGACGTACCGCATTCCTGTCTTATCGCGACCACAGACATCTAAATAGATAGACAGTAAGATGTCTGAATCACCAAACGCTCGTGCGAGTTCGGTTCCAGATCTCTCTGTGGATAAAACAGCCGAAGAGTCAAGGGTGAATGTTACTCGTCGCAAACGTGGACATAACGACGAATTTACACAAGCCTTCGAAGGTTTCACCAATAAAATAATAACGACACTAAATGAATGGAAAATGGATTTCGGGCAAGATATATCACAAAGTCTCACTGAAAAACTTGAATGAAAATACACAAAAAATGAAATCGGAAATTACCAGTATCAAAAACGAATTTTCGGAATTAAAAAAAACTGTTCAGAAGTTAGAAAGCAAACAAGCTGAAGCAGACGAGGAAATCACATCGCTTAGAAAGTCAATGCAACATCACAGCGATGAATATGAAATTAAGGACCTATATCAATTGAAAAAAGAACTTGAAGAAGTTAAGGTACAAAACAGAAAATTGAGAATAGACATGAATGCAAGTGAACAAAGGGACCGGCTATACAATATTGAAATCGTTGGTATACCTGAACTTAGCAATGAAAACCTAAATGAAATTGTTTTAAAGATTGCTAAACACACTGAAATTGACATAAAAAATGATGATATCCTTCAAGTAAACAGAGTGACTGCAAAGTCTAAAATTCAAGGTAGGCCAAGAAATATAGTAGCCAAATTACGTACCCGTCCACTCAAGGACAATATTATTTCTCAAGCACGTAAACGCCGATATTCAGGGCGATATTATCCCAGTTTATATAAACGAACATCTAACGTTGTTCAACAAGAATCTCCTAAAAAAGACCAAAGAAGTGGCTAATATTAAAGAATACCAGTTTGTTTGGATAAAAAACTGCAGGATTCACGTAAGAAAAGCGGTAACAATGCCAGCTATCTTCATTTTGGACGAGGAAGATCTAAGAAAAATCGGCTAAGTCATAATTTCTTATCATTCATGAGGTTTATTTTTAATTACTTTTTGTTTCATTCTTGTGTGCTAAGTTATAATATATCTTTTACGGATAATTTGGTTGGTTTGGAACGGAGCGGAGTTAATTATTTGATCTTTGCATTTGCCGAGTCTAAGTTTACTGAGATCTATGTACAGTGTTTTTTGTTCGAGCATTGTGTGGCTACTGGCGAGTGTGTAGACGACATGCGCGTCGATTTGGTGCGATACATTATGTGCACATTACATCTACCTATTCTGGTGCAATGTCTTAGATACTGCGAAAGCGGAACACTGTTTTTGCAGATAATCTATAGATATAATTTTAATTATAAGTGTAATGATGTGTCGTTTAAAAAGACAAAACAAGAAAATATCAACTCAAGTGTAACATATTATACCTCCGATAAATATGTTCAGTTATTTAATAATAGTAGGTTAATAATTTATTTTAATATTATAGTACATAATTTTAGTTACACAACACGAAGATTAGTTACGCAATTTCGTATTGCACCTTTAAGTAGCGCATGCACTATACATGTTGTTATTCTAATGTACGTTTACAATTCATTAGCAATATACCCACATTGCAGTATAATTATTTCTTATCTGATAGCATACACATACATTTATATTTTTCGTACTAAGTTACAAACAAATCGGGTTATTCATAATAGCATAAATCATAGTGCAGTTAATCCTTTCATTCTGGTTGTGTCGTTGCAAGCGACTATTAACTGCCGCCAATATACTCACGTGTTACTAAATGTGCTAATACTAATTATCGTTCAGTGTCCCTTGCGTATAAGATTATCAAATATGTTTTTAGTTAAATACTTACCACAATGCAGCCCCCTAAATTAAATATATATTACCAAAATTGTCGCGGTCTTAGAACTAAAACAACGCAATTCCGTCAAAACATTTTATGTAACAGTTATGATTTAATTATCATAACAGAAACCTGGTTACATAGCGGAATTTTTGATAGCGAATTGTGTGATAATAGGTACGACGTATTCCGTAAGGACCGCGACTTGGCCGCCACTGGCAAATCGTCGGGTGGCGGTGTGATGATACTCTCGCGACATGAGCTGGGTGCGTGGTGCATTGAGTGCGTGCCTAATAACATCGGTACGGAATTGTTAACCATAATAATACCGGCCCGCGCGCTGTCGGCATCAACTGATTTATATGTGAGTGTTGTTTATGTACCGCCGGATGTTCATAGGATAGCCTCAGATATAGATTACGTTTTGCAATGTATTTCTAATTCATTTTCACACAACACAAAAAATAATAACTATTTACTGATAGGCGATTTTAATCTTCCGTGTATAAAATGGAATGTGAGTGGGCCAACTTTTTTAAAACAAGGTGCCGTCGAGGTACAAAATGCAGCTTTGCGTTTGGTGAATGATCTGGGTTTTTTGGGAATAACGCAACACAATACAATTTTTAATAGTAAAGGACATACACTTGACTTAACGTTTTCTAACTTGATATTACATATAAACGAGTGCCTACAACCGCTCACGAAAACTGACACACATCATCCAGTGTTAACCATAGAAATCTCCGACCTTGAAATTTCCCCACTACGCGAGTTATCTGTACCTAGACGTAATTATCGTAAAACCGACTATAGCGCATTAAATAATTACTTTGCTAGTATGAACTGGCAATCAACTTTAGATATAACACCAATAGAAAGCGCTGTCCACAAATTTTATGATGCTATACAAACAGGAATTGATAAACACGTTCCTTTTAACCGACGGGTAGGTACTCGTAAATATCCCATTTGGTATAGCAACTCACTTATAAAAATTATTAAAGAAAAAAGTAAGGCACACTCACGTTGGAAACGCTTTGGTAACCTGCTAGATTACGATGAATTTGCAATGTTGCGGGATAGGCAGCGCTATGTTCAAGAACTCTGTTATAATAAATACTTGCATGAGACTGAAGTTAATCTCAAAAATAATCCTAGAATGTTTTGGACCTACATAAAAAATTTACGTGGAGGATCCAATTATCCAAAAATGTTAACCCGCAACATTGTAAACTATACAGGTGGAGAAAAAATTTGCGAAGCATTCAGTGACTTCTTCCATGACGTTTTTGGTGAACCTTCTGACTATAATCTTGCTAGTTCACTAAACACAGAAATTGATGATTGTGTTGACATAATATCTGATTTACAATTTACGCCATCATCCGTAGAGAAGTCACTGAGTTCTTTATGTGTTGATAAGGGTCCAGGTTGTGACGGAATACCCCCACTGTTTTGGAAAAGTTGCGCAAAGTCTTTAGCACATCCAATTTGTTTCATATTTAATCTTTCTTTAAGAGAAGGTACTTTTCCAAATGAATGGAAGAAAGCATTTATAGTACCCATACATAAAAAGGGCTCGCGAATAAAAATAGAAAATTACAGAGGCATCTCTATTCTTAACACGTTAGGTAAAGTATTCGAAAAGCTTGTTTACAATGCTATCTATCCATACATCCTAAGAGGTTTATCTTATAAACAGCACGGTTTTTTGAAAAAACGTTCGACTATATCTAATTTGGCTTGTTTCTCAAACTTTATTCTTGAAAACACAGATAATGGCGGACAGGTTGATGTGATCTACACAGATTTTGAAAAAGCTTTCGATCGTGTGGATCACGTCATCCTGCTCAACAAATTGTACAGATTGGGTATACGCGGCGATCTTCTACGTTGGGTGCAATCAGACTTATTTAAAAGGTCACAAGCCGTAGTATTAGGAGGTTATCGTTCTAACTTCGTTGAGATCCCTAGCGGTGTTCCACAAGGGTCCCATTTAGGACCCCTTTTTTATAATGCATACTTATTCGATATCACAGACTCTTTTAAACATTCTGAACATTTAATGTACGCTGACGATAAAAAAATATTTTACGCTATAAGATCACTTGATGACTGTATATCTCTCCAAAAAGACCTTGATAATTTACATAACTATTACACAAAAAATAAAATTACAGTAAACGTCACGAAATGTCAATGCATCAGTTACACGCGAAAAAAAAAGCCTACAACTTACTCGTACCAATTTAATGGAATAATAATTAATAAAGTCGAGACGGTTCGTGATTTAGGAGTTACGTTTGATAAAAAATTGACATTCTCAAATCATATAGATCTTGTTACTACCAAAGCTTACAAAAACTTAGGATTCGTTCTTAGATCCTGCAAGGTATTTAAAAATATTGAAGCCCTTAAAACTGTATATTTTGCGTATGTTCGCAGCGTCCTTGAGTATGCATGTACAATCTGGTCACCTCAATATATTTTATATAAAAATCAAATAGAACGGATACAAAGAAAATTTATAAACCACCTCAACTATCGCCTTCGCAAACCTCCAATGTCCTACGAAAATGGCTGTCGGGCATATGGTCTGCTCACACTCGATGAACGTAAAGTGTTGGATATGAGCTTACTTTACGACATTATTAATGGCAGACTGGACTGTCCGGATTTGGTTGCACAGATCATATTTAACGCTCCCTTACGACGCACTCGTCATACACCAATGTTACACGTGCCTAGGCATGCAACTAACTACGCTCAAAATTGTGTACTAACTCGCATTGCTCGAACTTATAACAGTAATTTCTCTCATATTGATTTATTTAACTGTACAAAACCTAGTTTTAAAGCTCAGCTTAAAAATATAATTTTGAAAGACAAATAGCAAGCAACTACGCTCTGTTCATCATCATCATCAATCATTATCATTCATTATTCATGTCATCACTACGCTCAATTCATTAATTAGTCTATTTTTACATGTATATTTCACCAACTTAAATTCCTAAATTTTAATATCATCAACATACTGTCTGAAGTCCGTTCGCATGGTTTACAAGTAGGATATTATTGGGCATTCTATCCCACCTTCGTTCCTTCAGCTCCGCCTCCGTCACTCACGGTGTGGTAGAATGCCCAATAATATCCGACGGAGTGGGCGCCGTTCAACAATTCCGTTTTATTACATATCGTTCCTACGTCTCACTTCGACTGAATTTGCGTTTGCGTTAATACTGGTTTGGCGCCTATTCCACACGATAAAAAAAAAAAAAATTAAAAAAAATTACATTTACGGTTAAAGGGGCTGAGCACATTATTATTACTTACCGATGGCTTACCTCGATCATGTACTGCAGATTCTCGAATTGAACACAAAATCACTACTAACTTTAGTTAACAAGTTTCACACTTAACCACCACTTCACAGTCAGTTTGACACATATTTCGTTTACTAATGGGACTTTACGAATATCGGTGGAATAGAATGCCCAATAATATAAATGAAATACGCAGGTTCGACGTCTATTCCACGCGATGAAACGGAAGGTGGAGTATGACAATGCCCAATAATATCCTAGAGTAGACGCAGTGAAAGAAAACAACTTTTATAAATAATTGTTCGCCGTAATTTAACACCACATTCGATTCTTACTATTGTAGTAAGAAGGTTGTATTTCATATCACAGATTTAAATACATTTCAACCAAGTTAACTACAATGCATAGCTCAGAGAAATCTGATATTAAAGATATTTGTAAACTTATTATGAGGAATTCTAGCGGTGAGATTATATTTATTCAAGATTTGCAAACTGGACAGAAAAATACAGATAACGGTTCATCAAAATACCAGGACTCGTATACAGCCCAAACCGAAGATTTGTTCTACCAGCAGATGCTTGATTGGTTAAAATCAAACAATCGCTATCTTATATTGAAGGACAGCTATGGTGAGAGTCGTACATTTGCTCGAGTTACCGACAATGAGTTATAAATGTCAATGTAATACGTTAATTTACTCATTATTAATAAAACCGCTTTAACAGTCGTCATGAAATTTGTAAAACAACCACAATCGTTACATGTAAACGAACTTTGTGTTCACTCTCAGGAGACTGGTTTTCGCCATGGAAAATTATTACCTAAAACGGTACGATGCATCATTTGCGGACCATCAAATTGTGGAAAAACTAATTTATTAATTGGTCTCCTTATACACGAGAATGGTTTAAGGTTTCAAAATATTTATGTTTATTCAAAAACCTTGCAACAACCCAAGTACGTATTTTTAGAAAAAGTTTTGCAACGGGTACCAGGCACGTCATTTCAGAAATATCATGAAAATGAGCAAGTACTAAGTGTTCAGGACGCAAAACCGAATTCTGTGATTGTATTTGACGATGTTGCTTGTGAACATCAAAGTAGCATGCGGGATTATTTTGCAATGGGAAGACACAAGTTCATCGATTGTTTTTACCTAAATCAGACATATAGTAAAATTCCTAAGCAGTTAGTAAGAGACAACGCGAACCTAATCGTACTTTTTAAGCAAAATGAAAGAAATATGAGACATGTTTACGATGAACATGTCAACACTGATATGACTTGGATTGAATTCCGTGAAATGTGTTCAAAAATATGGAGTGTACCTTTCAATTATGTTGTAATTAATAAAGATTGTTCCAAAAACAAAGGATGTTATAGAAGTAAATTTGATACGTTTGTAGTTTTTGACTAAGAACACGAACACATATATAAGAGCTTTACCTGTGCGACATTATTATTCTTCTGGTGACGCTAAACCAATTACGATCTATTTTGCCAATATGGAAAAATCATTGAAAAAACAAATTGTTGATGCGACAGAAGCTGTAAAGAAAAAAGTAAGGAAAATGAGAGATGCGGACCTTGACAACAAACAAGCACTGGAATCTGTTTTCAAGCCTGTCATAGAACCCCTCAACCTAATTGCTAACGCCAATAAGCAAGCTCCTCCCTTGCGTACTAATGAAGATTTTGTTGAAGTTCCGTTTACTGACGAAACTTCACAGAAAGAAAGAACTGGTAGCGTTGGTAGCAATAATGACAATGAAGATGAATCCGATATCAGCAGTGACTCTTCTTATCAATCAATAGTTGAAAGCAAACAAGGTTGTGATACGTCATCCTGATCAGTATCTTCAGAAGCGTTGGCAGACATTCCATTCGGTGTTAGAGCAGAACGCGGGAAATTGATGTTAGGTTCTGCTTGTATATTGATCAACGATCAGTACATTGCCGTGGCTGGACGTAAATACCGAAATACACCTGGTTTAAAACAGTTGCTGCTTAAGAAAGACGTAGACTTAAGCGTGGTTACAGAAAGCGATATGAAACATTATAAGTCGATGCTACTTGATACAAATGCACATCGTCGAGACTTCGAGCCAAATAAGCCGATAAAAAGTAATAAAGGGCAAAAATATTTGCAAGTTATTAAGCCTCTTTTTAAACTGAACACTGCAGTTCAGGGAAAGGGTTTGCCATTAACAAAAAAGTGGAGAAAAAATGTAGATTTAGTGTATTGGGATGACCCCAATGAACTAGTGGAAAGATTGAAATTATTAATTGCGTCTAGAGATGCTGGTAACACAGGATTAGACAATGAAATTATATCTATTATTGAAGAATTGCGTGAAAGTAAAGTTATAAATAAATAAATGTTGTAAACTTTCCAGTGTTCATTTTATTATCAGACTTTCAATATAGTACACCTTCAATATGAATGTAGATAAATTCGGTCATTATATTCATAAAAGAATGCGTTTATCAGAACTGCTTGAGTTTAATGAAAACGCATTGAAGAAGTCGGAAAAAGGAGATTTTGATTTAAAAGCATCCAGATTGAGAGGAATTACATCTCCCATAGAAGCAGACGATGCAGTGAATAAGTCTTATGTAGATCAGTTGAATGCTAATACGATAAAAGAATTCAATAAACTGATTGGTTCATTGCGTTCTCAAATTATAAAAGAGACACAGCATACAATTCAGGTTACTTTAAAAGCAAAAATACCTGAGGTTTTAACTCATTTGCAAGATAAGTTTTATACCAAAGCAGATGTAGATAAATTACTTCTAAAAACTTCGTAATGGCAAAACAGCAAATTGTAAATGAAATACACAAAGCGGCTCGAAGAAACTTCCTTCGCCGTTCTGTTATTCTGAAAGGAATCCACGACTTGTGGCAAGCTGATTTGGTGGACATGCAAAACCTGAAAAAGAATAACAAGGGTTATAATTATATTTTAGTGGTGATTGACTGCTTCTCAAAGTACGCCTGGGCAGAACCGTTAAAATCAAAGAATAAATTTGATGTTGCTCGTGCATTTCAACATATCCTGCTTAGCAGCAATAAAAATCCTGTTAATTTACAAACCGATATGGGCACAGAGTTTTATAACAACACTTTTCAAACGTTAATGAAGAAGCATAACATTAACCATTATTCATCGTTTTCTACTAAAAAAGCATCTATTGTAGAGAGACTGATAAGAACAGTAAAAAATAAATTGTATAAATATTTTAGTCTCCGTGGGAACTATAAGTGGTTAGGTCTGCCATTGGATAATATATTGAAGACCTATAACAACACAAAACATCGCACTATCCAATCTAAACCCATTGATGTGAATAAATTGAATGAACCAGTAATAAAAGAAAATATTAAAAAAATCAAGAAACATAATTTAGTTCAGTGGAAGCCTAAATTCAAAATTGGCGATTGTGTTCGTATAAGTAAATACAAACATGATTTTGAGAAAGGTTATACTCCTAATTGGTCAACTGAATTATTTATTGTAAAAAAGATTAATAAAACCTTACCAGTGACATATTATATAGAAGATAAACGAAAGCAGAACATATTAGGAGCTTTTTATGAGCAAGAACTTCAAAAATCGAACTATCCTAACGTTTATTTGATAGAAAAAGTGTTGAAGAAGAAAGGAAATAAATTATATGTATGTCAAATGGTTAGGTTTAAGCAGTGCAGAAAACAGTTGGATTGACAAAACAGCACTTATGGGTTAAGATGTTATATAACCTTTATTTTTTAAAATTCTGCCATTATACTTTAAGTAATGCGAGGTGGAGGACTAGTTAATAACATTATTAATAATCTACCATTCGAAGTTCATTTGCCCGGATACAATTATTGCGGACCAGGAACCAAACTTCACGAACGGTTAGCGCGAGGCGACCGAGGTGTAAATAAGCTAGACGAAGCTTGTATGCAACACGACATTGCGTACGCAAACCATACAGACTTACCAAATCGTCACAAAGCTGATTTACAACTACTTAACATGGCTAAACAAAGACTTAAATCAAAAGATGCAGGGAGAGGTGAAAAACTAAGCTCATGGCTAGTGAACAAAGTCATGAAAGCCAAACTAAAGTTAGGATCCGGCGTTAAAACATTTAAAAGCTTAGTTTCCAAAATAAAATCAAAAGTTAAGAAACTCAAACACAAAGATAGTAAGTCTTTAATAAAAGCGGCCTACTTAGTTGCAAAAAAGTTATTGCCAAACAACCATCATCGAATTCGGGTACCACGAGTAATACCCGTACCAAAGACTGGAGGAGTTCTACCTTTAATCCCAATTTTCGCTGGTTTATCAGCTTTAGGAGCTCTAGCTGGTGGTGCAGCTGGCATTACAAAAACCGTTAATGATTACAAAGCAAGCAAACGAAATTTACAAGAAACAGAACGACACAATAAAGCTATGGAAGCTTTAATGTTGGGCAAGGGTTTATACATTAAGCCCTATAAAAACGGCAAAGGATTGTTCATAAAATCATCAAAAAACTAAACAAGAAGCTACCTAATCGTCCTTTAACTAATATAGATATCCAAAACTATTCAAGAGACATTCCATATTTCCGTGGGGTCTACATGAAGGATCGGATACCTAGGAAGCCGAAACGGATTGAATGTGGTATCGTTAACTTAGACGAATCTAAGAACGAAGGAACGCATTGGGTAGCGTATGTTAAAGTATATGACTATTGTGAATATTTCGATAGCTATAGAAATTTAAAACCTCCATTGGAGCTGATGGGATATTTTAAGAACTGTAAAGTTTCTTATAACTACACGAGATATTAAAAATTCAACACAGTAAATTGTGGTCATTTATGTTTAAAATATCTGCGGACTTTTTGGAATAAAATTGTATAAATATATGTGTTTATTTTATTTCAATCATTTGCAAGATGTCACTCACTTTGTCGACAACTGGAAATTCTTCAACTTTATCTACGTACTATCCTAATACGTTACAACTAGATGGAGAATATGAGTGTGCCTTATTACATTTTTCAACTTTTAATTCTATTCCAAATATTGATAAAAGTAATAATAAGTTCTATTATGGTATCGATGAAGTTATAGAAATACCGGAAGGCACTTATGAGTTGCAAGATATCAATGATTATTTAAAGTCTGAAATAAAAAATGCGTCAATCAAACTACAGTGCAATAACAATACTTTGAAAACTGCTCTATACTGTACAAAAGACATAAATTTTACTAAAGAAGACTCTTTTAGAAGCCTGTTAGGGTTTAATAAGCAAACCTTGAAAGCTAATAAATGGCATGTGTCACAGTCTCCAGTTAACATTTTACCTACGACCGTAGTCAGGATTGAATGTGATATTATAAGCGGTTCATACATAAACGGTGAACCAAGTCACATTAGCCACGAATTTGCACTAAATGTGCCACCTGGATACAGGATCATAGAAATCCCGAAGAACGCAATATACTTTCCGATCAATCAAAACAACATAAGCTGCATACATATCAGGCTATTAGATATAAACACTCGATTGATCAACCTGCGCGGTGAAGAAGTGCAGCTATATTTGCATCTTAGAAGAAAAAATGATTGACTACAATAAAAATGTGTCTCAACAAATTAAAAATATCAGTTCTACTCGGACCACCCGTCAAATAAGACCTCGCTTTAAGAAAAAAATTAAATTATCAAAAGACAATAAAGCATTCCTTAGAGCGATCGGATTGCTAAAATGAATATCTTAGACGTTTTATCCGCTCCGACTTACGATAATACTATAGAAGGAATCGAATTTCATTCCTACAAGCCCTACGTAACAAGTTTCAACAGGAACGATGAAATCCGTATACCTATCAACCAACAAGACTTGTACATACTACCATCAGCGAGCACCCTATATTTGGAAGGAACTATTATCGTTAGCAAAAAAGACACGAAGGACAAGGTTACTAGTGTCAATTTCACTAACAATGCTCTAATGTACTTGTTCCAAGATATTAGGTATGAGCTAAACGGAGTGGAGATTGATAAAATTAAAAATGCTGGAATAACTACAACTATAAAATCGCTCATATCAATGAATGAGAATGAATCAAAGATGTCTAATGCCTGGGGCTGGAATATTGATGGTATAAAAAATATTAATGGGGGAAGATTTTCTGCCTCTATACCACTCCGTAATATTCTAGGTTTCGCTGAGGATTTTAAAAAAGTCGTAATAAATAGTAGACACGAATTGGTATTGTTGCGAAGTAACACTAATTTGAATGCTGTAAAACTTAACACTGGAGAAATAGTGGATGACGTTCAGATCAACAAAATCATATGGCGTGTACCACATGTTAAAGTATCAGACAAAGAAAAAATTTGTTTGTTAAAACTATTAGAAAAAGATCGACCACTTCAAATCATATACAGGAACTGGGACCTCTACGAATATCCAGCTTTGCCTAAAACTACAAAGCATACCTGGTCTATCAAAACTTCATCCCAAATAGAAAAACCAAGATATGTTATTATTGGTCTTCAGACAAATAGAAAGAACAATG
Source organism: Charanyca ferruginea (assembly GCA_947361185.1). NCBI lineage: Eukaryota > Metazoa > Arthropoda > Insecta > Lepidoptera > Noctuidae > Charanyca > Charanyca ferruginea. Next base: position 12,753,274 of record OX376056.1, on the reverse strand, counting down.
CAAGTTCTGACATGTCTCAGTTCGATCACTGCTATGTTCGTGACATTAAAGTGTACCTCAATTCAGTTTACTTCCCGTATGAAAACCTAAATGCGAGTTTTGCTAATAACAGAATCGCTTTATTATACGAGCAATATACCAGATTTCAACAGTCGTATTACGGACGTCGACCAGAGCCATTATTAAGCGAGAAACAATTTAAAGATTTGGCTCCGCTGTTTGTCATTGATTGCTCTAGACAAGCTGATAACTTGAAGACCGGTCCAGTTGTAGATGTGAAAGTAGAAATCGAGACTGATTCGGAAATACCAGATCAAACCACAGCATACTGTCTCATTCTCAACGATTGCATTGTTGAATACAAACCTTTAAGTAACATCGTGAAGAAGATATCATGAAGCCGGATACCATCATCGTAGAAATCCAAGGATTTAAAGATTACAAAAATAATTTTATCGTGAAAGAAGTGGCGGTTGTAAATCAAGAGCATACACAGACGTTCCTGGTAAAACCGCCGCATTCATTCCATTCCCTTACTAAAGAAGAAAAGAAGCAAGTGAGATGGTTAGAAAGAAATAGAGGAATTTACTGGAGTGAGGGCTACGTAGACTATAAAGAATTTCATCGCGTCATTTTACCATATTTAGAAAATAAAAAAATTATTACGAAGGGTTTAGAAAAAATTCAGTGGATCAAAGACTTATGTGTTAACTGTGAAGTGATAGATATAGGTGAAAAAGGATGTCCTAATTTTTCAAGGTTGAAAAAGAAATATTGTAAAAATGATATTGAATTTAACTGTGTAAATCATAGACTAAACTGTGCTTTGAATAATGCTATATGTATTAAGAAATGGTATTTTGATAATATCATGTCCATATTTAATCTATTTAAAATTAATGTCCATATTTAATCTATTTAAAATTATTTTGTAATGTTCAGTTAATAAAAAAATGATTATGTATATGAGGTTGTTTCATTTAATATAATCCGGGTAAACTACATAACAAACTTAAAATTAGTTCTAATAAAATGAATTTAATTGAGTAAGTATTCTATTAATTTTAAAATATTGAAAACATAATTAAAACATAACATAATGAGAACATTTCTTTAGAGCTAATTTAAAGTGGGAGTATGTTTATAATGTCAATAAAAGATAATTTAAATTATAAATATATTATTTATTTAGTTTTCTCGTTAAAAACAATCACAAAACATTTACATTCACTTCAATTACAAACTAAATACACTTGGCCTTGTTATTTAATATTTTATGTATGTACATGAAACTTTTCTACTATGAACTATGATGTATTTGAGAATTTTAATACACTACTACATTATCAAATAAATTATTTTATTTCTTCTAACTTATTCTCTCTAATTACAATAAAACTTACACCTTTGAAATTTTTTTGTTTATATATTTTTTTTTTTTTTTTTTTTTTATTACATTAAACTTACATATTAACTAAAAACCTTAACTAAGAACCTAACTAAGGGCTTAAAGTTTTCTTATTATTTTATTTTTATTTACAGATTGTGATGATCTATGTGGAATCGTTTTATTACACTAACAAATTAACAAATGAATTTATAATACCAATATTAAACTAATTATTTATTTCTACTGAATATACAACTAGGTAGATACATTAGTTACTTAACAATAATAATCATCACCACAAAGTTTCTTTGAAATTTTATGTATCAATGATTGTGTCTCTTCCATAACATTGTCCACCGGTTCACTAACTACATATTGTGCACTTAATAACACGTTCTCATTGTCACTTGAACTTGCAGCACTTGCTTCTTGACGCTCACTGATATCTAACACTTGTATCTGGATCAGTCGTAAACCTTTTTTCTTTTCGTTGTTTATAACGAACGACGATTGACTTATAGAATGTTCAGCAGGTGCCTTCCGTTTTAAACCCTCCCGTCTTGCTCTAGGCTTTTTGTTGGTTGGTTCAGGTCTTTGTTGCTCTGGGATATGCCAGCTTAAACTCGGAGTCGGAAAACCTTGACCGTATTGTGAGAAGTCAATAATATCTGGAGAATCGCACATTATTGATGATCTGAAACAAAGAAAATTATAATTATTAATAATTATATCAAACACATAAATAAGACATAATTTTATAAGTACTTATACGCTTGTGCAATACTTACAATTTGTTTCGTTTTTAAGTGACGTGATGTGACCAGTCCGGCTGACTGCCTTGTGATGTATGTACTAATCATATTATTATGAAATGCAAACTCCATAAAACCTTGCGATGTGAATCAATTTCATGTTTCAACAAGTTCAATCTGATGAGCACCTGATCGGTGTTAAATTCTACACCGCGCGTGTGAACCTCAACTCATGAGTGCTTTGTCATCAAAACTGGACATTAGGTACATATTTTATCAAGTTGGAACCTGTATCGACACGCGGCGAGCGCTGTGTGCTTTGTCATCAGGAACAGAAATGAAACAGATGTATGTAATGAATATACACAATTTAATTTATTCAACTTTATACTTTGTAGGCACATAATAGATATATACCTACACTGTTTAGCTCTAACTAGTAAAAGGGACACCAAGAATACACACAATTTAGAATTGTATACATAATAAAACCAGGTTCAAAAGAAACTTCTATCGATACTATTTGAATTAAATTACACAGCAATACTACTTATTTCACATTTTAAAAGAGTAACAAACATCCATCCACCCACCCTTACAGACTTTTTATAATAGTAAGTAAGACAGTAGGTAGGTTGAAAAATTATCTAACTTTCCATTTAGGACGTCATAAGTTTTACCATTCACAATCAATAAAAACATGTTAAAATATGTATTACTTAAATATACTTGCGTTACCCCAGGCTAAAGTAGAAACTTTATCAAACGATAGCAATCGTTTATCATCATTGCTTGAAAGTGCTACTTTATTTAAGTCCTGAGTAAATATTTCGTGTTTTATTGATTTAAACAATACATTTTTTTTACGAATAACATTGCAATCATATAAAACATTTTTATAATCTAACATATTAAAATTTTTGGTAATACATTTTTTTGTACCTTTTGCCTTTTTAATTGTTTTGTTTAACGTTTTAATACAATAAAGCTTTGAGCGCAGTCCTACGAATTCTTTGATAATGTCACCACCCATTTCATCCTTAAACAGTCCTTGAACCTTCTTATTAATAATTGGTAAGTTATAGTCATTGTTACAGTCATAATTGCTGGTATCAAAATATTTTAGAAAATGGAGCTTAAAGTCTTTATAAACATCATTACTCTGTACATCATATACTAGACTATCTGTGTCAGTATAGCATAATTCTATTCGGTTACCATAAAAAGGTTTAATGATGGAGTAGTGAAAGTTGTACATGTGAGCCTTAGATAATTCTAATACTGCAAACCCTATGTAAATTGGTTTATCAAGTATAATACGCACAGGTTTCATTTGGATTGCTACTAGATCATCAGAAAATACAGAGACGCTATGAAAATATGGGCTGGCTATCAATTTTTCAGCACAAGTAGTCTTTTTTGTTTTATTGTTCGAGTCACACCACTTGTTTACTAACTTAACGTCTATTCGGTGTTCATTATTTTCTAGGGTCTTTCCAAAAATACTATTATTCAATAATTTGAAAAAGTCTTGTTCAAACGTTGACTCTGCTTTTTGACGTAACTGGGTGTTAATATCAATATATTGCTTTAAAAAACTACTTTGTTTAAATATAATAGCGCGATGGATTCTTCTCAATACTAAACCGTGCTGTAAACATTTTTTTAAATGTACGTAATGAATAACATAGTAATATTTATCATACAAATTTGGTATTAGCTTTTTATTCTTACCACCCGGTGGTAAGCATTTTTCTGGACAAAAGGGAAAGTCATTGTGTTCCATGTGCAAATTCTCCGGATATATTAAATCAACTTCAAGGATGTAACCGTTTTCTGCAGTATCACTAATTTCTGCTAAGCTCAATTGTAAAAAATCTATTTCTTGTCTATTCATAAATCTAAAATCCGAATAGGGTAAGGATTGACGAATGCTATAACCGTATAAATTGTTACAATCTAAATAAATGATAAATGAATTAGGACGGGCTGGATCATAAGTATCTAAATATTTATGATTGGCTTTGACATGTCTTTTGGAACACATACAAACACCTCCTCGAATACCTTTTTGTATCATTCTAAAAATTTCAACATCACTAATCAATTCTAATTGAACTCCTGTTTTTAAAAGCATTGCATCAAAAGATAGACTTGGTGCTGTAAGATAAAACGCGGGATCGAGATTGTAATGTAGTTTACAAGTTTTTCGAAAATTTTCAAATACATCTGTTAACAACAAAACATCTGTTTTGAGATACAAATCTGTGTACATACCCATGTTTTGAATATTAAATACTGACCAAACAGACCGAGCGTGTTCATAGTCTTCGTCGGTAATTGCGTCATTTGTTAAATAGTTAAAAAAATATTTTTTTGAGGGTAAACACGTTTCTTCATAACGTTCCCATTGAGACATATAGTCATATGGATACACTCCTTTACGAGTGAGTAGGTTAAATTGTTTTTTATTAGGGAAATAATATTTTAATTGTTTAAAGTCTTGTTTTTTCATTGTACTTGTGGGGGATGCCTACAGTTGGAGGTCAAATGAAAGCTTGAGAACGTTGAAAGGCACCAAGCCGTATTTATTTTCAAACTAATATGACGATATCACTGTGCGACGACTAAGTTACTAGCGACGTTCTTCGGTTCTTGAGGCTTCCACTGACCCCCTGCTCTTCACGTCCTGTAGGGTCCCGCCTTACTTCAAGGGGCTCAGTTCTTGAGCGTTCAGTTCTTCGGATCTTCAGGTAGTTCTTCTTGTTGTAGGCGCCGCAGTAGGGAACGAGTACGCTTGCCCATCGAAACCGACCTGCTTAGGTAGTTTTCTACTATAGCGCAAGTAGTGGTAGGCCTAAGAGACTTTGCATTTTTCCGATACTTCGATGTGATTTCTTCGCACACCGTATGCAACCGGGCCAATACGTAACCAGATGGGTCACGGATGCTTGCTTGCGTGGGTGTCGATGTTCACGCAGTTTTCAGGTAGTTCTTCTTGTTGTAGGCGCCGCAGTAGGGAACGAGTACGCTTGCCCATCGAAACCGACCTGCTTAGGTAGTTTTCTACTATAGCGCAAGTAGTGGTAGGCCTAAGAGACTTTGCATTTTTCCGATACTTCGATGTGATTTCTTCGCACACCGTATGCAACCGGGCCAATACGTAACCAGATGGGTCACGGATGCTTGCTTGCGTGGGTGTCGATGTTCACGCAGTTTTCAGGTAGGTACTCATTGTCCCTAACAGCCTCCCCCCGGCGTAGCGCTGCGAGCCCCTTTCTCTCGGTCCAGGACGATGAGTCTTCTTACAGGCCGCTTGTAGACACCCCCGCGAGTCCGCACGTCCACGTTCCGCACTACCCCGTCCGGCCCCGGCGCCGCGCGCACGACTTGGCCCCGAGGCCACACGTTACGAGGTAATAAGCCGTCGGCTATAATAACAACGTCGCCCGTTCGTATTTGTTCTACGTTCTTCCTGACGTCACCGCGCGGGGTTAACGTTGGTAGGTATCCATTCACCCACCTTGCCCAGAAACGGTCTGCCAACGCTTGCGCAGCCCTCCACGCGCGCTTATCGCCTACGTCACAAGTTCCAGTGACCGGCAGCCCTACTGCCGACCCTAGTAAAAAATGATTCGGTGTTAATGCTTCATCATCGTCCGGGCTCACTGATACGTGAGTTAACGGCCTCGAGTTTATCGTGTACTCTACTTCCGTCATAACGGTGTTCAAAACTTCTTCCCGCGGCGCGCGTTCCTTCAGCACGACCGCGAGGGCGCTCTTCACGCTTCTTATTAATCTCTCCCACGCCCCGCCTTGATTAGGCGCTCCGGGCGCAATGAAACGCCACTCCACTCCTTTTGTTAGTGCGTAGTCTTTCAACTCATGCGACCACTCTTCATATGCTTTTCGTATTTCGACGTCAGCGCCGCGGAAGTTCGTGCCGTTGTCGGACATTATTGACTTAGGCCATCCGCGGCGTGCGGCCATTCTACGCATAGCCATTATAGCTGAGTCTGTGCTTAACCCGGCTAATAATTCAACGTGCACCGCTCTGGTGATGAGACAGGTGAACAGCAGTCCCCATCGTTTCTCTCTGCGCCTTCCTATGGCCACCATCATAGGCCCGAAACAATCCACTCCGCATCGCGTAAAGGGCCGCGAGTATGCGTCGAGTCGCTCGCTCGGGAGGTCTCCTTTGACTGGCGTCGGCGGCGCAGTTCTATTAAGTTTACACGTGACGCACTCGCTCAGTATCGCGCGTACCGTGGTTCGTAGTCGTAGTACCCAGTAGCGTTGTCGTATGTTGTTCACAACGTGCTCGCGACCTGCGTGTCCGTTCGTGACATGCTCGTGACTTATGATTAGGCGCGCGAGCGGGTGCTTGCCGTCTAATATGGGCGGTCTCTTCCTGCAGTCAGGTACGTTCGCGGCGTTAATGCGCCCATTTAAACGTATGATTCGATCGGAATCATATATCGGGTCGAGCTTGATTAGTCGGCTCGATCGTTCCAGGTTCCTTCCCAACGTAAGCCGTTCGACTTCTTGCGGGAAGCTAGCGCGCTGCGCCTCACGAATAAGCGTTAGTTCGGCTTCTTCTATGTGCTTCAGCTCTAAGGTAGTGGCGCGTTTCCTACACTTGTCTACAAATAGGTGCACGTAGGCTACGGCGCGCAACATCCTTCTATATGATGAAAAACGCGTCATGTCGATCGCGCTCTCGTTAGCCGTTACGTGGGCTGACACTTCTGTTTCTTCTTCGTTCTGTTGCTGTATCTCTGTCGGCCAAGCTTCCTCTGGCTCTCTGAGGAACGCGGGGCCGCTAAACCATCGATCGTTCTGCGAGAGACGCGTTCTGTTGCCTCTGGTCGCGTCGTCTGCCACGTTGTGTGCGGTCGGCACCCAGCGCCATCGTTCAGCGGGGGTGAGCTCGGCTATCTCGCTCAGCCGATGTGCAACGTAGGGCGTGTATCTGGCAGAGTCGTTACGTATCCAATGTAACGCGGTCTTTGAGTCGCTCCAGTAGGTTACTTCGGCGGTCCATCTATGTTCTTTTATTATGTCCGCAGCGAGTCGACTGCCTATAAGACACGCTTGTAGTTCCATGCGCGGTATACTCTGCGCTTTCATTGGTGCAACTTTCGCTTTTCCTGCGACCAATACCACTCTTATCTCTCCGTCGCTCGTTCTACAACGCCAGTATGCAGCGGCGGCGTAAGCTTGTTCACTTGCGTCAGTGAATACATGCAGTGATCTCTCCACATACATGTGATCCGCGTAGTGTCGGGGGACGCGCAGGCCCGCCACGCTCGTCAGACCATTTATCCATTGGAGAAACGCGATAGCTTCGTCGGCGGGTAGCTGCTCGTCCCAACCGACCTGTCTTCGCCATAGCTCCTGCAGAGAGATCTTCGCCGTAATCGTATACGGACTGAGTAAACCCAGCGGGTCAAAGATTGACATTACTGCCCCTAACATTTCACGCTTCGTAGGCGTCCTTTGCCCACAGCGTATGTCGCTCGGTACGCGAGGCATATCCGTGTTGAATGCAAACTCGTCGGTCTCTGGCAACCACACCATCCCTAGCGTCTTGCCGTAGGGGTGTGCATTTGCGCCTAACTCTTTCGGGGTTTTCGACTTGTCCTCTTCCCTAATATGGTCGAGCAAGTGCGCGCGATTCGAATTCCACCCGGCGAGCTCGAAGCCGGCTCGCTTATGCACACACTGTACCTCGTTCATTGTTAACGCGGCGCTCTCCTCTGTATCAAAACTATCCACCCAGTCATCCATGTAATGATTCATCGTGATCGGACAGAGGGCGCTCGGGTAGGTATTCTTGCATTCCTCCGCATTCCTGTTTCTAACGCTGTGTGCTAAAAAGGGGGAACTCCGAGCCCCGAATATCATGGAATTCATCTCGTATCTTCGCGGCGGGTTCCTTCGTTCACTGTCACGCCATAAGAAACGCTGCGCTGCTCGATCCTCGGGTCGAATATTAATCCGTAGAAACATTTCACGTATGTCCGCCGTTATTGCGACTGGTTTCTCTCTGAATCTGAATAATATACCGTGAAGCGTTCTGAGCATATCCGGTCCGGCCAACAGCTCGTCGTTGAGACAGCATCCGTTCGTGACTGCCGCGGCGTCGAACACAAGGCGTACCTTCCCTGGTTTATTCGGGTTTGTGACCGCAAAATGCGGTAGGTACCATTCTATAGTTCTGGGATCATTATCTTCGATGGCGGTTGCGTAACCCTTTTCAAATAGATTGTTCATCTGCGTCGTGTATGCTTGACGAAACTCTGAATCTCGATCCATCTTTCGTTCTATAGATCGTAGCCTCCGTACCGCCATATCGTAGCTAGGCGGCAAGCGAGTGTCTTCCGTTCGCCAAGGCAAACCTACTTCATAGCGCCCATTTACGAGTCGCGCTGTTTTATTGAATATTTCCTTCGCGCGCTCGTCTTCCTGCACGGGTTTGCAACCCTTTGCTATTCCTAGGGCGTCGATCGCAAAATGCGCCTTTATTATTTCATCTAGTTTGTCATCGCGGTCGGTTCGCGCGCGATGTTCCGGCGCTCGTACATGGAGCACAGTGGCGCCATCTTCCGGATTTTCTTTGGCCACTATTGTCCGTGGCACCGTACCGTGCACTACCCATCCCAACTGGGTTAGCGAGGCGGCCGGTTCGTTTCTTTCTCCGATCAGGAGTTTACGCGATACTATTAGGTGCCAATTGTCTGCGCCTATGAGTACGCGCGGTCTTGCATTCGCATAGCAGACCTCGTTCTGTGGCAGTCGCTTCAGGTGTTCATAGTTCCGCGCTTGCTGCGATTGTTTGACTTGTAATGTTGAGACTTTTGACGGTTCGCGCCTTAATTGAATGGGGGCCCGTTCGTAACCCCCGTATCTCTAGATCTACGCTCTCACTGTCAAGTTCCTCCTGCGTAGCCGTCAGGCCGTTCAATCGCAGTGCGCGCTTCGTTCCATGCGCGTTCACGGCTCTAGCGGTTTCCTCGTCGATCAGAGTAATCGTAGAACCTTCATCAAGTAGAGCGTAAGTGTCAACTTCCAATCCGTTCGGTCCCTGGATCGTGACCGGGCACACTTTCAATAATACCGCGCCTGCTGACGTCACTGTGTGAGCCGACGCGTCGATCGCTTTTTCTTGTTGAGCGCTTTCCTTAGCGGTCCGTTCTAAAGTGTGCAACAGCTTATGATGTGGGTGCCGACACTCGTCAATTCCACATTTCTTTGCTTTACAACTGGCTCGCCGATGACGATTGTTCAGACAGCGAAAGCATACGCGTGCTTCCTTAGCCCATTCCCATCGTTCAGGCACAGTCATCGCTTCCAGTTTCTTACATTCGGTTGTGTTATGTTCGAGCCCGCAACAGAGACATACTTTGTTTTCAGTAGCAGTGTACGTAGCGGCATCTCGCCTCCGCTCGCTTTGGCGGCGCGCCGGCGCATTGCTTGCTTTGGCCGATGTCGTGGCCCGCGCTGGTTCTCTATTCGCGTTGCTATTAGTAGAGTAGGCATATCTCACGGCGCGGTCCGCTTCTCCCATGAGAAAGCGAGACAGAGTCACGATCTCAGGTTCACTCGTACTTCCGTATTGATCGGCGAAGTCGCACCATCTCGCTCTGATGTGCGGACTCAGTTTTTCAATTACTTGACGTGCCAACATAGGGTTCTGTAGGTACCCTCTCTCATCTATGCTTGATAGTACACTAACAATGTTCTGTAGCTTGATTGCGAACGCGTTCAGTTCGCTAGCTGACCCTCCGGGGGGTTTTGGCGCTGTAGCTTTTTTATATCATCCAATGCTTTGTCGATAATAATCTCGGGGCGACCGTAGCATTGTTCAAGGGTCCGCATAATAATTGCTGGATCCGTAGCGGTATATAGTAGGGAGGAGACCGTTTCACGCGCCTCTCCCTTCAAACATATTCTAAGTCGCGCTAGGTTCTCGGCCGGCGAGAATCCATACAATCTCGTCGAGTCCCGTATTGCTGATCTGAATAGCAGCCATTCGTTCGGTACGCCGCTGAAGTAGGGTAGTTCTTGTGCTTGCCTGGGCGGCGGGCGACGCTGAGCCATTCGTTCTATGGCTTCAGCTAGTCTGTCTATTCCTCTATCCTTTGATCGCGTCGGGGTGGGCGACCTAGCTCGTCGTGGAGTTTCTATAGTAACTCCTTTCGGTACCTCCTGCGGCGCATATTGGTAGAAAGAGTGTTGCGACGGCCGTCTTGCTAGCCCCCTCGCTGACCCGCGGTCGGTACGCTCCCCCCGTGGTTCGCACAGGGCCGATGCGCGGACAGCCGATGACATATCTTGATCTGTTGTCGTCGGGGGTAGCTCGCGTTCCTTATGCTGGGCGTTCTTTAGCCAATCAGTAACTCGATGTTCCACTTCTGAGGCTTCGCGAGCACTGACACTTCCGTGGCCAGTCTCTTCCTGAATAGTGGCTATGTCCAATGCTAGTCGCTTCTTCACCAGGTCTGCTTCGATCTGCAGTTCTCTCCTTTGAATCTCGGCTAGACGTTCCTGGGCATCGAGCTCGGCTTGCTTGATTCGGGCTATAACGCTGGCGGCCGATCTATGCGATCGTTCGGACGCCGCTTTTGATCTTCTTTCTTCCCTATTTTGTTCAACATTAGACGCTGTTGCGGCGGTGTTTGCGGCGGCTGGTAACGCCACCTTTGTTCTATCTGTATCCATCGTTGTCTGTGCGGGTAATGTGGGCGCGCGGGCGTTCGGGTCGGGGCGCGCGCGCGGCTTTGTTCCGGCGGGTACGGACGTGGATGCGGACGCGGACGCGGACGGTTGTGCGGACGGAGACGCGGGGGGTTCTTCATAAATCTTCGCTGTCTTCGTGTCGGTGGCTGCTTGGCTTCTAGTCAGCGTCATCTTCGACTTTTGACGTCCCTAACAGCCCTAACGGTCCTAACAGTCCTTTTGGAGGGCCCGTGACCGGGATACGCTCCGCCAGGGATGGATGTGTGCAGGATCGGACAGGTTACAGGCCTACCCAGCAGAGGGCAGTGTGTCCTACGGGGCGCTCGGGAACCGGTGGGAATGTCCGGCTCCTTCGGCAGTGCCTACAGACCGGCCCCCGTACCACACACGACCTTACCGGCGTAGCGTGCAGCTTCGGTTCGCGCCTTGAAAAAGGCACTCTTCGTGAACCGGAGGTATTGCACGAAGATACCTCACCGCCTTGATCGGCGTTAACTCCGACCCCTACCGTTTGACACCGTTAGGTGGTAGGGATACGGAGCCGCGGTCCACCCGCTTAAAGAAACAGGATAGAAATGTGTGTACGACACTTTTCTCTTGAACACAGTTCTTGCGCGCCTGTCTTCAGCACCTGACTTGCGTCTTGAGCGGCTGACTTGCGTCTTGAGCGGCTGACTTGCGTCTTGAGCGGCTGACTTGCGTCTTGAGCGGCTGACTTGCGTCTTGAGCGGCTGACTTGCGTCTTGAGCGGCTGACTTGTTTCTTGATCCGGCTGGCGAAGGACCATCCAACTGTGGGGGATGCCTACAGTTGGAGGTCAAATGAAAGCTTGAGAACGTTGAAAGGCACCAAGCCGTATTTATTTTCAAACTAATATGACGATATCACTGTGCGACGACTAAGTTACTAGCGACGTTCTTCGGTTCTTGAGGCTTCCACTGACCCCCTGCTCTTCACGTCCTGTAGGGTCCCGCCTTACTTCAAGGGGCTCAGTTCTTGAGCGTTCAGTTCTTCGGATCTTCAGGTAGTTCTTCTTGTTGTAGGCGCCGCAGTAGGGAACGAGTACGCTTGCCCATCGAAACCGACCTGCTTAGGTAGTTTTCTACTATAGCGCAAGTAGTGGTAGGCCTAAGAGACTTTGCATTTTTCCGATACTTCGATGTGATTTCTTCGCACACCGTATGCAACCGGGCCAATACGTAACCAGATGGGTCACGGATGCTTGCTTGCGTGGGTGTCGATGTTCACGCAGTTTTCAGGTAGTTCTTCTTGTTGTAGGCGCCGCAGTAGGGAACGAGTACGCTTGCCCATCGAAACCGACCTGCTTAGGTAGTTTTCTACTATAGCGCAAGTAGTGGTAGGCCTAAGAGACTTTGCATTTTTCCGATACTTCGATGTGATTTCTTCGCACACCGTATGCAACCGGGCCAATACGTAACCAGATGGGTCACGGATGCTTGCTTGCGTGGGTGTCGATGTTCACGCAGTTTTCAGGTAGGTACTCATTGTCCCTAACAGTACTAACCAACTTTTCTAAGCTAGTTCCTAAAAACTTGAAAGAATCTACAAACCGAACTTGGATGCTTTCCCCGGTAGCAATCGGAATAAACTTAGTGAAAGAAATATAGTTTTCTTTTGTTTTAGGTATCACTTTTATAGATCCAGGAGCTTCACCTAATTCTTTTATGAAAAGATGGCAATCGTATCCAGACAAATTATGAAAAAATACTGGCAAAAATGATGGTAGTTTGTATTGTATGTTACAATAACTATGAGCTGCGCCGCGATATTTACCAGTCAAGTGACAATGATCGCGAACCCTATCGCCGAACAAGAAGTGTTCACAAATATGACATGTCAACGCGTTTTCAAAGTCGCGAGCATTTTCATTTGAATAAATCATAGGAACATTATTTTTTACAATATCGTAAATTTTTTGTGCATCTTTATAGATAGACTTCACAAAATTTGATACACAATCCGAACCGCGATAAGAAACGTAACGATTGTGGCTTTCGTCTAGCGTACACGTAATATGATAAGCGAAAGCTATAGGCACATGTCACTGTCGCGTTACAGTACTCGTCTTAGTGGGGTCAGGGTTACAAGATTCATACCGTTCTAGCATTGTTTCAAAATCTGCGTATATAACAAATGGAACAATTTGCTTTCTATTATAATTTTTAAACTGTATGAAAGAACCCTTTGGAGGTAGTTCAGTGACAACACCTCCACAACTATGTGAACTAAGATCATCGCATGAATTAAAAAACATTAAACAAGCATCACAAAAGTACAGTTTACTGTGGTGTTTTGTTATTTGATTTTTAACAAGTCGCGGCAAGTCTTTAATGAGACAGTAATGTGACAAATTATCTCTTTCTAAATAAAGTAAATGAATCACCTTTCCATTCAAGGCTTTTGGTTTGTAAAGCGGTCCTACGACGGTATTATTTTTTAAACCATAAATATAAATGCAAATTTCGGGGTTATTCACTTCGAACCGCGCAATATCTGAGAAATTCACTGGAAATAACATATCCTTTACATTTAACACGTTACGAAAATCAGGGTAAGAAGATACTCTTTCAGGATGACTTTTAGCTGGATATAAAGCAGCAACAACAGACCACAAAAAACAATACTCGTCATTATTGTGGATATTAACACATGCTCTTTTCGATTTTATTGCAGAAGGCAATTCGATAAAGCCTGAACCATGCAACGGTTGATATTTGTTAACATTGACTTCCAAATGAGAACTGCTCAAGAACGTCCATCCACTGTCTCGGTCCTGAAATTCTTCTATCTTTTTTGATAAAATGTTTTTTACTTGAGTTAATAATGAATCAATTTCATAATTCTGATGCAGAGTAAAATTTTTTGGGGCAAATGAGTTCATCTCCTGAGAATCATTTTTAAACATTAAAAATAAAGCAAAAAATTCGAAATTAACTTTTAGACAAGTATGTTCTTTAAGAGAAATATTAATTAACGTTTTAATTTTGTCCCAAATATTAATAAGAAATGGTTGTAGAGAACTATTCTCAGACGGATCGACAATTCTATAAGAAGCTATACGATTACGAAATGCAGAATGTATTATTTCAACACCTTCGCAAAAATGCGAAATAGTTTTGTTTTTATGATTAGTACTACGTAGGTGACCTGTCCAGTGACTGCGCTCAACAGATGTGTTACAAACAGTACAGAACGGCATTTTAAAATATAATAGTTTTAAACTTACTATTAGATGTTGCAATGTATTATTTTTACGATTATGATTTACGATCGCAGAAATACAAAAACATCTGGTGCCCCAATAACTTAAATATTTATTTTAAACTAATATTATCGCTATAAAAGACAGGCTCAGAGTTATCAAAAAACTCATGAGTCCGTCTCATAAAAACTTGTAACCCGTCCCACTGCGGCGTGTTCCGGTTAAGCTGCACTTTTAGTGCCACCGAGGCTTTCTTCCACCGCTCCTCTTTTGGGGTGGAGGCAACTTCAGCCTTGTTGTAGACTTTAACCTCCACGTAGAAGTCCCCGGATACGTCTGCCGTTCGCCGCACTTTACCGTTGGCAACACGGCTGATGAGTGACGAACCGAAGTCCGCAACTGAGGTTTTGGTGGGGACGTAGTCCTCCAAACCAAAGAGGTCCGAGCTCAAGCTGCGCCTTTTACTGTAAACAATTTAACACATTATTTATTACATTTATTTTTTAATATTGACAAATTGATGGTGTATTACTCCTCTGTTGAGCCCTACGGGGATAGAAAGCATGATGTTCTGTTATAATAATTTAAATATCTCATGAACTAACTGTAAACATTCCTACAAGGAATATAATTGGAAATTGATTTCAGAGCTCTCTTCGTTGCAGTTCTAAATCCACTAACCAACGTTTATCGGTGTATAACATTTTAATTGACATAACAAACACAACAAGTACCTAAAGGTAAAAGCAGTAACACAAAATTACCTTGACTTCGGTACGGACGGTGTGGTGCTCTCGGAAGCTTTGCGCTTCGACACCTTCTTCTTTGGTTGCGGCTTCGGCTCGGCTACAGTTGCGGACTGTGACCGGTATTCTGAATCGGAGTCAGACCTGAAATGGAACACATAAAGATTAATTTTGTAACTAATAACTATGACTTAAGTTTCGGTAATTGACAATAACGCATCGCGGCAACAAATAAGGTTCATAATAGCGATACGTTTGATGTTAGTTGAATCGGATAACCACAAAATAACATTAATTTTGAAGTTTTCTTTAAATTGTGAGAAAAATACATGGCTCAGTGGAATAATTTATGGACATGTCTTTAGTTCATGAAATTCCCTATAATGTTATTACATAAAATTATATGGTTTACGCTCAAAATTCTAACATCTGTGCGATGAAATTAAGGCTAACCAATACACCAGCCAGCAGGCAGAAACCAGGTCCGTAGCTGGGTAGCGATTAGTACATTAGTAAATTCAGTAAAATTAGTAGTACTTACTTACTTACATTTTATATAGTTGAAGGTAACCGGTGGTTATCACTGGAAGATACTGGAGCGAATGTAATATTATGATCAAAATTGATTGATTTTATACATAAAAAATACCATTTCAGCAATATTTATCCCATTACAAAATTAAACCTTAACTACATATATTGACAGTTGTATGACTAATTTATGTTACTTACGTCTAATTAAGCCGTAGTGATTGAAAATCACTTCCGTCTAATTGCAATTTTATCGTGAGAAATGAAATATAAAACCAGCTTTTTTCGCTCGCCGACAAAGACGACACATGACGCTTATGATTAATACATTAATATATAATAAAGTATGTATGTTTGTTGTATAAAATGTGATGTAAAACTTCGCCTGATATCACACATGTGAACTAAAAAATAAAAATCACCTTTTTGACGGAAGAGAGCTGAAAGAAAATCATCCTGAAAACATTTTTTGTGTAGAATAATCCATGTAAACAAACTTGCGGCAAAAAGTTAACCACTTATATGCTACAGTAAAACTTGACATTATCGTAAATAAGTAATATCATCTAACGACTAAAACGAACTTTTTATTATCGATTCATGCATAAGTTCAGTAGGTAGGTACTAGTATTAAGATTCATCTTTCAAACAAATCCTAGATTGTTAAAGAACTATCAATGTATTTTGAAACATTTTATGTTTTCTTATATGTTTTTATGCTTGTTCAGTATGTATTAACCAAAAACTTGTATGTCTGGTGTAAACTGTAAGTATAGGTTGGTTATTTATAAATAAATATAGCAAATAAACAATATAAAATAATTAGCAAAGTTATCAAAGGAACATCCTCTATTTGAATGAATTGCATTGATTATGAAGTTCTATAAAATACCAATTTTAATCAGAGACTGCAACATGCACAGCGATCATCTTACAGCTAAATTGTTGAATACATGGGAATGATTCAAACATATACCTGGTACAACAAAGTTCGAACACTACAAATGTACATAATGCAATTTTGCAGTCTTTGCGATTGTAAAGAATCACGTACACTTATACTGTGAAGCTTAACACGGTCGCCGATCCGACGCCGTCGTCCGGCGGTTTAAAAGGAGTATGGTACAATAGATGATCACGGGACGGCACACGAACCGTTTCGATGGCAATTGTATAAGTGTGCGATGATCTTAATCAAGCGCAACGCAGAGTCGCAGAGTAACAACAGAACATTTCAGAGCTACCAGTAGTTGTTTGTTAACATGTAAGCTAGTGTCAACTGTATGAGTTAATTAAATTAAAATTTGGATGTCCTTGGTGCCCAATCAGGGGTCATAGAAATAGAATGTACGTGTGTCTGAAGATGCATAATATTTCTTGCTCTGTGAAGAGACATGAGACAATCTGTCCCAAATTTTAGTTTATTTGTTAACATGTAAGCTAGTGTCAACTGTATGAGTTAATTAAATTAAAATTTGGATGTCCTTGGTGCCCAATCTGGGTCATAGAAAAAGAATGTGTGTGTACCTGTAGGTGCATGCTATTTTTTACTCTGTGAAGAGACATGAGACAATCTGTCCCAAAATTTTAGTTTACTATATTCGTAAAGTTCCATTAGTAAACGAAATATGTGTCAAACTGACTGTGAAGTGGTGGTTAAGTGTGAAACTTGTTAACTAAAGTTAGTAGTGATTTTGTGTTCAATTCGAGAATCTGCAGTACATGATCGAGGTAAGCCATCGGTAAGTAATAATAATGTGCTCAGCCCCTTTAACCGTAAATGTATTTTTTTTTTTTTTTTTTTTTTTTAATAAAACGGAATTGTTGAACGGCGCCCACTCCGTCGGATATTATTGGGCATTCTACCACACCGTGAGTGACGGAGGCGGAGCCGAAGGAACGAAGGTGGGATAGAATGCCCAATAATATCCTACTTTTACATGTATTATGTTAAACAGGAAAACCTATTATTAGCCTTACAAATCCGTTTTATATCTCTGTAATAGTTTATAAGTATCGCTGTTGGTTTTCTGAATAAAGAAAAATAAAAAAAATTGTGAAAACATTTCAAAGTTTTAATTAATTTTACTTACCTAACTGTACTTTAACTATATTATGGCATCCTACGGCCATTTAAAAGTGGATTCTAGGTTATGCTCAGAATAAAATCAAATTTGGTTGTCTTACTTGATAAAAGTGAACGTTATTCTGTAAATACGACTATCTCACCTGAATATTTAACCTGAACATATTTAAGAGTGATTTTTAGCTGCTTCCCAAAGTTTCTTAACATTTTCTTCTTTTGGAAATGAATAATTCCCTTCATTTCTACATCGAAATAAACAGCACTGATGCATTATTGTATTATATAATACACTTCCCAATTTTGAACTCAATTAAAGGCAAAATTTCACGCTTTGAACGACTCGGCGAAAAACTGTTTCGGATTATGCTAGTGCTGCACTCTGGTGCCAGAACATTGTAGTAATATCCCCTATTGTAACTATTGTAACTGTAATCCCCGACTGTAATCGAGCATTATTTTTGTCCATCAATTTATAATATTTACTTACGTTTCTAACTGGAATATGAGCAACTTTCTTTAGATGATTATAAAACTTTTGCAAATATCCAAAATACTCTTGCTCTGCTATACTTTTAAATATTTCTAACAGTTCAGTTAAGGTTACTGCAGACCCTAGGATTAAATTCTGATCCATCTTGTACCCTTTAAGCTCAGTGACGCCTTTTATGTCGATAAGAATTCGTGGATACTCATTCATTGGATAGGCACCGGCAAATGTGTTATTCTTTTAAGTTTTTCAACGTAATATTATTTAGCAAACTTTGCAAAGATTTTTAAAATATTTTCTTACCTTTGGCTGTATTACCAGCTACCAACATGTAGGAATCAATTCCTTTTTGTTGGAGTATGTCAAAAATGTCTTTAATATTTATAACTCGATACCAATATTTGCCATCTTTTAATTTAATTTTAATTTCACTGAAATCTAAAACATCTCCTTCTTCGACTTTACACCATTCATTTGCCTTGCAATCATTTTTATCACAGCTTCCGCATGAATGCGTGCAGATATGCAAATCTTCGATATCAAGCATAGCTTTATCCGGACTATCTTTGGCAAATTTCTTAAAACCTTCCATTATTGGTCTGTATCCTGTACACCGGCAGATATTGCCTCCGAATGACTGCTCTATTTCCAACATGGTAAGGTCTGGTTTGCTCTGTAGCAAGCTGTAAATAAGAGAGAGATCGAGAATAGTTTTTTGTGCTGCTTATTATCAAATTAGTTAGTAGAGCTATTTTAATTGACCTTAGCAACTAAAAAACTTTACAATTGTCTGATAACTTACCTGTACATAGAGATGATCCACCCGGGAGTACAGTGCCCACACTGAGTACCATCGTGTTTTGCCAGCGTGGTCTGTAGTAGATGGTAGCCTTTCTTCCTGTTGCCCACTTCTTCTATTGTGGTGAACTCCAAGCCATGGCATGATGTCACTGACATCATACACTAAATAGAAAGTAATGTTATCGCCATAAAGTCACTCCTATATTATATTTTCAAGTCGGCTCTTGACTTGAAAATTTACTGAACTGAACTCTTGACTGCGCCAGCCGTGTCAGATCAAGACCAGGATTTGTAAACAAACGATGGTCAAAATTAAACTATTAAGGCGGTGGTTATAATCAAGTTAAGTACTTACCAGAATCCATCTGACAATCAATCGCTGGTGTTATTTTAAAGTTATATTTACCGAGTTGACAGCATAAGGTAAACCTTGATGTTTTCTTGCGGAAACCATGCATGCAACCGGCTTCACGACACATGTACTTGGTACCTCGCAGCTCGAGCCATCCTCGCAGATAGTCTAGGAGTGTCAGATCAGAACTCACTTCGCAGCCAACTGGTGAGAATTAGACTGAGTTACAAGTTTTCTTCCAATAGCAGTCAAACCGGACGCTGTTTACGCTGCGTCTGCGATCGGCGGACTTTAGGAACAGACGAAGACTTGGACAGATAAAGATCCAAAACGAAGGAGGCACGTCGTCTTTGGCACTTGTCTGTCAGTGTAGCTGCGGCCACATAAAATACCAGTAGAAAGTAGAAAGAACTTGAGTGTTCTTTCTACTTTCTACTTTCTACTTACTACTGTGAGCCTCAAAAGCTGGATCAGAAAGTCTAACAGAACCCTTTGTTCGCTCCAGGGGTTTTACAAAGGCAGGGAAGGGTACATTCATGAAGACATCAACACGAAAATACACAGGAGACTTCTCATTTTATTCTTTGATCTAGGATAATCTTCGTCTTGATATCACTGAATCATCATTTCTAAAAGAGTTTTTTCAACTTTGCCCTATTCTGGGAATGTCTCTTAACCCATTCGCTGCCAAAAACTGGATCAAATCAGTATTTCCGTACATTTACTCCGCTAATATGCGGAACTGGCAGCGAACCAGTTAAGGGTCAGACCCGGACCTGTAGGCTATACAAATATTTATTCCGTGCGGGAATTGAACTCGCAACTTGCAGCGCAGCAGCCAATCATTCAGCATATGCGCCAACAGTGTAGTAAAAAAAAAAAAAGATTTACTTAGTTTACACTTACTTGAATGTTCAACTCCATTTATTTTGAAGCAGATTTTGTCCATGATTTTCTTCCTGTGTGATGAAAATAATATTGAAAATCGCGAATGACCGATTCAAGGACGCTCGCGCTAAACACTATTCCTTTGGACTATTACCTACCATTTAAAGTAACTATTGATTCTCGAAACTAGTTTAATTTACATATTTATCACAAAGGAAGGTACTATAGTAGGATATCTATAGTAGGTACAAACACGTCCTACAATTTTCCATTCAATTTTCAATACTATTTTATATTCATTATCACCATCCGTCCCTTAGGCCTCGGTCACGAAGTCAGCGGGAGCGGAGGGGCGGCGGCGGCGTAGTGTTGTACTACGAGAAATTAGTATCGGTGTTCTATCAAAAATAAATGTAATAATTTGCTACAACACGTCGGCGGGCATTTTGAAACTTCGATTGTTAAAAAGCAAATAAAGAATACCTACTACAACTCAACACAATGAAAATGCAGACGCGCAAACACTGCTGGATTGGTACGCTGATCGTACGCTGATCGTACGCTGCTCGCCGCTCCCCGCGCCACCGCCGCTGACTTTGTGTCCGTGGCTTTAAAGTAGGCACAACACGTCTTTTTCTTCCATTTCGTCCTGTCAACCGTCATGATAATAATATAACTAACTCCCTTCTTTTTAGGGTTCCGTACCTCAAAAGGAAAACACGGAACCCTTATAGCATCACTTTGTTGCCCGTTTGTCTGTCTGTCTATCTGTCTGTCAAGACCCTTTATCTCGGGAACGCGTAGAGGTATCGAGTTGAAATTAAAACTGTATACTTAGGTCCATGGTCATGAAGCTGAGCGTGAAAACATCCAACTTCTAAGTTAACGTGAAAAAAGAAGCAGTCGTCCGATACTCTCAAGGGAATCAAAATTAAAATATACTTTCCGTTGACCTAGAGAAACCAAATTTCATCAAAATCGTTTCAGCCGTTTCATCGTGGAAGCGTAACAGACAGAGTTACTTTCTCATTTATAATATTAAGTATGGATATGTACTGTGGCAATTATGATGATAGATAATAATATATGTCTACATTCTGAATGCTTCGAGAATAACTTAAAATTGTAAATGATAGTTTTTATATTATGACACCAGTATAGGTGAAGTAGTTGGTATCCGGTTTTCTAGAATATGCTTTATATGAAAACCTTCTTTGGAGTTAGCTGTGTTTTTTGTAAAGTACTAACTTTAAATGCGAGATTAATGCATTTATCTGCGTCGTCGTATATGGATTAACATGAAAATAAGTTTAGGTATGCATGACCTTTTAATCTGTTTCGATGTTAGAAGAGAGCTACATTGACAACTATTTAAATAAGGCATAAGTAAGAAGAATTAGGCAAATTACAGCTGTCCAAATTAGCTACATAAAAGAGAAGTTAGAGCCGTTTATAAATGTGCATACTTTTTAGGTAGGTGTCAACAGTCATGGCACCATACAACATAATGAACTACGATTATTATCAAGACCATGGTTATACAATGAATCAGATATACATAATTATAGTCATTAATTCATATGAAAACTGCTACGACAAATCTAAGTGGAAAGTAAATTTCAAATACAGCAAAAAAATTGTTATTTCAGATCACCAGGTGAGTGACGGTAACATCGTGTTATCGTCAAACAATAGATAAATAAAATCGTGTACATTTTAATGTTATTTTGTCTAGGTATAATAGACAGCATCAGTCAAACTGAGCATTTAATGGAGCAAACCCTACCTACCTACTACGCCACGCTATTGCCTACGAACTGTCACTAGATCCAATCGAAGTCCGATTAAACAATCTAGACAGGGAGAAGTATAGCGCTATAGAAGAAATGCTAAGCGCCTTAATAAAAAACTCAAAATACTATGAAAGACGATTAGATGTCAATAATTATAACAAAGAAAATCAGTGGTAGAAACGTGGTCTGCGATTCACATTGTTAGGATGGATACCAGATATCTTTGGAACTCTAAATGTTATCATATCTAATTATCGTGGTGATGAGACTGTAGTTATCACTCATGGAAGAGTCGAAATGGGTCACGGTATTAACACAAAAGCAATACAAATCTGCGCTTACTATTTAAAGATTCCTGTAGATAAAATCAAAGTAAAAGCTACTGACACAATAATGGCTCCAAATAGTGCTGCAACGGTTGCGAGTGTCACATCACTGAACGTTGGACTAGGAGTGTTCAGATGTTGTGTAAAACTATTGCAAAGACTTGAACCTATAAGAAACAAGTTGCCAGGCGCAACTTGGGAAGAAATTGTAGCTGCAGCGTATTCATGCAAGCACAAAGTTTCGTTTCATTAGCAGATATTGAGCAGTACACTATGTACAATTTATATGGGGTGGCGTTATCTGAAGTAGAAATTGATGTGCTGACTGGTGAGTCAGAGATATTAAGAGTTGATGTCATGGAGGATGTGGGTAAAAGCGTCAGTCAAGAAATTGATGTCGGACATGTTTGTGATAGTTCCATTACTGAATAGCTACTTGATGTCTTTAACGTTAGAAATTGCGAGTTGCAATTTCTAACGTTAAATACAATTGTAATACAACTTTGTATGCGATAAAAAGGTATGTATAACATAACAACAGTACGTACGTACGTAGTAGTTATGACAGTAAAGCTCTATCGACACATATCAGGGCTGATCAGGACGGGGACGGTCCGTGTCCGTGAAAAAATATAGTTGTGAACATTTTTTATGAAGTCGTTCGACACACGTCCGTGTTCGGGCCGGCGACGGAGCTTCTATGCCCGGGCCGACGCCGTGACGTACCCCTACACGTCACGGCGTTGGCCCGGGCCTTGACGATACTTACCAAGTACGTTGCGCATATTTAAAAAAAAATGAATGACGAGTTTTTAATAGAAGCAGTACGCATATACCTATATTATGTTATATATACATAAAAATAAATTGGTGACTGAGGGGTACAGACGGAAGGATGCGGCCTGTCTACGGTCAGTCACGGCAAAAAGTCCTTGACGCAGCCCTGACGGGACCCGGATGCACGGTCTAAGCACGGACACGGATCGTCCCCGTCCCGGTCATGGCCCTGATATTATATGTGGATAGAGCTAAAATACGTAACCGTCAGATTATCATTACTCAGCGTTTCAATATTAATGCCGATTTCCTTAGATTTTATTTTATATATTTTATAGAACATTAGAAACCGATGGATGTGTTGAAATAAAATAAAATTAATAGAGAATAAACAGCTAGTTAATCAAATTAAATTTCATTTGAAAACATCCTTCGGTTTCTAAGTAAACTTCAACTGTATCGGACAACCTGGTTACTTATATCTTTTGGTGACTGTCCTTGCACAGCGCTTGAGAGTAAAATCCCAAATTCTAGGTTGAAGGAGCATTTATCATGGGCGTTAGCTATTGGACTTCTGAAATATTGGTTTACGATAACAATACAGGAGAACTGCTGACTAATCGTACGTGGAACTACTCAGTTCCAATGAACACTGATATTCCTCAAGATTTCAGGGTGTATTTTAGAAATAACTCTTTTACTTTTGAAGCCATTCAAGGAGCTAATGGTAAATTACAATGTTTGCGGTAAACCGGTTACGATAAGAGTTTTCGCTTTCCAAACAATAAAACAAACAGGTTCTAAGTGAATGTATAGTTTTAATATATGTATTATTACCCGGACTGCAAGGAAAGGGTTATGTTTTTCGCGCCGGTAAAATAAAATAAAATATTCTTTATTACCTGATATCTTCCAAACTACTGAACGGATATATTTCGTTAGGGTATCGTTAGATTCGTCTCATTAGTCCAAGTGTTCTTAGATACGTGACGAAAAAAATAAATTAACCTGGCAGCTGGGAAACGCCATTGTTTGAAGTTAAAAAAAAAAACTAAAACTATAATATGGGTATCAAATTCAAGGGCTTATTTCAAGGATTCTAAAAATGTATAAACCCACAGTAATAATTGAAAAATAAAAATAAAAATCACATAATAAAAATATTTTTTCTTCGATATCTGCAATTATTATTAATTATTATATTTATTTATTCAGACAGTTACAGTCCACATTAATTGTTAGTAGTGCTTAATACCTATGTTAGTACCTACATCAATTAATTAACATTAACATGTCTTAGTTTGGGGTCAGATGGCCGTGTGTGAAATGTTAAATTATTATTTCAATAAATTACAATTAAATTTAATTCGCTATCTACAATAAGAATAAAACTGAATTAAAAACAACAAATTAAAATCAATTCCATAGATCAAAAATGTCAAAAAATCAAATTATAAATGTCAGTAAATCAAATTATAAACAATAAAATAATGAGTATTATAAAATATATTGCGCTCCTTTACATACTATTAATTTAAAATACATTTGAAATAAAACCCTACTTGTAACATGATATTATCTGCCCCTCACTTTACATACGGGTGCATGAAGGGCTAGCCAATGCCTCTGAAATGGCCCGTCCAACCTGTTAGCGACGACTGAAAGCAGTCTGTTACCGCTGCCACGCACCCTGCCCGCTATCGAGGTTGCTCTCTTGCGCATGGTGGCATAAAAGCAATCCACCCGCACATTGGCGAACATTCCAGATGCGCTGCAGAAGCGAGGCAGCCGCAACAGTGCCCTCAACGCATTGTTGTATTGAACGCGGAGAGCGCTGTAGGATACTGCTGTGTGTGGTAAATTAGAGAGCACATTTTAAGGATTCCAAAAAGGTATTACAATGCCTTAGTAATGTAATAATAATACAAAAAAAACGGCCAAACGCGTGGTTGGAAACGCGCAATGTAGTTATAGGGTTCCGTCTTCCGTCGGCGTCGTTGCCATAACTTACCCATGCAGTTCGTGTTCAGTCAGTCCCCATATTTTATATTTTTAAATTGTCGTGCCGTATCAGACACCACCGATGCGATTATCGCTTTGACGTCATTGAAAAATAAATAATAATAATAGGTAAGTACCTACCTATCTATAACATTTATCAATATCTAATTATTTCGTAATGTAACTTAATATTACTTTATTTTAATTTAATCAAGAGTCGGTAATAGATAACCTACTTGTAATTATATTTATAATTATACTGATAGTGTTTTTCATTCCCCAAATAAATTTGTCAATTTCTACATATTTTTTCATTAAACGAAACGTGAGTATTGTTGCAACACAGTGAGTTAATTCGTTTTTCTCAATCTATAATTTCTATCTAAACGTATAAAGTCGCTTCCCGCCTTTAGTCCCTCAGTCATGTCGCTTACATATAGATCGATTCAAGAAGAAGGTTTACACGTATAGTTTGATATTGTTTTGTGTTAATTTGTTGAAATATAACGATAATTGATCAGGATGTTAGGAGAAATCAAGCACGGCAACCGTGAGAAGCCGGGGCAGGTTGCTAGTTTTAATACCTAATAATAATAATAATAAAAATGATTTTTATAGGTTTTTTTAAATTTCGCGTTTATTACCCTACCTGTGCACGGATAAGAGAAAGAATCAAAAATTTTTTGATTAATACTTTTTTACATCGATACTAGTCTTATCGATACTCGATACTCAGGAGTATTGATACCTTTAAGAGTAGCAAGTATGCCTACTCGCGCTTGAGAGAGCGGCTGTTGCTCGAAATGTCAAACTTATAAGTTGATCGACTAATACTCGTAAACTTGTAAAGCCTACTTAGCTGTGCTAGTTTTCCTTTGAATTTCGTTATATAATATATATATTCTACTACCGTGATTTTTTTCACATATCCAAAAACAACCATTTAGCTGGTCCGGACCGAGAGAACACTTGACTCCAACAAAAAATAGCACTTTATAGGATCTCTTTACAGAAATATTGTTTTTACAAACCCTTAATATTTTAAAAAGACCTTAGTAACAACACCACATACTATGAAGTAGACTAGAAAAAAAATATACTAATAGTACCTATGTGTACCTAGAGGAGGTACCCAAATATTTTTCAACATTTTATTTTAACACTTTGTCAGCGTGACTAATATTTATATTCATGCTAAATTACAGTTTTCTATTTCCAATAATCTATGAGCTACATAGCAGACCGACGGACGGACGGGCACGGCGAAACTATAAAGGGTTCCATGTTGACTTCGAAACTCTAAAAAACACGTAATAGTAAAGATACACCAGAATTTTGGAGTCTCTTGTTTCGCAACTACGTAACGACTGTGCGTTGGGTTGGGATGGCATATCGCCTATAGTGCTAAAAATGAGCCGTCAGACACTTGTAAAACCTCTGACATATATCTTTAATAGTTGTCTCCGGGCGGGTATTTTTCCGAATGCACTTAAAAAAGCAATTGTGCACCCAATCCATAAGAGTGGGAGCAGAAGTTGTGTCGACAATTATAGACCTATTTCGGTTTTATCTGCTCTTTCCAAAGTTCTGGAAAGGATTCTTAGCAACCGGCTTAAAAACTTCTTGGATAGATACAAGATCATAGCCGACAATCAGTATGGTTTCCGTTCCGGTGTCTCGACTGAAGACGCAGTGCTCGATTTGACACAGTTTATTGCTAGGAATCTCGATAGTAAAACCAAATGTCTGGGTATATTTCTAGATCTTTCGAAGGCATTCGACACAGTTTCTGTTCCCATACTTATTTCCAAATTAGAGCTGCTTGGTGTTAGAGGTATAGCACTGCAAATCTTCAAGGATTATTTGAACAACCGTACCCAAAGAACCAAAATTGACAACCACTTCAGTGATGAGGAAACCTTGTCATACGGAGTGCCGCAAGGTAGCATTTTGGGTCCTACGTTGTTTCAAATATATGTGAATGACTTGTGCAGGATGTCCCTCCCCAACTCGAGGATCTTTGTATATGCTGATGACACTGTGGTTATAGTTGACGGGTCAACGTGGGATAGTGTTAAAAGTAGCGCGGAATTGGCACTGCGTGAAATAATAAGATGGCTGAACATAAACCTGCTTACCCTCAACTGTAACAAGACATCATTTATTCCATTCGCCATCCGTCAGAGCACCGCACCAGACCGCACCTTTTCGATAATAGCGCACACTTGTTCACAACTGTCATCCTCATGCCAATGTCCAACACTCACGCGTACCGATCACGTCAAATACCTCGGTGTTCAAATAGATGCCGGGTTACGCTGGAATACACATATTGATGCCCTAACCTCGAGAATGCTAAGACTGATACATATCTTCAGGTCACTTATAGTATCAGCAAATCCTGATACTCTAAAAATGATATTCTATGCTCTGTGTCAGTCCGTTCTTGGGTACTGCATCACTGTATGGGGCGGTGCAGCTAAAACTACTTTTCTTAGAGTGGGAAGAGCTCAGAGAGCAATACTTAAAGTGATGCTACGAAAACCTTATCGCTATCCAACCACTCAACTCTACTCAGATTGTAAGGTCCTAACAGTTCGTCAGCTCTTCGTGTTGCAATCCGTTCTCAGAAGACACTCCAGCGTCCCACCGTCTGATCCCAACAAACGAACCAATATTCCCCCAGGTACACAACACAAAACTGCTTTTGCCAAACACCAATACTTCACATTAAGTACACTTATTTACAAGAAAATCCATAAAGAACTCAATATACTCGATTACAACAAATTTCAATTAAAAGCTAAGATGATGGAATGGCTACTTCAATAGGACTATGCACAAACTGAATCATTAGTCAAATACATTACATAATATTTTGCATTATTTTTGCACTTTTACTCCTTCACATTAACACCACACTCTCACTACTCTCATACAAAAACTCACCACACATACATCATAAACACATTCTCACACACATTCACACATTCATATTACATAGGTTTTTAATTTGTCATTCTGTATTATTTTTCCCTTTTATTTAGATCCTAATATGCATAAAATTAAATCTGATTGTTAACATTAACAATAGCACTGTCCGCAGTTGTATAATCCTTATTCATATGTAACCTTACAGCTGAACACTGTCTCTTAAGATACAGGTTATCCTAGTTTAAGAGGCAGGGCTCACAATATCTGTATACAAACTTCTGCAACATATAATTAGCATCTTGTTAATCAGTGTATACTAAAAATGTATGTTTTTTGTGACAATAAACTATTATTATTATTATTATTATTATAATTGCAACAGGATAGACCGCTTACGAATAGGTATTCTTAACTGAAAAGTATCAAATAAAAAACAAATTAGAAAAATAAAAAAACCCGACTGCGGAAAAAGTAGACTTTATATAACAACTGAAAAGAAATAAACAAGTCCTGTACTCTAGAATTATGTTTAGTAATGTTGAATAACTATAGCATTGAAAGGAAAACCACGCCAATAGCGAGTTGATCAGTCGGGACCCATTAAAATCTAGACCGGTTCAAATCTTCCCTATAATGGGTCCCAACTGATCAAATCGCTATTGGCGTGGTTTTCCAGTCGGGTTTTGTATTTTTTTTTGTTTATTATTATTTTCAGCTGTAGGTGAGCCTCCATTGTGTTTGTCAGTGTCAGTATATCACAAGCCAGGTTGGAATCAGGAATACCTACCACGACATGGTTTAGTATAGGTAATTTATGTATGATTAAATTAATCCTGCCATGTGCTATAATTAAAAAATATATATATTTCGCCTTCTTTGCAGACGGTCCTTTAACAATGGAAATGATTGGTTTCTTAACAAAAACTAGAGTGACAGATATGAGATTCAACTAAGCAAAATAGTCCAGTCACCTGGCGTCTAGTAGTTGACTTTAGCATTGTCTTTAGATAATGTAATAGTCAAACGTGAATAATAAATACCTAGGCAAACTTCTTCTTTATGAATCGATTGTTAATCTTTTTTGTTTTCTTGAAGTATCAATGCCTCGATAAACATGGCCATTTATTAGTCGGAGATGATGACGTATATCGCGGCATCAGTGGCGTTTTCAATGTCTTCTAAAGTGCAGATGTACCATCGTCTGGTCATGAGCACCGCACTCGCTCTGAGTGTTCGCTCTGAATGTCGGTGGTTGGGGTATATTATTGTATTATCTTTAATCTTCTAAATCTATTGCTAAGTTAAAGAAAGGGTAAAGAGAAGAGTTAATGTTATGGATTTCTTTCTTTCTTTATGTTTGTAGCGGCCTAATTGAGTGTGCAATCTATTCATATATTATTATAAGCAACATCTACATACCTATTATACTAACTTTAAAATCTGAAATATGTCTTGCTGTTTGAAAAAATTGGTATTAAATTTTCTACTCCCGTCAAATATAAGAAACAGTATGTACAAGTATAGGCATTTCTTTTTTTATATGTTGAAAAGCGGAAATGAATGTTGTGTGAAAATCTGAACTATTTCTACCAGTTGACATCGTGGATCTTGATTGCTACTTTTTTTAAGTACTTAAGTCTTTTATCTTCTTCTATGTCGGAACTATTTGAATTTATTAATATTGACCATAGAAAATTGTCTAGAGAAGTTTTAGCATTTTATTTGTGTATTAGGTACTTGCATGCATGCCATTACCAAATCGGCGAAATGTACCTATCTTTGCACCTAGTATTTGTATGTAACACATCTGTTCCTACCACATGTCAGACAAATAAATGATTTTTATTTGATTTAATATGGTTTTTGATATTACCTATCTGAAAGCAGCTGCGTTTGGAACTGTGTGGAAATTTTGTTACTCGCCATCTTTTAACACAAACCAGCATTACAGAACTTGGCTGAACAAGTCTCGGGGTAGAGTTTTCCATAAGCTGACTAGATGGCAGTAGTGTAGCATTTACCTTGCACGCTTACCTTTTCCACTACTTTTGGATTAATATTAAGGTAGTTTCAGGAAGCGTAAAGTAGATGGCGACACTTGGTGTGATTAAAGGAAAAGTTTGGAGCTTGTGGAATGAGTTTATATACAAACGTAGCTCGGCACGGTAGGCGCAGTGGCTGGGTGATTGGTTGCTGTGCTGCGTTCGCAGGTTCGGTTCTCTCACCGAACAAATATTTGTATGATCTACAAATAGTTGTTCCGGCTCTGACTGTTTGGTAATAAATGCTGAACTAAGCAATGGTAGTTTAGAAAAAAGTGTACCTACGTTGACAGTGTTCTGCTGCTGCTATATTTGTAGGGTCATTCTTCGCAAACTATCTACACGACCTCAATTAATTATAATATTATATGTTACAATTCAAATTTGGATAGAAAAAATGATACTGTTGAAAGTAAAATACCCCAAAAGTAGATAGGTACAGTTCATTAAAGGCTATACACTTTAAAGGCTACATGTATTATAAATTGTGTTTAAAAAATAAATATTTGATAACCATCAGTATACAGGATGAAATTGCTTTAATAATGCAAGTGTAGGGTGTCTGCGATCGCCAACGTACCCGGGATAGTCCCGTTGATTATCCACAGATGGAGTAACTACTAGGTAATTGATATTAATTCCGTTTAAGTTAAATTACTAATTATGTATGTGTAGTATGTAGTTAGTGATTTAGGCATTAGATAAATGTTTGACAAATGCGACAGATAATGTCCAAGATTATTCTTAAGTTCTAGTCAGAATGATAGATAAGACTTGATCATGTGTGTATTTAGAGATTCTGTTAAGGGGCGCGCTCCACACAATTATTTTTATTGATTATTTTCAGCCTGTATTGCCCCACTGCTGGACAATGGCCTCCTTTTCTCCTTTCCAACCCTCTGTGTCCAGATCTAGTCCACACAAATGTAATATAAATTAGACATATTTTGGTCAGTAAGATTTTTCATCACTAAACGAAACGTGAGTATTGTTACACATTATAAATTGAGAAAAACGGAATAACTCACTGCGTTTCCGGGTTGCCTGCGGACACTGCTCGCAGCCGCGCGTTGCTCGCGCGGACTGCTGCGGGGGTGGCAGGGGTGGCGCGGGCGAGGGTAGAGGTGGTAGAGGTGGCGGAAGAGTATCTTGCTTGAAACACATACACACTGAGTTGACCACAGAACAGAAGCTGACCACATCATCACTTTTTAGTTCCTGCTCTGTATCGGGTCTCACCATATTAAGCAATAGTTTCCATGATGGAGATATGGACCAACTACCATCTCTATTAAAGTTCGGGCGTCGGCTTACTACAATAGCCTCACGTATTTTCCGCAAAGAACTTCTCTGCCGCTAGTACGGAGCAGTAGCGTGCCTAGGGGTCCCGGTTAGCCCGATAGACATTTTACGCAAGTGCTCAGTCATTGATAAGCTCATGTTATGCTGATTAGTGCAAACCCGGCTTTTCGGCTTGTATGAAGGGTCTGCCACTGGTACGGAGGCTCTATCGAACCGTATAAAGTGATTCGGCCCACACTCCATCACATGCTCGGTGACTGCTGAAACATTGCTATCTCAGCTCCTGACGCTTCTTATATGTTCTTTGATGCGTGTGTCAGTGTGTCTTTGCGTTTCACCCACCGTTTTCGGTTTTCTCAATCTGTAAGATTTTTCGTAGCCTACTCTGTCAACAAGCATATAACAACGAGAATAATGTAACCAGTATTTTGTGAAACTTAATTTTAAAGAGTTTCCGAAGAGTATCTTACTTGTTTTTCTCCATAGAGACTTACGTTTAAATTTTGGAACGAGCAACTAGTTTCAAGTTTCTGACTAACTTACAGTCTCGCTAACGGTCTCACACTCTAACTAACAGTTTCACAATTCAAAAGTGCCTGTAAATGGTTTAATTGTAAAAAATACTTTGTCTTTATCAAACTAATAACTATACTCGTATTAACCTCAGATTATGAAACAAAAGGCAGATAGATCAAATTAGGCAGGCATTCGCTTTTGAATTTGTATTTGCTTTTTTGGCTTCACTTTCACTGTTCCGCGCGGTCTGCCTTTTGTTTTATAATCTGAGATATTAACTATACCTAATATTATAAAGAGCAAAGATTTTTTTGTTTTGTTACGTTTAAACTGAAAAACTACTTCGAACGATTTTGAAATTTTTTTCACCATAAGGATGCTGCATTATCCCTATATTATATCAGTTGAAAAAATTAGGGATCCTTCAGAAAATTCACGCGAACGAAGTCGCGGGCAAAGTGCTAGTATAATTATAAATTTTCTTATTTAAACAACTAGATACCAATCTGACGTTAGCGTGTCAATAATCCGTGTAATATATGCTAAGTGCACAGTTACCTAATTGACTAGTAAAGGTCAAATATTTACTACTCTGTGGGGGAATGTAAACGGTGAAATGTAAGTGCTGTGCTAGGTTTTACATTCTTAATGGTTCATAATTGCGACCTCCATTAGAAGTTCCTTGTAAGGAAACCTTACACCTTGCATTAGTTTACATCTCTAGGGATTTTTGGTATTTTAAAGACCTTCTCATTGCCTTTTAGGATTCCGTAGGTACGCACAAAGAACACCAAATGGGGGTCCATCAAATTAAATACTAAGATTACTTTTTCTGTCTGTCTGTCCGCCCGTCCGTCTGTCATAGGGTTGTATTACTATGACCGTTATTACAGTAGTTTTTTTTAATTTTTACTATATTTTATTTAAAAAATATAAATAAATAAATACTTAGAGTTAAATATTGTACGGTGATACGAAACCCTTGCGAGTCCGACTGCACATATCCAGTTTCTTTTTTGTATTGATTTTAATATTCTAACATTTAACATTTGGGTTATTGATGAGGATGGTGAAATGTTAGTAATTGTCTTAGCTACTCAATATTAGCTTTGTGGTCCTGCAGATGCAGTCCATTGGTAAATTACCCACCCTGGACTAAACACACAGATCCGGTTTGGAACGTTCCGGACTATAGGACTTACAGGTCCTCTAGGCCACACACGAAAGAGATTATTATAACGCATTAATAAAGATGCTAATTTCTAACATGACATTGTTAAACAATAAAGAAAGGACATGTTAGGTTTTTGTATGGAGGCTGGGCTTTCATTCAGAGCTGCCGTGAACAGTGAAGAGATTATATTTTTATGAAAATACATAAATTAAGACGACTTTATGTATATTTTTTATTTTTTTTAAAAGCACCCTTCCTAAATTATTATATTATTAATTAATTGTAATTTAAAAAATAAATTGCAACCCACGGTAATTATTGATTTTGGCAACACTTTTCGGTTGGAAGTCATTATTGTCATTGTGAAAAGTGTAAACGTCAATCAAGTGTCAAATTAAATTATAATTGCATACCTATGCGCTACCTATTATTAATATACTCTGCGAATGCGTCTGTAGTTTGCGTTACAACAACGGAACGGACACAAGTGATTTGATTTTTTTATTGTTTTTGTTGTGTTATTTATGTTCAAGTTTCTTGTTTGACCTGGTTTTTAATTTGGATTCTTTCCTGCACAGTTTCTTGATAATATAATTATAAGGGATGATGTTGAAAATGAAGAGGTAGAATAAATACAGTCAAATATAAGTAAATGCATTACTTTTATTTCTCTACCTAATACACAAAAATGTTTACCTATTATGACCTGCAAGACGACTATTTACAAAAGGTTAACAGGTCCAATCCAATTAAGTCTGTCTGGATCTGTACTGTTTGGTTTACTGGCCTGCCTTGGAGGAGACGTAAAACCATCAGTGATCATTTTGCAATTTACTGACTTCATGATGATAAAGTCCCAAATTGTAGGAGAAAATAAGGATCTTTGATACAAATAAATTCATACACTGTTTTAAGCTTTCACGGTTTAAAACTAAACTTATATTGTCACACGGGATATCTTCCGTGACCCGCGATCATGGCGCTTGCCAGCGTCGTAATATCGGGAACTCAAAACAATGAACAATCACGGACGATATAATATAAGTTTATATAAATTCATTACCTATCCTTATCATAAACCATTTACTGTTATTGTAAATAATAGCGTTTCTGCGTTAGTACAATTTTGCTATTAAAAAATAAATTTAATCCATTAATGGCCACTTGCTGGGCACGGGCCTTTTAGAATGAGAAGGGCCTTAGTCCACCTCGCTGGCCTGGTGCGGGGATTACACACCTCAGATGATGATTCCACTAATGTCAAGTAGATTAAATTACAAATACAATAAACCTAAATATTCATAAGCAAACGGAAAAATAGCGATTCTAACAATGAGACAATGGACCGACATGACAACTGACAAGTGTGGTGTGTGTGACAGTGACAACCTTACTGACACAACACAGTTAATGTTTTCATAGATTCCGTTAAGAGGCAAACGAATCAATGCCATACATACAAATCATGGGGATAATTCGTCGGTTTTATAGCCATCTAATAATGTTTTAAAATATTTTAAATAACAATAAGTTGTTTAATTTACTTTAAAAAATTATATTTAACCCTTTTTTCTTTGTTTCAATGTACAAAAATAATATTACGATACAAAAAATACCTGGATTTAAAATAGTTATTTATTAAACAATGGTGCTTTTAATTTTTTTTTGTTTTTGTTACGCCATTTTGAATAATTTTCCCTATCAGGAAAACCACACATGAAAGCTGTTCAAAAAAAAAATTATTTTAAGCCCATTTCATAACATGTCCTTTCTATATTACGCGCAAAATAGAATGGCATAAAAGCATAAATGGCAATACCAAGATGGTTGTTCATCTTATTTTTATTTCACTTTGGCTGCGTTATTTTTTATGTTTAACAGGATATTTTTGGGCTTTAGAACTAAATACTTACTCAGGACTTCTTGATCGGTCTCTATAAAACAGCACCGTTTAGTAGCGCACACTGCAAATTTACAATAATGCATCGCAAGTAAAAAAGAGCAACCTACGTAATGTTGCCAATGTTGCTACTCTGGATGGATACCTTCAAATAAATATATTTGTTTTTTATGTTTTTTTCTAATTCTGATGAGTTTTAACATTCACCTAACAATTTTTTAGTTTAAATTATTTTTTCTCTTTATCGTTTTGAGTTTTCAGGAAATGAGTAGGTTCATAACAAAAAAAAACAGTAATTATGGTCACACTAGTGACATTTCCACACTAGATTGCGCGCTTAATTATGACAGTGAAAATTTACATATAAACTGTAATAAATTAAGCTAATATTATTTATTGACGGCACTCATCACTATTAGCAAGGACGATAAGAAGTCGTGTCAATGTCTAATACGAAAGTGAATTAGTATGTCCTTAGAAATCGAAATACATTTAAATGTTTTACAAAATGGTCTGTTCTTTGTTGAGTTAAGAAATTTTTTCAAAAGTGGGTTGGTTTGAACTGACGCGGATAAAAAAGTTCCTGGAAGAACATGGGGAGCCCAGCAGTAGGACAGCGAATAAAAAAACGAATCAAAATAATTCCGTAGCTCCAACAAAATATTTGTTCATTCACAAAGACGTATTCCATATGATTAGCACCTGAGGTATTCCACATACGGCACCTATCAGTATTTTTCACAGGAGTCATTAGTGAAATATTTTATCATTTAAAATTTTATTTCACAAATGGCATCTACGAATCTGTAGGTTCCTACTAGTGTAGGTTCGTTTACAAAAGTTTCTCAAGTAAACTAAAACTTGACTTTTTCTAACCTGGTAATCAAGCATCTCATTATTATACCATTACACTACAACCTCACTATATCTACAAAGCAGCTAGATTAATCAAAGTCAATAAAAAGAAGGATTTTCTTACACATATCCACCGTTATTTTTTCGGGAATGTTATTGGGTACACAATGGAAGGATACGGTATACCGATATTTCTATACAAATGGTGATATATCGGTTTCTATAAAATGGTTGATCTTATTGTTACTTGGGTTTGGAGTGTAAATAATACCAATCGTTACAGTAACCTTGAGGTTATGGTTGTCATACAATAATTGCTACTAGCAGATCTCTTGCGGGTAATAAAATAAAGATAATATTAGTAACACTTTATTTTTGTACATTAGAGTGTATGTTTAATTTATTATTCTGAAAATCTCTTAACTGAATTAAATATAACCAAAGCTTATAAATAAAAAAATATATGTATATTATGTACAATGGAGGGCTACAGGGCATCAAAAATCTCGTCCGCATCACTCTCAATGGGACAAGTGCCTAAAAGGCTGGCAGCATTAACACGTTGAATTGCAATGTTAATTCTTTGGCCCAAGAAAAGGCCAGCCTTTTCTGGTCACGTGAAGAATCGACCAGCCGCTTAGCAATGTCCTTAAAAACAAGGTGAGCACTCAAGCCTCATGGCCCTAATGTTTCAACCCCAATCGGTTCGTATAACTTCCAAGAAGGTTGTAATATTTGCGCCGTTTGAGGTTTTCAGCACCTGCAGCAGCCGCCCCAAACAACACGTCATTTTGTACATTCTGTTGGTCCTCACTTACGGTGGTTAGACCCGCAGTGCAATTCTGTAAGAAATCACCCGCGAATTCGAATCCTATTTCATTTCCGATTTCACTTACCGAAATGAAAAATATTTGGTATTCGCAAAAAATTTACTAACTATTAAGAACGTTATCTGACAAAAGTGCCTATAATTTACCTACATTTTTTAAAGTGATTGTAGCTAAGATGAGGTTTTGAACGTTTAATTCTTCAAGAACCGTTTGCCCTCAAATATAATGTTGCAATGTAGCTATTAGTACAACCAAACCAACTGAACCATTCTCAAACTTAGACTCAAAACTAAAAATGAACCTTTCTATTTCCTTTCCTACAAGTAAATATTTAAAAGCAGCACGATGCAAAATACCTACTTCTAACAGTTCCTCAATTATGTAGTATCCATGCAAATAAATTCTACTGCATCTCCCCTAATGTCACACGAGGACTGGGACTATTTCTGCGGTCAATTACAACTGTAATTGACACGTGTACCTCTATGTTAGCCTCAACATGTAGAACTAAAGTTACCTCCACGAGCTTGGAAGCGCGACAATTGTATCACTGTACAATTACATCTGGATAACGCAATCAGGCTCACAAGTGAGGTAATGCTATTAGTGCGCTCCGAGAATATGCTTAATCTAAGGCTGCGTTGGTATGGAGTGGGTTTATTTGTATTTCAGTAATAGTTTTCTTTTTTTTTTTTTTTTAATTCGTAGGAGCTCCGATCGGTCAAGTTTAAGCTACGCTTGCCGCTGACGGTTTATGGATGGGTGACCATCCATTTTATACCGAGATTCCTCCGTGCCCGAAAAGCATTTAAAGATGTTGGTCCTGGCTGTCATTCGTAGATCCTTAGCAGTCGTTATGGGTAGTCAGAAGCTAGAAAATCTGAGAGTCAGTCTTACCCAGTGAACGGAAATAAAACAGTCTTACCAAGGGGTATCGTGTTACCCAGTAACTGGGTTGTAGAGGTCAGACAGGCAGTCGGAGCGGATAAACTAATTGAATAATTTACAGTAAATAGCTTATGCATCTATCTTCATAGGAATATACTATATTACATACTCGTACAGTCGAACAAAATCGACTGTTTGTAAGTCTCAGTTTTTATTGCAGCGTAAAAATCAAAAACTTCTTTACCTCTAAATTTCGGTCCAACATTTATCCACTTTCAGGATAATTGTACTTATTCTAGCATAACTAACAGCTACACTCATTCATTCACAAACCTAACTAAAAACTTATTTAGGTTCTCTACAACATTTAGCACACCCAATTACCTCCTAGCCACTTCTAAGAAAACTAAATTCACTTACAAAAACTCTCCAACAAAAATACTCTTCGGAAACCTTTATACGTTATTCAAAAACCCTTTTTTCCTTTAACATATTTCATCTCAATATATTCTCACAAAGGTTGGCTTGCCTCAGTAAATTTATTCCACTTCGAGAATGCATCATTTGGCGTGCCACCTGACTGAATTGACCTCGCGATCGACCACAATGGAGTGTAATCTGAAGATGTTACAGCACAAAGGAATTTTCAGTTTCAGCTGTAAAATGATCTCTGAAAACATTCCTACTCATTTTGATCTAATTGTAGTATTTCTATCTACTTGTCTGTGTAGATAGAAATATATAGCGTTTTTTCTTGTCTAGGGAAAAGAAAGGAAAGGGGTATAGAAACAAAAACGCCACTGTCCATTCCTGACAGGAATGGATCAGGAATGGACTGTGGCGTTTTTGCTTCTATCGTCAAAGTCTTTATCTTTATCATTCTGGTAAAGATAAAGTTATGACGAGTTTCATTTTTTTCCTATATCTTCTAATAGGTGTAAATGTAATGTACTGTTAAACTATAACTGCATTTTATTGATGGATGGATGGAAAACATCCACAAACATGGATGTGTAGAATGAATATATGGGTACTAAACTTAACATAAAAAAAGTACTAAAAGGTAGACTATCCTTCACTTTTTGTCTCATTGGCAAAGTAAACACCAAATAAAATGGTACAGACGCCAGCCAGCACATCAAGATTCAAGCCATATAAAAAACTGTCCATGTTTCCCAGTTGAATATGAACCTTAAACTTTGTAATAAAGTTGAAAATCTATCAAAGAAATTTGACAGATTATTGTAGCTTGATATGCAACTGCTGGTCACTGTACTTGATATATATACATGTGCTCGAATCGAATAAGAAATATGATTACTATTTAGCATTTTGGTTTAATTTTATTCGACAAGCACAATAAGCAGCACTCAAAGATATCAATTATGGTTTTAAACTTAATCAATATTATGTGTGAGACGAGTTACTTCTTGCTGGTTCTTCTCCATAGAAACCTACTGTTTGGAACGAGCAACTAGCCTCAACTTTCTGACTGACTGACTCCTTGACAATTCAAAAGTGCCTGTAAATGGTTTATTTGAAATAAATGATTTGAGTTTGAGTTTTGTATTAGCCAAATACCTAAGGTAAAGTGCCAGCATAATATGGAGTAAAGAGGCTACTTGTGCAAGAGGAATAAGGTAGATGACACTATCAATCAATAAGTTGATACACTTTTTTTGAGCTGTTAAAACGCGATTCTCCTGTAGTTGTTGTACGACATTTTATACTTATGACATCACTTCTAGTTAGTCATTTGCCAACTGTAAATCTAACTTAAAATTAATCGAATTTTCAGGACCAAAATCAAGTGGTTTTAGGGTTCCGTACCTCAAAAGGAACAAATGAAACCCTTTTAACATCATTTCATTGCCCGTCTGTCTCTCTGTCTAGACCCTCTGTCTCAGGAACGTGTGGAAGTATCAAGTTGTAATTAATATCAAATTTTAATAAGGTTTGCAATCCTTGGAGCAGTGTACCCCCGCTGACCTAGCATCGTTAAATTTGACAAGAAGCAACATCATGGAGAGAGTGCCTGTCTAACCTCCACAACTCAGTTACTGGGTAACACGATACCCCTTGGTAAGACGGTCTATCAAACTTTTAGTTTTTTGACTAGGTACCTAAATCGACTGTCAAAGATCTACGTATGAGAGCGGAGACCAACGGCTTTTACGTGCTTTCTGAGGCACGGAGGAAACTCGGTATGAAAATGGAAGGACACCCATCCAAGGACTGAGCGCGGCAAGCGTGCTTAACCATGACCGTTTGATAGTACGGCTTTTAGTTAGCAAAATATACTAATAATACATATTTACCTAGTACATTAAATATTTACCTGTAACAGTTCACAACAATATCCGA
Organism: Charanyca ferruginea; assembly: GCA_947361185.1. Lineage (NCBI taxonomy): Eukaryota > Metazoa > Arthropoda > Insecta > Lepidoptera > Noctuidae > Charanyca > Charanyca ferruginea. Next base: position 12,713,574 of record OX376056.1, on the reverse strand, counting down.
AGCATTATTTGCAGAAATTTCCAGTAACTTCAATATAACAATTTCTCTTTTTGAAGTTTTCTTTAACAGTCTTATTTATGTACGAGTATTTGGTAACTATTTCGTAGGCCTAGCATGAGATCACTTACTTTAGAATATTCGATTTGTGTCGATTTTCGATTTTGATCCGAAATACGACTATCCGTTATAATTTTAATTTAAAATTTTGACGTTTAATTTTATACGACAAGCACAATAACTAACCCGTTGATATAAAGAAAGCCTGTTAAACTAATTAGGAACAACCACGTTTGAATCAACTCCATTATTGAAATTTTAAAAATCGATCCGATTTTTATACGTGTGGGGTAGTCATATCTATTTAGATCATCATCATCATCTTCCCTTGTCCCACGTTACTTGTGGTCGGCGCAACATGTTTTATTCTTCCATGCCGACCTGTCAACCGCCATGCTTGCACTGACTCCCTTTGCATATTTGTTTCATCACCAGTCGGAAAACGTCCACTGTTGGAAAAATACCTCCCCCATATAGTGGGGCCATAATCCCCATGCTTGGAAGGCGTCCTGGGGATCGCAGTGTTCTAAGCATACATAGGGTTCTACGACACCCTTGGGATGAAATTGGTGGGTGCTATTCTAGCCCGGACACTCCACGGTCAACGATCATGGGTATATTTGTATGTTTAAACAAATGAAAAGAAAAAGAAATTACCTATTTTACGTTTCTTCCCGCACTTGTACTTGGCCTACGAGTACTGATTTCGACAGTTCAGTAACTACTTACACGCGATTGAAAAGTAACCAAAAGTTTTGCTATTTGTTATATATAGCAGAAAATCTTCGTCGTTATTTGTTAGGGAGACTTGTGATTGAGACTATTGATCCAATACTGCTAACACGAGTGGAGATGTATAGGCAGAGATAATAATTGTTGAGCAAATTGACTACCAAAGTCAACATCAAATTATTTATTGCATTTAGGGCTGATTTCTCAATAGTCAGATAACTTTTATCTGAGGAATAAAAATAGCAGTTTGACATATTTTCTATACATGCTGTCAAACCGCCATCTTTATCATTCGCGAAACACGATATTCGTAAAACATTATATTCTCCTAACATCATAATCTCAAAATATCATGATCTTATAAGACCTGTTGCACCTATATGATGAAGGTAATTTTGTGTATGGAGAGAATGGGCTTAGGGATTTATGAGATAAATTACAATATTTTGTGTATCGTGTTCTGTTAAAAGTCATATTAACAAAATGTACTCTAATAGAAAGATCCAGAGAGCAGGGAGTGGAAATCTTTTATTAATTACAAGCTTCTTACTACGTCTTCGTTTGCATCATTATCATCATCATCGTGTCAACCTATAGGTGCTCTCTATATTGTAAGTCGCGGATTAAAAAGTAGCCTATGGTCCTTCCCCAGGATTCAAGCTATTTTCATACCAAATTTCATCAAATTGCCGTTTCATCATGATAGCGTAACAGACAGAGTTACTTTCGCTTGTATGGATTTTGTTAAAGAATTTACGTGTATCGCAGCATCATTGGCATTTTTAAAGTCGTCTAAAGTGCAGGTTTGCACATTTACTCCACTTTGGACAGTATAGTAAATGGGCCATCGTCTGGTTAAGAACACCGTGCTCTCACTGAGTAAGAAAAAACCGGACAAGTGCGAGTCGGACTCACCCACCGAGGGTTCCGTACATATTTGTAGGTACACATCCATACTTCTATACTAATCCATACCTACTATCCATACTTTGATCTACTTAATATTATAAATGCGTTTTTTGCGACATAAACGGCCGGTTTTTTTCACGTTAACATAGAGGGTTGTTTTTTGTGGGTGTGTAACGTTTGAAATAATAACAAAATCTCTAAAGATCATATGATCTAATTTCATTTAACATACTTTTTTTAATATAACGATCAAATGATATAATGAATTATTGATATAATTTAATTTTTCCTAATTTTATATGGTATAATGAACATTGTCTATAATGCACATTTGAACCAGTATTCATAGAGTATAATAATCAGTTACTATAATATTTGAAATCTATAAGTAACGTTTAGCATAATTTAGTTATTGAAAAATTTTTGTTACGTTAGGTTAGAACAGTGACCATTAACTAGATTCCTTCTATTGTTGATGAATCGTATGGGTTAGATGAGGTTATAACGGTGTCTCCTTGTTTCGCAGACAGAAGTATCATAGAGTTTCGTTTCCCAGAAAATGTTTCATAATTATAATATTTGGTTCTTGTATTTTTATTTTGGCTATTATTGTTTCAAAGACTATTTATTTACGTGAATGAAACATATTTCACAGAAACACAATCCAATGAATTTTTAATCACATCTTTTTTGTTCAACAAACTTATCAAACAGTAGAATTATTTTTTAACGAATATTGTTTGATCAGTGTATTTTTCCATGGAATTTATTTCAACGAAAATGTATATAAATAGACAATAACAAAAATATTATCTAAAAGTCAATATGTTGTGCTACAAAAGTTAATGACAGAAACGAATCGCTACGAAACCGAAACCACGTAGTCTTGTCTGTCCTACCCCCAGAGTGTAATTTAAATTTGCGTAGGCGCGGAGGGGCGAGGCGGCCCGCGAGCTGAGGAGCAGGTGGTTTTAACGCCTGCCGCCGCGGCTGGGGCTGGCCGGCGATGCCAGCCAGTAAGCCGAAGCTGCGGTGGTGAGCGTGAATACCATCTGCGACGATAAGATCGCGTGGGACCGCCGGAGCCCCGCAACGCCGGTGCCGTGACAGAAACCATGCCTGCTGCATGTTGCTTGCTTGCGTGATCCATGCTTGCTTGCATGCTTGCTTTAAACTGTTAGCTATAAAACATCGTATATTTTTATATACGGTTATAACAGTATGTTTCCTGATATTTGCTTATTCATTACAGAATTAAGACTGAAATTTACTTAATATTAAAATTAGGTCAAAGGCAAATTAGGTCAACTTAACGTTATATAAAAAGAGCATTATACAAATTGAAAATTAGGTATATGAAATGAACGTTATACTAAATGTTATAAGAACAAAAGAAGATTATATGAAATATAACATTCGATCACATGAAATTAGGTTATTTGTTTTTATAGCATCTAAAATTATATCATGTGAACGTTATTTCAAGTGATATTATACTATCTGTTATTATGTCATATATTACACACCCGTTTTTTTTTACAGCATCAAGGCACTTTAGACTTGAGTATATGATTTTAATTTCAATTCAATACCTCTACGCGTTCTCGAGATATAGGGTGTTGACAGACAGACAGACAGACAAACGGACAACAAAGTGATCCTATAAGGGTTCCGTTTTTTCCTTTTGAGGTACGGAACCCTAAAAAACAGTGGAAAAAAGGTCGCTAATTAATTAATATCGGTATCGTTAAAAACGACTAGACTGTACTTACCACTGGGCTACTAGGTACAGCATTGTGTGAAATAAACTTTAATTTTCTAGCTCTCTCGAGGTAAACAGACAAATAATTTTCTACTCAAACAACTTCACATTACTTTTATAGAAACTTTACAGTTTCACACAGTACTTTAGGTTCTCCCTGATGCAAGACGTGACCTGAGTTTATTGGCCAGCTCATTGTTCATATAACTTGTAGGTATTTTTCAAGAATGTTATAATAAAACTGTAGACTACACGTCAAGCACTCTAATGCAATCCCTCCAGAGAATGCTGTCTCCTCAGAAGCTATAATCAGAGAGAGACAGAAAGGAGCTTCAGGCTGCAAAGCGAAGCGAAGGAGGTTGTAGAAGGAGGATGGTTGCAGAACTGTGCGAAGCTAGACCGAGTTCACGCGATAAGGAATTGGAGCGTGCGGCGCAGTACCCAGAGGTCGGTTTATTCCGCTTCGGATCTTAAGTGATGATGCGGCGCCTAAGGTGGAGCACACTTGCCTAGGATGAACCGGTTCACTCTTGCATTGAAGATACCCAAATTATTCTTATCGGGGAACAGAGAAGCGGACAGTGAATTCCAGACTCTGGTAGTTCGCACAATAAATGTATAGAAGCAAAGTGAAAATGTTTTCTTGGTGTATTTACTTTGAAAGCAGATATTCTATAGTAATGTTAGGCATAAACTTTATGGAACATGTAAGGGGATAGGTGCGTTTCTCAAAGGAAGTTTCTTTATTTTTCTTTCACTCTCATAAATTATTGTGAGGGTAGTGGTATTTTTTTATAGCCTCATAGGCTTGCGTTATAGGTCTATCCAAAAGTCGCCAGACCAATATCATTTTAGTACTTACTAGCCTCAATGCTGGTTGGTCCCTTTTTCAAATACACATTCTGTGGGTCGAAGCATCAGCCAGACATTAGAACTACAATACCTAAAGTATTGATGTAGTAAGTAAGATACCTTTGCCTATGTTACTTGAAAAGAAAAAAGACAAAGTATTGATGCTTGAAAGCATCAATGCCTTGTCTTGTATGCCTTTGACAAATTCCTTTGCAAGCACATTTCATTGCATATCAGTTTTATTATCATCACCACCCCAAGAGGGCGGGGAGGGGGTTCAGTCGTAATCGCCATGCTTGGCCGATGCATGTTGACGATCGCAGTAGGTGCTATGGTACGCTGCTGCCCATCCTTTGGTCAAAATCCCTCTGTCACCTTCTACAACACCCACGGGTAGAAATAGGGTAGTGTTATTCGCGGCCGGCACCACACGGTTAAAATATAACTATTCATATAATTATAATAACTAAACTCATACTATAACTTAAAAAATACTAACAAAAAAATGTATACTTTATCTTTATCTCTCTTCAAAATGTCAGCCATATTCAAATGACGTTGGTCGTGTAAAACTGCATTCAAAGGTTAGTGTTTAGTTCAAGTGTTAGTGAGGCTGACTACCAAAGCTGAAATATCTGTCTTCTTTCAATATCTTAGATGGGATAGTATACCATGAAGAATCTTCCGACAAACAAATTGCAGACGCTTTGCTCACATAAAACGTACCTATAAGTATAGTACCTTCTGCAATACATTTTCTCAAGAGCTACTTGAATCATTATCACTTCTAGCAGCGAGTGTCTCAGAATATTTTACGATAACACCTTCTGAAAATATTCAAAGTTGAAAGGAAAAATCTGGAAGTACAAAGTGTTAATGAAATAGTGGAAACATGAACTGTAGTTTCATAGATATATTTTCTCTTCTCTTGTTCTTTATTTTACGTTGTTTTAACAGAATTAATATTTTCTAAAACTATCAAGTAACAAAAACTTCTAAAACCAAGGCGTTTTATCACCAAACAGTTATATAGTAGGCCTATAATGGTAACCATTGTGTCTTTTTGTACTATAAAGGTTTTTAATAGATCATTTTGGTTCTATAAGATTAAAAAGCCTTTAAGTTCTATTATTTTCCTCTTAGAACGCTTACAGGAAACCACAAAAAAATATTTAAAGTGTTGCGTTATAATAGACATGAAAATATTGATTATGGTACTATTTAGTACTAAAGACGACCTTACTGACACTCTAATGTACCTATTTTGCGCTAATTAAGCTGCAAAATAACTATTACGGTACTAGTATTCTAGCAGTATCGAAATCGGTGTCCCCTTGTTTCGCAGACCGAAATTTCATAGAATTTCGTTTCCCAGAAAATGTTTAACATAATATTTGGTTCTCGTATTTTTATTTCGACTATTATTGTTTCAAAAACCATTTACTTCAATGAAAAATATTTCACAGAAACACAGTTCAATGAATTTTTAATCACAGTTTTTTGTTTAACAAACTTATCAAAAAGTAGAATTCTTTTTTAACGAATATTGTTTGTTTGTTGTATTTTTCCATGGAATTTATTTCAACGAAAATGTATAGATATAAATAGACAAAAACAAAAATGTTGTCTTAAAAAGTCAATATGTTGTGCTACCAAAGTTCATGACAGAAACAAATCGCTGCGAAACCGACTCCACATAGTCTTGTCTGCCCTACCCCTAGAGTGTAATTTAAATCTGCGTAGGCGTGGAGGGGCGAGGCGGCCCGCGAGCTGAGGAGCAGGTGGTTTTAACGCCTGCCGCCGCGGCTAAGGCTGGCCGGCGTAGCCGGCCAGTAAGCCGAAGCTGCGTTGGTGAGCGTGAATCCCAATCTGCGACGATAAGCTCGCGTGGGACCGCCGGAGCCCCGCAACGCCGAAGCCGTGACAGAAACTATGCCTGCTGCATGTTACATGCTCGCTTGCATGATGCATGCTTGCTTGCATGCTTGCTTACATGCTGTATGCTTGCTTGCACGCTGCATACTTGCTTGTACGCTGCATGCTTGCTTGCATCCTGCATGCTTGCTTGCATCCTGCGTGGTTGCTTGCACGCACGCGCAGTAAGTTTGGTTAGAATAGAACTGAGAGTCCCATTCCTGGGAATAAGCTTTATATTAAATAAAAAATATAAGGATAAAGAATATTTGATTTGTTATTCTATGATATAATGATTATTCTAACAATAAACTTTATGTGAAACAAAAATCAATGATTTGAAAATCTTGAAAGTAAGTATTCTGCGTACTGATTATTCTATGAAACGAAATTATTAGAAAAAATTTATGTGAACCGAAATTCTATAAAACTATTAGCTATGAAACAACGTACAACCATCGAAATCACTATTACATAATTAATCTGCACTTGCACAACCATTACGTAACCTTTCAGGTTCTTAAAAGTTCCTTCAGCATTGCTATGGTGCTAGTTCTGTAAAAGTCATGAAACTCTTCTATGGTATTAAATAGTACCATAGCAACTCCTGGTGCAGTTGCTAAGTAACTTAAATCGTTTTCGGTGGAAAAATGGCTGCTGTTTTCTGCCATGATAGCACATTAGCACCACGACTGGAGCCAATTTGTACTATAGCAGTCATGGTCGGAATAACTCATTATTTTATTATTACAAAATTTAATTAAAACACAAATTTTATGAGGACGCATTGTCAAATTTGAAATCAGCATAATACTTTTATCGATACAATTTTTTTCGCAAGTGGAAGTGGCAGAACTACGGTCCATGAAAGTTTTGTATTATGTCCTTATTTTCTTACATGTTACGTTAAAAGCAACGATGTCAAATGAAATAAAGTATAACACACGACCATGAACGAACAACCGTAATGAAAAGATTTCTGGAATCGTTTACGGTGCAAATTAGTACTTTAAACATGTTTTACAATTCAACTATAGAACTGATTTATCACCGTGAGAACCTTAATGTAATGTTTATAGAATAAATCACCGTAAAAAAAAAAAAATTAATACGTCATAAATGGTAAATTGCGGTTTACCATTTATGACGTATTAAAAAAAAACTACTACCTACTAGATCTCGTTCAAACAAATTTTCGGTGGAAGTTTACATGGTAATGTACATACATCATATATTTTTTTTAGTTTTATCATTCTCTTATTTTAGAAGTTACGGGGGGGGGGGGGGGGGGCACATTTTACCACTTAGGAAGTGTCTCTCTAGAAAAAAGTAATATTAGAAATCATTATATCATTTTTAAGACCTATCCATAAAAACTAAACAATTTTGGGGTTCCAAAATTTGATGTTTTTTTTCTATTTTTGTGTGAAAATCTTAATGCGATTCACAAAATACATCTACTTACCAAATTTCAGCAGTATAGTTCTTATAGTTTCGGATAAAAGTGGCTATGATATACGGACGGACAGACAGACAGACAGACATGACGAATCCATAAGGGTTCCGTTGTTTGTAATTTGGCTACGGAAAAGAGCTCAAGAATCCTTGAACAAGATGATCATAAAAAACAATGTGTTAATGTAACGAATAGAAACTATCAGGTGGAATCGATTACAAAATGAAATACCTAATAAAAATCAATGGTATTCACAAAAAAGTGGAACCTACTTTTTTAAAATCAAACGCTTATAATAGTACTTCAAATACAACTTACTTTGCTTTTTTTTCCTATCGGGAAATATTTTTTGTATCGTATATTGAATGGATAATATGGTAAGAATAGAGAATTTAGGAATCTAAAATGTATAATGTATTTATTTCAGATTCTTAATCTAAGAATTATGTAGTCTCATCATCACCATCATCATCGTGTCAACCTTTAGATGCCCACTGCTGGGCATAGGTCTCCCCTCTCTCCGTATGCAGTCTATCGAAACAAAATTGTAAAACAGCCAAAAACGGAACGGAACGGAACACCCAGCCTTAAACACGTTGCTAGTATTTTTGTTACTACTGAGCTACTTATTTTACTACTATCTAGATCACCCGCGACTACTTTAACGACCAAAATATCCTCAAATTACCAGCACTTATTAATTTCATATTATGACTAACCAAATATTACTATCCAAACAAACCAATAATTTTCTCAATTGTTACCGCAGCACACGTTACCATTCAGTAATAATCAGAGTGCGTGCGTATGATCGATTTGTACTGTTCAGATTTATGTCAGTGATTAAATAATTAATGAATTGGCTATTATGTTCAGCTGGCATACGTGATTGTCGGTTCGTTTAATAAATATTGTATTCTTACTTGAAAAATATTTAACTTGCCTAAATTTTATTGCTGAGTAAACGCCTCCATTTATTATAACTCCGTTGGTCTTGCAGCAGATATTAACTGATAAAATAACCTTACTAATAATGTAAATGCGAAAGTACCTCTTTCTGTTATGCTTTCACGATGAACCGGCTAGATGCATCAAGATAGCTTGAACCCTGGGGAAAGACATAGGCTACTTTTTATTTTGCAACTTCGTCTGGATCAGCGGTAATCAACATTCACGCGGACAAAGTCGCGGGCAAAAACTAGTATACTATAAATTGGCTGGACAAAAGTCACCACATAATGGGTGCCTGACGATGGACAGTGTAGCCGAGGACGGCCCAGAAAGAGGTGGTGATATGACCTAGACACGTTTCAGCAGGGTTGGTTCGAAGTGGAGCAGGAAAATAATTCCCGGAAGAACTTGGAGGTTCGCCTTTGCCCAGCTGTGGGACAGCATGGGCAACATAAAAATAACCTAAAATTTGTCTCCCCCGCTATATAGTTTGTGATCTAACCGTGATTCCAATGCACCTGACATGTTATCTCTTAACAACCATTGGTTGACTGGTAGAGAATGCCTAAGGCATAAAGTCTGCCTTTGTATCTCATGCATGAAGATTTTCTCTGGTTGAGTTCGAAACATATCAAAGAGCCTCGAGTAAATCCACGTCAGTAAACAAGATAAAAGTATTTTTGAAAAAATAATATAAACTTTAGGAGTGAACTCCTAAAAATATTTTTGTGAGATAAATCCATAATTTACCTCACATCACACACATCAGTATGTTTGTTTTTGAAGCCGAAAGACAAAGTAGTTTGGTAACACAAACACAGTATAATAAAATCACACTAAGTACCACTGTTTTTCATGTCGAATGAATGATTTGTTTAAAAAAGCTTTTTACAAAAAAGACAACCGCCTTCAAAAAGTGAAAAATAACTTTAGCACAGAACACACATTGACTTTAGTTTCGAAATTCAGTAGCTTTGTTCTGTTTGTTGTTTTGTATTGCCACCGACTTCCGAAACTAAAGTCAATGTGTGTTCTGTGCTAAAGTTATTTTTCACTTTTTGAAGGCGGTTGTCTTTTTTGTAAAAAGCTTTTTATTTTCCACTTTTTAGTACCTCCTTCTCATTCAAATCTATTAAGAAGAGATTGAAAGTTAACTACTACAAAGATTGATGAAACGAAAACGTCGTCTATGTAAAATTTTTGGGTATTTGTTGATTTTTCAGAAAGTGCTGAATCAATTTAGATAAAATTTACATGGGACCACACCTGAAGCATACCCTATCCATAAAAAAAAATTTCAAAATCGGTTTACGTTTGCCGGAGAAATCGCGTAACAAATCGCGCACATACTTAATGCCGATTTAAGACTTATACAGTTTTCTCATGGATGCCATTGTCAGAACTGGACCAAATTAAAATGGGACCACACAGGAAGCACTAGCTTTCAAATAAAACGAATCATCAAAATCGGTTCACCCAATCCCAAGAAATCAGGTAACAAATATAAAAAAAAAAAAAAAAAAAATACAGACGATTTGATAACCTCCTCCTTTTTTGAAGTCGGTTGAAAATTACAACTGGCGCGAAGTGTGCGGCGCGATGGTTGGCTCGTAGTGCACACGTTTCTTTCGCTCACTCTTACGCTATACATATAAGCTATAATGCTGTAGCACGCTATTTGCCGACACGCCACGAGAGGTCCGTACGACTCGACGACGTAATACGAATCTATCCGAACTATCTTCAGTACCGACCTTGAATATTACATTTTTGTATTCATTTTTGGAGCCATAAGGTTGCAATTCTTTGAACGTGCACAAAATCTACACACAAAACATTATAATAACAACAATAAAGTCCTATATTAAGAACAGACTTTATGCCTTTATAGCGTTTTGCTGTTATGCAACATTTTTTTTAAGCATAAGGGTATATTTGAAGATACGTACTATAGTTTGATTGTAAACTTTAGAGGCATAAATGCGTATCTGCTCATGCTACTAGCGCGCTAGGTCAAACATTTTAAATTCATAATAGCTTAAGTCGAAATACGGCTCATAAAACTAGTATTAATTTGGTGCATAAAGGTATAAGTAAATATAAAAGCTTATGGCTCTCGAGTACTTGAAAATGTCTGTAAATCCGACATTATGCATGAGTGTATCTTTACAATGGTAAGAGACAGAAATACCACGGTCAGATCGTTAGAAAGAGAAACAAAAACATAATATCGGTATACTAAAAAGCAATTTTGGTCGTATATGCACATCCGACATGATGCTTCTGATGTCGAGAATTGTATCGATAAAAATATTATGCTGATTTAAACCTTACCTCTCGCTCTTGCGCGTATAAGTACTAGCTCCTGTGTGTTTCTAACTTAAAAATTGAAATGGCGGATAAAAGTGCCGAAATTGCTATTCGCGAGTTGACTAAAACCGTGCTTTCACTGCAGAGTAAAGTTAATTCGATGGAAAAAGTTCTAAGTGAGCAAAATCTGTTAATTAAAAAACTATTAAATGTGAACAAAGACTCGGTACCATCAAAACAAAATATCACCGAGGGTACTATGGTTTTGGAAACGGCATCACGACCAATGCGCGATGCCCATATTCGAGCAGCATCGGCCATCTCCGCGAACGCTCGGAAGCGGACTGTCAAACCTGCCCCCACTATCACCAGCCGTGGGACGATGTCATCAGCAGAGTCCCCTACTCCGAGTGCGCCGTCGACGCCGCAACTCGAGAGCGCTGCTACCAATGCGCCGACGCCGGTCGCAGATAGCGACACTGCCGAACAAAGCGCTAACGATTGGATCGAGGTGAGACATCGACGTAATCGACGTTCGCTCGAGAATGTTATCCGAGGTACGGCCGTCCCTGAGTCATCGACGTTGCTAGCGGCCGAGCGTAAATCGTACCTACATTTATATTATGTTAAAGTCGGAACTACGGTTGATCAAGTGACCGCACATTTGAAAACTATTTGTACCGAGGATACCTGTTCTGCTGAGGCTTTGAAACCTCGCGGTGATTATGCCTCGTTTAAATTAACTGTGCCCACCAAGCATGTTAATATATATATGTCGCCGGAGAACTGGGTAGAGGATGTCCATATAAAACCATGGCACAGTGGGTTTCGTAAGCAATCCCACAAAACCTCAGAAACCTAAAAAAAACAATATTTTTTATCAAAACGTGAGAGGACTGCGTTCAAAATTAGATGCTTGCAAGCTAGCAATATTGAACGAATCAGCTGATATTTTTGCGCTTACTGAAACGTTTTTGATGAGCAGTGTGAATGACGCGGAATTATTTCCCGATGGATATAATGTTATCAGAAGAGACCGTGTCAACGATACTGGTTGGGGAGGGGTGTTGTTGGCAGTGCGGAGTCAGTACACCGTGAAACAAATTGTTGACATTGATGGATATACCGACGACATTGAAATACTTAAGGCATCAGTTCTTTTAAAGTATAAAAAAATATTGGTTTGTGTTGTGTACATTCCTCCTAGCTCTAATACAGATCAATACCTTAATGCGTTTATGGTACTTGAAAACTTGGCTCGAAAATATAACAATACTGATATTATAATATTAGGTGATTTTAATTTGAATTCATGCAATCAGAATGTTAAAATGGAGTTTACTAATTTAGTCGCATTTTGTAAGTTCACGCAATATAACACTATTCAAAATAGACATGGTAATGTGCTAGATCTGGTTCTTAGCAATCTGGGAAGCGAGTTTGTTCAATTGAGAGGGGATACGGAGCCACTGGTGCCCGAGGACGCGCACCACCCAGCGCTCGGGGTGACGCTCAGTGTGCCGCGGCCGGCGGCGCGCGCGCCTGTGGTGAGCTCGCCGCCGCCACCCGCACTGTCGTCACTCGACTTACCACCGCAGTGGAACTTTAGGAAAGCTGATTTCGAACAGCTATACGCGGCAATTGCAGGGTTAACGTGGAATGAGGTTCTCGAAACCAGTGACGTTGACAGGGCCGTAGATATTTTTTACCAAAAAATGTACGATTGTTTACGCTTGCATGTTCCTGTAAAAAAACAAAGAAAACTTGGCTCGAGGTACCAATATCCATCATGGTACACTCCTGAAATCATTAAAAATATACAGATGAAGTATGCCTATCTGAAAAAGTCAAAGGAAGCGTCAAATAATATTGAGTACTACAAAGCTATGTTCAAATATTATAGGCAACATGTAAAATCATTGATAAGGTCTGCTTATGATAATTACATCAAACGAGCAGAGATCGATATAGGAAAGGACCCGAAGAGATTCTGGTCTTTTGTTAGGGAGCAGCGTTCATCCCGGCAAAACTGTCAGGAGTACGAGTACGGGGATAGAAGTTTAACCGGTTTGGACGCGGTTAATGCTTTTGCTAATTATTTTAACTCTGTATTTCTACCCGATAAGCCTGTACTGTCTCAAGAAATCGCGGAGTGCAAGGAATCCGTTGCGTCATCATCCCGCATTGCGTTGGACAGTATAAGCAGCAATGACTTGAGGTTAGTTGTTAAGCGCTTGAAACCCCAGTCATCCACTGGGCCAGATGGTATTCCTCCATTTTTTGTTAAAGATTGCATAGGAATTTTTGAGGTACCCTTATTGTTTATTTTTAATCTCTCTGTTGACAATGCGACCTATCCATCGCTGTGGAAACTCTCTCGTGTGACTCCCATACACAAGGGCGGGTCGAGGTCGTGCATCACAAATTACAGGCCCATCGCTGTCCTGTCGGCCTTCGGCAAGTTGTTCGATTTTATATTGAACCGACACATAACCGGACAGATTCAAACGCAACTGAGCGATTGTCAGCATGGATTCAGGAAGGGTAGGTCAACAGCAACGAATCTAGTTAACTTTGTCGATTATGCTGTCACTGAGATGGACAGCTGCAGGCAAGTAGACGCAGCATACTTTGATTTTAAAAAGGCTTTTGACCGCGTTCATAATGATGTGCTTTTGCAAAAGTTTTCAGCCATAGGATTTACACCTAAACTGCTGAAGCTGTTCTGTAGCTATTTTAGCAATCGTAGGCAGTACGTACAACTCGCCAGTTATTGTTCTGAAGCTTATGTTACTCAGTCTGGTGTGAGTCAGGGGACCACTTTTGGTCCAACCCAATTTCTAGTCATGGTCAATGACTTGCCGGGGGTCATTGAGACGGCGAGATGCCTTATGTTTGCGGACGATCTGAAGGTTTTCATGGGTATAAGGACTGCGGCTGACTGTGATGCGCTCCAGCGGGATATCGACAATGTGGTAGCCTGGAGCAACCGTAACCGTTTAGAATTTAATCATTATAAGTGTAAGACTATTACTTTCACTCGCAGTCGCTCGCCGCACGTCTATGCGTATAGCGTGTCGGGCATCCCGCTCGAGCGCGTCACAACGATCCGCGATCTGGGTGTTGTGTTGGACACCGAGCTGACCTTCAATGACCACATTGCCGAGTTGTGTAAGCGGGCGCACCAATCTCTCGGGTTCGTCCTGAGGCAGTCGGCTCGGTTCACCAGCAAGCACGCAATTGTGGCGCTATACTTTGCTTTTGTTCGCAGCAAGCTCGAATTTAATTCGATTGTGTGGGATCCGCACGAGGGGAAGTACAAACTCCTATCGGAGCGAGTACAGCGAAAGTTCTGCAGGTACCTGTATAAAAAACTATATGGGTATTATCCCTACTTGTATCCTTCTCTGTTTGAGTCAGGAATGGTGGGTATTGATACCCTCGAGCTAAGACGCAAATGTGCGCTACTTTTGCATTACTTTCTGCTACTTAATGGTAAAATTGATAACCCTACGGCTCTGTCGCGCTGTGGGCTATCCGCACCAACCCAATACATGCGACTACGATCGCGCCCTCTGCTGGCGGCGCCTTACAGAGTCCGGACTCGAACCGCACAGTACGCGGCAACAAACCAGGCGTTGGCTTTGCTCAACACACTTACTGCTCAGCAACCGGATGTAGACATATTCCACTCCAATGTGCGACTATTTTTACAAAAGTGTAAAGATTGTTTTTCCGCGTAAGACGGTTCTTATTATATTATTATTAAATTACTTATTGAATAAGTTTTTAAATTATTTGCTATTTATTGTGTTTAAATTAATTCTAATGTTTTATTTTTATTTTGTTTAATTTTTAATATTAATGTGATTCAAATGATTTTATTTTATTTTTTAATTCAAATTGACATTCCTTTTTTTTATTTTATTATACTGTTTTTGTTATGATAATGATAATTTATAATTGTAATCGTTGGCTCTCTGTATGTGTTGGTGGCTACAGTTAGTGCAGAGAGTAATTAAAATAATAAATAAATAAATAAATAAAATTTGACAATGCGCCTTCATAAAATTTGTAATAAATGTTTGTTCAATAATAAAATTATAAATAATGTGTATAATGTTTGTTCAATAATTGTATAGCAACTGCACCAGGAGTTGCTGTGGTACTATTTAATACCATAGAAGAGTTTTCATGACTTTTACAGAACTAGCCCCATAGCAATGCTGAAGGAACTTTTAAGAAGCTAAAAGGTTACGCTATGGTTGTGCAAGGTACTTTGATAGTGCAGATTGATCCTGTAATAGTGATTTCGATACTGCTTCAATACTAGTACTGTAATAGTTATTTTGCAGCTTTATTAGTGCAAAATAGGTACATTAAATTATCAGTAAGGTCGACTTTAGTACTAAATAGTACCATAATCAATATTTTTGTATCTATTACAACGCAACACTTTAAATATTTTTTTGTGTGGTTCTGTAAGCGTTCTTAGTGCAAAATAATAGAATTTAAATGCTCTTTAATCTTATAGAACCAAAACGATCTGTTAAAAACCTTTATAGTACAAAAAGACACAATGGTTACCATTATAGCCCTACTATATCACTGTTTGGTGATAAAACGTCTTGGTTATAGAGGGTTTTGGTTATATTCATAGATAAGTACCCCACACGTATGGGTTTAATTAAAAAAAAAAATATTGTTTTTTTTCTATTTTTCTGTGAAAATCTTAATGCGGTTCACAAAATACATCTACTTACCAAGTTTCAACAGTGTAGTTCTTATAGTTTCGGAAAAAGTGGCTGTGACAAACAGACAAACAGACATGACGAATCCATAAGGGTTCCGCTTTTTGCCAATTGGCTACGGAACCCTAAAAAGTAACGGTTTTCAATAACGAGATTTTGTCTCCGAAAGCAATAAAGATTCCTTTGAATTCACAGTTCATTGATATTTTCTTAAGCCTTGTTCGAGTATTTATGTTGAACCTGTATTTTCAAAGCGTTTTGAACACACCTTTAAGTCTTTGAGAATATTAATACTGCTTTTAGAGTTCGTTCTGGATTTGTTATTTCTTTCAACCCGTTTGCTACCCGTAATAATGACATGTCAATATTCCGAGTGTAAAAAAAACAGTTTAACGAACATTATTGTAAGTTACATGTTCTTCGCATCGGTGTCAATCCCGCCAACTGCCACAATGAGTACACGGCGCAACCCTGCTCAATCTGGGCATTCCTCCAACGTGTACTGTGCCGTATCCTCCGGGTAAGCAGCACAGTGGTGACACACCGATGTCTGCTCCCGACATATACGACGTAGGTACTTCCCAAAGCAGCCGTGGCCAGAAAGTACAGTACGCAAAGGAGATAAGTATCCATGTCGTCGGGAATAGTTGAAGATTTCTTAGAAACCAATGGGGGCTTTCAAATGAAATTTTATTAAATCATTGAACTGTTTATTCTCTATAAATTGTATTTTATTTTATTCATAAAAACCTATCGGTTTCTAAGTAAACTTCAACTGTTTCCGGCGACATGGATACTTATCTCCTTTGCGTACTGTACCTGCGTCAGCCGGAAGCTGAGGGCGCCATGCCGCCTCTCGTTTCGAGACGAACCACTCTTACCGAGGGGTCTCGTGTTACCCAGCAACTGCGTTGTGGAGGTCAGATAGGCAGTCGCTTCATGTGAAACACTGGTATTCAGCAGCATCCTATTAGACTGGAAACCGACCCCAACATAGTTGGGAAAAGGCTAGGCAAATCAAATCAAATCAAATTTATTCGTAAATGTAGGTTTCAATACATTAGCATTTAAGGTGCTAATGTATTATAATAAGATGGTAAGTTCGCTACATTTTGCTCGAGAGCATACAAATAATAACAAAAGTTAGTTGTGTCGAAAGATCAGACACAACATTTAAAATTAAATAATTCAATTACTTAGATACCAACATAATTATTCATTTATTCCTTACGATATTTATTATACAATTACCAATGTCAAAATATTAATAGTCAAAATGTAATATTGTAAAAAATGAACAAAATCTAAATGTCAATGGTGTCCTCCATAAACTCAGTTGTGGAATAGTAACATTTATGAATTAAAAATTCTTTCAGTTTCCTTTTAAACATATTATTATTCAGATTCTTTATTCGTCGCGGAATTTTATTAAAAATAACTGGAGCCATTTGATTAATACTTTTTCGAAGGAGGGCTGTTTTACTGCGATCGACACAAAGAATGTTCGAATTCCTTTTCCTTAACCGTGGATCAGCTGGGGCTCTTACTCTGAAAAGCTGTGGGTTTGTCTTAACAAACACTGCCACCTCAAAAATGTATAACGATGGCAATGTTAGAATCTTCAAGGATTCAAAATATGGCCTACAACTGTCCCTTGAGTGTAGATTGCATATAGCGCGTACGCATTTTTTTTGTGCGATAAACACGTAATTCTTGTCTGACGAGTTACCCCAGAAAACGACTCCGTATCTTAGAATTGATTCTACGTAGCTATGGTAGGCCATAAGCACGGCTTTGCGGTTTACAAATTTGGACAGCTTATAAAGAGCAAAAGCAAAACTGTTCAGTTTTTTACACATTTCTTCAACCTGCGGTTTCCACGTAAGTTGGCTGTCTATCACTAACCCTAAAAACTTTGTCTTATCCTTTCTCTCAACTAAATGTCCATTGTGACTAATATTAACCGGTAGTTGTTGTCGTTGTCGCTGACCAAAATGCATTATATACGTCTTTTCTAAATTAATTTTTAAATTATTCGATTGCAACCAATCTATAGTTGGAAGATCATTTATGTGTACACAAGAAACAGTGGGGGACCCAATACGCTCCCCTGAGGTACACCGTACTTTACCGTTCTAGGTTTTGACCGATATTTATTTTCACGCTTGGTTTTAATATTTATATTTGTTATTTCTGTGTATTGTTGCCGGTTGTTTAAGTATGATGTGATTAGATCAAGACCATTGCCGCGTATTCCACATCTTTCTAGTTTGTCGATAAGTATATTATGATCAACATGATCGAAGGCTTTCGTCATGTCCATAAACGATAAGTGCACAGATGGGTATTCTGCTATCTACACTTGACATAATTTCTTTTAGAAAATCGTAAATAGCAACATTAATTGACTTATTTTTTCTAAAACCTTTTTGTTCATCAACCAGTACATTCATACTTTCGAGAAAATTTTTCATTCGGTGGTGTATTATTTTTTCTATGACTTTCGAGAATATCGGTATTAATGCCACTGGTCTATAATTTTTTATTGAAGTCTTCTCCCCTTTCTTAAACAACGGCTTAATAATAGATATTTTAAGTTTATCTGGGAAGACTCCTTTTTCAAAACATAAGTTTTTAATATGAGATAGTGGATGACAAATAATATGATGGACTTTTTTGATAATGTTTGTTGTTATGTTATCGTTTCCGGTACTTTTAGTATTTTTGAGAGATTGAATTGTTCTCGATACCTCTTCCGGTGTAGTTGGAGTTAAAAAAATCGAATCATCATTCACTCTGTCTATTTGTGATGGTAGTTTATTATAGCCTGGAGTGATTTGATCAGTGTAAAACTCATTGAAAAGATTGCAGATCTCTTTAATGTTTACTATTTCTTTATTGTCATGAATAATTTTTGTTAGTGGTTCATTAGGGAGATCAACTTTGTTGTCATTAATTATTTTCCAAGTTGCTTTGCTTTTATTATTAGATGTCATAATGTAATGATTATTTTGAACGTTCTTTGTTAATCTTATAATTTTTTTATATCGAGCTGTATATGAAGTGTATAGTCTTTTATTGTTCTCAGTTTTTGTTTTACGGTACTGCCACAAAAGCTTGCGTTTTATTCTACTGCACGTTTTTATGCCCTTGGATAGCCATTTTTGTTTTTTATTAATAGTCTTTCGTACAATTTTTACAGGAAAACATAGGTCGTAAAAGACTTTAAATGTGTCTATAAATATGTCGTATGATAAATTTGGGTCATTTAGTTTATAAACCTCACTGAAGCTTAAGCTTGCAATACACTCAATAAACTTTTCTATATGTTCAGAAGAGAAGTCTCTTATTTCAATTTTCCACGAATGAATTGCACACGTTTTTTTTACATTGCATTTTAATATTTGCGCCGTGTGGTCCGATAGTGCAGTCTCAATTACTTCTCCATTGTTACCACGCGAATTATGAAGTATATTGTCTATACAGGTACCGCTAGATAAGCGAGTAGGTTGTTCAGTAAGTATTTTGAGGTTAAATCCGTAAACTGTATTTATAAATGTCTTGGTAACTTGATCATTTTTTAGAATATTTATGTTGTAGTCCCCGCAAATTATTATAGTTTTATTAGTGTTCCCATGTGTAATAAGGAAGAGCAAATTTTCAAGCGTTTCGAAAAAAAGAGAAAGATGAATTTTCATATGGGTATTTTTCGGAACCCTATACATACAGACGACAGTTACATTATGTTGCGTGAGTTCTATGCCACAACATTCAATAATATTAGTTTTTGATAGCTTTTTTACTTCTTTTAAGACTTTGAACTCATGGATATTTCTCACTAAAATACACGCACCACCTTTTCTCCTATCTCTATAAAAACTGTCACCCAATTTGTAGTCCGGTAACGTGAGCATGTTTTCATCACCTGGTACCATATTATGCTCAGTAACACACAAAACATCGATTGTCTTATTTAACTTAGAAAGTTCCGCTAACTGTACAGTCAACATATCTGTTTTATTAATTAACCCTGCTATATTTTGGTGCATGACATTTATGTAATTATATAAAAAAATCATTTGAATTGTGGATGTCATTATCTACTGGACCAGTGATGCTATTTACTCTTTTTCCTATTTTTGAGACTGAAAAGTATTCTGTTATTCTTTTTTGTCGTGACGTGTATTTAAGCCCATTGTCGTTGTTATTCTGTTTATTTTTTATCATTTTACATTTAATTTCGGTATTACATGGTATAAATTTATTATTATAATCAATTGTATCCACAACTAAATTTATTTTGGAACAAATATTTTGAAGATACTCATATCTACTTCGTTGAGTTCTTTTGAGCTGAACAAAGTTACAATGTACAAACCTACTTGATACATTGTGAATCAAGTTATTAAGATTTTTCTCACTAAGAAATCGATTCTGACAAACCGAAAGTAATATTACAGACGCCTTTGTTTGTTTTAATATACAATACAACTCGTGTGATACTTTTTGTGGATCCGAGTCTTCTTCCCCCACACACAACACCAGCTTGTCATTTTGCGTAAGTTGGAGCGCGTCACAAGAATGCGTAAAAACTTCCATCAATGCTTCGGGGTATACAAATCCTTGTATGTTGTATTTATCATAGTTGCTGTTTATTCTGGACCGCACTAGTTCCGATGCTAAACCACGGCACTGATTGCCTCCAATTATTATGATCCTCTTTGACGTTGCCTTGGTGTTTTGGTTGGGAAGTACGCCTTCGTTCTGTTTCGGTGCCATAGTACTACTACTATGTTCTGTTTCTGGTAGCAGGCACTTTTTGTTTGTCTCGGTGTCACACCTGTCTTTTAAATTATTTATAAACTTCTCGTTATTACTTATGATTGTCTTTAATTAACTATTCTCAGACAACATGGTTTTTAATTCATTCCCCATTGAAGTTATTTTTGCTTCCATCACCTTTACTAGTGAATCCAATTCTTCTAATGACTTCCTTTCACGAGTCTGCATACTTTGGTCACTTCTGTTGGGCTGGCTTTTTGATATAAAGGACAGGAACTCCCCGTCTCCATCCTCAGGTTGGGTAGTGCGACTTATTGCCTGGTTCAGCTTCACGTTTGGTTGCGTCTTTTCGTTCTCATCCTGGGAGGCCTGGGAGTCGCTTTTAAAAACTGTTGCAGTCATGGGGCTGTTAGAAAAACTATCGACGAGTCGTCTTCTCGTTCTTTTTGTAAAGCTGTAGGACCTATTTTTCGTGAGTGAAGATAGAGGACTTGTACAAATCTGTTTCAATATGGCCATTTCTTGACTCAGGTTATTTATTTGTTTTCTCAGATCGGAGTTCTCTAAGCTAATATTATCTAACTCGTTTTGCGTTATTTCTAGACTTGATCTTAATTGTTTTATTTCTTCTTTCATATCCTCAATGCAATAGTTGTTTTGTATATTCGTAGATAAATCCAAGCTTCTACCCAGCAGGTCTTCAGATAGCGTCGATTCGATGGAGTTATTTATGTTTAACATTGATTTATGTCTCCGCAGCGTAACATTTTGATTTGCATTATCCATTTTAATTTTATTACGGTAACACTTGGACTTTACTTATACTTTATACCTTTTATATGTAATTGTTATGTTATTATTAGGTGAATCCAATTAATAGTTTTTTATTTTTTTTGTCCTGGCAACCGTGCCTTTATGAAGTGCTAAAAGACTCGTGTTCAAGTCTCGTGATTTTTGCTGAGATCAGTTTCTGAACGAGACTTTTAACGTCAAAATTTTATAAGCTGTTTGTGATTGGTCAATAATGGTCAATGTCACAAGTAATGAATCATCTGTAATTGTTTACATTACAACTAGAAAAGTTTTGAATTCACTACTGGTTTTTATCTACTAGTTTTGTATATATCACTGTTTAAACTCTGTTCTTGTTAATTATAAGTCACTATAGTCATTTTTGTCTTTAAGCAGACTATTACACTGTATAATAATAGGTTTATTATATTAATTCCCGGTCCTTTAGTCAAAACACTGTGATCGCCACATTGGACTTAATGCACCGAAATTCCTTATGATAACATTGTCACTAGTGTACTTTTATGCACGGAATATTTTAAACTATATTTTAGTAACTTTTAAACAGAAAACATATTAAAATAAAATATAAAATTGCGGACCGGTGTTGACATTGGCTAGTGTTGCAAGCCTCGCTCTAGGCTATGCACCGGCAAATGATGTTATTTAGTTTGATTGGTAGTCTGCGTAGTTACCTAACGGTTTTGAGGTATTTTTGTATTTATTTATTATAGTCTTATAGGCTTGCGTTTGGCCGCAACTCACCTGATCTTAAGTGATGATGCGGTCTAAGGTGGACACGCTTGCCTAGGATAAACTGGTTCACTCGTGGCTTGAAGATACCCAGATTATATGTATCGGGGAATAGAGAGGCGGGCAGTGAATACCTCAGTCTGGCAGCGTCATGTGGCTTTTTATACACATATATACACGGTTTTGAAACGAAATTCCAAATAAGTATTAAACAAAACACAAACAAAAAACAAAATTTTAAACAAAATTTTTTTCTTACTTACACTTCTGCTTAAATATTTTTCCTACCACAAAATATTATTCAGTCATTTCTTTTTATAATGCTTCTTCGACGTAACGTGTAATGCAGTGTCAGAAATATGCACCCACATTTTTAAAAAATCTTCAGGAATTCTGCATTGAAAATGCTCTCCATTTAAAGCACTGAATACTTACTCGTAGTTGAAATTCCTTTCAATATTTCATGCTAGGTTTTTGAAGTCTCGTTTACATTTTGATGTGGGAAGATTGCATTGGTTGTGTTGCGTGTATTCGTTTGTAGAATTCAGTGTGGTATTCAGTTTATTATATTATTTATTTATTTACTAGCTCTTCGCCGCGACTTTGTCCGCGTGAACGTCGGTTATGGCGGACGCAGACAAAGTCGTAGATTGACAAGTAGCGTAGGGGAAAATCCGCTAAGCCCGGACGGCACCTAACGGCCCGTTCACGACCTTGCCGCTGGGAGCGGCTGCTAAGCGCAGGGCGGCGAGCGGTAATATCAAAAGTATAAAAATGTTTGAAGCCCACCACAAGGCGCCGCTCATAGCGAAAACGCGCGCGGTTCTATCCGAGCGAATCGCTACAGCGGCGCGCGATGCGAGGAGCGGCAGGAACAAAAGAACAAGTGAATGAGTGCGACGCCACGAAACACAGCGGCGCGAACAGCGGTGTAGGAGTGACGTACTCAGCGGCGTAGCTAAATACAAAAAATTTTTGACGATTATGTGGCGGTAATGAATACCGAGGCATTACCACCGAAATTTTAAATCGACCGCCTATATGGATGTCAAAATAAAATTCCCAACATAAGTATAAAAACATTATAAAAAGGTTGTGGGAAGAAATTAAACAATGTTTTCCGGAATATGATGGTAAGTTTAATTTAAATTTATAACACAAAAACATAGTACCTAGGTACCTACCAAACGAAGCTAACTAATATGTTGACAAAACACTTTAAAAATGTACTGCTTTCTAAACAGAGAAGGGATAATTTTGATAACGTCATGATTTTGAGCACGTTTTGACTACCTAAATACGTCCACCGCGGCCGCTGCAACTAACCTGAGGGTACGTGGCGTGCAAAACGCATCGCTTACCGACGCCGCCCCGCTCGCCGCGCCGCGCCCCGCTAAGACCGAAGTCGTGACCAGGCCGTTAAAACCGGACAGAATTTGAATGAGTGCGAAGAAACGCGCCAATTAGGTAGTTGCTTGTGCCGCGGTTAGGAAGCTTCTCCCAAGTGAAGTACGGGAGGGGAGTGCCAATAGCCAGTGCTGACTCGTTCGTCGTGGCTGACTAATTTTTTGGAGTCTGTACCAGTATTTAAAGTATAGAATAATATTCATTGTTATTAATTGTTATTGCTGTTTGTACTAATCTGATATAATTTATGCGTTTTTTTGTGATTCATAAGACAGAATGTGAACGGGATTTTTTCTTTATCTAAGGGTCTCTAAGCTCGGACACTTTCAAAGTCCCCTAACACTGGACAGTTTTACAGCTTAGTAGACCGTAGCAACTTAGAAGTTAGTATTTGTTGAATTTATTATTTTTATTTTTTGTTTTTCAGATTCAACATGGGTAAACCCAAACCGAGATATGACAAACATAAAATATATAACAGACCGTCGGTACCCACAATATTAAGATTTTGGGATTTTATAGAAAACATTCGTGATTTGTTCTATTGTAATAGATATTGTAACAAAATTGTTTGTTAATAATAATGTTTAAGTTTAAAAATGAACGAAAAGTTGGCTGTCCGTCTGTGACAATTCTACTGCTTTATCAAATGAAAGGCTAAGTAGACTTGTACGTTAAAATTTAATAGCTCCCACAAGAATGCGATGAGTATAAAAACAGAGATATAAAAAACACTAACCTAGACGCACTAAGTTAGCGGCAGAGATTTGCAGGCTCCACAGCCTGGCCGGGAAACAGGATCGGCCGAAGATAAGACTGCCGCGGTCGGCTCCTAGCTTTGGGTCGGAAGTCCCCGGGGAATCTTAACAGTAAGACCCGCCCTGGGAGCAGCAGGCACGCGACAACTCGATGGCACGACTCAGGACTGTTACCGACTTTTGGTTGTGGACCGGTAGACTTCTAAGTAATTCATCGTGTTACTTAGTGGACAGCGAGATCTAGACTCACTCATTTGAAAGGTTTCTTTCCTGTCGGCTCTTCCGAAATTCATATTATTTTTCAAGTATGAATTTTATTTCTGGAACGCCCGTATCGTCATATAGCGGGGTATTATAGTACCGGCCAGACTCAATTATTGTAGTCTGCCAGTTATTTTTATTCGATTAGTGCGTATAGGATTTTTAAGAACACCAGATACATTAGCGGGTGGTCAGCTGTTTAGTATAAAATACAGCAATACACACATATATTCGACTACAAAATATCAGTTTGAAGGTTTTAAATTACCATGCCAAAAGCCAATTTAAAAAGAATTACTGACAATTGTCAAGGTTGACAACTGTCATTGACAAACATGTCACAACAAACATTTATTTTCCAGATTTATAAAAAGAAACTTTAATATATTTAATTAGCAGACACACAGTCTTTATGCTTGATGGACAATAATGTAAGTACCTTTAAAGGCCCATTTAAGTTACAAAAGATTCCAAGAATCTATAAAAAACAAGTATTATAAAATGTAAACAGCAATTGTGAAAAATGATTGCATGCTTATAAAAAGTAAATATAGTATGTGTTAAACATATACTATACGTCATTAAGGGACCTTTTTGAAAACGACAATTTTTAGGGTTCCGTACCCAATGGGTAAAAACGGGACCCTGTTACCAAGACTTCGCTGTCTGTCCGTCCATCTGTCCGTCCGTCTGTCTGTCACCAGGCTGTATTTCAAGAACCGCGATAGATATAGACAGTTGAAATTTTCACAAATTATGTATTCCTGTTGCCGCTATAACAACAAATAGGTACTAAAAACAGAATAAAATAAACATTAATAAAAAGGGGGTTTCTTACGGTTAATGGTCACAGTTCTAACCAAACAAAAATGATTTGCCAACAATAGAGGATCCCATATACTGTTGGTGAAAAAACGTAATTTCTGGAAGTTTTTTTTTGCTCGATGTTTAAGGGCGCGTATTCGATTTAGCGCAACTCAAAATCTAAACGATTGCTAGAACGGCGTAGCAGCATTGACACACACTAGTACAATACAATGGTCTGTTTGACTGCATCAGAAAAAAAATATGCACGAAATAAGCACGAATCATTGAAATTGATCGGTAAACGACAGCGCGCGATGGTTTACAGTGCTTTTTTAAATAATTGTCTAAATTAAATGAGTTCGTATAACGGACTGAAAAATATTATGTATATTAAGCATAACATTTCCTTTCATAAAATAAATGTATAAGTTATGTTTTTATTCAAATACTGGTGAAAAAAAATTGTCAAAGTGAACCGATTTTCTACTTTTTCAACATTGTTTTTTTTAATACATAATAGTAATATTTTCGTAATTTTGGCTCTGTAGTACACTATAAGACAGTATATCCTGTTGGAAAAACGCATAAAACATAATATTTTGGCATATTGTAATGGTTGTATTCGTCCTGAAAATTAACTCTGACGTCTATTTTCGTAAAACGATATGAAAAGATTGTCTTCTCTTCAAAAAACCATAATTAAAAATTATACTTTTACTCTGTAGCTCCCTAAATCAAGACTTAATCTTTTCGAAAACTGTAATTGTCTTTAAATAATCTGCTCACATCATTACGATATTGCTCTGGACAAAACGCGAAATCATGAAGTTTTCGTCACAAATCGAATACACGCTCTTAATGTTGTAGTAGAGAGCTTATTAAAGATAAATAAACAAATTAATCTATAACACGATTTTTTTATTTTTGTTTTTATTCCTGTATCCGGTTTTCGGGGACTTCCCCTTATATTCTTTTTTGTTGAACCACAAAAAAGGATATACGCTACTTGTTAAGACTGTGTCGAGCAAAAAACGTAAAAATGACAGATACAGTTAAGGTTATATTAACGAAAGTAGTTGATTTTGATTATGAAAATATACATAATTACTACCAGGGATAATGTATACTATTATATAATTTACAATGTTGGCCAGGTAAACATATGAAGTATGGCATAGTTTGTTTAATAGACTCGTATAAAGTTGAGCAAAATGTACAAAAACGGGTGCTGGGATTCAGGGGAGTTTATGTATTCTCCCATTGAAATATATTCAAGCAAATCTCTAATATGTAATCTTGAAATCTTGCGTCTCAGATTTCCATTGTATTGTTTAGAAGATTTTATATATTTTTATTCAAAATGTGCTCCTAATTGGCCATACAAAATTACTATGAACACGATGAGCCACCTAAATACATGCCCACGCGCTCCAACAATTTAGTCGCCCTCGAGGCTTCAGAGCTGCGTCTACACGTCACATTAGAGAGCGAGCGCATCGATCGACAATTACCGTGTAAACACACCCTGCTGCATAGAAAAAATTAAATTTAAAATTTAAAAGAACCCCCAACGCAAAACATAAAAGCGATTATGTAAAAAGTAAAAAATAATACTTTTGTTGAGCCATCAAATGTTTGTTCGTTGAAATGGCGCTGTAATGTCGCGGCGGGGTACCGCTTAAGTAAGTCAGTCCCTTAATTTCATTCACTGTCTATTAATTTACCAGCATTTCCGACCAATTTGTTTCGATATTATCAAATTTTTGTTGCTAATCTAGTTGTTAATCTTGTTGCAAATCTAGTTACCATCAGTTCGCTATTTTTGCTATTTAGTTATTGCTTTAAACTTAGCGGTACCCCGCCGCGACATTATAGCGCCAGTTCAACGAACAAACATTTGATGGCTCAACAAAAGTATTATTTTTAACTTTTTACATAATCGCTTTTATGTTTTGCGTTGGGGGTTCTTTTAAATTTTTAATTTAATTTTTATTTTAAATTTTTTAAAAGTAATTTAGTTTGGTTTTGTATATGAGTTTACAAAAATAATTTACAAGTTTTTAGTTTTCATTTCGTTACTCATTCCTCATTCCCTTGCAATGTATACTATATACATTATTCTACTAGTCAAGGCCTTTCATTTGATACCCATATATTGAGCGAGTTGTGAAAATAGAATGTAATTCACCATTTTGTGGTTGCGGCCATCTTGGATTTAAAATTTGTCATAGTGTATAGTATTCTACTAGTCAAGCCCTTTCATTTGATACCCATATTGAGGGAGTTGTAAAAATATGTGATCCGCCATTTTTTGGCGGCGGCCATCTTGAACCAATTTTCATCAAACATAGCTAAGCTAATTCCGACTAATTCACCTTTCAAATAAAAAAAAAAAAACAAAATCAAAATCGGTTTATCCGTTCGGGAGCTACGATGCCACAGACACACACACACACACACACACACACACACACACACACACACACACACACACACAGATACGTCAAACTTATAACACCCCGTCGTTTTTGCGTCGGGGGTTAATAAAATACTGATTAAAACGAATCCAAATACGATATATCTGGTACTAGGTACTAGTGTGCTGTATAATCTAGCTGCAGCATAAGACCAAGAATTCTATAATCTTGCATAGTTTTATAGCAAACATGGGTGTTTCAATGGGTGGTCAGTGTGGTCACCTATAATAATATGTTTGAAAGCAAAGTAAACATCCGGTATGCGTCTAAGATCCCTACCGCAGCAAACAAAAGAGCTGATAACTTTAAAACTGCTGAACCGATTTTGATGAAACATGTCTAAGAACCATCGCTAGAGAATCTACTTTCAAATAAAAAAAACCGCATTCAAATCGGTTCACCCGTTAAAGAGCTACAGTGCCACAGACAGACACACAGACACACAGACACGTCAAACTCTTTTTCGTCGGGGGTTAAAAAACAAAGTATGTGACATTTTCGATATCTTGAATTTAATTCTACTTTTAACGAATTTTATCTTGTAGTCTCGCAATACCGTTTATCGAATGAATTAAAACTTTGTATATTTACATTTTATATATCATCAACTACTGTTTTAGCAAATATTTACCGATTTTATTAAAATAAATGGGAGAGGAGCTCGCGGCTAAGTTAAAGCCGTACAGATCGATCGTTCAAAGGTTAAGCTACGCTAGCCGCGGTCGGTCTGTGGATGGGTGACCATCCTTTTCATACCGAGTTCCCTCCGTGCCTCGGAAATCACGTAAAGCCGTTGGTCCCGGCTGTCATTTGTAGATCTTTGGCAGTCGTTACGGGTAGTCAGAAGCCAGAAAGTCTGACAACCAGTCTTACCAAGGGGTATCGTGTTACGTAGTAATTGGGTTGTGGAAGTCAGATAGGTAGTTGCTCCATGTAAAACACTGGTATTCAGCTGCATCCAGTTAGACTGGAAGCCAACCCCAACATAGTTGGGAAAAGGCTTGGCATATGATGTCGCGCCACTATTTCATTATCAATTCATCATGGTTAAAAAAGCTTTTTACAAAAAAGACAACCGCCTTCAAAAAGTGAAAAATAACTTTAGCACAGAACACACATTGACTTTAGTTACGAAATTCAGTGGCTTTATTCTGTTTGTTGTTTTGTATTGCCACCGACTTCCGAAACTAAAGTCAATGTGTGTTCTGTGCTAAAGTTATTTTTCACTTTTTGAAGGCGGTTGTCTTTTTTGTAAAAAGCTTTTTATTTTCCGCTTTTTAGTACCTCCTTCTCATTCAAATCTATTAAGAAGAGATTGAAAGTTAACTACTACAAAGATTGATGAAACTCAAACGTCGTCTATGTAAAATTTTTGGGTATTTGTTGATTTTTCAAAAAGTGCTGAATCAATTTCGATAAAATTTATATGGGACCACCCCTGAAGCATACCCTATCTATAAAAAAAAGAATTTTGAAAATCGGTTTACGTTTGCCTGAGAAATCGCGTAACAAATCGCGCACATACTTAATGCAAATTTAAGACTTATACGGTTTTCTCATGGATGCCATTGTCAGAACTGGACCAAATTAAAATGGGACCACACGGGAAGCACTAGCTTCCAAATAAAAAAAGAATCATTAAAATCGGTTCACTCAGTCCCGAGAAATCAGGTAACAAACATAAAAAAAAAAAAAAAAAAAAAAAAAAAAAAAATACAGACGAATTGATAACCTCCTCCTTTTTTGAAGTCGGTTGAAAATAGTTAGTAATTCATTTACGTGTAATAAGTGCCAAAGAAAAGCAGATTTATGTTGCGATAAACTGTTTGCGTCAGCTTAAGACAGTTTGAGCCTAAGATAACAGGCACTTGCCAAGGGGTATCGTGTCACCCAGTAACTGGGTTGTGGAGGTCCGATAGGCAGTCGCTCCATATAAAACACTGGTATTCAGCTGCATCCGGTTAGACTGGAAGCCGACCCCAATATAGTTGGGAAAAGGCTAGGCAGATGATGATGATTAAGATAAATGGAAAAACGAAAGGAGAGGTAGGTATTATACGAAGAAAAGGAACCAAAATGTTCTACTTTGACTGTTTACTACCGGAAATAATCCAGGAAATAATCCAGATTTTTGGTAAATTTTCTGTGTTCGTGCATTTGTCTACTCAAGATTGGTTAGACAATGCACGAACACAGAAAATTAGATGGGAAATGTATTTATGCAACACAATTTTGACACGTAAAATTCATAGAAAATTTTAAAATAAAGTTATTTGAAAATAATTTTGTATAGGTAATCGAATTAAAACATAAAAAAAAACTTTGATATTCCTTTGTTTTCATTTATACAATAGATTTTTAATTTCAAATTTTTTTGCAACATAAATTGTTTTATTTTCAGTCAGAAAAAATATAAAATATGAAGTTTAGTTAAAAATAATGTACTAGAATTTACGTGATGTCATATTTTACTAAATCCCACGATCGCGTCGAGAGCGGGTGCAACCGTAACTGTGTGCGTTTCACGCACACAGCGACGCTCGCACGGCGCAGGAAGTTAGAATACCTCATTTGCGCTTGTGCTCGACACAGTCTTAATCTACGACTTTGTCTGTGTTGTACCAAATTTCAAAACTTAGGCTGTACCGAATTTCTTCAAAATCTGTTTAGTAGTTTAGCCATAAAAGTAACAAACAAACAAACTCACTCTCGCATTTATAATAATTATTATTATTGATTTAGGTAATCACGGCCGTAATAACATATCAAAGAATTCTGTATTATTTTATCTATGTTATGCCTAATAATAGACTTCCATGTGTAAGTACAAAACATGCGAATGGACTATTAAGAAATATTTTAATTCAAAAGATTTGACATCTTTTGAATTAAAATTAAGAAGTTTATTATATATAGAGTCTAGGTGCATGTAATTTGCCCTTGCTTTATGGTTTATTTGTAATACCTACGTCTTACGATCAGAGACGTAATCTGTAATAAACAATTCTTATTTGCCACTTCTTACACTTTTGACATAAATATGAGAATATTATCTCATGCTGAATAATATACTTAAGTATTTTATATAAATAACGACACCATCTTAAAATTGAAAAGTAAACTTACTGTAACATAATCACATTTAACAAAAACATTGTCCCAAAACAATTCAAAAGATTTATATTTCATGTGTCATATCTATACAAGTACACAATAACAAAAGTTTCAAATTACCCCCCACTTGCATTCCCACGAGACAAAACGAGGAGTAAAGTTTTTCCATCAAGTAGAAGTAAATTCACACAAGGAAAGTATGCATTCAAGGCGGGACGGGTTAACAAAAGTTACAAAATAAGCAATCAGGAACAACTTCAAGAACTGAAATGAGACTGTTCTAATATACTGTTAATGAGAGCAAGCTGACAAGTTTAGTTGTGTCTTCTGTCATATCACCAGAAAGCGCCCATCCCGTCATATTTCCCACACAAACGCTCGTACGTGATTACGGCGTTATAACTAATAATTCTCCCAATATTTTCAACACACAGGTATCTTGTGGTCTAAATCTAGGTGTGTATTAAGCCAAAAATACACTTTTTTGAGATACAAATTCAGTAAACGCGTCTGAAAATCACCTTTTTTGCACAGTTTTATCTGAACTTTAAAATAACAAATAACATTGAATTGAATTAACATTGAAACATACATTGAAAATAAACAGCATCATAGAATTCTTGCACATATAATGGAGATTCTAAATTACAAACATTATTACCAAAAACTTGTAAGGCTTTTTCAAAAACACGTATTTCCTAGAACAAGTTTTGTAAAGTCACCGCGCGCCAATTTTCCTGCGATGTTATCGCGTTCTCACTCACTCGTTTGTTTTCGAGCTTTGCGTTGGTTGAAATAAAAGAAAAGTCAGTCACGCTCGCGTCGAAGTTCGGCCGATGGGGATGGGCGCTCTTAAAGGTAAAAGAGAAATGATAAAGATACAGTTTTTATTTTACAATACCTTTGAACGCTGTCGATATAGCCGACAAATGAAAACGTGCCCAACATACCGCCGTCGGCGTCAGCTAAAGTCAACCAAAACGTTCCACGGAAAAATTTGAAGCACAAAATAAATATACTAAACTAGGTTTTCTTTTCCTTTGTCCTATTATAGAAAACTATATTAATGTAATATTCTAAAAAGGCACAAATATATATACATTTTAGTTGTTTCCTCCTATATTAATGTGTTCGAAAAGTTAACAAACATCAAAGCTAACCAATGAACCATTTCAATTTAAAATCTAACCCGACTTTTAACCGTAACTGGCCTTAAAACGATGTTAAAGTAATAAAGTAACAGATACGATGACCCACTAAAGTTTTAAGTGTGCTGGGAACGTCAATTTGAACAATATGGTACCTACGATTCGCGGCTAGGTCATAACATTTGTGGACCGGAGTACCTGTAACTAGATATAATAAAGTTTACAAATAGACCTGTTGAAAATGTAGTCTGTTTTTTCTTGAAACTATTTTATATTGACCGCTAATGACATTACAAATCTCCTTGATGACAAACACTGGCCACTTATGTGTAGTTCTTTTTTCTTCTTTAATATTTTTGAATATCGAGCGACCAAGGAGCTATTATACTTACTTCGTGGTTGCAACATTCTATTTCAGATAATGCGCCCGCTCACACAGCTGCTGGAACTATGGTCTAATACTTCGGGGGTAAGAATGTACCCCCATCTTCCGTACAGCCCATATTTAGCTCCATAAGAATTATTTTTATTTCTTACGGTAAAAAATAAGCTTCATGGGCGAAAATTTGACACTGGAGACGATGCCGTCGAAGGATTTCAGCGGTTAGTTTACGACCCCTCCTGCAAGATACATTTTTTAAATGTTTCAACCGAATTCATAAGTGCATTTGGGTTGGAGGGAAATATTTTGAAAAGCTGTAAATCATTTTATTTCGTATTCTATTTTCCATTTCACTAACAATTTTTGGAACAGGCTACGTATGTACGTCAGTAGTCAGCAAAGGAGACAGGTCGTCAGATAGAGTCAAAGTTTACTTAAAAACCGATGAAAGTCTTTGAATAAAATAAAATTAATAGAGAATAAACATTACAAATATTTAATTAAATTTCATTCATACACATCCATCGGTTTCTAAGTAAATTTTAACCATTTCCGATGACCTGCATACCTATCTCTTTTGCTGACTGTACATATACTTACTTCTTACATTAGTTAGAAACGCGAATGTTTGTGAGGATGGGTGGATTTTTGTAACTCTTTAATGTTTAAACGGCAGAACAGAACTATCTGAAGTTTAGCACATTATGAAGATACTGATCTAGCATTACGCATAGGATACTTTTTATCCCATTTTTTATTCCCGTGGAATAATATTCAACTTTGGCTAAATTCTGAAGTCTGGCAAACAAAGTCACGAGAAAAAGCTAGTTTGACCTAATCTAAGAATGTAACGAGAAAAATATGTAAATAGTAGTATAAGTTTGCCTCTAAATGCTCCTACAAAGTTCCTTTGGCACACATTATGTCCCAAAACGTTTTCACTAACTCCACAATCGCAATCGCAACTAAAAAAGTTCTTGAACTAAATCCTAATTCAATACTATACCTGAATTTCTGCCATAACGTTGGAAGATAAGCTCTCCCCGGAACATTTTTGCAGTTGTATTAAAATTTGACGGCTTCTAAAAGGTTGGTCAGGAAAATGAGAGCACCTATGTAAAACGTGACCTATTTTAAATATGTTTGAAGGATGTAAAAGGTTTCAGAGTAACTTACCGCTGAAGGTTACATCATCAAGGGTCATTGACACATTACAGAGAATCTTGATATTTTCAGCTTTTGTAAGTAGGTACAGTGGAACAACGTAATTAGTTTACACATTGCACGCACACGCGGTATGAAGAGTTACATACACAAACGTTAAATAAAACGAACGAGTTCTGCTTTTTATTAGTGTGCGTATGTCGCGTCACTAAGCAGTAACTATAATATCAATGTATGTATCGTCATCAGTAATCTGTGTAATTGAATAAGTTATAATATTTCGCATCCAATCATTGTAACAGGTTTGGCGCAATGGCTAACGTATCTGGTTAGTTATTAAGAAGTCTTAAGATCAAATCTCGGTTGCAATACATTCTTTTTGTTTTGTAAACATAATTTTCGTAAAACTTTCATTACCTAGTTGAATTGCTAACAATTCAATTCCGTTCACAGATGAGTAAAATAACGTTTGAGAAGTGCGCACGGAACTCTCAGCCAATTTATTTTGACCGTTTAGGATATAACTACCCACAATTTTTGTTTATTTTTTAATACTTCCACCATAGTTTATAAAAAATGAGCATTCTTAGTTGTCAGTCTACGAATATAAATTGCAATCCTAAGTATATAGATCAGTCTCGGTACGGCATTCGTAAGAGGTGGTCGTTCGTTAATTTATTACACACATCCGCGTCGCGCGCCCTGCTACGGTGTTGTTGTTATTCCATGCGCGCTGTCGCGTGGTTATACCTAACGTGTATGATATTATACCGTTGGGTTGACTCGCAGCGCTCAACCGATAACGATGTTTTTTGTTTTTTATTCCTTCACAAATGAGTGAAAATAAGGACGATCATGTGTATGCCAGTACGATGTTGAGCAGCAGTCCTTGGAGTGAGCAGTTAGGGCGAGAGTCAGAGGTGATACAAGACAAAGAAGAAGATACAATACAAATGGTGATACAAGATAAAGAGGAAGATACAATACAAATGGAGAGTGAAGTTAAATTTAGGTCGGAGAAGAGGAAAGGAGAAGACGACGATACCGATTGGATTGAGGTGAAATCAAAAGGAAAGAAGCATAAGACTGATGTAGATAAAATAGAAATATACATAACATGTAGTGAACAATTGCCTAAGCAATTTGGTTTGGCCAGAATATTTAAAGATAACCAAATTACCGACATTATGAGGGTAAAATACGTAAATCCATACAAGGTTCGTCTCGATATACATAATGAAGTCAGTGCGGATAGACTAGAGAACTGCAAACAAATTCTCGATAAGGGTTGGCGTATTCAGAGGGCAATGGAACGGAGTTTATCATATGGCGTTATTCGAGATGTGGATTTGGATTTAAAGGACGAGGAAATACTTGAAACAATAACGTGTCCTAAACCAGCCGAGTTAGTGTCAATATTTCGACTTAACCGCCGCAACTTAAAAGAAGGTTGGGCGCGAAGTGAAGCAGTTCGTCTCTGCTTTAAGGGACCATTTTTACCACCCTATATATCTGTGGATGGTTTGAGAATCAAAGTAGATCCATATATTTTCCCCGTATCACAGTGCACGCTATGTTGGAGGTTGGGTCATGCAACGAAAAAGTGTCCTTCAAGTAAAGTTATTTGTCCAAAGTGCGGAGGAAGTCACGATAACTGCGATACCACTACATACAAATGCGTCAACTGTAATGGAGCACACATGGCCTTATTCAAAGGTTGCCCCCCGTTTTTAAAAGAAAAAAGGTTGAGAGAAATAATGGCGGAGTTCAACTGCACGTATAGAAAGGCCCTCACTGCCTACGTAGCTCCAAGTCCAACCACAGAGTATATTCCGAAAGAAATTTCCATCGATCCTATTTTTGCACCGGGGCCACCTCCTCCGACAACAAGAGGACCGTCTTCGTCACAATGTGAAACTCCAACTTTCGCTAGCATCACAAAGACAAATGCACAGGTACATAAAGTGGAGCAGATCAATGAAGCACCCCAAGCACCCTCTAAAAAACAACGGAGTCGTAAAGCAGCGGATCAATCGGAATACGATACATTTCTGAACCAAGAGTCACACTCACAGCGCACTACTAATCATGAGGGTATCGCTGAGGCAGTCGAGGAAAAGACAGAACGTGATGTGAATTTTAGTGAATTATTGAGCAGACTTAAGGAAATAATGTTTTTGAAAAGTACATCTATTCCATCAAAGGTGACAAGTATTTTGAAGTGCTGCGTTGAATGGTTAATTTTAATTTTAGTTGAAAAAATCTCAGAGTGGCCTATAGTAAAACGGATGTTAGAATTTATTTTTGTAAGCAATGGATAGCAAAGAAAGAAAAATTAAAATAAAGATACTACAATGGAACGCGCAGAGTTTAAGGCCGAAGATAGTCGCATTTGAAAATATTTTGTTACAGGAGAAGGTCCACATTGCCGCCGTTAGTGAAACTTGGTTAGAGCCAGATAGCCACCTCAAGGTAACAAATTACAATATTTACCGCAAAGATAGGGATGACGGTTATGGGGGAGTCGCTATCTTTGTACATAGGTCGATTCATTCACATATTTGTGACGTTCAAACCACGAATCATGGTATTGAGCTGTTGTGCGTTAAGCAACCTTAACGCACAACAGCTCAATACCATGCAATTGTAGTCAAATCGAACATATTGTGGCAGTGTACTGCGCGCCATCTGTACATACCAGCCAGCAAGATTGGGACTCAGTGTTCTCTTTAGTTAATAGAAGAAGTCTAATTGTAGGAGATTTTAACGGGCACCATACCAACTGGTCCTACAAAACCGACGTAAGAGGATCACAAATCTGTGACGCAATATTGGATAACGGTTTTGTAACGCTGAATGATGGCAAATCCACTCGAGTAAGGTTAGTCAATAATCAACTTTTACAGTCTGCGCCTGACATCACGTTAGTCTCTTCGGATTTGATTATGTCATTTAACTGGAGTATCATGAATGAAACACTGGGAAGTGATCACCTTATGATTAATATAACTACTAGTTTTAATGTTGTTCCTAAAAATACCCTACGACGGAATTTTAAGAACGTGAACTGGGATGGCTACAAAAGTTTACTTGAAAAATTATTTACAAACTATGAACAGTCAGGCAATCTACAAGTTGATTACGATAACTTCGTGGCGTGTTTAGATATTGCCGCAGACCTTCATATTCCCTTTATAAAATGTTGTATGTATCCTAATTCTGACTTTTCTCCTAAACCCTATTGGAATGCAGACCTATCCATGTCAGTGGCAAAACGTAGATTAGCCCTTTCAACGTTTAGACGGAATCCAACTCCGAGTAACCTAGCACTTCTCAATAAAAAAATATGCTAGTCAAAAAAAATAATATGCAGCGCTAAAGATAAAAATTGGAAGGGGTTTTGCACATCATTAGACGGAACGATTTCGCAGAGTCAAATGTGGCAGAAGATGAAATGGTTTAAAGGTCGTAGAAGTCCTAGGCAATATGTCGATAGCGAGCGAGCCAATATTCTTCTGCGTAGTCTAACACCAGATTACGTATCTATAAACGATCCGTCTTTTATATCTAGTAATATAAAATTAGAAACACCAATCATGATGCAAGAACTTAATTGTTGTATTCGCGCCAAGGACACGTCACCCGGGTGCGATAACATTTCATACTCAATGATAAAATATCTTCCTGAGAAAGGCAAATCTGTATTGTTATTTATTTACAATGGTTGTCTGACAACCGGTTTTGTACCCAACCAGTGGCGAGACATCACAATCATTCCAATACCTAAACCTGGCCGTGATCCACTGTCTCAGTCTGCACTCAGACCTATATCAATGTTGTCGTGTCTGAGTAAAATATTTCATAATATTTTAAACAACCGAATAGAATGGTTTATAGAAAGAAACAACATCTTGTCGCCTTATACTA
Organism: Charanyca ferruginea; assembly: GCA_947361185.1. Classification (NCBI taxonomy): domain Eukaryota; kingdom Metazoa; phylum Arthropoda; class Insecta; order Lepidoptera; family Noctuidae; genus Charanyca; species Charanyca ferruginea. The sequence continues at coordinate 12,676,108 of OX376056.1, read as the reverse complement.
CGGGGTTTAGAAAATGCCGATCTACAGCGGACAATTTAGTTAGTTTAGTATCTCGTATACAAACCGGTTTTACAGAAAATAAGACAACAATAGGGTGTTTTGTAGATATAGACAACGCTTATAATAACGTTAATATTATGTCATTAATGCAAACAATGGATCGAATTGGAATTGGAGCTAAAGTATGCCGTTATCTTTGGAATTTTTTAAAACATAGAAAGTTGAAGGTATTAGCAGATAATAAACATATTTGTCGAACTACCGACCGTGGGTTAGCGCAAGGTGACCCTTTGTCGCCACTGCTATTTAATATAGCTACTTCAAATATTTGTAAACATATTAGGAATTGTGGGGTTTTTATATCTCAATATGCAGATGATTTTGTTTTATATTCGGTAAATAAGAACTTGGAAGAAAATACTCTGCGTCTGCAAAATGTTTTGGATACTTTAGTTAAGTTGCTTTCAAATATAGGATTACAAATTTCATCATCAAAAAGTAAAGTTTGCGTCTTCAGAAGAGGGTATAAAAGAGAAAGTGTAAATCTGTTAATAGATGAAACACCGTTGCAAATAGTAGACAATATTAAATATTTAGGGATATGGCTAGACCGGTCGCTTAAATGGAAGAAACACATAGGAGAAGTTAATGAAAAGTGTCTAAAATCGCTAAAGATCTTTCAAGTGCTAGCTGGGTCGGGGTGGGGAGTACATCCTTATCACTTGAGGCTATTATATATATCTATGATTCGTTCGAAACTGGACTATGGTTGTTTTCTATATGGTAATGGGTGCAAAAGTAACCTAGTCAAACTGGACCGAATGCAAAATCAGTGTATGCGCGTTATTGGTGGTTTTGTTAAAACGACTGCAATACACGTGATGGAGTGTGAGCTTCACCTTCAACCGTTACATGTACGCAGGTACTACTTAGCCGGCAAGTATTGGTTAAAGGTGAAATCATTCCGGGGTAGTAAAATATTTCCTACGATATGCAACCTCTCTGAGTCATGTACGAGTTTTTATTGGAGGCGTAAAATAAAACCATTGTTGGTGACAGTACATGAGTCTCTTAGCGACTACCCCATTTACTCATCGCAACAACTGGAAAGATTTTCTCTAAAAACTTGGGTTAGCAGTGTGGACCTTTCCAATATAGTCAAACCTTGTATAGATGCTGTAAACAAGCCAAAACATCAGTATAGATGTTCCACCATTCATCAAATTTGTGAACAATATTTAACCGAAAACTACCTCCATTTTTATGCGGTTTATACTGATGGATCGCAAGAAGGTAATGAATCGGGATGGGCTGTGTTTGACCCGCATGCGAAGGCATCCATTAAGTTTAAATCAAACGTTAAAGTCTCGATTATGTTCGTTGAACTATTAGCAATTGCAGAAGCTATTTCATACATTGAATCATTCGGTGCAGGCAATTACGTAATATTGACTGACTCTAAAAGTGCTCTGCAACATTTGGCTCGGTGCACCTCGAATTTTCGAGGCACACCGATAGCCTATAAAATTTTGGACTCGATAGTTAAATTAAAAAATAAAAGAATTATACTTCAATGGGTGCCTTCACATATTGGCTTGTATGGAAATGAGGAAGTGGATCGTCTAGCGAAAGAAGCCATCACAGATGGCATACCCTCTGACTGTTTACCCTGCTTCAGTGACCTTATCTATAGAATTCGAGACCAATGTGTAGCGTTATGGAAAGAATATTTCGATGAGAGATCACTAAGTAATGGTATTTGGTATAAAACCATGCAACACAGGCCCTCCCGCATACCCTGGTTTGTGGGTACAGATTTGCATCGAAGTGATATGGTGACTGCTTTCAGGCTCCGGTCTGGACATATACCTTTAAATAGCTTCGCCTTTTTAATGAGAAAATGTGAGTCGCCAAACTGTGCAGAATGTGATAAGGTTGAGGACGTGACTCATATCTTAGCGGAGTGTGTGCGGAACGGAGTTGAAAGGAGTTACTATATAACTCAGAATAATTTAGATTTAAATAATGTTGGTATCTTTAATAGTATTCTGGCAGCTCCTGTGTCCAGGGCAGCCAAGAAATTGTATAATATGGTTAACATAGGAATTAAGCGTAGATAAAGTAGAATGCCCCTATGAGGGTGACATGGTTATTGTGATCAAACCCTCTATAAACAATAAAGATTAAAAAAAAAAAAAAAAAAGTATATAGATGAACACTCATATTTCTGTGCGTTCTTTGTTTCTGATCCAATTGTGCTTCAACTTCTTCCAACCATGCAACAAGACGCAATTCATTGTTTTGCATGAGCAAAAAATTTTCATTAGTGAAATTGCAAGGTGATTATTAATATCGGTGAGTAACAAAGCTACTCGTGACAATGCTTTCATTACGTTAATAATATTCCAACTCAAATTCTTAACTTATCTCACCTTTGACCTATGACTAAATTAATGTAAAATAATATTTAAATATATCAGAATTTGATTCTGATAAAATTTACTTATGCCAGTCTGTTTTTGTTTAACATAAAACATTTAGTCGAAATAAAGAAAAACTTTTAAATTATGCAATTAAAATAGTCATGAAACACGTTTATTATTTATCTAATAAATAAATAACGGTATTAAGTTTTATTACAATGATGTAATATAAGACAGTCAGTTAATTTATCTATGATTATTATGATTAATTATCCACCAATTCACCATTGTTTATCTGCATTATTTTAAATATTATTTTGTTTTTATTCATTAAGGAGAACCGTGCAGTTATGTGTCCATCGAAGTGCGTATTCTGAAGAAATAGACCATCATCGACGTGGGCCAAAACCGAAGGCGAATTTTTCGGCTCGTTACCACGACATCGTGGCAAGGCTGTTTACGGGACTAATCCGTTTTTATCCACCCGCATAACTGCATCAACACATAATGACATGTGTGCTTATAAACAGTGCGATATCACCTGCTGACCGGCATGAAGCTGGTTTAAGTTGCAGTAAGCCACCACGGAAGATTTTTCTGTCCAACGCTCACCGGCAAAAACAAATTCTATTCGCTAGGTCATATTATTATATTCATTTTAATTGGGAGAACAATGTTTATTTTAGTGATGAGAAATGTTTAAAGTCGTTTATGGATGGCGTTAAAATACTGTAAACGAAGCCGAATTACTATTAATATACTTAGGTTTAAAAGCTACTTCATGTTGCCGTGATTCTCTTATAAACACCTAAGTTATTATGTATAGTCCGTAGTTGACAGTTATTTGCAGTATATATTTTGAAGTGTAAGTGATGTTATTGTTATTCAGTTAGAAGTTAAATTAATTTCTTACTATCTAACATGTTGATTCACTTCACTTTCAATTCCACTTTGTTTAAATTTGTATACATTGAAAAAACAATTACGTCCATTCATATTCAATAAAAAGAAAACTTTGTCTTGTCTTATAAACTCTTAATGAAGTTGCCAATAGTGTTCTAATCATAAAAAAGTTAGGTATCAATAGCGATATAATAATATTTTTACAATAGTTTGCGTTATATAAATAATTGTATTGGTTACACGTAGTTTTTTATTTGCTAATATTATAACCCATGCCAAATTGAACCCTAAGCCAACTCTTGTAAGAAACATAATAGTCGAAACGAGCTGGCTCATTCACTAATGACCCAATAGCGATAAGGAACAATAGGATTCCGCATTCCATCTTTTATTAGTGATCGATGATTCCAACGCCTAGGTTATTTAATAAAATATTTTGATTTATTTTATTGGTTTTATTTAACTACCTTTTTATTTTATTGTTTAAGTAATTTTATTTGACACAAAATATTAATGTTTTATAGGACAAAGGAAAAATAAAAACCCAAAACCATATCACCTGCCAGGGTTTGATCTTACGACACGAGGCTTATCTATGCCAAGTGCTTTCACCGACCGGCTACCTGGTCCTTATTTATAAGGTTGAAATATTGGACTTCATTCAATTAAAATTGGTATACGTGGGTATATCATACGCACACAAACAGTTTAACTTCATAACCGACCAACCGACTAGTTCATTTACACACACAGTGACAATATCCCGTATGTGTGGCCTGTAAATCAATTACGTTGGCCGAGTGTACCTAAGCTTCTAACATTAGATTCGGAATAATTTTCTGGGGCAACTCCACTGACAGGGATATTGTTTTTAAAGCTCAGAAGAAATACTTGCGATCGTTTACCAAATTACAATCGATTGATAGTTGTAAACCATTGTTCAAGGAACTTAGTTTGCTCACTTTGCCGTCTATGTGCATGTATGAAATGGGAGTGTTTGTTCGCTGTAACTTGTATTTCTTTGAAAGACTACGCTCTCGTCGTTATCAGAATATCATTCATATTGCCTTGCATAAAACAATTAATTTACGCATTTTTCGGCAAAAGTGTGCTAGGTATGGCCCCAAAAGAATATAACAGTATACCACCCAACAAACATTTTAGAGCTTACGGCAGCCTTTTTTTAGAGCTCTTAGTATTATATATGGTATATAAGAACTCCGATAGCAACATTCGACTCTACAGTAGGGTTAGTTATAAATAATTAAACCTACCAGAGGAATAACAGTAGTAAATAAAAAAAATATAAACCAAGACGGTAGCATGGAGTTTATCGAAACCATTGTATAACTTATTCTTATAGCTTTAAGATGCACAAACCTATTAAAGCAATTGTAAGGTGTTTACTAACACTTACTAACGGCTGATATTCGACTACTGAGGTAGTAAAAGGTCTTGTAACACCTTAAGGCTTACTCTAATAGCTTCATGAAGTATTAAACGCTGTGAGTGATGCTCAGGTGTGTACTAACACTTACTATCAACTGGTATTCTTAAAAAGAGTTAGACAAATACTTTGTACCACCTAACAAGTTTTCTCGAGCCTTAAGAGTTAGTAAGAAAGCTATAAGGATCTAAAAAGTGTTAATTATAAGTCCTATAGAGCTAGATTCTGCAAGAGTTAAAATCCACCTTTAAATCATTGCAGGCTACATAATGCAGTTTATCGGTCAACCATAAGTAATATTGTGGTTTTTATAAAAACTTGTATATAGCAGCAAACACTATGTGCAAATTTTATAACGCTTCATTATCGCTTTAAGTTGAGTAAATAGGATTTAATTCACTTAAACTAACCTAACCTCAAAAGTTAGTTAGTTACGTTTGCGTTTATTTGGAAACATTAAATTGTTTCAAAATGAAACCATGGCTAATAAAAAATCAGACGGGTGGAGTCAAAATAAAGGCTTGGAGGGAATATGAAAATATCATTAGATTATCGCAAATCCAATGCGACGAGCCTAAATCAGTTAAGGAAAAAAATTATGATACTGTGACTAGAGAAGCATTGCATATAGTGGAAAAACAGTGTTTCCTAAATCAAAATCCAGAAAAAGATTTTGATGTTATCCCAGGCAATAGTTCTGATATCAATAGAAGTACAAAATACAAATCCAGTGAACTCGATAACGATTCATATCAATAGCGATCAACTAAAATACAACAGGGTTCCGTACATCAGCAAATTATCTCCGATGTTGAAGCCAGTGTCTCCGGCCGGTGAAATAATCACTGGCCGGTGATATCATTGAAATTAAATATATCACAGTTGAAGAAAGGCAAATAAATATTAACGCCAAACAAATAACAGAAAAAATGATAGTATTTGACAAACCAATCAGATCATCGTTCTTCAGTATTTATAAAGTCTGTGAAAGTAGCATATTACTATCGGCATCGAATGAAATTATATTATGTTCTAAAGATGTAAAAAGCAAATTAGTTTGTATTCAAAAAAATAGTTTTCTGTTCTTCTTACCTGTTTTACACACAGTTTGAAAATAAAAGATTGTTATTTCAAGGAATCGTGTTTTATTTAAGATATGTTTCATTAGTCATTTGACATATCTACTAGTAATATAATCAGTCAAAGAGTTATTTAAATTAGTCAGTGGATGATTTCCAACACTTTCACACCAGGGCAAATGACTCTGTACAAAATCAACATGTGTTCAATCATTCAACTATTCTTACTTACATTACATTTTTATATTAGTATAGCCATAAAGGAACCATCATAAAAGTAACCATACATAGCAAAATGTTTTCAATCAAACACTGCTCGAAATTTGGTCGAACAAAACTTTGGTAATTGAACAAATTCCGATTATAAAAATAAACTATAAAAATAAAAACATAATATTTAAACGCAATAACAAAAAAAAATTCTTTAGAAAATCTAGGTAAAGTCTTCGAAAATTATTTACGACACGATAAACATGATCCCCACTGATAATTCAGCGTACATTAAGAAATTTACCACCTCAAATAATTAATAAATGAACAAGACAGAGATGTCGCTTTAAAATGACAAATTTACGTCATGCAGATGATATTGATCGTGCCTGATGATTGTGTTCGTAGTATAGGCTTCATGATTATCACTTTATCACACATTACGGTATTTTTTTCTCTTAATTTGAACTTCAACCAAAGATGACTAGAAATATACGCAGTGGGTAATGCACACATATTAAAATGATGAAGTCCATTATGAACACCATTGAGATAGATTAAAAATTAGACGGTTTGTCCATGAGTATCATACAAACAAAAGATAAAATAATACAAATATAGAGAGAGGAGAGAGCACCTATCTACATGGTAAACTTGAAATCATAAGCAAAATTTTAAGGGGTTGGTTAGACCATGAACCTGTACAACTTTAATTATGAACCAACTAAATCGTCCCAAAACATAAACCAGCTGCTCCATAGAAAAGTGCAATATTTATCTACTCGGCCAAAATTTATGGAACTCATGGTTTTTTTTGTGCGATGTATGTAGTTAGTCCTATAATGAAAGTTGTTCAGGCTCATGGTCTGAGTCATCCCTTAAAACATTGCTCATAATTTTAAATTCACCAGTATTTGTCTAATATTGTCAAAGGGCAACTTTTACTCAGCATGACACAAAACTAAAAACTTACAATCAAAAAACTTAACAGCCTTTTCAAATATTCATATTATGGCTAACACGTGTGTTTGATTAGATAATAAAACATTTTGAACTTCCAAATTTTGTCCAAGTATACTGTAACACTGGTGTTGATTTGATGTGCTTTAATTGTCCTAGACAATTTGATATTCATAGACGTTTTCCATTCCAACAGAGGGTGCAACTGGCATTTCGGAAGTAATATTATTGGATTCTAATGCAGCGGGCATTTCGACAAGAATATTATTGCATCCTGATGCAGCGGGATACACCTGTAAAAAATATTTCAAAATATCATATCGAATTATCGGCCGTATTGCTGTGTTAATATAAAATGATTCTATTAACTTACAATTTTTAACTTTGACTACGTAAAGTATTGAGACATTGAGTAATTATTAAAATCTGGTGTTTATGGACAATCGAAACTTCATTGTACACTATGGATTACGGACTACACTTAGAAAAAATATATTATATTCACAATATAATAAGGCTAGACTGACGCTAGCGGGAACTATATTTATAAACGCGTTGTACGCGCTGAACCCTAAAAATTATCAGCTTACAAATCCGCGTAGAACTATTAAACAAGTTAAACCTATAAACTCTATGTTTTGTCACTTTTATAAACATGTTTTAGAACTTCTAGTCCCATGGAAGTGCTTAGTTTCAGTATTTAATCACAACGGGAGGAATAGCAGAGTTATCAGGATCCTTAAGTAATTAGAACTAAGACGCCATTTAATAAAGATATCCTATAAAAAATTGTGAAAGAAAAAACTTATTGAAATGTTCCTAGTCCAATTATTTACTTACATTATTCTTAATTTTCAATTAAAATGTCTTAAGGGGGTACCAGGAATTGATAAATATGATAAATAAAGAAAAAAAATTCAAGGCAGTATTTTTTACATCATTTTATCATCAAAAGTAGTTTATTTTTAAGGCGTTTCAAAAATGAGATGAAAACTAGTATATATTGTTACCGTAAACTTACCGCCGCATGTGATTTGATTCCTCTAACACCCAGTAATCTTAAACACTTTACTTACCTTAATTGTTTTATTAAAACACCAAAACATGAATGTGTTAGTTTAATATGTATTGTGTGAAACTTAAACACACTATTACCAACACTTTTAAATATAATTTCACATTGTTAAGATTACTCACAGTAGCAGAGAATAAAACAGCACAAATGGGTACTAAACTTATCTGGTATACAACGTCTGCTCAGTACTACTCAGTTTTTTTTTTTTTTTTTTTTTTTTTTTTTTTTCGGATTGGCATCTCGCAGGTCCACCTAGGAGGTTGTCGGCGGGGTGCGTGCAGAAAACCTCCTCGTGTGCCTGATTGCTGCTGTTTCTGTTCGAATACGTTTGGGGGAAAGAGCAGTGGTCGGGCCGGTGCACCCTGGGCACGGTCAATGGTCTCTCCAATTCGGGGAGGGTATTGATTACCCTCTCCGAGTTGGAGAGACTATTGGCCGTGGCGAATTTCTGCGTGGGGGGGAGCATTATGCTCCGGGGTCGTCTCCGACCGAGTGACGGATCGTCCATTCACCTCCCTCTGATCGCAGAGGGCAGGACGAGTGACGAAGGGTGGTGAAACCTAATCCCAAGGTCTAGCGTGCCGAGGGGATGAATGGCCGGAGGGTATCCGGTCGTTAGCGCTTGGGGGGGATCAGGGAATAGGGACCTCAACCTTAAAAAAGAAAAACAGAATGGAAACAAAGACTACTGGTAATAATCTCCAGGCGGGTCCCGGAAATTCCGGGGAATCCCGCACCTCTACTGAGGGCTGCCCTATCGTATCTGGAGGGGGCAAACCAATCTATAGTCAAACCAACGACCTTACGCAAGCAAAACGGACCGATACAAAACGATTGGACAATGATGAGAAGAATAGGCGAGAAAAGGAGCTCCAGATCAGCCTGGAGCGCCTGCGCGATGACGAGGTGGCCACTGCCAAGAGGGCGGCGGCGGCGAGCGCTTTCAGGAAGCGCCCGCGGAGTGTGGGATCGGGACCGATGGGTCTCTCCTCTAGTGAGGAGAGCTTGTCGGCCCCGAAGGTGCCAACGGCACGCAGAGGGCGAGGTCGTAAGGTGGCGAATGTAGCCCCCGCTCGACCGCCGGAGCGTGATGTGCGGGGCCGGTTCGTGCCGGTATCCCGGCCTGACACGCCGGCGCCGTCGGATAATGTGGAGAGCGTGGGGAGCGACTCTGAGCCCGGTCGGAGCTCGATCGCGGACCACAGTGAGAGCTCTCTACTGGGCTCGAACAGGGCGGAGGCGAACGCCGCCAAGCGGGCTCAGCGAAAGGCTGTCGCGGAAGGCGAAGTCGCCGAGCTATCCCGGCAGGCTCGAGAGCGGCGCGAAGCTCGGCTGGCGGCCAGCGAGGGTGTTTCGGCGGTGGCGCTCAGTCGCCAAGTTCTGGACGGCGTGGATGTTGTCCTGAAGGTTGCTACCAAATCGGGCAACCTGAAGGGCACGTTCACGCGCGCCCTGAAGGAGGCGGCTGACGACATTAGAGAGGCGGTTGGGGTCCTCGTAAGTCGTACGAGCACGGATGAGACGGCGAAGCTGTGGGAGGAGAACCGCCGTCTCCGCTCCGAGGTAGAGGACCTCAAGCGGCAATTTGCCGCCCAGAGGACAGCTCCCACGGCCGCTGGCACTGCTTTCGCTGCGCCTCTGGCATCGGCTTCTCCAACGGCCACGTCGTCGGGCCCTGCACTTGCGGATGCGGAGATCGAGAAGATCGCCCGCATCTGCATGATGCAGTGTGGGAAGATGGTGGGGGCCCGGCTGGAGGCCATTGACGGGAGGCTGCTTCCGGCTGAAACTCTCCGCCCACCGCTCGCTGCGGACCAGCGGAAGAAGGTGACGCCTGGTCAGTCGGGGCCGGTACCCGCAAAACCGGGGATGGCGCCCGCAACTGCGGCCGCGGTGGCGGCAGGGCCTAGAAAGCCCGGCAAGGCGGCGAATAAGACCGCGAAGGGTGCATCCGCGTCCACTTCACGGACGACCGCGACGGGTCAGTCCACACCCGCTTCTCAGCCGACGGCGGCCGCGACGACCGCATCCCAGCCCAGAACACGGAGGAGGGCTGGACAGAGGCCAAGAAGCGCCGCCGTCGAAGAAAAAAGAAGAAGGCAGCACCACCGGCACCGCCAACACCGGCACCTAAGAAGGCCAAAAGACCGCCTAGGGTCAGAGCCCCTCGCTCCGCGGCTGTAGTGATTACGCTGCAGCCCGGAGCCGTCGAAAGGGGCCTCTCCTACAGGGCGGTCCTAATGGAGGCGAAGGCCAAAGTCGCGTTCCCTGACCTTGGCACACCGTCCGGCTTCAAAATGAGGCCGGCGATCACGGGGGCGCGGCTGCTGGAGGTGTCGGGTGCCTCTAGCGCGGAAAAGGCGGACATCCTGGCCGCCAAGTTGAGGGAAGTCCTCAACCCGGAGGACGTCCGGGTGTCCAGGCCGACGAAGACCGCTGAGCTGCGCGTTGACGGTCTGGACGACTCGACTACTCCAGATGAGGTCGTGGCGGCCGTCGCCCGTGTCGGTGGATGTCCGCCTGCAGACGTGCGGACGGGAGAGATTCGCGTCGACGCTTCCGGGCTCGGTGCGATCTGGGTGCGGTGTCCGGTGGCGGCGGCCAACAAAGTCGCTGATGCTGGGCGTCTGTTGGTGGGGTGGGTTGCAGCGAGGGCGAAGCTGCTGCAACCCAGGGTTATGCGGTGCTTCCGCTGCCTTGACATTGGGCATGTCAAGGCTCGGTGCACCGGCCAAGTCGATCGCAGCGATCAGTGTTATCGCTGCGGTCAGCCCGGCCACAAGGCGGCCCAGTGCTCCGCGGCGCCAAACTGCAGCCTCTGTACAGCTGCAGGGAGGCCCGCTGGGCACACAGCGGGTGGAAAGGCCTGTGCGCCCCCCAGGAAGAGACGGGGCGCCAAGGCTGCTGGGGGCCCTTTACCCCCCTCGCAGGCTGGCGCCTCATCGGCCGACTCCCGGCCTAGGAATGGTGCGAACCCGGAGGGAATGGACTGCGCATAAATGGCGCTGTACCATTTCCTCCAGGGCAACATCAACCACTCTGCCAGAGCTCAGGACCTCTTCCTCCAGAGCATGGCAGAGTGGTCGATTGACGTGGCTGTGGTCGCCGAGCCGTACTTTGTCCCCCCCAGGGATAACTGGGTGGGAGACTTGGACGGCTTGGTGGCCATCATTGGCGGGGCTCTTGTCAACCCGTCCCGAGGACACGGCTGGGTAGCCGCACTCGCGGACGGCATTGGCATAGTTGGTGCGTATTTTTCGCCCAACAAGAGCCTCGCCGACTTCGAGAGGTTCCTTGTTGAGTTGGGTGCCGTCGTAGGCCGTCTTCACCCTCGCCCGGTGCTGTTGCTGGGGGATCTCAACGCCAAGTCTGCGGCGTGGGGATCTCCGGTGACCGATGCTCGGGGTGAGGTGCTGGAGGAGTGGGCGGTCGCGACTGGCTTGGCCGTTCTGAATCGGGGTGAGGTTCACACGTGCGTGCGGCAGCGGGGCGGGTCAATAGTGGACGTCTCGTTCGCTAGCCCTGCTGTCGCGAGCCGTGTCCGCGACTGGCGTGTCGCCGTGGAGGTGGAGACGTTGTCGGATCATCGTTATATCCGTTTCGACGTCTCCGCCCAGACCGCGGGCGGCCGCAGTCCATCGGCCCCACGAACGAACGGTCCGCGCTGGGCTCGTAAGCGCATGAACAGGGAACTTCTCGAGGAGGCCGCCATTGTCCAGGCCTGGTTCCGGGAGTCGGAGACGAACGGACCCGTCGACGTCGAACTGGAGGCGCTGTGGTTCCGCGGGGCGATGACGCAAATCTGCGACGCGTCCATGCCCCGGGTCCACGCACAGTCAGCAGGGCGCCAGGTGTACTGGTGGTCGGCCGAGATCGCACGTATGCGCGTTGAGTGCGTAGCGGTCAGACGCCGGTACACCCGATACCGGAGGAGACGTCGTCGGGTCCCGGACGAAGAAGCCGCGCTGTATGAGGTGTACCGCGCGGCTAAGAGGACTCTGTGTCTGGCCATCGGCGATGCGAAGACGCAAGCCAGGGAGGAGATGTTGGAGACCCTAAACCGGGATCCGTGGGGGCGCCCATATCAAGCGGTTCGAGGGAAACTTCGGTCTGCGGCGCCCCCGCTCACGGGGAGTCTCCAACCAGAGCTGCTGGAGGAGGTTGTCTCAGCCCTCTTCCCGGCACGAGCGGAGCATACTCCACCGCCGATGGCTTTGCCCACAGACGCAGAGTCCACAGAGGAGAACGCCATCAGCGTCCCAGAGGTGACACAGGCAGAGATGGGGGCGGCCGTGCTGCGGCTCCGGGCCAAGAACGTGGCTCCGGGGCCCGACGGCATTCACGGCTTAGCGTTGGCCCTCGCTCTGAAGGAGCTAGAGCCCCAACTGAGAGGACTATTTACAGCGTGCCTTGAGCGGGGCCAGTTTCCCACATTGTGGAAATCTGGTCGTCTGGTCCTGCTCAGGAAGGCGGGGCGCCCTGCGGACTCTCCGTCCGCGTATCGGCCCATAGTGCTGCTGGACGAGGTGGGAAAGCTATTTGAGCGGATAATCGCAGCCCGCCTCGTCGGCCACTTGTGCGAAGAGGGGCCGGACCTGGACGAGAGCCAGTATGGCTTTCGGCATGGGCGCTCCACCATACACGCTGTATCAAGGGTGAGAGTCCTGGCGGAGGAAGCGGTGTCCCGGGGCGGGGTGATGTTGGCGGTGTCCTTGGACATCTCCAACGCCTTCAACGCCCTGCCCTGGAGTTGTGTACGGGAGGCACTCCGGTATCATCGTGTGCCCTCCTACCTCCGCCGCATAGTTGGGGCTTATCTGTCCGAGAGGTGTGTCACCTACGTGGGACGTGATGGCGAACACCAGCGCCGCATGTCGTGCGGTGTTCCGCAGGGTTCCGTCTTAGGACCGCCCCTGTGGAACATCGGGTACGACTGGGTGCTGAGGGGCGAGCTCCAGCCGGGCGTGGACCTGACCCGAGAAGTGGCCCGCTGCAGCGGGCCGGCACCAGCCGGGGGTTGCGGAAGTATCTCCAGTTCCCGCGACCCCCGACGCCGACGTAGGTGTGAGATGGAACACCGGGGTGGTTTTTAGTCAGTAAGAGTCTGACAGACCCCTCCGCCCGCCCCAGGGCAGAGGACATCCATGAGGATTTTCCACCCCGTACCAAAAAAAAAAAAAAAAAAGGAGGTTGTCGGCTGCTTAACCGGACTTTCCTGTGGTGCCTTAAAAAATATTATTTTTAGGGCCTCCAGCCAGGGCAAAAAGCTTACAAACTAAGCGACTACACGCTAAGGGCACCCCCTGTGGGGTACGAGCCTCGGCTTAGGGCGTCGCTGGGAGAGGACAGCAAAGGGACAGGCTGGATCGGATTTCCATTATTTAGGGACGAATTTAAAACTACAGGCTCAGCGGCGTGGGCTGGCACGAGCAAGGGTCGGGGAGGGGACGTACGGGGTCGTCGCGGCGGGCCTCGGCGGCGAGGACGGAATGACGGCGGTCTGTGTCTGTGTTTCTTAACTGTACTGGTGGCCTTATTGCTCTCCTGGAGGAGAGTAATAGCATCGTCAGGGTCGGTCAGAGTATGTCTCGGTCGTCGAGTCTTACTAATACGGGAGGGAGTGTACCGGGCGGCCGATACGATTAACGGGTTAGAGTGCTTCTCAGCAGTGTCGAAGAAGCGCTTGGCGGAGCGTTTCATGAACTGCTGGATGGTAGGTATTTTTAGATCGAGATGGAGGTTCTCGTTGCGAAGGTAAAAAGGGGCTCCTGTGATTCTTCGCAAGAAACGGTTTTGGAGGGTCTGCATCCTATGGAGACGGTATGGTTTCGCATGTGCGAATACAGAACAGGCGTACGTCATGATGGGACGAATGCACGCCGTGTAAATGCGCAATTTGCACTTGAGTGACAATTTGCTGCGTGCATTCAACATGAAGTAGAGCCTACCGAGAGCGAAAGCGGCGCGCGAACGCACCGTCTTTATGTGCTCTCCGAAAGTAAGATGGTGGTCCAGAATCACACCTAGGTATTTGGCTTGCTTCTCCCAAGGGATAGGCTTACCGAACATGGTTATCTGACTGGGCAGAGAGGGGGACGAACGCGGTTTGGAAAAGAGTACTGCCTGACTCTTGATGGGGTTTACCTCGATTCTCCATTTCCGGAAATAAGCGCCTAAGGCTTTTGCCGCGGATTGGAGGGTACGAGCTATGCAGTCTGGGTTGCGACCCGAGTAATAGATGGCCGTGTCGTCAGCGAATAGAGCCAACTGGGCCTTTTTATCTTTGGGGATGTCGCTGGTGAACAGCGTGAAAATGAGGGGGGATACTACGGAGCCCTGAGGGACGCCAGCGCGTATCGGGTGGGGTGAAGAGAGCGCACCCTCGATGCGATAGCGAAAGGTGCGATTCGACAAAAAGTCACGCAAGATGAGCACGAGACGATCTGGCACTCCGAGTTGGTAAAGCTTGTATAGTAAGCCGTTGTGCCAGACTTTATCGAATGCTTTCGCTATGTCAAATAAGAGCGCACCCGTCATCAAGCCACGCTGAAAACCAGCGCTTATGTGCTCGACGATGCGGCGGACTTGTTGGACGCAGCTGTGTTCGGTTCGAAAGCAAAACTGCTCGTCGGGAATGAAACTCTTTGCTTCGGCAAAGTCTTTGAGCCGCTTATAAATAAGCCTCTCGTAGATTTTGCCTAGAACATTGAGTAGACTAATGGGACGGTAACTGGTGGGATCAGACTTGGGTTTGCCTGGTTTCGGAATGCCGATAACGGTGGCCTCTTTCCATGCCTGAGGAAAATTGTTGTTGCTTAGAGCGCCATTGAAGATGGCGGTCATTAGCATTATGAGATGGGCGGGGAGGAGTTTGAACACCTTATTGGTGATACCGTCAGAGCCGGGGGCTTTCCGGGGTTTGAGCCTCTTGATAATATCGTGCACTTCGTCGGGAGTGACAGGAGGCAGAGGATAATCAGGGTCTTCAACGGGTGGGAGAGAGGCTCTACGTTCGACTTCGGCGTCGACCTCAGAAAGGTGAGCTTCGTCTACTGGTTGAGAGCTGGGGGTGCATTGAGACTCTAGGCTGTCGGCTAGACATTCAGCCTTTTCATCGTTGTCGAAGGCGACGCTACTGTCGGAACGAATGAGAGGGGGCATGGAGGCCTCGTTAGAAGAACGGAGCTTCCTCTGGAGTTCCCAGAAGGCTAGGTGGGTGGGCTCGAGTTCGCTAAGTGTCATGTCCCAGCGGCTGGAGCGCAGCTCCTCGATGCGTTTCTTTACAGCACGCTGTAAAGAGCGCATGTGAGCCTTGTTCGCATCGCAGGGGAAGGCACTGTACGCACGGACGGCCGCGTTCTTCTCGGTCAACAGATCACGCACATCGTCAGGCAGTTTCCAGTGATGATCGCTCATCGCCGGAACCTCCCTTGAACAATCGTTCAAGACGGATTGTACATGATTTGTGAACGAGTCGATCGCGCCCGTCGTGTCTGCGACTGTCACCAAGTGGTCGGGGATAGCGTCCAAGTGAGGCGACGTGGTGGATTGTAGGCTTTCGCTTACTTTCCTCCAGTCGGTAATAATTTGGGTCGGAGGGGGCTGGCTAGGGTCAGAGGGACCTGAACGGGGAGCTAGTTCTAATATCACTTGACGATGGTCGGAATTAAGCTCGTGTAGCGTCTCTATAGATTGCAAACGGAGGTTCACATTCTTGAGCAGCGCTATATCGAGGATGTCGGGAAGATGGTTGGGATCGTGGGGGAAATGAGTGGGAGTCACCGAGGCGATGACGTCGAAGTTCAGTTGAGAACAGAGGTTAAACACGATCCTACCTCTGGAAGAGGTCCTGTTACTATTCCAGGAGGGATGTTTGGCATTGAGATCGCCCGCCAGTAAGACGGAGTCACCCAGGCCAAGAAGAACAGAAAGGTCATCCTTGAGGAGGATAGGATCATCCTCCGATGGTGATGGAGGGACGTATGCTGATATAATAGTTAACGGCTGATGACCGGTCATGCCGAGCCGACAGACAGAGACCTCGAGGCGAGCGAGGGGAGGAGGGTCCATAGGAATGCAGTACAGAGCCTTTCTATAGTATATTAGGGTACCGCCCTTGTGACAACGAGACCTATCATTGCGAACTATACGGTAGTTGGCAATATTCGGGTGACGATGATGGGGCTTAAGAAAGGTCTCCTGTATGAGGAGGATATCAAGTTGATGGTCGCGGAGGAAATTGGCGATCTCATCACGTTGGTTAGTAATGCCATTGGCGTTAAAGAATCCTAACTTAAGGGATCGGGGTTTATTAGTACACGGCCTTTCCTTATCCATTGGATTAGCAAGGGTAAAGTTTATCTAGGGCTTGCGTAATCTCCGGATATGCTTTGAACACCTTAAGGATGTCGCTAATATTTGCTTTGCACGCGAATATATCCCTAGCCATAGCTTCAGCAGCGGGGTTGCGGTAAATTTGGTAGGCGAGGTTGATGCTTTTTGAGTTGTATGGCCTTAAGCCTTATATTAACACCGAAACATTTAATAAGTATGTTTCGACTTATTCTAAAACTTTTAAAATTGCTTGTAAAGCAGCTAAAGCCTTATACATTAGCAACAAAGTTAAATCAGCTGATGATAAAATTAAGACTGTTTGGAAAATAATTAATAATGAAACAAACAGGAACAAAACACATAATACTGATTACACTCTGGAGACTTCCAGTGGTCTCTTAAGTACTAATAAAGAAGTTGCTCAGGAATTTGCAACATTCTTTACCGATATTCCTATTAAAACTACTGAAACTTTAGATTCTTCGCTCTCACTTGCGTTAAACTTACTAAGTTCGAATGTTTCAGCTTGTCCCACGGAATTTAAATTTAAACATATAAACCCTGCAATCGTTATTAAAGCTTTTAAACAACTCAAGATCAAGGGTACTGAAGATTTATGGGGGATGTCTACTAATGTTTGTAAATCAATTATTGAGACAGTGGCGCCCTATTTAGCTTTCATTTTTAATTTGTGTGTAGACCAAGGGGTTTTCCCGGATCTAATGAAGTTCAGCAAAGTTATACCACTTTTTAAATCCGGCGACTGCAAAGACTCCAATAATAACAGACCCGTTTCGGTTTTGCCGGTTTTTAGCAAAGTGTTTGAAAAAGTAATGCTTGATCAAATGCTCAGTCATTTTAACTGTCACAAAATTTTACATGATCAACAGTATGGTTTCACCAAAGGACGTTGCACTACTGACGCCGGTGTCACCTTAATCAAGCATATATTTAAGGCTTGGGAGGATTCTCAAGATGCTATTGGTATCTTTTGCGACCTCTCCAAAGCATTTGATTGCGTGAATCACGAAACAATACTCTTAAAGCTTGAGCATTACGGACTGGGTGAACTAGCGCTTAGCTTAGTAAAATCATATTTGACTGATAGACTGCAACAAGTTCAAGTAAACGGTGTAAATTCATCGGGCTTAAAAGTAAAAATGGGGGTACCGCAGGGCTCAATATTGGGTCCGTTCCTCTTTTTAGTTTATATAAACGATTTACCTTATTTACTGAAAAATCAACCACAAATGGTGTTATTTGCTGATGATACTTCCTTGATATTTAGAGTTAATAGACGGGCACAGCACCATGACGACGTAAATGACGCTATGCTTAAGGTTCATAATTGGTTTACTGTAAATAATTTAGTATTAAATGAGAAGAAAACTAAATGCATAAGATTCGCTTTACCGAATGTTAAAAGTAGTGAATGTAACGTTGTATTGAATAAGGATATACTTGAATTCGTCGAAAATACTGTTTTTCTAGGTATCACGCTTGACTCAACGGGGTCCTCACTTAACATCTCTTGCAGGGCGGTTGAGTTCGGCCGCTTACGCTGTCAGAAAAATCCGGCATTTGACAGACGTGGATACCGCTAGGCTAGTATATTTTAGTTATTTTCATAGCATCATGTCCTACGGTATCTTGCTTTGGGGGCGGGCTGCAGATATTGATTCTATTTTTATTCTGCAAAAGCGGGCTGTCAGAGCCATATATAATCTCAGCAGTCGCGAGTCTCTAAGAGAATTGTTTAAACAAATTAACATCTTGACGGTACCTTGTCAATACATATATGAAAACATTATGCATGTTCGAAAAAACCTTCATCTTTTTAATAAAGTAAGTGACAGACATAATGTTTATACTAGAAATAGGAACAAATTAGATCAGCCAAGATTCAGATTGTCAAAAGTTCATACTTCTTTTATGGGGTATTGTGTAAAATTTTATAATAAAATACCTCTTGATATTCTACAACTAAATGAAAGACAATTTAAAACATGTATTAAACGCACACTGTGTAGTGTGAAATTAGAAGACTACATCAATGATAAAAATGCTTGGCTAAATGCTGGTCCTGCTCCACAGGCAGTTTAGGGAATTTCCTAATTGGAGGAATGTTGTTTCCTACCTCTTTTTTTTTTTAATTGACATGACTAACGAGTATCGTTATTATTATACACAAATATATATTTTAATTATTTTTTCGACATTCATTCATTTTAGAAACATTGGAAACCTTAGTTTTGTATAATTTAGCAGCATTATTTTAATTTTGTAAATGTGAGTACCATGGAGCCATATTTTAAGTAAATTATTATGTGTTTGACTTAAATGAGCATGGCGGTTGAGAGAATTGTCATGCTCACTCAAATGTCTCGCTGGTGGTGGCGCGTGTGTTGGGTCATTCGGCTCCCTCTAAAATGGTTGAGCTGAATGGTGCTGATTCACGCGTCATGTTCGTGAACGGGCGCTGTCAGTAGAGATTGGTCAACTCTTAACTGCCATGGTTTTTATCTTGATTATTTTTTATGCTTTGTATTTCTAGATTACCTTCATTGTTTTCACATATAGAAGCAACAAGAATAATGTAAGCAGTATTTTGTAAAAACCTGATTTTAAAAGAGTGTCCGTGGAGTTTCTTGCTCGTTCTTCTCCATAGAGACCTACCTACGTTTTGGAACGAGCAACTAGCTTCAACTTTCTGACTAACTAACCGACTCCTTGACAATTCAAAAGTGCCTGTAAATGGTTTAATTGAAATAAATGCTTTGACTTTGACTTTGACTTTGACTTTGATGACTTCGCCTATCCTCTCGGTAGGGAGAGATGCAGGTACGCGGGAGGCTGAGGGCGCGGTTGAAACGGCGGGGGCGGCCTTAGATGGGGCGAGGGCGGCCTTAGGAGCGGCGGTGGCGGCTTTAGGAGCGGCGGGGGCGACCTTAGGTAGGGGGGGCGTGGTCGCGGAGGCTAGGTTCGGCGCGGGGACTGGCGAATCCATCAGCGCTGGCATGGGCAGAGATTGGGAGGGCCTCAATGCAGGGAACGCTCTCTGATGATTCAGCGAGTTCCATGGGGAGGGCCTCTGAGGGCTGAGACGCTCGGGCATCTCTGAGGAGGGAATCTTAACAGAGGGGCTTTCCCTTTGTTGACGAGCGTTCGCACGCTTGGTCAATTTGGGAGAAGAGGATTTTGGGGCTTTGGGGCAGCCGCGGTAATTGGCGGGGTGACCTGATTGACCGCATAGCACACAGCTGGGAGGTTCTGTGCACAGATTGCGGTCTTTCGGACGGGGACAGTCAGCAGTTGCGTGCTCACCCAGACACTTGACGCATCTAGGGGTCGCGTAGCAATTGCGTTGGGCGTGACCGTAAAGTTGACAGCGGTGACACTGTCCAACCGTATCGGATTTATAAGGCCTCTCGATCGAGATGCCCGACAAGTGACATACCGACTTTACTTTAAAGATCGGATGGTGGCCGTCGGTGTGATCGCACACGACAAGAACCGAGTCATATGCAATCGCACCCCTAGCTTTGTGCAGACGATGCACAGCGGATACTGGGACATTTTGCGACTGAAGGTCGGCGAGAATCTCTTCCGTTGAGATTTCTTTAGGGACGCGTCGGATTACCACACGGGTGGGTTTGTCTTCGGGCAGGGAATAAGTGTGGAACAAAATGTTCCTCACTTTTAACAAGGTGGTAAGTTCCCTGTGGTCGTTCACCGTGGGAACTTGGACTTTGATACCCTGTTGGGTCGAGCGTGCGTTTGTGTATTTGATCTTACGATCATTACACAATTTGGACACGTCGGTCCACTTCGCCTTGTCCTGGATGAACAAGGGAGGCGGGGCGGGTAGTTTCTTTTTTGAAACCGAAGGATTGGGGGCAGCAGTGGACATGGGACTAGCGGGACGGCTGCCCTCTGGACGAGAGGTAGCTGAGACGGAGGGGGCCGAAACCGAGGGGGTGGAGGAGGGGGTGGGCGCGGCTACGGCTTTCTTGGCCTTGGTGGCCTGAGAGGGACTCTTACCCTTCTTTCTCTTGCCTCCCGGACCGACAACTTGGTAGTCGTCGTCCGAGGACGCGGAGGCAGAGTGGGCTTCCTCAGAGTCGGAGTGAGATGGCTCAGAGACAGGGACAGAGGTATCCATTGTTTCTGAGAAACATGGCGACGCAGAGCGCAGCTGCGTGGGAACAATGGTCGCGGGAACAATGGGCTTGGAAACAATGGGTTCGGAAACAATAGGTGTTTCCGCGTACGGGCTTGTTGTCTTAATTGACAATAGGGACGGGATTTGCGGTGGCATAGAGGATGCCGCCACAGGTGTGCCTTCGTCGGCGTTATCCGGGGAAAAGGGGCTATCAAATACGTCACTGAAGTCAGCGACGCTAGCTTCGGCTGCTTTCCGGGACGCGGACGAGTTCTCTAGCCATATGTCTAGATCGGCATGGAACTTGGCGCTTGGCCATAAGCGGGCCTTGACGTACGCTAATATTTCAGCGTCCGACATGGTCGGAGGGAAAGCTAAGTTGGGGAGGGAATTTTGGGAGATTTAACTCTCAGGGAAGCCTAAATTAAACCTAACACCTAACTCTAACTCCCCGGGTGGAGTGGCCCGGGGATGTGTAACCCTCCCTGTCGGGTGTAGACAGGGAGGTGAGTACCTATTGGTGAGCCCTAAGCTTGTAAACCCGTCGCCAGTCTTATTGTGCGAACGGGGCCCTAGCCAGTCTAGTGCGAAGGGTGTAGACACGCCCAACCGACACTAGGTGTGTGGCTGTGAAAGGAAACCAGAGGACTAGGTTCGACTAGGAGACCCCCCAAGGCCGAAACACTAGCTTCCGACTCCAATTGACTGCCTCGCCCTGAAGGGGTTTGGCGGGTGTGATTGGGGCAACACCCACTCGGCTTCGTTGGCACCGTAAGGTATCCACCGAGTACCACGAAACTGTGGTTTTGCCCTGAAGGGGCCTAGTGAAGCTACACGACAGACTCTGTTTATAGAAATAGGAATTTCAGCCGTCGCCTTGAAAAAGGCAACTTTTGAACAGTTGATTGCAGTCGGCTGACTACAGGAATCGTTGCGGCGGGCGCAGCGAGAGCAGGTGACGAGCGTAGCGGCAGAGCGTGGAGCGAAGCGGCGACACGTCCGTACGCGGCGAGCGTCGAGCGAAGAGACATGGGCGATATTTGACACAGAAGCGGTATTTATACCATTGTGTTTGACAGTTAATCATAAAGAATAGTTTTCAAACTCAAATAATTTATTATATTTCTAGTCAAGAATAATTCTTACACTATTTAAACAATTCTGAATAATCACCAACATTAATAATTTAATAATTCTCATGATAAATGATTATCAAATGCGTGCTAGAAAATATTATCACTATTGACTTTAACAAGAACGTAAAACTGTGCGAAAACAGTTTAAATATTTAGCGCTTTCGGTGATATTTATTGCTACTAAATAAGTCCGGTATATTCATAAGTTATATATTGGTTACAAGAAGTAACCATGTGTAACCAAAAACGTCATTAAAGTGGTTTCCATAACTTGTTTACTACTTTAGCTTGCAGTTACACCCTGTGTATAGTTTATAAAACACTTGAAGTGGTAATCACTGCTACAATAGCACTGTTCTAACTCTTAATAATCACTCATTTACCACTCTCTATAACCATTAAGTCACTTCAAGCTCTAACATGAACAGGCCCAAACCAGGGTTATAAGAGAGATACAGAACGCTTTATCACCCAATTGTTAGTACCTTTACAGAACCTTAGGTTCTTAAAATTCTCTTAAGCAGCTCATGTAGCACTTAGTCTTATAACCAAAATGTTAGTTGGGCAGTAGCTATTAGAAGTAAAGGGTGTCTGGGATCCTTTAAGAGGTCTTTGTTTAAACTACTTATAGATAGATGTTACTACTCCATCACTAAGTTTATTACTGACTAGCGACCCGACCCGGCTTCGCATGGGCCTATTAGCCTTCCTCGATAAATGGACTATCCAACACAAAACAATTTTTCAATTTGAACCAGTAGATCCTGAGATGAGCGCGTTCAACCAAACAAACAAACAAACTCTTCAGCTTTATAATATTAGTATAGATAAACGGAGGTATGAAGATTCTGACTTGCTAATTAAAAACATATGATTTTATTTATTAATTGAGTACGAAATTAATTAATGTGTTTATTTATATAAAATTGTAACGGCCTGTTGCCATTTAATTGAATTTTTTTTTATTCTTGGATGTTTTCTGTTGTCATGCCACCTTAATTTTAATTGTAATTGCTTGTACCTATAATTGTTGATTTTGTACGCCATATATTGGCAAAACATAGTGCACATAATATATTTTACACAACATAACTACTACCTGTAACTATACCTATGTTTAACAAAATAAATGATTGATTGATTGATTGATATCCACTCTGTGTTTTTGTCATGAGTAAGTATAACAATTGTAGCATTTTGTCAAATCATATTCTTAGCCTTCCTACTTACAAATAGTATTGAAAACTGTAGTAAAGCAAAGAGGGGAAAATATGTAAACAATTTTCTGGGTTTAAATTTTTATTGTAAAATGATATATTTTTGCTACCTAACTTAAGATTAAATTACTTTCACATATTATGTACTACTTTTTTTCTGACGGATCTGCCTTTGCCTCTGATGGAAGAAATAATGCTGCTATTATCCCACCTGTAATAAAAAAAAATAAGTTAGATGTTCGTTTACTACCCAAAAAAGTATCTAGTCAATCTTTTACAGGTAGGTAGATACTAAAAATGTAATCGGCATTTATTAAACCAACCAAGAATATTAAAAAAAATGTAATAAGACTGATACACAAACACACATACACAAACAACAACTTGTACAACAACACAACATACACATAAAATACATAATGGTACTTTAAAACTTCTTTTTTCGAAAAAACGATACCTACTCTCTCCTATATCGTGAGTCCGTTTACAAACATATAAAGTCACATACACAAGCAACCAGGCTCAGAATCAATATGCAGGCCATATAAATATTTGTTCCGTCCGGGAATCGAACCCGCGAAATGCAGCGCAGCAGCCAATCGCTCATTCACTTCGCCAACCGTGTCGTCTAAACTTGTAATAAATCACAGCAACAGACTACAGTGATTCATTACATTCTATCCAGTCTTTGGTAATGTTTGTGGGGTTGTTCTGCTTATTGCTCTGAGTGACACATGTAGCACTGTCTGGACCGCTTCACTCAAATCTTTGTGATTCTTTCTTCAATATTTCATCACAGACTTTTACCTCTATAGCCCTCAAATGATGTGACCATTACAAAAAGCTGCCAGGACTTTAGATAGCAAAAATGACCTCTGAGTTTGGTTCTGTGTTTTTGCTCAGAGTTGAAGAATAGGAAAACATGCCTCTGCGTTATTATAAAAAACCACTAATAATAACACCACTAATAATATCACTTCCAAGTTCTAGAGATTCCACAGAAAAGAAACAGAAAAGAGAGATGAAAATAAAGAGTGCGAAGCAAACAGAAGAAAACAAGCAAAGAAAACACACTTGAAACAATCTTCTTTTTGTGAGCCTGTTCCGTCCCACTACTGGGCAAAGGACTTCCTCCATGCCTTCCATTTTTCCCAATCCTGGGCTTTATCCTACCAGTTTTGGAGGTATTTTAAAATAATAAATACGATAATAATAAATTACTAAAACACTTACTGAATACAAAAATGGCCCAGCAGTAGAAAGTGATCCTGCAGTAGTCAATGATGCTAGCGCCAATGATGTTCACTCCACTGAGACACACGAACCTGGCAAACATCATGCCGACGCCAGTTGCTAAGCCCCTGGTAGACAAAAAAGTGGTTGAATGTATAACAATGAGATCAACATTAGTCCATGGTAGTCTACTGCTAGGCATAATTTCCCCAATCACAAGATAATATATATAATACACTTAGACATAATATTGTCAAGGCGGTTAATCTCAACGCAGACTTAAGACGTAATGTATTGCACAAGTGTGTGCAAAGACACAGATGTACTCCCTCTTCTTTTACTCCCATAGTAAAATAGAACGGCAATCCGTCACGAACGAGGAGAACTACGGCTCAGTTCCAAACCACTTTATGTGCATTCCGAGGCACAGGGGTATCATACCACCTACTTCCAAATTCCGGACTGTTGCTGAGATATTCTTTTCTCTCTCTTTCTTAATAGAGAAACCTAATAAAATACTCAAGTTCACCTTCTTAAGGCATTATCACTTCACACACATACAGTAAACTCTTAGCCATTTTCTCAAGTATTTTGAGGTCAGCTTCCAGTCTAACCGGATGCAGGTGAATACCAGTGTTTTAACATGAAACGACTGCTTGTTCCAACAAGCAGTCGTTTCATGTCCTCCACAATCCAGTTACGGGGTAATACGATACCTCTTGGTAAGACTGGTTGTCGTCAAAATTAATGAAAAAGTCAAAAGAAAATATTTTTGACTGCCTTTACCTACCATCTCAGCCAACTTAAACCTCGACCAGTAGGAAGATAAGAAAACAGTTTCAAAACACTTTTCAACTGAGATAAAACTTATGCAAATTGTAGGTTCTATTTTTAAGTATTTTGACAGGTTGGCAACTTACCAAGTGCCTGTTATCTTAGGCTTAAGCTATCTTAAGCTGACGCTTACAGTTTACCGCAACATAAATCTGCTTTTCTTTGGCACTTATTACACGTAAATGAATTACTAACTATTTTAACTATGATGAATTGATAATGAAACAGTGGTGCGACATCATATGCCAAGGCTTTTCCCAACTATGTTGGGGTTGGCTTCCAGTCTAACTGGATGCAGCTGAATACCAGTGTTTTACATGGAGCAACTACCTATCTGACTTCCACAACCCAATTACTACGTAACACGATACCCCTTGGTAAGACTGGTTGATAGATTTTCTGGCTTCTGACTACCCTTAACGACTGCCAAAGATCTACGAATGACAGCCAGGATCAAGGCTTTCCGAGGCACGGAGGGAACTCGGTATGAAACGGATAGTCACCTATCCACAGACCGACCGCGGCAAGCGTAGCTTAACCTTTGACCGATCGATCTGTACGGCCTTTACTTGCCCACGAGCATAATAAATTGTACACTTAGTCTACATATTTAAAACATGTATTTGTATGTATTAGTGTAACAATTGTAGGTAAACCAATAAATAAATAAATAAAAAGTTAGTCTGTGTACTCACCTACAAGAAGTAGGAAACAGGTCGACGTAATAAGAGCCGACGCTTCCGTTGACAATGCCCGTCAGCTGAATAGCAATGAATACCACCATGCCACCCACGGGCTGGTGCACCATATCCACGAAGACGCAGCAGACTCCAGAGATGATGAAGATGGTTATCATGAGGGTCCTCCTCCAGTTAGCAACGATAACGGTGACGAAGTTGAGCATTGTGAAGCAGAAAGTGAAGGTCAGGCCAGCGTAGATGGTGTTCATGGGATTTGTGTCTATGCAGGTATCCTGGAAATACGAACACGACTTTAGTAAAAGATTTGTAATGTACTACTTACTCAATATTAATCATCATCTTCCTAGCCTTTTCACAACGTGTTGGGGTCGACTTCTAGTCTAAATGGATGAAGATGAATACCAGTGTATTACATGGAGCGACTGCCTATCTGACCTCCACAACCCAATTACTAAGTAACACCTAACACCCCCCCTTGGTAGCACTGATTGTCAGACTCCTGACTACCGGTAACGACTGTCAGAGATCTACGAATGACAGCCGGGACCAACGACGAGCGAAGGAATTTTTAAAACTGAACCAGTATTGTGTTATAAAACCAAAGTCTAATTATCCATACATTTATGTTCACGTATAGCTCAACAAAATGTATAAATCAGCTGAAATATTTTTTATGATTTCATGGTTGGTCCTCTATTAATTCCGTGTTTCGGAAAGCACGTAAAGCCGTTGGTCCCAGCTGTCATTTGTAGAACTTTGGCAGTCGTTAGGGTAGTAAAAAGCCAGAAAGTCTGACAACCAGTCTTGCCAAGGGGTATCGTGTTACCCAGTAACTGGGTTGTGGAGGTCCGATAGGCAGTCGCTCCATGTAAAACACTGGTATTCAGCTACATTCGGTTAGACTGTAAGCCGACCCCAATATAGTTGGGAAAAGGCTAGGCAGATAATGATGATGATGAGTGTCATAGTAAAAGTGGTTCATAATAATGAGTTTCTATTCCTTTTAAGTTGTCTGTTAATTTAATTACACGTTTATTTAAAATTTCTTACATTTAATTGAACATGAGTGATGTTTGCGACGATCTTCTCACAAAATCCGATATCTACTGAAACAGACGTGTAGAAAGAGTTCACCATCGTTGGAAACCACATGTAGAATACGTTATTGCTGAAATGAGAAGAACCGTTTTAATGCAGCCGGTCTATTAAGTGTTGTAGTATTTAGTGATATCATTATGTAAAATGATACACATAAATGATTTAGAAATCGACAGCCCATCTCGAACTCTGTGCACCTAAATTTACGAGAGAGATTTTTACACGATAGCACTGTAGGTTGACAAAAGATGAAATTCAAAGTACCTGTTCATTCCGTAGAAAAAAAAAATACCTAGGAAGGCCAATTCCAGCGATTAAAATTGTTCAAAATCTAGTCTCGATCTTATCTCCGCGGCAATAAAAGTCAAAATCCTAAAAGACCTCTATTTATCTAAAGAATCATGGCGAGATCCATACATTAATTTGTATGAAAAAGAAAAATCATTAAGAGAGTTCAAAATATTTTCCTATATGGAGAATACATTACCAGGTGTAGATTGATATACTAACCATATTTACAAACCCCAGCATAATTAAAATATTTTGAAATCAAAATAATAACTTTTTCGTTTCATTTCGATGCTCAATTTGTGTTAAAAAAAAGGAAATGACAAGCGACGTTACATCATTCATCATTTCAGCCAAAAGACGTCCACTGCTGGACATAGGCCTCCCCCAAGTGGCGCCACATTGACCGGTCCCGTGCGACTCGCATCCAGCGGATCCCCGCAACCTTTACCAGGTCATCGGTCCACCTAGTGGGAGGCCTTCCAACGCAACGTCTTCCGGTTCGCGGTCATCGCGGTCATCGGCCATCTGTTCTGCGAGCAATGTGCCCTGCCCACTGCCACTTAAGTTTGGCAATTCTTTGGGCTACGTCGGTAACCTTGGTTCTCTTGCGGATATCCTCATTTCTGATTTTATCACGCAAGGAAACTCCGAGCATAGCCCTCTCCATTGCCCTTTGGGTGACTTTAAGCCTTCTGATGAGGCCCATTGTGAGCGACCACGTTTCGGTCCCGTATGTAATCACTGGCAACACACATTGGTCATAGACTTTCGTCTTGAGACACTGCGGTAAGTTGGACGAGAAGATACCACGCAACTTCCCGAACGCTGCCCAGCCGAGTCGGATTCGACGATTGACCTCTTTCTCGAAGTTAGACCTACCTAACTGGACCGTTTGTCCCAGGTAGACATAATCGTCTACAACTTCGAGTGTAGAGTCTCCGATCTTGATAGGAGTGGGTGTTACATGGGCATTCAACATGACCTTGGTTTTGTCCATGTTCATTTTAAGACCAACTCTTTCGGAAGCTCTACTGAGGTCACTGAGCATTGTACTGAGGTCCTCCATGGTCTCAGCCATGACCACTATATCGTCGGCAAACCGAAGGTGAGAGATATACTCGCCATTGACGTTGATGCCTAGCCCGCTCCAGTCCAGAAACTTGAAGACATCCTCCAATGCAGCGGTGAACAGTTTCGGAGATATGACGTCTCCCTGTCTCACACCTCGCTGCAGAAGAATAGGTTCCGAGGTCCGGTCCTGAAGCCGGACTGACATGGTGGCGTTTCTGTATAGACACTTCAACACCTCGATATACCGATAGTCGATTTGGCACCGTTGGAGAGACTGCAGTACAGCCCAAGTCTCGATCGAATCAAATGCTTTCTCGTAGTCCACAAACGCTAAACAGAGAGGCAGGTTATACTCTTCGGTCTTCTGTATAACCTGCCGCAGCGTATGTATGTGGTCTACGGTGCTAAAGCCTTTTCGGAAACCGGCTTGTTCGGGAGGCTGGAAGTCGTCAAACCTGCGCGCGAGACGATTCGTGATGACTCTCGAAAACAACTTGTAGACATGGCTCAGAAGTGAGATGGGCCTATAGTAACCGAGCATTGTCGCCCTTTTTGAAGAAGAGTACCACCACACCTCTGCACCATGCCTGTGGCGTTTTTCCCTCGAGTATGATGGAATCAAACAGCTTCTGAAGGGCCTTAAGTACCGGTTTTCCACCCGCCTTCAGGAGTTCGGCCGTAATTCCATCATCACCCGGTGCCTTGTTGTTTTTAAGCTGTTTCAGAGCCATCCTAATCTCGTACAGGCTGACGTCCGGGATGTCTTCGGTATAGTGTCGGGTTAGTCTAGCTCTTGGGTCGTTCGCTAGATCTACAACGGGTTTACTGGTTGACGTGTACAACTGCCCATAGAATCTCTCGATCTCCCTCAGAAGCTCCGGTTTGGCGGACACAATCTTGCCATCGTCAGTCTTCAGTTTCGTGAGCTGGCTCTGCCCAATAGCCAGATTCCTTGCAAATACCTTGGAGCCTTTATTCCTCTCAATTGCGTCTTTAATACGTTCGGTATTAAATTCCATAAAACTTCTCTTCTATTCTCCATAAAACTAGCCAGTTGGTGACCCCGGCGATTCCGACGTCCAAACCCAAATTGCCCCACATGCAGCTCATCACCGTCTCGTTTGCCCAGTTTCGCGTTAAAGTCCCCCATGACAACGGTGAAGCGAGTTTTGAAACCATGCATGGCTTTAGAGATATCCTCATACATGGTCTCCACTTCGTCGTCGGGGTGTGCCGAGGTCGGGGCGTAGACCTGTATGACCTTCAGCGAATATCTTGAGGATATTCTGAGTATAAGGTACGCCACCCTGGTCGACACACTCTCGATCTTCACCACGTTGTTCACGAAGGACCTGTGAACGATAAACCCAACACCACCCTGGGACTGCCGGTCACCCTCTCGGAAATAGAGCAGGTTGCCGGATTTCAGGGTTATCGTGTCCTCCCCCTCTCTTCGGACTTCAGATAATCCCACAATACTCCATCGCAGCCTGCTCAATTCTTCTTCGAGTTCCGTTATCTTCTCGTCGGTCCGGAGTGTACGCGTGTTGTATGTTGCCAGGTCAAGTCGTCGGTGTAGGCAGCCTGATCCCTTCCGGAGATTCTTCGCACCCCTTGCCACGCCGTAACCTCGACCGCTACCATAGTCGAAGCTAGACGAGCTGCCGGGTACTAGGGGCCGTTTTTGTGTTGCGCTATTCATTTTGGGGGGTTTTGCCATAATCGCCACGCTTGGCAGGCGGGTTGGCGATCGCAGTACGGTTGTTACAAAGGCACAGAGAACGCTGCTGCCCATTCTCTGGTAAGTCCCTTAGTCGCCTTTTACGACACCCACGGGAAGATATGGGATGGTGCTATTCTTTACGTCCGACACCATACGGACGTCCGACACCATACGGACGACGTTACAGGATCTATCTAATTAGCACAATGAACAGTGATGTGACAAGCGTGTGGAAAAAAATAATCACTATTTGTGAGATTATTTCCTATAAAACGATGCATTTTCAGTGTAAGAACTGCGAAGGCGGCTGTCAGTGTCACTGTTACTGTCAGTCGTCGTTTCGTTCTGAAATAATGAGCTTGTCGTTAAACTATTCACTTTTTTTGCGGTGTTTAAAAATATTGTAAATTCCTGAAGATACTCATTAGGTACGCACTATAAGAATTGGATTTTCAACTTCTCTAAACATCTTTATTTTTTTGTACAAATCCTGTCATGATCCTTTTTGACAAAAGGCAGATTAAGACAGAGATTTGAATGCGAAAGTTGATATAAATTAGAAGTAGCATTGCATAGCACCGTTGCTGAGGTAGCCATATAAGCCATTGGGTGGCTTAGGCTGCTGTACGAACTATGAACCTTAAGGGTTTGTTCGTTGACGTATCAGTGAGTACTCGCACCAAAAGCACCGCGCGCAAGCATCAGGAACGGTATTAGAGCTCAACTGTCTAATATTAACACATAGCAGCTTGCAGACACATAGTTAAACAATTGACACGAATCTCCTGGAGATTTCGTTACAGATAAGAGGTTAAGGCGCGTCCCTGTGCAAAACGCAGCGCTAGCCGTTTTTTGTTCAGTTTTTCGGACCTAAATACTCTATATCCAAAAGAAATATCAACAAATAAAAAATAGATTAAATTTCTACATAATCTTGACTCCAAAATGGTAGATCTGATTTTTGTTTACGAAGTATAGTATTTAACTAATCTCCTCACAACGAAACCACAGAAATGAGAAATAATTATTGAAAACATGCATCTCCTCGGTAAGTAACCATTAATTCGATTTTTTACTAACATTAATGGATAGGCATTTTATTAATGAACATTTTGGTAGATTTTTTTTTTCAAAATCGCATTAATTGATTTTATAAAGATTTAATTCTAAAATCTGAGCGTATTTTACTACTGTATCTCTTGCGCGGCGCAGAGGGAACGAACGCTCAAGGTTATTTGCTCAGGGTACCGCCTTAAGCGGTCGGGCTTAGTAGCCCCAACAGTATTAGCAAAAAACATTACCACTGACCAAAAATACGAGTAGTCTAATACCATTAAGAATTCATAGGTACTATAAAATAATTCCAAATACAGACATCCAATAAAGTACTACGATATTACGAACTGTTAAATCTCATTGCCTATAGCGTATTGTTAATTTAAATTCTGTGTTGTTTGCTCTTCAAACCGGGCACAAAAAGCATTTTAGCTCCCAATTTTATATTGATATAATGCTGAAAGGGTGATAAAATGTTTACAGTATCTAAATGGTATTTAATATAAGTATATTTTGAGTCGACGACTTCTAAATAGACGCCGAGACGATTGAACAGTCAATTGTACCTGTTCAAGTTTGTGAATTTAATTTTCGTTGCTCTGAAGTGGGATTTTAAGATGAAGCAATTTCATTACTGTTGATGAAATAAATATAATATAGAAAGATCCTGACGAAAGGGCGACCAGGCGAATCTTCTTTTTTAAACTCAACAAAATGCTCAGTTCCTCAGACATAAATAATGTTTAGAAAATACATGGAAGAGATAGTTGATCCCCCTTGCTGGGAAGATTTAGCAAGAGATAAACTGGTCTAGAGGCATCAGAATGTTTATAACTATGAAGACCAAAGGAAGC
Source organism: Charanyca ferruginea (assembly GCA_947361185.1). Taxonomy (NCBI): domain Eukaryota; kingdom Metazoa; phylum Arthropoda; class Insecta; order Lepidoptera; family Noctuidae; genus Charanyca; species Charanyca ferruginea. Next base: position 12,644,301 of record OX376056.1, on the reverse strand, counting down.
ATGATCTAGATTACAAGCGGTATAATTTATTTTTGCCATGGCTTGTTTGAGTAGCAAGATGTACCTAAAATTTTTGGTTACAATTTGACATAAAAATGGGGTTACAATTTTGGTGATCATTTACTATTTTTATATATTTTACTATATCTCGTATTAAGTTAAACAAATTAAATCACTTAGAACTCAAGGGCAAAATAACGAAATAATTAAAATTGTATTTGTTTACTTTCCTTCAAGCCAGTTTATAATATCCTTGGAGTAAAGATCTCAGAATGAACGTAAAATTAAGAAAGATGATACTAATTAGTTAAAGCTAACTAAGAGCCATCTTTTGTCATCATTACGTAGCCGACAGTGATATTGCTGCTCCTTCAAACATGTAATTATCTACTGTATTTACTTTATTCATAAAATAAATCTCGTATTTTTTTATATTATAATTTAATCACAATTTGAGCATACCAGCCTGCTCTCCACCACCCTATTCCTAATCACTACAACTCTTGAAACCCAGAATGATGAAGTCGCTATGTCAGCTACATGCTCCTGTATATAATGGTAATGTGTACTAACATAGTTTTTAAGTTTTATGTTACTAACATCTTTGTATTGTATTGTATTTGTATACTAACATAGTTTTTAAGTGGTCATGTGCTAAAAAATCTGTACTTTTATGGAATTTTATTCCGAAATAAAGATATTATTATTATTATTATTATTAGTTATAGCTTGTCAAATTTACACGACAAACTCCATGGTCGCCGTGTGGTGCCTTCCGCGAATGGCACCTACCCATTTTTCTCCTTGGGTGTCGTAGAAGGCGACAGAGGAATAGTGGCCTGAGGATGGGCAGCAGCGTCCTTCTGAGTACCATAACTCCTACTGCGATTGCCAACGTGCATCAGCCAAGCATGGCGATTACGGCTGAACCCCCTTTGGGGGAGACCTATGCCCAGCAGTGGGCGTCTAAAGGTTGACATGATAATGATGATGTGATGACTCCCATGGTCCACTCGGATGGCGGGTCAAGCCACGGCGCCCGACTGACGCTCCCGTGGTCTTGTGACACTACCTTACGTCATTCGCTTGCCGACTATGGCAGTGTCACGTACAAGTTTGCCAAGCTATAGTTATAATATAAAATTCATAAGGTACTTACGTGCCACAGCAGATGGAAAAAAGAAGGAATAGTTGCAAAGACCTCCAGAGTAGCGGTGGTTTGAATACAGGCACCGTCTGCTTTACCACTGACTCCCAAAATGATATAGTAGCGTCGGGTTTTTCTACTTTCACCAATGACTTTACCTGAAAATAAAAGCAGTCTTTTTAGAAAAATGGAAATGTTTTCTTACGGTCAGACAGTTTTTGTGAATTAAGAACGTTCATCCGTTAGAACCATGCTGGCGTCAAAATTGTTGATTTTCGACGAACAATAAAACGATAATATGTTTAATTGGTAGATAAGATCATCATCATCATCATCATTTCAGCCGAAAGACGTCTACTGCTGGACATAGGCCTCCCCCAAGATATAGATAAGATATTGACGTCAAATTATTGAAAATTTCATAATCTAGTGCATGGCTAAAAAATACTTTCAAATGTTCGTAGAGTTTTGTCATAAGAACAGTTTTTATTTAAGCCTTTTTTTAGCCACGACAGTAACTGGTTTGTGTGTGTAGTCAGTCGCTCCATGTAAAACACTGGAAGCCGACCCCAACAAAGTTGGAAATAGGCTAGACAGATGATGATGTACATTATTACTACTTATAATGTACAAAACAGCTGATAAAATCCAAGGCCTTTGAGCAGAGCAGCTATTAGCTCGGCCGTTCATTAAATAATTGACAGGCTTTCCGAGACAGGAAGGGTCGCGGTATGAAATGGATGGTCACCCATCCACGAATTTACCGCGTCAAGCGTAGCTTAACCATGACCGATCGATCTGTATAGCTTTTATTTAGTCCCAAGCCCCTCAAATAATCTACTATGTAAATCAAATTTGGTCTTGTTGATACAAAATCCAATGTTCATTAGAAAAATAATATTGGAAAAACCTGAATCGTACATAATATTTATTTAATCAAAAGGCTTTATTTATCTAAGTACTCGTATATCAATGGGTGACACGAATAGCTCTTAATTAAACAAAAACGCTATAGGTTCATTGTATTTCCAATTCGACTTGGTTGGCTGGTAGATAATGCCTAAGGCATTATTAAGTCCACCTGTGTACCGTCGTGCATGAGGTATAAATCTCAAATCGTAAATATATTTTTGTCGTCTACATTATTATGTGTTAAGAGACAAAAAACGAAGACTTACATTTTCAAATCATCTAAAAAGACACAAAATAATACGATGTTATACTATTCAGTATTTTAAGTTCACAGCCTAGAGTTTATTTTATCTCGATTTCCATATTTCATTTAATACTTCTTGTACCTTTTGTTTTCGTTAGCCTATGAACTATTGTAAACATCCTTTTTTTAAAAAGAGTATGTATGGAGTTTCTTGCCCATTTTTCTCCATACGAAACTACCATTTGGAATGGGCAACTAGATTAAAATTTTAAAATATGACGTTCAAAGTTCCTTTTAATGGTCTAATTGAAATAAATGATTTGACTTTGACTTTGACTATGCCGACCCACTTCTGGGCAAAGGCCCTCAAGGCTCCTCAAGTCCTTCTAGGATTTTAGGACCAATGCCCCGGGATAGTACGCGCCCAGGTCATCTCGCCACCTCTTTCTTTACCATCTTCGACGACGCCATCCAATAATAAATTAAGATTGAAAAATCCGAGGTGTTAATCGATTTTAGCTTATAACGTTTACCAACGGTAAAATACTTACAGGATAAACACTACCCTTTCCATTATTATCCTTAAATCGAGCTGACAGAGTTTCTAATGCTTTGTCAGTTTCTCCCCTATCAGCCAGGAACTTCAGACTCTCATAGAGAAGACACAGCAACAGAGATCCAATCCCCAAGGGAAGTGTCATGATCAGGGACAATAGTCTCCAAGGCCTGTAGGTCGTCAGCAGTGAGCCAGACCTGAAATTATAAAAATAAAGTTATTGTCACATAATTGTACATTGTTTTACCGACTTTGCAAGGAAATCACCAGCCTAAAATTGCCCAACTGTAGAGCAAATACAATTAATAAGAAGAAGAATCTGATGCAGCTCCATACATTTTGTTTTCATGAAAACTAAAATGTATTGAACGGCCAACTTACTTTTTCTATTTCTAGTTGATCCCTTAAGTATTAAAAGTTGATCCTATTAATAAGTACAATGTCGGCTCTTTAAGGTTTAGGGTAAACAAAAACTAAAGATGTATGTTGTATGTATTTTTTTCATACGACAGTGTGTCAGCTAAGTTCGGACAACAAATATGATATTAACATTGAAAGTTGCTAAATGACAAATTAGTCAAGCCAAATCGATATGCAAAAACCTAAAACAGCGTGAAATCAAGCGTCGGTATAGCCATTACAATAATAAGACAATGCGTTTATTTGCTTAAAGCATGTCAAACAAAGCGTACCTAACTGTGTGTCAAAGGGAACCAAACCACAATCTCTTAAAAACTAAAATTACTGTCCATTATTATAGTTCGATTGAAACTGAATGACGACTCTGAACACGAGGCGAGTATCTGCGCAGCAACAATTTCACTTTTCAGAGGGAGTGAGAGGCGGGGGCGGCCTGTGCAGCCTGTAGCGCACTTCACAGTCATCGTAAAGTTTGAATCGAACTTTAATAACAGTTAAACGTAACCATAAATTGTGCTTAGAGAAGGTTTAAAATTAACCAACGCTAAATATTTAAAATCATTACAATTACTTTAAAAATTTAAATAGATTTTGACGCAGATTAGTTCCTTTCGGCATCAAAAAAATATCTTTAATCCATAATTTGTTAGTGGTTAACAACAGATAAAGAAAACAGACGCAGACACAATTGATTTAAACGCAACAATACGTGGATCTCTTGGCTGACTGGTCGTAACTCTCTAGGCTTTATCTATGCCTAAGGAATTAAGTGAACGTTGGTTGCCATATGCATGAAGTTTAAATAAATAAGTAATTACAAGATAATTATAAATTCCTCACTGAAGGTGACGAAGTCTGATGCTAGACTGGACACGTTCTGCGCGAAGACATATCTGTTTCTACGTATCTTCGACGAGCACTCGCCGAGAAATGTGATCGTCAGAGTTATTGATGCTGTTGAACTGTAAACATGTGGAAACAATATAAAACTAATAGAAAAAGTTTATTTAAGGCGCTACCCCGACCAAAAGTGCGTTTTTCTTCGTTAATCAGGGGCTATTAACTTATTAATTAAGATAATCAAACTATATCTAAAAGCATATTATTAATGTTCAATGTCCTATTGTCACATTCCACGTTCTTATTTTTTTTTATGTACCCTAAATACATCTAAATCTCCCTGTAAAAAAATACTTAATAATTATTGAAAACATGTACCTTTTGCTAACGTTGACGTGCTATATATTTGAGGATTATACTAATAGATAGGTAACTAAAAATCTTTATAATTAACGTTTTATTTTATTTCAAAAGATCGTTTCTCTTTTTTATAACAGAAAAACCCAAAAATTGTGTGAATTTCGATTCTGCGGCAAAGAGGAAATGTATGGTCAAGGTTAAGCGCCGGTGAAGCGCCGGTGAAGCGCCTTAATTGATTGATAAGTACGTGCAGACGCCAGCACATCAAGCCATAGCAAACAGTTAATTTTTCCCAATTGAATATAAACTTTAGTTTTTTATAATAAAGTTGAATATTTATTAAAGAAATTTGACAGATTGTTGTAAGTTTATGTGCTGACTTCTGTACACATATTTACACACATTATAAAAAAGAAAAGCTATAACTGTTATGCTAAAAAAATTATGCAATAAGGCATATAAAAATTCCTCCACATCGTCCTCATCTGGGAATTTGCCCAAGAGACTTGATGTATTACTACGTCGAATGGCAATGCTTAGTATCTGACCAAGGTCAAAACCAGCTCTTTCAGGAGGAGGATGCTACTAACCATTTGGAAACAATATTAGATTGTTGTATCTGTAGACCATTAACCTTCAAGCGTTAGACCCAGAAGATGGTGAGACCAGATCTCTGAGCAACTGGGGTTACCTATGAGTAGCGCACTCCTGGAGGAAGCAAAGGAAGTTCCGATCCCTAAAGAAGAAGAAAGAAGAAGTAACTACCTTAACAAAATATTGTAGGTACTTAATACGTTTGGCACTTGACTTTATTTTGGAGTAATTAAAGTTTCTTGCCCATATTTCTCCCTACGAAAATATCTTGTAACTAGATTTTATTTTTCTCTCAAGTAACTTAAGTAAGTGTTGATGATCCAGTGCTTTGAATAAAAAAAAACTTGTTTAACTCGAAAACTAAATAAACATGTTAGAACTTAGAACTAAAAAGTGGGACAAAAAGAGCATGTCAAATGACGTAAATCTTATAAATAAACTGCGAGTTTCTAAGACTCAATGAATAAATGCATAAAGCAGAAAGATTTTTTTTTTTATTATCTGTATTATCATTTAACCAGTTTTACAATGATATTGTCCTAGATACCTATATTCCTCTATCACAATGCTACTATTTCGTTCTTATTTTGTAGGAAACATGGTAAAAGGTTAAAGTTTTTTTTAATGTTGGATGACATACAAACCCAAACACAGCAACGCGGCTTTGCGGCAAAAGCCAGTATGTTTTTGTAGTACAGTGGTCAGCACATCAAGCTACAACAATATGTCAAATTTCTTTGAACTTTATTACAAAAGATTAAGGTTCATATTCAATTGGGAAAATTGTACAGTTTCGTATGGCTTGATGAAGTGCTGGCGACTTTACTTCCTCGAAAAACTTTCTTCTCAAAACATTCTCCTACTACTAAAGTAAAAGACTTACAAGCTGGTCGCCAAGAACTTGAGCACCAACATCATATAGAAGCTTGTAGAGAAACTGGTGAGACTTGTGATGATGAAGCAGACAGATAAAGAGATGAGGAGGGCCCTCTTCCTGCCATACTTGTCGGCAGTGTAACCCCATGGTAAGGCAAACATAAACCCTGAAAGAAATACAAACGAAGGTTAAAATTAACCCAGTCAGAGCACGTTAAGGCGTTGGTCCCGTAGATCTTTGACAGTCGTTATGGATATGTTTTATGGGACAAGCCAGCCACACTATTCCCTAACCACTGTAACTCCTGTAAGCCAGAATCAACAGTGGCGACCACCAGAAAAGCGCCAGAGCAATGAAGCTCGACGAGTCCCAGAGAAACGATTCAACTGTCTTGGATCCCGCAACGAAATTAATCAGAAAAGAACAGCGGAGGAGTAAGAAAAACATATTTTCCACTTCCCTCCAAATCAAGCAGGAGACAGAACAGAACTAGGCCAATAGGCACAAAGGGACGTTTACAACTGGGAGAAACCCAGTTGCTAAGCACCACGGATTATAATTGACGTTATGGATAGTCAGAAGCTAGAAAGTCTGACAAGCAGTCTTACCAAGGGGTTTCGTGTTACCCAGTGACTGGTTTGTGAAAGTCAAACAGGCAGTAGCTCAATATAAAGCATTGTTATTCCACTGCGTCCAGTTGGACTGGAAGCAGACCCCAACATAATTGTTGAAAAAAATAGGAAAAGTTTAAGATGATGATAAGAGCAACAATATGTTTGAGCAGTTTTTATTGATTAATTGATAATTGACTAAAACACGATGTACATACAGTTAGAAATCGCAAATAAAAACTGCTTAAAAACATTACTGGTATACAGCGATCCTCCATTATCTGTTTCAAAACCTACGAGATCTTCAAGTATGTCTTATTGTGTTTATTCTACTGATAACTGACAACACAGTTGACGCAACGGTTGGTTTAGTGGCTTTTCGCTGCTGCGTTGCGTTTAGTGGGTTCTATTCCCGTACCAAACTAATATTGGCATGTCTGTTTGTTTGTGTTTGTGAGTTTATATGTTTGTAAACGCACCCACGACACTAGAGTGAGGCAAAATCATTCAAACAATTGCGCAACATTGTTACCTCATAATTTTATGAACAGTTGGTCTCATAAACTTTTGATGTGGTGAATGATCGACATAATAAGCCATTGATGTGAAGTGTTCGGTGCAAAATGTAATTAATGATCCTGATGTTAATCTTCTGTTCCCAAATGGCAAAAAAAAAACATGTTGCTGGAATGTTGCGCAAGTTTCCAAGTGAACACGGAAGCAGTCCGAACGCTACAGCTGTATCTATACTTATTATAAAAAAATAGGTTTCGTATGTTTGTGGCCTCAAAATTAGGACAGTATTCGATGGATCCCTTGCATGAATTATATTGTCCACAATCAGTGTCCATAGACAGCTATAGGTCGATTCTGTAAAATTCAAACAACAACTCGGATATCACATCGCTATTCACTTTCTCTTTGCATAAGGTTTAAAATGACTTTGATATATTTGACACTTTGAATCGGGTTCGAGTGCGAAGTGAGCGTCGAAGTAACGGGTAAATTACCTTACAGAATGCCACTTCTTACGACATATCAACGACATCTCTACTTTATTTGTCAAAATCTCCCTGTCAATTTAGTTCAACTCGCTGACAAGCTCGCAAGGGTGGCGCTAGTGTAAATTCGCATTATCAACCGAGTTTTTAGAATGCCAATCAAGAAACTCACAGCGGATTCAAATTAGAAGTTTAGAATGAGGTCTTACAAAATCACACCCCTGTACTCATTAGCAATCATTTCACACAACATTCATATAACATTATTTACTCGTGGTAGTTATAACTATTCGCAGATCTTCTTCGGTTATCGGAGACTTATCATTTCAAGCTAACGTACAAGGTATGAGTGACCCAATCAGCAGCGTTTACAAGAGAAATAGTTCATTGTTTTATTTGCACACAATATGAAAATTATGAACACTTAGAAAGACTTAGAAAAAAAAGACAGTTGAATCGTTTCTCTGGGAATCGTCAAGCTTCATTGCTCTGGCGCTTTTCTGGTGGTTGCCACTGTTGATTCTGGCTTACAGGAGTTACAGTGGTTAGGGAATAGTGTAGCGGGCTTGTCCCAATAACAAAAAAAAATATATATATATATTATAGGTATTACATATATAGGGTGACTGGTAATTAGTGTACGATACTTAAACACGTGATTGTGTTCACGATAACAAACAACTTTTCCAAAGAAAAAATGTTTTTTGTACACTAATTACCAGTCGCCCTATATATAACAAAATGGTGACTGAGGGGTACAGATGAAAGGTCGCGCCTGTCCACGGTGCGGTCACGTCCCTGACCTGTGTGAACAAAAAGTCCCTGACGCAGCCCTGACGGGACCCGGATGCACGGTCTTAGCACGGCTACGGGTCTTTTCGGTCCGGCCCTGATATGTGTGGATAAAGCTTTAGATGGCGCGTAACACGTGGATACATTTACACAAATGTTTGCACAACGTCAATTTGATACATTAATATACCACCTTGCGGACTTTCTAATATTCTAATATACTATAACTTGTGCTATTCATAAAACATTCCGGGTCATCTGCCTAGCCTTTTCTTAAATATGTTGGGGTCGGCTTCTAGTCTAACCGGATTCAGCTGAATACCAGTATTTAACATAAAACAACTACCATGCATAACCCAGTCAACTGGGTAACACGACACTCCTTGGTAAAACTGGTTGTCAAATTCTTCTGACTACCCACTACTTTTCGGTTTCACTGGTAGAGAATGCCTAATGTACTCGTAGTAACGGTGAGCTGCACAACATTAGTTCAACTGAGGCTTTAAATAAATGCTGTCACACATAATATTGTATTACTAACTTTTGCACCGTACTACACTTGTAATGGCAGCTTGCAGCAAATTTAAGGTACATTGTAAATAGGCTTAAGTCTTAAACAAATAAATATTATTATTATCACCATTTATTACCTATATTTTTTTTTTTAATATTTATTAAATTATTATTATTACTTTCTTTTTGATACAAAATGAAAGGGATAGCATAAATTAAAGTCTTTGTTAAACTAATGTTGGTTTCAGTCAACTCAACGTCAGTCTGCTTTTGTACCTTTGTGCATGAAATATCTTCTGTATAATAAAAACATAAAAGCGATTATGTAAAAAGTAAAAAATAATACTTTTGTTGAGCCATCAAATGTTTGTTCGTTGAAATGGCGCTATAATGTCGCGGCGGGGTACCGCTTAAGTAAGTCAGTCCCTCAATTCCATTCACTGTCTATTAATTTACCAGCATTTCCGACCAATTTGCTTCGATATTATCAAATTTTTGTTGCTAATCTAGTTGTTAATCTTGTTGCAAATCTAGTTACCATCAGTTCGCTATTTTAGATATTTAGTTATTGCTTTAAACTTAGCGGTACCCCACCGCGACATTATAGCGCCATTTCAACGAACAAACATTTGATGGCTCAACAAAAGTATTATTTTTTACTTTTTACATAATCGCTTTTATGTTTTGCGTTGGGGGTTTTTTTAAATTTTTAATTTAATTTTTATTTCAAATTTTTTAAATGTAATTTAGTTTGGTTTTGTGTGGTCAGTGTGGTCACCTATAATAATATGTTTGAAAGCAAAGTAAACATCCGGTATGCGTCTAAGATCCCTACCGCAGCAAACAAAAGAGCTGATAACTTTAAAACTGCTGAACCGATTTTGATGAAACATGTCTAAGAACCATCGCTAGAGAATCTACTTTCAAATAAAAAAAACCGCATTCAAATCGGTTCACCCGTTAAAGAGCTACAGTGCCACAGACAGACAGACAGACACACAGACACGTCAAACTTATAACACCCCTCTTTTTCGTCGGGGGTTAAAAAATGGGTCGTTGTTCGTTAGTCTCGCTAAAACTCGAGAACGGCTGAACCGATTTGGCTAATTTTGGTCTTGAAATATTTATGGAAGTCCAGGGAAGGTTTATACGGTAAGAATATTAAAAAAACAATTGCTAGTAGTAGGTAGTAAAAACATAAATCATCATATCAACGTATAGATGCTCACTGCTGGGCATAGGTCTCCCCTAAGAGGGGGTTCACCCGTAATCGCCATGCTCAGTGCATGCATGCTAAGTGTTATGATACTCAGAAGGGCGCTGCTGCCCATCCTCTGGTCAATATCCTTCTGTCCCCTTCTACGACACCCACGGATAGAAATGGGGTGGTGCTATTCGCGACCAGCACCACACGGCTAATAAACGACTGTCAAAGGTCTACGAATAAACAAAAGGTTGTGTATATGAGTATTACCTGCAAAAGACACAGAAGTCAGCAAGCTACTCTGTTTTAAGCTCAGCTGAAGGTCACAGGCGGCAGCTGGTACGATCATGCCGAAGCCAAGCATGTCTGTGATAGCACCCAGGTGGATGGTGCAACATGTGACCAGCAGAAGGATGTCGTAGCGGCCATGACCTGTAATGATAGTGAAAAAGGTATTAAAATAAAATAATAATAAATGAATATAATTACCTAAAGCTTTACCTATGTTGTTTCCGAACCATCATTACTTGCACCAGTTATATAAATATTTTAGTTTTACTTTATTTTAAGGCATTATATTTGTATGGGAATTTTTCTTTTTGTTGACTAAATAACATACAATACACATTTGTAAACATTATTTTAATAAATAAATAATTATTGTATATTATTACAATAAACTCAAACTCAAATCATTTTCATCAATCATTCAAGATCGAGAAAGAAACTCCATGAACACTCTTTTAAAATCAATAGAACGTTACTTTAGGTTACATCACTCATGTTGAATTTACGGGACACAAATGTGAGAAAAATGTAACAAGTTTTGCACGTTCAAAGAGACCTCTTTTAACGTGCAAAACTTTTAACGTGCTAAACAATTCAAAATGAATTCAAAATAACCGAGGCAGCTACGAGATAACCAGTCCCAATTGACGGCGCCCGTTCACAAACATGACGCATGGATCGACACCACTTAGCTCAACCATTTTGAAGAGAACAGAAAGATCCGACACATGCACCACCATCAGCAAGACATTAAAGTAAGCATGACATCTCAACCGCCAGGGCGTATTCAAGTCAATGAAAGACATACCTCGTAAATGGTAGCTAAGCCAGGTAATAGTAATTACGGCTGAAACTCCCTTTGGGGGAGATTTATGCCCAGCAGTTGGCGCGTCTGAAGGTTGACATGATGATGAAGAAGCCTTTCTTTAACAATCTTATACAATACTAAGGGCGGGTTGTTTCAAACAGTCGGTTAACGTTACATACGGGCGGTTAAAAAGTTACTATGACGTGCGATGTTTAACGTACGTTAAATGTAACGGGTTGTTACATGACATAAAAATCCGTCATTAAAGTTATTCAAAAAGAGATTCCATTATATTTTGATGTTTGAAGTAGCTGTTTGACAACTCAAAATTACGATGACTGCGGTGCGATTCTGTAAGAATTCACTCGCAAATTCGAATCCTATCTCATTTCCGATTTCACTTACCTGAAGTGAAAAGTATTTGGTATTCGCTAAAATAGTAACGTAATAATAGTTCGCTTCACCTAAGTTGGTACTCAGTGGCACTAGCGTAGTAGTTAACGAATTACAGTATACCTAAAACAGTTTTCACCGCGGAATCCGACGTGAGAACTGGAGTGAGTTCTTACAGAATAACATAGCTGGTCGGTTATAGTAATAGTAACTTTTTGACGTATGATTTTGTGAAACAACCCATTTTTTTTTATTTGACGATAGATAGCGCTATTTTTGACTATTACCTGTCAGTAATGGTTAGTTGAAGCAACCCGCCCTTACACTTTGTATGCCCCTTCGTCCGCACGAATTTTCTCAAGGATTCCTAATTTTTTCAATTGATAAATATACCTTAAGTTCAGGGATAATGTAGCATTCTAATGCTGACAATTTTTTTGAAATCGAACCTGTAATTTTGAGTTTATTCGTTACAAACATACAAAAGTGCAAATCTTTCCTCTTTATAATATTGTTAGTATAGATTCATAACAGAGTAAATTATTAGGTAATTCAATATTATGTAACTAAAATGTAGATATGTTCATTATTATCTTTTGCCCGCGACTTCGTCCGCGCGAAAGCAGGCGAAGTCGGGTATTAAAAAATAGCCTATGTCCTTCGCCTGGGCTAAAGTTATCTTCATACCAAATTTCGTTAAAATCGGTTCAGCCATTTAAACGTGAAAGCGTAACGAATTTTCGAAATTTTCGAGCCGTTTGGGGTTAAAACACTCGGGTCGTGGGGTCTGAGTGCTCATCTTCTTTTTAAGGAAATGTCCAAAAAGTTTAACCTTTTGGACATTTAACGTGGCAATGCTGCCAGCTTTTGTGTACATTTCCAGTTGACAGCGTTGTGGACGAATTCTATGATGCTTTATTATGTTAGGTTTTTTTTTGGCTTTAATACTTTAGGTTTTTATTATTCTTGTAAATATTTAATTGTACAGCTAACTTAAGTCTTGTTACTTAAATAAATCAATAAGATAATCCATTAACGTAAGGCAGTATATATTTGTCGGCGTCAGGTATGGCTGAGCGGGAAGCGCCGACATCGTTTGGGTTCGGTGGTATCGGGTTCATTGTAGAATAACAATATTCAATGCAGTACTAACTACCTTACTTTATTAAATGTGGTCGTACAATACAATTCAAATAGGTAAACCGACAGTTTCGTACTAGATGAGTGTCCTGTTTGGTGTCTCGAGCAAAAGTGAGCTTGGCACGGTCCCCACTCTCCAACACGACTCTGTCCACATGGCGCCATTTTAACCGACAGCTGACGTCACGGCGTTTACCATTTCTTCTGTAGGTACTACAATAATCAATTTGAATCCTCTTTATCGCTAAATTATCGCTTGCTGCGACATATTTATTATTTATTTTTTAACGCATTTTGAAGTTAACTTTCAACTAATCAGGAATAGTTACGTTCTAAGGGCGGGTTGCTTCAACTAACCATTACTGACCGGTAATAGTTAAAAATGGCGCTATCTATTGTCAAATCAAAATAATGGGTTGTTTCACAAAATCATTCGTCAAAAAGTTACTATTACCATAACCGACCAGTCATCGTAATTTTGTGTTGTCAAACAGCTACTTCAAACATCAAAATATTATGGAATCTCTTTTTGAAAAACTTTAACTGACGGATTTTTATGTCATGAAACAACCCGTTACATTTAACGTACGTTAAACATCGCACGTCATAGTAACTTTTTAACCGTCCGTATGTAACGTTAACCGACTGTTTGAAACAACCCGCCCTTAGACAACTGTCAAAGAACTAATAACCCAATGGACAAGGTGTAATTACAATTTCTTTTATACTACTTAATGCAAGCTTTTGCCCGCGACTTCGTCCGCGTGAATGTCGGTCATCGCTGATGCAAACGAAGTCGCGGATTGAAATATTGAAACGTATAAGCCTATGTCCTTCCCCAGGGTACAAGCTACCTTCATACCAAATTTCATCTAAATTGGTTCAGCCGTTTTGTCGTGAAAACGTAACAGAGTTACTTTTACATTGATAATATTAGTATGGATAATGCTTTCAAATAATGAACTTCTAAAATGAACAGTTTAAAAGACTAAGCAGTTTTCCCACGTATTCGTGGGAAAACTGCTTAGTCTTTTAAACTGTCTTATTAGGCTTACTGGTTTTGCCTCTACCTTCTTCCGTGATCATTACAAAAAAGTAATACATGGAGAGAGTATGATAATAATATATGGCCTTTCCACCAGATGTTTAGTCCAAGGTATGGAGCTGACTAATTAGATACCAACTGATCACAAATTCAGACTGCGGAAGTCTAAAGAAAAAACCCTATTAAAAAAGGCACTATCACAACTTTCAGTAACCAGGCTTGCAACCACTAAGCCACTTGGAGAATTATGATGACATTATAATTCAATACATATATATCCTCAAGTCACACCTGGTCCGCGTGAGCGAAACCGCGGGTACAGCTAGTGGATTATAAAAACGTAAAGTTTGTTTGTTTTCTGTTTGTTTGTAAGAAGTAATCTCTGAAATGGATGTAGATAGTGTAGTGATAGCAGGTATTAAAACAGGGTATAAAGAGAGTGCACTTTTAGGTCCTTAGACCTACCCAATGAGCACATTCAGACCCCGCTTACCTTAAAAAAAACCCGGTCTGGTTGCAATCATCTCTCTAGGATATTAAGTGATAGAGAAGGTAAGTTATCTTTGGAAGTTCTCGGCCTGTAGACAAAATCCCTTTCTGTTAGCGTTAACGCCAACGGAAAAATCAAACTTTATGGAGTTGACGTTTGCTTACCAGATGTCACGTGATGCAAATACGTGAACTGCATACAATTTTGAATTTTCCGTTGGCGTTAACGTTAACAGAAAAGGGATTTTGTTTACATGTCCTGTAGGTCGATTCTGTAAAATTCAAACAACAACTCGCATCTCACATCGCTATTCACTCTCACTTCGCATAAGGTTAAAAATGACCTTGATATATTTGACACTGAATCGGGTTCGAGTGCGAAGTGAGCGTCGAAGTGACGAGGAAATTACCTTACAGAATGCCACTTCTTACGTCATCTCATACTTTATGTGTCAAAATCTCCCTGTCAATTTAGTTCAACTCGCTGACACGCTCGCAAGGGTGGCGCTAGTGTAAATTCGATTTATCAACCGAGTTTTTAGAATGCCAATCAAGGAACTCACAGCGCATTCAGATTCGAAGTTTAGAATGAGGTCTTGCAGAATCACACCCCTGGTCCAATTACACAAATTCTTTTGCTGATGAGCTTCACTTTCGCCAAGTTCATGAATATGTTTTAAGATAATTAAGCTACGGGAGATCGCCAGAAAAGTCAAGGCGCTGCTGGCCTTTCTTGAGGAGCTGGGGTGGTTCGAATGATCTACTTCCCACCGAGACGTGGACTTGCGGCCACCAACCCGTTATACCATACTACGACACCTGCAAGTAAGAACAAGACACTTTTTTTGCAAAATTATGGTTCCATTGTAACTCAATTTAAAATTAAATTCTCTTTCTTTTAGTCTAATTCACGAGTCTGTACGTCTTTTTGTTTACGATTTACAAAGTGTCAAAAAAATTTAAGTAATGGTCCACCAAGTGTATTTTAATTGTATTTTTAGTTACAAATACAATTCAGCCCATTCATAACACATTTCGGATATTCATAACAGTATCTCAGACATCAACGTTTATTTTTCAAAAGCCATTTTATTTTTTACATAATGTAGTGGTATGTTAAAATATTTCATGGTAAATCACAAAAAACAAAGAAGGACAAGTATTTTGCATCAAATAAACACTTAATTTATTAGATATGACCCTACTGATTACCAATATCAAGTTTATTGTACACTAGGACTTTATATACACGTAGACGGACTATTGCAATCTTTGACAATGCTCTACTGGAAAGTCTTAAAAAGTGAGATCATGTTCTTACTTGCAGGTGTCGACTATATGGTAAGTCAAATAATATGGTTTATACCACGTTGCATGGCAATTCTGATTCGATGATCCAAGAATAGGCCAGTCTTCGGGTAGGCACAATAACATAACACCAAAGTTCGAGAAGAATGCGAACGCAATCTAGCAAATTATTTATGTTATTTAGAAAGAATTAATTAGAAAGTTTTCATTTATTAGGTAAAATACTTTTGAAACTTTATAAATTCGTCTTCATTTCAGCTTTTGATTATTATTAATGATGTAAAAGTGTTTGTTTTTGCCGAAGTAAATGGAAAACATATAAATAACAATCATGTTATGTATAAACACTTTTTTTATTATTATTATTAAGAATATAAAAGGGGGAGAAGGAAGCTTTTTTAAATTCATTGTCATTTTTACGTTTTTAACTATTTTCTTTTTAAGACTTAAAAATGAAATACAG
Organism: Charanyca ferruginea; assembly: GCA_947361185.1. Classification (NCBI taxonomy): domain Eukaryota; kingdom Metazoa; phylum Arthropoda; class Insecta; order Lepidoptera; family Noctuidae; genus Charanyca; species Charanyca ferruginea. The sequence goes on along the minus strand of OX376056.1, from coordinate 12,628,296 downwards.
TATGTTTATAGAAAGTATCGGGTATGACTACATCGTCTACAAATACAAAAAAAATATTCCTATCGTAAATAATAAAGGTTTTTTTTCAATGTCATACGAAACTGGATACGTAAAAGAGACACTGTACATTTATTATTATTTTAGGTACACTATTTAAAAAAAAAATTGATATTAAAAAAAAAAAAAAAAAAAAAAAAAATCTAATAATGGTAGATTTACGAATTTAAAGCTACACCTTTCGGTAAATAACATACTATTATATACAAAACGTATAATAACAATTACATTATGAACAACATATAATATAAATAAATTAAAAAGGGGGAGCTTCAAAGGCAGTTTCTTTGATTCGATTTAACTATTCTTCTATTCTCGAACACAAAAAATGCTTATGATTTGATGCCATTTTTAGCAAAAAACTAGATGCTAACGAAACTATAACAGATATTCTAATAAATACTAACTTACCAGTTAAATCGATAGCCTCTTGAATATCCACATTGTCCAATTCACACTTAGTAGAACTTATATTACTTTTTAAATTAGGATTCACTACAAACAGTTTCTTCACCATTGTCTTTGATGATTTCCACTACACAATTAATTTAATTTAAACCTCGTTGGACTAGTATTTCGACATCCTATGTTACAGCGTGTTTTTGTCTCTCTTTTAGATAAACGGGTTGCACGATTGGTTACCTTGAAATAAAGGCGTCTTCACACACGTTATTGTAAGGCGAAACAGAAAAATAAATTGTTTTGCGGATAGAGATCTTTATGGCCCCGGTGATAACATGGCTCGTTTCTGGGGGTGTCTTAGTTAAATAACAGTCGGGGTAAAAGTCATCGTGTTTCGATTTTAATCACAAAACTATTTAACAAATTATATATATATTTTTGTTATAAGGTTTTGAGATTTAAGGTACTAATACTAACACACATACTCACCTAAACACTTCCGGAATTTGTGTTTATTTCTAGTTTTTTTTTATTTGATATATTTTTATTTTTGTGTAAGGTGAAGAAAACATTTTCCTTTTTTTACTTTTCGAACCCCCTCCATTTTGGTAGCCAAAATACAGTTTTACCTTATTTAGGGCCCATTTGTAAAACGTGTTATTTTACCTTTTTTTTTCCTCAAAACAAGTAGTTATCTACATGCACACAAGTAAAACAAAGCGGCCAAGTGCGAGTCGGACTCGCCCATGAAAGGTTTCGTAGCAGCAAGTCATCATCATGTCATTTCAGCCAAAAGATGTCCACTGCTGGACATAGGCCTCCCCAAGCGGGGGTTTTGCCATAATCGCCACGCTTGGCAGGCAGGTTGGCGATCGCAGTATAGTTGTTACAAATGCACAGAGAACGCTGCTGCCCATTCTCTGGTAAGTCCCTTAGTCGCCTCTTACGACACCCACGGCAAGATATGGGATGGTGCTATTCTTTACGTCCGACACCATACGGACAGCACGTAACGACGTAGCAGCAAGTAACATAATATATAAGTTTTTTTGTTTTTATATTTGAGTTGATTGAATGAAATGTAAATTGCGATTTACGATGTATGACGTATTAAAAAAAACTACTTACTAGATCTCGCTCAAACCAATTTCCGGTGGAAGTTTACATACATCCTCATAGAATACATCTACTTACCAAGTTTCAACAGTATAGTTCTTATAGTTTCGGAAAAAAGTGGCTGTGACATACGGACAGACAGACAGACATGACGAATCCATAAGGGTTTCATTTTTTACCATTTGGCTACGGAACTCTAAAAAAGTACCTAACGTATAAATAAACAAAATGGTTATTTTAATCTATATTACCCGTTTTTCTAACTCAAATCCTGTATACTAGAACCAATTATTTCTTTGATTGTTATGTTTTTTCTTTCGATTTATTTGGTACAATTGGTCAAATATACGCATCGAGTGGTAATTAGTCACTCGGTTATCTACTTTATACGGGTTGATTAAGGAAACGAATAATACTATTTCAACATAAATGCGTATTTAAATGTATGAGTAGTTAATTCAGCGATTACAAATCGCTATGAGGGCATTACCATCTACACATTCCATACTGTGACTTAACAATCAAGTTTTTCCTAAATTAGTCAGAATTTGTGTAATGATAGGCATCCACCGAAGGGGATGAGGACGTACACCGCACAGCTCTTGTCATGGACTGGACACTTTCCCACCAAATTCGTAAATCAAAATAAATGAATTCCTAAGATATGAAGAATTCCAATACCTACGTAGTTTATGTACCGTATAAGGACTAGGAAATAATTGAAAACAAACTACAAAAAAACTCTTTTTCAGAAAAGACAACCAACCAACTTAAAGTAAGTATTTACTTTGTAGTCTTTGAAGTCATTTTGTCTTTTTAGTCCCTACTTATTATTATTAAGTGATTTCACTTAATAATAATAAGTAGGGACTAAAAAGACAAAAGGAGTTGTTTCAAAATGTATGGAGCCTGGGCCCAGTCCTTGTACACCATACTTAATAATAGGGAAACACATTTTAAAAAGTTCTCAACTGTCCAATTAATTTAAAATAGCTTTGTGAGCAGGTAAAACACTAGAAATTGCACTTGAAATTGCAACACACAACAAAAAGCAGTCATGGCGGTAAGCTGTCATTTTGATTGATTAATGACGTTTGACATTTATAATTCTGATTTCCTGCGTCGATTTGTGGATAGCCAGGTAAACAGATGGGAAAGAAACGGCGTTAAATTAAAAAAAAAACGAAAGGAAGGTTGTTATAAAGTACTCTAGAAACTAGAAACAAAACGAGACGAAAGTGACTGAAGTGAGACTGTTGTGACACTGACAGCTGACAGTTCTCTTTCTATGATCAATGGTCGATCTATGGTTTATAGAGTAGTTAAATCTGAGTGACGCCATGTTGAAAATCCATAAAAATTATTGTTAAATTATCAATTTACTACCACAACAGTATACATTTAAATGAATTATCTGTATTTTTCCCGGATTCTACGGATTTTTCTCTTTTTTTTGAAGTGGTGTACATAGACTGGGCCCAGTATGAAACATGTACTTTTTCATAAAAATATTTATTTTTATGAAATTTTTATTAGACCACTATTAAAACATACGTTACCTAACAAAGAATTTTCAAAATCATCGATCTTGTCGGAGAAAACGCGTAACAAACATACAATCGAATTAAGAACCTCCGTTTTTATTATAGTCAGTTAAAAATGGTAAATATGGCAAAGAAATTCACGGTTTCAAAGGTGTTTAGAAAGCTAAACGATAACTAGGGAATGGGATGGTATATAATTATTTTATAGACAATGTGTGAGTTATTCTTACGTATTTAGTTAGTTAGCCATTACTCACATATACTTCATTCACAGATAGTAACGGCACTACCTCGATGAATGACTTAGGTTTCCTTACCTACGACAACTGCGAAACCGTCATTGTCTAGCACTAGGAGATTGTTTTAGGGGTACAGCGTCTGATCACAGTTGAGAATCAACATCCTTAACAGGTTGGATGCACGGTATAAAGATTATGAACAGTACGGAAACTGCGAACAAACCGTTCGAAACGGCACACTCACACAGACGCGCGCTTCTACGATACCCTAAGCGATAGTCGCGGTGCTCTCAGTCACGGCCTCACGGATGCCGTCTTTGAAGAGTGTCGAGTATTCGTGTAATACATTTATATACTATTGAAAGGTAAGAATGATTTATTGTTGATATTGAATATGATTGAATATGTACATACATCCCCCCCCCCCCCCGTCGCGCCGCCTTAACGAGTGGACGTGTTATTGTGCGCTTCGTAACATTAAATTCATTTTGGCCATAATTAACAAGTGTTTCTTAAAAAAACCAGTTTGTGATTTCTTACGAACAGTAAAGTGAATCGTGTATACAAATAAATGACTTATAGACCCTGCAGTGAGTGCATATGAAACAGTTGACAATATTTATTAAGTTCTAATTAGTTAGCATTCGTCGTGCGGTGATAGCGGTGTTATCGTGACCTTGAGTGGCCGCCGCCGCCGACCGTCCGACCGGTTTACCTCATTAGCGAATATTTACGACGGTGATAGTTGGAATTTTTTAAAATATTACTATTGCGCAGCGGTTGAAAGCCCCGACTGTGCAACGTCGAGCATCTGGGTTCGTATCCAATACTGTTTGGTGATTTTATCGCCGTTTTGAACACTAAGTCCAGGATGTCTCAAATACTTAGAACGCCACCACAACAATGTCCAACTACACGCTCTGACTCGGATATTCCGACCTCATGCACGAAGGAGGGGTTTGAAACTCCTAACCTGCTCAACATTACACAGCGCACCAAGCGACGCTGCCCGCCCGTTGAAGACATTAACCTGGACGACCTTAAAAGCGAGCTTAAAAAAGAACTTAGCGACATACTGAATGATTTCATCAATTCTCGTCTGGATCGCATTGAGAACCATATAATTCAGGTAAAAGCGGATACTTCTAAGATAGATGAGACAAACAAGGATATTGATAAATCTATGTTATCAATAAATGAACAGCTAATCTCGCTTGAGCTTAAAATCAGTGGCTTAGAAGTTGAGAGGAATTCCATGTCGACAAAAATGGCAACCCTTGAAGAAAAAATTTGAATCGATCGACCGCACATTTGTTAAGACTAGCGTTGAGCTTCGTAACGTGCCAAAACGGCCAAAAGAAACGAAGAATAATCTGTATGACACAATACTGGAGCTGTCTAAACACCTAAAATTGAACCTGGGAGTGTCTGATATACGAGATTTGTCACGCCAGCCATCTAAAAAAGAAAACCCTAACTCAGCCATAACAGTGGAATTTAATAATACGCTTATCAAGAGCAATTTTTTGACGGCAGCAAAAACGTACAACAAAAGTAACCACAACAATAAGCTGAACTCTTCTCACCTGGGTTTAGATGCAGCAAACATCCCCGTCTTCGTCGCAGAACAACTCACATCTCAGGGCAAAAGATTGTTTTATCTCACAAGAAATTATGCAAAGGCTAACCAATACCTATACTGTTGGACATCAAATGGTCGCATAATGTTAAAAAAGAACCAGGATAGTCAAACATTCATTATAAAAGCCGAACAGCAATTAAAAGATTTGCCCTCTTTAACTTTAACTTTAACAAGCGCATGACTAATTACAGACGTTCTAATGTTTACCTTTTTTATATTTGTTATTGTTTCGATGTTTTTTTATGCAACTACTTTACTTAAACTCGTTAGCGGTAATCTTACTTATTTACTATTAATACAAGTTACAATTCTTTTACTATGTTATTACACAATTAACACTACAGATAGTACAAACACAACACTAATACACAAATATTACTTCATAACACACACAACCAACTTATTAGATGAACTTCTCTTTAGTCTTACCTTTTTATTAGTTTTACCTTTCCTTAAACTAGTTTCTATAGTATCTCTAAATTACACAACTTTTTTAAGTCACCTCGTTTCTAAATATAAAATAACAACATTGTTCAATTATTAATGCTTAATATTAGTCATGACTTACTTGAAACTGTTGACCGATTTTCTGTATCGGAAACCTACGCGTGTACTCCGGAACAAACATCCACACATCTGATAAATGAAAATACATACTTCAAAATTCTCACACAAAATATTCTATCTATTAATCGCAATTACCTAAACTTAGAGACACTACTTCAACGACTTGATGTGGACTGCCAGCTAGTGGTCTTGACGGAATGTTGGCTACCGTGTACCTCTAATTCCTTAATCCCGACTATGCAAAATTATAAAACTTATGCCACGACAAAACATATAAACCAGAGCGATGGCGTTGTGGTCTACATTAAGTCAAGCCTCGTAACCTCTTGCGAAGAGCCCAATTTTAACGAATCTGCTTCGGGACTTATTGTTAAGGTAAATTCCGAAATAGCGATACTTTGCATATATCGTTCTCCTTCCAATGACAACATTAATACTTTTCTCACGGCACTTAATCAAATCTTACCTACGCTCACCAAATTTAAGTTAGTTATCACTACCGGAGACATCAACTTAGATATAAAGGCGAATTCTGATGATACCCGAGCTCATGATTATCTCAATGCATTAGCGTTTCATGGATTCTTACCTGCACATACCCTTCCTACCAGAGGAAGGAACTGCCTGGACCATACCATGCTCCGCTGTAAGTCCAAAACAGTAACTCTTATTTATGATTCCACGGTCACTGACCATTCCTCGTCTTTAGTGTGTATTAGCAAGAACAAAACTAAACCATCCCCCCAGAACACCATTGCTAAGGTGGATTACGTAAAACTTGACATGGCCATGAAAACTCTAGATCTTTCCTCGGTCTTCTGTATTTCAAATCCTAATGCAGCTGCCGAAAACCTTGTCAAAATATTAAACACAACTATAACACAACACACAACAACAACAAATTCCATCAAGCAAAAAAATACTTAAACCTTGGATCACCCCAGGTTTACTGCGGTGCATACGTAATCGAGATTCTATGCATAGGCAGCTAAAACTCACACCTGATAATGAAACCTTAACTATCACCTATAAGCGATACAGAAATTTTTGTGCAGTACTCTTAAAGATAGTTAAAAGAAAATATGATTCACAAGAGTTGAACAAGGCGACTAACAATACCAAAAAGCTATGGGATACTATAAAAAATATCACAAATATGACTACAACTAAAAATACTTCCACTGAATTAATTTCGAACTCACTCTCACCTTTTCAGTCCTGCACTGATGTTAATCAATATTTCGTCAGCGTTGGAAAGGATCTTGCAGATAAAATTCCTGGAAACCGAACACAACTAGGCATGACACCCCCACTTACTTGTGACAAGTCATTTGTGCTTGAACAAACAGATCCGGACGAAGTCATATCTACTATAACCTCACTGAGAGCCTCTGCAGCTACTGGATGTGACGGAATATCTTCTTCCTTTTTGAAAAGATATGCGCTGACTTTTGCCCCTGTACTTTGTTATTTGTATAACCTTTGCTTCCAGTCAGCTATTTTCCCCAATTCTTTTAAAACAGCAAAAATTCATCCTATCTTTAAGGGCGGAGATGGGGGCGTGCCTAGTAACTTCCGACCTATAGCTGTTTTAACAGCACTGTCCAAGGTGCTTGAACGTTTGCTGAATAAGAGACTCGTACGCTATCTCGAACATTTTAAATTGTTATCACCACAGCAATTCGGCTTTCGTTCAAGTAAATCTACTTGTGACGCAGTTAACAATTTAGTCAATCATATAGTTAGTAATTTAAACAACAATAAAAGGGTGCTAACAATTTTCCTAGACCTTAAAAAGGCCTTTGATACCGTTCCCATCCCCGCCCTTCTAAGCAAACTGGAAAATCTTGGTGTCAGAGGGCTTCCACTTGAACTTTTCAAGAGTTACCTCACTGATCGCAAACAGCTTGTCGTTATAGGTAATTATAAAAGCGACGAACTTCCCATTGAGGATGGCGTCCCTCAGGGCAGCGTCTTGGGGCCACTCCTATTCCTGGTATTTATTAATGATCTTTGCAACCTCGACATTCCGAACTCCAAAATTGTATGTTTTGCAGATGATACTGCAATAACATTCACTGCGGACTCGTGGTCGGACCTACAAATAAGGACACAACTTGGTTTTAACTGTGCTCTAAACTGGCTCGATTCACACTCCTTAACTCTCAACACGGCAAAAACAAGTTTCATTCACTTATTCACCTGCTCTGCTTCTCAACCTAGTACTGCCTCCACTATAAAAGCGCACTCGTATTTCATGCAGGACCAAATTAATTGTCAATGTCCTTCCCTTACACCAGTTGATCAGATTAAATATCTAGGAATAGTATTAGATAAAAATCTCAAATTTAAATCACACATCAGCGCTCTTTCAGGACGTGTCCGAAAGCTGATTTATATTTTTAAGACCTTACGACACGTAGCTAACCCTACAATCATCCGTAATGTTTACTTTGCACTGTGTCAGACAATCCTCACCTATTGCATCTCCTGCTGGGGAGGCGCTGCTAGGACCATTCTGAAACCCCTTGAAATTGCTCATAGAGCTATATTGAAAGTGGCTACCTTTCGGCCGATCCTCTTTCCAACCACTGAATTATACAAAGCCTGCAATGTACTTAATGTACGGCAACAATTTATTCTACACACTGTCTTACTTCAACATCGTACTACTCCATTTGTAAAAATGACTAAACGTCGTAAAGATAATATCTGTCCAATTCCACCGGCACATACCGCTTTTATAAAAAAAATTAACATCTACCTTGGTCCATCGTTATATAACAAAATTAACTCACGTCTACCAGTCTACGGATCGTCTCTTTTCCATTGTAAGAGGTCTGTCCATTCTTTCCTTTCAAACCTAAACTATGACGAAACCGAAGTTTATCTAACGAATAACAACATTCACTAATTACACCTACAATTACACACACACACACTTACATACATACGTACACACACATACATACACACATACACACACACACAATCGCAGGCACACACACATACATGCACACACACTCACAAATATGCATGCAATAGTTGTTCCTATTTTTTTTATTTTTAAGTATTTATAAAATGTAGATTTTCTTTGCATTGATGTCATCTGTTAATTTTTTTACCAATCTGCACATGTATCACGTACCAGAATCATTTTAACTTTAGGGGATCGAAACTGTGTCTCCTTAACATAGGCTACTTTGTAGCCTAGCTAGGAGGACAGAGCTTCACCCACCATATTGTAGACAAAATTTTTGTGTTACCTATTATTTAAGAAAACAATTGCGTGTAAATCTACAATCTGTGTTTTGAAATAAATAAATTATTATTATTATTATTATATACATGTTAGCAGCCGCCTTAATTGTTTTACAAATAAATTCACGAATTTCATGTGAACTTATTGGATCAACGCTACAATCTTGGATTTACATTTTGACCTCACTATTGACTTTAGCACCCTCGAAAGCGACGAAAATGACACCCATGACAAATAAATAAAAAAAATGACAGCCGCCATCTTTGATTCAGATTTTGACCTCAATATCGGTTTTGGCACCCACGAAAACTATGAAAACGATACCCATGACTAAAGATTTAAAAAATTTTGAAGACGCCATCTTGGATTTACGTTTTGACCTCACTATTGGCTTTAGCACCCTCGAAAACTACGAAAATGACATCCATGACAAATAAATAAAAAAAAATTACAGCCGCCATCTTGGATTTACATTTTGACCAGAAGGAGGGTAAGATAACCAGCCAAATTCTAACCGCTGAACGCGTGAAAAAAGTTTGTTACAATAAAACACATCAATTTTACAGACATCAAGAGTGACAACCTTAACGCTCCAATGGAGCGTAGGTAATTATTTCAACAAATAGGCCTAGTTTCCATACTGTTCATATCTTTATACTGTGCTATGGGGGACACCGTATGACCGACGCTAGTGAAGGTTTTACCGTCAAAATTTTTGGCTCGGCAGTAACTTATTAGACAGTCCCAAAGCGTCCACCTTTCACCATTTCCTAGCGTTTAAACTGACTTTCTAGGAATTGACTGCGAGAAAAACATTGGCGAAATCAACTCCTCAGCCGTCTCTCTCGGTTTATTTATAAGAACTTTAACTAAACATTTATCAGCCAAGGACAATTTAATAAAAAACTCACCTAATGACACAAGGATATTACGTTAAATTACTAGATTAGTCAAACTGGACTTTAACCCAACTGTAATAAGCTTAATAAATAATTTGTGTCCTCTTACTACATCTCACTAGGATCAAGTGGCTTGGTATTCTCCTAGCCTCCTAGTTTAATTAGCCTAGACTATGACGGTCAAGGGAGAGGAGAGTAAATGAGGCCTACGCTCAGCAGTGGACGGCAATAGGCTGATATGATGATGATGTCGTCCTAGGAATATTGACCAGAGAATAGATATATAGCAGCATCCCTCTGAGTACCATAACACCTACTGCGATCGCCAACATGCATCAGCCAAGCATGGCAATTAAGGCTGAACCCCCTTGAGGGAGACCTATGCCCAGCAGGTGGGCGTCTAAAGGTTGACATGATGATGATGATGATGGCGTCCGTATCCAATAGCGGTCTTAGACTAAGTGTCCTCGCTTTGTCTCCTCAATCTCAGAAATCAGCATGCTCAGCCGATCTTCCTACACTTTTGCTAAATCGTTTTATAGCCTTTTTTGAACAAATTCTCAATTTTTTTAAGGTTATGCACCTATGGTAACCAGCAGTGCTATTCTGTTACAATCTCCCTCGGTGAACACCTAGGTGAAGTGAGCTGTCATCCGATGGTAGTGTTTTGTAAATCCTTAGCGTCGGGACGTATGACAGCTCCATTGGTGAACACCTAGGTGAACTAGGTGTTCACCGAGGGAGGTTGTAACAGAATAGACATACAGAAGTGGTTTAAAATATTGTGCGTTGATCTCAAAAACCCGTTATTTTGTTCGTGTCTTTGTCATGTAATATTGGCATTTGACCTGACGCGATGGTTGCCATTTGACTCTAGTTTATTTCCTAAAACAGAGAATTAAAATTAATGAGTTTCAATTAGTCTGTATCATGTGTGATTGTTTTAAAATAAATACGATATTTTGCTTTTAAATGAGAGTGCGTGGAGTGCGTGACAGTCACAATAAAAAAGTAATTTAATCTTATTTTGGTAGTATAGTGGCTGAGTATTCTGCTCTCTACTGTGACGTGTCGCGGGTTCGATTCCCTCACGAGTCAAATATTTGCTTAAGCTACAGATTGTTGTTATGGGTTTGGCTGTTTGTGTATGTGACTTTATATGTTTGTAAACGCACCTACGATATCCCTAGAGAAAACCATAGAGTGGGGCAAATTATATAAAAAAAACATGCAAGATGTTATTTAAAGTACCTACGTAAGTAGGTAGTAACCACGAAGTCTATTATACTTACTTCGTGGTAGTAACTATGCACCTGCCATGATATCTCTTCACTACCCTTGGTTGACTGGTAGACAATGCCTCAGGCATTAAGTCTTCTCGGAGTCATTGTCATGTTTTGTCTTAATTGGCGTACAAAACATAATAGTTTAAGGAAAAACGTCATCAAACTATTTACTCATACATACAATATTAATTTTATTGAGTTTAATAAGTTACTTATTAAATATTCTACTAAATTTTGTAAGTTAGATAAGAGCACTACAATATCTATTGTGGTTGCGCTTGTGGTTAGCAGATTCTCGAAAACGAGATTTTGAATTATTTACGTGTTATTTTAAAATTAAATTATTTGAAGGGTACTGGCTAATCACATGCCTAGATATTAGTGACTTCATCTTATCTAGAAAATGTCTTTTGGTTTAATTATTTTTTGATGAAATAAAATATGATTATATTAATACTTTTGTGCTGAGCGCGCTATTGATAGTCTTCTGAACTCTTACGTTTTTTTGCAGTTTGCAGGCCTGCATCTATATGTATGGTTTATTAAACAAAATATTTGCGGTAGTAAAATATGCATTTAGGGAATTATAATAATTAAAACCAACAACATAGCGCTCCAAGTTAGCATAATCTGTAAATGTACCTATTTATTTAATTTGGTGCACTCGTTTGGAAGTTATGCGCTTACATACCTAATTACATTTCGGCGATTCATTTTTATTTATAGATGTATAAAAATGCGGATGCGGAAAATTCCACTTACGAGATTATTATAACGATTATTTAATATTAAATACTCATAACTTGGTATAAATATAAATTATGATACATCTCAGCCGATGTAAATCTAGCTGGTATACTTAGAATTTGGTAGAATTTATATTGTTTATTGTTTCATTCAACAACATTCTAGTACGTTTTCTTGGTAATTCTAGGAAATACCTACATCAGTTTCTGCGCACTAATTTATGTCTTCATAAATTATGTATTAGATTCAGTAGGCACTTTAGACTTCTAGCTCACTAGAACTTCCTTGGAAAGAACATACAAATAAATCATCTATTTCCATAATAGCTTTTAAAAATTCAAGCAGCATAGGTATTAATATTTTATTTAATATAATTACGCTTGCGATCTGCCCCAGCTTCGCACGGTTTACGCTCCGTTCGCCCCTGGATCGCCCTTTCGATTAAAATGTTCCACTCGCCCCGTTTTTATTTATTTTGGTGTACTGATTCGCCCCTTGCGGCATTTCCTTATAAATTTTACCAAAAAAGGTATAGTTAGACAGAAAAATACATACACCTTGTTCCAGTTCATTTTTGCTTTCCTGGAAGTTTACTAAGATTTGTTACCAACGAAATTAAAATTATAAAAATTGTGGAATGAAATGTCAAAAACACAAAAATGCAGATTATACATAATCAATAAAGCACTCATAAGTACCTACGCACACAGTTTTTCTAAACATAGACTTAAATTAAACATGGCGTTGCTTATAATGTACCTATGCATTTTTCTGTCTAACTATACTTTTTTGGTAAAATTTACAAGGAAATACCGCAAGGGGCGAATCATTACACCAAAATAATAAAAAAACGGGGCGGGTGGAATATTTTAATCGAAAGGGGCAAGATCCAAGGGGCGAACGGAGCATAAACCCTTCGCACGTATGCAATGTATGTATATCAAACTATACGTATAAACCTTTCCCTTGAATCAATCTGTCTATTGTAGTAGCGTAGTATATAGAATCTAAGCTAATCAAAAGTCAAAGTCAAAGTCAAATCATTTATTTCAATTAGACCATTAAAAGGCACTTTTGAACGTCATATTGTAAAATTTTAAATTTACCCATTCCAAACGGGAGTTTCGTATGGAGAAGAATAGGCAAGAAACTCCATACATAGGTACTCTTTTAAAAAAAGGGTGTTTACAATATTTTCATTTACAAGAATGATTATGTTATTTGAATACGATGTAGGTATACAAAATCACTATATTATGGTATGCCTTAAGAAAACGTGGTGATCAATGTTCATACCACAGATATATAGATAGACCTATATAACGCAAGAGTAACTACTTCGCGTGCCTAGTTTCGTGCCTAGCTTACGTACAAAAATTGTAAGTAAAAAAATAAAGTAAACGTTTCCTTCCATCGGTAAGTCATTTTGTGATTAATGTTATGCGTAATTAATTTAAAAAACAATTACTTTTAATCTAATACCCTCAGTAATATCTGGTAATACCAAATTTAAGAAAAACACAACATTGTGACCTCTTTATAGGTAGTCAAAAAATGGCACGTTTTTCCTTTCACGGTTTTCCTACAGATCGTGATACTTGCGTTATCTATGGTCTGTCTATATCTGTGGTTCATACCTTCTCAGTATGAATGCTCTTCAATGGGACAGTTATAGCACAATAATATGCTGATCTTTTTATTAGTTCTATCAAAATGAGTCCACCTTCCCTCTCCTTCTTCCTTCCCCACTTTCATCTCTCAAATAATAATTAATTACGTCGAACTTCAATTAAATTTACCACATATACTACAATACTACCCAGCAATAATATATCAATGTCCTGCCAAAAATTATACTTGAAACAGATTTTAGTTAATTAGCGTTACAAATCTAAAATCATAACAATTTCGACATTTTGTGGTGTGGTGTCGTTTTGCCATTTAGGGCAGATTTTTCAAGTGACAGAAAACTCTTAAAAGAAGAATAAATATGGTGTTTTGTCAGCTTTTATATATCAAACCGCAAACTGACATATTTATTCTATCGATAAAAGGAATCTAACTATTCATAAAATACAACTAAGTACAGCCAACATAATAGTCATCTGTGCTCGTTTTATCTTTACTTATTAATAAAGAAACCCGTGTCTGCAGAGGATCATTAAGTCTGATGTAACTCTGCACAATATATCTTATTCATTAAATTCAACACCGACATAGAAAGTAGGTAAGTATGAGTATTAATATTAATTATTTATTTATTTTCAAACAGTCTCTTTTAGTTATAACATATAATAAATTCAGGAATGGCTTTGGCGTCCTAGCTGGGTTACATTTAGGGAATGACAGTAACCCAGTATTAAGGTACGCCACCCAGATTTCTATGACAGGATAACAGAAACAAAAAAAAATCGGACAAACGCGAGTCGGACTCGCTCACCGAAGGTTCCGTTCAAATTTGTAGGTACTTATCCATACTTAATATTATAAATGAGAAACTCAAACTCAAACTCAAAATCATTTATTTCAATTAAACCATTTACAGGTACTTTTGAATTGTCAGAGTCAGTCAGTCACAAAGTTGAAGCTAGTTGCTCGTTCCAAACAGTAGGTTTCTATGGAGAAGAACGAGCAAGAAACTCCATGAACACTCTTTTAAAATCAGTTAAATTTTACAAATTTAGGTTACATCATTCATGTTGAATCTAAGGGTACAATGTGAGAACAATGTAACACGTCTTGCATGTTAAAAGGTCTAGAGAAAAATATAGTTATAATAACAATTCAAACCAAAATTTAAAATAACCGAGGCAGTTAAGAGATGACCAGTCCCAACCGACGGCGTCCGTTCACGAACATGACGCATGGATCGGCACCATTTAGCTCAACCATTTTGAAGGGAACCGAATGATCCAACACATGCGCCACCGGCAGCGAGACATTCAAGTGAGCATGACTCTCCCAACCGCCAGGGCATATTCAAGTCAATGAGAGGTATACCTCGTAAATGGTAGCTTTAAAGAACATAGTGCTCACATGTATGTGCTACAAAAAATTATATAATACTAACACATTGAGTTTATACAATGCAAAGATAATATAGATCTACATCTTCAGCAGTAATTCCAAAAATTGTTACAAATGCTAATCAATTAATCTATGAACCCTTATGGCTGTGGAGCTAGACCAGCATCCAGCCAAGCATTTTTATCAGTGATGTAATCACTCAACTTATAATATGCTCGGTTGCATAGCGTGCGTTTAATACAAGACTTAAATTTTGTCTCATTTAGTTGAACAATGTGGGGAGGTATTTTATTGTAACACTTTAAACAGTACCCCATGAAAGACGAATCTACTTTAGCCAGTCTGAAACCTGGTTGAACTAGTTGGTCCCTATTTCTAGTATTATAATTATGTCTGTCACCTCTTTTATAAAAAGATGCAGATTTTTTCTAGCGTACATGATGTTTTCATACCGTCATTATGTTAATTTCCTTAAACAGTTCCCTTAGAGAATCGCGCATACGCAGATTGTAAATGGCTCTGATGGCTCTCTTCTGCAGAATAAAAATAGAATCGATGTCTGCAGCTCTTCCCCACAATAAAATACCGTAAGACATAATACTATGAAAGTAACTAAAATAGACCAGTCTCGCGGTATCCACATCAGTAAATTGCCGGATCTTTCTGACAGCATATGCTGCCGAACTTAGCCGTCCTGCGAGAGATGTTAAATGAGGACCCCATTGTAGCCTTGAGTCGAGCGTCAATCCCAGAAAAACGGTTTTATCGACGAATTCCAGTTTCTCTTTATTCAATACTATGTCACACTCACTATTTTTGACATTTGGCAAAGCAAATCTGATGCACTTAGTTTTTTTTCCATTTAATACTAAATTGTTAGCCGTGAACCACTTTTGTACCTCCAGTAAGGCGTTATTTACGATGTCAAGATTTTGAGCCCGTCTATTTATTTTAAAAATTAATGACGTGTCATCGGCAAATAACACCATTTGTGGTTGGTTTTTGAATAACCGGGGAAGATCATTAATATAAACTAAAAAGAGGAAAGGACCTAAAATTGAGCCTTGTGGAACTCCCATTTGTACTTTTAAACCATGTGAATTCACCCCGTTTATTTGAACTTGCTGCTGTCTATCATTTAAATAAGATTTCACTAAACTAAGCGCAAGTTTACCTAGTCCGTAATGCTCAAGTTTCAGAATTAATGTGTCGTGATTTACGCAATCAAATGCCTTGGAGAGGTCACAAAAGATTCCTATGGCATCTTGTGCCTCTTCCCACGCAGTAAATATGTGTTTTAATAAAGTGACACCGGCGTCAGTCGTACAACGCCCTTTGGTGAAACCATACTGTTGATCGTGTAATATGCCATTTGTGTTAAAATGAGCAAGCATCTGATTAAGCATAATCTTTTCAAAAACCTTGCTGAAAGCCGGCAACACGGACACGGGTCTATAATTGTTAGTATCTTTACTATCCCCGGATTTGAAAAGAGGTATGACCTTACTAAATTTCATTAAATCTGGGAAAACACCTTGGTCTACGCACATATTAAATATTAAAGCCAAATAAGGTGCTATTGTTTCTATTATAGATGTACAAACTTTAATAGACATACCCCACAGATCTTCAGTAAATTTTATTTTGATTTGCCGAAAAGCTTTTAAAACGGTCATGGGGTCAATATGTTTAAATTGAAATTCTACCGGGCAGCCTGGAACGTTCGCTTTTAATAACGCAATTGAGTCGTCAGGTGAGGAATTCAAAGCTTCCGTGGTTTTGATTGGTATGCTAGTAAAGAAATTTACAAATTCACGAGCTACTTCTATGTTAGAGCTTACGGGACCATGTGATGTCTCCAATGTATATTCCGCGTTACGAACTTTTTTCTTACTAGTTTCGTTATTTATAACTTTCCAAACTGTCTTTATTTTATCGTCTGCCGATTTGATCTTGTTACTAATGTATAGCGCTTTCGCTACCTTGCAAGTATTTCTAAAAGTTTTAGAATAAGTAGCAACATACTTGTTGAAAGTTTCCGTGTTAATATAAGGCTTAAGGCCATACAGCTCAAACAGTCTTTCTCTACTTTTTCTAATACCCTTAGTTGCCCAGTCACTAAATATAAACTTAGGGCTAATATATTTCGCCTTTTTTTCAAAAATTTTATTGAATTCAGTTTCGACCACAGAAAATAAATCATTATATAATTTATTTGCATCGTTGTTATAGTGGTCCAGAGTATTTAACTTATTATTTAGAGTTTTATTAAATTTATTTAATTTACCAGTTGTTATTGGTCTAAATTGTATTTGCACTTTTGTCGTAGGCATTTTGAACATAAATGTTACCGTTTGACCGCTATGATCTGATGGTAAATAATTAACAATAGCTTTATCTACATAGTCGCAATCGCAGAAAATGTTATCGATGCAGGTAGCAGTAGTTGGAGTTACCCTAGTAGGCTCCATGAAAACATTCGACAAATTAAATGATTTAAAAAGGCTTAATAATCGACTACTATTCAAATTATTTTCTAAAACATTAATATTGAAATCACCACAAATAATTGCGGGTTTGCTACACGTTGCAAGTTTCGCTAATACATCTTCCATTACAGACTCAAATAAAGAATAGTTTTGGTAGCTTGGGGGTCTGTACACGCACACTATAATATGCTTAATAAAACTCGTGCTGTAGTTGAACGTACTGTCGCTTTATTAGAACGGATACGGAAGTCGGTAGAGTAGAATACAGGTGGCACTACCATCACAATTATTTTTGTACCACAGATAATATTTATAACACCCCCACTTATAAAAATAATAACTACCTGTAACATACTACATCCTAATTAAACATTATATTATCTTAAACAGCAATGCCATTTTATTTAATCTGTGACAACCCTATTTTATGCATAAATTTATAATGTTTTATATGACATAGGCTCTTAGTCAACATATCTGCTGGCATATCAGCAGTTGGCAAATATGATATTTCTATTAATCTATTACTTAAACATTCTCTAACAAAGTGATGCCGAACATCAATATGTTTAGTTCTGCGATGATACAGAGGATTTGATGCCAATTTTTGTGAACTCTGGTTATCACTTAACAATCTTACAGGAATATTTTCTATTTTATTTTTATTAATTTCGAACATTAAATTCTTAAGATAAATTGCTTCCTTACTGGCTTCAGACAATGCCATGTATTCTGCCTCTGTACTGGATAATGCAATAGTTTTCTGTTTCCTACATTCATACGATATAACACTTCCAGACATTTTAAAAATATATCCTGTATAAGACTTCCTATCAATTGCACATGAAGCCCAATCTGCATCAACATAACCTATAATATCACACTCATCCTTTACATATTTTAATCCATAATGTTTAGTTTTATTTAAATATCTAAGAACCCGTTTTAAATGTTTCCAATGAGTTTCATTGTAGCAATTATTAAATTGACTAAGAAAACTAATTGCAAATGAAATATCTGGTCTAGTTAAAACACTTAAATACATTAATGCTCCAAGTAATTGCTGGTAAGGATATTGATTAGAAATATTTACAGCCTTTTCTAATTTTAAATTCTTTTCCATTGGGGTATCTGAACTTTTACAGTTATCCATATTAAACCTTTTCAAAATTATATCTATGTAGTCCTTCTGATCTACAGTAATACAGTTATTCTTTACACTTACATTCATTCCAAGACATTTTTTTATTTGGCCTAAATCTTTTATATTAAATTTAACTTTCAACTCAGCTTTTAATTCCTCACAAGTATTTTTACAGTTATAAAATACAAAGAAATCATCAACAAATAAGGCAATATAGACTTGAACATTTTCATTACATTTCATAAATAAGCATGGTTCATACTTAGACTTAGTATAACCTATTTCCAACAGCAGTACTTCCACTCTATGATACCAGGCTCTGGCAGACTGTTTCAGTCCATATATTGCACGTTTGAGTTTAAGTACTTTATTTTCGCAGTCATGAAAATCTGAACAGGCAGGTATTTCCATAAATATTGATTCATTTAATAGTCCATTAAGAAAAGCAGTAGGAACATCTAAGTGAACAATGTCTAGGTTTTGATTTACACTCAATGCAAATAATAATCTCAAAGTAGAGTACCTGAGCACTGGCGAGAAGGTTTCTTTATAGTCTATCCCCTGTTTCTGAATAAATCCTTTTGCAACTAACCTGGCTCTATACCGCACTTCACTTTCACTATTGAGTTTTCTTTTGAACACCCATTTGCACTTCACAACTGTTTTATTCACAGGCCTGTCCACTAACTCCCACGCATCCCTATCACTGAATGACTGCAATTCTTCCTTGATTGCACTCTGCCACTGTTCCTTTTCTGGTCCATTTACAGCTTCATGTAAAGACAAATCTGCGGCATCATCATAGCCATCCTCATCTGTACAAAGGTTTGAAAAATGGAACCTATCTGGCTGCTTCCTCTGCCGTGTAGATCTAAGAGGTCTAGGTGGGATGTCTTCCAGTTCACAATCACTGGGAACATATGTCTCATCATTCACATCTAGAAACGTGTCATCCGAGCTTTCTGCATCATCTTGATTTGTGTTTGATTCAGGTGATTCCAGGTTTAATTCTTTCATTTTAACTTCTTCATCCCCCACTGAATCGAAACTCTGATCTTGAACTTCTATTTGACATTCAGATTTTGATTCCTGCTCAATTATGATCACATCTCTACTTGTTAATATAGTCTTTGTTTCTGGATTATACAGTCTATATCCCTTTACGTTTTCTGGATATCCGATGAGTATACATCTCTCTGACTTCTTGTCCCACTTCTTACGCTTTTCTTTAGCTATGTGAACCATTGCAGTACTACCGAAGATTCTGATATGACTAACCTCTGGTTTACGGCCAGTCCATATCTCATATGGGGTCTTGTTCCCCAATGCTGCAGCCACACTTCTATTCTGTAGATATACTGCTGTATTAGTGGCCTCGCCCCAGAACTCTTTACCTAAGTTTGCATCAAAGAGTAGGCATCTTGCCTTTTCAACAATTGTGCGATTAAATCGCTCACACAATCCATTTTGTTGCGGCGTATACGGATTTGTTTTTTGATGTATCACACCAGCACTACTCAAATAATAGTCAAATTCTTTATTACAGTACTCTAGCCCATTGTCACTTCTTAATACTTTGATTGTCTTCTTTGTTTGATTTTCCACTTGGGCTTTAAATGCTTTAAAATACTTCAACGCCTCATTTTTGTGCTTCAGAAAATAAACGAACACCATACGGCTATGATCATCGACAAACAACAAGAAGTATCTGGACCCTCCCAAGGATACATTTTCCATGGGTCCACAGATATCAGTATGAACTATATCTAGTAGGTTACTACTTCTCTGGCTAGTGTTCTTGAAGGGTAAGCGACACTGCTTGCCTTCACAACATGCAGTACATGAAGACTTATTTATATCCACTTTGTCATCAATAGACATACCCTGTACAGCAGTCTTCATCTGGTTCAAATATTGTTTATTGATGTGTCCTAATCTGCGATGCCATGTAATGCCTGATATGACCGATGCAGCTAAATGCTCTTGGTTTAACAAGTTCACCTTGTACACTCCGTTGTCTAATAATGCTGTAGCTACTAACACATTATTCTTGTTGTATATAGAACAATTTCTGTCCGAAAATGATACTTTGTTTCCTTTACTTATAAGTTGGCTGACTGATAGCAAGTTTGTAGTCAGACTTGGAATACAATATACATCTTCCACCACAATGTCGTAATTGACATTATCAGTCGTAGTCGTAATCTTCACATCGCCAGAACATAAAACTGACAACTTTTCATTGTTTGCAACAATAATTTCCTTTTTCTGTTCATAACATGAATTCATAACCCAACTTTCATTTGCTGTCAAGTGTACACTGGCTCCTGAGTCAATATACCACGCATTTTTGTTAAAATTTCCACTCAGGAATACTGCGCTAAACGCATTAGACTGCATTCGACTTTTATCCTTCGAATTCGATGAACTATTTTCACTATTTGTACATTGGTTTTTGTAATGTCCTTTTTGTTTACAACGATAGCATGTCACTGTCTTGACGTTTGATTTTGTCAAATCACTGGCAGTGCTACCAACATTGTCATTTTTTCTTGACAATTTTTTATTTTTCTTCCCAATGTACTTTGAATTTGAACGAGTAGCGAATGCGCCATTTACCTCGTGTTCATCGGACGCCGACTCCATGTCTAATAATTTTGATTTGATGGAATCTGACGTTATGCTAATTCCAGAATGCTCGATTGCCATGATCATCGGTGAAAAACGATCTGGCAATCCCGCCAACAGCAACGATCCTGTCCACTGATCATTAATTTCGAATCCTGTGCCACTTAATTTTTGCGCTGTATCGATAATTTGAGTCACGTATGAGGTCATCGAACTGCTATTTTCTAGGCGTATCGAAATTAAATTTCTTAACAAACTTATTCTTCGAGAAAAACCGTTGTCGTCAAATAATTGTTGTAGTTTTTCCCACAATTCTTTCGCTGTTTTAACGCTTTTCACGTGTACGTACAGAGACGGGTCTATTGTCATAATCAATTTAGCTCTGGTTTTCTCGTCATCTGCAGCTCCTATGCTTGCTCCTTCTGGCTTCACACAATGTTTCATGCCTTCAAGGACTAGGAAATTCTCTGCCGCGAAACACCATTCACTATAATTTTCTCGACCTCGTAACTTGGGTACATTTACTAGATAGTTGGCAGACATTGTAACCGTTTCAATCACTATAACTCCGCGATAAGTTCAATCGTCTGTCACTACTTTTGTGAAAGCCCGTTTCAAAAAAAAAACTTATTAACACTCGTTTTAGTCCGAAATTCTTGTTAAAAAACGCTACTTTTCTTGAATTCGCTGGGCCCATAACCTAATAAAACTCGTGCTGTAGTTGAACGTACTGTCGCTTTATTAGAACGGATACGGAAGTCGGTAGAGTAGAATACAGGTGGCACTACCATCACAATTATTTTTGTACCACAGATAATATTTATAACAATGCTCATCCAGCTCGACACAGGAAAGTTCGATGCAATGTTCAACCGATAGGCCAACTATGTCATTTCTTTCTTTATATTTTAAACAATCTTTTAATAAGATCAATGAGCCTCCACGCGACATAGCTTTGCGATTAAAACAACTGCCCACACTATAGTTTTCATAGTTAATTAGCATTTGGTAATCCTTTAACCAATGTTCAGTAAAACAAACAATGTCAAACATGGTTTTTTCTAAAAACATTTCAATTTCTAATAATTTGGATGAAATATCTTGAATATTTTGATGAAATAATTTCAAGGTATTCTGCTGTTTCTGCAACTTAACTTTTTGAGAGCAAGAAGGTACCTTGTTGTTTGTAGGTTTAACTATATTGTTATTGGTATCTTCTGTTGTCTTACAAACTAGTTTAAATTATTATCCGGAATTTGACCACGGACTTCAATGATATCAGGTAGTGAGTTCCTACCACTTGTGCAACTCGCATCAATAGATGGCTGGTCCATAATGACACATGGGTCCTCCTTCGTACAGTTTGTATAATTATGTATAGCAGTGCTACAATCATTCGTGGTTACCACCTTATTATTAGTATTATTACTAATTGATGTGGAGCTAATAACACAAGACTTCGACATACTACTTATGTCTGAGTTAATACTATAAGCTAATAGCCGCGCTATTTGATGTCTAAACCTAAAGGGCAGATACACAGTATCCCTAGTCGATTTTAATTTTCCAACAAAACTGTTGGTGTCAAAAAACATAAGCTTGTCACTATAGTGACTTACTAGAAGATGCACATGTTTATTTAACATATGTATATAATTATTTTGTCTGTATGTTAAGTGTTTAAAATATGGAAAAGCACACAAAATTATTTTGTTACAATTAATGTTTAGAATGTCTGTAACACAGTCAGTAATATCTTCCTTTGTGACCTTTAAACTATTACCTATAAATACAGAAATATTGGTTGATGAATTATATTGAAACTTTGTTATTGATGACATTACATGTTTGTAGGATAACCCTGGTGTACAATGGTTCTGAATGTTATATCTTAGGTTATTATTAATTAATTTCCCTATACCTCTGCCTATACTATCAGAAAACATTACTGAAAGACTTGCTTGACTGCTACCAGAGGAACAAGTAGGTACTAGATACTGCCTGTGGCACTTCTTGTACAATATGATGGTTATGGTTGGGGATACAACCTTGGGCAGTCACAGCTTGGGACTCCGTTGCCTCAGGCTGGACGGCCACAAGGTCAGACTCCCTCTGACAAGCACACTGCGTGTTGCTGAGAGTCAGCGAGTCCACTCTGTCTGCGTTGTAATTACACAAATCCACTAACTCATTTGCAGCTAGTATATGTTCCTTTATTTGGTTTTCAGATATTATATATTTACCATAAAGGGACTTTAGTGAGTCATCCAGAACCTGTATTTCTGATTGCAAACGCTGAGTGTCTATTTCATAAATGTTCTTACTATCTTCCAATTTTATCTGGTAGTTTTTCAATTTATTTATTAGAGCAACACGTTCTTTCCTAAGTTGAATATTTTTGGAATAGCTTTTTTGTTGACTTTTGAATTTATGACATTTCTTAATAATTTTATTCAGTCTAGCATATTTTTTTAATTTATTTTGACTAAGTTTATAGCTAGACTTATCTTTTAGTAAAGAATCTTCGGTAAGGTCTATTTTGTTGTTGATGTTTTTCGAGTTATCTCAGCCTGTTGTAAATCCGTTTTGCATTCTTCGTCATTTTTGTTGCTTGTAGTGTGTGTTGTGTGTTTAAGTTTGAAAATGTTACTTTTCGTAGAAATAGTTTCTTTCTTCATTAGTTGTTTATATTCTTGCGTAATTTCCGTTTGTTGCACATATTTTATTATTTGTTCATTTGCGTTGTTTAATTCGCATAAAGTGAGGCATCCGGTGTCACGTTTCGTGTTATTACGTGCGTTTCCGATGAATCGATGTATCCGTGCTAAAATTCTGGTTGCTTTAGTTAATGAACTGCAATTAGTTAATAAGTTATGAAAACAACTATTGTTTTCTTTGTTCATAGAGTTCGATTTCGCTTGGCAAACGCTGCCTATGTTAGTTGTAAATGTGCATGTTATGATTTCTTCACGACTTTGTTCATGGAAGGTAGTCAGAAGTGTAGGACCTTCCCACCACAGACAGAATGTTTCTAGCTTTGTGGGTAGCAATCCTCTTGATGCACAGTCTGCAGGGTTATCTTGCGACTTCACATAATGCCACTGCGAGGCTGGCATTTTTTGTTTTATTTTTGCAACTCGATTGGCAACGTATTTTTCTCTCTTAGATGTATCCCCCTGTATCCACGCCAGGACCACTTGGGAATCGCACCAAGCACTTGTAGTTATATCGAAACCATTCAGAGCTTCGCTGATTTTTTCGATGAGTTGCGATAGTAAGAGTGCGCCGCATAGTTCAAGTTTCGGTAATGTGATCGTTTGTGATAACGGCGCTACTCTAGTTTTGGCAGCAAGTAATGTTATTGTGGGCTTGTTGTGTTCATCTCTAACGCAGCTGTAAACCACGCACGAGTAAGCCTTTTCGCTGGCGTCGCAGAATCCAAATAATTCGATCTTCTGCTCTGTTGAACCGATCCAGCGCTTGATTTTCTAGTTTTTTACGTTAGGTATGTCAGCTCTTAGTTTCAGCCACTTATCTGCTATATGTGACGGTAACTGATCATCCCAATCAAGTTTGTTGACCCATACTTCTTGAAATATGATATTGGCCGCGATAGTTATGGGTGAGAGCCACCCTAGCGGATCATAAAGTTTTGAAATTTCAGAAAGTAGCCGCCTTTTAGTTATTTCCGGTCGACATTTTTTCTTCAAATTTCCAGTTAAATGCAAATGTGTCAGCCTGAGGATTCCACCCAAGTCCTAGTGTTTTCATTGATTCTTCCTGCTTGAAATCAAAAGTAATTCTGTGTGAAATTTGATCATCACTTAAGTTTTCTAACAATGCTGGATGATTGCTGGACCACTTGCGTAAGTTCATCCAGGCTCCTTTCAACATATCGATAAGCGATGTTTGGAGTTCCTGGGCTGCTTCCAGTGAGTTGTGGCCGCTTATGACATCATCGACGTATGCTTCGTTCAGTAGTACTTTGGCAGCCGTAGGGTATTTGTAGCCACCATCGTGTGCAAATTGTTTGATGGTTCTCATGGCTAACCACGGCGCGCTCTTAGTGCCATAGGTAACGGTGCATAATTGGTACTCTTGCAGCTTCTCTGACGGTGTAGTTCGCCAGATCATTTTCTGCAAATGTTGTTGTTCCTCAGACAGCCAGATACATCGGTACATTTTCTCGATGTCAGCTGTAAAGGCGTATTTGTAAGTTCTCCATTTTATGATAAGTTCTTGGATATCTTTCTGTAGGTTGGGTCCTTTTGCTTGAACGTCGTTCAGGCTGTATCCCGTTTTAGTTTTCTGAGATGCATTGAAGACAACTCTCAGCTTCGTAGTAGTGGATTCTTCACGAAGTACTCCGTGATGCGGTAGGAAACATTCAGTAGTTGATGATGTCATGGGTTTTGCTAGTTTCATATGGCCCAACTCCAGATATTCCCTAAGGAACTCTTTGTATAATAGTTCGAGTCGGCCATTTCTATGAAACCTTTTTTCTAGTTGTAGCAGTTGTGAGATTGCGATCGTTTTGGATGTTCCGATCTTATTTGCATAATCCGGACATAAAGGCATCTTCACAATGTATTTCCCATCCGAGCCACGGCGAGTAGTTTCCTTATAGTAAGTTTCACACTGATCCTCTTGAGATAGGTCAGTGTTTGTCTTGGTGACGTCTTCACTTTCCCAAAATTTAGTTATTTCAGTCAAGTCTAGTAGGGTGACGTTACAGTTAAAAGTTTCTAGTTTTCCACACAAAGTCCATCCCAGCTGTGTTTGTTGCGCAATGGGTGACTTTGGGGTGCCTTTTAGTATTCCTTCTTGGATTATTTCGGCGTATACATCAGCTCCAAGCAATATGTCAACAGACCTGGATATGTTAAAATCAGGGTCTGCCAGTTGTAAGTTTTTCAAGTACGACCACTCTGGCCGTTCGAATGTGTTCTTCGGTAGTTTGTTGATCAGTTTCTTCATAATCAAAGCTTCCGTTTTGAAAGTATAGTCGGAGTGGATAGACTTGCAAGTTAGGTTCAGGCGACCTTTGCAGTCGCCTGATACAGTTCCTACTCCAGTTATTTTTGCAGTTAGTTTGTTTCTTGGCAGCCTCAGGAGTTGTGCTGCATTTTCAGTTATCAGGTTAACTTGTGAGCCCTGATCTAAGAGTGCACGAAGAGTTAGGTAAGTCCCATCTATCGACTTGACCTTAACTTGGACGGTTGTAAGTAAGACTTCCATCTCGTTGGCCGATAGATGATTAGAACTCGGTGTTTCAGTTTCCCTCGACGGTCGTTGACCTGAGCGTTGGGTTTCATTGCTCATTGTAGGTGTATTTTTGTTAAAATTATTGTAATGTAATAGCGTATGATGCTTCATATTACATTCCTTACAAGTTTTTGTAGAGTTGCAAGTTTGTTTTTCGTGGCTAAACAAACAGTTTTTGCATAGACGCAATTTTGCAACTGTGCTGTTTCGTTGCTTTGTATCCGAGTCAATGAACTGCTGACATCGCATCAAAACATGATTGTTTTTGCAAAGAGGGCATTGCCCGTATGACGTATGGTAAGTTTTTGGATTCCATTTCTTATGATCGAATGTTTTTCGAGATACGTATTTTTCAGTTCCAGTTCCAGTTGACTTCTCTGAGCTCTGTATGTCCTTCTTCGAAGTCTTCATGGTTTCAAACGCCATAAATTGGTTTTCCAAGAACATCAGAAACTCTTGCAGTGTTGGCACCTCTCTGTTATCGTTCAAGTTCTTTATGTAATCATTGTAGGTCACACAGTCTAGTTTTTGTGACATCAGGTGGACAATCATAGGATCCCAACTGGTTATATCAAAACCAATGTTTGTTAAGCCGTTTAGACATTCAGTTGTTACGTCATGCAGTTTCTTTAAGTTGTAAGCGTCTGGCTTCTGTATTCCAGGCAGTTGCAGCATAGTGTTCATCAAAGATGAGAATTGTAGTCGACGGTTGTTGTAACGTTGATTCAGTATGTCCCAACACGAAGTGTAGTTGTCGGCGCTGATGCTCAAGTGTTGCACCAGCCTTTCTGCTTCACCTTTCAGCCTGGTTTTCAGATGTTGCATTTTTTGAGCTTTATTCAATGTGGGGTTTTTGTGTATTCTTTCCAGGAACAGATATTTGAAAGATATCCATTTGTTGTAGTGTCCTGAAAACTCTGGGATCTCGATTCTCGGCGCTGAATGTTGGTGATGAGCGGTGGACCACATCTTGCTTTTCAGTAGCTTCCTAGTTTCATCGTACTTGGCTTCCATGCGGTAGAACATATCGTAGTACGTACTTTCCGAGCCTTTTAGTAAGGCTTCGAGTTCCCAGTGAGTGTTGTCAATAGTTTCCCACTTTGATTTCAAGATTGACAAGTGATCGTCAAGTTCCCATTTTTCAGCAAAGACTTCAAAATCAATTTTAGCCATAGCTCGATCGATGGCCTTAAAGTTACATTCCTGCTTAGTCAGCAAAGTCTTTGTTTTCTCATCAGGTTCTCCCCGCGACAAGTCTGTCAGGTCGAATTTTACGATTTCTTCAGTTGTTTGTAACATTCTTGAGATGTCCGCTTTAGTGGTTTCATACATGATCTTTGTCTTACCGTAGACATCTTCCAAGAAGTAGTTAATATTTTTATCTTCAATTTCTTGCACCAGCAATGTATGCCGTGCATTGAAATCCATCCACTGAGCTTCTAACGAGGACAGCCGCTTGTTCAAGTATTCCTTTGTTTTTCTGACTTTGCTATCCTTGTTATAGTTGCTGCATAATGTTTTAATGTTTTCAAAACAGTTTGATTGTAGCGATAGCTTATTCATCTTGATTAATAGGCTATAGCTTGTTTGAAGTTAACCAAATACCTTTTCTGAAGTCTGTTCCAGTAATCGAAGGCTCTTCCAGTAGACGAAGGCTTCTTCAGTATTTGTTAGTCCCAGCAGTTAAAGCTCTTCCTGTAGTCGAAGGCTCTTCTGGTAGTTGTAGTTAGTTCCAGCAGTTAAAGCTCTTCTTGTAGTCGAAGGCTCTTCTGGTAGTTGTAGTTAGTTCCAGCAGTTAAAGCTCTTCTTGTAGTCGAAGGCTCTTCTGGTAGTTGTAGTTACTTCCAGCAGTTAAAGCTCTTCTTGTAGTCGAAGGCTCTTCTGGTAGTTGTAGATAGTTCCAGCAGTTAAAGGCTCTTCTTGTAGTCGAAGGCCCTTCTGGTAGTTGTAGTTCGTTCCGGTACTCAATATGCCTGTACTCTGGTCAGGTATTTGCGCCTTCTCAATCCAACTGGGGCGACCCTCTTCCGGGAGACCAGCTGAACCGATTCGCTACCGTAACAAGAGACACAAACACACAAAGATACGCGGATGCTCGAAGGACCATAAATGTACGGGTTGTAGTAGTTAACTCCGTACACCGATTTGTCGTGAAGGTTTAAAGTTAAGTTGGTAAGAGAAACACTTTCCACTAAGATGCACTAGTTAAGGTTTAATTAAGTAATAAGTAAGTTACAGTATAGTAGTTGTAGGAAGGCGATTATTTCTCTCAGTTGTTGACAGCTACACAGTTATGATTTCACTATATTTAAATTCGTTAAGTTATGTTATTTTATAATGCTTAATTATGACGCGCATCGTTAGCCGCGCGTCGTTAAAAGTAGGTTGCCGAGTAAACAGAAAAATGTACGACGATGAGACCGTACAAATTTCAACTCGATACCTTTACGCGTTCCTGAGATATAGGGTCTTGACAGACAGACAGACAGACGGACAATAAAGTGATCCTATAAGGGTTCCATTTTTTTCTTTTGAGGAACGGAACCCTAAAAAAATTGCCTAGGACAGTGATAGCAGGTTTATGATGCAATTAAATGCTCCACTTAATATTAGGCGAGTGAAGTGTAGGTGAGTGTGTGTGTTTTGTATGTTTAGTGATGTGACGTTTACACACACTACGTGTGTAAACGAAGGTAAAATAGGAATTGAGTTCAGATACGGTGTGTCGGTATTTAATTAATTAGCTTCGCCATAATATACCATAACACATCCTATAACAATTTGCAATGTTTTAGGAACAAGCAGTTCCTCCATTTTAAACACTGGTATTCTTTTAAATCCGGTTACATTGGAAGCTGACCCCAATATAGTCAGGAAAAGGGCAGATTATGATCCTTCTAGATGGACCTTCCGTTCCAGAGATTAACTCTTACAAACAAACAAAAAAAAAAACAACAAGCTTGACCTCTATATAATATAAGTACAGTTGTAGTTTAAGTGATTCATCCAAAAGTAGGTATTTAATACATGAAGTTTGCGGTCAGCTACAAAAGCGGATATACACTGTCATTTTTAACATCTTAATAATACGATGCACTGATTTTCAGCATTTCTGAAGTACATTTCATTTTGATTTTCCATTCCCTTTCATATCAAGTTGTGTTCAAAATTACAGACATAAAAATCTGAAGTACAACGCACAAATATGCGCATTCTTATTTCACAATACATGATCAATTGATCACATGCAATGGGAATTTCACGAGCATGGCCACGAATTAATATCCCTCGAAGCTGTCTATTCATTATATAGCTGTCATTTTTAAACTAAAGCGTAGGTTTAACTTTATTAGGGTTCCGTAACCAAAGGGTAAAAACGGGACCCTATTACTAAGACTCCACTATCCGTCTGGCTGTCTGTCACCAGGCAAGTTTTCACAGATGACGTATTTCTGTTGCCGCTATAACAACAACTACTAAAACAGAATTAAATAAAAATGTTAGGGGGCTCCCATACAACAAACGTAATTTTTGCCGTTTTTTTGCTTGATGTTGTATAGGTACGGAACTCTTCGTGCGCGAGTCCGACTCGCACTTGGCCAGTTTTTTTTTCCTTTTATGTCATCATGGGTGTGTTTTCAAACATAATAAACTCACATACACGAACAACCAGATCCGAAACAACTATCTGTAGGTCATACCAATTTTTGTTCCGTGCGGAAATCGAACCCGCGGCACGCAGCACTACAGCCGATCACTGAGCCACTGCGCCAACCGTGCCTTTTAAATAATTTGCGCACGTGCGAACAAATAGGTCATTGATTAGCATATTGTCGATATACAGGCTGATCGGTTAGTTTGCATAGTTGAAGTCAGTTATTGTTGGCCGTTATTATGAATACAGCCTTTGGTTTCCGCCTAAAAACACATACTTCGGATATTAAATATATACGGACTTATACTCCATTTATAATAGCATTAGAAAAAAGAGGCTCATAGAAGCAGGAATGCAAAACATTTTATTTCAAAGATAAGTTAAAACAATTTTAATTTATCTTATTTTAACGTAATTTTCATAAATAGATCTATGATAGTACTAAGTATGGACGTATAATAATATAAACACAATAAAAGTATTTTAAAGATTAGGTAACATTTTCAATTTGGTAGAATTACAGTGAAACGAATAACGTTCCAGGTATTGTTCATCCTTGCTTCTGTTAGGTTTTTAGCATTGACACTGTAATTTAAATTTGAATTGAATATACAACTAAATGAAAGCCACATAATTTTAGAAGAAAAATTATTAAAATGGGTACATATACGCGCGATAGTTACTGTAAAAATAGATTACAATAAATCGGTGTCTATCGTATCGTAACTATCACATGTTTATTGTTCTTTTGTTACAAAGTGTGCATTAAAAAGAACCTTTTTTAACTTCTTTTCTGTACATGGAGTATAGAAAACTTTATAAGCCGGTTTGTCAAAATGCAGAATTTCGCTGGAGGTGGCGAATTTTGTCCAAATGCAGAATATCGCTGGAGGTGGCGAATTTTGTCAAAATGCAAAATATCGATGAAGGTGGCGAATTTTGACAAAATGCGGAATATCAATGGAGGTAGCGAATTTTGATTTTTAAAATTCAAACCACAACTCGCATCTCACATCGTTATTCACTCTCACTTCGCATAAGGTTCAAAATGACCTTGATATATTTGACACTTCGAATCGGGTTCGAGAGCGAAGTGAGTGTCGAAGTGACGGGGAAATTACCTTACGAATGTCACTTCTTATGTCATCTCATACTTCATCTGTCATAATCTCCCTGTTAATTCAGTACAACTCGCTGACACGCTTGCAAGGGTGGCGCTAGTGTAAATTCGAATTATCAACCGAGTTTTTAGAATGCCAATCAAGAAACTCACAACGGATTCAGATTTGAAATTTAGGATGAGGTCTTACAGAATCACACCCCTGGTAATGTATTTTCACATTGGAAACTATTTTAAACCCTCTGAACTGTAAATTGTTTATTTTTTTCATACAAATTAATGTATGGATATCGCCATGATTCTTTCAGTTTAAGTCAAGTGGTTTACGAGATTTTGTGTTTAGTAAGTGAATAATTGCGTGATTTTGCGTTTTAAATATAAAAGTCTCTTTCATTCTCCGCTTATCTTTGAAACACCTTAAAAAATGTTTCGTTAGAACATAATCAGTTAACATAAAATGTTATCTTATGCTTATTTTAATCAGATCTTTTTCAAAGGAAATCTCATAACATAGATACTTATAGATAACATAATTTGATTTCCTTTGTTCCTTTAGAAGTTTTGTTCAAACATTGTTACAACAACAATATCGAATATTACCGCTACGTAAATTATTTTTCGAAAAAACGTTTTAGGTAAATGTAAAGAGGAATTACAGCTTCAGTACATTTTGAAAGGAAACGTAATCCTAAAAAGAACAATGAATGGTTTATCATTGTTTGTGCTTTTGTCTTTTTGACTGGTCAAGGTTGGTTTACAAGATTATTCTTGATGTTTACAATTTTCCGCTTATTTTGAAATCGAAACAAAAGAAGGTACTTGTATTTAAGTGGCTATGCTTACGTCAATCGACTTGAAAAAATGCGTGACGAAGCTTTATAATTATGTAGGTATGTTTGCTTGCTTAAAAGGTGGTCACAGTGGCGGATTCCTTTTTTTGTGTATACCCATCTTCTGATCTATCGCTATATTAACCTTCAGTGGTTAGTCACATAGCACGTTACTTCATGACGATATACCCAGGAACCGAAAAATACATTAACTTATTTATTTATTTCATGTACATACAAAGGTGCAAAAGCGGACTAGATACCTTAGGCAATCTCTACCAGTCAACCTAGTGTCGTGTAGAGATAACAAGACAGGTCCAATGTTGATAAACGTCTTTTTCCGTGGCAGTAAGTGGACTAGAAAAAACTATAGCCTAGGATTGCATACCTACTCATCGTGTCAACCTTTAGAAGCCCACTGCTGGGCATAGGTGGAGACCTAGGAACCCCCCTTAGGGGAGTCCAAGAAGCTCCGCCGTAATCGCCATGCTTGGCCGATGCATGTTGGCAACCGCAGTAAGTGTTATGGAACTCAATAGGACCCTGTTGCCCATCCTCTGCTCAATATCCCTCTGTCGCCTTCTACAACACCCACGGGTAGAAATGGGATGGTGCTATTCGCGGCCGGCACCGGCCGTCTTTGTACCTATTATTAGAATCAAATCTTATTCAATTTAGGACCCATTAAATAATAATAACTTTAGTATCAGGCAACTGTGGCCATAAAAAATTCAAAAAATAATCTTAAACAATAACAATTTAATACATATTAAAACCCTATCAACTATAATTAAAAATATATCATTTCAAACGTAAAGTTGGCGTCGTGTGTCGCGCGATGTCAGCAGGTAACCGGCCTTGGAAGCGCCGGAACACACACCTTTTGGCCAAAATTCCTGCTACGTGAATGTCGACAGATATTCAGTTGGTACTCTCACCACAAAGGAGTTGAAGTTCACATTGTGGCTCGAGACCAACCGCTCGACCCTCAGAGTAAAATTTGACTTAATTCGGATGTACTCTACAACCTCCTCAACCTTTGTAGAGTAATCCGTGGTGCTTGGCAACAGGGCCTCCCCCAGTTCTAAACGTCCCTTTTGGTCCTATTGGCCTAGTTTTGTTTTCTGCTTGATTTGGAGGAAAGTGTAAAATTTAATTTTGTTACTCCTCCGCTATTCTTTTCTGATTAATTTTATTGCGGGATCCAATACAGTTGTAATGTTTCTCCGGAACTCGTCGAGCTACATTGCCTCGACGCTTTTCTGGTGGTCGCCACTGTTGATTCTGGCTTTCAGGAATTGCAGTGGTTTGGGAATAGTACGGTGGACATGTAGTCCTATTAAAACAAAAAAAAACCTAGGGTTGCTCCTTGTGCGTCTTTATTTATATGTAATGGCCTGAGCACGAGGTTGTATTTTTGCAAACGGGTGCGAGCAAGTACCAGTGTGACTTTTTTCAATTTCATAAGTAGTTTCTGAGTTTATTTTAGACAGCAGTGAACCAGTGAACAGCACTGACAACGGTGAAGGAAAGCACCTTGATGAAACCTGAACTTTAGATCTGTCGGATTGCCTTGAGCAAGCGTAGTGGTCATTGCTCGTGCCTTCTCTGTATGAAAAGTGACATTTGCGGTGTAGTAGAACAACTATAGGCGGGTATTTTAGTTTTTTTAATTACTCGTAACATCTACGTCAGATACGCTTAATGTGATTATCTTGTTACAACATCAGTAAATCAAGTTCTGTCAATTTCACAAGCATTAATTCAGTACCTAGTTACGTAGTCTAGAATGTTTAATGTTAGTTAGGATTAAAATTAACCTGCTTAATTAGTTATTTATGTAACTCAAGACTACATTTGGCGGCATATTAAAGACTAGTTACATAACCGTCATATTTGAAGATACAGAATTAACTCACTTTGCCTATACGTACATTACGTATAGGCAAAGTGAGTTAATTCTGATGAAAGTCGGATGAAAACCGACCTGGTTTGTCAAAGTTTGACACGAAAGAATTTTTTTTGTTTTTTTTTTTTTTTTTACTATTAAATAGGCTTGCGTTTGACCGCAATTCACCTGATCGTAAGTGATAATGCGGCCTAAGTTGGAACATGCTTGCCTAAGATGAACCGGTTCACTCGTGCCTTAAAGATACCCAGATTATACTTATCAGGGAACAGAGAGGCGGGCAGGGAATTCCACAGTCTGGCAGTTCGCACAATAAATGTGGAGTCAAAGCGCTTGGTTCGAGACCGTGAAACTTCAACCATATAGCGGTGACGCTTCGCCGTATCTCTGCTCGTCCGATGATGGAACGGGGATGGGGGAATTAAATTGTGCAATTCCAAAGCACACTCTCCGAAATGTACCCGATAAAAGACCGAAAGGCTAGCAACGGTGCGGCGATGTTCAAGGCTCTGGAGCTTAGCCCAAACCAGGGAGTCGTTGTTTATGAGCCTCTTGGCACGTCTATCGATGACTTCCAATGCCTCCAGTTGGTATTTTGCCGATCCATCCCAAAGGTGCGAACAGTTGTTGTTGTGTTGTATATTTTAATAGGCTTCCATTTGACTGCAACTTACCTGATCTTAAGTGATGATGCGGCCTAAAGTGGAGCACGCTTGCCTAGGATAAACCGGTAACCCACAATGGGTGGCATTGTCTGGACCTAGGATTTGAACCAAGAAACCCACGTTTAGTGAGTTCACTAGGCCAACGAGGTTGTTAAACTTGTATATCATAATTATACGTAAAGTAGAGTAGTTACTAACAGCGATCTTACTATAACAATACTATTTTCATTATTTTACATTTTTACACATCAATTACAACTAGAAACATTAAACAAAATGCATATAAAAACATAAAAATTAATAATAATAATAACAAAACGATCGACCTTTCTTATCAGGTAACAAAGACCCATAGATAAATACTGTTTTGTACTGTCTAGTCTTAGACAGTACAAAAACATTATTACGTAGTTTATAGCTAGTATGTTACATACATTATAGTTTTGCTAATAAATGATTACCTAGTAATTAAATAAAAAAGAGGTAAATAGATTCAATATTTTTGCTACGAGTAACTATCCTAAGATTTTGTAGTCCAGAAATAGTAGTTCTTTATTTATTATCTTTGTGCGGCTGTGGTATCACTGCGACCAGAGCTGACCTATTATGATCGCCGCTTGTGTTGGTTAGAGATCGCCACCAAACCCTGCAGTTGTTATAAACTGCAGGATCTGCTTAGGAGCGATCTGCATTAATTCATCCGGGCTTAACAGGTATTTGCCCAGATGATTGTTGCGCTTGTGCATTAGTGCTACGCATTCCCCCAGAAGGTGAAGTGGCTTTATCAGCCTCATTTCAGCATCTGCAGGTTTGCGTATCACTTAACCCCAAGTGGAACGTGTGCTTGTTTAAGCAGCAATGTCCTGTAGTGGCTCTAGCTACAATACGCATGTTGTTCCTACTGAGTGCTAGGACTTGGTTATTAAGACTTCTGTCATAGGCTTTGATAAGTGCTTTCAAGTGAGACAAAATAGTAGATACGAGTACTGTTGATGATTATTTAATTCAATCTTAGTGTTTACCTGTAATTAAACTTAATTTCTGTTTTGTGTCTATTAACTAATTTTATAATTACAAAAGTGTAATTATAAAATTATACCAACCTACCTTATCTACCTACCTACTTACCCATGGCACAGATTAACTAATAGTTTCTTTGGCCATGGTGCAATATAGATAACACATCCGTCCAAATATTTCTTAGTAAGTCGATAGAACATGATCGTAAAGTAACATCCGTCATTCTATCAACAGCAACTTTCCGAAGAATAACGTCGGATGGTAATAAGTGACTGTGTTGACTCCGAAGTAAAATGAAGCATGTGATTTTTCTAGAAAACCGTATAATTATTAGTTGTTATTTATATTCCATCTTAAAATAAACCCTATTTATCAAATGTGTATAAAATTTCAACATTACAGATGTAGTATTAAAAAAGTTATGTCAAAAAAACGATACAAAATATTTGAAATGGCTGCCCTGTAAAGTTTAACATTTGTCAGATCCGTCATTGTTCTACGATTATGACGATATATTTGCTTAATATAAATTAAAGAACTTTTAAAAACTTTTTACTTTTGAAGAACTTTTAAACTTTTTAAGACAATAGTCATTCTTTTTTAATAGTAATGATATTTAAAGGTAAATAGCGCCAAGATTAAAAAAGTAACTTTCTGTTTGTTGCATAAATTATAAACGGGGTTATACATGGTAATACTCACCCCATGTGTTTTGTAACATTTGCCCCGGACGTAGATGGTTTTCAAAAATGTATATCTCAGAAAAGTATATTGTTATTGCGGTTAAATGGAAACAAAATTCAAAATGAAATATGGTATAGTTTAAAAGAATTTCAGTCTCATTTACGTATACAATTATCCAACAAATCAATAAACGCCGACATAAAAAAAAATATTATTTCCCTACAGAATTCACGCCTGCTACACAGCTTTTTTCTGCCGCATGCTACCGGCTACTAACGGTCGCAATGTGTCTGTGGTAATTCCCTGATGACAATAATCGCGAGTGCGTAAAAGTACGTACGTCACTCGTTCCTGTGTAGTTTGACAGCAATTGGCCTGTTAAACATACCGCGGTAAGCGTGACATGATCTATACTTAACCTTTTATTCAGCACCGAACCCCTCTGTATGACGCAAGAAAACATCATCTACGTCATCTTAATAAACCACCTGACATGTATTTAAATTAATTTATTAAAAAATCCACATAAATATGAAGTTCTATGTTAATTTTTGAATACATTACTTTACACCTCACATTTAGCTATCAAGAATAATTAATAAAACAAGTGAACAAACAAGTAGGTACGTATAAAACAAACAAGTGGATAGTCTTTAGTGTTCATAGAATACTAATTACGAACTATGAAAGAAGTTTTAATTGGTTTTTGGTATAAGATATGCAGTCTAACTACAAGTTGATTTTTGTATGGTCAACATTGTAAACGTTTTAATCTTGAAATTAAGTCTAGAATATTAGGTAATTAATATAATGAAGAATGATTAACACTTTTTGTAGGTGTAAATTCCATTAACCAGTACAATGCATCACATTATATTTGATCACAATGATATTCATACTAGTCAGTTAAAGTTAATGATCGATTAATTATTATTTAATGAACTTCACATTAAACAAAATAAACGGGCAGTTCATCAAGGCAATGATAAAGTCAAAATAGACGTCACTTTGGTTAAACTTTGTTAACCTCATAAACATACTGCTCAAATATTTCTCCTTTCTCTTCAAAAATATTTACGTAAACCTCATTCCTGGCATCTCAAGCCTCATTTTGTTCTAAATGATAATTTATACAAACAAACTTAGCTTTATTTTGAGGGGTCCTCCAGGGAATCACGTCGTTAACTTTTTTTTTCTTAACCGTTTTATTTTGTAAACAAATACAGCGTTTAAATTGTTTTTCAGGACGTCGGCAAGCGGCCAGTCGACTCTTCATGTGACCCGAAGGCTGGTCTATTCTTGGGTTAAAGAATTAGCATTGCCATATAGTGTGGCAATGCTGCCAGCCTGTTGGGCACGTTTCCCGTTGTCAGCAATGTGGACGAGTTTTTTGATGCCCTTTGAGCTCCCCTCCCTTTTTCTTGTTCTTGTATTTGTACATAATTATTATTATTTCGATTTTTAAGATTTGTATTATTTCGCTATTGATCTAAAGTAGTTGTAATTAAAATACAGCGTTAAAATAATATTAATATGAGATTTTCGATTTTGAGATGAGTGTGTTTTCAGATGGACAATTGCCGTAACAAATGTATAATTGGTTTACTGTAAATAATTTAGTATTCAATGAGAAGAAAACTAAATGCATAAGATTCGCTTTGCCGAATGTTAAGAGTAATGAATGTAACGTTGTATTGAATAAGGACATACTTGAATTCGTCGAAAGGACTGTTTTCCTAGGGATTACGCTTGATTCCAAGCTACAGTGGGGTCCTCACTTAACATCTCTTGCAGGGCGGTTAAGTTCAGCCGCTTACGCTGTCAGAAAGATCCGGCATTTGACAGACGTGGATACCGCTAGGCTAGTATATTTTAGCTATTTTCATAGTATCATGTCTTACGGTATTTTGCTATGGGGACGGGCTGCAGATATGGATTCTATTTTTATACTGCAAAAGCGGGCTGTCAGAGCAATCTATAATCTCCGCAAACGCGAATCTCTAAGAGAATTGTTTAAACAGATTAACATCATGACGGTACCTTGTCAATATATATATGAAAACATTATGCATGTTCGAAAAAATCTTCATCTTTTTAATAAAATAGGTGACAGACATAATGTTTATACTAGAAATAGGAACAAATTAGATCAGCCAAGCTTCAGATTGTCAAAAGTACATACTTCTTTTATGGGGTACTGTGTAAAATGCTATAATAAAATACCACTTGATATTCTACAATTGAATGAAAAACAATTTAAAACATGTATTAAACGCACACTATGTAGACAAGCATATTATAAGTTAGAAGATTACATCAATGATAAAGATGCTTGGCTGAATGCTGGTCCTGCTCCACAGCCAGTTTAGGGAATTTCCAAATTGGAAGAAAAGGATGTTTCCTACCCCTTTTTCTATTGACATGAGTAACGAGTATCGTTATTATTATATATAGATATTTTTAAATTATTAACTTATCACACTTCATATGATAAAATAATATACATTGGAAACCTTAGTTTTGTATAATTTAGCAGCATTATTTCAATTTTGTAAATGTGAATACCATGGAGCCATGTATATTAATACCTTTATGTTTGACAAAAATTAACATGGCGGTTGGGAGTATTGTCATGCTCGCTCAAATGTCTCGCTGATGGTGGCGCGTGTGTTGGATCATTAGGCTCCCTTCAAAATGGTTGAGCTAAATGGTGCTGATTCACGCGTCATGTTCGTGAACGGGCGCTGTCAGTGGAGATTGGTCAGCTCTTATCTGCCATGGATTAGATGCCACTTTATCTTGCTTCTTTTTTGTGTTTTGTATTGTTAGATTACCTTCATCGTTTTCACATATAGAAGCAACAAGAATGTAACCAAACTTTGTAAAAACTTGATTTAAAAGAGTGTCCGTGGAGTTTCTTGCTCGTTCTTCTCCATAGAGACCTACCTACGTTTTGGAACGAGCAACTAGCTTCAACTCTCTGACTAACTGACCGACTCCTTGACAATTCAAAAGTGCCTGTAAATGGTTTAATTGAAATAAATGCTTTGACTTTGACTTTGACTTGACTTTGAAATTCAGACCAGAATTATAAAAAAAAAAATTTTTTTTCAAATACATTTAAACTTTTGACAAGTTTTTAATATTGCAGACGGTACCAAACAGGTGTGCGGCCCGCCTATGGATGATAAGCAGTCATCGCAGTCTGGACCAAGAGCTTTACGTGCTTTCCGAGGCACCCATCCACAGACCGACCGCGGCTAGCGTAGCTTAACCTTTGACCGATCGATCTGTACGGCTTTAACTTAGCCACGAGCTCCTAACAGTCACAATAATAGTATTTGTAAGGTATTCTTTTTTATTGGTCACAATAATAGCATTACACTTTTAATTAAGGTTTTAGAAATGATCTGGGTTCACTGATAGGCTCAGTCGATAGAACTGGCGTGATAGGCTGAAGCGTGGTCACTTTTATCTCGTTCGCTGCCGGCCAGGAAAAAAAGGGCAGGGTCCAGTGCGTGGAGACCTATTTAAGCTCGCGGGGTGCTGGCTCGAGATAGTGCGGAGAGCGGGACGTGCAGCCACTCGCGATGCGGTTCGTCACAAAGTGTTACTGAATTTTTGCATTACGAATTTCTCAGTAGCAGCCCGTGGTTTGTAAGTTGGCGGTGTAACACCCCTGTGCTTCGGAAAGCACGTAAAGACGTTGGTACTGCGCTTGTATACCGATTTGACCGATGATCGGTCAAAAGTGACCGATACCGGCAGCAGAGGCGGTGGCAGTGGCGGTGAGTGAGTGTGTGGGACTTGAGGAACACTGGCTGACATCAAAGGGAGTGTACTGAATGGATCTAATTACTATCGATAACATAATTTGTCGGCGGTAGAAATTTTATTAGTATTAGCAATCAAGTTATTTCGGCTTTCAATGTTCAATTGAGTTAACGAAAGCGATCCGTTTTACGTGTATGGTTATCAGGAGTAGATTTAGTGGATAGCGTTAAGTGGTTTAAGTAATTTGAAAGGATAATTTAATTCCTCGACATGTTCATTCTGTGATATCATGTTGAGCTTAATTCTAGGCCGGTTTTATTAGCTTTTAGAAATCCTTTGAATATTTAATTTAACCAACTTTTTGTCTCATTGATATTCAGTTTTGCTAATAATTTCCTGTTTTATTATGAACTAGTTTTTATACCCGCGACTTCGTGAATGTCAGCATACGTGGATACAGACATAGTCGCGGAGTAAAAAGTAGCCTATGTCCTTCCTCAGGGTTCAAGCTATTTTCATACCGAGTTTCATCAAAATCGATTCAGCTGTTTCATCGTGAAAGCGTAAGGGTGTTATCAGACCAATCGATCGATCGTCGATCGACGACATCGATCGATGGTAGAATGGATTAGTCAACGTTGATCGATAGTTTCTACCAGACCAATCGATTGATTGTCGATCGACGGCATCGATCGATGGTAGCCGACGATGAATGTGAAATGATGATGAATGGATTTAGTCGACGTCGATCAAGCTGCTTGATTATTATTAGTGATGGATAATAGACAGACCTAATCGATCAACGTCGACCGATGCCATCGACCGGCAATCGATCGATTAGCTAGTCAAACGATATCCGTCGATCAGTCAAAGCTACCACACCAATCGATTAACGTCGATCGATGTCGACCGATGGCATCGATCGATGATCGATCGATTGGTTTAGTAGTGTAACACCCAAACAGACAGAGTTACTTTCGAATTTATAATATTAAAGTATAGATATAGATAGATATAGATTAGTTATAATAACTCGATACCTACTTACTGACTTAAAAAAAAAAAACAAATAAACGACGACTAACCTAATTTGAATAGAAATTGCATTTTGGTTTCTTTGCGCAACATTTTAGATAATAAGGTATTCATATTACGCCATACCTACTCTAAATACTTTAAAGGTCATTGCACTCATCAAGACGTACACTTCACTATGATACTACTTTCAACCGACTTCAAAAAAGGAGGAGGTTATCAATTCGTCTGTATTTTTTTTTTTTTTTGTATGTTTGTTACCTGATTTCTATGGACTGGGTGAACCGATTTTGATGATTCTTTTTTTGTTTGAAAGCTAGTGCTTCCCGTGTGGTCCCATTTTAATTTGGTCCGGTTCTGACAATGGCATCTATGAGAAAACCGTATAAGTCTTAAAGGAGATTGCCCATTCTACTATAGACCACGGTTGCGCAATAAAAATGTTTGTATGTTTACATAAATTGGAGATAAAAGAGGGGTGATGTCGTACTTTTAAAGGAAATAAAAATTATCCATGTGTACTGTGGGGGTTTCCGTTGTTCTTTGATTTTGTGTTCAGTTTTGAGGTTAGTTTTGTAACAAACCTTTCACCAAAAAAACCGTCTAATATGATTTGATTTCACATAAGATAATAGATAATAGTTCAAACCAAATAATAATTGATCCCAAATCAATAATATTACATAGGTGATTCTTTTTAATTCTATACATAGGAAGCTTATACTGTAGGTTTGTATAGGAAGTAGATAATAAAAATACTTTAATATAGGAATGGAATATAGTTTTACTCATTCATTCGTTTATTCATTCATAAAACAATTTACATTATGTTGAAAATACATGTGACTGTTCCATGAAATAGGCTTTCGATTTTCCTAATTGTGTTGAAAGCAGTGATTTAAATAGTGATTAGGCTCAATCGGGACTTTATAATAAAAGATAGTGGACTGTATAAACATAGGTTTAATGCCGTTTTCACAATCGCTATACGTATTAGATTGTTATAAATAAATGCCCGTAGTCGACCGTGGTAATGAGCTGAGTGGTGACGACGGCGGAGGTGCGTGTGCGGCCGGGTTCGATACCTCGACCCCGCGCCGTCCCCGGTGTCGTCTGTAGCTACTCATGCGCCGACATATTCCCCGGGTTGAAGGGACGTCTTCAATCTTCTACTGGAAGGGGGCAGATGCAGTTGAAGGCACGACCTTGTTTTGACTAATGAAACCACTTGGTTTTGGCCTGCAGCAGAGAAGTGTACTCATTATGGAATCTGCTCCAGAAATGCTGCCTAATGAACTGGACTCGTTTCCACCGATCCAGCCGTGTGATGTCAGCTGCAAGTTTTGTAGGTATGTGCTTACTGCATAAAACAATGGGATGTTTCACATTAAAATCAGAGGGGGAGTTATCGAGCCTCCCGCCCACTCGAATGAGGTTATGAATGTCAATAAACGGTGTCAGAGGAAGCAATCTACTTTTGCGTGGTAATTTTTGTCCAGACTTCAACAAATTATACTCTTCTGGAAACATTTCAAGCTGTGAATAATGTATAATTTTATTTAATGATTTTCTAGCTCTGTTGTTGAAAAATTACCATGCAATTTATTTTTATTTTTTACATTGTAAATAAAGCGTTGTACATGTGTAAATATAGTTTGTATTTTTGTTAAGCTGGAATACTTTACTAATAAATTATGAATGATTGATGAATGAATGATGACATCTGAATGATTACTATATAATGAATGATTGTTACTATCACTGCCAATGAAATGAGTCACTACTTCCGGCAGACTATCTTTCCCGTGGTTTGGCATACTGGGCCACTCATTTTCACTATGCTGTAAAAATGAGGGTCCAGACCACCACAGAGGTGTGTCTATGATAACGTCGGCCCTGAGACCACGGGAAACAAGATCCGCCGGGTTGTCCTTCGACGGTACGTAGCTCCAGGTATGACCACAAG
This sequence comes from Charanyca ferruginea, assembly GCA_947361185.1. Classification (NCBI taxonomy): domain Eukaryota; kingdom Metazoa; phylum Arthropoda; class Insecta; order Lepidoptera; family Noctuidae; genus Charanyca; species Charanyca ferruginea. Next base: position 12,585,324 of record OX376056.1, on the reverse strand, counting down.
TGCTTTCCTGTATCTCATTGACTCTGTTTCTAACAAAAGGTTTTTATTGATTTGAAGGAGTAGAAAGCCAACCCAGGACTATGGTTGAGTCGCACCAGAATCTACATTTGTGAATGGGCATTGTAAGCGCTTCCTTAACCTTAGTACACAGCCTTGCACCCAGCAAAGCTCCAAAAAGTTCAAGCCTCGGTATTGTTGGTTGTTTAATGGGCGCTACACGATTTCTAGAGACTAGTAGTTGTACGCCTATGGATCCACTACTATTACTGCTAACATGTCGTGACTTAATTCTTCCCCTTACTAAATACTTATCCGTTCCCAGAGACAATGGCAAGTCATCCTCAATGTCGTTTGCTAGTTCAATTTCGTATTTACCATTCCTACGGACGTGCTCCCCAAAATACGATCGAGCCTGTTTAATCTGATAAGAACCTAGAGCTACTGTCATCAGATCATGTAATGATAGTCTTGGAAATATATCCGAATATGGATGTTCAGCATCTAAAGTTAAAAAAACAGCTCTCTTTCTATTAATATTTTGATTTTGTATGTACTCTCCCAAATAGTTTCTTGTATTTAATCTAGCTTTAGCTATTTCTAAAAACTGTTGAGCATCAGCAATATTAAAATCCAACATCAAGTGTAATGATGCACGATTGAAATATTCTTGGCGAAATAATTTAAAATCGCGTTTAATTCGCCCATTTACAACTTCAACTACCCATCGACACATTGTAACACATCTTGATCGATTTGCTTGCAATGTGGTTAGCTGCTGTTCGCGTTCTAAAAGAGATTCAGGCATATACGCTTTATAACCGTGGCTGTGCAATTCGCCACTTACGTCTCTGAAGCCCCTATTCAAAATAAAAACATCTCCAGGCCTAAAATAATTTCTTAATGTAGTTGATTCATAGCGAAATTCAGTAGACATAATGTCCGAGTCGCTTTTAGTTGCTGGGAATGGGCCGAGTGATTGCAAAATAAATCCATCGCAGCAGACAAACAAAAATGGTTTTACCAAATAATTTATTAATATTAATAAAAATAATTTATTATAATTTATTAATTGACATATTGAATGATAATTGTAATGATAATTTATTAGTTGTAATGATTTTTGTTTTGAATAATAATTAAATAATTTATTAGTTGTAATGATTTTTGTTTGAATAATAATTAAATAATTTATTAATTGACCGATTGAATGATAATTGTGATGATAATTTATTAATTGATATTTGAATGATTAATAATTGTAATAATAATATATGAATTGATCTGGTTTTAAAGTGCATGTTCATAATAATAATGTTTCGTATATTATGTAAATGTTTGCATGCCGAATGGTAAAATATGGCTGAGCTTTAATGTGTTAAGACAACTATTGTGTATTACCCATATTTGCAAAATAAAAGTCTATTCTATTCTATTCTATTCTATTCTATTCTATTCTATTCCATTCCATTCCATTCCATTCCATTCCATTCCATTCCATTCCATTCCATTCCATTCCATTCCATTCCATTCCATTCCATTCCATTCCATTCCATTCCATTCCATTCCATTCCATTCCATTCTATGCTATTCTATTCTTTTCTATTCTATTCTATTCTATTCAAATTAACATATTTATGTGGGCTATAAGTCTTTTTTTGGTATAAATAATTACTACTGCTTTGCACATAGACATAAGTACCATCACACATAATAATTGCTGGCTTGGTAGAAACTGGCATATCTGGATTTCCAAAGGTACAAATGTATTACCCAAACAATTTCTTGCTTTAGACATATACCTTTCTAGAGTGCTTCTAGGAAGTTGAAACAATATAGATAATCGCTCATTACTCTCACTAGTTCTAAGTTTAACCAGCATAATACTTAAAGCCACACTTGGACAAGGAGTTTCCTTTGCCAGCTGTGTGTGTGTGATAATAATTGATAAAACTGTTCAGGATTCATACCTAACCAATAATGACAGAGGTGTGTATTCATTTCACTAATATTAGAAAAGTTGTACTGTCTGCGAGTACCTCTTTCCATAATTGACATCATATCATCCATTTGGCACCCAGTAAAGTCATTATAATGAAACTGTAATTCATCCCAAGAACCAATATTAAGATGATGGCTGCATATTCTAGCACTAACTGGTACGTACAATTTATGCTCTAACAGTAACATTTCCTATGTAACAGATGGTACCAACAACCGTTCTGTATTACTACAGTCATCAAAAATACAATGTCGTGATGATGCAGCAGCTCTTTTATAAATACGTGATATTATTTTGGGGCGGTGTACAACATTATGCTCCTGATGCAACTGGTGAATGGGTTGTGGTGGTGGTGTAGGTATTGATAAAGTCCTTGAAGACATAGAAGTTTCTAATATACTTACCCCCTTTTGTCTTGATGTAGGAACATCTATACTACCTTGCGGTGCAGAAGCTTCTTCATGAACAATCTGCTGTTGCCTATCCTGATCTTGCTGAGTTTGTCTCCTTACACTTCTATAGGCCTTTGTCCAACAACGTAAGCAAACTTTTTCAAGTCTGTGTACCTAAAATTAATTAACATATTTGGAATAAAGGACAAAAATAGACTTAACCAAGTTAGAAAATAGCATACTCCATATTTCATGAGGTGTTTGTGTAAAATCTGAGAACAGTTCTCAGATTGTACAAAAACATCATTCAATATTTTAATGCACCAAGTGTTATTAAACGTATAGATACCTGCTGAGATGGTATGCATGACAGGATGACATTTCCCTCAGGGCTATCAATTGATACTGTGTGTGTCTTAGCTCTTAATATGGAAGATCCGCAGACAAAGCACACTTGTTGATGTCCATAAGCTCGTACAGCTGTTAATTCACTTGACAAGTTTATAGATGCTCTTTCTAGTATTTCATAACATTCTTGACAAAGGACATCTTCTAATGACATCTAAAAATAAATATAATAGATATACAATTTATTCAGGTTAGATAATGATCTTAGTATTAGTTTAATAGAAAATATACCTAGATTATTATCATAAACACAAAAGTCAAACAAAATCAAATCAAATTAAGAAAAGTATAACTATACTCTATTATAATATAATAATAATATAGCATAAATAAAAAAAAGAGGCTCGTAGAAGTAGGATTGCAAAACGTTTTATTTCATAGATAAGTTAAAACAATTTTATTTAAAATTATTGCATCATAACTTTGATAAATAGATCTAAGACAGTACTAAATATGAATGTATAATAATATAAAGAAAATAAAGGTTAGGTCTTTTAAAGATTTCGTAACATTTTAAAAGAATTATAGTGAAACGAATAACATTCCCGGTGTTGTTCATCCCTGCTTCTTTTAAGTTTTTAGCATTGACACTACAATTTTAAATTGTATTGAATTATTACAACTAATTGAAAGCTAAATAATTTCATAAGTTAAAATATTAATTAGTCAAAGTTAAGTGCAACGGCTGCTGTAAAAATAGATTATAATAAATTCGGAGTCTATCATAACTGTAACATGTTTATTGTACTTTTGTTACAAAGTGTGCATCAAAAATAACCTTTGTCAACTTCTGTCTAATGCTATTGCAAATGGATTATAGTGGTTCATAACATGTTCATATATATTTTGAACATAGTTAGACAGTTTCTAGTATGACCTGTAAAAGTTAACTGTAAACAATAAAATATTAATAGTGCTGAAAGACTTGAGCTACAGTTTCTTATTATTAATATTATCTATATTATCAATACAACATTATTATAAATATTATATTGTGTGTATTGTTGTTGTATGTTTGAAACTATTGCACATACGTCTAAAAAGTGAACTGAGAAGAGTGGTAAAAAAATATAATAAAACATAATTGAATAAATAAGATATACTAACCGTCGCTGGAGTAATCCAGGATCGTAAAATTCTAACCATTACGTCTGTTGCCTCCCCGACTTGACGACGGGGTAGAGGATGTACCAAAGAAAGAGAACAGTTCACACAGCGTGACATTTTAAACGAAATCGTTGATGATTTACTGCACAGATGACACGGTCTGTAGGTAGTCGTAAAAACGTTCTACACAGTCACACCACCAGCACAGAAAAAGTACAATTGTCTTCTAGAGTTCTTGATCGTGCAGGAATCTTAAGATTCGACTGGACACGAACTCCACGCAATGAAAGGTTATTTATTAATACACAAACTCAACAACAACAACTATCAATGCATGTAAAAAACACTAAACAAAACTTCGCTGCCGCCAAATGCCGACACGATTGACAGTGACACAACTGACACATTAGACACTTTCACTTTGACAGTTCACCTTTCACGTTACCCGTAATAGTGTTGCCAACAGTTAATCTAAAACACCCCGATCACTAGTGATTTGTCAAGTATAAAAACATTTTTAATATGTAAAGTAATATTATTTTATGGATATTAATCCATAAAACGCATTATTTTAATTATGTTAATTAAAAATATTAATATTAATAACGAGAAAAAAAGTGTTAGTTGAAATTATTTTTTAAATGAAGTGTCACCCTTTTTAATGTCTGTCTAGACCGATTAGTGGAAGGTCCTTGAAATTGACAACACTGCTTTGATTAGAATACGCCATTTGAAAAGTATTGCAATAAAATCAACTAAAAACCTAATTAAATACAAAATGTTAACGCCATATACGATTTCGATCAAGTAAACTAAGACAAGTTAAAAAAATATTTTATAATTTATGAACACATTTTCATGGCTATACTCTATTAATATATAGCGATACTACTTCTGGGCAATGTCCTTTACATTAAGTATGTGCGCGATTTGTTACGCGATTACTCCGGCAAACTACTACTTTACTACTACTTCTTTTTACGGATAGGGTATGCTTCAGGGGTGGTCCCATATAAATTTTATCGAAATTGATTCAGCACTTTTTGAAAAATCTACAAATACCCAAAAATTTTACATAGTTGACGTTTTAGCTTCATCAATCTTTGTATTAGTTAACTTTCATACTCTTCTTAATAGATTTGCTTGCAACTTTAGTTTCGGAAGTCGGTGGCAATACAAAACAACAAACAGAACAAAGCCACGGAATTTCGAAACTAAAGTCAATGTGTGTTCTGTGCTAAAGTTATTTTTCACTTTTTAGTTTTTGAAGGCGGTTGTCTTTTTTGTAAAAAGCTTTTTTAAAATATTGAGAGTATATTTACACCTTAGGTATTAAAAGCATATAGGTATTACGTAATAAACTTTCAATATTCATAGCCTTTTCCTTAACAAAAATTTTGTGAATTTATAAATTCTATAGAACAACAATTTACATTGCAGGTTTTTATCGGATCCTTAGGGAACCCTTCTGGTCGTAAGTATCCACCCGGGAGATGGATTACAGGATCTGTCACTTTTGTTACCTCAGCATTAAACAGCTACCAAGATTTGATGTTTTAAAAGGAAAATGCAAAAAATATAAGACAATATAGATAATACGAAGTAGGTAATTGTGAGGCAAGATAAAAAAAATTGAATCTATTCTAATATTATAAAGAGGTAAAGTTTGTAAGTTTGTATTTAGCAGGTAAACTCTGAAACTACTTATCCAATTTCAAAAAATGTTTCACTTATAGGAAGCTACATTATTCCCAAGTAGAATAAACTTATAAACTAGTATGAACTAGTAACTTAAATAAAAATGTTCTTATGAACAAGTATTACCAGTGCTTTAATTTTTTTTTTGCGTATCGTCTATTATATTACTAGCTTCTACCCGCGACTTCGTCCGCGTGAATCATGGTTGTTGCGGATGCAGACGAAGTCGCGGATTAAAAAGTACCATATATCCTTTTTCAGGGATCCAGCTATATTCACACCAAATTTCATCAAGAGCGGTTCAGCCGTTGCATCGTGAAAGCGTAACAGACAGAGTTACATTTGTATTTATTATATTATTAATGATATAAAAAATTGGGATTCATTAGAAAATTTACGTAGATTAATTCGCGGACAGTAGCTAGTTGTATTTTAAAATAATCTCAAGTTTGTATAAGGTTAGTATATTTTGCGAAGGTAGGTACCTACCTAAGTTACAAACGTTATAATTATACTGCCACGGTTTTTTTGTAATTATAATTGCTTTGTCCCTTTTTTGCTTGAAGGCAGTTACTAAGTAAAGAGGTTTTTGTAAAGGTTAATTAATTTTAATTACCTACATTATATATTACCAAAAAGATGAAACAAATTCGTTGCTTACAAGTAAAATATTTTGAGGCAAAATTAATAGAACATTACCAATAGAATCAAATTATCTTGGCAAGTATTCACCAAAATACCGTCAATTTTACTAAAGTCGTAACTTCGGTGGCAATTGAGGCGGGAATTTAGTGGAATGTTAGCAATTTTACATAAGTGAGAATAAATTAATATTATCAGGTCTCCTACTCTAGTTGTGGTTGGAAATTAAAATGCAACTAATGTATTAAAATGCAAAATATTCTAGTTAAACTACGATAACAATAATTAACTATAATGTATGATGTCTACGTTACCGATAACCAGCGTTGCTATGTGTTGGTTTGGAGGATATGGGTATTGGTGTAACTGGAGGAATATGGTAAACAGCTTTGTCTCTAGAGTCATACTCTATATCCTATCCTGACAATAGTCATACTCTCTATTTGTCATACTCTATATCTTAGCATAGTAGTAGGATTAGATAGTAAATAGTAAGTCAAAGTCAAAATCCAATCATTTATTACAATAATAGACCACTAAAAGGCTCGCTCACCTAGGGTTCCGTACAAATTTGTAGGTACATAATTATCCATGCTAATATTATAAATGAGAAAGTAACTCTGTCTGTTATGCTTCCACGATGAAATAACTGCATCGATTTAGATGAAATTTGGTAAGAAAATAGCTTGGGAAAGCACATAGAGTACTTTTTAATCCGAGACCTTGTCTGCATTCACGATAACCGACATTCACACGGACCAAATCGCGGACAAAAGCTCGTTATAAATTATTTTTTATGATTTAATCACAAATGTATAGTTTTCAGACTTTTCTATGTATTTATAGTATAAGACGATATTACTTGCTAAATTTCATAGTTCTAAGTCAACGGAAAGTACCCTTTTCTTTAAGTAAATTTTGATTCCCTTGAGAGTGTCAAAATGTACGTTTTTTGCGACATAAACGGCCGTATCTTTTGTCACGTTAACTTAGAAGTTTTTTTTTTAAGTATAATTAGAACCTTATACTTCAATAAAAAATCTTCTAAGTTAACGTGATACTTCTACGCGTTCCCGAGATAAAGGGTCTTGACAGACAGACAGACAGATAGTCGGACAACAAAGTGATCCTATAAGGTTTCCGTTTTTTTCCTTTTGAGGTACGGAACCCTAAAAATGGATTCAAAGGTATTTTAGTCTCAGTTAAGCGGTCGGGATATAATGTTTTACCTGTAGCGACTGCCTATCTGACTTCCACAACCCAGTGGCTGGGTACACGATACCCCTTGGTAAGACTGGTTGTCAGATTTTATAGCTTCCGACCTATAACGGTCTGTCAAAAATCTACGAATGACAGCCGGGACCAATAGTTTTTTCGTGCTTTCCGAAGCACGGGGGGGGGTATGAAATGGATGGTCACCCATCCACGGACCGACTGCGGCAAGCATAGCTTAATAATAATAATTCTTTTATTTCAGACGAACGTCCATTTAGTTAGTACAATACATAACTTAGAAAGTAGTGTTAGTGGGGTGGTGCGGCAAAAACGACTCTGAAGCCTCTGGAAATAGCCCACAGAGCTGTTTTAAAAGTTGCTACTTTTCGCCCCATCATAGATCTTACCAGTGAGTTGTACAAAGATTGGAAAATTCTTAACGTTAGGCAACACTATATCTTACAAGCCGTCCTACTACAATATCGCAAGACCCCATTAAAAAAAATCACAAAACGACGAAAAGATGAACACGATCATCCTGCATTAAAAGATTCTGCTACTACCAAGGCCCAAATTTATACAATAAAATTAATAAAAACTGTCCAATCTATGGTATGACATACCATAAATGCAAAAAAGCAGTTTATTCATTTCTACAAAATAAAACATACGATGAGACAGAAAAGTTTCTAACAGCATAAATAAAAATATACATTAAAATCACACACGCATACACACACATACACACAAACATACACACGCACACTCATATACCCACACAACCACACTTACTTTCCTCATCAATTTTTTTTCTTTTTATTTCACCAATAATAATAAAATTGTAGTAGAAGATTAGTGATAGCCACTTATTGTGTTGTGTACAATCAATTTAAAATACCCAATGGGGACTGGCACTGTACTCCCTTATACAGGTTATTCGATAACCTAGCTGGGAATGCAGCACCTCACCACCATTTCAGTTGTAGTTTTAGTACACTTACTTTGTCAACCCTGTAAATTATCATGAACTACAATGCTGTTTTGATGAATAAACAAATTATTATTATTAAAATTATTATTAGTAGGATATTATTGGGCATTCTACTCCACCGTAGAATGCCCAATAATATAAATGAAATCCACAGGTTCGACGCCTATTCCACCCGATGAAACGGAAGGTGGAGTATGACAATGCCCAATAATATCCTAGAGAAGACGCAGTGAAAGAAAATAACTTTTATAAATAATTGTTCGCCGTAATTTAACACTACATTCGATTCTTACTATTGTAGTAAGAAGGTTGTATTTCATATCACAGATTTAAATACATTTCAACCTAGTTAACTACAATGCATAGCTCAGAGAAATCTGATATTAAAGATATTTGTAAACTTATTATGAGGAATTCTAGCGGCGAGATTATATTTATTCAAGATTTGCAAACTGGTCAGAAAAATACAGATAACGGTTCATCAAAATACCAGGACTCGTATACAGCCCAAACCGAAGATTTGTTCTACCAGCAGATGCTTGATTGGTTAAAATCAAACAATCGCTATCTTAAATTGAAGGACAGCTATGGTGAGAGTCGTACATTTGCTCGAGTTAGCGACAATGAGTTATAAATGTCAATGTAATACGTTAATTTACTCATTATTAATAAAACCGCTTTAACAGTCGTCATGAAATTTGTAAAACAACCACAATCGTTACATGTAAACGAACTTTGTGTTCACTCTCAGGAGACTGGTTTTCGCCATGGAAAATTATTACCTAAAACGGTACGATGCATCATTTGCGGACCGTCAAATTGTGGAAAAACTAATTTATTAATTGGTCTTCTTATACACGAGAATGGTTTAAGGTTTCAAAATGTTTATGTTTATTCAAAAACCTTGCAACAACCCAAGTACGTATTTTTAGAAAAAGTTTTGCAACGGGTACCAGGCATGTCATTTCAGAAATATCATGAAAATGAGCAAGTACTAAGTGTTCAGGACGCAAAACCGAATTCTGTGATTGTATTTGACGATGTTGCTTGTGAAAATCAAAGTAGCATGCGGGATTATTTTGCAATGGGAAGACACAAGTTCATCGATTGTTTTTACCTAAATCAGACATATAGTAAAATTCCTAAGCAGTTAGTAAGAGACAACGCGAACCAAAACGTACTTTTTAAGCAAGATGAAATAAATATGAGACATGTTTACGATGAACATGTCAACACTGACATGACTTGGATTGAATTCCGTGAAATGTGTTCAAAAATATGGAGTGTACCTTTCAATTATGTCGTAATTAATAAAGATTGTTCCAAAAACAAAGGATGTTATAGAAGTAAATTTGATACGTTTGTAGTTTTTGTCTAAGAACACTAACACATATATAAGAGCTTTACCTGTGCGACATTATTATTCTTTTGGTGACGCTAAACCAATTACGATCTATTTTGCCAATATGGAAAAATCATTGAAAAGACAAATTGTTGATGCGACAGAAGCTGTAAAGAAAAAAGTAAGGAAAATGAGAGATGCGGACATTGACAACAAACAAGCACTGGAATCTGTTTTCAAGCCTGTCATAGAACCCCTCAACCTAATTGCTAACGCCAATAAGCAAGCTCCTCCCTTGCGTACTAATGAAGATTTTGTTGAAGTTCCTTTTACTGACGAAACTTCACAGAAAGAAAGAACTGGTAGCGTAGGTAGCAATAATGACAATGAAGATGAATCCGTTATCAGCAGTGACTCTTCTTATCAATCAATAGTTGAAAGCAAACAAGGTTGTGATACGTCATCCTGGTCAGTATCTTCAGAAGCGTTGGCAGACATTCCATTCGGTGTTAGAGCAGAACGCGGGAAATTGATGTTAGGTTCTGCTTGTATATTGATCAACGATCAGTACATTGCCGTGGCTGGACGTAAATACCGAAATACACCTGGTTTAAAACAGTTGCTGCTTAAGAAAGACGTAGACTTAAGCGTGGTTACAGAAAGCGATATGAAACATTATAAGTCGATGCTACTTAATACAAATGCACATCGTCGAGACTTCGAGCCAAATAAGCCGATAAAAAGTAATAAAGGGCAAAAATATTTGCAAGTTATTAAGCCTCTTTTTAAACTGAACACTGCAGTTCAGGGAAAGGGTTTGCCATTAACAAAAAAGTGGAGAAAAAATGTAGATTTAGTGTATTGGGATGACCCCAATGAACTAGTGGAAAGATTGAAATTATTAATTGCGTCTAGAGATGCTGGTAACACAGGATTAGACAATGAAATTATATCTATTATTGAAGAATTGCGTGAAAGTAAAGTTATAAATAAATAAATGTTGTAAACTTTCCAGTGTTCATTTTATTATCAGACTTTCAATATAGTACACCTTCAATATGAATGTAGATAAATTCGGTCATTATATTCATAAAAGAATGCGTTTATCAGAACTGCTTGAGTTTAATGAAAACGCATTGAAGAAGTCGGAAAAAGGAGATTTTGATTTAAAAGCAACCAGATTGAGAGGAATTACATCTCCCATAGAAGCAGACGATGCAGTGAATAAGTCTTATGTAGATCAGTTGAATGCTAATACGATAAAAGAATTCAATAAACTGATTGGTTCATTGCGTTCTCAAATTATTAAAGAGACACAGAATACAATTCAGGTTACTTTAAAAGCAAAAATACCTGAGGTTTTAACTCATTTGCAAGATAAGTTTTATACCAAAGCAGCTGTAGATAAATTACTTCTAAAAACTTCGTAATGGCAAAACAGCAAATTGTAAATGAAATACACAAAGCGGCTCGAAGAAACTTCCTTCGCCGTTCTGTTATTCTGAAAGGAATCCACGACTTGTGGCAAGCTGATTTGGTGGACATGCAAAACCTGAAAAAGAATAACAAGGGTTATAATTATATTTTAGTGGTGATTGACTGGTTCTCAAAGTACGCCTGGGTAGAACCGTTAAAATCAAAGAATAAATTTGATGTTGCTCGTGCATTTCAACATATCCTGCTTAGCAGCAATAAAAATCCTGTTAATTTACAAACTGATATGAGCACAGAGTTTTATAACAACACTTTTCAAACGTTAATGAAGAAGCACAACATTAACCATTATTCATCGTTTTCTACTAGAAAAGCATCAGTCTATTGTAGAGAGACTGATAAGAACAGTAAAAAATAAATTGTATAAATATTTTAGTCTCCGTGGGAACTATAAGTGGTTAGGTCTGCCATTGGATAATATATTGAAGACCTATAACAACACAAAACATCGCACTATCCAATTTAAACCCATTGATGTGAATAAATTGAATGAACCAGTAATAAAAGAAAATATTAAAAAAATCAAGAAACATAATTTAGTTCAGTGGTAGCCTTAATTCAAAGTTGGCGATTGTGTTCGTATAAGTAAATACAAACATGATTTTGAGAAAGGTTATACTCCTAATTGGTCAACTGAATTATTTATTGTAAAAAAGATTAATAAAACCTTACCAGTGACATATTATATAGAAGATAAACGAAAGCAGAACATATTAGGAGCTTTTTATGAGCAAGAACTTCAAAAATCGAACTATCCTGACGTTTATTTGATAGAAAAAGTGTTGAAGAAGAAAGGAAATAAATTATATGTCAAATGGTAAGGTTTAAGCAGTGCAGAAAACAGTTGGATTGACAAAACAGCACTTATGGGTTAAGATGTTATATAACCATTATTTTTTAAAATTCTGCCATTATACTTTAAGTAATGCGAGGTGGAGGACTAGTTAATAACATTATTAATAATCTACCATTCGAAGTTCATTTGCCCGGATACAATTATTGCGGACCAGGAACCAAACTTCACGAACGGTTAGCGCGAGGCGACCGAGGTGTAAATAAGCTAGACGAAGCTTGTATGCAACACGACATTGCGTACGCAAACCATACAGACTTATCAAATCGTCACAAAGCTGATTTACAACTACTTAACATGGCTAAACAAAGACTTAAATCAAAAGATGCAGGGAGAGGTGAAAAACTAAGCTCATGGCTAGTGAACAAAGTCATGAAAGCCAAACTAAAGTTAGGATCCGGCGTTAAAACATTTAAAAGCTTAGTTTCCAAAATAAAATCAAAAGTTAAGAAACTCAAACACAAAGATAGTAAGTCTTTAATAAAAGCGGCCTACTTAGTTGCAAAAAAGTTATTGCCAAACAACCATCATCGAATTCGGGTACCACGAGTAATACCCATACCAAAGACTGGAGGAGTTCTACCTTTAATCCCAATTTTCGCTGGTTTATCAGCTTTAGGAGCACTAGCTGGTGGTGCAGCTGGAATTGCAAAAACCGTTAATGATTACAAAGCAAGCAAACGAAATTTACAAGAAACAGAACGACACAATAAAGCTAAGGAAGCTTTAATGTTGGGCAAGGGTTTATACATTAAGCCCTATAAAAACGGCAAGGGATTGTTCATAAAATCATCAAAAAACTAAACAAGAAGCTACCTAATCGTCCTTTAACTAATATAGATATCCAAAACTATTCAAGAGACATCCCATATTTCCGTGGGGTCTACATGAAGGATCGGATACCTAGGAAGCCGAAACGGATTGAATGTGGTATCGTTAACTTAGACGATTCTAAGAACGAAGGAACGCATTGGGTAGCGTATGTTAAAGTATATGACTATTGTGAATATTTCGATAGCTATGGAAATTTAAAACCTCCATTGGAGCTGATGGGATATTTTAAGAACTGTAAAGTTTCTTATAACTACACGAGATATCAAAAATTCAACACGGTAAATTGTGGTAATTTATGTTTAAAATATCTGCGGACTTTTTGGAATAAAATTGTATAAAATATATGTGTTTATTTTATTTTAATCATTTGCAAGATGTCACTCACTTTGTCGATAACTGGAAATTCTTCAACTTTATCTACGTACTATCCTAATACGTTACAACTAGATGGAGTATATGAGTGTGCCTTATTGCATTTTTCAACTTTTAATTCTATTCCAAATATTGATAAAAGTAATAATAAGTTCTATTATGGTATCGATGAAGTTATAGAAATACCGGAAGGCACTTATGAGTTGCAAGATATCAATGATTATTTAAAGTCTGAAATAAAAAATGCGTCAATCAAACTACAGTGCAATAACAATACTTTGAAAACTGCTCTATACTGTACAAAAGACATAAATTTTACTAAAGAAGACACTTTTAGAAGCCTGTTACATATTAACTAAAAACCTTAACTAAGAACCTAACTAAGGGCTTAAAGTTTTCTTATTATTTTATTTTTATTTACAGATTGTGATGATCTATGTGGAATCATTTTATTACACTAACAAATTAACAAATGAATTTATAATACCAATATTAAACTAATTATTTATTTCCACTGAATATACAAACTAGGTAGATACATTAGTTACTTACTAATAATAATCATCACCACAAAGTTTCTTTGAAATTTTATGTATCAATGATTGTGTCTCTTCCATAACATTGTCCACCGGTTCACTAACTACATATTGTGCACTTAATACCACGTTCTCATTGTCACTTGAACTTGCAGCACTTGCTTCTTGTCGCTCACTGATGTCTAACACTTGTATCTGGATCAGTCGTAAACCTTTTTTCTTTTCGTTGTTTATAACGAACGACGATTGACTTATAGAATGTTCAGCAGGTGCCTTCCGTTTTAAACCCTCCCGTCTTGCTCTAGGCTTTTTGTTGGTTGGTTCAGGTCTTTGTTGCTGGGGTGCTGTTGGTGGTGGCACTGGGCTTCGTCGTATCGATTTTCAGTGTCACCATCAGCAATGGTCATATACCTCCACGTGTGCCTGGCAACTATTCGTCCTTTCGGATACGTCCGTGGGGAAGGGTAGAAGCTGGGCTGGTGCACCCTGGGCACTGGCAATAATGTCCTTCTGATGGGGGGCATTGTTGCCAGTGGCGAAATATGACCGAGGGGGAGCGTTTTTCTGCGTGTCTCCCCAATGACAACAACGGGGTGACACGTAGAAAAATGGTTTTTGCGAAGTCTTTTTGGGCTTTTCGGGTTTGCCTTTTTTCTTTTACTATGCCCTGAATGGCATAGTGGGGGAAAAAAAAATGGTTTGTGTAGTCTTATTGGGCATACAAATAGGTTGTAAGAAAAAAAAAAAAAAAATGAGGTAAGGCAAGGAGGAATAGGGACCTCACCCTTTAAAGGAAAACTATGGAAAAAGACTTTTGCGAAAAACGTCCCCAGGTGGGCCCCGACTGCTCAGCGGTCGGGGAATCCCACCCCGCTTCGGCGGGCTGCCCTCCGTACTCTGGGGTGGGCAACAACCGTCTTTCGTCTGTTACTTCGGACAACAACGACAACCACACGCGCGATAACCGGACAACGATACAATCACAACCACATGATAACCATGGACCCTCCGGCTCCAAGCCGATAGAGGAGACGGTGGCGCAGAGCGCACCAGAGGAAAGGCTGCCAATAGTGCTGATGACCTCTATCCAACCCTCCGTTTCCCGGAGGCGTGATGGTCACAAAAGGCAACGTGATGCAGCATCGAATGGGGAGCTGTTACCGCCTTCGAAAGTACCCTTGAAGGCGACGACTGCTCGAGGAGGAGGTGCCCTGCGTGATAGGAAAGGTCGGTTTATTCGACCTAGTACGCCGCATGGCTCCAGTGCACCATGCACCGAGGACAGTGAGTCGGACAGTCAGAGCGTGCCGCTGACGTGCCAAACGTGCACCGAAGCGAGTGAAGAGGAAGGAATGGATGTGCAAGTCAGCACCCAGAGCCGTCCTTCCTCTGCAATTGGAGAGAGCTCTGCTGGCTCAGCGGAGGCTCTGGAGAAAGAAGCCCTTCAGGATATCCAGGTTGTTCTGGATACCACACGGAAATCCAAAAATATGAAGGGTACGTGCCAAAGGGCCATTAAAGAGGCAGCAGAGCGCGTTAGAATGGCGATAGAGGGGCTCGCTAGCAGAAGTTCCTCGGAAGAGACTCGGAGGCTGCAACTGGAAAACGACCGGTTGCGAAAAGAGGTAGGAGCCCTCCGTAAAGAAATGGAGGCTCTTCGGGAAGAAGTTCGTTCCATGGAAAGGCAACCGCTCGAACTGACGCAGCCACAGCCGCATTCTGTGCGCTCCTCAACTGTGGAGAATTCCTCGCCAGATGAGGTATTGCAAGCTGCTGTCTCCCAAATCGGGAAAATGATGGACGCCCGGTTCGCTGGGATTGAGGATCGCCTCCTGCCAGCAAAAAGTAACCGTCCACCATTAGCGGCAGACGTCAGAAATGCTGCTGGGAATGCTGCCAACATTACCAGCAGAAGGTCTAAAAAGTCCTCTATGGCCTCTCGGGAGGCACTCCAGGCATCATCTCAAGCGGTGTCCCAAGCGGCTGAGACGCAGCCGAGCGCCCCGCTCCCTAGTCGGGATGTGGCAACCACGCAGGAACCGGATCCTAAGCTGTCGACATCTGCTAATGTAGGTTGGCAGACCACTGGCAAAGGGAAGAGGAAGAGGAGGAAGAAAAAGAAAAAGTCTCTAGCAGCAAGCACTGTGGCATCCGCTACAGGAGCTGGGACTGGATCCAGTTCTGGTATAGAGAGGAAGCGGAAACTTCGCGCACCTAGGTCGGCTGCAGTGGTTTTGACACTGCAGCCTGAAGCAGTGCAGAGGGGGCTGACCTACGCGGCGGTGATATCAAGGGCCAAGGAAAACGTGAACCTGGCAGACCTGGGCATCACCGACATAAGGTTTCGTCAAGCAGCGACGGGAGCGCGTCTGCTGGAGTTTCCAGGAACTGAGGGTACCAAAGGAGCAGACCGTATTGCGGAGAAGCTACGGGGAATTTTTGCCGAAGATGTCAAAGTCTCTAGACCCACAAAATGTGCTGAAATGCGCATATGCGGCCTTGACGATTCCATAACTGGACGAGATGTGCAGGAGGCAATCGCTCGGAGAACTGGCTGCCCTGTAGAAGTGGTCCGAGTAGGTCCAATACGTCTTGGCCCGGGAGGCGTCGGCTCTGTTTGGGTCCAATGCCCTGTAGAGGCCGCAAAACAACTCGCTGACGCTGGCCGTTTCCTCGTAGGCTGGAGCTCTGCCAGAGTAATTATCCTGGAAGCTCGGCCCATGAGATGCTTCAAATGCATGAAGAGCGGACACACCCGTTATAAGTGTACCTCTGACACAGACCTCAGTGGGCACTGTTTCCGCTGCGGTAAGTTGGGGCATCTAGCTTCGACATGCTCTGCCGACCCTCACTGCCCAGTATGCGAAGTGGCAAAGCTACCGGCTAACCATGTCGTTGGAGGTAAGGACTGCAAGCCGCCAGCCCCATCAAAAAGGAAAGAGGCGACCGCTTCAACCCCGGCTACCCCTAGTGTGTTGCGACTGGAGCAGTCGCAAGAGGAGGTAATGATTGCAGACTAACTATGGACCCAGGCCGTAATCATTATCTACTCCAGACGAACCTAAACCACTCTGCCGCTGCACAGGACTTACTCCGTCAAACTATGGCGGAGTGGTCGATCGACGTGGCCGTTGCGGCGGAGCCATATTTCGTCCCACCCCGTCCTGATTGGGTGAGCGACGTGGACATTTCTGTCGCCATCATTGTCTCTACAGCCTATCATTCCCCACCCCTCTCTCTCAGAGAGAGGGGCCCGGGATATGTTGCGGTCGCACGGGGGGATATCATATTCTTCGGAGTATATTTCTCCCCAAACAGGAGCCTGGCCGAATTCGAGGACTTCCTGGATCGATTGGGAGCTTCAGTTCGGCGAATGTCGCCGCGCCAAGTAATGGTCATGGGGGATTTCAACGCGAAATCTAACGCATGGGGTTCCCAAGAACGGATGCCAGAGGTGAAGCAGTCGAGGAGTGGGCGATAGCCGCGGGTCTCTGTCTCCTAAACAGAGGTTCTGCTAATACGTGCATGCGACGGCAAGGGGGTTCGATAGTGGACCTTTCTTTTGTTACCCCTGCCATCGCCGCACGTGTCCAGGGCTGGCGAGTCCTGGAGGGGGTGGAGACCTTATCGGATCATCTGTACATACGCATGGATGTCTCCGTTTCTCAGGGGTCGGGAGTATCTCCACGCTCTGAAACTCGACACTTTCCACGCTGGGCAGTGAAACGGCTTGATAGGGACCTATTGGAGGAGGCAGCTATTGTCCAGGCATGGCTGTCTCCACCGTCTTCCATTGCGGGGGCTGATGCTGAGGCTGACCGGTTCCGCGATGCCATGACAGCTGTGTGCGATGCCTCCATGCCTCGTCCGCGTAGTCGGCCTCTCAAAAGGGAGGTCTATTGGTGGTCCCGAGAGTTGACGGACCTCCGCAAGGCCTGTATTACTGCACGGGGGACCTACTCACAAGTGCGCAGACTACGCCGCCGTAATGAGGAGTTGGAATCCCAACTCTATAAGTATTACCGAAGCGCCCGGGAAGCTCTACAGTTAGCGATCTTCCGAGCGAAAGAACTGGCAAGGGGTGAGATGTTGGACGGTTTAAACCGCGATCCCTGGGGTCGCCCGTATCGTATGGCACGGAATAAACTCCGTGCTCAAGGTCCCCCATTAACGGAATCCCTCCAACCTCAGTTCATTGGCGAAGTCGTGGAGGCACTTTTCCCGGGTCGGGCGGGGTACTCACCTCCGATTATGGCTCCGTTGGCTGATGACCGGGAGGTCGAAGAGGAGACTCCTGTGATCACAGATGCGGAAATGAGGGTGGTGATTTTGCGAGCGCGTTCAAAAACCACCGCCCCTGGACCAGACGGGGTGCCTGCAAAGGTACTGGCCCTAGCGATGGATGCGATGGAGGATAGGCTTAGGGCACTATTCGATACCTGTCTGACGTCGAGTCGGTTCCCTAAACCTTGGAAAGAAGGTCGTTTGGTTCTGCTGCAAAAGGCGGGACGGCCTCCAGAGTCCCCTTCGGCCTACAGGCCAATAGTGCTACTGGACGAGGTGGGAAAGATGCTAGAGAAGATTCTGGCTACCCGCATCGTCCGGCATTTGGAAACAGTGGGCCCAAATTTGTCGGATGCCCAATTTGGTTTTCGCGGCGGGCGTTCGACCGTGGACGCCATTATGCGGCTCAAGACCCAGGCGATAGATGCGGTAGCCCAACGGGAAGTTATGTTGGTGGTATCATTAGACATCGCCAATGCGTTCAATACTTTGCCATTTGGTTGCATCGAAGAAGCGCTCCGGTTCCACAAGGTACCCATGTACTTGAGGCAGCTGGTGGCAGACTATTTGAGGGGGCGATGTGTCAGCTACCAGGGACGCAATGGCCAAATCGTGCGGAGGCCTATCACGTGTGGAGTTCCACAGGGGTCGGTCCTAGGGCCTCCTCTGTGGAACTTGGGTTACGACTGGGCCCTTCGCGGTGACCTTTCACCCGGGCTGGGCGTCATCTGTTATGCTGACGACACTCTCATCACAGCCCGAGGAAGAAACTTTGAGGAGGCGGCGCGCTTGGCCATCGAGGGCGCGTCTCTGGTCATCAGCCGCATCGAAATGCTGGGTCTCAGAGTGGCGCTCGAGAAGACGGAGTCCCTGGTGTTTTATGGACCTCGCCACCGACCACCGGCGGGCGCTCACATCACTTTAGGTAGTGAGCGAATTATGGTGTGGACGCACATGAAATACCTGGGTCTCATCCTAGACCGTAGATGGAACTTCGGTGAGCACTTCTGCCGACTTGCCCCGAAGCTGATCGGCACAGCTTCCGCCCTAAGTCGGCTACT
Organism: Charanyca ferruginea; assembly: GCA_947361185.1. Taxonomy (NCBI): domain Eukaryota; kingdom Metazoa; phylum Arthropoda; class Insecta; order Lepidoptera; family Noctuidae; genus Charanyca; species Charanyca ferruginea. The sequence goes on along the minus strand of OX376056.1, from coordinate 12,566,096 downwards.
GCCAAATCTGGGTGGACCAAGCGCCAGCTGCCGACGGCTTTACACGGGGGTGGTGCGTTCGATGGCGCTATATGGCGCTCCAGTGTGGGCGGACTCTCTGACTGCCCAGAACAAGGCTCATCTGCGGCGACCGCAAAGAGTCATGGCTGTCAGGGTAGTTCGTGGGTACCGCACAATCTCAGCTGAGGCGGCGTTCGCACTGGCAGGAACACCCCCGTGGGATCTGGAAGCACGAGTGCTTGCCGAAGTTTACAAACAAATCGTGGAAGTTCGAGCGGAGAGCGGCAGCGGCCCACCACCTGAAGTGGTGAAAAGGTGGCGCAGAGAGGCACAGACTGCCATCATGAGGCAATGGGCGGAGAGGCTGGAGAGTCCGAGTGCCGGTCATTGGACCGTTGGGGCTATCCAACCAATCCTACAGGAGTGGGTACGGAGGCGACACGGGACTTTGTCCTTCCGTTTAGTGCAGGTATTGTCGGCGCATGGCTGTTTCGGCAAATATTTGCACACACCATGTGTCACCACTGCGGTTGCGACCAGGACACGGCCCTGCATACTCTCGAGCAGTGCCCTGCCTGGGAGGCGCAGCGACGTGTTCTGGTGGCTGAAATTGGAGAGGACCTGTCGCTGCCGGTCGTGGTCAGGGCTATGGCCGGCAATGAAAGGGCATGGGAAGTGGTCTCATCTTTCTGCGAGGACGTAATCTCGCAGAAGGAAGCGGCGGAGCGGGTCAGGGAAGTGAACTCCCTCGCTGACCCGATTCGTCGCAGGAGGGCAGGGAGGCGTAATGCCGACTTGATGCCCCCATAAGAGGGACCAGCGGACGATAGATCGGGGATTCTATCGTCTACGCTACACGGTCCCTGGAGCAGTGGTGATGTCCCAGTGCATCCGGACATCGCTGAAGGAGGTGGGAGCCCGGAGGCGGGCGAAGAAGAGGGAGCCCTAAAGTGGCCACGCTGGATGGGTCGCGAATTGCATGCGTAGCAGTTCTCGCGGCCCAACCATCAAGGCGAAAGTAGGTGCACAGGCGGAGTTTTTAGTGGGTGCAAGCCCCACATAACCATGTCGTCTCCCCGGAAGGCGTGGTATGCGCCAAGCATTTTCTCCGCTCAAAAAAAAAAAAAAAAAAAAAAAAAAAAAAAAAAAAAAAAAAAGGTGCTTGTTGCTCTGGAGTATAAAATCAGGAGAATAAAATCAGGAGAATCGCACATTATTGATGATCTGAAATAAACAAAGTTATAATTATTGATAATAATTATGTTTAACAGCTTAAGAAATAATTTTATAAATATGTATAAGCTTGTGCAATACTTACAATTTGTTTTGTTTTTATTCAACGTGATATGACCACTCCGACCGACTGTGTAATGATAGAATGATGTTCTACACAATAATATTACTGTGGAACGTGGCTAATATGTAATTAGACTCCATAAAGCCACACGCTGTGAATCAATTTCATGTTTCAACATGTCCGAGCAGCTGTTCGGTGTCAAATTCTACAACGCGCGTGCGAACTTCGAGGCACGAGTCCTTTGTCATCAAAAATGAACATTTTATGTTTATCAAGTTGGAACCTGTATCGACACGCTGGGAGCCCTGTGTGCTTTGTAATCAATCAGGAATGGAAATAAAACAGATATAATTATAACCATTAAATACTATTTATTTATTTACTACCAATATAAGAAAACTTATCACATAGCGGCATGGCATTTCATACAAACTTAAGTCCGAAGTTTTGGAAATTAATAATATGAATTAATATAACTTGATACGTCACAAAAAGTTAGTAAATTATATTTTAGGAATTTTACGAAATGCTGTGTCGCGTAAACGCTCTTAAAACTAATTATGTACTAAGTTCTAAAGTTTTATACATAATTTGCTATAAGTAACAGTTAAAATAATAATATCTATTTGAGGCACCAAGAAAATTTAAATTTTTACAATTACATTACACATTATTTGACCTTACTTTAGGTAATTATCATTACATTTGAACGTTATCTAAATACATTGTAAAAAATGTATCTACTGTAATTACTTACATTAAAAATAATGGCAATTCATTACTTAAATATAGTTACATTACCCCAAGCTAAAGTAGATACCTTATCAAACGATAGCAACCGCTTATCATCATTGCTTGAAAGTGCTACTTTATTTACATCCTGAGTGAATATTTCATGTTTTATCGACTTAAACAAAACATTTTTTTTGTGAATGACATTACAATTGTACAAAACGTTTTTATAATCTAACATATTTAAATTTTTCGTAACACATTTTTTTGTACCTTTTGCTTTCTTTATTGTTTTGTCTAAAGTTTTAATACAATAAAGCTTTGAGCGCAGTTCTACGAATTCTTTGATAATTTTACCACCCATTTCATCTTTAAATAACCCTGGAACCTTCTTATTAATAATTGGTAAGTTAAATTCGTTGTTTAAGTCGTAGTTGCTGGTATCAAAATATTTTAGAAAATGTTCATTGATATCTTGATAAATGTCATCAGTATTTACATCATAAACCAAACTATCCGTATCAGTATAACACAATTCAATTCGGTTACCATAAAAAGGCTTTATGATTGAATAATGGAAGTCATACATGTGACTCTTAGATAATTCCAATACAGTAAATCCTATATATATTGGTTTATTAAGAATAACGCGAGAAGGCTTCATTTGGATTGCCACTAGATCATCAGAAAATACTGAGGCGCTATGAAAATATGGACTGCCGATCAATTTCTCAGCACAAGTAGTCTTTTTTGTTTTATTGTTCAAGTCACACCACTTGTTTACTAACTTAACATCTATTCGATGCTCATTATTTTCCAGAGTTTTTCCAAAAATACTATTGTTCAATAATTTGAAAAAATCTTGTTCAAACGTTGACTCTGCTTTTTGACGTAACTGGGTGTTAATATCAATATATTGTTTTAAAAAACAGCTTTGCTTGAAAACAATTGCACGATGAATCCTTCGTAATACCAATCCGTGCTGCAAGCATTTTTTTAAATGTATGTAATGAATAATATAGTGGTATTTGTCATACAAATTCGGTATTAATTTTTTATTCTTACCACCGGGTGGGACGAATTTTTCTGAGCAAAATGGAAAGTCATTATGTTCAATGTGCAATGTTGTAGGATATAATAAATCAACTTCAAGAATATAACCGTTTTCCGCAGTATCGCTTAAATCTATTAAGTTCAATTGCAAATCATCTATTTCCTGTCTACTCATGAATCTAAAATCCGAATGAGGCAAATATTGACACATGCTATAGCCATATAAATTGTTACAATCTAAATAAATAATAAATGAATTCGGAAGGGATGGGTCGTAAGAATCCAAGTATTTACGATTGGCTTGGGCATGTCTTCTGGAACACATACAAATACCTCCTCTAATACCTGTTTGTATCATCCTATAAATTTGAACATCACTTATCAATTCTAATTTAATTCTAGTTTTCAAAAGCATTGCATCGAATGATAGACTTGGTGCCGTAAGATAGAACGCGGGATCCAGATTGTAATGTCGTTTACATGTTTTTCTAAAACTTTCAAACACGTCTGTAAGCAAAAGAACGTCGGTTTTAAGGTATAAATCTGTATACATACCCATGTTACGAATATTAAATACTGACCAAACGGACTGAGCGTGTTCATAGTCTTCATCAGTAATTGACTCATTAGTTAAAGAGTTAAAAAAACATTTTTTAGAGGGTAAACACGTATCTTCGTAAAGTTTCCATTGAGACATATAGTCGTACGGATAAACTTCTTTACGGGTAAGTAAATCAAATTGTGTTTTTTCGGGAAAATAAAATTTTAATTGTTTAAATTCTTGTTTTTTCATTGTACTAACCAACTTTTCTAAGCTTGTTCCTAAAAACTTGAAAGAATCTACAAATCGTACCTGTATGCTTTCATTATCGGAAATCGGAATATACTTCGTGAAAGAAATATAATTTTCTTTTGTTTTAGGTATGACTTTAATAGATCCTGGAGCTTTACCTAATTCTTTTATGAAAAGGTGGCAATCATAACCCGATAAGTTATGAAAAAATACAGGCAGAAACTTAGGCATTTTATATTGTAGGTTACAGTAACTGTGAGCTGCGCTACGATATTTACCAGTCAAATGACAATGATCGCGAACCCTATCACCAAACAAGAAATTCTCACAAATATGACATGTATCAGAGTTTTCAAAGTCAAGAGCATTCTTATTCGTGTAAATCATAGGAATGGTATTATTTAAAATTCTATAAAGCTTTTTAGCGTCTTTATAGATAGACTTCACAAATTTCGAAACGCAATCCAAACCACGATACGAGATGTAACGATTATAGGTTTTACCTAGAGTGCATGTAATATGATAAGCGAAAGCGATGGGCACATGTCGCTGTCTCGTAACGGTGCTCGCCTGAGTTGGGTCAGGTTCGCAGGAGTCGTACCGCTCTAGCATTGTTTCAATATCTGCATATATAACAAATGGAACAAATTGCTTTCTACCATAATTTTCAAACTGAATGAAAGAACCCTTTGGAGGTAGTTCAGTAGCAACTCCTCCACAACTGTGTGAATTCAGATCATCACATGAATCAAAGAACATTAAACAAACATCACAAAAGTATTATTTACTGTGGTGTCTTGTTATTTGTTTTTTAACAAGACGAGGTAAATCCTTAATGAGACAGTAATGTGATAAATCATCTTTTTCTAAGTAAAGTAAATGAATCACTTTCCTCTTCAAAGATTTTGGTTTATAAAACGGTCCAATCACGGAATTATTTTTAAAGCCATATATATATATACAAATTTCAGGGTTATTTAATTCGAATCGAGCAATATCTGAGAAACTCAATGGAAATTGAATGTCTTTTATATTTAACACGCTTTGAAAATGGGGGTAAGACGATACTCTTTCAGGATGAGTTTTTGCTGGATATAAAGCAGCAACAACTGACCATAAAAAGCAATAATTATCTTTATTGCGAATATTAATACATGCTTTTTTTGATTTAATTGATGTCGGCAACTCGATAAAGCTTGAACCGCGCAAAGGTTGGTATTTGTTAACATTAACTTCCAAATACGAACTGTTTAAAAATGTCCACCCACTGTCACGATCTTGAAATTCTTCTATCTTTTTTTTCAACGTGTTTCTAACCTGAGATGCTAATGAATCATGATCATAATTCTGATGTACTACACAATTCTTTGTATCAAATGATTTCATCTCCTGATTATCATTTTTAACCATCAAAAACAAAGCAAAATATTCGAAATTAATTTTTAGACAGATATGATCCCTAAGAGATTTGTTTATTAATGTCTTGATTTTTTCTTGACTGTTATTCAAAAACGAATCTAAAGAATAATTTTCGTTACTATCAATAATTCTATAAGAAGCTATACGATTTAGAAATGCAGAATGAATTAATTCAACACCTTCGCAAACGTATGAAATATTTTTATTTTTATGATCGATACTGCGTAGATGACCTGTCCAATGACTGCGCTCAACAGATATGTTACAAACAGTGCAGAAAGGCATTCTATCGTAATTAATTACCTGCTAAGTTTAAAAATAAAGATTTATTTTGGATGCTTCAAATTTAAATTTTAAATGAATAATGTAACTTATTTAAAATGTATCTTATCACTATAAATATGGGCTCTGAGTCATCGAACAACTCGTGAGCCTTATGCATGAATTTTGTAGTGAGTTTCACTGCGAGCTACCTTTATCCAGTCGCAGTTTTAATCTTATTTTGGATGCCTCAAATTAAAAGTTTAACTTATTTAAAATGTATCTTATCACTAAAATATACCGGCTCTGAGTCATTAAACAACTCGTGAGCCTTATGCATGAATTTTTGTAGTGAGTTCCACTACGAGCTACCTTTATCCAATTGCAGTTTTAATGCAACTTGGGACTTCTTCCAACGCTCCTCAGGAGCAGTGGAGATGATGTCTTCTTTATGGTACACCTTCAGTTCCACAAAGAAGGCGCCCCTTAGGTCCGCTGTCCGTCGTATCTTCCCGTTGGCGACGCGGGACAGCAAGGATGAACCTAACTCCGACTGCGGAGGAATGCCATCTAAGTCTTCCAAACCGAAAAGATCGGTGCTCCCTGGTCTCTTGTTACTGTAAAAAAATAATTTTATTTTAATAATCTAGAAGAAACACTTTTCTAGATACAAACTTATGTTGAGCGAAAAATAAGTAAGTATGTACATACTTAAAAATATTTTTGCAAATCAAAGTTCTCTATTGAAATCTACTTTATATTAGAATATGTGAAAGTAATAACTTAGAAAATAAAAAGTAGTCATAAACTACCTTGATCCTAATTCCACGACCGAGGAAGCTTTGCGCTTTGTTGTTTTTTTCGTAGGCTGGCTCTTGCTCGGCACGACCTTTGTAGCAGTCGGCGGGCTCTTTATGTAGTCGGACACACGGGAAACGTCGGAGTCAGACCTAATACACAAGATAAAAAAGTACTTAATATTTTATATAACAAAACAAATAACCGTTTAAGGTCTTTTTTGAGATACAATAATCAATTTATAACAGGTTGAGAACAGTTACATCAGCCGGCAGGCAGAAACCAGGTCCGTAGCTGAGTAACAGTCAGGTTGGATAGACAGAACATGATAATTACAACAGCCGGCAGGCAAAAACCAGGTCCGTAGCTGAGTAGCAATCACGATGGATAGACAGAACATGATAATTACAACAGCCGGCAGGCAAAAACCAGGTCCGTAGCTGTGCATTATGACTACTAATTTAAAATTAAGAAGTACTCACTTACATGATTTAAAGTTGATTTTAAAGTACTGTTAGTACTACTTGTCACTTTGAAGATTCTGGAGCGAATGTAATTTAGCGATTTAATTAATTCGTTTATATTCACAAAAAAATACTATTTCAGCATAAAATAGATCGTTTCAATTTTAAACTCTAAGTACATGTCTTACAGTTGTATAAAAAAAAATATGTCGTTTACGTCATATTGACCAATCCGTGTGGTTATTAATGTTAAGTTGCGGTTAAACTCGGGACTAAATATTATAATCACATAAAAATACTACTGTGGAATAAGTTCATTTATAAATACTCACAAATAAAATTTTTATTCGTATTATTAAATAATCACTTAAACCCACAATTAAAGAATCCAAGAAACTGTATCGTGTGGGAATCTAACACACGTGTCTGAGTTATGGTTTTATAGTGGTCTAATTTATCGATAACAACTTTAGTTTAATTTTAGTATAGGTACTATTACAATGCTCCCAAATAATCTTGTTGTGCACAGGGTTCTCTTTTATGTAAGTTAAAATCGCACTCGATCGAAGTGGGTAATGGTTCATCCAATAATACATGTTGTACTTGATAAAAATATATCATATAAATATATAGTCTTAGTACCTAGAAGAATGAAACACAATAAATTAGAAGCGATTACAAACTTCAAATATAAATACGAAAATAATATTTAGGAAATTCTATAAAAGACGAATTCAGTGTTTACAACATGATAGTCGATCATGTTACTTAGAATATGGAATGCAGTTGATGCGACCGTGGGAAGCGAGCATTGCATTGACATTGAACTTTGCTGATTCGAAAATAAACATAAAGCTAATTTACATCTATGAAGCAACCACCGGGTACGGTTACCGTCAACGGAACAGTCTACAGCAGCGGATTCACACACAGTTTGTACGCTTGATTGAATAATGTGCAATACGGTTCTGATCCGGTTGTCGTTGTCAAGTGTATCTTCACCTTAGCTTTATGCATGCAAGGCAAGGATCGACTATCCGTGTGACCACGCTTACCACTTGATTGTTACGTGTTGATGTAAAAGGTTGATGTATCGTCTGTAATGTGTTAAATTAAAATTTAGATGTCCTCGAGCCAATCTGGTCACAGAAAAAATGTGTGGGCCTAAAGGTGTGCACTACTTTACTTTTGTGGAGAGACATGAGACAATCTGTCCTAAATTTTAGTTGAATGTACGTGGTATCCTAAAGTTCAGATGTCCTCGAGCCAATCTGGTCACGAAAACGGGTATGTGTGTAATCCTAAGCGACAATGCACCATCCTAATAAGTATGTGGATAGACATGAGACAATCTGTCCTGAATTTTAGGTTACTGGTTCGTTCAGATACAGATCTAATTATGTTAACGGAAAGTATGTGTGTTGTATGTTTAAATCAATGTATAGTAAGTTTCATAGTTGTTTTAAGCTGGTGAGTATAATTAAATGAATCCGAGACGTAAAGGATGTATCGTCTGTAATGTGTTAAATTAAAATTTAGATGTCCTCGAGCCAATCTGGTCACAGAAAAAATGTGTGTGGACCTAAAGGTGTGCGTTACTTTACTTTTGTGGAGAGACATGAGACAATCTGTCCTAAATTTAGTTTAATGTACGCGGTATCCTAAAGTTCAGATGTCCTCGAGCCAATCTGGTCATGAAAACGGATATGTGTGTAATCCTAAGCGGCAATGCACCATTCTTAAGTATGTGGAGAGACATGAGACAATCTGTCCTGAATTTTAGGTTACTGGTTCGTTCAGATACAGACCTAATTATGTTAACGGAAAGTACCTATGTTATATGTTTGAATGAAGGTATAGTAAGTTTTATAGTTGTTTTAAGCTGGTGAATATAATTAAATGAATTTGAGGTCAACCATCAATATTGACATTTATAACTCATTGTCGTTAACTCAAACAAATGTTGCAACCTAGTGGAATAGGCGCCGAACCAGTATTTTACTGCACTATGTAGGAATTCATACTCCACCTTCCGTTTCATCGGGTGGAATAGGCGCCGAACCTGTGGATTTTATTTATATTATTGGGCATTCTACTCCACCGCAGGTGGGGTAGAATGCCCAATAATATCCTACTATTATTATAGTGTTAGCACTTACATCTACCAGAAAAGTAAAACAAAACTATTATTAAGTACACGCCACAGTGGCATGTAGGCGTATCCAATGCCCCAGTATGGGACTGTCCCACCTGTCCGCTATGGTGCTCAAGGTGCTGTTGGGGCTGCCGCGTACCCTGCGCATGATGGCGGCGCATCGCTTGCGCATGATGGCGTGAAAGCCATCTATACCCGCTTCTGTGAACATGTCAATAAATTCAAAGCCAAGTCTTTCTTGATACGGGAAATTGAATCAGATACTTAAACCAATTATATACTAAGAAATCACGTTGTAGACTGAGATAGAGAATTTGTCAGAACTTAATCAACGATTGTACATTTGTTAGCTTAACAAGTAACGCCGCAAAACTTGTAACTAACTTGAACTAAGTAAAGTTTATCTTCATTGAATCAATTAGAATAAGCTTTTGATTGGTTTTGCGCAATCCATTTTGTGAGGAACTGTGTTGACAGAAAGTTTTTGTTATAGTTCCTTAGTCCTTGTACTACCTAGTTTTAGTTTTTTAGTTATGTCGGTGCTTGATTTGGAACACTTCATGCTTTTTCTCAGTGTTGTATTTTTCATTCATCTTACAAAGGGATTAATTAGGGTTCCGTACCTCAAACGGAAAAAACGGAACCCTTATAGGATCACTTTGTTGTCCGTCTGTCTGACTGTCTGTCTGTCAAGACCCTTTATCGCGAGAACGCGTAGAGGTATCGGTTAAAATTTAAACCATTTACTTAAGAGCGCGTATTCGATTCGTGACGAAAACTTCATGTTTTTGCGTTTTGCCCAGAGCAATATCGTAATTATGTGAGCAGATTATTTAAAGACAATTGACAGTTTTAGAAATATTAAATCTAGATTTAGACAGCTACAGAGTAAAAGTATAATTTTTAATTATGGTTTTTTAAAGCGAAGACAATTCTTTCATATCGTTTTACGAAAATAGACGTCAGAGTTAACTTTCAGGACGAATACAACCATTACAATATGCCAAAATATTTTGTTTCATGCGTTTTTCCAACAGTATATACAGTCATAAAGACAGCTACAGAGCAAAAATTACAAAAATATTACTATTATGTATTAAAAAACAATGTTGAAAAAGTAGAAAATCGGTTCACTTTGACAATATTTTTTCACCAGTATTTGAATAAAAACATGACTGATATATTCATTTTATGAAAGTAAATGTTATGCTTAATATACAGAATATTTTTCAGTCCGTTATACGAGCTCATTTATTTTAGACAATTATTTTAAAAAGCCCTGTAAAACATCGCGCGCTTTCGTTTGCCAATCAATTTCAATGATTCGTGCTTATTTCGTGCGTATTTCTTTTTCTGATGCACACAAACCGACCATTGTGTTGTACTAGTGTGTGTCAATGTTGCTACGCCATTCTAGCAATCATTTAGATTTTGAGTTGCGCTAAATCGAATACGCGCCCCGGTCCCTTGAAGCTGTGAACTTCAAGGGACCGTGAAAATCAAACTTCTAAGTTAACGAGAAAAAAAAGATACGGCCGTTTATGTCGCATAAAAACGTACGTACTCTGAAGGGAATCAAAATATAGGGTACTTTCCGTTGACCTAGAACTATGAAATTTGGTAAGTATTATCGTCATATACTATAAATAAAGGAAAAAGTCTGAAAACTATGCATTTGTAATTATATAATTAAAAATATATTCTTTATTTACAACTAGCTTCTGCCCGCGACTTCGTTATTCAGGGGCCATTAACTCATTAATTAAGTGAAACAAACTACATCTAAAAGCATATTATTAATGTTCAATATCCTATCATCACATTCCACGTTCTTTTTTTTTTATGTACCCTATATACACCTAAATCTCCCTTTAAAAAAGTGACTAAAATAATTGAAAACATGTATCTTTTGCTAAAGTTGACAAAGTGCTAGATATTATTTTGAGGATTACACTAATAGATTGATAACTTGAAAATCTTTATTATTCACGTTTTATTTTATTTAAAAAGATCGTTTCTCTTTTTATAACAAAAAGAAACCCTAAAATTGTGCGAAATGGTCAAGGTTATTTGGTCAGGGAAGCGCCTTAAGATACTGGTATGAAACAAACATACACATTGAAATAAGTTATCTTATAAGTATTATTTAAAAATACCATGTTTTCCTCGAGTATACTTACGACATCAATGGTAATAAAAGGCAATAAAAACTGCCGACAAGAACAGTACTACTTATTAAACCTTTTACCTTTTCTTGACTGGTTTTAACTGCAACACCGTCGTTTTCTATAAACTAACTCGACACGGTTAATTACTGTGATTTACTACAGTCACTTAACTGTGTTCTTGACATTTTCTTTCACTACGGTAATTAGGAAAAAAGCGGCCAAGTGCGAGTCGGACTCGCCCATGAAGGGTTCCGTAGCAGCAAGTAACATAATATAAAAGTTCTTGTAGTTCGTTATAACTTTGATCGATGTTTTAATAGTAAATTGCGGTTTACGATATATGACGTATTAAAAAAAACTGCTTACTAGATCTCGTTCAAAAATAATTTCAGTGGATGTTTACAAGGTAATGTACATAATATATTTTTTTTTAGTTTAATCACTCTTATTTTAGAAGTTACAGGGGGGGAACACACCTTTTACCACTTTGGAAGTGTCTCTCGCGCAAACTATTCAGTTTAGAAAAAAATGATATTAGAAACCTCATTATCATTTTTAAAGACCTATCCATTGATACCCCAAGCGTACCCAGGTTTGATGAAAAAAAATATAGTTTTTTTTTCTATTTTTGTGTGAAAATCTTAATGCGGTTCACAGAAAACATCTACTTACCAAGTTTCAACAGTATAGTTCTTATAGTTTCGGAAATAAGTGGCTGTGACATACAGACGGACGGACAGACAGACATGACGAATTTATAAGGGTTCTGTTTTTTTGCCATTTGCCTACGGAACCCTAAAAAGTGTTTGTTGAAGGTATATAATTATACTTTGTTTTTACGTTACATTGTACTACTGCAGGAATAGCGTGGAGATATGCAAGTTATTTATATAAAATCGCATAATATTTTTTAGCAATTCTTGACATAGGTGTGTAACTGAATTACCTATTGTTAGGACGTGTTACACGCTTAGTTTTAGTAAAATTATCTATATTACTTATAACTTAATTCAGTATCTATTAGTTTTGAGTTAGAAACAATTTCATGTTAAAAAAATCGCAGAAGTGCTTAAAATTTAAAATAAATTTTGCTACCCTATCTATAGGTGTTAATTTTTATATTGATTATTATTTTTGACATCATGCTTTTATTATTATTGTTTTTTGTATTATTGTTTGTATTGACTTTTATTTTTGCAATGAATGTATGAATATTTAATGAATTTACCTATGCATTATATTTGTTTCTAATTAATTTAATTACATCATGAAAATGATCTAAGGCAAATTATTGGTTAATGCTCGAATGTAATGTAACTCAATATGCTGTGCCCTAGCAGGGTCCATAATAATTAATAATAATAATAATATTATTTATATAATTGTACTTAATATAAGCTTTTATCTAACATCTCTGAAACACAATGGAATGCAATAAATAAATAAAATAAGTAGGTTCTCAATAACTATTACGTACATCAAATCGTAGGTTGCAAAAATCTTGGTAATTTCATGAAAGCTGAATTGAATGACCTACCTAAGTTGATTTATTGATTCACCAGTAATAGCGAACCGAACTCAGAGATTTTAATTAAAAAGATTCCATTACATACCTACTGTAGCGACCTACATAAATGTAACATACGTGCGGCCGGGACGGAGTGAAGCCGCGCACTGATTGTGCGAGCGCGGGCCAGAGCCGTGCCGAGTCATAATGAACACTAACACGAAGAGTTTTTTTTTTTTTTTTTTTTTTTTTTTTTTCGGATTGGCATCTCGCAGGTCAACCTAGGAGGTTGTCGGCTGCTTAACCGGACTTTCCTGTGGTGCCTTAAAAATTATTATTTTTAGGGCCTCCAGCCAGGGCATAAAAGCTTACAAACTAAGCGACTACACGCTAAGGGCACCCCCTGTGGGGTACGAGCCTCGGCTTAGGGCGTCGCTGGGAGAGGACAGCAAAGGGACAGGCTGGATCGGATTTCCATTATTTAGGGACGAATTTAAAACTACAGGCTCAGCGGCGCGGGCTGGCACGAGCAAGGGTCGGGGAGGGGACGTACGGGGTCGTCGCGGCGGGCCTCGGCGGCGAGGACGGAATGACGGCGGTCTGTGTCTGTGTTTCTTAACTGTACTGGTGGCCTTATTGCTCTCCTGGAGGAGAGTAATAGCATCGTCAGGGTCGGTCAGAGTATGTCTCGGTCGTCGAGTCTTACTAATACGGGAGGGAGTGTACCGGGCGGCCGATACGATTAACGGGTTAGAGTGCTTCTCAGCAGTGTCGAAGAAGCGCTTGACGGAGCGTTTCATGAACTGCTGGATTGTAGGTATTTTTAGATCGAGATGGAGGTTCTCGTTGCGAAGGTAAAAAGGGGCTCCTGTGATTCTTCGCAAGAAACGGTTTTGGAGGGTCTGCATCCTATGGAGACGGTATGGTTTCGCGTGTGCGAATACAGCACAGGCGTACGTCATGATGGGACGAATGCACGCCGTGTAAATGCGCAATTTGCACTTGAGTGACAATTTGCTGCGTGCATTCAACATGAAGTAGAGCCTACCGAGAGCGAAAGCGGCGCGCGAACGCACCGTCTTTATGTGCTCTCCGAAAGTAAGATGGTGGTCCAGAATCACACCTAGGTATTTGGCTTGCTTCTCCCAAGGGATAGGCTTACCGAACATGGTTATCGGACTGGGCAGAGAGGGGGACGAACGCGGTTTGGAAAAGAGTACTGCCTGACTCTTGATGGGGTTTACCTCGATTCTCCATTTCCGGAAATAAGCGCCTAAGGCTTTTGCCGCGGATTGGAGGGTACGAGCTATGTAGTCTGGGTTACGACCCGAGTAATAGATGGCCGTGTCGTCAGCGAATAGAGCCAACTGAGCCTTTTTATCTTTGGGGATGTCGCTGGTGAACAGCGTGAAAATGAGGGGGGATACTACGGAGCCCTGAGGGACGCCAGCGCGTATCGGGTGGGGTGAAGAGAGCGCACCCTCGATGCGATAGCGAAAGGGGACAAAAAGTCACGCAAGATGAGCACGAGACGATCTGGCACTCCGAGTTGGTAAAGCTTGTATAGTAAGCCGTTGTGCCAGACTTTGTCGAATGCTTTCGCTATGTCAAAGAAGAGTGCACCCGTCATCAAGCCACGCTGAAAACCAGCGCTTATGTGCTCGACGATGCGGTGGACTTGTTGGACGCAGCTGTGTTCGGTTCGAAAGCCAAACTGCTCGTCGGGAATGAGACTCTTTGCTTCGGCAAAGTCTTTGAGTCGCTTATAAATAAGCCTCTCGTAGATTTTGCCTAGAACATTGAGTAGACTAATGGGACGGTAACTGGTGGGATCAGACTTGGGTTTGCCTGGTTTCGGAATGCCGATAACGGTGGCCTCTTTCCATGCCTGAGGAAAAATGTTGTTGCTTAGAGCGCCATTGAAGATGGCGGTCATTAGCATTATGAGATGGGCGGGGAGGAGTTTGAACACCTTATTGGTGATACCGTCAGAGCCGGGGGCTTTCCGGGGTTTGAGCCTCTTGATAATATCGTGCACTTCGTCGGGAGTGACAGGAGGCAGAGGATAATCAGGGTCTTCAACGGGTGGGAGAGAGGCTCTACGTTCGACTGCGGCGTCGACCTCAGAAAGGTGAGCTTCGTCTACTGGTTGAGAGCTGGGGGTGCATTGAGACTCTAGGCTGTCGGCTAGACATTCAGCCTTTTCATCGTTGTCGAAGGCGACGCTACTGTCGGAACGAATGAGAGGGGGCATGGAGGCCTCGTTAGAAGAACGGAGCTTCCTCTGGAGTTCCCAGAAGGCTAGGTGGGTGGGCTCGAGTTCGCTAAGTGTCTTGTCCCAGCGGCTGGAGCGCAGCTCCTCGATGCGTTTCTTTACAGCACGCTGTAAAGAGCGCATGTGAGCCTTGTTCGCATCGCAGGGGAAGGCACTGTACGCACGGACGGCCGCGTTCTTCTCGGTCAACAGATCACGCACATCGTCAGGCAGTTTCCAGCGATGATCGCTCAACGCCGGAACCTCCCTTGAACAATCGTTCAAGACGGATTGTACATGATTTGTGAACGAGTCGATCGCGCCCGTCGTGTCCGCGACTGTCACCAAGTGGTCGGGGATAGCGTCCAAGTGAGGCGACGTGGTGGATTGTAGGCTTTCGCTTACTTTCCTCCAGTCGGTAATAATTTGGGTCGGAGGGGGCTGGCTAGGGTCAGAGGGACCTGAACGGGGAGCTAGTTCTAATATCACTGGACGATGGTCGGAATTAAGCTCGTGTAGCGTCTCTATAGATTGCAAACGGAGGTTCACATTCTTGAGCAGCGCTATATCGAGGATGTCGGGAAGATGGTTGGGATCGTGGGGGAAATGAGTGGGAGTCATCGGGGCGATGACGTCGAAGTTCAGTTGAGAACAGAGGTTAAACACGATCCTACTTCTGGAAGAGGTCCTGTTACTATTCCAGGAGGGATGTTTGGCATTGAGATCGCCCGCCAGTAAGACGGAGTCACCCAGGCCAAGAAGAGCAGAAAGGTCATCCTTGAGGAGGATAGGATCATCCTCCGATGGTGATGGAGGGACGTATGCTGATATAATAGTTAACGGCTGATGACCGGTCATGCCGAGCCGACAGACAGAGACCTCGAGGCGAGCGAGGGGAGGAGGGTCCATAGGAATGCAGTACAGAGCCTTTCTATAGTATATTAGGGTACCGCCCTTGTGACAACGAGACCTATCATTGCGAACTATACGGTAGTTGGCAATATTCGGGTCACGATGATGGGGCTTAAGAAAGGTCTCCTGTATGAGAAGGATATCAAGTTGATGGTCGCGGAGGAAATTGGCGATCTCATCACGTTGGTTAGTAATGCCATTGGCGTTAAAGAATCCTAACTTAAGGGATCGGGGTTTATTAGTACACGGCCTTTCCTTATCCATTGGATTAGCAAGGGTAAAGTTTATCTAGGGCTTGCGTAATCTCCGGATACGCTTTGAACACCTTAAGGATGTCGCTAATATTTGCTTTACACGCGAGTATATCCCTAGCCATAGCTTCAGCAGCGGGGTTGCGGTAAATTTGGTAGGCGAGGTTGATGACTTCGCCTATCCTCTCGGTAGGGAGAGATGCAGAAACGCGGGAGGCTGAGGGCGCGGTTGAAACGGCGGGGGCGACCTTAGATGGGGCGAGGGCGGCCTTAGGAGCGGCGGTGGCGGCTTTAGGAGCGGCGGGGGCGACCTTAGGTAGGGGGGGCGTGGTCGCGGAGGCTAGGTTCGGCGCGGGGACTGGCGAATCCATCAGCGCTGGCATGGGCAGAGATTGGGAGGGCCTCAATGCAGGGAACGCTCTCTGATGATTCAGCGAGTTCCATGGGGAGGGCCTCTGAGGGCTGAGACGCTCGGGCATCTCTGAGGAGGGAATCTTAACAGAGGGGCTTTCCCTTTGTTGACGAGCGTTCGCACGCTTGGTCAACTTGGGAGAAGAGGATTTTGGGGCTTTGGGGCAGCCGCGGTAATTGGCGGGGTGACCTGATTGGCCGCATAGCACACAGCTGGGAGGTTCTGTGCACAGATTGCGGTCTTTCGGACGGGGGCAGTCAGCAGTTGCGTGCTCACCCAGACACTTGACGCATCTAGGGGTCGCGTAGCAATTGCGTTGGGCGTGACCGTAAAGTTGGCAGCGGTGACACTGTCCAACCGTATCGGATTTATAAGGCCTCTCGATAGAGATGCCCGACAAGTGACATACCGACTTTACTTTAAAGATCGGATGGTGGCCGTCGGTGTGATCGCACACGACAAGAACCGAGTCGTATGCAATCGCACCCCTAGCTTTGTGCAGACGATGCACAGCGGATGCTGGGACATTTTGCGACTGAAGGTCGGCGAGAATCTCTTCCGTTGAGATTTCTTTGGGGACGCGTCGGATTACCACACGGGTGGGTTTATCATCGGGCAGGGAATAAGTGTGGAACGAAATGTTCCTCACTTTTAACAGGGATGTAAGTTCCCTGTGGTCGTTCACCGTGGGAACTTGAACTTTGATACCCTGTTGGGTCGAGCGCGCGTTTGTGTATTTGATCTTACGATCGTTACACAATTTGGACACGTCGGTCCACTTCGCCTTGTCCTGGATGAACAAGGGAGGCGGGGCGGGGAGTTTCTTTTTTGAAACCGAAGGATTGGGGGCAGCAGTGGACATGGGACTAGCGGAACGGCTGCCCTCTGGACGAGAGGTAGCTGAGACGGAGGGGGCCGAAACCGAGGGGGTGGAGGAGGGGGTGGGCGCGGCTACGGCTTTCTTGGCCTTGGTGGCCTGAGAGGGACTCTTACCCTTCTTTCTCTTGCCTCCCGGACCGACAACTTGGTAGTCGTCGTCCGAGGACGCGGAGGCAGAGTGGGCTTCCTCAGAGTCGGAGTGAGATGGCTCAGAGACAGGGACAGAGGTATCCATTGTTTCTGAGAAACATGGCGACGCAGAGCGCAGCTGCGTGGGAACAATGGTCGCGGGAACAATGGTCGCGGGAACAATGGGCTTGGAAACAATGGGTTCGGAAACAATAGGTGTTTCCGCGTACGGGCTTGTTGTCTTAATTGACAATAGGGACGGGATTTGCGGTGGCATAGAGGATGCGCCACAGGTGTGCCTTCGTTGGCGTTATCGGGGGAAAAGGGGCTATCTAATATGTCACTGAAGTCAGCGACGCTAGCTTCGGCTGCTTTTCGGGACGCGGACGAGTTCTCTAGCCATGTGTCCAGATCGGCATGGAACTTGGCGCTTTGCCATAAGCGTGCCTTGACGTACGCTAATATATCAGCGTCCGACATGGTCGGAGGGAGAGTTAAGTTGAGGAGGGAATTTTGGGAGATTTAACTCTCCGGGAAGCCTAAATTATACCTAACACATAACTCCCGGGGTGGAGTGGCCCGGGGATGTGTAATCCTCCCTGTCGGGTGTAGACAGGGAGGTGAGTACCTATTGGTGAGCCCTAAGCTTGTAAACCCGTCGCCAGTCTTATTGTGCGAACGGGGCCCTAGCCAGTCTAGTGCGCAGGGTGTAGACACGCCCAACCGACACTAGGTGTGTAGCTGTGGAAGGAAACCAGAGACTAGGTTCGACTAGGAG
The DNA here is from genome assembly GCA_947361185.1 of Charanyca ferruginea. Taxonomy (NCBI): domain Eukaryota; kingdom Metazoa; phylum Arthropoda; class Insecta; order Lepidoptera; family Noctuidae; genus Charanyca; species Charanyca ferruginea. The sequence goes on along the minus strand of OX376056.1, from coordinate 12,547,834 downwards.
ACCCCCCAAGGCCGAAACACTAGCTCCCGACTCCAATTGACTGCCTCGCCCTGAAGGGGTTTGGCGGGTGTGATTGGGGCAACACCCACTCGGCTTCGTTGGCACCGTAAGGTATCCACCGAGTACCACGAAACTGTGGTTTTGCCCTGAAGGGGCCAAGTGAAGCTACACGACTGACTCTGTTTAAAGGAATATGAATTTCAGCCGTCGCCTTGAAAAAGGCAACTTTTGAACAGTTGGTTGCAGTCGGCTGACTACAGGAATCGTTGCGGCGGGCGCAGCGAGAGCAGGTGACGAGCGTAGCGGCAGAGCGTGGAGCGAAGCGGCGACACGTCCGTGCGCGGCGAGCGTCGAGCGAAGAGTCGTCGAAACACGAAGAGGGAGCGCAACGCATTTATAACCTCGGTGCCCGTCCGCCGATCGCGCCGATGGAATACGTCACAGAGCAAGCAGGCGGCATTCATTAAACTTCACTCTGATTGGTTGTTCTCCTATTTTGGAAAAAAGCGAATGACGCACTACGTGGACCCAAAATAAAATGTATATCACAGGGGTATTTCTTAAATAAAAGTAGTCACTCTTCGCTCGACGCTCGCCGCGCACGGACGTGTCGCCGCTTCGCTCCACGCTCTGCCGCTACGCTCGTCACCTGCTCTCGCTGCGCCCGCCGCAACGATTCCTGTAGTCAGCCGACTGCAATCAACTGTTCAAAAGTTGCCTTTTTCAAGGCGACGGCTGAAATTCCTATTTCTATAAACAGAGTCTGTCGTGTAGCTTCACTAGGCCCCTTCAGGGCAAAACCACAGTTTCGTGGTACTCGGTGGATACCTTACGGTGCCAACGAAGCCGAGTGGGTGTTGCCCCAATCACTCCCGCCAAACCCCTTCAGGGCGAGGCAGTCAATTGGAGTCGGGAGCTAGTGTTTCGGCCTTGGGGGGTCTCCTAGTCGAACCTAGTCTCTGGTTTCCTTTCACAGCCACACACCTAGTGTCGGTTGGGCGTGTCTACACCCTTCGCACTAGACTGGCTAGGGCCCCGTTCGCACAATAAGACTGGCGACGGGTTTACAAGCTTAGGGCTCACCAATAGGTACTCACCTCCCTGTCTACACCCGACAGGGTGGGTTACACATCCCCGGGCCACTCCACCCGGGGAGTTAGAGTTAGGTCTTAGGTATAATTTAGGCTTCCCGGAGAGTTAAATCTCCCAAAATTCCCTCCCCAACTTAGCTTTCCCTCCGACCATGTCGGACGCTGAAATATTAGCGTACGTCAAGGCCCGCTTATGGCCAAGCGCCAAGTTCCATGCCGATCTAGACATATGGCTAGAGAACTCGTCCGCGTCCCGGAAAGCAGCCGAAGCTAGCGTCGCTGACTTCAGTGACATTTTTGATAGCCCCTTTTCCCCCGATAACGCCGACGAAGGCACACCTGTGGCGGCATCCTCTATGCCACCGCAAATCCCGTCCCTATTGTCAATTAAGACAACAAGCCCGTACGCGGAAACACCTATTGTTTCCGAACCCATTGTTTCCAAGCCCATTGTTCCCGCGACCATTGTTCCCACGCAGCTGCGCTTTGCGTCGCCATGTTTCTCAGAAACAATGGATACCTCTGTCCCTGTCTCTGAGCCATCTCACTCCGACTCTGAGGAAGCCCACTCTGCCTCCGCGTCCTCGGACGACGACTACCAAGTTGTCGGTCCGGGAGGCAAGAGAAAGAAGGGTAAGAGTCCCTCTCAGGCCACCAAGGCCAAGAAAGCCGTAGCCGCGCCCAACCCCTCCTCCACCCCCTCGGTTTCGGCCCCCTCCGTCTCAGCTACCTCTCGTCCAGAGGGCAGCCGTCCCGCTAGTCCCATGTCCACTGCTGCCCCCAAACCTTCGGTTTCAAAAAAGAAACTACCCGCCCCGCCTCCCTTGTTCATCCAGGACAAGGCGAAGTGGACCGACGTGTCCAAATTGTGTAATGATCGTAAGATCAAATACACAAACGCACGCTCGACCCAACAGGGTATCAAAGTCCAAGTTCCCACGGTGAACGACCACAGGGAACTTACATCCCTGTTAAAAGTGAGGAACATTTCGTTCCACACTTATTCCCTGCCCGAAGACAAACCCACCCGTGTGGTAATCCGACGCGTCCCTAAAGAAATCTCAACGGAAGAGATTCTCGCCGACCTTGAGTCGCAAAATGTCCCAGTATCCGCTGTGCATCGTCTGCACAAAGCTAGGGGTGCGATTGCATATGACTCGGTTCTTGTCGTGTGCGATCACACCGACGGCCACCATCCGATCTTTAAAGTAAAGTCGGTATGTCACTTGTCGGGCATCTCGATCGAGAGGCCTTATAAATCCGATACGGTTGGACAGTGTCACCGCTGTCAACTTTACGGTCACGCCCAACGCAATTGCTACGCGACCCCTAGATGCGTCAAGTGTCTGGGTGAGCACGCAACTGCTGACTGTCCCCGTCCGAAAGACCGCAATCTGTGCATAGAACCTCCCAGCTGTGTGCTATGCGGTCAATCAGGTCACCCCGCCAATTACCGCGGCTGCCCCAAAGCCCCAAAATCCTCTTCTCCCAAATTTACCAAGCGTGCGAACGCTCGTCAACAAAGGGAAAGCCCCTCTGTTAAGATTCCCTCCTCAGAGATGCCCGAGCGTCTCAGCCCTCAGAGGCCCTCCCCATGGAACTCGCTGAATCATCAGAGAGCGTTCCCTGCATTGAGGCCCTCCCAATCTCTGCCCATGCCAGCGCTGATGGATTCGCCAGTCCCCGCGCCGAACCTAGCCTCCGCGACCACGCCCCCCCTACCTAAGGTCGCCCCCGCCGCTCCTAAAGCCGCCACCGCCGCTCCTAAGGCCGCCCTCGCCCCATCTAAGGCCGCCCCCGCCGTTTCAACCGCGCCCTCAGCCTCCCGCGTACCTGCATCTCTCCCTACCGAGAGGATAGGTAAAGTCATCAACCTCGCCTACCAAATTTACCGCAACCCCGCTGCTGCAGCTATGGCTAGGGATATACTCGCGTGCAAAGCAAATATTAGCGACATCCTTAAGGTGTTCAAAGCGTATCCGGAGATTACGCAAGCCCTAGATAAACTTTACCCTTGCTAATCCAATGGATAAGGAAAGGCCGTGTACTAATAAACCCCGATCCCTTAAGTTAGGATTCTTTAACGCCAATGGCATTACTAACCAACGTGATGAGATCGCCAATTTCCTCCGCGACCATAAACTTGATATCCTCCTCATACAGGAGACCTTTCTTAAGCCCCATCATCGTGACCCGAATATTGCCAACTACCGTATAGTTCGCAATGATAGGTCTCGTTGTCACAAGGGCGGTACCCTAATATACTATAGAAAGGCTCTGTACTGCATTCCTATGGACCCTCCTCCCCTCGCTCGCCTCGAGGTCTCTGTCTGTCGGCTCGGCATGACCGGTCATCAGCCGTTAACTATTATATCAGCATACGTCCCTCCATCACCATCGGAGGATGATCCTATCCTCCTCAAGGATGACCTTTCTGCTCTTCTTGGCCTGGGTGACTCCGTCTTACTGGCGGGCGATCTCAATGCCAAACATCCCTCCTGGAATAGTAACAGGACCTCTTCCAGAAGTAGGATCGTGTTTAACCTCTGTTCTCAACTGAACTTCGACGTCATCGCCCCGATGACTCCCACTCATTTCCCCCACGATCCCAACCATCTTCCCGACATCCTCGATATAGCGCTGCTCAAGAATGTGAACCTCCGTTTGCAATCTATAGAGACGCTACACGAGCTTAATTCCGACCATCGTCCAGTGATATTAGAACTAGCTCCCCGTTCAGGTCCCTCTGACCCTAGCCAGCCCCCTCCGACCCAAATTATTACCGACTGGAGGAAAGTAAGCGAAAGCCTACAATCCACCACGTCGCCTCACTTGGACGCTATCCCCGACCACTTGGTGACAGTCGCAGACACGACGGGCGCGATCGACTCGTTCACAAATCATGTACAATCCGTCTTGAACGATTGTTCAAGGGAGGTTCCGGCGATGAGCGATCATCACTGGAAACTGCCTGACGATGTGCGTGATCTGTTGACCGAGAAGAACGCGGCCGTCCGTGCGTACAGTGCCTTCCCCTGCGATGCGAACAAGGCTCACATGCGCTCTTTACAGCGTGCTGTAAAGAAACGCATCGAGGAGCTGCGCTCCAGCCGCTGGGACAAGACACTTAGCGAACTCGAGCCCACCCACCTAGCCTTCTGGGAACTCCAGAGGAAGCTCCGTTCTTCTAACGAGGCCTCCATGCCCCCTCTCATTCGTTCCGACAGTAGCGTCGCCTTCGACAACGATGAAAAGGCTGAATGTCTAGCCGACAGCCTAGAGTCTCAATGCACCCCCAGCTCTCAACCAGTAGACGAAGCTCACCTTTCTGAGGTCGACGCCGAAGTCGAACGTAGAGCCTCTCTCCCACCCGTTGAAGACCCTGATTATCCTCTGCCTCCTGTCACTCCCAACGAAGTGCACGATATTATCAAGAGGCTCAAACCCCGGAAAGCCCCCGGCTCTGACGGTATCACCAATAAGGTGTTCAAACTCCTCCCCGCCCATGTCATAATGCTAATGACCGCCATCTTCAATGGCGCTCTAAGCAACAACATTTTTCCTCAGGCATGGAAAGAGGCCACCGTTATTGGCATTCCGAAACCAGGCAAACCCAAGTCTGATCCCACCAGTTACCGTCCCATTAGTCTACTCAATGTTCTAGGCAAAATCTACGAGAGGCTTATTTATAAGCGGCTCAAAGACTTTGCCGAAGCAAAGAGTCTCATTCCCAACGAGCAGTTTGGCTTTCGAACCGAACACAGCTGCGTCCAACAAGTCCACCGCATCGTCGAGGACATAAGCGCTGGTTTTCAGCGTGGCTTGATGACGGGTGCGCTCTTCTTTGACATAGCGAAAGCATTCGACAAAGTCTGGCACAACGGCTTACTATACAAGCTTTACCAACTCGGAGTGCCAGATCGTCTCGTGCTCATCTTGCGTGACTTTTTGTCGAATCGCACCTTTCGCTATCGCATCGAGGGTGCGCTCTCTTCACCCCACCCGATACGCGCTGGCGCTCCTCAGGGCTCCGTAGTATCCCCCCTCATTTTCACGCTGTTCACCAGCGACATCCCCAAAGATAAAAAGGCCCAGTTGGCTCTATTCGCTGACGACACGGCCATCTATTACTCGGGTCGTAACCCAGACTGCATAGCTCGTACCCTCCAATCCGCGGCAAAAGCCTTAGGCGCTTATTTCCGGAAATGGAGAATCGAGGTAAACCCCATCAAGAGTCAGGCAGTACTCTTTTCCAAACCGCGTTCGTCCCCCTCTCTGCCCAGTCCGATAACCATGTTCGGTAAGCCTATCCCTTGGGAGAAGCAAGCCAAATACCTAGGTGTGATTCTGGACCACCATCTTACTTTCGGAGAGCACATCAAGACGGTGCGTTCGCGCGCCGCTTTCGCTCTCGGTAGGCTCTACTTCATGTTGAATGCACGCAGCAAATTGTTACTCAAGTGCAAATTGCGCATTTACACGGCGTGCATTCGTCCCATCATGACGTACGCCTGTGCTGTATTCGCACACGCGAAACCATACCGTCTCCATAGGATGCAGACCCTCCAAAACCGTTTCTTGCGAAGAATCACAGGAGCCCCTTTTTACCTTCGCAACGAGAACCTCCATCTCGATCTAAAAATACCTACCATCCAGCAGTTCATGAAACGCTCCGCCAAGCGCTTCTTCGACACTGCTGAGAAGCACTCTAACCCGTTAATCGTATCGGCCGCCCGGTACACTCCCTCCCGTATTAGTAAGACTCGACGACCGAGACATACTCTGACCGACCCTGACGATGCTATTACTCTCCTCCAGGAGAGCAATAAAGCCACCAGTACAGTTAAGAAACACAGACACAGACCGCCGTCATTCCGTCCTCGCCGCCGAGGCCCGCCGCGACGACCCCGTACGTCCCCTCCCCGACCCTTGCTCGTGCCAGCCCGCGCCGCTGAGCCTGTAGTTTTAAATTCGTCCCTAAATAATGGAAATCCGATCCAGCCTGTCCCTTTGCTGTCCTCTCCCAGCGACGCCCTAAGCCGAGGCTCGTACCCCACAGGGGGTGCCCTTAGCGTGTAGTCGCTTAGTTTGTAAGCTTTTTGCCCTGGCTGGAGGCCCTAAAAATAATAATTTTTAAGGCACCACAGGAAAGTCCGGTTAAGCAGCCGACAACCTCCTAGGTTGACCTGCGAGATGCCAATCCGAAAAAAATAAAAAAAATAAAAAATAAAAGTAGTCTATATCAAAGTACTAAACCGCGTTTCATTCAGTATCCCAAGAGTTCCCAAAGTGGTGACCCCGCGTTTGAAGAATGACAAACCCACAGGAAGCAGTCGAGATGATAAGCATCAGGTCACGAATTCCGCAATTCTGGCGCGATAAACCCCGTCTGTGGTTTGCTCAATTTGAAACAATGATTGCAAGCCAGAAACTCGGTGATGAAGGAAAATTTGGACTCGTAGTAGCAAATCTAACGAAGCCTGAAGTAGAACAAATCAGCGATATTATCATGGCTCCCGCGAACACAGGACGGTACGAAACAGTTAAAGGAAGATTGGTGTCAGTATTTGAAGAATCGGAAGGGAAACAACTGCAGACATTGCTAAATGAATTGGAACTCGGTGACCAACGCCCTTCGCAATTACTCCGTCGGATGCGAGACCTTTCACGAGACATGATGCCTGATGCAACTCTACGCATGTTATGGATTGGTCATCTACCAGCTTCGACTCGAGCAGTGTTAGCAGTCAGCGAAGAAAGTAAGCTAGACTCGTTGGCTGCCATGGCGGATAAGATGCACGAACACTTGAAGGAGGTTAACTCAGTGTGCTCCTGTAGGAATCAACCCTCAACGTCACAGCAGCCAGCCACCACAGACCAAAACATTTTCAGCATGATAGAAACCTTAAGCAAGGAGGTAGCTGCACTGAAAATGGATCGGGGAAATTATTATCGGCAGAGACCACAACGTTACAGAAGCCGTTCACGTTCTCGCACTCGCGACCAATCAACTAGCCTGTGCTATTTTCATCGAAGATTTGGGAAAGAAGCCTATCGATGCAGGAGTCCCTGTAGTTTCAAAAAAGGTGCTATGTCGGAAAACTAACAACGACACAAGCCGTGGCGGTGGCTGAAGTCGACAATCTATCTACATACCGCCTATTCATAAGAGACATTACCACCGGACAAAAATATCTCGTCGACACCGGCGCGAATGTTTCCGTCCTACCCGCCACCATTTACGAAAAAAAGAACCGAACTCCGAGCAACTACTTGTACGCAGCTAATGGCACGCAAATTCCAGCATTTGGTGAGCGGACTGTTGTTTTAAACTTCGGCATGAGGCGTCCGTATAAGTGGCGGTTCGTGATCGCGACAGTCAGCAGACCAATATTAGGCGCTGATTTTTTACATCATCATGCACTCATGGTGGATCTCCACGGACGTCGATTGGTGGATCAAAAGACGAATATATCAACAATTGGTAGCATCACACATACATCAGAAGGAAGTATACGGACAATCGACAATAACCTCCCATATCACGATTTACTCACCAAGTATCCTGATATTACAAGACCCAGTTTGTGGAAACTATGCAACAGTGACGTAGAACATTATATCGAGACCACTGGACCCCCACTGTACGCGAAAGCTCGCCCCCTACCACCACATAAATATCACGCCGCGAAGGAAGAAATTCAACTTATGATGGAGCAGGGCATCTGTCGACCGTCCAATAGTCCATGGGCAAGTCCACTTCATATGGTGCCAAAAAAAGATGGTAAATACAGACTATGTGGAGATTACCGCAGACTTAACGCGATAACGACACCAGATCGGTATCCAATACCACGCTTACAATCTACAAGGCAAGAAGATCTTCTCAAAAATTGATTTGCAAAAAGCATATTATCAGATCAGAAACCGAGAAGAGGATATAAAGAAGACGGCCGTCATCACTCCGTTCGGTCTGTATGAATTCACAAGGATGTGCTTCGGGTTAAGGAATGCTGGGCAAACCTTTGAGCTGAGCGATCGACTGCTGCGCAGCGTGTTGCGGGTTAGATTCCCGCCCAGGGTAAACATTTGTGTGATGAGCGCTTGTGTTTGCTTTGTGTCTGGGTGTTGTTTATCTATATATGTATGTATTTACAAAAAAAAATGTATTTGTGTATGTAAATCAGCTGTCTGACACCCATAGTACAGGGTCTCCCTAGTTTGGGGTCAGATGGCCGTGTGTGAAAATGTCCCCCACATATTATTATTATTATTATTATTAATGTGCTGCGCGGGTTACCAGTTTTCCCGTTCGTCGACGATATCCTGATCGCGTCAAAAAATGAAGAGGAACACAGAAGAAACCTCGAGGAAGTTTTTCAAAGACTCAATGAAAACGGACTGCAAATAAACGTCGCCAAATGTATTTTCGGGCAATCAAAACTTGATTTCCTAGGATACGCAATTAACTCAGAAGGTATCAGTCCCACGGAAGAAAAAATGAGGGCGATCAGATCATACCCACTTCCTATCACTGTACAAGAACTTCGTCGTTTCGTGGGAATGTTAAATTTTTACCGTTTGAATATACCGCACGCTGCCGAGCATCAAAAAGAATTAAGTAAATATTTTCACAATTCAAAAAAAAACGACAAGACAAAGATCCAGTGGAGCGTCGAGGCAAAAATAGTTTTCAACAAATGCAAGCAAGACATTGAAAATGCAATCCTTATCTCATACCCATCGGCAAGCAAGCCCTTCGCTATAATGACTGACGCGTCGAACACCTGCGCAGGCGCAGTTATTCAACAAAAAGTTAATGGAAACTGGAGACCGTTTGGATTTTTTTCAAAAAAATTAAGTGAAGCGCAGCAGAAATACAGCACCTACGATAGAGAACTGCTCTCCATATATATGGCGGTACAACATTTCCGGAGCATATTTGAAGGACGAGAATTAATCATCTATACAGATCACAAGCCATTAATCCATGCACTTACGTCAAGCGGCAACAATGAAACACCACGACGCACAAGATACCTGGAATATATAGGACAATTCACATCTAACATTAAACATATTACCGGCAAAGACAATCAAGTTGCAGACGCATTATCACGAGTCGAAACGATAACCAGTCCGACACCAATCGATTACGAAGACTTAGCGAAGATACAAAAAGAAGACGAAGAACTAAAAATGTTAAGAAAAGCAGGAAAACATGTTTTCAAAAGCATCACCATGCCTAACTCAACTACAAAGATTACCTGCGAAATGTCAACAAGTTCAGCGCGACCATACTTACCACCGGCTTTCCGTAGAACCACACATCAAGCGATACACGAACTTAGCCACCCAGGAATAAGAGTCACAAGGAAGCTAGTCACTGCCCGCTACTTTTGGCCATCGATGAATAGCGACGTAAACAATTGGACTCGAACCTGCGACCCGTGCCAACGAGCAAAAGTACAACGACACACTACGTCGCCTATAGCCAGTTTTCAACCAACAAATCGAATGGAACAGGCGCATATCGATATTATCGGGCCTTTATCAACATCAAACGGATACCGATACCTACTTACAATGATAGATCGGACTACTAGATGGCCAGAAGCCTGCCCTCTTGAAGATATAACCGCAGAGAAGGTTGCCAGCGTTTTTTACGATCATTGGATAGCCCGGTTTGGTTGCCCAGTAACAATAACTACCGACCAAGGGCGACAATTTGAATCAGATTTATTTAAAAAACTGATGTTACGCATGGGAATAACCCGTACCCGGACTACTGCTTATCACCCGCAATGTAATGGGATGATAGAACGCTGGCACCGAACACTCAAGACGGCACTCACTGCGAGATTAAACTCAACCACATGGTCACAAGAATTGCCTACCGTCCTACTAGGGCTGCGAGCGTCAATTAAAGAAGATATCGGCGCGAGCACAGCAGAATTATTGTATGGTCAAGCATTGAGATTACCCGGAGAATTCTACGACGAAACTTCAAGATACAATGGAACAACTTCAAGTACAATGCACAACTTAAGCGAAGCGTTCAAGAAAGCAAAGGCGCAGCGGGTATCAAAAAATCGTGAAGCAACATTTATACATGACGAGCTAACTACATGTTCACATGTATACCTACGTAATGACGCATCGCACAAGCCAGTAACACCAACATACGACGGGCCGTACGAAGTCACGAACCGGCAGGATAAATATTATACAATACGATTACGTAACAGATGCGCCAACATAGCTATCGATAGGTTGAAGCCTGCGTTTCGGATGAACATGGAGTCAGAAGCAACAGCGGGAACGCCATCATCATCATCATCACCCACCTATGCATACATCACCAGGTCCGGGAGAACATCAAAACCCACGGTACGCTTCCACTAGAGGGGGAGTAATGTAGCGACCTACATAAATGTAACATACGTGCGGCCGGGACGGAGTGAAGCCGCGCACTGATTGTGCGAGCGCGGGCCAGAGCCGTGCCGAGTCATAATGAACACTAACACGAAGTTTTTTTTTTTTTTTTTTTTTCGGATTGGCATCTCGCAGGTCAACCTAGGAGGTTGTCGGCTGCTTAACCGGACTTTCCTGTGGTGCCTTAAAAATTATTATTTTTAGGGCCTCCAGCCAGGGCAAAAAGCTTACAAACTAAGCGACTACACGCTAAGGGCACCCCCTGTGGGGTACGAGCCTCGGCTTAGGGCGTCGCTGGGAGAGGACAGCAAAGGGACAGGCTGGATCGGATTTTCATTATTTAGGGACGAATTTAAAACTACAGGCTCAGCGGCGCGGGCTGGCACGAGCAAGGGTCGGGGAGGGGACGTACGGGGTCGTCGCGGCGGGCCTCGGCGGCGAGGACGGAATGACGGCGGTCTGTGTCTGTGTTTCTTAACTGTGCTGGTGGCTATATTGCTCTCCTGGAGGAGAGTAATAGCATCGTCAGGGTCGGTCAGAGTATGTCTCGGTCGTCGAGTCTTACTAATACGGGAGGGAGTGTACCGGGCGGCCGATACGATTAACGGGTTAGAGTGCTTCTCAGCAGTGTCGAAGAAGCGCTTGGCGGAGCGTTTCATGAACTGCTGGATGGTAGGTATTTTTAGATCGAGATGGAAGTTCTCGTTGCGAAGGTAAAAAGGAGCTCCTGTGATTCTTCGCAAGAAACGGTTTTGAAGGGTCTGCATCCTATGGAGACGGTATAGTTTCGCGTGTGCGAATACAGCACAGGCGTACGTCATGATGGGACGAATGCACGCCGTGTAAATGCGCAATTTGCACTTGAGTGACAATTTGCTGCGTGCATTCAACATGAAGTAGAGCCTACCGAGAGCGAAAGCGGCGCGCGAACGCACCGTCTTTATGTGCTCTCCGAAAGTAAGATGGTGGTCCAGAATCACACCTAGGTATTTGGCTTGCTTCTCCCAAGGGATAGGCTTACCGAACATGGTTATCGGACTGGGCAGAGAGGGGGACGAACGCGGTTTGGAAAAGAGTACTGCCTGACTCTTGATGGGGTTTACCTCGATTCTCCATTTCCGGAAATAAGCGCCTAAGGCTTTTGCCGCGGATTGGAGGGTACGAGCTATGCAGTCTGGGTTGCGACCTGAGTAATAGATGGCCGTGTCGTCAGCGAATAGAGCCAACTGGGCCTTTTTATCTTTAGGGATATCGCTGGTGAACAGCGTGAAAATGAGGGGGGATACTACGGAGCCCTGAGGGACGCCAGCGCGTATTGGGTGGGGTGAAGAGAGCGCACCCTCGATGCGATAGCGAAAGGTGCGATTCGACAAAAAGTCACGCAAGATGAGCACGAGACGATCTGGCACTCCGAGTTGGTAAAGCTTGTATAGTAAGCCGTTGTGTCAGACTTTGTCGAATGCTTTCGCTATGTCAAAGAAGAGCGCACCTGTCATCAAGCCACGCTGAAAACCAGCGCTTATGTGCTCGACGATGCGATGGACTTGTTGGACGCAGCTGTGTTCGGTTCGAAAGCCAAACTGCTCGTTGGGAATGAGACTCTTTGCTTCGGCAAAGTCTTTGAGCCGCTTATAAATAAGCCTCTCGTAGATTTTGCCTAGAACATTGAGTAGACTAATGGGACGGTAACTGGTGGGATCAGACTTGGGTTTGCCTGGTTTCGGAATACCGATAACGGTGGCCTCTTTCCACTAACACGAAGAGGGAGCGCAACGCATTTATAACCTCGGTGCCCGTCCGCCGATCGCGCCGATGGAATACGTCACAGAGCAAGCAGGCGGCATTCATTAAACTTCTCTCTGATTGGTTGTTCTCCTATTTTGGAACAAAGCGAATGACGCACTACGTGGACCCAAAATAAAATGTATATCACAGGGGTATTTCTTAAATAAAAGTAGTCTATATCAAAGTACTAAACCGCGTTTCATTCAGTATCCCAAGAGTTCCCAAACTACTAACAACTTGCCTTATAGAAAGCTCTTCTAGGCACAATAGTGAACTGGTTCATCCTAGGCAAGCATGTTCTACCTTAGGCCGCATCATGACTTAAGATCAGGGCCTCAAGTCTGCTATTACAATAGTGTCACAATGGTCTATCATTGATTTCATAATTGTTGATTTTGACAAGTTTGGTAATCTACTTATATAATGGCGTCATTATGACTTTCCAATGGTCAACCACTGATACGCCATTGAAAGAAATGTTATAGAATGGTAATCACGTACAAAATTACAACTGAATGACTGACTTAGGCCGTAATCCGCTAAAATTTTGACAGTTCCTTTGATCAGTGACCTACCATTAGAACGTCATTGTGCAGTCATTGCTTTTAATTCGACCGACCAATGATCGACCATTATGAATTTAGCCGATTACGAACTTTTAGCAAAATGACAATGGGATCGTGTTGGAATGACGAAATTATAAAAATAGCAGACTTGGCCCCCTGGTGAGTTGCAAAAAACGCAAGCATCTAAAATAAAGTAAATTCTGTCAACAAGACGACAAATTTTTACCCAAAACAAAGCTTCTTGCGATACAATACCCCTTATCCTTTAACGTCATCCGCATCACAGCATTACTCACATCCTATAAGGTCTGCTACGATTTATTGAAGGATATAAGAGGAGAGGGACAGTAAATAAGAGGATGTGCCGTAAATACCATGCATGTAATGGGTTTGGTCAAAATGCGGTTTATTTATAGCACTTCACTTGCATGGATAGGTTGTTTCTTTTTCAGGAGGTTCAGTATGACACGGCAAAATATTTCAATAGTAAGTTTTGCCCACAACTTCACCCCCGCGAATTTTGGTTATCGCGGGTGCAAATGAAGTCGCGGATTAAAAAGTAAGATTAAATCGGTTCAGCCGCTTCGTCTTGGAAACTTAACAGAGACCTATATTCTTTCCTGTAATTCGAGCTAAGTCTAATCGGTATAGTGATATAATCAACATAAAGTAAAGTAATATTTATATCTAACAAACAAGCTCACTTTAGCATTTCTAATTTAACTACCTACCTAAGGATTGAATCTTCCCTGAGTGTAGCGGAAACACTTAATTATGGACCTACATTGTTGAAAAACAGAAACTTAATCTACGGAGCAATACAGCGGAACATTAATCAAATTGAATACATGGTTGGTGCAGTGGTTAAGCGACTGAATACGCGCTGCGTGCCGCGGGTGCGATTCTCGCACGGTACAAATATTTGTATGGCCTACAGATACTTGTTCCGGGTCTAGCTGTTTGTGTATGTGAGTTTATATGTTTGTAAACGCACCCACGACAAGGGAGAAATTCCTATTGTGGCGCAAGGTTTATAAGATAAAAAATTGCTTGTCTGTAAAGTCGGTTTACGGACGATAGTTTTAAGTAATAAGGTCATAAAGAAACATAATGGCTAACATAATTGTATAACATGCAAATAATGGCTTCCCTCGAGGTGGGCGGAGCTTATTGCTTGGGCCGATCGTGCCTCTCTAGCGCTTGTTCCACGCTCTCGCTTGCACGCTCAGGCTCAGGCGGAACGTGACACTTTTTCGTGCATGCAGCTGCACGTCAAAAATTGCATTTTCTGTCAAAATTGTCTCTATTTTACCTAAATTTTTGACATTAATTGTTGCTGAGATGAGGTTGTGTCTAGTTTTATAACGATCTTAATCAGAAGAATATTGTCCTTCAGATTTTTTTTAATAAATATTTAAATTCCCAATAAAACCTAAAGTGGAGAACGAAGATATTATCGTAAGAACACTAACACGTTTCTAATAAAATATAATGGATTCGCACATTACATTTTATCACTAACCTGTGAATGTAGATGAGATCGAATCTTCGACGAGCTGGTGAGGTGGAAATAATTCGATGTTAATGATATGAAAATCTTCAAATGGAATGGATTATCAGTTTTCGAAGGTAGGTAATCATAAAGGTTAACTGTAAATGTGGGGTCATTATCATCGTATCACCCTATTGCTGTTTACTGCTGAACGTAGGCTTCCACCAGAGCCATCGCCAAACAACCCGGTCTTGGGTAGCCCGCAACCATCCGCTGCCAGCCACCTTTTTCAAATCGTCAGTCTATCGTGCCACAGGACGTCCCACACTACGCTTGCATTCTAAAGCGTGTCTGCTCCATCTATCGTCTGTCCGTCCGCAGACATTTCCAGCCCACTTCCACTTCAGCGTGTTAAGAGCGTTCATCCGTTAGAACCATGCTGGAGTCATAATTGATGATTTTCGACGGACAATAAATCGATAATGTGTTTAATTGGTAGATAAGATATTGACGTCAAATTATTGAGAATTTCATAATCTAGTGCATGGCTGAAAAATATTTTCAAATGTTCGTATAGTTTTGTCATAAGAATAGTTTTTATTTAAGCCTTTTTTAAGCTAGGTCGATGGTCTACGCGGATGCTAGATAATAGTAAAACCATATACAACAATCTTATAACAATATTACTGTTAAAAAAGCAATAACATTTACTAGTGTATGGCTGAAAAAAAGTCAATATTATTGTTAGTTTTCATACAAGAAAAGTATACTCAAAAGTGCCATTTTTAGTCACTTTTCAAGTTATTAAACGTGTTAGTTTGGGATGAAATCAGTGATATTTTATGTTTTTTTTTTAGGCCTAGTAAATGAAAACATTTACGTTCTAAAACATGGTATATATTTTTTTTAAATAACTTATATATTTATTTTACTATGAATTATTTTATACTACTATAATCGGCGCGGAAGCGCACCACCGCTCAGTGTCGGCCGAGGCATCATCGAGGCGCGCCGCTCTGGAGTAACGCTCTTATTTCGACGCGCAATGTCGGTGACTTTAGTTCTCTGGAGACTTACTTCATGGCGAATTATATCCAGCAGAGAATTCCTGAGCATCGCTTTCTATAACATACTGACTGCAACCTTGAATTTGTGGACCAGAGAGCTAATTCACGTAATTTTATGACGCACCGATGAAGTTGTAGTGCAGTTGCAGTTAAGTTCAAGTTTGAGTGATAAAAGGTATTCTTGTAATCTTTGAGCTGCGCGTAAGCTGCGCGTGAACTGCACGTCAGCTGTACGACCACCAAACTCTACCAAGCGTACTTATGGTCTTCTTCTTCGTATCGCTGGCACGACAGTCTTTTAAATTTGTTTGGCCCAAAATTCAGCCACTTCCACGGCGTCGTCGGTGGCAGCGCATAATTCACCCCGATCGCATGCTTTGGGGCACAAAGGACATGACATGAGGTGCGGCATGGTTTGCAACTCGGCGCCACATGCGCACCCTGCTGCTGCTCTGTCGAGGTAGCCCCATTTTGCGAGATTGGCGTTACACCTTCCCACTTGGGTCCTTAAACGGTTCAGGGACTTCCAGATGGACCACGGAAGGTTAGACCCTGCGGGTAGATGCTCGCTTGGTGGTAGATATTAAGTGGGTGGGGGAAAAGTGTCCTGCCACAGTTTGCAGCGGGCATCAGCCGGGTCTCCTGTCAAAGGAACTATTTTAGGAAGCTGTGTCTGCTTTTTAAACGCTGCGTTGGTAGTTGCGCACCGAATAAAGGGTGCCTTGTGTCACGCTCCTGTTTCAGTTTCTCAACTGCACTCGCAACTTCCCTTCGGACTTGTGGAGGTGCTATTCCGACTGTGAGGTATAGTAGTCTGACCGGGGTTGGTTTGAGGCAGCCGGTGATCGTACGGCATGTCTCATTTAGAGCTACATCTACTTCCTTGGCGTGGGTGGAACGGTGCCACACTGGACACGCGTATTCACCTGCAGAGAAGCAGAGAGCTAAGCCAGTAGTCCGGAGTACGTGAGGTGAAGCCCCCCAGGTGGTTGATGTTAGGCGCCTGAGTAAGTTGTTGCGGGACCCGATTTTCTTCTTAGTTATTTGGCAGTGGTTCTTAAAAGTCAGTGCTCTGTCAAGGGTAACACCCAAGTAGGTCGGATTACTGCAATGATCAATGGGGACTCCTTGCCAATTGATGTTAAGAGTGCGTCCAGCTGAGTTGTTGCGGAGATGGAAGGCGCATGCTTGTGTTTTTAAAGGGTTTGGTCGAAGAGCGTTATCTAAGTAATACTTCCCAAGGACCTCCAGACCTGCCTCTAGAGCTTTTTCGGCGTCTTCAAATTTAATTGATTGGGTTGCCAGGGCGAGATCATCAGCATACAGGAAGCTTTCGCAGTGATCAACAATAGGTTGGTCGTTGGTATAAATGTTGAAGAGGATGGGTGCTAAGACGCTTCCCTGGGGCAGGCCATTTTTTTGTGATTTCCATCTACTCTTTTCTGCGTTTAGATGCACTCGAAAACGTCTGTTACGGAGCATCTCACCCAGTATCCGGATGAATCCCTGGTCGTCAATCATGCCAGACAATTTTGTCAGTAATGTATTGACGTTGACAGTGTCATACGCTGCTGACAAATCGACGAGAACTACGCCAGTAATTTTCCGGGCCTCATACCCATTCTCGATGAATTGTGACAGTCTGAGGATTTGCCCAGCGCATGACTTACCGGGTCTGAAGCCCACCTGCTCGGGAATTAATTTAAGGTCGATAAAGGCTTGGAGACGATTCAGCAGTAGTCGCTCAAATAATTTGTACGTGTGGCACAGAAGAGATATAGGGCGGTAGTTCTTAGGGTTGTCAGGCTGTTTTCCCGGTTTAAGGAGTGCCGTCACCTGAGCTTTCCTCCAAAGTTTGGGGATCCGTGAGCTTCCAAGGCACGCATTAAAAAAATTTAGTAGCCATGACACACCAACTGGGCCTAGATTTTTAAGTTGCTCGACCGTTATATCGTCCAGTCCAGCCGCTTTCCCAGTCTTCAACGCCTTGATAGCCGGAATTACATCTGACAGCGTAAAGGGCTTACTGATTTCAGTTGAGGATGTTATGTTCTTTGTGGGTTTTGGTAATTTTGGCAGTTTATTTGGTGCTTTGCCATTTAGTAGGAGTTGGTGGGCTACCTGATTAGTCGTAACTTGACCCGTGTTTGTTGGTTCTGGGGGGTCTCCAGTGAGTTTCCTTAATGTTGCCCATGCCTTCTTGCTGTTTTTAGTCATATCGATGTTCTCCACCACCTTAAGCCACTGTTGTTTATGGTTTTCACTGACCTTAGATAACAGCTTCTCTCCAGCTGTGACAGTTTCCGCGGAGAAAGGGTCATTGACATATAGTACTTATGGTGTAACCACATGAGAAAAAAAATATTACTCATGAAATAATTGAATAGAATCTGAGTATGACGTTATTTATAATATTAAAATAATACCCCAGTACAGATTTTAGTGCTTTTTAACTGTCATTTTGAGACCTCAAACGAATAGTAGAATACCGATCATGTTGCGTTCCGAAGCACGCACCAAAGACGCACAACAGTAGAATACCGTTATTGCGCTCGCGTGACGCGAACTTGACGCAAGCGTATCTGACAGCGGTAGAGAATACGAAAAGCGTGGTTTTGATCGAAACTTGACTGCAACTGCACTGCAACAGCACTTCTTTAGCTACGTGAATTAGCCCACAGGCCTACGGTGAGTGTAAACTTGTTGAATAAAATAAAATCTCGGATCCGGTGTACAGGCATATAAGACAATTCAACTCTCTTCCTAGAATAGCAAAGCATCTGCAAGGCTTCTCGTATTGCACGACGATTAACTACTGTGAAACTTTAGTAGTGTAATAAGAGTTCTTTTTTATTCTAATAAACAAAAGTCTACGAAGATGAAGTCGCCTCGCCCCTCCACGCCTACGCGGGCTTAGATTACACTCTAGTTGTAGGGCAGAGAAGACTACGTGGAGTCAGTTTTGTTTCTGCCAGTAACTTTTGAAGCACAGCATATTGAATTTTTAAGACAATACTTTAGCGGGGCACAATAGATTTGCACAGTAACATTATGCGAAATAAATTTATGCAACAAATTAGCTTTCAAGATAATTATGCCAACATAAACTGTATGCCAAAAAAATAATGAAGGAAAGTATTATTATTGCAAAATAAATAATGCTAAAACAGTTATGCCAAAGTATACTTGTATTAGGAAAAAGAACATTATGCGAAAAAGGGATCCTAAACCTGAATAAAGTACAACATCAATGAAATAAACCGTATAATCCAAAGGTGCTTTTATAAACCATTCAATTTGCTAAAAACACGAGTACTTGAACTATTTTATGGCGTTTTAATCAAGCTTTAAACTCCGTAATCAGAGTAGCACTACCCTTGGCAGGATTATAAGGTTAGTATCATCAAACACATGCAAGTCGTGGCTTTGTAGCGTACCTGACCTTACGCTCTTATGCAAAACACTTTCATGTTTATTATGCTACGAGGAAACAGCCGTGAATATGGAACCGTCAAGTTAAAGGAAGCTTTTTGACCGAGTTTATTTTATGTTTAAAACGTTAAATATGCATGTTTTTGTACTGCTATAAAAATATCGTATCTCAAATGTTTGAGAGAAAAGCTCCTTGTTAACATCAGGTGTGGACCTAACCACACACTCACTCACACACCCCATCCCTGCATACCTACACAAACCTACAAATGCACATAATTATTTGGCATGTTTGAGTTCTTTTTTGTTATTGAATACCGATGTGTTTTACCGTCTTTTTTACCCGATAATTTATTTATTAACCAAACAAAATTAATATTATTATTTTGTCTCCTCAAAAGATTAAATGATTTACAAGTACAGGTAAAATCCTTATTATTATTTTGTCTTACTTTTAAAATCTGACGCAGTGGACTATCTTTAATGTCTCCTGGGATCGAACCCTGTAGGTAACGTAGCAGTGACGGTACATTTTTAACGAGACGGTTATTTATGTGCGAAGGATCGGTTTACGAGTTTTACGGTGACGATTCAATGCACCTGAAAGAACAGAGAAGATGCGTGGTGAACCGAAGGAAAGTTTTTATATAGGTTATAAGTATTTGCTTATGGGTTTAAAATTAAGACATTTTCATGACGATGTATATGTAATTTCAACATTTTTTGTGGGCCTAACCGTCACGCTGTTGCCAACCACTGCAACTCTAGAAAACTAAATCAGCAGTGGAAACCACCAGAAAAGAACCGAGGCAATGAAGCTTGACAAGTCCGAAAACGATACTACTTACTGTCCTGGATCATGCCACGAAATTAATCAGAAAAATGCAGCGGCGGAGTAATTTCTTACTCCGCCGCTGCATTTTTCTGATTAATTTAGTAGTAAGTAGGTAGTATCGTTTTCGGACTTGTCAAGCTTCATTGCCTCAGTACTTTTCTGGAGGTTGCCAATGTTGATTTAGTTTTCAAGAGTTGCAGTGGTTGGAAATAGAGTGACGGTTAGCCCCACCAACATTGTTCGTCAATGCCTTTGCCAAAAAACAAAAAAGGATCCTTTAGTTGCACATCAAAGCAAAGAACGTATTAATGCTTCCATCATTAAAGCTACTCATTATCTGCCGAGCCTTTTTCCAACTATTTTGTTGATCATTAAAACTACTATAGCATCAATTTATATGGACATTTAACTTTTGCCCGTGGCTTCGTCCGCGTGAATGTCAGCAGAGCCGCGGATTAAAAGTCCTTCTTTGGAGTTCAAGCTATCTTCAGACCAAAAGACAATGGGCGAATCCAAAATCGGTGAAACCGTATCGTCGTAAAAACGTAACAGACAGACAGAATTACTTTCGCATTTATAATATTGGTACCATCACTCATCACTTCAGCTTACTAGCAGTCCACTGTTGGACATAAGCCTCCTCCATAACGCGCTGTTTTTTCCCGGTCCTCTGCTTTCCGCATTCAGCCACCACCGACTACCTTCTTCAGGTTATCGGTCCATCGAGCTGAAGGACATCATACGCTGCACCTACCGATTCGATTCTGTATAAACTACTCTTTCTTATTCGTGATTTTTCAAATTTTTCTCACCGTTTAAATTTCCCTGGACTTCCACAAAGATTGCAACACCAAAATTAGCCAAATATGTCCAGCCGTTCTCAAGTTCTAGCGAGTTAACGAACAGCAATTCATTTTTTTTATATAGAAGAAGAAGAGTAGAAGATTAGTAATGCTACAAATAAACAAAATTATGTCTATCCTCAGATTATAAAACAAAATTCAGATAGACCGCGCGGAACACTGAGAGTGAACCCAAAAAAGCAAATACAAATTCAAAAGCGAATACTTCCAATTTTGTGATTGTATTTGCTTTTAAATTTGTATTTGTTTTTATTAACGATGCAGCGTTTCTTGCTATACTGATTCGTGTCAGTACAGCGCGAAGCACGTTGTTGGTATTCGTTTTTTTATTTGTATTTGCTTTTTTGGCTTCACTCTCAGTATTCCGCGTGGTCTATCAGCCTTTTTTTTTTAAATCTGAGTGTCTATCAACCAAAACTTGTACACCTCAAACATTCTAATAATTCATCGCCTGTGTTAGAATAAAAGGGAATAAAAGAGCAACATCATAAAGCAATTAATAGCTCTGCATTAAATACACATACTTATATACTCAAAGAATATTATTATTTTAGAACAGAATAGTGAAATGAAAATACTTTGTTTAGGAAACATATATTTTATTGTAATATTTCAGACTCAAAATCATTTATTTCAATTCAACCATTTACAGGTACTTTTGAATTGTCAGAGTCAGTCAGAAAGTTGAATCTAGTTGCTCGTTCCAAACGGTAGATTTCTATGGAGAAGAACGAGCAAGAAACTCCATGAACACTCTTTTAAAATCAGTAATATTTTACAAATTTAGGTTACATCATTCATGTCATAACAACTAGGGTACATATAATTTAATATTAAAATTATACATATACATAGACTTTCATAGTTATCATCATAATTATACTTATCTATTATTTTCTTCGGGAGCTCCGTACCGATCAACGTTTCGATCAAAAGTCATTCAATGAAGTCGGAACACTCGCTTTTATAAGCGGCGACAAACAAGTATGATTCATGAACGATGACAAGCAAATGTGATTCCTACTTATTTGCTATCCAAAGTTTAAACACACTTTATTCTATTTAAAATGATGTTATTTACTATACTTCTACTGCATTTAATCAGAAATTAATTATTACTTTATATTACAACACGAATTACGTTGTTATATGTTAATTACATCGGTATAAATCTAACACGGCCATACTGACAAGTACTTCGCTCTCGAAGTACAAACACAATATTCTTATTACATAAAGGTACATTTTGTTTACATAATATCAGTAATCGTTTTCATAATCATCATGGTATAATCAATAATCAGACCTTACTGGGTAGACCAAACACCCGCAGTCAGTGAAGCTTAATCAACCGCGACCAGTGAATGTCATAATAAACCACAGTTAAGGTTTTAATCCATCCATAATAATACAATCATGTCTTAAACTAATATTAATACAATATATACTAATATAATTACAATATCAGTAATCGTTTCATAATCATCATTGTATAATCAATAATCAGACCTTACTGGGCAGACCAAACACCCGCAGTCAGTGAAGCTTAATCACCCGCGACCAGTGAATGTCATAATAAACCACAGTTAAGGTTTCAATCCATCCATAATAATACAATCATGTCTTAAACTAATATTAATACAATATATACTAATATAATTACAATATCAGTAATCGTTTCATAATCATCATTGTATAATCAATAATCAGACCTTACTGGGTAGACCAAACACCCGCAGTCAGTGAAGCTTAATCACCCGCAGCCAGTGAATGTCATAATATACCACAGTTAAGGTTTTAATCCATCCATAATACAATCATATCTTAAAATAATATTATAATAAATGTACTACAGCGTTTTGTTCAGTCCACTATCCAGGCCATAGGTGATTTTTTTTCTTTTGCAACTATTATATTTCTCTGATTTCCAATACCCCTTAATGAGAACCTGTCATTATCTAATATGTTCATAATTTCGTAGGGTCCGTTAAATTTTGCTGTTAGTTTGTTATGTCGCCTATGGTCTTGATTTACATAAACAGTATCACCTACGCTATAATTTATGTTATCTCTACGCGTTTGGTCAAAGCGGTCCTTGAATTTATCGGCAACAATTTTAAGATGTTGATGTGCTAACTGACGATCTGTCGTTACGTCAATATTTATATTATTATCTTATATTACTTCATCTAATCGAGCTTGTATACACGGGATGTTCGAGTTTATGCTAATAAGCAGCCTAATAGGTGAACACCAGTTGATTGATGTACAGTAATGTTTAAGGGCAATTGGACTTTCCACAAAACGCTCGGCCAGTCTGACACATTACCACACCTAGTAGCTACATATTGATTACGGTTAAGACTTATCTTTCGGCATGTGATGCTCTAAATAACGAACAAACTAAATTCAGTGCCAACAGGAAAAATCTTTTTCCATGCTAGCCCTTCAGAATCTACAGTGATTTGAATGTCAGGATAATTAACCACATTCCTACCAATAAGAAGATCATATGAAAATCTTGGTCACGGGCCACATGTAAATATAGTTATAAACAAATATCTTCAAATTTAACTGTCACTGTGATAGTTGCAAAAATATGTATTTTACTGTTACCTATTCCACTAACGTACTTATATTGAGTATGGAAAAATATATAATTTAGTCATTTGGCAATAGATTCCCATATAATGCTACAACTTACTCCTGTGTCGACAATAGAGTCAATACACATTTTGCGAATGGTAACGTCAGTAGGCTTAAAGTTTAAAACATTGCATAAAGTATTGACTCGAACATCTAGTCATTGATCTTTGAAGTTTAATTGCTGTTTGGTCGAATTTACACGTTCAAAAATACAAGTTGTTACATCATGTATCTTTTTATAAACTGTAATTTTTTTATTTCTTTTTTTTTTCATCACATGGAAGTATAACATTTCTTTTTCTGAGTTTTC
Organism: Charanyca ferruginea; assembly: GCA_947361185.1. Lineage (NCBI taxonomy): Eukaryota > Metazoa > Arthropoda > Insecta > Lepidoptera > Noctuidae > Charanyca > Charanyca ferruginea. The sequence continues at coordinate 12,524,312 of OX376056.1, read as the reverse complement.
TCATTCAATTTTTGGGATTGGCATAAAACGTTTCTCAGGTAATTGATCTAATGGTCACTTTTTAGTCTCTACGTAAGCAGAAAACTAAACTAAAATTCTGATGTTGACGAGTCTGAACAATAAATTACAGCTTTATACAATCAAACCGAGATTTTTTTATTTTTTTTTATTTTCGTGTGGGTACATTCAAGTTAATTCAGCACAGAAATTTTTCTATTATCGACCTTGCAAAGCCCTTGGGGGCCTTACCTGCCTTTTGCGACTTTAATTAAGTCGCTCCAACCAAACTCTTCTCCAAGCTTGTCACTGTCTGCACACCACGCCACTGTGCTGCTGTCGGTGGTGGCGGGATCGAATATCGGGAGAGCCACGTCATCCTGCCGATTCTTACTGGACAACGCTTCTTTGATAGTAGTAAGCAGCTTTAGGTGAATCTCTGGTTCCATTTCGGTAGCAACAATAACCCTGAAAATATAGTAATATTAGTTTTGCACATGGTATCCCACTTCTGATGTTAGAATAAAAGGGAATAAAAGAGCAACATTATAAAGCAATTAATAGCTCTGCATTAAATACACATACTTATATACTCAAAGAATATTATTATTTTAGAACAGAATAATGAAATGAAAATACTTTGTTTAGGAAACATATATTTTATTGTAATATTTCAGACTCAAAATCATTTATTTAAATTCAACCATTTACAGGTACTTTTGAATTGTCAGAGTCAGTCAGAAAGTTGAATCTAGTTGCTCGTTCCAAACGGTAGATTTCTATGGAGAAGAACGAGCAAGAAACTCCATGAACACTCTTTTAAAATCAGTAATATTTTACAAATTTAGGTTACATCATTCATGTCATAACAACTAGGTACATATAATTTAATATTAAAATTATACATATACATAGACTTTCATAGTTATTGTTGAATTTTGAATAAGTGGAAGTCGGCTTGTAAGTTAAATAAAAGATTATTTAACGTAATTATGTTAAAAGGTGTACTTTACTCGTAGTGTCACAGAATAGAAGGAACCGGAAGTATATAACACACAGTATAGCCAAAGACACAGACTAACAAAATATAAAACAATATTAGAAGGCGCGAAATTTAAATTAACATTTCAATACTCTTTTCAAATTAGAGCCTTCTTTTATATTTAGCATAAAGTACAAACCCAAAAAAAAACATACAATTTAAATAATGTTTGGTTGCAAGTTTTGTTGTTATACAGAACTTAAAGGAACTACTTATAATTTTTAAGTTTACACATCCCTATGTTACTTCTCATAGATATAAATTTATCCTTAGACAATGCTTTGGTAAAGATATCAGCATATTGATTGTTTGTGTTTACATAGTTAAGACTGATAACATTTTTATAATATTTTTCTTTAATAAAGTTGTATCTAATGTCTATGTGTTTGCAACGCTTGTGAAATTCACTATTTTTAATAACATTAATTGCACTTTGATTGTCAATGTTTATGATCACAGAATCTTGTTTATATTCACTTATTTCCTTTAGTAGCTGTCTTAACCACATGGCCTCCTTAGTTGCAGCACAAGCAGCCATGAACTCTGCCTCAGTTGTAGACAAGGCCACTGTTTGTTGCCTCTGGGAAGACCAGGTAATGGCAGCTCCATTTTTGAGAAAAACATAACCAGTTGTTGAACGTCTTGATTCAATATCATTGGCAAAGTCCGCATCACTGAACCCTACCACATCAGTACTATCTGGTTTTGACATGTAGCATAACCCATAATCTTTGGTATCTTTTAGATACTTAAGTATTCTTTTGACGGCATTCCAGTGAGATTCATCATGACAATTTAAAAATCTACTCACCTGACTGACTGCAAACAAAATGTCTGGCCGGCTTACTGTTGCTGCATGTATGAGAGATCCCACGGCCTCTCTGTAGGGATATTTTCTTTCAGGTAGCCCATCAGTCTTCATGAGTTTGACATGTGGATCAGCTGGTACACTGTTAGAGTTTGCTTCAGTCATGTTGAACTTCTTTAATAATTGCTCAATATATCTGGTCTGATGTATGAAAATATGATTATTCGATTTTTCAATTTGCATTCCTACAAAGCAGGAAAGAGGATATGTTTTGACATCAAAATTAGTTTGAAGATCATTAATTACTTCAGCTAAAACTGATTTATCTTTACAAAATAAAAGGCCATCGTCAACATATAGACACAAGTAACATGTTATGCCTCTAGTTAATCCAATATAAATGCACTGATCTGCTTTACATCTTTGAAACCCAAATTTCTTTAGAACTGAATTAAATTTTGTGTTCCAACATCTTGATGCTTGTTTTAGCCCATATAAGGATTTGTTGAGTTTACATACCATGTTTGGGTTGCAGTCCAGTCCCTCGGGTGGAGTCATGTAAATTGTTTCTTCCAGGTCACCATACAGGAAAGCAGTGGTTATGTCGAATTGGATTATCTCTAAATTTTTCTGAGCTGTAAGTGATAATAATAATCGTATAGAGTCATACCTCACTGTTGGTGCAAAAGTTTCATCAAAATCAATCCCTTCTGTTTGTGCATATCCTTTTGCACAGAGTCTCGATTTGTAACGAGGACCTGTTGGTTCATTTTTAATGCGAAATACCCACTTGCATCCGATAGGCTTGGTATTTTGGGGTTTTTCTACCAATGTCCAAGTTCCATTTTTGTTATGTGATTCTAATTCTTCTTTTATTGAAGTTTTCCACTTTTCAGATTCAATTGAGGTTGAAGCTTCTTTATAATTCTGAGGAATGTAATTGATCTTTTCTTCACTGCAGCACAGGTAGGTTTTATCTTTATTATCATTTAATTTTGATAATTCTCTGTTTCTTGGTCTTAGTGTTATTTTAGATGGTGTTGACGATATTTGAACATTTGTATTTGGTTTATACTCAGGATCCAAGTTATCTTCTTGATCTGACATATATTCACTTGTGGTGTTTGAAGTATCCGATGTGTCATTGGAATTTAGAGATGTATAATTATCATTTTGTTCCAATGGTGTATCACACATTATTTCCTTCTCTGTCAGGTTTATAGGAAGATAGTTTCTTTTTACTGTGGTCTCTAAGAAAACAGCATCTCTGCTTTTAATCACAGTTTTAGAGGCAGGTATTATAAACCTATACCCTTTTGTATTATCACAGTATCCGATGAATATAGCTTTCTGTGATTTACTGTCCCACTTCTTACGTTTTTCTTTTGGGAGATGTATCATTGCTTCACAGCCAAATATTTTTAGATGACTTATATTTGGTTTCTTCTTAGACCATATTTCTTCTGGAGTTTTAAAAGTCAGTGAACGTGTTGGAGATCTATTAATTAGGTAAGCAGCTGTGTGTATTGCTTCTGCCCAGTACAGTTTAGGAAGTTTTGCATTAATCAACAGACACTTTGCTTTTTCAACGAGAGTACGATTCATTCGTTCTGAGTCGCCATTCTGCTCAGGTGTATAAGGCACTGTTGTTTGATGAACGATACCAGCTGTTGCTAGGAACTCGGAAAAAGCATTGTTTATATATTCAAGTCCATTGTCTGTACGCAAACATTTTATACTGCACTCCAATTGTTTTTCAACTTGACATTTAAATTCTTTGAATTTTTCAAGAGCTTCTGATTTCTTCTTTAAGAAATAAACAAACACCTTTTTTGAAAAGTCATCTATAAACGTGATGAAGTATTTTGCACCACCAATGGAAGTGGTTTCCATTGGTCCGCATAGATCTGAATGCACAGTTTCAAGTAATTTTGTAGCTCTTGAATGACTTGACTTAAATGGCAGGCGTGTTTGTTTCCCTTCTAAACAAGTCAAACAGGTCAGATTGTCTTCTTTCTTAGATAATTGCACACCATCTGTATTTTCTTCAATTTTCTTTAAGTCACTGAAATTGAGATGCGCCATCCGCTGGTGCCAGAGATAAATATCTTGTTTATCAACATCAGATATGTATGCTTGAACATTGTACAGATTTAGCCGGTACATATTGTTGATTAAGATAGCTGTTGCAACTATTTTCTTATGACTGTTAAATATTACACAGCCTTCATTATTAAATTTCACTTCACCACCGTGATTTACAATCTGACTGACTGATAGCAGGTTTGTTGCCAACTCAGGCACATATAAAACATTTTGGAATAATACTTTGTTACTCCGACCTCTGTCATCACAGATATCCAAACTCAGCTGACCAGAGCTTTCTACCGGTAAGGATTTGTTATTTGCAACTTTAATTGTCTTAACTGGTGGCACTGTTTCATTATGCAATAATTGTTTGTGTCTGGTCATATGCACTGAGGCACCGGAGTCTACATACCAGGCATCGCTGTTACTGACAGAAGCTATGAATGCAGCGGCATAGCTAGGACTTTCTTGTTTCTGTTTTTGTTTAGACTTGCACTCCGTGCTTATATGGCCATACCTGTTGCATTTGAAACAACGGGGACCTTTTTGAAATGATTTTTTAGTCACCTTTTTCTTTGAATTAGTTGCAAAGGCATTTGTATCACTATTACTCATTTTTACATCTTGTAGAATTTTAGCTTTAACTGAATCGGCACTTATTTTCATACCAGAACTCTCGATGGCCATGATCATCGGTTTGTATGTCTCAGGTAGATCAGAGAGAAGCAGGGTTCCCAGCCACTCATCGTCCACTTTGAATCCGATATTGCGTAGCTTATGAGCTGTTGTGACTACTTTACTTACGTATTCTTCTACATTTTGACACTCTGCGAGGGTTGTTGTACATAACTCACGAAGTAAACCTACTCGGCGTGTTAGCCCTGAGTCATCGAAGGCACTAGTCAGGTTATCCCAAACTTCCTTGGCTGTCCTCGCTTCTTGTATGTGAACATAATTCACGGAGTCCACTAACAAGATTATCTTAGATTTTGCTTTGAGATCACGTTTTTGGTTTTCCGCGTCGCCGGTTGGATTTTCTATACAGTCCCATAACTCCTCGTGTTCAAGATAGGTTTTCACGGCAAATCTCCATGTGGAGAAGTTATCGCGGCCAGTTAGCTTTTCTATTATTGTCAGCGGGTTATTTGAAGACATTTTAAACACTTGTAGTAAAACTTTTTACCGGTTTCACGTGCGGGTTTTAGGTTAGGTTTTATAATGTTTGTGCACTTTACTAACTATTGTTCGATTTACACTTGTTCACTTTTTCAGGGCATCTGGGCCCATAACCTGTTGAATTTTGAATAAGTGGAAGTCGGCTTGTAAGTTAAATAAAAGATTATTTAACGTAATTATGTTAAAAGGTGTACTTTACTCGTAGTGTCACAGAATAGAAGGAACCGGAAGTATATAACACACAGTATAGCCAAAGACACAGACTAACAAAATATAAAACAATATTAGAAGGCGCGAAATTTAAATTAACATTTCAATAGTTATCATCATAATTATACTTATCTATTATTTTCTTCGGGAGCTCCGTACCGATCAACGTTTCGATCAAAAGTCATTCAATGAATTTTTTTTTTTTTCCGGATTGGCATCTCGCAGGTCAACCTAGGAGGTTGTCGGCTGCTTAACCGGACTTTCCTGTGGTGCCTTAAAAAATATTATTTTTAGGGCCTCCAGCCAGGGCAAAAAGCTTACAAACTAAGCGACTACACGCTAAGGGCACCCCCTGTGGGGTACGAGCCTCGGCTTAGGGCGTCGCTGGGAGAGGACAGCAAAGGGACAGGCTGGATCGGATTTCCATTATTTAGGGACGAATTTAAAACTACAGGCTCAGCGGCGCGGGCTGGCACGAGCAAGGGTCGGGGAGGGGACGTACGGGGTCGTCGCGGCGGGCCTCGGCGGCGAGGACGGAATGACGGCGGTCTGTGTCTGTGTTTCTTAACTGTACTGGTGGCCTTATTGCTCTCCTGAAGGAGAGTAATAGCATCGTCAGGGTCGGTCAGAGTATGTCTCGGTCGTCGAGTCTTACTAATACGGGAGGGAGTGTACCGGGCGGCCGATACGATTAACGGGTTAGAGTGCTTCTCAGCAGTGTCGAAGAAGCGCTTGGCAGAGCGTTTCATGAACTGCTGGATGGTAGGTATTTTTAGATCGAGATGGAGGTTCTCGTTGCGAAGGTAAAAAGGGGCTCCTGTGATTCTTCGCAAGAAACGGTTTTGGAGGGTCTGCATCCTATGGAGACGGTATGGTTTCGCGTGTGCGAATACAGCACAGGCGTACGTCATGATGGGACGAATGCACGCCGTGTAAATGCGCAATTTGCACTTGAGTGACAATTTGCTGCGTGCATTCAACATGAAGTAGAGCCTACCGAGAGCGAAAGCGGCGCGCGAACGCACCGTCTTGATGTGCTCTCCGAAAGTAAGATGGTGGTCCAGAATCACACCTAGGTATTTGGCTTGCTTCTCCCAAGGGATAGGCTTACCGAACATGGTTATCGGACTGGGCAGAGAGGGGGACGAACGCGGTTTGGAAAAGAGTACTGCCTGACTCTTGATGGGGTTTACCTCGATTCTCCATTTCCGGAAATAAGCGCCTAAGGCTTTTGCCGCGGATTGGAGGGTACGAGCTATGCAGTCTGGGTTGCGACCCGAGTAATAGATGGCCGTGTCGTCAGCGAATAGAGCCAACTGGGCCTTTTTATCTTTGGGGATGTCGCTGGTGAACAGCGTGAAAATGAGGGGGGATACTACGGAGCCCTGAGGGACGCCAGCGCGTATCGGGTGGGGTGAAGAGAGCGCACCCTCGATGCGATAGCGAAAGGTGCGATTCGACAAAAAGTCACGCAAGATGAGCACGAGACGATCTGGCACTCCGAGTTGGTAAAGCTTGTATAGTAAGCCGTTGTGCCAGACTTTGTCGAATGCTTTCGCTATGTCAAAGAAGAGCGCACCCGTCATCAAGCCACGCTGAAAACCAGCGCTTATGTGCTCGACGATGCGGTGGACTTGTTGGACGCAGCTGTGTTCGGTTCGAAAGCCAAACTGCTCGTCGGGAATGAGACTCTTTGCTTCGGCAAAGTCTTTGAGTCGCTTATAAATAAGCCTCTTGTAGATTTTGCCTAGAACATTGAGTAGACTAATGGGACGGTAACTGGTGGGATCAGACTTGGGTTCGCCTGGTTTCGGAATGCCGATAACGGTGGCCTCTTTCCATGCCTGAGGAAAAATGTTGTTGCTTAGAGCGCCATTGAAGATGGCGGTCATTAGCATTATGAGATGGGCGGGGAGGAGTTTGAACACCTTATTGGTGATACCGTCAGAGCCAGGGGCTTTCCGGGGTTTGAGCCTCTTGATGATATCGTGCACTTCGTCGGGAGTGACAGGAGGCAGAGGATAATCAGGGTCTTCAACGGGTGGGAGAGAGGCTCTACGTTCGACTTCGGCGTCGACCTCAGAAAGGTGAGCTTCGTCTACTGGTTGAGAGCTGGGGGTGCATTGAGACTCTAGGCTGTCGGCTAGACATTCAGCCTTTTCATCGTTGTCGAAGGCGACGCTACTGTCGGAACGAATGAGAGGGGGCATGGAGGCCTCGTTAGAAGAACGGAGCTTCCTCTGGAGTTCCCAGAAGGCTAGGTGGGTGGGCTTGAGTTCGCTAAGTGTCTTGTCCCAGCGGCTGGAGCGCAGCTCCTCGATGCGTTTCTTTACAGCACGCTGTAAAGAGCGCATGTGAGCCTTGTTCGCATCGCAGGGGAAGGCACTGTACGCACGGACGGCCGCGTTCTTCTCGGTCAACAGATCACGCACATCGTCAGGCAGTTTCCAGCGATGATCGCTCATCGCCGGAACCTCCCTTGAACAATCGTTCAAGACGGATTGTACATGATTTGTGAACGAGTCGATCGCGCCCGTCGTGTCTGCGACTGTCACCAAGTGGTCGGGGATAGCGTCCAAGTGAGGCGACGTGGTGGATTGTAGGCTTTCGCTTACTTTCCTCCAGTCGGTAATAATTTGGGTCGGAGGGGGCTGGCTAGGGTCAGAGGGACCTGAACGGGGAGCTAGTTCTAATGTCACTGGACGATGGTCGGAATTAAGCTCGTGTAGCGTCTCTATAGATTGCAAACGGAGGTTCACATTCTTGAGCAGCGCTATATCGAGGATGTCGGGAAGATGGTTGGGATCGTGGGGGAAATGAGTGGGAGTCATCGGGGCGATGACGTCGAAGTTCAGTTGAGAACAGAGGTTAAACACGATCCTACCTCTGGAAGAGGTCCTGTTACTATTCCAGGAGGGATGTTTGGCATTGAGATCGCCCGCCAATAAGACGGAGTCACCCAGGCCAAGAAGAGCAGAAAGGTCATCCTTGAGGAGGATAGGATCATCCTCCGATGGTGATGGAGGGACGTATGCTGATATAATAGTTAACGGCTGATGACCGGTCATGCCGAGCCGACAGACAGAGACCTCGAGGCGAGCGAGGGGAGGAGGGTCCATAGGAATGCAGTACAGAGCCTTTCTATAGTATATTAGGGTACCGCCCTTGTGACAACGAGACCTATCATTGCGAACTATACGGTAGTTGGCAATATTCGGGTCACGATGATGGGGCTTAAGAAAGGTCTCCTGTATGAGGAGGATATCAAGTTGATGGTCGCGGAGGAAATTGGCCATCTCATCACGTTGGTTAGTAATGCCATTGGCGTTAAATAATCCTAACTTAAGGGATCGGGGTTTATTAGTACACGGCCTTTCCTTATCCATTGGATTAGCAAGGGTAAAGTTTATCTAGGGCTTGCGTAATCTTCGGATACGCTTTGAACACCTTAAGGATGTTGCTAATATTTGCTTTGCACGCGAGTATATCCCTAGCCATAGCTTCAGCAGCGGGGTTGCGGTAAATTTGGTAGGCGAGGTTGATGACTTCGCCTATCCTCTCGGTAGGGAGAGATGCAGGTACGCGGGAGGCTGAGGGCGCGGTTGAAACGGCGGGGGCAGCCTTAGATGGGGCGAGGGCGGCCTTAGGAGCGGCGGTGGCGGCTTTAGGAGCGGCGGGGGCGACCTTAGGTAGGGGGAGCGTGGTCGCGGAGGCTAGGTTCGGCGCGGGGACTGGCGAATCCATCAGCGCTGGCATGGGCAGAGATTGGGAGGGCCTCAATGCAGGGAACGCTCTCTGATGATTCAGCAAGTTCCATGGGGAGGGCCTCTGCGGGCTGAGACGCTCGGACATCTCTGAGGAGGGAATCTTAACAGAGGGGCTTTCCCTTTGTTGACGAGCGTTCGCACGCTTGGTCAACTTGGGAGAAGAGGATTTTGGGGCTTTGGGGCAGCCGCGGTAATTGGCGGGGTGACCTGATTGGCCGCATAGCACACAGCTGGGAGGTTCTGTGCACAGATTGCGGTCTTTCGGACGGGGACAGTCAGCAGTTGCGTGCTCACCCAGACACTTGACGCATCTAGGGGTCGCGTAGCAATTGCGTTGGGCGTGACCGTAAAGTTGGCAGCGGTGACACTGTCCAACCGTATCGGATTTATAAGGCCTCTCGATCGAGATGCCCGACAAGTGACATACCGACTTTACTTTAAAGATCGGATGGTGGCCGTCGGTGTGATCGCACACGACAAGAACCGAGTCGTATGCAATCGCACCCCTAGCTTTGTGCAGACGATGCACAGCGGATACTGGGACATTTTGCGACTGAAGGTCGGCGAGAATCTCTTCCGTTGAGATTTCTTTGGGGACGCGTCGGATTACCACACGGGTGGGTTTATCATCGGGCAGGGAATAAGTGTGGAACGAAATGTTCCTCACTTTTAACAGGGATGTAAGTTCCCTGTGGTCGTTCACCGTGGGAACTTGAACTTTGATACCCTGTTGGGTCGAGCGCGCGTTTGTGTATTTGATCTTACGATCGTTACACAATTTGGACACGTCGGTCCACTTCGCCTTGTCCTGGATGAACAGGGGAGGCGGGGCGGGTAGTTTCTTTTTTGAAACTGAAGGATTGGGGGCAGCAGTGGACAAGGGACTAGGGGGACGGCTGCCCTCTGGACGAGAGGTAGCTGAGACGAGGGGGGCCGAAACCGAGGGGGTGGGGGAGGGGGGGGGGGGGCGCGGCTACGGCTTTCTTGGCCTTGGTGGCCTGAGAGGGACTCTTACCCTTCTTTCTCTTGCCTCCCGGACCGACAACTTGGTAGTCGTCGTCCGAGGACGCGGAGGCAGAGTGGGTTTCCTCAGAGTCGGAGTGAGATGGCTCAGAGACGGGGACAGAAGTATCCATTGTTTCTGAAAAACATGGCGACGCAGAGCGCAGCTGCGTGGGAACAATAGCCGCGGGAACAATTGTCGCGGGAACAATGGGCTCGGAAACAATAGGTGTTTCCGCGTACGGGCTTGTTGTCTTAATTGACAATAGGGACGGAATTTGCGGTGGCATAGAGGATGCCGCCACAGGTGTGCCTTCGTTGGCGTTATCGGGGGAAAAGGGGCTATCAAATATGTCACTGAAGTCAGCGACGCTAGCTTCGGCTGCTTTACGGGACGCGGACGAGTTCTCTAGCCATATGTCTAGATCGGCATGGAACTTGGCGCTTGGCCATAAGCGGGCCTTGACGTACGCTAATATTTCAGCGTCCGACATGGTCGGAGGGAAAGCTAAGTTGGGGAGGGAATTTTGGGAGATTTAACTCTCAGGGAAGCCTAAATTAAACCTAACACCTAACTCTAACTCCCCGGGTGGAGTGGCCCGGGGATGTGTAACCCTCCCTGTCGGGTGTAGACAGGGAGGTGAGTACCTATTGGTGAGCCCTAAGCTTGTAAACCCGTCGCCAGTCTTATTGTGCGAACGGGGCCCTAGCCAGTCTAGTGCGAAGGGTGTAGACACGCCCAACCGACACTAGGTGTGTGGCTGTGAAAGGAAACCAGAGACTAGGTTCGACTAGGAGACCCCCCAAGGCCGAAACACTAGCTCCCGACTCCAATTGACTGCCTCGCCCTGAAGGGGTTTGGCGGGTGTGATTGGGGCAACACCCACTCGGCTTCGTTGGCACCGGAAGGTATCCACCGAGTACCACGAAACTGTGGTTTTGCCCTGAAGGGGCCTAGTGAAGCTACACGACAGACTCTGTTTATAGAAATAGGAATTTCAGCCGTCGCCTTGAAAAAGGCAACTTTTGAACAGTTGATTGCAGTCGGCTGACTACAGGAATCGTTGCGGCGGGCGCAGCGAGAGCAGGTGACGAACGTAGCGGCAGAGCGTGGAGCGAAGCGGCGACACGTCCGTGCGCGGCGAGCGTCGAGCGAAGAGTGACGACATTCAATGAAGTCGGAACACTCGCTTTTATAAGCGGCGACAAACAAGTATGATTCATGAACGATGACAAGCAAATGTGATTCCTACTTATTTGCTATTCAAAGTTTAAACACACTTTATTCTTTTTAAAATGATGTTATTTACTATACTTCTACTGCATTGAATCAGCAATTAATTATTACTTTATATTACAACACAAATTACGTTGTTATATATTAATTACATCGGTATAAATCTAACACCTGCAACAAAACTACAACTATTTGTCTCCTTCAAACAATTTGCCGTAACTTATTGTTCACTTAGTTTTATTATTAAGTAGTCTTTCAACTAGTTCTCGCGTGTTGTCGCGACGTTAATTACCTACGGCTAATATGGTATACAAGGGCAAACCTACCCTGGAATGCTGGGAGACACGCAATGTTCAGGCTTAATTTAATCATGGTTCTATGTGTGGCTGTGTAATTGTATTATTTCTATAATGGAAAAGGCGGGATTTGATTCGATTTGGCAGTCTTCATGATTTATTATCTCAATGAAGTTGAAAGTTTCATGTTCTTTTATTTAATCTTACTTGGGATCCTTTTGGTGACGTTTTTTTTTCAACCGACTTCAAAAAGAAGGGCGTTCTCAATTCGTCTGTGTGTTGTTTTCTTCTTTTTATATTTGTTACACGATTTCTCTGGCACAAATTTTTTGATGGATAGGGTATGCCTCAGGGATGGTCCCACATTAATTATATCGAAATTGATTCAGCACTTTTTGAAAAAAAATACCGATAGCAAAAAAATATACATGGATGATGTTGTAATGTTCTCCAACCTTGTACTTTCAGTCTCTGTTTTGACTGTGCTGCCGTTTCTTAATGGATTTGGATGATAAGGAGGTAATAAAAAGCGAAAAATAAAAAGCTTTTTTACAAATAAGACAACCGCCTTCAAAATCTAAAAGTAATCTATAAAGTGATAAATAACTTTAGCGCAGAACACACATGACTTAAGTTTTGGATGTCGGTGGCTTTGTTCTGTTTGATGTTTTGTATTGCCACCGACTTCCGAAACTAAAGTCATGTGTGTTCTGTGCTAAAGTTATTTATCACTTTTTAGATTTTGAAGGCGGTTGTCTTTTTTGTAAAAAAGCTTTTATGAAAAGGAGTTGTAAATAATGTAACTAAACTTTAAATTCCAGAGCTTGGAGCTCGTGGTCATGGTTAAGCTACGCTTACCGCGGTCGGTTCCTGGATAGGCGACCGTCCAATTCCGAAACCACGAAAGACCGTTGGCCCCGACTGCCATTTGTAGATCTATGTCAGTCGTTAGTACTCATCACGTAGATGTTTGCCCTGGTGGGATTCGAACCCGCGACTCTGAGCGTCGTGCAATGAAAGTAGTTTCCTATCAATAACTTTTACTCAATGTTACTGTTGGGGTTGTAATGCACAACAGCTCCCTTGATGGATTTATTGCTACTGAATCATTTCAGCCGAAAGACGTCCACTACTGGATATAGGCCTCCCCAAGGGGGGGGAGGGGGTTGCCATAATCGCCTTGGCAGGCGGGTTGGCGATCGCAGTATGGTTGTCACAAAGGCACAGAGAACGCTGCTGCCCATTCCCTGGTAAATCCCTTAGTCGCCTCTTACGACACCCACGGGAAGATATGGGATGGTACTATTCTTTACGTCCGACACCACACGGACACCCGACTTGCTACTGAATATTATTACTTGTTCCTCTTAAATGTTATGTACAGAAATGCACAGCTAAACAATAACGATGTGCATTATTAAATTATGAAGTACAAACTATCACAAAGGTCAATGTACAGCGTAGCTCATACAGTTACTATTCCTATATTTAATAAATTTGATGGGCAATATGCATAGCGAGCTACGTTAGTCAGTAATATTTAAACACAAGCGTCATAAATAACATCGAGAACAAAATGCCCTACAATCGTCGTATCTACCTAATGCCATGAACTTATTCACTGGAAACAAAGTTGAGAAACAATTACACAACATTGTTCCAAAGCATCAAAATTATCCTTTAACTTTGCTAAATTTTCGTTGCCCAATTAATACAATCGACGTAACACAAAAACATCTTGTTAAAACATTGTTGTGTAACTTTGTTTCCCATTGATTTCAGGGCATAAATCTTCTATTACAAGCACACAACCTAAATTACCTCACGAGGTTTAGATTCATAGAAATTATTCAACAGCTCCGAGTAGACTTAAGAGTCGGAACAGTTTTCTTTGCACACTCAGGCCATCCAGGACCGGCCAAGTACGGTGAGACGTAAGCTGTAAGAGGAACTTCATTCACCACCACCCAACTTTGTTCAACCCTAGGAACACCTGCTACTGGAAAGTGATTTGCAGTGGCCTATATGGAAAGCGCTAAATAGACTGCACACCCCGGTAGGCCGCTGCAAACACAACCTAACAAAATGGGGGATTATTGATCCCACCGACACCAGTGTTAGTGCGGTGCTCCTGACCAGACAATGGCTCACTTACTACAGTGCCCAAAGTGCCCCTACGCCTGCACCTTAGAGGATATTCAAAACGCCACTAATGCTGTGATAAATGTGGTTACCTACTGTTTAACAAAAAAAAAACGTTGACTCGAAAACAAGAAGATAGAAATTATTATATTATTCATCTGATTGCATACTTTACCTATTAGGCTACTCAATTACTCTATATGCATTCTTTATCTTTTTTACAAAACTAGCTTCTGCCAGTGACTTCGCCCACGTGGTAATACCATAAAACATAGCCTATGGCACTTGACAATATAGTGTAGCTTTTTAACAGTGTATTGGTTTTTGTTATTGGACCAGTAAGTATTTCTAGAGAATGTCGATCCTGTTCCTAACAATAACAAAACAAACAAACAAAACATGTTAACTAAACCTGTTGGCAAAACATTGCAGTTTCCTGCGACTCTATGAACATTAAACATCTACTCGCGACAAATGACTTCGGACGAAGACGTACTCGTTGATTTAGAAGTTATTTTACATACACAAGAAAAAGAAACCGATTTCGCGTTCGACCTTATCTTCAGCGACATACTTTTATTGATTTGGACTGAAATCTTTTTTTCGTTGCTCAGAAAGTGACTATGAAGAACATTTGACCAGAAAATCAGGAAATACGAAACGTAATCTCATAATTCACAAGCAACGATCAAACGATGAAATAAAATTACCTCTCCCCCGCAGGCGAACGCGGGGATGTTTTCCGTCCGCCTCGGATAAATGTTAGCTTGTTTGAGCTAACAAAACTGTTAGGCCACGACCATATTTTGTTAGACGTTTGATATTAGGCGTTAGAAAATACAAACCAGTGTCGGTAAATAACCTTGGAGATTAGCAGCTGCATACAAACTTACAAACAAATACCTCTTTGTAAATTAAAATATATTTTGTACACGAAAAAATAAAAAAGGAAAACCTACACAAAAAAACTTAGACAATAAGGCATCTAAAAATTCCCCCACATCGTCGTCAACTGGGAATATGCCCAAGAGACTGGCGGCATTGCCACGTTGGATGGCAATACTTAACCTCTGTCCGAAGTAAAAACCAGACCTTGAATCACGGAAAGTCTCAACCAACCTTTTGGAAATTTCCTTAAAAAGTAGATGTGCACTCGGATCCCACGATTCGAGAAGAAAATGAAATTATCGCTTAGGATACTATACTTTCGCCGTTTGACGTTTTCTGCAGCCATAGCAGCAGAACCAGCACAGCACGCTGAACTAGGAAGATTTGTAATTTCCTTCAAATTAGGACACAGCAAAGTTACTAAGCAAAATATAGTCCTCTCTCAAATGCATTTTACCAAAAGGTTAGCTCCTCTACTATAATTCAAGGCATAATGTAGATTTACGTCCATCCATGTTGGCGAATATCTGGTCCCAGCAAGAACGTCTGACCCCAATTCTTTGGGAAACGACGTTTTCACATTATGTAGTCCCTTGTACTGGTGCATGCTTCCCATTCACATGATATAAATCCTCAGTTATCTGACTGCACTCCGGGGAGGACTAAAATAGGTTATTCTTGCTTAAGATAAAACTGTGACTTAGTAAATCATAACGTGTGTTCTCCCTGTAGAGTAGATTTTAGTTTAATTTAAATCCATTTACAAAGAACAAACTTTACTTTACTTTACTTTTACTTTCGGATAATCAATTTGGTTTCCGTCGTGGTCGGTCCACCTCAGATGCAGTTCATGCTGTAACCGATTTTATTGCAACTAACCTAGATGAGCGGAAGAAATGTTTAGGTATCTTTTTAGGTTTAGCAAAGGCCTTCGATACGGTTTCTGTCCCCATCCTGATGCGCAAGCTAGAGGCGATAGGTATAAGGGGTGCTCAGTTGAATCTGTTTGGTAGCTACCTATCTGATCGTTACCAAGCGACGGCCATTAAAGGCTACTTGAGCGATGACCTGCCGGTGACTTTCGGAGTTCCGCAGGGTAGTGTTCTTGGACCAACATTATTTCTAATATACTTAAATGATTTATGTACGCTCAGGCCGTCAAATGGTATTTTAGTTTCTTATGCAGACGATACAGTTATTTTGCTCTCAGCCAAATCCTGGCATGAAGTCTTCGATACTGCTCAAAATACTTTTAATACTGTCTCCAAATGGTTGACTGATAATGTGTTGACTCTAAATGCCGAGAAAACAAAGTATATAACCTTTTCAATCCGGGATTCCGGTGGTTCTATGGATGACTTCCACTTAGTGGCTCACAATTGCAAGGCCTATGACTCCAATAAGTGTACCTGTAGTAGGCTGGAGCAAACCAAACACATTAAGTATCTTGGAGTGATTTTAGAAGAACACCTAAACTTTACAGAACATATTGCGGTACTGAGTGGAAGGGTTCGGAAACTCATAATAGTCTTTAAAACTCTCAGATATGTCGCTGACCCCAAACTAGTAAAGCAGGTTTATTATGCCTTATGCCAGAGCTTGATTTCGTACTGCATTAATTCTTGGGGTGGTGCTCCAGCTACCACCATTAAATGCATAGAAATTGCCCAACGTGCTATCCTAAAAGTGAGCACTTTTAGACCATTTATGTTCCCTACTAAACTACTGTACCAGGAATGTGAAGTGCTCACAGTCAGGCAAATATTTATCTTAGGAATAATTCTCCAACAGCACAGCAATATTATATTTGACCCTCATAAAAATATAAATCGACGAAGGGGTAGGGTTTGTGACACAGCAAAAAGGTTTCACTCGTCATTTATCCGAAGGTTCTTCTGAAAACAGAAGAACCTTGGCCCATTTATTTATAATAAAGTGAATAAACTAATTCCAATTTACGGCCTCAATAAGAATCAATGTAAAAAGGCAGTTGTAGCCTGGATACAAACCCTAGGATATGACGAAACCGAAGAACTTCTAGCGGTGTTACGGTGATTGCCAGTGATAAGTCAAAAAGATTGTAAGACTAAGTATTTTCTCAGAATCTCTATTGATCATTGTTTTTATTTAGTATAGATATTGCATCTTAATACCAAATTATTATTCATAAGATTGTAATTGAAGTTATTCACACATCCTCTCTCACACACACACGCACCCCAGCACCAAACACAAAGAGAGGTTCATTACTCATTAGTATTGTATGTTTTTTATTTTTAGTTCTTGTGCTCATTTTGTTATTTTGTAGTTACTTGCCTTATTTGTATTAGGAAGGCTAGTCTGACCTAATTTTTCTGCGGGGAAATGGCGTCTAATGCTGAAATACAGGTTTTCAACCTAGTTCGGCAATAGATTCTGTCCTCTACTAATCTGTCTTAAAATATCTAGCCCATTTAACGATGTAAACTTTTTGTGAAACAGTATTTGTGAATAAACTTTATTATAATTATTATTATTATTAAACAATAAAAAATTGGCTGTTGTTGATCAAATAAAACGCAGCAGTGAATCAAACTAAGTTCGGAGAAATTTCAGTAGACTTTACATCTATTGTAATAAGCACTCTTTCCTTCGATCCAATTTTACTCAAATATTTTACATAATATCTTTTCCTAACTATATTGGGTCAGTTTCCAGTCTAACCAGATGCAGCTGTGCCTGTCTGACCTCCACAACCCAGTTACTGAGTAACACTATGCCCCTTGGCAAGACTGGTTGTGAGACTTTCTGGCTTCAGACTACCTGAGGATTGATACTAGCAACAACACACTATAACTCATCCTTTTCACTACATATTCCTTTATATATTCTCAAATCTCATCCATGCTAAAATGACGTAGGTTAGACCGACTCTGGTATTTTACGACATTTCATTATTAAAATTAAACCTGAATAAACATTGCCCACCTTTTAACATTTACGTAACGTGATTATAAATCACAGGTAACCTAAGTACATGATAACGCTACTAAATTACGTGGGTAGGTCATAATAATTTAATAAAAAGACATCTATCACCATGAATATATTTATGAAATTAAGAAACTTCTGAATATGCAAATTTCATTGTAATTAAGGGCTCGGCAAAAGTATGAGTATAGGCCACAGATGTAGAGACTAATAGAAGGTGCAAGCTTGCATAGGTTTCGAAAACCTGGAGGTAGATGCCAAAGTTTTTCTCTTGATAATTTTTGTAATAACTTATTGTTTGAAACACTCACAGGTTAGATTTCTATTTCATAGATATTATTAATTTCAGACAGCTAACATTAAATATGTTTGTAATAGGAAAAGATAGAGTAATATTATTAAAGGGTACACTTCGAAGAGTGTGCTTTGGAATTGCACAATTGGATACAGCAAAGCGTCACCACTATGTGATTGAAGTTCCACGGTCTTGAACCAAGCGCTTTGATTCTACATAAATTTATTGTGCGAACTGTCAGACTGTGAATTCACTGCCAGCCTATTCCCCGCTATGTATAATCTGGGTATTTCAAAGCGCGAGTGAACCGGTTAATTCTAGGCAAGCGTACTCCACCTTAGGCCGCATCATTACTTGTCAACACTTATTTAGAACTGATTATTCCATAGTCCATTAATCTTTATCTAAAGAATTAATACGACACTTTGACATTTTTCATATTGTCACACCACCATGTATTTATTCTTCCATCATTTTCACACAAAAATTATTGTTGTTGTTTAGTAACTAAGGTTCTTAAAAAAAGTAAAAGCACTGTTAAGATCATTGCTAATTATAACAGTATCAGTCCTAGATGGCAAGGTCCCTGCCAGAACCGCTTAAAAAATTCAACTGTCAGCTGCTGACGCGCTGCCAGCTAGTCGTCAAGTTTTTCGAAGTCGAAATTTACTTAAATGCACACTACTGAAAGTCCTAAGTATATTGATAAATTATTTGCCGTATTGAAGCAATGTCCGTTAGCCTACGGCTTCCATTTTTCTCTATATCCATGGCCAGACTTTCAAGGCCACTGAATACTTTCCAAGCTACTTTTGTACGATTTTTTTTGAATCGCAAAGATTGTAAAAAACTTTTTAATGTGCGTTAAAATTTTAATTACTTACGTAATGAGGAATTTTGTTAAGTTAAATTGTTTTGAATGTTGAATTAACAATGTTGCGGTTAATGAAAGCTTCTATTTCTTTGAACGATCTCAACTTTATTTAGGCTTTTTTTTCGTACTTTCTTTGCCCGTGGCTTCGCTCGCGTGAACCTACCAAACTGAATAAGCACCTTAGGGAATAATTTTTAAATATTATGTAATCATAATTCTAGTGAATCTAGCTAGTCTAATGGTTGAAAGTGCGACTTCGTTCATGCGAATTTCGGATATGTAGGGTTTTAATTTTTTTGTCCGGAACCCTAATTCTTTTTCTAACATAAAAGTAGCAAAACCTAAACATAAGCAATCTGCCAGTGAAAGTCTCGTCAAAATCGGACGAGCCGTTTCGGTGATTAACCTTTTGTTATGAATACCGTGTAAACATGCAAATGCATTCAGTAAAAAGCTGTTATTGTAACACTATAAACAGACACTTCTGTGGCGACATCTATCGCATATGATACGTACTACAACCGACGTTTCCTAGATCGCGCAAGCAGAGTTCTTCGCGACATTAGTCTGGCTGGGGGCCTTGAAGTAATTTTCGGCCACCACAGGATTGCCCGGTTAAGCAGCTTCAACCTCAGAGAGTTAAATGTTGCGATGTGAGTGGACACTTCAAAAAAAAAAACAACCGTCGGGCAGTCACCTACCAGACACAACACCCGTCTGGTCGGAGGATCCTCCCTTTTCTATGGAGGATGAAGAAATTTACACTCTGTTCCTCTTGCCTCCAAACTTCCATTTTATTGATTTGTATATATAGAAGAAATGTATAGATTACTTAAGCCTGTACTACAACCACTTGCCAATGGCCAATGCCAATGCCCAATCCAGATACTACCTCACTAACCTTACCCAAAACAAAAAACCCCAATATTTAACCTTAATGACTGCCATGTTTGCTTTAACCTGAACACGCGAGATGATAATTAATTCGCTGGTTTCGTGATCTGAATTGAACATGGTCTTTTGACCTTGACCTTCCTAAAATAAACACAACAACAATAACTATTCAAAAAAATATAAGAATGCAAAAGTTCTGCCGTCTCTTTTTCGTGTTTTTTGTAAATAATTATAATATAATGATTTATTTATTAAATGACTAACAAAAAGTGTACATTTAGTAAGCAGTAGGAATATTTTTCGTACAAATAAACTACAGTGCGTAAAAATAAACTAAAACTAAAATATCTAAACTACTGGTGCAAGTTATGTATGATGGATCGGAATTATAATGTTAGGTAGCGACAAGCCCGATTTAGGGTAATTCTTTTAAAAACTTTATATTTAAATTATATTGGGACGGTAAAGTTTAAAGTTAAACTGATATTACCTAAATAATCTACTGACAATTTTGGAGCAATAATAATAACATTAAGCATTATGGAGTCATTGACCACTTTGAATTTAGTTAAGAAATCAACAGGCTAAGTAAAAACCATATGGATCGATCGGCCGAAGGTTAAGCTACGCTTGCCGCGGTCGGTTGTGAAAGAAAGAAAGAAAGAAAAATAATTTATTCGCCCCCCAGGACAAAAACACAAAAATAACATAAAAAAAAATAAAAAAACAAGAAAACGAAAATTGGTCCTGTATGAGGCCAAAAGGCTCTTATCTCAGCATGGTGCTGTAACATTAAAAAAAAGTCACAGCGCTGATATTCTGATAGGGCCCAAAGTGATGCCACGGTCAGATACGGATAATACAAAATAAATAAAAATAAAGTGTAAACGATAAAACAAATATAAATAAGTATAATAAATTCGAATAGAAAAATTAATAAGTTAATAATAAAAATAAATTACATCTACACCCCACGTAACCAAACTGTTCGTCAATCTGTGTCATGACTTTTATTATAATTTTAAGTGGCAACACTGACGAACAGAGAGTACAGACAATGTACTCTGTGGTTAGTACCGAGACGCGGGCGCAGACAGATATAATTGGATATAATTTTAGAACATTAAGAATGTTATCGAAGCGAATTCAAAACAAAAAACTGTTGCGGTTGTGTATGGGTGACCATCCATTTCATACCGAGTTCCCCCCGTGCCGCACGTAAAGCCGTTGGTTTCCGTTTGTCATACGTAGATCTTTGCCAGTCGTTATGGGTAGTCAGGAGCCAGAAAGCCTGATAGCCAGTCTTATCGTCTAGTCTTGTCAAAATGTGGCTACGTACTGGGCCCAAGTAGTC
This sequence comes from Charanyca ferruginea, assembly GCA_947361185.1. Taxonomy (NCBI): domain Eukaryota; kingdom Metazoa; phylum Arthropoda; class Insecta; order Lepidoptera; family Noctuidae; genus Charanyca; species Charanyca ferruginea. Next base: position 12,503,272 of record OX376056.1, on the reverse strand, counting down.
TAACCAAAAAAAAAAAGGAAGAATAAACACTGGTATTCGGCTGCAAACGGTTAGGCTGGAAGCCGACCCTAATATAGTTGGGAAAAGGCTTGGCAGATTATGATCTTGTCAACAAAATTTACTTATTAATGACCAAAATATACTAAATATATTTTACTACTATAACTCGCTGTGGGAAAAGTCCTATTAATTAAATTTTTCAAGAAAAATAGGGTTGAGATACTGAAGTTAACAAATACATTTAATTAACGTTCTAATTAAATCAAAGAAACTTGATTTATTATCTGACGACCCCATTTTCCCGCGAGAAAATGTAAATTTTACCTACTAACAGGTTGGCCTTATAACAACGTGTCAAGGTCCATTTTTAACAATAAAATCTTTTCCCCATTCTTAGCACCAAGTCCAGAGAGCTCTAAGAAAGATCATCAATCATTAACTTAGGTAGCTAATAACAAAATGAAATTACTTGAACAGACAGATTCGGCGATCAAAAGTAATTAAATAAGTATCTATTATACTTAGTAGGGGGGCCGATCTTACCTTGACATCCCCCACCACTAAATAAAGACGTGATTAAGTACGTTTGGCATTTAAAGTTTGATTTTTCCTGGGGAACCGTACATACAAAATAAAAAATAAAAACCGATAAAACGTACATTGAATATTAGACACTACAAAAAATTCGTAATGTGGTGGACATTAGGAATTTATTGTAGTGTCTAATATTTAATGTACGTTTTACCTTTGTATGTGTACTGTGTGTGTATATAATTATGTAGCATCCTAAGATATGGAAAGTATTATATAAGCAGTCTTTAGTATCATTTGGCTCCTAATACCTTAACATTCTCTGTATACTGTAGGTTTTACAAACATTACAAACTCAAAGACAAAGTCAAATCATTTATTTCAATAACATCATAAATAAAAAAAAAATGATTCGAGTTGCCCCATCCAAAAGGTAGTTTCATATGAAGAAGAATGGGCAAGAAACTCCATAATTATTTTTAACTTTGCTCTATTCGTTCATGATTCTAGGTCGACGGGAAGTACCTACGCTATAGTTTTTGATTGCCTTGCGAGTGTCAAAATATGCAGCATGAACGGCCGTATAAAAGGGTCTAGACAGACGGACAGGCAGCCGGACAATGAAATAATAAGGGTTCCGTTTTTTTATGTACGGAACCCTTAAATGTGTTAAGTACGGAGTACCTAAATATGACCTACACCCAGAAAAATACCCAGATATTTGCCATCTTTTTTCTTTCTATATTTTGTATAATTACCTACAGTAATTTTTATAATTTTACGTGAATAAGATGTACATTGCATAAAAATCACTATATTAAATTATTACAAGTTAATAATAATAATAAAATATAATTAGTATCTATAATTAATTTAATTTAAATTTATTTATTTATTTGCTAAAAACATGGTATAAAAGATGGTAATGTTAGCAATGTGTACAAACATGTTTTGCCTAATAGATTTATGCATGCAAATTTTCCATGCATAACGAAACAGTCAGTCATCATGCGATTTTATGTCCCAGGAACTCCCTAACACTGTAAAAACTGTTAGCAGATAGCCATTTATACAATTTCGTTCTGAACAATCTTGTATTTAATATTTTTAATTCATTTGGTATTCTATTGGACACACATAAACATGCAGTTTTTATTATATTTCGCAAGCCTAGTGGCCTAGATGTCCTCCACATCTAACACGAGCGTATAGGGGTCGCGCCTGCTGCGACAATTTACATCGCTTGCTTTTGTAAACAATTCCCTATTAAACAAATTTCTAAAATATAAAGGGACGGCAGCGGTAACAAATAAAGTTTCTTAAACACTGACCTACAAGATTCATCGGGTTGAAGCACACATAATGCTCTAATACATCTCTTTAGTGCAGCAAATGCTCTATTTAGATCGGTGCTATTACCCCACATAACAATACCTTTAGGCTCGAAGGGCGTATCCACCAAAACACGACTTTACAGTAGAGCAAAAAAATAAAAAGTTTTTTAACATAACTTTTAAGTGCTTATTAGTACTATAGAAAAATAATGTATTGCAAAAGGTCTTTGAATTTTGAGATAAAGAACGTCGTAGAATAATATTTAAAGTAAATCTAATAAATAAAAAAACAAGGTTCATAACCTTAAAATAAATAAAAAATATCGGTTACGCTAATAAAAAATGCTCCTGTACAAACAACTAAGGTTGTAATGGTAATGTGTACTAGATCAACTAATAATTTGTGATGTAAGTCATAATCATATTTGTATTTTATGTATGTGTGTGTGATGTAAGAGAAACATTTCAAACCAATATTAGGTGTAAGTGATGGTTGTAGTATTTCTTACTAATGATTTTGAACCGACTTTAATAAAAGGAGGAGGTTCTCAATGTACCTACTTTTTTATGTTTATGTTTTTTGAGTGGTCACTCATAAATTCCCGCAACATTAAGGATGACTTAATTTTTTGGTGTTACCGTTTATTCATTCATTTGGATTTTACGAAGTAGACACCGATAAGCGATAAAAATACATTTTTACAAAAAAGACAGTCTTCACAAACTTGAAAGTTAAAAATAACTAATTTCGGAAGTCGGTGTCAACCCAAAACTACAGACAGAACCAAAGCCGACTTGCGAAGTTAAAGATATTTTTTTTTTTAATTTTTGTAGGCAGTTGTCTGTTTTTAAATAATAAACTAAGGTAGGTACTTAGATGCGTTGAATTAAGTCTTAGATCGTAAAAACAAAACACCATATTGTTTGGTAGTCCTGAAATCCTATAAAAAGTAAGCGTTTATGAAAATTGGTCATCAGCTTCACGCCACTGAGAACATGAAGCTAAAAAAATAAATGGAAACCACACCTATAGAAGCCGCTCAAGTCGTCATCCTAATCCTGCAAGGGGTGTCTCAGCGTACTATCGCTCGGCAGCTTAATCTAAGGCAGTCTTGTGCCTCGAAGGTATACAAGAGGCTCGGGGAAACTGGTAACTTAGTCCGGAGACCAGGATCTGGACGACAGCGATGCACTTAGGTGAGAGATGACAGATTTATTGTCTCTTCGAAATCGACACCGGACTGGCGTTAACATCCAGCACCACCAGCTTAGAGGAGTTCGAGGGAGGGCTGTCAGTGAGTGGACAGTGAGGCAAAAACTCAAAGAAGGGAACTTGATCCCAAAAAGGCCAGCCACAGGACCAAAATTGTCTTCAACCCACCGACAAGCCCGGCTTCAGTTTGCTCGCGATCACTTAGGCCGGCCATACACGGACTAATCGAGCAGTTAGGCATTGATCAACATACACGGACCGCTCGAGCAGTCATAGTCCACCGCTTGAAGCTGCTATTGATAACTGCTCAACAAGCAAAACAAAAACCGTACAGGCGGAAGGTGCGCGTGACGTGGAATGAAGAGCGCGGGTAGGGAGACTGCGCGAGAGCAGTCGACAGCTGGCGCAGTCAGTGTAGCCTGGCGACTGCTTAACCGCAGGATGAAATTTCACCATGCGACTGACCACCCGAAGCAGTCGCGACTGCTCGAGCGGTTCCGTGTGTGTACGTAGAAGACCATAGTTCACCATGCAGGCGCAGCTTGAAGCAGTCAATCCTGACTGCTCCAAGCTGCCCGTGTATGGCCAATCTTAGATTGCGAAATGGAGCAATGAAACTGAGTGCTGATCTCGGACGATACCAGCATGTGCCTGAATGGTAGCGACCATCTACGAAGAGTCTACAGGAGACCCGGGGAGCGATTCGCACAATGCTGTTTTGCGGAAACAGTATCATACGGGGGTAGATCCTGTATGAGGCGGGCGGGTAATTTTAATGTACCAAACTTGATAAAATCTCAGGTTGTATAAGGCAAGTTTGAACCAAATTTGAAAAATGGCTAAAGACGTAAACGCCAAATTAGATAGATCACGGGACATACAACCAAACGTTTAATTTTATTTTCCTATTACGACCTTTGCTGTAACAAGAAATTTAATATTGTTCATTTACGGTACAATTTCCAATAAAAATATGTTTAGCGATCCAAAAATTGTGGGCTGTATCCACCATTTTTTTTGCGAATTTCGGGACTTTAAATAGACCAATCGAAAGAGGACGAAAAACTAAGTATGACTGCATTATTAACTCGTTTTGGCCAAAATGGTGGTTACGCCCTTTGAGCCTAAAGGTATCGATAATTAAGGAATGACAATTAAGTTATGTTCGTAGATACATAGTGTTCACATATTTCAAAATATTGAAACTGTACTCACATACATAAACAACTAGATTCGGCACAACTACCTGTAGGTCAAACAAATATTCGTTTAGTGCGGGCATCGAACGCCTGATGGACTGCGCAGTAGCCATACATAGTACGGTGTACGTAGGGCACAAAATCTGTTTGTTAAGTTAGAATATTAGAATCCCCTACAACTAATATAAATGCGAATGTGTGCGAGGATAGGTCGTTGTTGTACATTGATAAGTATGCAGAATATTTACCTACACGGATAATAAAATTAAAAAAACCTATTTAACTAAAACCTAATACAATAAGTGCCAATGAGGCTGGTGGCATTGCCACGCTGGATGGCAATGGTTAACTTCTGAAATCATGGTTCTTTGTTACTAAACGGCCGAACAGAATTAGCTGAAATTTTTCAAACATGGACACTGATCTATATTATATTAACACATAGGATAATTTATTACGTTTTTGTGTTCCCATGGGATAATTTTGCCTTAGGTAATCCTAAAGTTCCCAATGGAAACTAGTAATAGCAGAAGCTAGTAACTATATAAATAAAAGCAGATAAGTACCAACGATAACCTAAAGGGTTGTACAGGGTGTCCAGTAAATAGCACGACATACTGCAGGGGGTGATAGCTTGGGTCAATACCTGCCAAAACAACGCAATATATGTTCAGCAAAATCTTACGGATTTACAGTTTTACAAAATTTTCCGAAATATCGAATAATCTCTAGCTTGAAACAGATTTTTAAGCATCTCGTAATGAAAAATTCCTTTTCTAGTATTTTTTTACATCAAATTATTCGTGAATAGTTACTTTACTCATTAATAAGTCTTTTTTCTATCAAAAACAAAAATGTTTTCAAGAAATACAATTTTTTGTTCAAATTTTCACAGAACAATTTTCTTATCGTTTTACTTTACAGTGGTGAACAAAAATACAACAAACAAACAACACAAACAACAAAAAAATCCGTAAGATTTTGCTGAACTTGACATATATTGTGTTGTTTTGGCAGGTATTGACCCAAACTATCACCCCCTGCAGTATGTCGCGCTATTTACTGGACACCCTGTATTAAAAAAATATTATTATAACAATAAAACCAGCCAATTATTGTTCCATTGCAGGACAAAGGCCGCTTCTCTTAAAGAGAAGGCACGAAATCACTACGCTTGCTCAATGCGGATTGGTGATTGTAAACTTAATATATTCATAAAAGTCCAGGTTTTCTCACGATAGTTTTCTTTTCAGTGAAGTGCAAGATAAACTTAGAAATTACATATGAATTGAAAAAGCTACATTGTGCTCTGTTCGAACCTACAAAATCAAAATCATGCAAGAGATGCGGGTATTTTTTATTTTATTTTATCTAAATCTACCCGCATAATGTTTTGGTTGTTTTGACATCTGAGTTATGCATCACCGGTCATTGTATTTGTGGTACAGTCGTGTACGATCGATAACGATAAATTGAGTATTTTTCTGCGTTGATTGCAGTTGTGACTGTCTGTCACGTACACTTATTTAATAAACACATTACCACTCCTTTGCGTCGCACAGTCGGGTAATAACAAAATGTAGTATTTATCTGAAAATCACCACATGGTTTGAGCCACTCAAACCCTCATAAATTCTGTATTTTAAGAGAAACAAATAGGGACGGGTCGAAAGCAATATTTCAACAAATTCTAAGAAACGAATGGAATATTCTATTTCTAAAAAAACACCACTTACAATGTTAGCGCACCATGTGCATACCATAAACGCGACCCAAGTAACACTTTAAAAAGGGTCTTTAAAACAATTGAGAATCTATATAAAAACAGAAACGGTCAGGTACTAACAGATTTCACGAAAGTGTGGGAAGATGAACGAGGGGCTGAGGACGGGGCAGTCGGTTTTAGACCACTATTAGGAGCCGGACCTTATATCTAGTTTAAGTTAGTTAAGTTAGGGTGTTTGCTTGGGGAATACCAAAAGGCTAAATCCCGGTGGGGTGTCGTAGGAGAACGAATATTATTTATTAGGTCGAATATAGTTGGGCATAAGTCCAATTTGACTAATCTAGTACGTAACGTAGTATTCGTGTGTGTGTGTGTGTAATGGTGAGCGACTGGGTGAGTCTTTCATTATAATAATTACTCCTGGCTGATAAACTTGTAATTAAAGTCCCTACGACTGAATAGACTTGTGCACATGTGTGTACATCGGAACTGTCTATTGACTTCTAAGGGAGTTGATCCTCAACCCTACTAACTAATATTGGTTCATGAGTTTTGATTCTCAACGCTGTTGCCTTATAATTCTTGAATAACATATTCTTATCTCTGACCGATCATTCGGCCGGACCGCCACAAACACGTGTCATGCACAGATATGCTTGTTGTACGAAGAGTAACTTCCAGGGGGTGGCATGTCCACATCTATCTCATATATAAACCCAGTCCTCAGGACTGCTAGGGACCATGTCTCTACATGAGCATGATGCCGACGCAATGTCGCTGGAACTAGCCGCCCCGTTGCTAGACAAGGACGGTCGCACGGTTGCCGCAGGGAAAGCCGCTTACGTCACGCCCAGGGGTGTAGGGACCATGTCTCCACATGAGCATGATGTCGACGCAATGCCGCTGGAACTAGCCGCCCCGTTGCTAGACAAGGACGGTCGCACGGTTGCCGCAGGGAAGGCCGCTTGCGTCACTAATCGAAGAAGTTTTCTCTAAGTACTCCGAGTGTAGATGTGAGGTATCGTGGGAGTGACGTCTGACCAAATACCTACAATTACATTGGTGTAAGGGTAACTCACATGTTTTACATAATTAACATACTTTGCATCTCCAGTCTTATCTTAGCTTTCTGAAACCACTTCTAGCCTTCATTATTATGAATTCCTTAGTCTTCTTTACTATTTCTTTCAATCCTTTCCTGGTCCTATAAACGGGACATAGCATTGGATTTCTTCATATCTTAGGAATTCATTTCATATATTCGGTGGGAGAGTGACCAGTCTGGGACGAGCTCTACAGGGTCGTGCGGACGGAGGGGCCCGACCTCTTCTCCTTCAGAGAAGCCGACCTATAACACTACCTAAATCACAAATTTCAACACCATTAGGAAAAACGAAAAATTTATCAGCCTAGGGTATTTTAGGAACAGTCACACAGTTCTTCGTGATTCGAAGTATTTGATAGTGTCTACATAACACTATGGTGGTGGTGGTGATGTTGTCTCGAGATAATCCAAAAACAATTGACTAGCGCAGTGTTTCTGCTTGGTAACTGGGCTTCCCCAATTTGTAAACGTCCCTTTGTGCCTATTGGCCTAGTTCTGTTCTGTCTCCTGCTTGATAATGATGGAAGTGGAAAAAATATTTTTTCTTACTCCTCAGCTGTTCTTTTCTGATTATTTTAATTGCAGGATCCAAGACAGTTGTATCGTTTCTCCGGAACTCGTCGAGCTTCATTGCTTCGGCGCTTTTCTGGTGGTCACCACTCTTGATTCTGACTTACAGGAGTTGCAGTGGTTAGGGACTAAGGTAGCGGTTAGCGCAGTGTATTTTTGTATTTTTCATGTGTAAGTTTTTGCGATTTTGTCGGTGAAAACTTATGACGTTACCATCAGCCGGTGGTGCTGTAGATTGCTTGTATGTATTTCTTTCCCAATATTTCGTTTTTTAATTATGAAGAACGGCTTGGAAATGAATAGCTCGTTGCTAAGTAAAAACCGTACTAACTATATCATACCGAGACTTCTTACTTCTCTTTCTTCCTTAGAAAGCACGTAAAGCCGTTAGTCTCGACTGTAATTCATAGATTATTGACAGTCATTATGGGTAGGTCGGAAGCTAGAAAATCTGACAACCAGACTTACCAAGCAATATCGGGTTAACTGGGTTGTGGAGGACAGAGAGGCAGTTGCGTATGCTCCATGTAAAACACTGGTACCTATTTAGTTGCCTAGTAAACTGGAAGCCAACCAATTGACCATTGTAAAGGGAGGATTTTTCTACCGGATGGGTGTTGTGTCTAGTGAACTACTGCCTAATGGTTGTTGTTGAGATTTTGTATCTTAAAGGTATAATTATGCTAATGTCGCCGAGAACTTTACTTTATTTTTACGTCAGGTATTTTTGCATGAGTTGCGTTATATGTCGCCACAATCTAATGTACAGACACCAGCATACCAAGACATACCAAACTGTAAAATTTTCTCAATAGAATATAAACCTTATCCTTTTGTAGTTAAGTTGAAAATCTACCAAATAATTTGACAGCTTGTTGTAACGTGATGTGCTCTGCCGTGGTATAACTAAAATGCCGTTATCCAACATCTGGTCGATTTTCAACTTTTGATGCTATATTAATAAGAAAAAAAAAATCTATCGATCTGTGTTTGCGAATTTTCAATATCTTGAATAGTTTTGGAGATACTAATTTTAAAAATGCCGTTAAGTACATATTTCTTACGTGTGAAATAAGCAAAAATAACATTAAGTAACTTTGTGAGTCTATAAAGCCGCTAAGGTTCATTACCTCATATTTTATCACAAAAAATCCATATGGTTACTTGTCTAGATTGCCGTTAGCAGTCTTTTGTACGCTACAAAGCGGTTAAGGTACTTTAACTGTTTTATTGGTATTCTTTTTTTAAAAAAAGGAGTTCTCTTTTTAAACTATAACGTCGTTAATTGAAAATGTTAGACTTAAACTTGACTAACGATGTTTAACGGCATTATTGCTTCATATTTGGCATACTTATATTTTGACTTAACGTATGTTACGAGCCCGTAGCGGCATTTTCAAAACTAAACAAAAATGTATTGTCCGTCATTATTAGACTAAAATGACGTTATCTCACACTAATACACTACAAAGCCGTTAACTGATCTCGCGCGGGGCGGGGGACACCGGCTACGTAACGATTTTGTAACGAAATCAGAGGGGTCGGGGGTGAAACTAGTGCATCGCCAGGAGCTTGTGGGTGAGGACGTGTGTCGCTCCGGGTTTGTTTCCGCCAATTTTGCAACGATCGCGATATGGCGAACCATCAATTTAGGTAAGTAATTAGTTTTTATTTACTTTAGTTCAGAATAATTTTGAGTTTATTATGAATAGGTACCTACTTTACATTTGCACTTTTGTTGAAATAAACATTCAAAATAGTTTGCTTGCTAGTAAATACTACTAATATTATTTATGATAAAGTTTGTTTTGTTTCACGCAATAACTTATAAATGGATTGCAATGAAACTTAGCATGTAGATATCTGAATATTTGAATTAACATAAAATATACTTTTCCTTTACATAAGCACTCAATTTTTTACCGCATTTTATGTTCTGATGATCAATATTGTCGGGCATGATTTTTTTACGATATGTTCATGAGATAGTTGTTATTTTCTTTTTACAGAAACTCTGGGAGCAGAGCTAAAACTATTTTAGATATGGTTAAGGATAAGGAAAAACCAAACCAAACCAAACCTACAAGAAAACCTGACCCTGCTCAGGATAAGAAAAAGTCAAACCAAACCGAACCTAAAACAAAACCTGGCCCTGGTCTGACTGAGTTTATTAACAGAATGTACGCGGAGCCCTATTCTATGACCGGTAGCGTTTTTGATACATTTTGCGAGACGCAAGTTACGTATAATTCACATCATTTTTTGAGTTTAAATACAAAGTCTCTATTCAACGAATTTGAAATTTCACCCCATCAAATTACTATAAATAGATTAGATCCTACCGAAATGGATTTAACATGCAACGAATTAATGTCATCAAATGATTTTTCTCCGCTTGATGAAGAAATCCCATTAAATACGCAAGGAACATGTGAAAATAGTCCTCTTGATTTTGACTCAGACGACTCCGTTATTAACAAAGATTACTGTCCATCTGATTCCTCAGAAAGCCACATGTCTGATGTATCAGAAAGTAAAAGAAAAATAAAGAAGAAAATACTGAAAACCAATGATGATGAGGTCACAAAGATTTTAACAAAAAGCAAAATTCAAACTTCGGACCAAAGACGTCGTGAGTTAACTGGTGCTACCTGTTGTGAGAAAACTACGCCTAATCATTCAGTTCACTGCAAACATAGCTCTACCGATGATGGTAATTACTGTTCCATATTGCCTGTGGATGACGGAGTTAGGATTTTTTTTAATTTGGAGCGAAGACGTAGAAACTCTATTGGTGCTACTTGTAAGGAAACTACGCCCGAGCGACTATGCCTCCGCAAGCGCTGTAAATCCGTTGATGGCAATTATTGCTCCACATTGTCAGATATACTACAACTACCACGCAAAAGAAGGAAACATAACACCCCGTTACAACAGCGGAGATTAGATGCCAAAAATAAAAAAAAGAGCGAACATAGTGTCAAACCTGGGTGCAATGAAAAGTGTCTAAAGAAATGTATGACCCTACTGAACCAAGAGGATAGAGAGGCTATTAATAAATCATACTGGGATATGTCATGGCAGGAGCAACATGCATTTGTTGAAGCACACACCTATGTAGCAGAACCAAAAAGAAAAATTACGAGCGAACCCAAAAGGAATCCAAGAAGAAATTTTGTATTGAAAAAACAAGATGGCACTAGAAAAGATGTATGCAAAATATTTTCCTTACTACTCTAGGATATTTGAAAAATAATGACAGGATACTACATACAACTTTTACTGATTCTTCAATAGATAAACGTGGTAAACACCAGAAAACACCAGCATTTGATCGCGATTTGCTGAATCAACACGTTGAATCGTTTAACCCATTAGAACCACACTATAGGCGTGAACATGCACCTCTGCGCCGATATCTACCAAGTGACATAAATATAACTCAAATGCATAAACATTTTTGTGAGTCATACCCCGATAGACAAGTTTCGTACAGCTTATACAGGTCACATTTAAAATTTATGAACATGTCTTTTACCGCCCTCGGTAACGAGGAATGTGAATTGTGCGAGACTTATAATTTCCACAAAAAGGAAACATCACATGACGCCACAGTCCAGATACTTGTAGAGTGTACAGTTTGTGTGGATTGGAGTAATCATCATCAACGATACACAAAGGCGCGAGATCTGTACCAAACACATAAGGAGGAAAAACAAAATAATTCACAAATATTCTATAGCTCTGATTTAGAGAAAGTAATTATGTTACCTAGATTGGAGATGTTTAAAGCCGCAATTTTCTGTCTGCGGCTTTCAGCCTACAATCAAACCTTTGCACCACTTGGTAAGATTACCGCAGAATTCAAACCCCTGACAGTTATCTGGCATGATGGCATTGCAGGGAGAAGGCAAGAAGATATAATGTCAGCATTTTATAATTTTCTATTGCGTAACAGAGATGTTGAAAAAGTACACATCTGGCTCGATAATTGCAGCTCACAGAATAAAAATTGGCTGTTGTATGCGATGCTCACTCATATGATTAATAGTGAAGATATTGCCACACAAAGAATAACTCTGTATTACTTTGAACCCGGCCACACTTTTATGAGCTGCGATCAAGTGCATCACCAGGTAGAGTTGGCTATGAAGAAAAAAGGTAAGCTTTATGATTTTACAGATTTTGAAGAGTGTGTATCTTCCATAAATAAATCAAAAGTTATCGTTCAGTCTATGTTGCCAGAAAACTTTTTAAATATGCCTAACTACGTGTCCCAAAGAAGGATTCAAACATCAAATCCAAGAGCTTATTTAAAAAATATAGTTGAGGTATGTTTCGTACGTAAAAGTTATGATCTTATGTATAAAAATAATTTCGATGATGCATCATATACAACTCTCGTTTAATGAATGATAGATATTTAAAAAACCCACGTACAATGGTATTTAAATTTAGAACTGAACCGAAAGGTATCGAACCTAAGAGAAAAGCAGATATACTTAAAAACCTATCGAACATAATTCCCCCTCACAAATTGTTATTTTGGAAAAACTTACCAACTAGAGAAAATGAACATTCCGGTACAAGTTCTGATTAGAATAATAATTTAGTGTCAGTTTATCAAGACTGATTTTAACTAATTAATAATTTCAAATTATAATTAATAATTTTGTAATGTAACTTTGATACGATTTTGAATACTGTGTTTTTAAGAATATATAAATTTTATCAAGAAGGCTTTAATAAATGTAGGTAAAAAGTTAGAACTAAAATTTAAATAAGGAAAATTGTTTTTTTGTTTTTCAGTTGATGATTTTTTTTAAATGATACTAGAAATATAAAGTTTTGAGTTCAAGGAGGCGATTAGACTTAGTTTTGATTGTTTGTTATCTCAGGTTTAAAGACTGAAGTTTGTATGTAAATTGTGTTATATGTTATCTTATTTTAAAGTACAAGTATTACATAATTATATTGATAACTGATGTGATTTTAGTGTTATTCTATAGAACTGAAAGTTCCTAAAAAATCTAGTTATAAGTAAAGTTTTGTGAAAGTAATAAGTTTAAGCATAATTATATATTATTTGCAAAGCAATAAAGAAATATAGACAATAAAGACTAGTTGATTGATAAAACTATGACTTTTATTTAAAAAATATCTTAAATTTCAATAAATTTAGTTCATTTTGTGCAAGAAAATAGTTCATTATTTTTTATATTATTACGCTATAATGTCGTTAAACTGTAAGGTTTTTAGTTTAACCACGTTTTAGCTTAACAATGATTCATGTTTATCCTTTTAATTAATACGCATCTAAAGGTTACCAGACTTAAAAGCAGTAAAGTACCGTTAAACGCACTAAAGTTTAACATGAATCAGTTATACAATACATAATCGTAAGCTAAATTGTCGTTATGTGCAATAACGCCATTTTAGTTAATCATTGAAGAGATGAAACTTTTGAATTTTAAAAAACAATAATTTGCTATGAAATAGATACACTAAAACGCCGTTACGCTATACGTAGCGGCGTTTTAGTCGATGATCCATTATGATTTCGGTTACATCTCTGATGAACTAAAACACAAAAAACGATTTTTCATGAAATTGAATTATATTTACGATATGATAGGGTAAGTAGTTCGAAAGTATGCGATTTCATCTATGTTTTGGTACCTCCAAATCTCTAATAGGTATTGTTATCGAAAAATTACATCGGTTTAAAATTTTGCCGCGGTTTTTTTGTGTTACTCAAAACAATGACTTTAGCACATAACGGCATTATAGTTATACCACGGCAGTGCTAGCCTCTATACAGTCACCAAAATAGATAAGTACCTCACCAGATCGCCGGATATAATTGAAGTCGGAAAAATTTAATTAATGACCTGTTTATTCTCTATTAATTTTATTTTATTTAATTAAATACTCTTTTCATTCTCTTTTGGTGACTGCTCATTGTGCTTGGCTGTACCGTAGGCCTGGCCAAAATAAACCAGTTTCCTTTTAGCTGCGGCAATTCAGCGGCTTTTCGGAGGCTTGATAAAATAGATTTTAAATGAGAACTCTTTGGACAATAAACCCGTATTTTCTTTTAAACAATACAGTTTTCCCGCTGCCCATATTTTACTACAATATTAGGCACCTTTTATCATTAATAATCATTAACTGTTAAATGTTTCGAAGCACGTTTAACTAGCTTTAACACGCCAGTCATTTACCTTTTATTGTCTGCTATAAAATTAATATTTGAGAGTAAATTGATAATGTCAAAATGTGTCATGGTTTAAATTGGTGGTCGGTCTCTTCATCTGTGTTAATTTATTTGGTGGGTACCTAATTAGTAACTACCGTTTTAATCAATATCAATAGGACTGGTCTTTAACTTAAGCAGAGGCAAAGCATTGCCATCGAAAGTGACAATGTCAGCGGTGTCTTGGGCACATTTTCAGTGGACATCGATGAGGAGGACTTTTTTATGCCAGTTTGTTTTAGTTTGAGTATTATAGGATACCTTTATTTATTACTAGCTACTGCCCGCGACTTCGTTCCTGGTGTTTACTTGCGAGAGACATTATTAGACCTCCTTAATCCGGCAATGTCGCAAAATCCGTTCTTAGCGGACGTCTACTAACTATAAATTATCTCAAATTTCTTCTTTATACGTCAAGCGGTTTTCTATATTTTGTGATGAGTGAGTGAGTGACCTGTCGCTTTTATATATTTAGAAGATGGTTTTGTTTTTTTTTTTATTGGGTTTTTCGTTAGTGTTACTTTTTATTTGCATAAAAACATGTTACCTAGAAATATATACAAATCTTAAAAATCCAAATAATAATATTATGTACAATTCCAAGAAAAAGGCAGAGGAGCTCAAAGGGCATCAAAAATCTCGTCCACATCGCTGTCAACGGGACGCGTGCCCAACAGGCTGGCAGCATTGCCACGCTGAATGGCAATGCTGATTCTTTGACCCAAGAATAGACCAACCTTCGGATGAAGAGTCGACCAGCCGCTTGGCGATGTCCCGAAAAACAATATGGGCACTCAGGTTTTGATTGTTTTGATTTCTGGGCTATGCATCACCGGTCATTATTATTATTTTTATTATTTTTAGCCTGTATTGTCCTATTCCTATTGCAGGGAAAATAAAACCTAACTCCCCCTCCGCGTACCATGTAGCTCGGCCGAGCGTTCGCTTGACGTGTGTGTATATGGTGTATATAATCATAATATATATAAAAAGTTATGCAATAGCTTTACCGCGGCAGTCCCCGAGTGCCACACGTTTTTTTTTTGTGTAGTATTCATTAAACCCTCGTATGCCGTAATTACAGACACAATTAAAATGATATTGTGTCACACGTAGACCTGCGATACGAGGGGTTAAGTGAGTTAATTTTGTGCCTATTTGTTCCTAATAAATACATTGATACCTGATCAATAGATATTTGATGTTAATTTATAAAGCGTAATTAGCCTACCAATTCACATTATTTTACTTATCATAATAAGTATGTATGTTTCTGTTACTATAAAACTGTGTCAGAAAGAGACAGGAACATAGCTAAGCCAAAAAACTGTGAGTAAATCAACCGATCTCTAATGTAATAGTTCTCCTAAGTTGACCGATCACTCCACCAGAACGACAATTTACGGTAGTTACTTCTGCAACCTGTTCCCAATCCAGGAAATTAGTTTAGTAAACTTCCACAAACTTTACGTTCAAGTTGCTAAAGGTTTTACTTGCACTAAAAATCTACCTCAGAGTTAATTGCAAACTCGAGGTTAACTTATAAAAAGTCATACATTATGTACCCGTGTTAGCAACTAACTTGGAAATAAAAAATAACCCAGCAGGAAATATATGACACGAAGAAAATACATTTATAATCAGACCGATGAAACAACCAGAGAAAAATAAATAAATTGCACATTGTCTAAAGTCTAAACCAATTAATAAGTTGATCAATCACCTGCCTAGCTTTTTCCCAACTATATTGGGGTCGGCTTCCTGTCTAACCGGCAGCTGAATACCAGTGTTTTACATGGAGCAACTGCCTATCAGACCTCCACAGCCCAGTTACTAGGTAACACGTCGATACCCCTTGGTAAGGGTAGTTTTCATATTTTCTGGCTTCTGACTACCCATAACGACTGACAAAGATCTACGAATGACAGCTGGGACCAACGACTTTATGTGCTTTCCGTGACACGGAGGAAACTCGATATGAAAAACATGGTCACCCATTCACGGACCGGCCGCGGCAAGCGTAGCTTAACTATGACCGATCGATCTGTATAGCTTTTAATTAATCAACAGCTCGTCGTTATATAAAAGCTGATCATTATTTTAAAAAGCTTGTAAAAGTGACGCAAGTGGTCCCGATATTATTCTAAACCTCATAATTTATGACCACCTTTGGCCAATTTGTTAAAAGCGTCCAAATGGTATCCTTGGCCTACTTTGGCTCTGCTATCCTTCATAGAGCTCCCTCCCGTGTCATTTGGAAAGACCAGTGTTCCACATTCATTCATAAAATAAAATGTCCAAACGGTTATTTGACATTTCCCGTGACACAACAGCTGGGTTCTTACTTGGCCAGAGGCGAAGTAATGCTATCCAACCAGCACATTATCTAATGACCGCGATGCTGGGGACTTTTTTGATGCCACTTTGGTTTAGTGTTTCGTTTAATTGTTATGGAAAATCTGACAATCGTCATGATATCATTGACTACCGTCTCTTCTATTAATGTATATTTATATTCATAACTCTTTTGGTCATATACGTTTTATCTCTCCTCTATGTAAGCCCGTATTCGGATCGATGGCAGGATCGCACGAGTAGGTCAGTCCATACCAAGACAAACAATCCCTTTCTTTATATATTTTCAATTGATATGAAATGTTAATATATATATATATATTTTTTTTTTTTTGTGTAAATACATTAAAGGTATAAAACTATTCAGAGATTTAATTAAATATCCTGTAATATGACCTACCCTGTTAGATTTTAGGCATTTAAAACTGATGAAAATATAATCAAACAACAGAAACAGTCCCATCCCACAAATGTAGATTATTCCTTTATTAATATTTACTTATATACGGAGTACATTTTTATTAAAGAAACTTTTACAAAACGAGTAACAAAAAAAAACTTCAAAAGCAGTCTTTTACCTATATCCCATTACATCCCTTTAGAAACGTAAGTACTATGTCCACTATCATCCACTCAAGGTATGTAGCAGTGCGCGTGTGCGTTACAAGCTTACGGTACAGCCTTCAAGCTTCAGGCTTCAGTCGGTTTCAGGAGTCGCGAGAATAAGGCGCGCCGCCCAACCCGCCCGCCCAAAAAGTTCGTGTTGAAAACAATTGTTGCAAGTTTTATTCAGTGGTTTTAAAGTGTTGTTTGGTGATTTGTTGTAGTGGTTTGTGTAGTTGTTTGGTGCCGGGGTATGTAAGCTTTTGGTATTTTTAATTTTTGAAGTTTGGATTGATATTTTTTTTCGGTTTTTATTTTTGTTGAAATTGATTTGGTATTTTGCTAAGTTAATTTTATTCAACAACGTAGACTGGCATGTAACTGAATTATTTACCTACTCATAATTAACCAATAAAAATATTTACTTATCCTTACTATTTTCTTGGGAGCTTGTGTTTAAAAAAATAAATAATCGTTTATTGCACACAACAGTTACACGGCTGTACATATTTTTTGTGATTTTTTTTTGCTTCCAAACTAAGTAAACTTGTAGGTACTATGGAAGTCAGGTTTGTCAAAATTAATTTGGTGTTTTGCTAAGTCAATCTTATAAAACTACGAACAAGTTACATAACAAGTTATTTAATAAACTAATAACCAATCACACTCAGTTGTAATTTAAAAATCTTTACTTATGCTATATCCCATTTTTACAGTAAGTACTTAAAAAGCTTTTAATGTTATTAAAAGCTTCTTCTGATAATTCTGCTCATCACGGAGTTTATTTTAAGCAATAATTCCATAGTAATAACTGTGAAAATGTTTACATTACAGCTAGAATTAATTGGCAAACACCTGAATTTCAGGCAGTATTTTGAATGAGAACATATACCTACTTCAAGAACTATGTACTTTGTAAATTAATGTTTACTTTCGTCTTATTAATGTTAATAACAAGACTTCATTGACTAATGAAAACGAAATTAATAATCGAACTAGAAGTTTGAAAATACACCACGGATAGAACCCATCTTTTCTCGAAGCGCTTCGTCGTTTTTTTGAACCCTCATAACTTGGGTTTGGATTATATCAGATAAACAAAATTTTCAGGATATGATGTCATTAGTGACCTTATTAAAAATATAAAGTTTAAATTACATAGCTCTTATACTTTAGATTTTATTGATATCTAAAAAACTCATATTTCGTCACTGACTCACTCGCTGATGGTAATCAAATTTCTTAGGTACTTCCTGCAGTCCTAGAAAGCTGAAAATTGGTATGAGGCGGGCGTCTCAACCACTGGGTAATCATGGCCATCACGGTCTACCCCGATGATTTCGTGGTAATAATGACAAAAACTATTCTTACTCAGGCAGTAAGAATTTGTACAGGTACAAATTACAAAATTTGTGAACGGGTTCACTTGACCAATTCAAAATATGCATTAGGTCAACCGAACCTACGCGATCAGTTCGAGTGGGATCAGTTGACTAAAGAGCCGGATATTCTATGTCTTGTGTTCGGGGAGAATAAAAATAAAACCAAAAGGCAGTCGTCTTTTGTTCCGTTTTTTAATTTATTTTATTAAACAACGAGTAGTACAATAAAATCTAATTAGCACACAAACTTAATTATCAATATTATATAGGTAGGTAAGTATAATACTAGATAATACAGCTATTAACACCATTATACCATAATTACTATCTTCGAGAGGGGACCTGGTAATCTGTATGACAGGGCTACCTAGTGCTGATACCAGTGTCCCGCAAAGGATTATAAAATTTTGCATATAATAATTATGTTAAGACTTCTTGTTGAAAAAATGGTTTGTGTTCTACAATGGTTTGTCTACAAAGGTTTGTGGGAGGGAAAACAAAACATTTTTTAATGTTTCATTTAATGATTGATTTTTTTATGCTACGTCTGATAAAAGCACAGATGAAGAGATTTTATTTTACATTTTCTATCACATTAAGTGTAGTGAAAGGTATGTTAAGAGTAACAAGATAACATATTTTAATAAAGGTGCTTACATTTTCGTAACCAGCACTGATATTTTAATTTCGAATCTACCATAAAACAATTTTCTTCTTTTGTCTCTGAAATATTAAATTTCGAAAGAACTTGGAACTTAGGACGCTTCACATCTTAACTTTTTTATTAGCTTTGAATGTTCTTAGAATAAATGAAAATATAATATAATTAATTAAATGTAAAAACAGACTGAGGTAACAAAGGGGTAACATGATACCCAGTGACTTGGTCATGGAGTTCAACGCTCCATATAGGTACCACACTGACTTCCAGCTGCATTTGGTTAGCCCCAACATAGTTGGGAAAAGGCTAGACATATGACGAACATACCACCACACACACCATGCCATGCACATACCATGCACACCATTACCATTTATAGTATAAAATTGGAATAATATTAAATAGTATAATTAATATAGTTAGTAGTAGTTAGTGGTAGTTATAGTTAGTATATATATAGTTTAATATTATAATAGTATTAAATTACTATATTTGTATAATAGTATAAAAACAATAATTGTTTTTTGCCATACCTATTATTGGAATCAAAAGTAACAGCTCACTTTTTAGAACCCATTAATTATTATAATTTTAATCCTAAACGTCCCTTTGTGCTTATTGGCCAAGTTCTGTTCTGTCTCCTGCTTCATTCGGAGGGCAGTGGAAAATATGTTTTGTTTTCTTACTCCTCCGCTGTTCTTTTCTGATTTTCGTTGCGGGATTCAAGACAGTTGAATCGTTTCTCCGAGACTCGTTCAGCTTCATTGCCTCGGCAATAATCTAGTGGTCGTCACTGTTGATTGGGGCTAGACTGGAAGCTGACTCCAACATAGTTGGGAAAACGCTAGGCAAATGATGAACAGACTGTGGCTTAGAATTCTCTAGGTAAGTAAGACACAATATTATTACCTCGAACTGACCAAAAACGAGCGCGCTGAAGCAAAAGTATTCGTAACATTTCCGAATTGGGAGTAAGACTTATCATAAAGCATTATGGTTTAATTTTATACGACAAACATAGTTAGTGACAAATTGACATGAATAAAGCCTAAATAAATATTATGTTCGAAACTAGTATTTCCAAATTTATTTTCGATTCCTAGGATCTCGCAACGAAATTAATCAGAAAAGAACTGAGGAGGAATAATAAAAAATATATATTTTCCACTTCCCTCATTATCAAAGCAAGAGACAGAACAGAACTAGGCCAATAGGTACAAAGGGACCTAGGTATACGAATAGGAGAAGCTCAGTTGTCGAGCACAACGGATTATAATGGACATAGTAATTAATGGGTCCTAAAAAGTACGCTGTCATATTTGATTCCAATAATAGGATTTGGCAAAATCGCTTGAACGTACGGAAATTAGTTCTAGCTTCTAGAAGGTCCGAATAATAAACAGCTCCGGATGTAGGTAACCTGTACACTATCTAACATAATATAGCGTTCTTTGTGCCAAAGAATACACTCCCATAAGTTAAATATGATGTGCAGATTGTTCGTATTCACAGTCAGATGTAGAACATTGACACAAAGGCGAAGCAACAAGCTCGATGAAACAATCTTTCGATGTTTATGAACCAAGATTTTTTGACTTTTTTATCCTAGAAGCCTCCGAATTATGCGAATTGAAGTTTTATGTGAAATAATCCGTCTCTTCATCACAAATGTTTGTCCCTCTGTGCAGTGGAGCGAATAATTCAAATAGCATGAAAACACGACTATTAAGGGGAATAGTGGTGTGGTTCAGTACAATTCGTATTTTATTCGCACTTACTTATTAATTTTTTAGGGTTCCGTAGCTAAAGCGTCCAAACGGGTAATCATCTGAAATTTTCACTGAGTACGAATTACTATCACAGCTATAACAAAAAAAAAGTTAAAAATTAAAGGGATATTTTGTATTTTCGGCGTTTTCTTTACGTTGTACGGTATTACAGAACCATTCCTAAGCGAGACTTGGCCATATTTTCCTGTTTTCAATCAAATCATCTCCCTGTTTTTCGTAGGACATGTTCTATATTCATTCATCTATTACTAGTATTTTATATGAAAATAAAACTTTTCCTTTTTGTTTCATTAACCGTGTTTCTTTTCGTTCGGCACCAAATCTAATAAAAACCTGTACTATTATCATATCATAATTATATAATTTGTCGTATATTAATATTACATACGGGACCGAAACGTGGTCGCTCACAATGGGCCTCATCAGAAGGCTTATAGTCACCCAAGGGGCAATGGAGAGGGCTATGCTCGGAGTTTCCATGCGTGATAAAATCAGAAATGAGGACATCCGCAAGAGAACCAAGGATACCGACGTAGCCCGAAGAATTGCCAAACTTAAGTGGCAGTGGGCAGGGCACATTGCTCGCAGAACAGATGGGCGATGGGGTCGAAAAGTTCTAGAGTGACGACCGCGAACCGGAAGACGTTGCGTTGAAAGGCCTCCCACTACGTGGACCGATGACCTGGTAAAGGTTGCGGGGATCCGCTGGATGCGAGTCGCACGGGACCGGTCAATGTGGCGACACTTGGGAGAGGCCTATGTCCAGCAGTGGACGTCTTTCGTCTGAAATGATGATGATGAATGTGTCGTAAATAATTTAATTGTGGTTGTCTTGCATTGGCCAACTAAGCTCAATTCTGCTTTCACAGAGGTCAACGACGGTTTAACTTGCAACTCTCAGGGAATATAACAATATGAAACAATATTCCATTTTCCAATGGTATTCCCATTCAGGTGGACGTAGCAGACCTACTACCCGACGTTATGACCCCCGTGGGATGAAAACTGATCGAAACAAAAATATACCGTGCTCTAATAAATTTCCAATAACACAGTCTGACATTTACAGAACATTATAATGTAAATATAAGACTGATTTTAAACGAAAAACGTTAAAATGATTGTGTCGAATTTGGTACGTGATTTAAAATTAAATACGTTTGCACTAACCTGCGAAATTAAAGTTATTTTATACTTTTTGAAGGCGGTTTTCTTTTTCCCTAAGAAGTTTTTTTTTCACTTTTTAGTTATACTACAAATTAAGTTATTCCTTCTGCCCTTTGTCTAAACTGTGGCCAACTTTGAGGTAGACACTATTCATTAAAAAAGAATAATAGAAATGGGACTACACTGTAAAAAGTCATGCGTGTTCAAATATAAAACAAAATACATACATATCGTTTTGAGAACCTCCCTTTTATTGAAGTCGGTTTAAAATAAAACTGTTTTCAGTTTTTCCATTTTAAGGTTTTCTTTATTTTTTGTTAATTATATAAACTTCTAGTAAGTAGATAATGGACTTTGAAGGAGTTCATTTTAGTCAAAATATTTAGTTATTTTTCTGTGATAATGAATGACAAAAATAAAACAGTACATAGATCTTTGTTTAAAAATCAAGAAACCTTATTGTTATACTTCCAATTAAGCTTTTTCACTACAAAGAATCGAAACTTTGAATAAAAGGCATCTGCAGTCTATTCTGAGACTTTCTCATGAATTATAATTTCATTCTTCGGTTCTCATCCTAGCTATTTCCAGATTCAAATATAAGGCGTCTGTTCGAAATGAAATGCGTTAATTTTGTTAAGAAAATAATATATTTTCAATTTAAAAAGGAGCACATCGTGCGCCCTTGACAAAGACAAATTTTCTAAGTGAACCGGATAGAGGAAGTATCAAAAAATGTTGCCAATAATTAACAAAGTGATGTACACATAAAAACATGAATATTGGCTATGGTTACTAAATAAATTATATGTTCATGACATGGACTTGAACATAGTTGGGCCAGGCCAAGAAGCAGAACTACAGCAAACCAAATAGATAGAATTAATCAATATAACATAGTGACGTAACATTACATAATTTTAATTAATAGGTAGCGGACACAACTTTGACACACTCCTTCTATAAATCTTATCATTAAATTTTACATCAGCTACTCTTACACATTTATCATTACCTGGATACACTTTTATTATTCTAGCAATAGGCCACACTAATGGTGATGTATTCAAATGCTTTACTAGGACAATATCACCTTCCTTCACACTTGGTGATTCATATTTCCACTTGGGACGACTTTGCAGCTGAGTCAAGTAATCATTTGACCAGGTTTTCCAGAAGTCTTGCTTAAGCTTGGTTACCACCTTCCAAAATCGTAGGCGGTTTATAGGGACTTCTGTTAAATCAACTTCAGGATAGCTGCACAAAGCCGTGCCAATGACAAAATGGCCAGGAGTCAAGTATTTACCTTCATTTGGGTTCAGTGAGAGCAGAGGTCGTGAATTTAAAACACCCTCTATTTGGACTGTAACTGTGTTGAATTCTTCATAGGTCAAAGTTAAGTTGCCTACTACTCTTTTAAGGTGGTGTTTTACACTTTTCACCCCCGCTTCCCACAATCCACCAAACTCCGGTGAGTAACTTGGTATAAATACAAACTTTATATAATTATTTTTACAAAAATTATGCACTGAGTCTCTATGAGACTTTGAGTTTTGTAAGTCATATAAATCCTTAAGCTGATTTTGTGCACCCTTGAATGTCTTTGCGTTGTCACAAAAGACCTTTGTAGGCATGCCTCTTCTGGAGATAAATCGATTGAAACATGCCATAAAATTTTCAGTAGTTAGGTCTGATACTACCTCCACATGGATAGCCTTAGTGGCAAAGCAAACAAAGAGAGCAATATACCCCTTTGTTACGAGTGGTTTACGGATTCTACCAACCTTGATGTTAAAAGGGCCACAAAAGTCAATCCCCACATGTTGAAAGGGTCTAGTAGCGGTGATTCTCTCAGCTGGTAATGAACCCATAAGCTGCTTTGCAGTTTCAGCCTTCAAACGCACACATGTCAAACATTTATGTAATACCTTTTTGACCTCCCTAATGCCACTAATGATCCAATACTTCTGCGAAAGGGAACTAAGAACTAGTCTGGGACCCGCATGCAATAATCTGAGATGTTCTCTTTTAATTAATAAGGAAGTTATATGGCAATTTTTGGGAAGAATTAGGGGGTGCATTTTATCCTGTGGTATGTCTGCATTTAGCAACCTGCCACCTACGCGAAGCAATCCATGTGCGTCTATGAAAGGGTGTAAACTTGCAAGAGTTGTTTTCTTTTCTATTTTAAATTCTTCAGCAAAGTGCTGTTTCTGAACACAACGAAAGATAACTGAAAGAGCATGTTGCAATTCTTTAGGTGATAGAGCTAAATCAAAAGTCTCTATTTCATTTTTTAAAGCATTATTATAAAACCGGTATATGTATGAGACAATATTTGTAATTTTATTTAAATCAGAGAATTTTTCAAAAATATTTATTATAGAGGTCTGCTCTACTTTTTGTAAGAAACAAGTAATCTCATCTTCAACAATCTCTGTATTATTAATTATATCATTTAATATTGGCTTTTCGTGACAGAAGTCTGCCTTTGATAAATATTGTGGACCATGCCACCACAGAGAGTGATCCTGCAATTTTTGCGGCTCTATCCCCCTAGAGAGTATGTCAGCTGGATTATCAGAAGACCTTACAAGGAACCAAGAAGATTTTTGTGTGAGCTCGACAATTTGTCGCACTCTATTTTGAACATAAATATTATATTTTAATTTTTCTGCCTGTATCCAGGCTAAAACAATTTGTGAATCACTGTAGAGATAAACTGAGAGATTAAACCTAGATGTAAGTACTCTACCGACTCTACTTGCTAACTGTGATAACAATAATGCACTGTTGAGTTCTAACTGAGGTATGGTTAATTTTTTAGCTACAGGAGAAACTCGCGATTTTGAGCATAGCAAATTAGTTTCAACATTTCCATTTTCATATAAAATTCTCAAATAAATACAGCAGCCAAAGGCTTTCTGTGAAGCGTCAGCATAACCAATTAACTGAACCGATGCAAAGTTATGACTTTTGATAGATCTGGGGACAGAAATTTTAACCATTTGTTTTAAATTGGCAAGGAATTTTCTCCATAGTAATAGTTGTTTAGGAGGCAAGGTAGCATCCCACTCTATTTTCAAAAGCCATAACTCCTGCATTATTAATTTAGCCACTACTATTATAGGTCCAATAAGACCCAATGGGTCAAATATTTTACCTATATAACTAAGCACCTTTCTCTTGGTATTTAAAGTTTCTTCCTCACATTGTGGGGATTGAAAGGTAAAATTATCCAAAAGGACATCATATTTTAGGCCAAGTGTTTTGACAACCTTGTCCGTGTTAAGATTAATTTCATCAAAATATTGACAGTGAACAGGAATGTCTTTCAGAACCAAAGAATAGTTTGAACACCATTTATGCAAATTGAAATTGCCTAATTTAAGTAGCTCTATTAATTGAACTTTTAGGAGGTAAAGTTCCTCTACATTGTCACAGCCACAAATCACATCATCAACATAAGTGTTAGAAAGAATAACATTAGCTGCTAGAGGGTATTGGTCCCTATATCTATTGGCAAGCTCTATTAAGCACCGAGTGGCCAAAAAGGTAGATGACTTTAGCCCATATGTAATGGTCTGCAACTGCAAGCATCTGATGGGTTTGCTGGGATTATCCCTCCAGAGAATGTTCTGCAAGCTAGTATAGCGTTCATTAATAAAAATGCACCTGAACATCTTCTCTATGTCACAAATCAAAGTGAATAAATATGTTCGGAATAAAAGAAGAACATCAAAAAGCTCACCCTGTACTACAGGCCCATTCAGCATTACGTCATTTAATGAAGTATTGTTTTTAGTCTTCATACTTCCGTCAAAAACCACTCGCAATTTAGTGGTCTTGCTCTCTTCATTAAATACAGCATGATGGGCTAAAAAATAAACAGAGCCACAGTCAAGATCATATAGACTTACATCAATTTCAATGGCATGTCCCATCGCAACATACTGATCTATAAATTCTTTGTATTTCTCCAATAACATAGGATTCTTTTTAAATTTACGTTCTAAATACCAAAATCTTTGAAGGGCAATAGAAAAAGAGTTTCCAAGCTCTAATGTTTCCTTGGAACAGATGAGTGGCATGTCAACATAAAAAGTATTATTTTCAAGACGCACAGACTGCTGAAAGATAGATTCAGATTTTTGACACTCATCTGTGTACTTGACCACAGGTTCAGGTACCTTCTCAGTAAGCCAAAATTTTTCCATCACCTGTTCTAATTTTACATTATCAGATATTACCAAATTTGACACAAGACTATTACATTCAGTTTGTTCATTGCATTCCCCAATTGTGCCAGCAATAACATATCCAAATACTGTGTTTTGAAGTACAGGACCATTTGGAATTTTCATACAACCATTTAACAATGAGTTGAAATATATATTGGCACCCAGTAAAATCACAATTTCTGAAGGAACATTGAAGTCACTATCTGACAACTGAATATTTTTAGGAATCTTTAATTTAGAAATATCAACAAATTGTTGAGGCAAGGGTGTAGTGATAGAATCAACAACATAACAAGTAATATTGAATTTAACATCCTCTAATTGACATGAATTTATGTTAAAATTAACAGTTTCATTAATTTTAGAAGATTGATTGCCGATCCCAATAATATTGGTAACCTGCCGAGTAGAACTCATATTTAACTTATCAACAAGTGATTTAGTTACAAAGGAACCTTGACTGCCACTGTCAAGCAATGCTTTAACTTTAAAGTCACGACCATATTTGTCAATAATTTTAACTATTACAGTAGGCAGCATAATATTACCGGTCGTAACTTGAGAATTTGAACAAAGTGAGACCGGAGTCTCTGGCTGATCCTCACAATGTAAGAGTGTATTGTGTGATTTTTTGCAAGTTCTACATTTAAATTTATATTTACAAACATTGTCAGCATGACTTTTCAAACAGAGAGAACATAGTTTTTTATCTTTAACAAAAGTCAGTCGAGCATCTATAGGGACCATTTTAAATTTAGGGCAATTAAAGATGGCATGTTCTTTCTTATCACAAAAAGAGCACACTAAACCTGAAGGGACAGAAACATTAGAAACACGTGTCACAGACTTACCTTTATTTTCATTATTAACTTTATGAGGGTTACTTTCCTCTAATGCTGCAGCACGTTTTTCAAGAAAAGATAAAAACTCTGTCATTGTTGGCAATGTTTCTGGATTGCGATCAAGTTGAAAGGCCCGATATGTATATAAATCCATCTTTCTACCAAGCACACAAATCAAAAGTCGATCCCACTCATTAACAGGTTCATTTAAATTTTTTAACGCATGCAATTGCTGCTGAATGTAGGAAACAAATGTCCTTATAGATGCAGCTGTGCCCTTAGGCATTGACGGGATATCCAGAAGCAGGTTTATGTGATTGCAAATCAATCTTGACTTATTATCATAGCGTTTATTTAATAACTCTAAAGCCTCTGTGTACGACTTATTTGTGAGAGGCAGGTTCACTATGACCGACAAGGCCTCATCTAATAGATATTTTCTCAAATAAAATAGCTTCTGGACATCTGACAATGTTGTATTGTTGTCAATGACTGCAATAAATAACTCATAAAATGGTTTAAATTTGGTGTAGTCTTTCCCATCAAAGGTAGGAATGTCAATATTTGGTAATTTTGAAGAGGTGACATAGCCAGTCTGGGAGGGCTCTGGATCTGATTTGGAACGTGACTTTATATTTTCGTTTAGAATGGCAAGAGTTGCATAAAACTTTTCCTCAAATGCACCAACATCTTCAGAGTCCTCCGCATCCAGGCTCAAAATGTCTAATTGTACACTTTCGTACTGATTAAAAACAGCAATTAACTTTTCCTTGCGGGTTTCTAGCATATCAATTGATGCTGAAGTAATTAAAGTTGGATCACTAGCAAAGTTTTCCATACGTGTTAATGTTCCTTTATACTGCGAACGCGTAATTTTAAGTTTCTTTAGTTCGGCCATGTTGACGCAACACAAATTCACCGTATAATTTAACACTCGTTAGCACAAATGCACTTTTGAACTATTAACTGCAACTTTTCGTTGTTTTTTAAACTTCTTTGAACCTTTTCTACGTTCTTAATGTAAAATTTCAATTGACAATGTCAATCAAGTCGAAGTCGTTGGCGGGAAAACTTTTCCGTTTTAGGTAGGTAGGTAGGTAGGTAATATTACAACAATGGAAGTACGTACCGCCACCGCCGAGTTGAAATGTAGGTACTTATTCTGAAATTACCACCTTGATAATGAAGATCGCTCACAAGTCGCGATCTCACGTTTATTTAATGCTGGAACTGGCTGGAACTGATGCAAAGTCGGGAATTTCACCCAACTATTAGTGGGTGAGGCTCCGCCGGGGCAACGTGTCCGGAACAAACTCGCGAAGCACACGGTGCCAGATAAATCACTTCCAAAGGCACTGAATTTACTGCACCACTAATTCGAAGGACCACTACGCATGTTCGAAATGAAATGCGTTAATTTTGTTAAGAAAATAATATATTTTCAATTTAAAAAGGAGCACATCGTGCGCCCTTGACAAAGACAAATTTTCTAAGTGAACCGGATAGAGGAAGTATCAAAAAATGTTGCCAATAATTAACAAAGTGATGTACACATAAAAACATGAATATTGGCTATGGTTACTAAATAAATTATATGTTCATGACATGGACTTGAACAGCGTCTTTCAGTTCAAAATATCTTATTAAATTTTTACTTGGAAGCATCAAGTTTAAGAGCAAGAAAGAAGGAAGAATCAAGAGGAGTTTGAATATCAACTTGCCAACAGACAATTTGATTCAGCTAATGTCTATCTCATCATTATCATTTTCCTTCCCTTGTTCCATATCACTGACTTAACATACATGCTGTCACCGTTTTTCTTTTCTTTCCTTCACACAATCTATCTATCTTTTCTTTGACTCACCTCTCCCTCACCATCTATCAAAGTCAAAGTCAAAACTTTTAAACGTTTTATTTCAATTTATTAGACCATTACAAAGCACTCTTGGTTGTCATAATAGGAAATTTGCATCTAGTTGCCTCTTCTAAATGATAGTTTTGGATAAGAATGGGCAAGAAACTACATACTTACTCTCTTAAAACATTCACATTTATATCCATAACTTTTTTAGTCACATGCGTTTCATCCTTCCCTAAAAATGCCTAATACCTAACTATTGTCTGCCTAAATCTATAAATACTTAATATAAAAAACACTTCAGTTTGAAAATGTAGACCCTTAT
This sequence comes from Charanyca ferruginea, assembly GCA_947361185.1. Taxonomy (NCBI): domain Eukaryota; kingdom Metazoa; phylum Arthropoda; class Insecta; order Lepidoptera; family Noctuidae; genus Charanyca; species Charanyca ferruginea. Next base: position 12,474,113 of record OX376056.1, on the reverse strand, counting down.
CTTATACTATTATAGTATCCATACTTCCTACTACTATAATAATTGCGAAAGTTTTTGAGGATGAATGGATGTTTCTTACTCTACGGAATGGAATTGACTGAAATTTGGCAAACATAAAGATATTGAACTAGCTTAACATATATAAATTTTACGTTTTTTTTAATTTTTCCCTTTTTGTGTTCCCCTGGCATAGTTAAGGATTTTGCCTTAATTTTGAAGTCGACGCAGACGAAGTCGCGAGCAGAAGCTAGTATAACAAAATGCATGCAAATGTAAGTTTGTTTGTTACGCTTTTACCAATTTTGATGAAATGCCATCAAAATTGGTTCATAGTTCAACTGTACAGACTAAGCTTATATCCCAAGAAAGGATATGGGCTACTTTTTAATTCGCGATATCCAACTTTCACGTGGACGCTTTTCTCGGAAGTTGCAGATAAATTAGAAAATAAAAAAAAAACCTCATACATAACGTGACTTACTCCTGTTGTTCCCGAAAAGGAAGGTACCTGTAATAGACCCACATTTCGCAAATTCTGTTTAAATTCCAAGTATTATCGATCATACAAATCCAGACTACGCGTTACTACTAGAGAAATCTCTGACGAAAAAACCTAATAATTTCGCCCGACTCGAAAATACATTCTAAGACTTATGCTCGTCAGCAAAGCTTGGGACCACTATACCAACGAGACAGTCGAAGTAATAAAATAAGTATTTCAATACAACATCCAAAACATTCCACCATCCTCTCATCCAGTATATCGCTCGTTCCTAAAAACGTAACAAAGCGCATTCTCCCATATTTCATGGCATCCCGTCATTGTTCGGTACCGTGATTGATGTCTACAATATCGGTTATTGTCGGTTGCATGAAAAATTATCAGGAAAGTGAGTGATTCTGAAAATGCTGATCGAGGTGAGAAAATGACTTTAGGTACAGATGGCAAGACAGGGCGGCTAGTGACTAAGTAGAAACCATACGGATCGATCGGTCAAAGTTAAACTATGCTTGCCGTGGTCGGTACGTGGATGGGTGAATATGAATTTTGTTTTATTTTTAATATTTTTTTTATTTATTTGGTCTCGGCTGTCATTCGTAGATTTTTGACAGTCGTTATGTATAGTTTAATTTGATCTAATCTACGCCAGTTCACCTTGACCTATGTTATTCAATTTTATTGTAATTTAAATCACTGTAAATCAATCAATCTAGCTCACTTGTTTTAATTACCTATTTATGTTTGTAATTATCTGCGTATAATATAGAGCATGCTGTGCTTTTCTGTAAGTGATGAGGCGCTCAGACTTAAGTTTGCAATGTAAAAATTACAAAGTAACAGAGTGTACTCATTGTTGAAAACTAGTAACCTAATAGGCATACACATTTTGGATAGGTACATCATCCAAAATTTGTATGCCAATTAGGAAATTCGATTTAACAAAAAAAAAAAAAAAAAATGTAAAAATATAAATTGCATAATAAAATTATACAAATTTAAACATTTTTATGCATTGTTAAAGAGAAATGCCAGAAACTCTATAGAACTTTGCCCCACTCAATAAAAGTCATGTACAATATGTAGCATCTTACTGTTGATTTATTGCTGATAACTAAACATTAGTCTTAGTGACTGTAGAACTTGCGGTTTCCGTTTAAATTTAAAAACAATAATGACATTGATTATAGGTTAAATTATATTTGAGGTAAAATGAGTTTGTATTTTGTGGGTAGGTATTTCGTAATCCGCAAGGTCTAAAGAAAAACAATTTACTATAGAAAGGTTCTATATTCATTACAATTATTTTGATTAATTTACTTTTCTGTACATGGGTGGGGCAGGATCTGGCATTGTCATTTATATGTTTAGATAAATTATGCACTATTGACTAAATTAATAACATTAAGCTTAAATAAATAAGGAATAAGTTATAAGGAATGAAAGTTGTGTTCTTAGCAGAATTTATGTTTTCGGAACTAATGTTGAACATAGCTAAGAGAAAGATCTTGGGTGAAAGGTACATAGTGTGCTGCATGTGTCTGTATCATAAACTAAGTGACATTTTTCTACTTAAAAAATAAAAACTTTTGCTAGTATTCATTTGTTTTACGATAAAAAAGACTCATCTCAAATGAGTAGGATATTATTGGGCATTCTACCCCACCTGCCGCTTCCTTCGGCTCCGCCTCCGTCACTCTCGGTGTGGTAGAATGCCCAATAATATCCTACGGAGTAGACGCAGTGAAAGAAAACAACTTTTATAAATAATTGTTCGCCGTAATTTAACACCACATTCGATTCTTACTATTGTAGTAAGAAGGCTGTATTTCATATCACAGATTTAAATACATTTCAACCAAGTTAACTACAATGCATAGCTCAGAGAAATCTGATATTAAAGATATTTGTAAACTTATTATGAGGAATTCTAGCGGCGAGATTATATTTATTCAAGATTTGCAAACTAGTCAGAGTAATACAGATAACGGTTCATCAAAATACCAGGACTCGTATACAGCCCAAACCGAAGATTTGTTCTACCAGCAGATGCTTGATTGGTTAAAATCAAACAATCGCTATCTTATATTGAAGGACAGCTATGGTGAGAGTCGTACATTTGCTCGAGTTAGCGACAATGAGTTATAAATGTCAATGTAATACATTAATTTACTCATTATTAATAAAGCCGCTTTAACAGTCGTCATGAAATTTGTAAAACAACCACAATCGTTACATGTAAACGAACTTTGTGTTCACTCTCAGGAGACTGGTTTTCGCCATGGAAAATTATTACCTAAAACGGTACGATGCATCATTTGCGGACCGTCAAATTGTGGAAAAACTAATTTATTAATTGGTCTTCTTATACACGAGAATGGTTTAAGGTTTCAAAATGTTTATGTTTATTCAAAAACCTTGCAACAACCCAAGTACGTATTTTTAGAAAAAGTTTTGCAACGGGTTCCAGGCATGTCATTTCAGAAATATCATGAAAATGAGCAAGTACTAAGTGTTCAGGATGCAAAACCAAATTCTGTGATTGTATTTGATGATGTTGCTTGTGAAAATCAATGTAGCATGCGGGATTATTTTGCAATGGGAAGACACAAGTTCATCGATTGTTTTTACCTAAATCAGACATATAGTAAAATTCCTAAGCAGTTAGTAAGAGACAACGCGAACCTAATCGTACTTTTTAAGCAAGATGAAAGAAATATGAGACATGTTTACGATGAACATGTCAACACTGACATGACTTGGATTGAATTCCGTGAAATGTATTCAAAAATATGGAGTGTACCTTTCAATTATGTCGTAATTAATAAAGATTGTTCCAAAAACAAAGGATGTTATAGAAGTAAGTTTGATACGTTTGTAGTTTTTGACTAAGAACACGAACACATAATTATATAAGAGCATTACCTGTGCGACATTATTATTCTTCTGGTAACGCTAAACCAATTACGATCTATTTTGCCAATATGGAAAAATCATTGAAAAGACAAATTGTTGATGCGGCAGAAGCTGTAAAGAAAAAAGTAAGGAAAATGAGAGATGCGGACATTGACAACAAACAAGCACTGGAATCTGTTTTCAAGCCTGTCATAGAACCCCTCAACCTAATTGCTAACGCCAATAAGCAAGCTCCTCCCTTGCGTACTAATGAAGATTTTGATGAAGTTCCGTTTACTGACGAAACTTCACAGAAAGAAAGAACTGGTAGCGTAGGTAGCAATAATGACAATGAAGATGAATCCGATATCAGCAGTGACTCTTCTTATCAATCAATAGTTGAAAGCAAACAAGGTTGTGATACGTCATCCTGGTCAGTATCTTCAGAAGCGTTGGCAGACATTCCATTCGGTGTTAGAGCAGAACGCGGGAAATTGATGTTAGGTTCTGCTTGTATATTGATCAACGATCAGTACATTGCCGTGGCTGGACGTAAATACCGAAATACACCTGGTTTAAAACAGTTGCTGCTTAAGAAAGACGTAGACTTAAGCGTGGTTACAGAAAGCGATATGAAACATTATAAGTCGATGCTACTTGATACAAATGCACATCGTCGAGACTTCGAGCCAAATAAGCCGATAAAAAGTAATAAAGGGCAAAAATATTTGCAAGTTATTAAGCCTCTTTTTAAACTGAACACTGCAGTTCAGGGAAAGGGTTTGCCATTAACAAAAAAGTGGAGAAAAAATGTAGATTTAGTGTATTGGGATGACCCCAATGAACTAGTGGAAAGATTGAAATTATTATATATAATAATATAATATATGTGGGGACATTTTCACACACGGCCATCTGACCCCAAACTAGGGAGACCCTGTACTATGGGTGTCAGACAGCTGATATACATACACAAATACATTTTTTTTTTTTCGTTTAATTGCGTCTAGAGATGCTGGTAACACAGGGTTAGACAATGAAATTATATCTATTATTGAAGAATTGCGTGAAAGTAAAGTTATAAATAAATAAATGTTGTAAACTTTCCAGTGTTCATTTTATTATCAGACTTTCAATACAGTACACCTTCAATATGAATGTAGATAAATTCGGTCATTATATTCATAAAAGAATGCGTTTATCAGAACTGCTTGAGTTTAATGAAAACGCATTGAAGAAGTCGGAAAAAGGAGATTTTGATTTAAAAGCAACCAGATTGAGAGGAATTACATCTCCCATAGAAGCAGACGATGCAGTGAATAAGTCTTATGTAGATCAGTTGAATGCTAATACGATAAAAGAATTCAATAAACTGATTGGTTCATTGCGTTCTCAAATTATAAAAGAGACACAGAATACAATTCAGGTTACTTTAAAAGCAAAAATACCTGAGGTTTTAACTCATTTGCAAGTTAAGTTTTATACCAAAGCAGATGTAGATAAATTACTTCTAAAAACTTCGTAATGGCAAAACAGCAAATTGTAAATGAAATACACAAAGCGGCTCGAAGAAACTTCCTTCGCCGTTCTGTTATTCTGAAAGGAATCCACGACTTGTGGCAAGCTGATTTGGTGGACATGCAAAACCTGAAAAAGTATAACAAGGGTTATAATTCTATTTTAGTGGTGATTGACTGCTTCTCAAAGTACGCCTGGGCAGAACCGTTAAAATCAAAGAATAAATTTGATGTTGCTCGTGCATTTCAACATATCCTGCTTAGCAGCAATAAAAATCCTGTTAATTTACAAACTGATATGGGCACAGAGTTTTATAACAACACTTTTCAAACGTTAATAAAGAAGCACAACATTAACCATTATTCATCGTTTTCTACTAAAAAAGCATCTATTGTAGAGAGACTGATAAGAACAGTAAAAAATAAATTGTATAAATATTTTAGTCTCCGTGGGAACTATAAGTGGTTAGGTCTGCCATTGGATAATATATTGAAGACCTATAACAACACAAAACATCGCACTATCCAATTTAAACCCATTGATGTGAATAAATTGAATGAACCAGTAATAAAAGAAAATATTAAAAAAATCAAGAAACATAATTTAGTTCAGTGGAAGCCTAAATTCAAAGTTGGCGATTGTGTTCGTATAAGTAAACACAAACATGATTTTGAGAAAGGTTATACTCCTATGGTCAACTGAATTATTTATTGTAAAAAAGATTAATAAAACCTTACAAGTGACATATTATATAGAAGATAAACGAAAGCAGAACATATTAGGAGCTTTTTATGAGCAAGAACTTCAAAAATCGAACTATCCTGACGTTTATTTGATAGAAAAAGTGTTGAAGAAGAAAGGAAATAAATTATATGTCAAATGGTTAGGTTTAAGCAGTGCAGAAAACAGTTGGATTGACAAAACAGCACTTATGGGTTAAGATGTTATATAACCATTATTTTTTAAAATTCTGCCATTATACTTTAAGTAATGCGAGGTGGAGGACTAGTTAATAACCTTATTAATAATCTACCATTCGAAGTTCATTTGCCCGGATACAATTATTGCGGACCAGGAACCAAACTTCACGAACGGTTAGCGCGAGGCGACCGAGGTGTAAATAAGCTAGACGAAGCTTGTATGCAACACGACATTGCGTACGCAAACCATACAGACTTATCAAATCGTCACAAAGCTGATTTACAACTACTTAACATGGCTAAACAAAGACTTAAATCAAAAGATGCAGGGAGAGGTGAAAAACTAAGCTCATGGCTAGTGAACAAAGTCATGAAAGCCAAACTAAAGTTAGGTTCCGGCGTTAAAACATTTAAAAGCTTAGTTTCCAAAATAAAATCAAAAGTTAAGAAACTCAAACACAAAGATAGTAAGTCTTTAATAAAAGCGGCCTACTTAGTTGCAAAAAAGTTATTGCCAAACAACCATCATTGAATTCGGGTACCACGAGTAATACCCGTACCAAAGACTGGAGGAGTTCTACCTTTAATCCCAATTTTCGCTGGTTTATCAGCTTTAGGAGCTCTAGCTGGTGGTGCAGCTGGAATTGCAAAAACCGTTAATGATTACAAAGCAAGCAAACGAAATTTACAAGAAACAGAACGACACAATAAAACTATGGAAGCTTTAATGTTGGGCAAGGGTTTATACATTAAGCCCTATAAAAACGGCAAAGGATTGTTCATAAAATCATCAAAAAACTAAGCAAGAAGCTACCTAATCGTTCTTTAACTAATATAGATATCCAAAACTATTCAAGAGACATCCCATATTTCCGTGGGGTCTACATGAAGGATCGGATACCTAGGAAGCCGAAACGGATTGAATGTGGTATCGTTAACTTAGACGAATCTAAGAACGAAGGAACGCATTGGGTAGCGTATGTTAAAGTATATGACTATTGTAAATATTTCGATAGCTATGGAAATTTAAAACCTCCATTGGAGCTGATGGGATATTTTAAGAACTGTAAAGTTTCTTATAACTACACGAGATATCAAAAATTCAACACGGTAAATTGTGGCCATTTATGTTTAAAATATCTGCGGACTTTTTGGAATAAAATTGTATAAAATATATGTGTTTATTTTATTTCAATCATTTGCAAGATGTCACTCACTTTGTCGATAACTGGAAATTCTTCAACTTTATCTACGTACTATCCTAATACATTACAACTAGATGGAGAATATGCGTGTGCCTTATTGCATTTTTCAACTTTTAATTATATTCCAAATATTGATAAAAGTAATAATAAGTTCTATTATGGTATCGATGAAGTTATAGAAATACCGGAAGGCACTTATGAGTTGCAAGATATCAATGATTATTTAAAGTCTGAAATAAAAAATGCGTCAATCAAACTACAGTGCAATAACAATACTTTGAAAACTGCTCTATACTGTACAAAAGACATAAATTTTACTAAAGAAGACTCTTTTAGAAGCCTGTTAGGGTTTAATAAGCAAACCTTGAAAGCTAATAAATGGCATGTGTCACAGTCTCCAGTTAACATTTTACCTACGACCGTAGTCAGGATTGAATGTGTTATTATAAGCGGTTCATATATAAACGGTGAACCAAGTCACATTATCCACGAATTTGCACTAAATGTGCCACCTGGATACAGGATCATAGAAATCCCGAAGAACGCAATATACTTTCCGATCAATCAAAACAACATAAGCTGCATACATATCAGGCTATTAGATATAAACACTCGATTAATCAACCTGCGCGGTGAAGAAGTGCAGCTATATTTGCATCTTAGAAGAAAAAATGATTGACTACAATAAAAATGTGTCTCAACAAATTAAAAATATCAGTTCTACTCGGACCACCCGTCAAATAAGACCTCGCTTTAAGAAAAAAATTAAATTATCAAAAGACAATAAAGCATTCCTTAGAGCGATCGGATTGCTAAAATGAATATCTTAGACGTTTTATCCGCTCCGACTTACGATAATACTATAGAAGGAATCGAATTTCATTCCTACAAGCCCTACGTAACAAGTGTCAACAGGAACGATGACATCCGTATACCTATCAACCAACAAGACTTGTACATACTACCATCAGCGAGCACCCTATATTTGGAAGGAACTATTATCGTTAGCAAAAAAGACACGAAGGACAAGGTTACTAGTGTCAATTTCACTAACAATGCTCTAATGTACTTGTTCCAAGATATTAGGTATGAGCTAAACGGAGTGGAGATTGATAAAATTAAAAATGCTGGAATAACTACAACTATAAAATCGCTCATATCAATGAATGAGAGTGAATCAAAGATGTCTAATGCCTGGGGCTGGAATATTGATGGTATAAAAAATATTAATGGGGGAAGATTTTCTGCCTCTATACCACTCCGTAATATTCTAGGTTTCGCTGAAGATTTTAAAAAAGTCGTAATAAATAGTAGACACGAATTGGTATTGTTGCGAAGTAACACTAATTTGAATGCTGTAAAACTTAACACTGGAGAAATAGTGGATGACGTTCAGATCAACAAAATCATATGGCGTGTACCACATGTTAAAGTATCAGACAAAGAAAAAATTAGTTTGTTAAAACTATTAGAAAAAGATCGACCACTTCAAATCATATACAGGAACTGGGACCTCTACGAATATCCAGCTTTGCCTAAAACTACAAAGCATACCTGGTCTATCAAAACTTCATCCCAAATAGAAAATCCAAGATATGTTATTATTGGTCTTCAGACAAATAGAAAGAACAATGCAAGTTTTGACATGTCTCCGTTCGATCACTGCTATGTTCGTGACATTAAAGTGTACCTCAATTCAGTTTACTTCCCATATGAAAACCTAAATGCGAGTTTTGCTAATAACAGAATCGCTTTATTATACGAGCAATATACCAGATTTCAACAGTCGTATTACGGACGTCGCCCAGAGCCATTATTAAGCGAGAAACAATTTAAAGATTTGGCTCCGCTGTTTGTCATTGATTGCTCTAGACAAGCTGATAACTTGAAGACCGGTCCTCAAACTCAAACCACAGAATACTTAATAGTACTACGTACAGAAGGGACACTCCCTCCCCCGCGCTATATCAGATACCGCACCCTCACCCCGCACTTACAGGGGCTAACCGCCGACTCTTTAGCCAGGGCGCTCAAAATCGTAAGAACTGCAGCGCTGTAGGTACTGCTGACACAAACACACAATTTTGCGATTTATTTTGTTTTAAGTTTTATTTATTAGTTTTAATCTCGATGATTCATTTATTTTCCAAGTTTTCGTCGTTTTATAATAATACAATTAAAACTTCCGTAATAATAACATACCAACATTACCAGCTATTAATATTGCTCTCTCTCTTTATTGTCTTTGTTATGTACTTATGTCCCTTTCTTTCACGTTCTATTCATTCTTGGAATTGAAAAGTAGTACCCTACGCACTAACTTTGTCGCGTCGCCCCATTGCGTTGCCGCGTAATGGTACGGGGCGATCGTGAATTCCTTATTTTGTAATTAGGTACCTTAATTTACCATTATTGATGAATAAATAAACCTCTTTACATAATAAATATTATAATATTACTTTTATGTCATTACAAATCCGAGTATTCATAATCAAATATCATTTATTTTATTTATTAGAAATAAATAATTGACCGCTCGGACAAGATCACTTCATAATAATGCTCGAAACGTTCGGGTAGTTCCGTCGTCGTTCGGTTCGCCCGCCGCAAAGCGCTTCGCGCCATTTTGTACGCCACGACATCCAACTGATTCAACCCTACTAAAATTCACGCACACATTTGCACGTGTACAGACGTCATTTGGTTTTGTAGTAGTAATAGGTAATTATTTTGCAAGTTTTGTATGAAGTGTCCGAGGTGTGCTCAAACTCAAACTCAAATCATTTATTTCAAATAAACCATTTACAGGCACTTTTGAATTGTCAAGGAGTCAGTCAGTCAAAAAGTTGCAGCTAGTTGCTCGTTCCAAACAGTAGGTTTCTATGGAGAAGAACGAGCAAGAAACTCCATGAACACTCTTTTAAAATCAATAGAATATTACAAATTTAGGTTACATCATTCATGTTGAATCTAGAGGTACAATGTGAGAACGATGTAACAAATTGTGCACGTTAAAAGAGGTCCTAGTGGCAATGAAATTAGACAATTCAAAATAAATTTAAAATAACCGAGGCAGCTAAGAGATGACCAGTCTCAACTGACGGCGCCCGTTCACGAACATGACGCACGGATCGGCACCATTTAGTTCAACCATTTTGAAGGGAACCAAATGATCCAACACATGCGCCACCATCAGCGAGACATTCAAGTGAGCATGACAAACACTCAACCGCCAGGGCATATTCAAGTCAACGAAAGACATCTCGTAAATGGTGGCTTTAAAGTACATAGTGCTCACATGTATGTGCTATGCAAAATTATATAATACTAATAGTTTGAGTTTATACAATGCCAATGTCCAGTTGTAGATGTGAGAGTAGAAATCGAGACTGATTCGGAAATACCAGATCAAACCACAGCATACTGTCTCATTCTCAACGATTGCATTGTTGAATACAAACCTTTAAGTAACATCGTGAAGAAGATATCATGAAGCCGGATACCATCATCGTAGAAATCCAAGGATTTAAAGATTACAAAAATAATTTTATCGTGAAAGAAGTGGCGGTTGTAAATCAAGAGCATACACAGACGTTCCTGGTAAAACCGCCGCATTCATTCCATTCCCTTACTAAAGAAGAAAAGAAGCAAGTGAGATGGTTAGAAAGAAATAGAGGAATTTACTGGAGTGAGGGCTACGTAGACTATAAAGAATTTCATCGCGTCATTTTACCATATTAGAAAATAAAAAAATTATTACGAAGGGTTTAGAAAAAATTCAGTGGATCAAAGACTTATGTGTTAACTGTGAAGTGATAGATATAGGTGAAAAAGGATGTCCTAATTTTTCAAGGTTGAAAAAGAAATATTGTAAAAATGATACTGAATTTAACTGTGTAAATCATAGACTAAACTGTGCTTTGAATAATGCTATATGTATTAAGAAATGGTATTTTGATAATAACATGTCTGTATTTAATTTATTTTGTTAATAAAAATTCTATTTATCTACTTGTGCTTGTTTATTTAAACATACCACTACTACTAACTAGCAATGATTCATATAATTATTATATGAAGCTCTAAATTAACCATAGCAAAATAAGTAATGTAAGTAAATTTAATAATTTAATACAATGTTCTGATAACAATTAATAAGAACTGGGAACTAATAGTAAGCTAAGCATAATTTTACTACAGATAATTTAAAGTTCAAGCAATGTAATGTAAAATAAAACATATGTAGTTTAAATGACAAATATATTTTTATTTACTCTTTATATTACATCAACATTAATTACAACAACAAACTTATAATACTTAGTTTGATGATTATTTTATTTATACATACATCATTTACCTACCTATCTACAAAATTGTGATATTAAATTTATCTAGAATAGAAAGGAAATATTTATTTCTACTTGAATTACAATTTTAAACATACATATAGTTATTTTTATTTAGTTATTTTTATTCTTACACATAAAACATTTATTTATCTATTTACAAATATTTTGTGATGTCTAATTTTTATTCTACAATAAGAAAGAAAATTATTTTATTACATTTAACTTATTTGCCAATTTACAATTAATTATAACATTAAATTAAGTATTTTATCTTTCTAACCTATATCTATTTTATGCATTATTTATTTCAACATGAATTCCTACAATAAAACTTATAACTATTTGATATTTTATTACTTAAGTATATAAAACTTACACAACAACTTAGGAACTATTTTTAAATACTTACAGAAAATAAGAAAAATAATAATAATAATAACTTGCCATTAACTTACATTACATCACTACTTATACTAAAACACTTAGGTACTTATTAATAATCACTAATAACCGTCATCACACAGTTTTTTGGATATTTTGTTAATTAACGATAGTGTTTCGTCCATAACATTGTCCACTGGTTCACTGACTACATACTGCGCACTTAACACGATCACCTCGTCATTGTCACTTGCAGGCTCTTGATTTTCACTGATGTCCAAAACTTGCACTTGTATAAGTCGTAAACCTTTTTTCTTTTCATTGTTTACGACGTACGATTGACACGCTGACTGCTCAGATGATTTCCGTTTTTGGCACTCCCGTCTTGCTCTAGACTTCTTGTTGGCAGACCCGTGTTGTGCTTCTGGGATATGCCAACTTAAACTCGGAGTCGGGAAACCTTGACCGTATTGGGAGAAGACAATATCCGGCGAATCCGACATTATTGATGATCTGAAACAAATAAACATTAATATTTATTATTTAATTTTATAACAAAAATGGAAAATTTGAAAGATACACAGAACAGAATAATACTTACGAATTATTTGCTTTGAACTGATGTGACCACTCCAACAAGTGACTGCGTAATGTAATGAGTCGACAGAGTAGTAATATTATTTATGATGGAGGAATGTTATAGTGTAACCAAAACCTGTACAATATATTGCGAATCAATTTCATATTAAATTCGACAAGTTTGAACCTGTATGCTTGTGGTGGACAGCGTGAACACCTGATAAGGATCATATTTCTCAATGAGGCGCGACGCCGCGCCGCGGCGCCGCCCGGGCGCGCGCTTTGTCATCAGAAATGGTATTAAAAGTATGTAGGTAATGTAGGTATGCATAGGTATAAAACCTATTAAATTACTTTTTTAAATAAATCAATTTCACGTTTCAACAAGTTGAAGCTTGTACAGTTGTACTTAACCTGTTCGTGCAGCAAAGAGTGTATACAATGTGCATCACATAGATATATTGGATAGGTATTATATCTATTACAGGGTCTTGGAATGTTGAGTTGGTTTATCGTCGATAATATCTAAACATTACATTATATTTGGAGTACCAACAATATTAATTACCTACCTATTATATTTCACAACACCACGTTTGCGCCATGGCTTGGAATGTCTTATCGGGTTGTCAATGGGTATAGAAATTAAAGACCTAAATTTACATAGAATAGGTTTATTTATTTACTTAATATGAACAAAAAATAATATATTGAGTATAAACAAAAGAAAAGAAAACTTATACCTAATTATTAAGGATACAATTATCCTAATTTGTAATTGATTAATTACTAAATATTACTAAGTAATAAGTATGAGGGTGTAATTACAAATGTGGAAAGCCCTAAATTACAGGAACCTAGTACCATTTAAAATTTTGGATTTCACCGCACTTGGTACTACAAACCTCATTTAAACTTACATAGGGTTACTGGTAATTAGGGACCGATAGAAAAAGGGAGATTCTTGGGAACGCGAAATATTTATTTGAGATTTCGACAGAGCTCCCATAGAAATAGTTATTGTATTTGCTGAGTAGAATCTCCCTTTTTGCTAACGGCCATTAATTACCAGTCACCCAATATACCTACTGTAGGTAAGTGGTTAAGTTTAACAGTTAAACTAACATTATTTTCTATAAGTAATTACCTACCTATTTGAGACATTTAGAATACACCATGCTATCAATTGATTTTGACAAAACTCAGTTATATTTTTTATAATTCATTTTTCGATTATGAGATGTGTCAAGAATAGTCAAGATTGATTACAACTTATGTTAAGTAGAAACAAACGGAATATACCTACATAAGTACATACTATTTGCTTTGTTGTACAGACGCCAGCAAATCAAGCTATCCCAAACTGTCAAAGTTTCATAATCTAAATGATATCTTATGCTTTGTAATAAAGTTGAAAATCTATTAAAGAAATTTGACAGATTGGGACAGCTTGATGTGCTGGCGTCTGTACATATCTAATATTTCTTAACATACTTATATTTAGTCAGTTACATTTTTACAATCAATAAAATACATGGTAGAGTGTACTTATCTGTTTAAGTTAAATTATAGTAATGGATTACATTAATATAGTGGTATTACCCCAGGCTAAAGTAGATACCTTATCAGCGCATAGCAACCGTTTATCGTCATTACTTGAAAGTGCTACTTTATTTACATCCTGGGTGAATATTTCATGTTTTATAGACTTAAATAGTATATTTTTTTTGCGAATGACATCGCAATTGTACAAAACATTTTTATAATCTATCATATTTAAATTTGCTGTAACATTTTTTCTTTGCCTTTTGCTTTTTTTATTGTTTTATTTAAAGTTTTAATACAATACAATTTTGAGCGCAGTCCTACGAACTCTTGGATAATTTTACCACCCATTTCGTCCTTAAACAGACCTGGAATCTTCTTATTGATAATTGGCAGGTTAAATTCGTTGTTTATATCGTAGTTGCTTGTATCTAAATAATTTAGAAAACGGACCTTGAAATCTTTATACACGTCTTTACTCTGTACATCATAAACAAGACTATCTGTGTCAGTATAGCACAATTCAATTCGGTTACCATAAAAAGGTTTTATAATAGAATAGTGGAAATCATACATGTGAGCCTTAGATAATTCTAATACTGTAAACCCTATGTATATCGGTTTATTAAGAATAACACGCGAAGGCTTCATTTGAATTGCCACTAGATCATCAGAAAATACAGAGGCGCTATGAAAATATGGGTTGGCTATTAATTTTTCAGCACACGTAACCTTTTTTGTTTTATTGCTTAAGTCACACCACTTGTTGACTAATTTCACATCTATTCGATTTTCATTATTTTCTAACGTCTTTCCAAAAATACTATTGTTTAATAATTTAAAAAAATCTTGTTCAAACGTTGACTCTGCTTTTTGTCGTAACTGAGTATTAATATCAATATATTGCTTTAAAAAACCACTTTGCTTAAATGTAATAGCACGATGGATTTTTCTCAATACTAAGCCATGCTGTAAGCATTTTTTTAAATGTACGTAATGAATAACATAGTGATATTTATCATACAAATTGGGTATTAGTTTTCTATTCTTACCACCAGGTGGTAAACATTTTTCTGGGCAAAATGGAAAGTCATTGTGTTCAATGTGCAAATTCTTTGGATATATTAGATCTACTTCCAAAATGTAACCATTTTCCGCAGTATCACTGATGTCAGTCAAGTTTAATTTTAAAAGTTCTATTTCTTGTCTATTCATTAATCTAAAGTCGGAATAAGGTAGAGATTGACACATACTATAACCGTATAAATTGTTACAGTCTAAATAAATGATAAATGAATCTGGATGGGATGGATCGTAAGTGTCCAAATATTTATTATTGGCTTTAACATGCCTTTTGGAACACATACAAACACCTCCACGAATACCTTTTTGTATCATTCTAAAAATTTCAACATCACTTATCAATTCTAATTGAACTCCTGTTTTTAAAAGCATTGCATCAAAAGATAAACTTGGTGCTGTGAGATAAAATGCGGGATCCAGATTATAGTGTCGTTTACAAGTTTTACGAAAATTTTCAAATATATCTGTTAACAATAGAACGTCGGTTTAAAGATATAAATCTGTATACATACCCATATTTTGGATATTAAATACAGACCAAACGGACCAAGCATGTGCATAATCTTCGTCGGAAATGGGGTTATCACTTAAAGAGTTATAAAAGCATTTTTTAGAAGGCAAACACGTATCTTCATAACGTTCCCATTGACACATATAGTCATACGGATATACTCCTTTACGGGTAAGTAGGTCAAATTTGTTTCTGTCAGGAAAATAAGATTTTAATTGTTGAAACTCATGTTTTTTCATTGTACTGACCAACTTTTCTAAGCTGGTTCCTAAAAACTTAAAAGAATCTACAAACCGGACCTGTATGCTTTCCTCGGAGGAAATCGGAATGAACTTTGTAAATGAAATATAGTTTTCTTTTGTTTTAGGTATTACTTTAATAGATCCAGGAGCTTCACCTAATTCTTTTATGAAAAGGTGGCAATCATAACCAGATAAATTATGAAAAAATACGGGCAAAAATTTAGGTAATTTAAATTGTAAGTTACAATAGCTGTGAGCTGCACCGCGATATTTACCCGTTAAATGGCAATGATCACGAACTCTATCATCGAATAAGAAGTGCTCGCAAATGTGACATGTTAGCGCCTTTTCAAAGTCGCGAGCATTATCGTCGGTATAAATCATAGGAACATTATTTTTTTAAATATTATTAATTTTTTTCGCATCTTTATAGATAGACTTTACAAAATTTGGTACACAATCCGCACCGCGATATGAAACGTAACGATTGTAGCGTTCGTCTATCGCACACGTAATATGATAAGCGTAAGCTACTGGCACGTGTCGCTGTCGTGTTACAGTGCTCGCTTTAGTTGGATCAGGGTCACAAGATTCGTACCGTTCAAGCATTGTTTCAAAATCTGTGTATATAACAAATGGTACAATTTGCTTTCTATTATAATTTTTAAACTGTATAAAGGAACCTTTTGGTGGTAGTTCAGTGGCAACGCCTCCACAACTGTGCGAACTAAGATCATCATTTGAATTAAAAAACAATAAACAATCATCACAAAAGTAAAGTTTCCCGTGGTGTTTTGATATTTGACTCTTAACAAGTCGCGGCAAATCCTTAATGAAACAGTAATGTGACAAATCGTCCTTTTCTAAGTAAAGTAAATGAATTACCTTTCCTTTCAAGGTTTTTGGTTTGTACAGCGGTCCCGTAACGATATTATTTTTTAAACCATAAATGTAAATACAAAAATTAGGGTTATTTAATTCAAACCGCGCAACATCCGAGAAACTTAATGGAAATGATATGTCGTTTACATTTAACACGTTTCAAAAATCAGGATAAGATGATACTCTTTCAGGATGGCTTTTAGCTGGATATAAAGCAGCAACTACTGACCATAAAAAACAATATTCATCGTTATTGCGTATATTAACGCATGCTTTTTTCGATTTTATAGCAGCAGGCAATTCGATAAAGCCCGAGCCACGCAAAGGTTGATATTTGTTGACATTGACTTCCAAATGAGAACTATACAAGAACGTCCATCCACTGTCACGATCTTGAAATTCTTCTATCTTTTTTGCTAAAGTATTTTTAACTTGAGACAATAATGATGTAAATTCATAATTCTGATGCAAAGTAAAATTTTTTGTGGAAAATGATTTCATTTCTTGACAATCATTTTTAACCATCAAAAACATAGCAAAATATTCGAAATTAACTTTTAGACTAGTGTGTTCTTCAAGGGACATATCAATTAACGTTTTAATTTTGTCTTGAGCAATATTTAAAAATGATTTTGGAGAGTAATTATCGGACGGATCGGCAATTCTATACGAAGCTATACGATTACGAAATGCAGCATGTATTATTTCAACACCTTCGCAAAAGTGCGAAATATTTTTGTTTTTATGATTAGTACTGCGTAGGTGACCTACCCACTGACTGCGCTCAACGGATGTATTGCAAACAGTACAGAAAGGCATTTTGTGTATTATTAGACCTAATGTCCACGTGAAATAGAACAAGTTTTAGATTATCGACACAAACAAAAAGATACAATTCAATTCAATTCATTGTACAAATGATCAAAGTTTTCTTATAATAAGGTAAACACTTATAATTGTAATGAAGCCATGGTGTTCCAAAGTCCTAAAGTTACCCTAAATATTAATAAAAAAGTTAAAGGTCCCAGCCTTAGGGATAAACAGTACCTGATAACCAAAATATAAAATAATAATTATATTGGAACGAAGTTCCTTATCGCGCGTTGTGAAAGGGGGCTAGACGGAAAAAATTCTTACGAAAAGTTGTCACGACATGCTATAATAAGCTAAATTGAATCGTTGGAACTGTCAAATAGAGTTCATTATTAGTTGAATGGCGGCTTTTCTATGAAAATATTGGAGCGAATTAAAACCTTATTTTTGCTATTTTTATTACTTCACAAACGCAGACCGAACAGAAAAATTGAATCGTTGGAACTGTCAAATAGAGTTCATTATTAGTTGAATGGCGGCTTTTCTATGAAAATATTGGAGCGAATTAAAACCTTATTTTTACACATTAACCGTGAAATTCGGTTGCACATAGCTCCTATTGTCCGGTCGCTTAATTCGCTTTTCTATGAAAATATTGGAGCGAATTAAAACCTTATTTTTACACATTAACCGTGAAATTCGGTTGCACATAGCTCCTATTGTCCGGTCGGGCACCAGCCTATACGTTTCTCAGAATAATTTTATCATACCTAGTTTGGTAAAATTTCAATTTTTAACCGTTTACGTTTACAAAATAAAGTCCGAATTCGCTTTTCGTAGAATATGTTTATGTATTTAAAGGCGGCGCGGCGAACTCTTTGAACTAGGTACCTACGGCGATATGTTTAGTACTTAAGTTTATTCGCTCAAATAGTGGCGGTACCTACCTCAATGACATCGGAATTATCATTGCGTGATAATTCCGATGATAACGACCTACGAGATAAATCCACCTTTCACTGTGAGACTGTGTGGATTGTGAAAACGAGTGTAAATTTTAAGTCGATAATTAAGCCATAGAATACGTAGGTTAGGTAGGTAGGTAGTTACTGTACCTACTTAAACCAAGCACTGTATTAGTTAATTTATGATTACGTTTATTTATTTTGGTTAACAATTAAATAATTGTGCCGTAAATATTTGAGCGAATACTTATCTACGTACCTACATATTTAGTTTAATATTTGCTGATTACAAACCAGCAAATATTAAACTAAAGCTGATTAGCTGATATAGAATCAGCTGAGGAGTAAAGACCTGGGAGGGAAGGGACCTGAAGGGAGTAATTGGTAAAATATTTTTAAAAGCAAATAATATTGCAAATAATTTGTTATTAAATAAAAAACTTGAGAGGTGTCAAGGGACACCCGGATGGAACGAAGTTCCTTTCGATTAATTAGTGAAGGAATTGTAATAAAATTTTATTTTTTTTAAGTTATAATAATATTTTTTTTATTATTAACAAATATAATGTAAGTAAAAGACAATTTAATTAAACGTGCCCGTTTATGTATCGAGCGAAATGGACTCCATATTGAGCAGTTGCTTCGATACAGGGAAGTGTAAATTTTATACCTAATAGGTAAGTTTTTTAATTAAGCCAAAGTTGATTAAAACTGTGTTTGTGAATAGCTCTAATTTATTTAAATAGGTTACCTATAGCACCTATAGGTACCTACGCCTGCCTGCCTTTCTTTTTCTAGCAAAAGAGTACCTACTCACTTACCTACTTACAACTACAAATAATTCGCCAATGATAAAAGTAAGTACCACTACCTACCTAGGTACCCACCTAAGCTCCCACTGGCTTAATTTAAACCAAAACATTTTAATCAAATAAAAAAAAATATTATTGTCGCTAGTAAAACCTAGAGAAAAGTACTCTGTGACCTAGAGCGATAAGGTGCAGTGGTTACCTACTGACCACCGCGACCGATAGAAAGCTCATGATTACCAAACCCAAACTTTCAATAGGTACTTACTAAACAAAACATAGAAGTAGGTACAGTAACTACCTACCTACCTAACCTACGTATTCTATGGCTTAATTATCGACTTAAAATTTACACTCGTTTTCACAATCCACACAGTCTCACAGTGAAAGGTGGATTTATCTCGTAGGTCGTTATCATCGGAATTATCACGCAATGATAATTCCGATGTCATTGAGGTAGGTACCGCCGGTAGAAACGTATAGGCTGGTGCCCGACCGGACAATAGGAGCTATGTGCAACCGAATTTCACGGTTAATGTGTAAAAATAAGGTTTTAATTCGCTCCAATATTTTCATAGAAAAGCGAATTAAAACCTTATTTTTACACATTAACCGTGAAATTCGGTTGCACATAGCTCCTATTGTCCGGTCGGGCACCAGCCTATACGTTTCTCAGAATAATTTTATCATACCTAGTTTGGTAAAATTTCAATTTTTAACCGTTTACGTTTACAAAATAAAGTCCGAATTCGCTTTTCGTAGAATATGTTTATGTATTTAAAGGCGGCGCGGCGAACTCTTTGAACTAGGTACCTACGGCGATATGTTTAGTACTTAAGTTTATTCGCTCAAATAGTGGCGGTACCTACCTCAATGACATCGGAATTATCATTGCGTGATAATTCCGATGATAACGACCTACGAGATAAATCCACCTTTCACTGTGAGACTGTGTGGATTGTGAAAACGAGTGTAAATTTTAAGTCGATAATTAAGCCATAGAATACGTAGGTTAGGTAGGTAGGTAGTTACTGTACCTACTTCTATGTTTTGTTTAGTAGGTACCTATTGAAAGTTTGGGTTTGGTAATCATGAGCTTTCTATCGGTCGCGGTGGTCAGTAGGTAACCACTGCACCTTATCGCTCTAGGTCACAGAGTACTTTTCTCTAGGTTTTACTAGCGACAATAATATTTTTTTTTATTTGATTAAAATGTTTTGGTTTAAATTAAGCCAGTGGGAGCTTAGGTGGGTACCTAGGTAGGTAGTGGTACTTACTTTTATCATTGGCGAATTATTTGTAGTTGTAAGTAGGTAAGTGAGTAGGTACTCTTTTGCTAGAAAAAGAAAGGCAGGCAGGCGTAGGTACCTATAGGTGCTATAGGTAACCTATTTAAATAAATTAGAGCTATTCACAAACACAGTTTTAATCAACTTTGGCTTAATTAAAAAACTTACCTATTAGGTATAAAATTTACACTTCCCTGTATCGAAGCAACTGCTCAATATGGAGTCCATTTCGCTCGATACATAAACGGGCACGTTTAATTAAATTGTCTTTTAATTACATTATATTTGTTAATAATAAAAAAAATATTATTATAACTTAAAAAAAATAAAAAAATATATTTTATATTTATGTTGTCACTGTAAAACACGGGCTCCGAATCTCGGAGTGCGTCCCACTGCGGAGATTCTTTATTTAGTTGCACTTTGAGTGCTACTAAAGATTTTTTCCACCGCTCAAGTGGAGACGTGGACGCCGCATCGGATTTATTGTAAACTTTTACCTCCACGTAAAAGTCACCCTCTACGTTCGCTGTCCGCCGCAACTTCCCGTCAGCAACTCGACTCACGAGTGACGACGTGAGGTCGTTGCTGGAGGTTGCCGGTGCGTGATGTTTGGTATCTTCTAGGCCGAAGAGGTCCGAGGTATGTTGTTGTTTTTTACTGTAAAAAAATAAAATAATATAAATACCTTATCATTACAATAACAGCACCTTGAAGACGTACTAACAAAAAAGAACCAATGGAATAAGGATTATGAATCATAAAAGGATTTTAGTGTTCCTGGTTTTAAATATAAAATGAATCCGCTACTAACGTTTAACACTCCTAAAGACAAGCAATAATAGAAATTACCTTGATTTCGATTCTGATTGCGAGGTAGAGGTACTGTCAGAAGCTTTACGCTTCGAGGATTTCTTTTTTGCCTGCACTTTTGCAGCCTCAGGTGCGCGACGGTACTCAGATTCGGAGTCAGACCTGTAATCGAGCACACAACAATTAATTTCAAATAAAAAAAATGCTGTATAAAAGATCAGAACAATTTGACACTGGACTTATAAAATACAAGGACACTGAATATTAAAATAATTATTTTTAAAATACTTACGTACATTTCATGGAAATATTCGTAATAAACTTAAGCGGAACTTGTCACTTGAAATCTCTGGAGCGAATGTGATTTTTCATGTAAATTAATCGAATTTAAGTAAAGAAAAAAGCCATCTCAACAAATTTAACCTCATTACAAAATTAACCCTTAAATCTTAGCAATACAATTGTATGACTAACTTATGTCAGTTACGACCTTTTAAATCATAATATTGATTCCGTCAAAACGCAATTTTATCGTGCGAAATGAAATATAAAACCACATTTGTCCGGCACCGACAAAGGTGCCGTTACCTGGCTTAGGTATCTATGATTACTACTATTTGATTAATTTATGTATGTTTGTTTGTTTGTAAAATTAATAGATTTTTGAGACACATTATTTAAGTCTGTGAAAAAAAAAAACCTGGAACAAATATTGGGTGATTATTAAGTACATTATATAATTATAATAATTAGGGTACTAACGCATGCTAAGCGAATTTATTAACTTAATGATTACCATAAAAGAAAAAAAAGGGATTGCGATAGGGATTCGAACCTAAACCTCGAAATACACATAAGCCTATTTTTACTAGAGCTATTCGCAATCCTGTTTGCAGGGTCGAATTTACGCTCTACTTGGGTCATAATTATAGGGATGATGTCAGCGTCAGCAATCAATAAGTTACATTCGAGATAATGTATGTGCAGAAAGTTATGAACGGATACGCGTACCAAAACTAGTTTATTATATGTATGTTGCAGTCAAACTGCAAATATAAAAACCATCAACTATAATAGAAATATAAAGTACCTATACTATATTAATAAAGTCGTATATTAGAAGTTGCATTGATATCTTACAGTTTGATACCATAAGTAGTTTTTTTTTTTTTTTTTTTTTTAATCCCTAGACAAAAAAAGCTACTCATTTGAAAATATCATTTTACATAATATTTATTTATTGTAACCACAAAGACCATAATTATTACAATAAATTAATTTCCAAGATGAGTATGCCGTACCGAAACTGATGTACCTATTTTATAAACATAGGAAGTCCTATGAAAGACAAATTTTAAACAATGTTTGCAACAAGTGCAATGCTTATCTTTCATATTATACAAATGTTCCCATTGAAATTACACACCCGCACACATGTACACCTACATCATACCTCACATACATCACACAGCAAATTATTGCAATTTTGCAGTTTCACAGACTGTAAAGGCTCATTTACACCCACCCGCAACAGTTGCCTGATACGATCGATTCCGACACCGCCGTCAGGTTTCATGAAAGAATAATGTGTAATAAAGAATACAATGTGGTGACACTGACCGGACTTATACATACCGGACGGTAACTATTAGTGTAAATACTCCTTAACCCAGCGCAACGTGCGGATGGATATGGATAGTAAACAGGGCCTCAAGTCTGCTATTACAATAGTGTCAGAATGGTCTATCATTGATTTTCATAATGACGTCATTATATTAGTAGATTACCAAACTTGTCAAAATCAACAAGTATGAAATCAATGATAGACCATTCTGACACTATTGTAATAGCAGACTTGAGGTCCTGTACAAGACGTGATGTGTAAGTAGCGTGGTGTTAGTAATTAACGGGTAAGTAGTGTCGTCTGGGTGAATGCATTAAATTAAAATTTCGGATGTCCTCGGTACCAATCTGGTCGCATAAACTGAGTGTGTGTTGAGCCTTTGTGGTAAGGCACTATCTCTAACTTTGTGGAGAGACATAGTGACAATCTGTCCCAAATTTTAGTTTAATGTATACGATATCCTAAAATTCAGATGTCCTCGGTACCAATCTGGTCGCATAAACTGAGTGTGTGTAGAACCTTTATGGTAATGCGCTATCTCTAACTTTGTGGAGAGACATGAGACAATCTATCCTGAAGTTTAGGTCATCGGTTCAGACAGCCGACGCATTTACTTGTTTAATAAACGTGTAAATTTTCATCTATATGAAACGAAATTAAATTAAAATTTCGGATGTCCTCGGTACCAATCTGGTCGCATAAACTGAGTGTGTGTTGAACCTTTGTGGTAAGGCACTATCTCTAACTTTGTGGAGAGACATAGTGACAATCTGTCCCAAGTTTTAGTTTAATATATACGATGTCCTAAAATTCAGATGTCTTCGGTACCAATCTGGTCGCATAAACTGAGTGTGCGTTGAACCTTTGTGGTAATGCGCTATCTCTAACTTTGTGGAGAGACATGAGACAATCTGTCCTGAAGTTTAGCTTACCACGTTTCATGTAGATTAAAATTAGGAATAAATTCAGTTATTACTCTCTAGTGCTGATATAATAGTGGTGAAATGTGTAGTGAAACTATGAAAGAATGACAGTAAAGTAGTGTAGTGAAACAGTGCTTAAACCGTAGAGCTGCTTTTGATAATCGAGGTAAGTGGTTGATATGTAGAGTTCGTTATAATTAGACGATGTTATTGGGTATTCTACCACACCGAGAGTGACGGAGGCGGAGCCGAAGGAAGCGGCAGGTGGGGTAGAATGCCCAATAATATCCTACTCAAATGCAAGTACGTCATTCAAAAATATATAATATTTTGTTTAAATATTTAAACATTTGATTAACATTTTTAACTGGAAACTCTGATTGAAATTGAAAAAGCTTTTTGAAGTCACAATCCAATTCATAGTTCCGGTGAAAAGAGTAAACTTAAATACATACACTTTTGTATGTTAGTTTGTAACCCCTAATAAGTTATCACATTATGTGAACATACAACAGTTCCAATATTACATAGATACGCGCCGAATAAAAAACCTCCTTTTTTAAAATCGGTAAAAAAATAACTTTCATTTCAAATATACTTCTTTCAAAAATATGTAAAATTCTGTTATCAAATTGTAACTGCAAACAGTGATTGCCTTTTAAAACATGAATATAAAAGTATATTCGTACATTTTTATTTATATTAAAAAGCTAGTTGATACCCGCTACTTCGTTCGAGTGAATTTCAGTTATCTATGAGGTTTTAATGTTTTAGCACAGAACCCTAAATTATTTACAAAATAAAAGTTGCCTATGTTACTCCTGATAGCATCAGTTATCCGCCAGTGATAGTCCTCTCAAAATCTGACGAGCCGTTTCGGAGATAACCAGGAACAAACAGACAGACATAAATGTTCAAAATTGATTGTTCCTTTTAGTACCTTGTCAACATTCAAATGCATTTAGTAAAAATCTGTTGTTTTAACATGACAAACAGACACTTCAATTTTATTTATTAGTATGTATAGATTCGATGAAACTGAAACTACACAGATCAACAAACCTAACTACGTAATACGAAAAAAATAAATTCGTTTAAACATTTTGTCCACATTCGTAGGCAGAACGGCCTAGCTGGTTCGGATCAGTCCACTGTGCAATATTAAATTTCACGCATCAGCTGTTGATGAAGGCAGATAAATCATTGGGGAGTTATTTTGGGACAGAATTTATATTGTGAGTTTGTCTTTTTGTAAAGGGGTAAGTAGATCTAGTAGACATAGTGATGACAACTTCATACTTAATTGCAATAATCCTTAGCCTTACTAATATCCTTACTTCCTTACTTATCCATCCATCCATACTCATATAGAAAGTAACTCTGTCTGTTACGCTTTCACGATGAAACGGCTGACCCAATTTAGATGAAATTTGGTATGAAGATAGCGCAGGCGAAAGCTAGTATTATATTAATGAATAGAAAAAAGTTTTAGTGGTTCCTTTAAAACTGAAAAATTTTGAAAATTGTATTGGATTGTTTCTTCCATTTCAAAAGGTTGTTGACCCCTGCCCTAGACCTAAGTAGGAAAGTAGTTTATTTTTCTTAGATGCAAGCATCGTGGCTTTCATCGACCTCACGGTCATTACATCGCTAGAAATATGATCCACTTAGCTTGAGAGCAAGGAGAGGCTTTTAAGGCTTCCTATTTTTATAAGATACCTAAGTGACTTAACAAGCTATTTTATTTTTAGTTATTTTTGAAAATGGTTACTGGGATTATGCGTTGCTTGTTACTAATAATAGTCATTATTAAATGGAATATAATCAAACATTTATTCGAAGACTTAGGGCGGGTTGCTTCAACTAACCATTACTGACCGACTGTTTGAAAACCGACTGTCGGAGTCGGTTAACGTTACATACGGACGGTTAAAAAGTTACTATGACGTGCGATGTTTAACGTACGTTAAATGTAACGGGTTGTTTCAAGTATAAAAATCCGTCAGTTAAAGTTATTCAAAAAGAGATTCCATAATATTTTGATGTTTGAAGTAGCTGTTTGACAACACAAAATAACGATGACTGGTCGGTTATGGTAATAGTAACTTTTTGACGTACGATTTTGTGAAACAACCCATTTTTTTGATTTGACGATAGTTAGTGTTATTTTTGACTATTACCGGTCAGTAATGGTTAGTTGAAGCAACCCGCCCTTAGTCAAGTCAAGAGTAAGTTGTGATGGTTAAGACGCCCGCCTCTCATAAACGAGGGTTGGTTCGCAACCAGGCATAAGCAAATATCAAAGTGATTTTTTCAATATCATGTGTTCGAAGTTTATCTTGGACATCACTGACGACGGCAAAAACAATTAATCAAACTTGTACTACTCAATTATTAAGTCTGGACCTCACTATTCTGCTCCAACCTTTTTACATTAAATTACACGAAATACTCAGTCATGGCTAGTTGCACCCGCGAGTTCGTTCCAGGTGTTTATTTTATTTTTCTTTTTCATTTTTGTCCTGATTCCTTTGTCGGCGTATGTAGATCCACCCTTAAAAGTTTCATCACAATCAGATCAATGGTTTAGAAACGCAAAGAGGACAAACACACACTCATTCATTTCTTTTTATATAGATAGTTTAAAATACCAGAGTGATCACAAGTTATGGCCCATAGAAAATGTCTGAGGCAAGTGAAAGTTGTTAGTATTGAAACTAAAGTACATAATATTTTTGTATCTATTGTCAAAACATCAACCATGGTAAAATAACTGACGTCTGGTAACTCTGAAATATGATTGTATAAACACTTACCTAGATATATCATACCTCATTTCAGCCTAAAGACGTCTACTGCTGGACATAGGCCTCCCCAAGGGGGGGGGTTTTGCCATAATCGCCACGCTTGGCAGGCGGGTTGGCGATCGCAGTATGGTTGTTACAAAGGCACAGAGAACGCTGCTGCCCATTCTCTGGTGAGTCCCTTAGTCGCCTCTTACGACACCCACGGGAAGATATGGGATGGTGCTATTCTTTACGTCAGACACCACACGGACGGCCGGGATATATCATACCTGTAAATTAGTATTCCAGTACGCATTTCAAGTATTCACTCTAGTTACATTTGATATACCTGGACTGACATAGGTTGCTATGCCTTAAAGGCAATTATGCAGATCATAAACCAGTCAGAGAATACGTCGGGCATCCCTGTGAAGCAGATTACATTTGCCCGAAGTCTTGTGTTCAACAAGACGTGTAAGTTAGGTTATATACACTAGTTTAACATTTCTTCGGTTTGGTATGACGATGCAGTTACAATATAAACAATTTGTAAAAGTAAAGGTACACCAACAACACAAAAAAACCACGCATATTAGTTTAAATCAAAGTCAAATTATTTATTTTATTTAAAAGGCATTTTACAAAAATGAATCAACGAGTAGTTGTATTATCGAAAAGGTAGTTTGGTCAGTGGGTAGTCTTAGGGGCGGAGTGTAGGAGTTGGAGTATACGATTAGGGGCACTACGAGCAGCAAAGAAAACGAAAAAAAAAAATTTTTAGTTAAAAAAAAATTTTTGGACTTAGTCAAATTTTCGGAGTTTTTTTTTTTTTTTAATGCGACCATTTTTTTGCAGCATCTGATTAAGCTTATCCATAGAAACCATTTAGGATCTGAGAAGTATGGCCCTACGACGCACCGTTTCCGAGTTATGGGCCTTTAACTTTTTTTTTATTTTATATAAAACGATTTATTATATCTCTAAAATGGTAGCTCGGATGAGATTGTTTTCGGGAAAGAAATTGTTGCTCTACTCAAAAGCCATGCGATCATGAAAAAAAATTAGCAAAAACTTCGAAAAAAAAAAAAAAACATCAAAAATTTTCTAAGTGTCGGTCGTCGTTTCAGCTAGAGTATTCTTAGGGGCAAAGGACCTTGTCAAATTTTCGGAGATTATTTTTTTTATATATATTTATATTTTATTATTTATGATCGCATGGCTTTTGAGTAGAGCAACAATTTCTTTCCCGAAAACAATTTCATCCGAGCTACCATTTTAGAGATATAAATCGTTTTATATAAAATAAAAAAAAAGTTAAAGGCCCATAACTCGGAAACGGTGCGTCGTAGGGCCATACTTCTCAGATCCTAACTGGTTTCTATGGATAAGCTTAATCAGATGCTGCAATAAAAACTGAAAGTTTCGGAACAAAAAAAAAAAAATCACGAAAATTTTTCTAAGTCCTTGCTCCATAGCGCCCCTAAGGCTACACTCCAACCGGTAGTTTTGTTTAAGGCAGAATGGGAAAGAAATTCCTTATTTACCCTTTAAAAATTAATGCTTTATTATATATTACAAACCTCTACACTCAAAAAGGAAAGATTTATAGTGCTTGTGTATGTTTGTAACGAATAAACTCAAAAACAACTGGTCTGATTTCAAAAATTCTTTCACCATTAGAATGCTAGATTATGCCGGAGCAACATAGGCTATATTTAACAATTGAAATAAATAGGGTTCCTTGAGAAATTTACGCGGATTAAGTTGCGGGCAAAGTGCTAGTCAAATTTATAATTAAGGCGTACTTATAATATTTAGTTATTAACTTTTAACTTTTTTATATAATATTTAGTAACTTATAAAAATAGTTTTCTGAACGTAACTAAAAACACTTCAAATTTAAAAAAAAAATTACCTCTGACATAGAAACTTCTCAATAACTGTTCGGATACTGAGAAGTTTCGTATTGACATTTGAATAGTTAATGACAAGCTGGCTTTCTACTTCTTAAAGCATTATAATATCGGTGTAGGTACTTTCTATGATAAAAATAACTTCTTCTAGCGTCATGTATAACTAGACCACAAAATTTAATACAATACTGTATTTCAAGTTAAATCATGCGGAAAATACCAAACCTCATTAAATAAATCCTTCAACAATTTTGTACAAGTATTTTATTTCCATCCACATTAAATTATTGCTTTGTGTACATAAACGTCCATTTAAAATTTTGTTTAAATCAATGAGAAATGTAAACATACATTGTACACACTAGAATTATCATCAAACGTGAATTAAAGGCTTGATTCCGTATCCGATGACAAGCGGAAGCGACAGCGATAAGCTAGGGTTTAATCTAAATAATAATTAATACACTTTATAATGCACCCGTGTGTAAAGTGTGGGGTTTTATTTAATTCAATTGCTTTTTTTTTAACGTATTTTAAATTATTTGTATGAGCGCTATTTTTGATTTGTTTTTATTTCGATGTTTATTATTTGATTTGTTGACATTGTTAGTTTATAGAAGTTTTTTTTAATTTTAATGAAGTATAATTTTTATTTTATTTTAATTTAATGTGGGGAAGTATTTTATTAAAATGTTAATTAGTTGATGTAGGTACTAACATAGATCTTAAGCACTACTAACAAACATTGTGGACTGAAATTGTCTTTGATGAATAAATATAATAATAATAATATAAGAATTTTATTAATTTAATGTAGAAAAATCGTGAAATTCGTGATTTGACATTTTTTTCTATTTTTTATTTATTTAGACGCCAATAATTAATGTATGTTCCTGAAAATTAATAATTTAAATTCAAATGCTATTTTATCACTAGTGAATAAATTAAATGTTATTATAACAAATTTGCACACCATTTGTAAGGTTAGACGGCTAAGGTCAAGCTGCGCTTGCCACGGTCGGTCTGTGGATGGGTGACCATCCAATTCATACCGAATTCCCTCCGTGCCTCGGAAAGCACGTGAAGCCGTTGGTCCCGGCTGTCATTCGTAGATCTTTGACAGTCGTTATGGGTAGTCAGAAGGCAGAAAGTCTTACAACCAGTCTTACCAAGGGGTATCGTGTTACCCAGTACCTAACTGAGTTGTGGAGGTCCGATAGGCAGTCACTCCATGTAAACCACTGGTATTCAGCATCATCAAGTTTGACTGGAAGCCGACCGCAACATAGATGGCAAAAGGCTAGGCAGATGATGATAAGTAAGGGTAGAATGTGATTGGACCACGATAGTCTTATGTTCTTGATTTGAATTTGACAGTCGACACTACTGCACGCGTAGCATGACCACGGTATGTCTACGGAAGAATAGACATACTGACAGCAAGAATAGACAAGTCATTTTGTCCATTCTTCCTGTCAGTATGTCTATTCTTCCGTAGACATAGCGTGGTCATGCTTAGCGTGGTCATGCTTAGCGTGCTGGTTCCTAAACATTTTCTTTGTCGCCTATCGCTTCCGCTTATCGCCGGTGACAAGCCTTACCTATATGGTATGCGTCGGTTCAATGCTTACTGTGTACTAAACGCATTATCTATTGCCCGTTTGGTTAGTTAACAAATATTGCTTTGCTGTGTTCCGTGATGCGAAATGTCATTAGGGGTTGATAGCTAGCCAAGGGACGCGTAACTAGATTTATTTTGGTTTAAAGTATTTTCTAAGTAGTATTCATGTATTTTAAAATGAATATTATTTTGTATATTATACCTACAATATTTACACACAAAATAAAAAGACAAAAAAATAAAAATGAGAATCTATGACAAGTAACTAAGAACTTTAATAGTATATCTAGGTTTTGTCCGCGGCGTCGTCCGCGGGAAAGTTGGTTATCGCGGATGTAGACGATATGAAAAACATAGGATTCGAAAGTAACCTATGTCCTTCCACAGGGTTTTAGCTATGTTCATGCTAAATTTCATCAAAATCGGTTAAGCGGTTTCATCGTGAAAGCGTAACAGATAGAGTTACTTTCGCATTACTAATATTAGTAAGTATGGATATAAGTAAATATAAGTAAAGTAATAAGTATAGAAGTAGATTGTATATAGTAGGGATAAAAAATGACAGTGGCATTAAAAAAATAAAAATATATTCAAAGCCCTTCTGCCCTCCTTGATTACTATAATATTGGATGTGTAATAATTATTGTGTTATGAACACCCACACTAATAATATATTATAAACTAGCTATTACCCGTGACCTCGTCTGCGTAACCCAGACGAAGTCGTGAATAAATAAACAACGAATGTTTTTAACTAGATCCCAAGCTACCGTTTTGATTTTCATTACATTTCCGATCAATTCAGTGGTTTTACCGTAATGTGGTAACAAACAGAAAAACAGAGCTACTTTTTGTATTTACAGCTGCAACCAGTTACACTGGAAGCCTACCCCAACATTATTGGGAAAAGGCTAGGCAGACGCTGTACCAGAAATTACTATACCCTGTTCACAATAAGATTACACATAAACACAAACCTTTTTTACAGTCCCTTCAACCGATTTTGACTTCTATTCCGTAGGCTTAAGAATTACATTAGAGGAAAAAAAGTGGTTACAATACAACTGTTTACTGCAGTTGCCATTTGTCATGCTACCAACGCAATAGAAGTCAAAATCGGTTGAACGGACTGTAAAAAGGTTTGAGTAAATGTCTAATCTTATTGTGAACAGGGTAAAGTCATATTTAAGAATCATGAGGAAAGTCTCGTCTTTATATATAGGTGAAGAACAAATTACTGGTCATAACATGACCACACCCACGCCACTCCATACAAATGAAACGATTTAATTACCTACACTACTACCAATGTAACAGACTGTACAAATAGGTACGACTGTGTGTGTGCGTGTCTACGCGCCGCCTGTACTAAAAGCAGTTCCGAGAGCACATTCCACGCGGGGAGAGGTGAGGAACAGTGTTTCGGAGAGAGGCGGGGCGTGTCGCTACTGTACGGTAGTACTAATATTTATACTGTGCTACCGTTTTGTCTTTCATTACATTTCCGATCAGTTTAGTGGTTTTGCGTAATGTGGTAACAAATAGAAAGACAGAGTTAGTTAACTAGTTTCGTATTTACAGCTGCATTCAGTTATACTGGAAGCCGGCCCCAACACTGTTGGGAAAGAAATGACTGGTCATGTGAAAGTCTCACGATTTTATGTTAAGAGAAGAAGAAATTATTGGTCATACCATGCTGACCAGTAATTTTTTCTTCTCTGCAATTCAATATTCGTCAGGTCACAAATCAAGGTTCTTTTATCGGAAGTAAATTTTCATTTTTAAATAAGAAACACTAATATTTGTTATTCTCAATATAAAATATACAAACGCCCTAATTAAATAAACACAGAACTTACAAACGGTATAAAATGAAAAATAATTAGAGGGAGGTCATAGGGCATCAAAATCCTCGTACGCATCGCTTTCAATGGGACAAGTGCCCAAAAGGCTAGCAGAATTAGGACCAATTGTATGGCAATGCTAATCTTTGGTTCAAATAAAGGCCAGCCCTATAGTCACGTGAAGACTCGACCAACCGCTTTACAATAGCATTGCTAAAACAAAGTGAGCATTCGAGCATTATGACCTTAGTGTTCAACCCTAATAATGTTGTTTATTTATTTATTCATTAACACAATACATTTCTTTTAACAGGTAAGACTTAAGCTAACAGAAGTAGTCTATTGCTAATTGTCCAGTCCCAAGTAACGAATTTGGGTGGGAACACAAGTGACACAGTGAACAACATACTAAGTGTTACCCTCTAGAATTCTGCCAAAGAGTAAGAAAATATGTCCAAATGCAGAGACACGATATGCAGTAATTCTACTGAACCAATCACCGGTGCATACTTTGATAAGTTTGTACGGGTTGCCAGAACTTTAAAAAATCCCTCACTCGGTCCTAACCGTAGACTCCTGTTTTGAACAAGGAATCCCAACGACTCCAATATTTTTGTGGATTATTTAGCATACCTACCACGAAAAGCCATAAAACATATTTTACCAGAGCAAGGTTGCACCTTACTTCCAACTTATAGTACCCAACCATTCCTATAACGAAGAGAGTTGGATTGGATACATACGTGGATAGAAAGCGTAGACACCTAACTGCTCCATGTATACAGGTAGCGGTTCTACATCTATTTCAGCATCTGAGAGTACTTCACTTCATATGGAAAGACTTTTGTTTCTTTCGATAAACAATAATAATATGCTATTTATTGCACGTTACACAGGCCCATAGATAAATACTTCAACCTAAAAACTTATATCTGGTTAGGCAATGCCACAAACATCTGTGTGGATTCTTCAGTCTTTAAATGTTTTCTAAGTCGTCAATGAACGTGTTGACCTTGAGGCAGAAGAACTTCGGCAGATCATCAATCATGATAAGACATTGTCGCCGGACGTTGTCTACTCATGGTACATAGGGAAGCATGATCTGCTGATATAGATCCACTTGATAGATTACTCACGGCTTTAACTAAAGGTTCGGGTGCCTTCACAAGACTGTTGGATTCGAAAAAAACTGGCCAATTGGGAGTCGGCCTCGCACATGTCGTATTTCATACTACCGAACAATGTCAAGATCTAGCAAAAACGAGCAAAAAGACACATTTCTTCTTAAAAATATTAACTACATTATTATTTTTATTATTTGTTGTTATTTATTTATTTATACTTCATGCACAAAGGTACAAAGGCGGACATAATGCCTTAGGCATTCTCTACCAGTCAACCAAGGGTGGTGAAGAGATAACATAGCAGGTGCACATGAAAAAAAAAAATATTAAAAAAGCTAAAAAGAGATAAACTTACGAATATAATTATAAACTACACATACATAATTTAATATTTGGTATATAACATACCTATGTAAAATATATATAAACATATAATATATATATTATATAATATATATAAATTAAGTGTAACGTTTTTTCGGGGGTAGGTGTGAAAAAAGTACAGACGTTTTTATTAATCCGGAATTTTATTTTAATTATAATTAATTGGAAAACTGATTTAGTTTACATCAGAAATAAGTTTTAATCAGTTATATAACTAGTACTTACATTTGTGGCACATTTATGTGACTTAATAGGCAAGTTATATAAACCACCTGCCAGCTGTACACTACACTTAACACAAATTCTATAGCACTTCACATCACAATATGTCACAATTGGCTGAAGTCCTGGCTGCACAAAAAACCCTGGAGGAAAACTTTTTGAAGAAAATGGGTGAGCTTGAGGCTCAAATACAATGTGCCGGGCCTGCCAAGGATACAGTGGCAAGGATAGCAGAGGAGTTTCGTGGTTTTCGGGAGCTTGTATTCTCTATGCTTGGGCTGCTGCAAAGTCAAATCAATGAGTGTGCCAAACAAATTGATGGCTTAGAGACCAGGCACCGGCGGAAGGCCTTGGTTTTCCAAGGGCTTGCTGAAGCGGACAATGAAGACTGCACAGCTGTCATCCTGGATGTCTTAAATACCAAGCTGGATGGCTTAAATAAAAAACATCTCAGCATCTTCAATTAAAGCCTGTCACAGACTGGGGGCTCTCAGCAAGGCTCATCACAGGCCTATCCTTGTCTGGTTTGCCAGTGTAGATTTGAGGTCATCGGTTTGGAAGGCAAAAACAGGCTTGAAAGGTTCCAAAATAGCTGTGAAGGAGTTCCTGACCAGGACCAGACAATCAGTCTTCGCCATGGCAAGGGAGCACTTTAGCATGAGGTCGTGTTGGACACAAGATGGCGTTATCTTCATAAAGGCTCCTGATGGTAGCAAGCACAAGATAACTTCCGTCGATGAACTGAAGCTCTTGGTAGCCCAGTACCCCAAGCCACTGGACGTGGTTCCTACTGCGCGTGGAAGAGGTGGCGACGCTGCCGGGAATCTGCAAAATATAACGGGAAAATAGGTTGGAATATTTGATGTATTGTTGGTGTTTCTAGATTAGTAGTTTTTAGATTCATAGTCTTTACTTACCAGTTTATATTTGCCCAATTCGTAGTTATCTTCCTTATGTTTATGCTCCAACTGTTTACTTTTGCTTCTTTATTTTGAATAGGTGCATTGGTATTTAGATACCCCCAACTGTGTTTATTTTTCATAATTATTTGAGTGGTTGTGGTTGTGATAAGTGATATTTATTTACTTGTCAAAAGTCTGGATCAGATTGACGTTTAGTAAAACTTAAGTGACAGAGTGACGTTTCAAGTGTACGTTTTGAAATGTGTTTCTATTTTGGTAACACACACAGATTATTTATTATTATAACGTTTCGTTTCACGTGCAACATCACATAATTTGCAGTTGGGTGTGTCTCCTTCTTTTTCTTTATTTAATTATAATTATTCTATTCTTGTCTGGGAGCTACGGCTTTCTCCATTCCTTGTATTTTGCTGTGTATATGTGCTATATTTTTGTGCTTGTTTATTGCTTCTAGTGTTGGTGTTTGCTGGCGGGTGGTGCAGAATTGTGCACCTGTTAGTTATAGTTTGTTTTTAGTGATAACTTGTATTTTTTTTTTTTTATATATATATTTTTATATTATATTTATTTTTATATACGTATATTATGTCAGACAATGAATCCTTCTTCTCCGCGGATGAATCTGCCGCTTCCTCAAGCGATGGAAGCTTTTGTTCTTTCAATGATACACTTGCTGATTTTTTGCAACAAAAATTTAAGGATACGTCTAATCGGTTGGTGAATGTGTGTCATATTAATGCTCAAAGCGTTCCGAGCCACTATAGTGAGCTTTACGACGCATTTAACAACAGCAATGTTCACGCCATCCTGATCTCCGAAACTTGGCTCAAACCACATCTCCTATCCACTACTTACCCTCTTACTGGTTTCACTCTTATACGGAATGATAGGATTGGTAAGGGAGGGGGTGGTGTTGCCATATATCTTCGTAGTGACTTTCCATATAAAATACTTGCTTCTTCCTCACCACAATATTCTGCTTCTGCCGAGTTTATTTTCCTTGAAGTCTGTGTCAAAGGAGCCAAAACTGTTATTGGTGTCGTTTACTGTCCCCCCACTATTGATTACTTCACTGAATTCGAATCGGTACTATAATCTTTGGGTTCAGAGTATGCACATCACATCATCATGGG
Organism: Charanyca ferruginea; assembly: GCA_947361185.1. Classification (NCBI taxonomy): domain Eukaryota; kingdom Metazoa; phylum Arthropoda; class Insecta; order Lepidoptera; family Noctuidae; genus Charanyca; species Charanyca ferruginea. The sequence continues at coordinate 12,438,315 of OX376056.1, read as the reverse complement.
TGACTTTAACACTAATCTACTTGCCCGTACTGCCCCTAGATCCCGTAAACTCCTCCATCTTATCGAGTCGGTTAGCCTGCACGTATTGCCGCTCCAGCCTACCCACCATAACACTGCTGGTGATGACACCTGGCTCGATCTGATCCTCACCTCGAATCCTTCCCTCGTATCCTCCCATGGTCAACATGACGCTCCTGGCTTTTCTCATCACGACATGATTTTCCTTTCATATGTCCTAAAACCTCCCAAACCCAAACCCAAGGTTCTGTACAGGCGTTGTTTTGCGCGGATGAATGTTGAGGAGCTTAAGAAGGATGCATCCTTGATTGATTGGGAGCCTATGTTGGAAGCCTCTTTGGTGGACGACAAGGTTGCCATATTTAACGATGTTGTGGTCACCCTCTATAATATCCATGCTCCCATCAAAAAGGTTAAACTTAAACGTCCTCCTGCCCCATGGATGACAAGAGGGATACGGATGGCGATGCGACGTAGGGACCGAGCATTCCGCAAATTTAAGAGGGATCGTACTGACGAGAACTGGTCATTATACAAGGTTGCAAGGAATAGATGCAATCAGATGAAAAGCAACGGTAAACGCCGCCACATTCTTGATAATATAACTTCTTCCTCTTCTGCCGATATTTGGAAATTTCTTGGAACTCTGGGTATCGGCAAACCGCGAAATTTAGACCTTCCTAACTCTGTTGACCTGGACGAGCTTAACCGGCATTTTTCTTCTGCTTCCTCCATGGATCGCTTAACCAAGCAACAAACGTTATCCTTAATCTCTGGTCTAACGCGTCCTAATATTAACCACTTTTGCTTTGTTCCAGCTGAACCGGGAGAGATCAAACAGATAATTCTGTCTATTAAGTCTAATGCAGTGGGTTGTAATAATATCACTCGTGGTATGATCACAACTCTTCTGGATGATCTTCTACCAGCTATTACCCATATTGTGAATTTTTCCCTGTTTACCGGAGTATTTCCTTCCCTGTGGCGCAAAGCCTATGTCTGTCCGCTACCCAAGGTCCCTAATCCCTCTCTTCCTACACATTTCCGTCCCATTTCGATCCTTCCCTTTCTATCCAAAGTGCTTGAGGCCTGTGTCCACTAACAATTCTCCAATTTTGTTCATCGGAATTCGCTTATCAGCCCGCTTCAATCTGGGTTCAGGCCTGGGCACAGCACTGTTTCCGCCCTACTTAAAGTGACTGGCGATATAAGGGCAGGGCTGGAAGACACCAAGGTAACGGTACTGGTGCTGGTTGATTTCTCGAATGCCTTTAATACCGTTAGTCACGACATCCTTTTGGCAATTTTATCCCATGTTATGGTCTCTCCTGGAGCACTGGAATGGTTCTCCTCTTACATTCAGGAACGCCAGCAGTCAGTTCATGTTGAGGATGCCTCGTCATGTTGGTGTGATTTAGAAACTGGTGTTCCTCAAGGCGGTATTCTTTCTCCTCTTCTGTTTTCCATTTTTATTAATCTCCTTACTTCTGAGCTTCAGTGTGCGTATCATCTGTATGCTGATGACTTGCAGTTGTACTGTCAGGGGAGGGTTGACGAAATGCGAGACCTAATCGATAAGCTAAATAGGGACCTGATGGCCATAAAAGACTGGTCCGGTAAATTTGGTGTGGCAGTAAACCCGAATAAATGTCAGGCCATCATCGTTGGGAGTTCTCGCAGTCTGAGCAAGCTGGATAGTGCAACCTTGCCACCAGTTCTTTTCGACGGTACGGTCGTACCGTTTAGCACTGATGTAAAAAATCTTGGCTTGCACATCGACAGCACTATGAAGTGGCATACTCAAGTCGCTCGTGTCAGCCAGAAGGTTACTGGTTCGTTGCGAGCTCTGTACCGTTTGAGAAACTTTTTACCCTCAAATACGAAAACAATGCTTGTACAGTCCTTAATTTTTCCTATCATCGATTATGGTGATGTGTGCTACTTTGACCTGAATGCAGATCTCCTCGACAAACTTGACCGTCTTCTAAATAACTGCATTCGATTCGTTTTCAATCTGCGTAAATATGATCATGTCTCCGAGCACCGGTCTCTTCTTAAGTGGTTGCCCATACGTCAGCGTAGGGAGCAAAGGGCGCTAACCACCTTGTTTTCTTTTCTTGTTTCTCCCACTTCCCCTAGTTACCTTGCTCCCCACTTTCAGTACATTTGTGCCAACCATAATAAGAGTCTGCGATCATCGCAAAACCGTGTTCTTCATTGTCCCTCTCACCGCACTGACTTCATTCACCGGTCATTCTTTGTGCAATCCATTTCTCTGTGGAATGCGCTTCCCCAGGAAATCAGGATGGCAACCAATCGCTTAGCGTTCAAAATTAAAGTTCGAGAGTACATTCACAATGGGGAGTTGGCAGTTTCATCACAACGGTAATGTTTTCTCCATTGTTTGTCTTTTCTTTTTCTTTTTTTAATATCCGTGTAAATATCTATTTACAGTAGTATATATGTAGTCTGATGGTATATTTATATAGTATTTATATTATATATTTATAGTATTTTATTTTTAGATCCTTGTAGTTTAGCTTAGTCTTAATTTAATTATTTTTTTCTTTACACCTACGACTGCGTGTCTCTGCATCACCCAAAGGTTGACTGGTAGAAAATGCCTATGGCATTAAGTCCGCCTCTGTCCATTGTGCTTAAAGTGTTAATAAATAAATAAATAAATAAATATAAAAAAAGGAACAAAGTTCCTAGTAGTAGAAGTTAGTAGTTGTTAGCGGTTGAGGAGCGCGTGGCTAAGTAAAAGCAAGACAGATAGATCAGTCGTAGTTAAGTTGAGCTTGCTGCGGTCGGTCCACGCATTGATGACCATCCATTACGCTCCCGGTCGGTCCCGGCTGCCGTTCGTAGATCTAAGAGCGCCTACAAATTAGTCGCGTGCCATTAGCGCGACAGCAGCGCTACAGCAGCGCTGCTTTGTAAATCCATACAAATCAAGTCGCGCTGCAGGCGCGCGACTAATTTGAAGGCGCCCTTAGACAGTCGTTATCGGTAGGCAGAAGCCAGAATGTCTGACAACCAGTCTTACCGATGGGGTATCATGTTACTTAGTAACTGGGTTGTAAAGGTGAGATAGGCAGTCGCTTCATGTAAAACACTGGTATTCAGCTGCATCTGGCTAGACTAGAAGTCGACCCCAATATAGTTGGGAAAAGGCTAGTGTAGTCACTTTTTTCTTTTGTTTTCTCTCACACAAAAACAAAAGAAAAAAGTGGCGGCTCTTGAATTTGGATGAATATAGAATTAAAGCATGTCTCTCGATTATTTATGAGTTCCGCACATATTATTATTTACTTAGTTTTAAGACTTTATTCTTGTAAAAGGTGATAAATATTTATTTATATCGTAATTAAACCAAACTGTTATTTGGTAATCGTATTTCCAATTCGAAAATCGAATAATTGCGTTGGCGCTAAGTTAAATGCCTGTTTTGAACGCAAACGTTACGAGGTTGAAACAGGCGATCAAAATGAAATGTACCAAAAGTTCACCTTTACAGAAACCTCTATTATTCAATCGCTAACCCTGAGTCACTGAGTGTAAACCTGTTTACCAAATGCATTACAGGTTAATCATGTGTAATGGCAAATATCGGCACTACCACGCGCCACTACACCGCGTTTATATTTGTAGATAATGTAGTTTAAAACGTCTGGAACACTTAAGGCTGCGCCGAGCAAAATAATTCAAAACAGTCGTCACTGTTAAAGTGATATAATCAATACTTTTACCATAATTGCCATAAAAAATATGTAATAAATACCACAGTGAATGTGTTATTTTATTATTAACTAGCGACCCGCCCCGGCTTCGCACGGGTGCAATGCTGATACTAAATTAAATACACTACAGAAAAACTATGAACGATGTATATAAAAACATAAAATATCTCCCCGCACTGCCCCGTCCGACCGGTACCGCCCGCCTCAAACGCAAATTTTAAATTTGTAATATCTCCGAAAATATTTGTTTAATATACATGCTGTAAGGAACCATATTGATCTATATTAATTGCACACTGTATTTAAGGTACTTAATTCGATAAGGATTAATGCCGTATTGCTTAAAATAGCTTCGTAAATAAGTCATTTTTTCACGTAAAAAGTAAACAATAAAAATTGTTAATGTGGGTTATCCCTAAAAGATGAACATATACCATCGCGGACTTTTTTGTAGACCTTTTTATGGTGTACAATACTGTAGTACATTAATTTGATCTAACTCGTAGGGTTTAGGCAGCGTTTTTGCTAAATTGCTAAATAAGCCCAAAAAAATAGGTTAATTTACGACATCACGTTAGAAACCTCTAAAATTAGCAATGTTGCCTTAGTATATGATGCATGTATTATACATATAAACCTTCCTCTTGAATCACTCTATCTATTGGAAAAAACCGCATCAAAATCCTTTGCGTAGTTTTAAAGATTTAAGCGCACATAGGGATATAGGGACAGAAAAGGCGACTTTGTTTTATACTATGTAGTGATTTTTGTTTTAATTGTCGCGCTGTTTTGAATCATACATACATACGTTGCGTATGATTCAAAACAGCGCGAAAAATTAATAATAAAATAACTAAGCGACATTTCGAAAATGTAAAAACTACAAATTGTAGTATGAATGTTAAAGATTAATATGAATTCAAGTTTGTGAAAAAAAAATAGAGTTTACTAACAAAACTCAACTAAATACGAGATTTTTTAAAGATTTTTGTACAAATTTACGTATTTTTGTTTATTAAATTAAACAGTATTCTTATTTTTTGCCAACGATAATCGGTTAACACATTCACTGTGGTATTCATTACATATTTTTTATGGCAATTATGGTAAAAGTATTGATTATATCACTTTAACAGTGACGACTGTTTTGAATTATTTTGCTCGGCGCAGCCTTAAGTTAAATCGATATAATGTGATTTTATACTCACGTTAGGATTTTTAAACATAAACTCTCTTCTCTCTCTCTCTTTTAAAAAAAAAAACACACACACACACACACACACACACACACACACACACTGAGTTGTTTCTAAAAATAGAGATATTTTTGTTTAAAACAAAACTCCAATAATTTCTTTTAAATAAACCATTTATATATTACAAGGAGTCAGTCAGTAGGAAGTTGAAGCTAATTGCTCGTTCCATGGAGAAGAACGAGCAAGAAACATTATACAAATGTAAGAAAAATTATACAAGTTGTGAACATTAAAAGATTTCTAGAGACAGTAAACAATTTAAAAAAATAACCGAGGCAGCTGAGAGTTGACCGGTCCCAACTGACAGCGCCCGTTCGCGAACATGAGGCACGGATCGACACCATTTAGCTCAACTATTTTAAAGGAAACCGAATGATCCAACATAATATGTGCCACCGTCAGCGAGAAACCTTTAACATTTTACATTACGAACTTAAAACTATTTATAAATAATAGGTACCTGAAAAACAGAGAAACAACATTTAAGAGCGTCCTTCTTCTTTTTCCTGCCCTTATCCCATGTTACTTGGGGTCGGCGCAGCATGTTTTCTTCTTCCATTCCGTCCTGTCCAACGTCATGCTTTCATTGACTCTCTTTTCATTCATATCATTCTTCACACAATCCATCCATCTTTTCTTTGGCCTTCCTCTCCCTCTCCATCCATCCAAACTAATATTCATAGCTCTTTTGGTCACATGAGTTTCGTCTCTTCTCTTCACATGCCCATACCAAGATAAACGATTCCCTTTCAACTTTTCTGTCACTGGCGCCACTTTCAAACTTCCTCTAATATATTCATTTCTCACCTTATCCATTCTAGTAACTCCACACATCCATCTCAACATTCTCATCTCCGCTACGTGCAATCTTTTTTCATCCATCTTCTTCACGGCCCAACATTCCGATCCATACAGTACGACAGGTCTTATCACGGACTTGTAGATTTTCCCCTTTAACTTGAGGGGCATCCGTGGGTCACAAGTTGTTCCAGTGACCTGTCGCCATTTCATCCATCCTGCGTAGATCCGGTGCGTTACGTCTCGGTCTACATCGCCATCCCCTTGGACCAGCGACCCGAGGTACCGAAAGTCGGAGCAGGTCGGTATGGGCGTTCCGTCTAGAGACATGGGCACAGGACTAGAGAGACCGCCGAAATTGCAAAACAAGTACTCCGTTTTGGTTCTGCTCAATTTCAGGCCAACACTCTCTAGTCTTTGCCACCACACCTCCAATCTGCTCTGGACCTCTAGGCCACTTTCGGCTACCAGCACAATGTCATCGGCGAACAGCATACACCAGGGTGCCTCTTCCTGGATGTCCGACGTCAAAGCGTCCATTATAACCAGAAAGAGGTAAGGGCTGAGAGCCGACCCTTGGTGCAAGCCGACGGCCACATTGAAGCTGCCAGTAGTGCCCACAGTAGACCGGACTTGGGTACTGCATCGACTGTACATTGCTCGAATCAACCGCACATACTTCCCAGGCACACTTTTCTCAACATTTAAGAGCGTCCATCCCGTCATATTTCCCATACAAACGCTCGTACGCGATTACGGCGTTATAACAAACTATTTTAGAAATATTTTTAACACACGGGTATCTTGTGGTTTAAATATAGGTTTGTATGAAGCCAAAAGTAAACTTTTTTGAGAAACAGATTCAGAAAAAACCCCCGAAAATCAGTTTTTTTGCACTATTTTGTCTGAACTTTGGCCGTCCATAATGCATACATTGAAAAAGTAAAAAAACAGCTTCAACTTTGCACATGTAATGGAGATTCTAATTTACAAATATTTTAACCAAACTTGTAAGGCTTTTTTAAAAACACGTATGTCCTGGAACAAGTTTTGTGAAAGGAGATGGTTCATAAGACACTCAAAAATCTAAGTGTAGTCGATACGATCTGTGTGCACAATAATTCCCTAGAACTGTCTGAATAACCGTACCCAAGTTGCAATATCCAAATCCATGGGATATCGGAGCTATAGGCTGTCAAGTATGCAAAGAATTAATTCTTTGACTTGGAATTTTTACAACTGTGGTGCCAAAATAGTCATCCTGTCGATTGTATAATGTACCAACGATGCAATAGATACTCATATCGTTATTACACTAAGAATAATACCGATGTACAGTTGCCAAAAAAAATATAGTAGTAAGTACAAATTGTTGTAGTTCTCATTGATGGTAAGTATTGTATTGTTATTGACGGTATGCATTTCAAGGTACCGCTTCCAAGCCACCTACATTACTTGATTTAGATAATGTTCATATCATACGTTGCCTTGCAATTATTATTATCAATTGATTATAGATAGGTATGTAATATGAGTAGCCGTATGGAAAGTCGTACAGTCGTTATGGGTAGTCAGAAGCCAGAAAGTCTGGCATCCCTGGTCTTACCCAGAGGTAGTCATCGTGTTATCCAGTAACTGGAATAAGAATGTCATATAGTCAGTCTCTCCATGTAAAACTCAGGTATTTAGCTGCATCCAGTTAGACTGAAAACCGACTTCAACATAGTTGGGAAAAGGCTAGGTAGGTGATGACACATCGCACAGATTAGCTACATAGCACGATCGCAGTGTCAAGCACACTGCGATCGTGCTATGTAGCTAATCTGTAAAAACACACTTAGTAAAAAGAGCGCTTGCCATGATGCTCATTTTAAAAGAGTGTGCTACCCAACACTACTTAAATAGAACTATCACATAGCATTTAGGAGACCGGCAATCGGGTCCCTGTTTTAAAATTATCACTTAAGGTGGCCCTTATAATTACGTTGGTGAAAATATATATATTGCCTTGCCCATTACTTAAAAATAGGAATTGATGGTTAAAACGGGTATCATTCTATTTCGTGTCGTGTCATCTGCTCTTGTAGCTTACCCTCTCCCACTTTTTTACATTAGTACGCGATACCATTATATACGTTTCTTTTATTTCGGAAACAGAGGAGGAATAGAAGAATAGAGATAAGATTTTATTGCTAAAAGAAAGAAAGAAATTTTTTTGATTTGTAACCTCGTACAGGTAAACACAACATAAAAAAGGGTTATATAAAACAATCAAACATAAAAAAAAAAGCCTTATGAAACCTGTACGAGACCAAAAAGGCTCCTGTCTCAGCACAATGCTACGACATGAAATGTCGCAGCGCTGGTATTCTGACAGGGGATTGTTGTATTCAACGCAAACGCATCTGGCTGATGGGGCCCTAAATGACGCCACGCGTTGAAAATGCGTATTTACCGCACGCAGTACCTATCAATAAAACGACGAGTGCAGTTTCAAAATACCGGCACAATTGATGAATACATTAGGAAAGTAGTATTGTACAAATACTTAGTTTATTTCTATTATTATTTTGTTAACTGTATTTCGATATTATTCTTAGTGTAATAACGCAACTAATAGCAACTCAGACAAGCTTAAGATTTAAATAAATGGATACCTTTTAATACCGTAAAATGACAAAATAATACCATACAATAATGAAAACTACGATTATTTTTACTTACTACTATTTTTTTTTTTGTCAACTGTACATCGATATTATTCTTAATAACGTTATGAGCATCTATAGCATCGTTGGTACATAATACAATCGACAGCATGACTATTTTGGCAACTGTGAAAATTCCAAGTCAAAAAATTAATTCTTTGCATACTTTGAAAGCCTATAGCTCCGATATCCCATGGATTAGGATATTGCAACTTGGGTACGTTTATTCAGTTAGTTCTAGGTAATTATTGTGCACACAGTTTGACAGTATCGATTACGTTTTGATTTTGGGTTTTTGGTCCATACATTTTGAACCATGTCCTTTCCGTGCGCCAATTGTCCTGTGATGTTATCGCGTTCTCACTCACTCGTTTGTTTTCGAGCTTTGCGTTGGTTGAAATGAAACATTTTTTAATCATGCTCGCGTTGGAGTTCGTTCGATGAGGAAGGGCGCTCTTAAAGTAAATGTTCACAAATTCTATTTAAAGTAGAAATTTTATTCTAACTAATGTAGTTTCTGTCGGAAGTTTGTGATATAGGTTTACGGTCCACGCTACAGCCAATAGGCTCCATAGAACCTCTATCTACCTCAGTCGAACATGTCTCATGTACAATACCTCCCCGTGTGAGAAACTCGAAAGAAGTGGGAACTTTTTTTACATCCATACTATTATTATAAACTAGCGACCCGCCCCTGGTTTGCACGGGTGCAATGTAAATCAAACTTTAGTATAAACATTCATAGTATAAACATTCATAGTATAAACATTCTTCTAGAATCACTCTATCTATTGCTGAAAGTTGCATTTTAAATCCGTTGCGTAGTTTTAAAGATCTTAGTGTACAGACAGAGGGAGTGACTTTGTTTTATACTATGTAAAGATGTATGTAAAGATGTTAAAGTGAGTTTGTTCATTTGTGGCGCTTTCACGACTAAACTACTGAACCAATTTTGATAAAACTTGGTACAGGCTAAGCTTGAACCCCAAGAAATATAGGAATTTTTTTTATTCGTGATTTTGTCTGAATACGCTATAACCGAAATTCACGCGGACGAAATCATGAGCGAAAGCTAGTAAATCGCATATTCATAGTATTATTGTCACAATGCCGAGTAAAAGCCTTTTCTTCATACAGAAAAGGCATGAGCATTGATTACCACGTAATGGTGATCAATCAAAGTTCAGATTTTTCACGTTGTTCACAATAGTATGTCCAATTAAATAAAAATAACAATTTCAACCTATTACTGTGCCATTGCTGGGAACCTCTTTTCATGCAGAGAAGGCAAGACTCAAGGCACGGCGGCGCGTATTTTGAGCTCAAGACAATTTCAATTATGAATTGTAAGTCCTGCAGGTTTCCTCACAATGTATTGAATAGTACTTGGCATTTGGAAAATAAAAAATATTCTTATATTTCCGCCCTGACATTGACAGGACAGAAAAATATTGCTACGGCATAGCAAGTCGTCTACGTCACCGTTACGTTATTGTAGCAGATAATAACCCTGGTCAGCCATTTTGTTTCAGAATTTTGTGTCAGTGCTTTTAAGGACGCAGGATTATTAAAAGGCTATATTATGTAGGGTGACTGGTAATTAGTGTACGATACTTAAACACGTGATTGTGTTCATGATAACAAACAACTTTCCCGAAAAAAAAATGTTTTTTGTACTGGTTCACTTTTATCACAATAACACAACAGCCGTATGAAATTGACGTGCGCGCACGCCTGTGACCCAAAGTATCGTACACTAATAAAATTACCAGTCACCCTATATTTCGTTTTCCAGTAGATAATAAAACCGCTTTTAACAAATCTGTCGTGTTGATATCTAGTCCCATAAGTCTGCTATAGTGTTCTACGATAGAAAATTACGTACGCACTAAATTAACACAACCGAAAAAATTAAAATTATATTCGAAAACTAAAACTTGGTTAAAATTATGTGTGCTGATATAGACGGCTAGTACGTAATGAAAACTTAATAAAATATCAAGAGGTATATTATAAAAAATAAATATAACCTTTTTTTTATGTTCCTCTAAATAATAATGTCCATAAGTGTATTATTATGAAGTAGTATGTTATGACATAAATCCTTAAACTCAGGTGTGTTTGTTTGTGAAATTAATTGTGGTTTACATCTAGTCAGTCGACCGCAGAAACCGCGCGAATTCTATTTGAGTTCGATTCCGGTTTACATCCGGTTAATTCAATTCCAGGTGTTTACCTAGCTAATGCGTTTTGGTTCGTAATTGAAATAAGTATACCTACCTACCTAATAGTAGTTGGAACCTAATACTACCTACCTAATATTATACAGAGTTAAAGTTAGTTTGTCTATCCGATTTTTGAAATTCTTTCACAGATAGAAAGCTGCACTATTGCCGAGTGTCACAGGCAATGTTTTATAGTGTGAATGCTGGTTTTCACCCGCGACCCCAACTCGGAATTTGGTGGACACGTCCGGTTAAGACATTGCGCCTAATGTGATATTTATAATGAGCGTTTTTAGAAATAAAATATATTTATTTAATAAATAATAACCATCGCAGCGTATGCTGTGCAACACCCAATAATTAATAAAATGACAAAATATTATTTACAAAATGTTTCTATCTAAACCCATAGGCGGGACGTGGGTCATGTAATTCACCTCTCGCTGATATATCATTATCTATAATATAGTCTTTTAAAAGTTACTCCTACGTTTTATTTAACGTAGTTAGCGATCCGGTACGTAACGAGTACGTTACAAAGTCCTGCGTGTTAAAAAAATACCATTTTTTTTATATTAAAATATTATAACCTTGCTCAGGGATAACTTTGCTCCCTATTCGCGAAAAAAAAATTATAACTTGACCAGGAGTTCCGAAGATTAGCCAGAAGTCAAAGTCACAATCCTCATCAAAAATGTAATTTATTTTATCCAATAATATATGTTGTGATGGTGATAGTTGGCTTCCACGCGAACAAAGTCCCGGGCAGAAGATAGTCTTATTTTTAAATATACAGGAGTAGGGTAAAATTGGGGCTTCTGCATCACTCGCTTCGCTTCGTTCAGGTCGTAATGCAGGCGCCCCAATTTTATACACACAAATTATACCCTACTAGGTTTACAAGTGGTGCGAGCAATGGTCGCTTCAATAATTGGAGTGCAACAACCAGATCTTAGATCATTAAACATAGGCCATACAGTCCATATCAGAACTAACGTGTTCAAGTGTCGTCGGGTTAACTTCATCTTGCTTGATATAATTATCAAATAGGTAGTTAACATTGCCTGATTCTATAATAAATCAGAGCTAACATATTCTTCATACTTATAGATTGGCTAACTGCTCTCCAAACCGATGTCTATTTATCCACTACGGTTTTTAAACTGATAAGTGAATTTTGCCACCGGTTCGTTGTAATTGCCTCCAGTTCACAGCAGTTCGCTCGTGTGCGCGTGACCCAGAACTCCGTACTATCGTGATCTGCAATTCGGTCTACAATACAGTTGTAGATTCGGTCAACAAAACAGCTGTAGATTGAATATTGTGTTTCATTCACAGGGCGCGCGGCGTCGAACTAGCAAAATTATCGCGTGTATAAACAACAATATCATGTTCGATAGTTGCACAGCGTTGAATCGAAACGATGCGACCCACCTGGCACACATCTTGTACCTACTTATGAATGCATAGGCTTTGCGTATAATGAGAAGTCAGCTTTTACTGGAAATTATAATTTATTATTGAGTAGCCGTATGAAAAAGTAAAGTTACTAGTACTGTTTATTATAATATAAAAGAATGTAAAACAATCATAAAAAATACAATCGAAAACGAACTGTGTGATGTGAAAGCCCTCCGTCCGCTCCAATTGTATCCAATGCTGGATTCTATCTATAGCCCATACGATGCGTTTAGGATTTTAGGTAGGCACGCTAACTAACGCACTACTTACTTGTCTTAACGCACAAGTTTCCAGATAGTAAAACTTAAAAATTCTTTCTCAAAACAGCCCTCAACATATTTATTATTATTATTATCTTCACAGCGTTCAAATAAAACATTGAAGAAATCGCATAGCATGTTGCATCTAATAAATGTATTCATCAAAATTGTCAAACTTAGGTACTTTTACACCAAGCGGTGAACGGATAATGTGAAATGATGTCATCCAGCTGTCGCATCGTTCGATGTATGGAACGTGCTACAGCTTTTTTATATATTAGCAACCGGGGAAGATAATGTCATCGGTGCCTTGGGTACGGATAGAAGTCGAATGCTAAAAACTGATAAACAACACAACTGGGAAATAGCGGGTGTACCTACATACAATTGTATCTACCTATATCTCTATCTTGAGGTATACAGACATTATGTAAGTACTCAGTTAAAATCAATACAGACTGATACTTTTCAGAGTAAAAAGAAATAATAATTAAACATGAAAAACAAAATCCAGATCGGAACAAATACTTATTAAATCCGTCCGGGAAACGAACCCATGACGCTTTTTGCATCTAGCAGCCAGCCGAACTTTTAATTAATGCACCAATCGTGTTTAACGTGTTGTCAAAGATTTTATGAAATATTGGGCCATGCTGTCTTATGGTTTTACGAAACTTAAATAATTATCATGTTTTAGAACTATCTAAATTAACTTAGAATAAACTTCACACAAAAATTAGCTTAGGCTACAGGTTTAAAAAAAAGTTAAAAAAGTTAGCAAATGTTTGAGAATTTGTGTGAATGTAAATATTTAAGATTATGAATTTATTATAGGCATAAAATTATATTTAATCAACCAGATGCATTCAAGCATTTAGTAATATAAGATATGGATAAATCCAAATAATTATGTACATTCCATACTTATTTATTATTAGATCGATACATAATGTATAAATGTAATATTTAACTAACATTATGATTATCAGAAACTGAGTATTGGTAAATCGAAATTAACTTACTGTAACCTATATTTCTGAGGGATTTTCTATACTCCATTTATTAGCATTAGAAAAAAGAGGCTCATAGAAGCAGGAATGCAACACATTTTATTTCAAAGATAAGTTAAAACAATTTTAATTAAGTAAACTTATTATAACATAATTTTGATAAATAGATCTAAGATAGTACTAAACCTGGACGTATAATATTATAAACAGAATAAAAGTCTTTTAAAGATTAGGTAACATTTTAAATTTGGTAGAATTACAGTGAAACGAACAACGTTCTGGATATTGTTCATCCCTGCTTCTAGTTAGGTTTTTAGCATTGATACTGTAATTTTAAATTGGAATTAAATATACAACTAAATGAAAGCCACATAATTTTAGAAGATAAATAATTAGAATAGTTACAAATACGCGCGACAGCTACTGTAAAAATAGATTATAATAAATTCGGTGTCTATCGTAACTTTAACATGTTTATTGTACTTTTGTTACAAAGTGTGCATTAAAAAGAATCTTTTTTAACTTCTGTCTTATGCTATTGTAAATGGAGTACAGTTAGGTATTGGGAAAAAAATCATTACATACAAATATAAGTTTTGGCTAAAGTTAATTTGGTGAGTGTATGTAAAACCGCTTGCTACCATTTTAATAAGACACTCTTCATAGACCGACATTGTACAGATAAAGTACATACAACTTCCTTTTTTGAATTTCGTCTCGGATGGCAGCGACGGAGCGTCGCCACTGCCCAAATATGTAAATGCAGGCTGTCTGCATGGTGTCTAATCAAGAACAAATAATTATAGACCTTATTTATGAGGTGTTTAAAAATACAACTTGCATACAAATATTGGTAAATTACTTAAACAATGATTGCAAAAATTTATGTAACCGCTACCTTAGAAAGCAATATAAATAAGCTCTTCCAGTTGCTCAGCTAACAATCATTAATTAAATAGTTATTTATCGTGTTGGTGCTATGGTGTTGTATTTGTGATAAGTTCCATCGTAACAAGTATGTATCACATTATATTTTTTTATTTTATACCTTAAATGTTTCCCATGTTTTTTGCAACAAGTACATAGTAGTATTGTTTATTTACGGGTTTAATTACTTACTAGTAACTCAGTGACGTAAAATCTTCGGTTCGACTCCAAGATAATATAATTTAATGTGTTAATTGTTTTTCTTTCTTAAGTTTCCGGTAAAAATGTGTAGGTAATTGAGTTATTTTATTTGCTACGCTATTATTATTGCACAACATGAAGTATTGATTAAATTTTCTAAGCACCGATAATAATTAAAGGATCATTTTCTAGGTAGAGAAAATTGTTACAGAGGTTGTTCTATTTCTTTTTTTTATATTGTTATACACTGTTGTTGTTTTGTTGGTTGCCTATCCTTTTAGGAATCGCCCATTTTATAAATTCTTACCTACTATTTCTTTTCAGTTAGGTCAACATTTGTGAATCTATTTGAATCCGATTTAGAGCCCCATCCCAACGAGCTCTACATCGTTTAAACCAAAGAAAAAAAATATCTTCAAAGCCAAAAACCAAAGTGGCTAACAAAGGCAAATCGAAGAAAGTAGCTGTTCCATCTGTAAAAGAACTATTTGGTAGTGACTCGGATTCCGAAACAGATACTTCACCAAAGGTGAAGCGCACCAGGTTCTTGGTTCTTACAGGATCTATTCTTTATATAAAAAAAGAAAGTAATAACTAAAAATCAATAACACAAAAACAATAAGGCAAAGTAAGATATATATTTTTTTATACAAAAGAAGTTATAAGTAATAAATGTATTTCATGCACACAATACAAAATCAATCACCCACGCAAAAGAAAAAAACAATTATCAGAAAAGACTCGGAATAAGAAACTTTGAAATTAAAACTGAGAAATTTTAAAATGAGAAATTTACCAACTGTTTAATTAAAATTGAATAACTGTGTTAAAAAAATACAAATACATTTAGTTAAAAACTATTTTTTTTATAAAATTAAATAAAGTTTTTAGGTATGTACATACCGTCTTTATAAAGAAATGTGGGAATATTTATTTGATTTAAAATAATTATTTTATATTATACAAATGTACTTTTCAGTTTCGATGTAAATCGAAATTGAAACTAGAGGGGAATTAAATACCTGAAATAAGAAATTCTGAAATTAAAAAACTGAGAAATTTTAATTTGAGACTACCAATTGTTAAATAAAAATTGGATAACTGTGTTGAGTTTATAATACAATTATACATTTAGTAAAAAATATTTTTTTTTATAAAACTTAAGACAAGTTTAATAAACATGTTTTGTGAAGACTGCCAATATTTATGTTTCAAATTATCAGCACACAGCACAGTAGAACAAATATTTATAAATCTAATCGATTGCTTTGCTCCGAATTCGAAAATATTCAAATTATTGCCACTGCGTAACTAAGTGAATCCACTTAAATCTAATGAATTAACAATAACTCTAAGCTAAATAATTTAAATTTTGAAATCTGTGTGTGATATTATCAATTTAATCTTGTGATTCAATAATATAACCCAATTAAAATCGATTTTTTACTTATTGTGTCATATAATTTGCCAAAAAAATAGAAAGCTCTATGAAATCTTTCAACACCCAATATATGTCAGCAGTTCCGAATACAAATATTTATAAGTAATATGAATTTTAAATGCTCTGAAAAATTAATATCTAAATGTTTAGAGGTTGAACTTGCTGAATCTAGGCTGGAAATAATTGTTTAATGCATTTGGAAATAAACATAAACAAGACAATAATTTAAGAGCTGGAGCATACTTATACATAGCTAACGTATAATCGTGCCCAAACTATACGTTGCTTTTTAACATAACTGATAATCTGATAATATATGTCATTACCAACAAGTTTCGGTGATATTAGAATCTTTAAGAAAAATAATCCTTTTATAAAGTGTGAATGTTTATCATGGTCTTGAAGCTTATAACCATGTAACGGATCCTCTATATTTGACACGTTAATGAAAGCATAGGTATACACATATGTCAATTTGTTATAAATATCAAAAGCCTAGCAAAAGCCTATTTTTGTTTGATAAAAAAACTTTAGCCGCCTTGTGCACAGACAATTAACCAAACATAAATCTGGAGTATTTTATGTGATGAGCGTTTTTCTTGTATTATAACAGTGAAGATAAATTATTAAATCACTAATTAATTGTAGTAGTATAAAAACAGTTTACTTTACCAATGTCAATGATGTCTAAGATAAATTTAGAAAGTACATATTAATTGAAATAGTCATGTTTGTACTTGTTCGGTTTCGAACCCACCGCCTCATGATATAAGTCTGAAATTAACAATCCCCCTTGAGCGCACGTGGTGATCAATGCCCATGCCTTCTCTGTATGAGAAGAGGCCTTTGCCCTGTCGTGAGATAATTATAGGCTGGTATTATTATTATTAATTATAATAAAAACAGTTTTGCCTGGTGAACATGGCAAATTACAATTTTTAAACTTTGAGAGAACCCAAAGAACTCCAATTGTAATACATAACCATTTTTAAAAGTTTGCTTTGCACATACTCAGACAAAAATAAATCGCTTTTTACTGAATCTGTACAGTCACATCATGCATCATCGGATGCTTATTATATTTGTTGCAAATCTTAACCTGAATTAAATGATTTTGTTAGTTATAGAGGTCCAGACTGTGCACAGTTGACGCAGTTTACAAAATAACTGCCAATGTTACCTCTTACTTCTGATGAGTTAAAATCATTCGAAACAGATCAATATATGCCACACACCTCGGATATCTATGCACATACCTATGTAAAACCAAGTTTGCACAAAATGATAAATGAATTGAAGATCATGATCATTTCACGGGTAAATATAGAGGTCCTACATACAATGCTCATAATTTTAATTTGTAACAATATCAGATCATACCGACCATTTATCACAATCTATCTGGATATAATTTTCACTTAGGTATTTATAAAAAAGTTGTTGCAAAAATAACTTTAATTTTAAATCGAAAGAAAAATAGGTACATATCATTTACAAAAATTCATGCCTTTATTTGATAATAAAAAATCTTGAGAATATTATTATATTGAATATAATATTACAATTACTATTTTCAGAGCAACACCATCACCGTGTATACTACAAAGCGATCTGATATGACATGGTGAGTTCTTTAGTTGAACTACGTGTCTGTCTACAACAGCTAGGAGCTGAGACGCTTGCCGCCAACTAACGGGTTTTTTTTGTTTTTTTTGTTATTTGTATAATTACTAAATATAATGAATGTAATAAATATAAACTATATTATCGATATAGATGGTTTTCAGGTGTCAAAAAAAATATATTTTAAAGAAGTAGGTATTTATAATATTCAGGATAAGGTCCTTTATTTATTTCACATAAAACTCCCGAGGTGGTTGTTATACAAACAACATGATAAAACGATATAATTTGTTATTAAATATGTTCATGGGATGTTATTTAAAAACTATGACGATGATATTAGTTTCTCAGAGTTTATAAGAATAATAAAGAGTTTTGACACGAATAAAGAATTCACCTGGGCATACAAGGGGGGTATTTATGAAAAAGGGGGGGGGGGGTTTATAGCCTAGGATTTTCATCAATAAATCTAGAAACACTGCAATGTCCAAAAGTTGAAAAAATTAACATCTAAAGGAAAACCTGAAAGTAGGGTAAAACCTGCCACTGTAGTGGTGTAGAGGTGCAAGCCTTTTCAAGATGGTTAGAAAACCGTTTACATCAATAAGTATTGTAATATAACTATAGTAATAATAATTTATTTATTAAATATCGTTTACAAAAGTGTACATTATAGTCTATAGTAGGAATATTTTTCCATACAAATATGTATATTGCTTACCTAAAAATAAACAAAAACTAAAATATTTTCTTTACTTTTTTATATACTTAACTTGCTCAGAAAAGTTTTGTGGTTAAAGCATATTTTAGAAAAAAGTAATATATTTAATTTAGAATATAAAGGTTGTTCTAGTTTGATAAGTTTGTACGATCAATATAAATATTCTGTCGATTTGAATTATTGTATTTATTGTATTGTATTATTATTTGTATTTATCACGACTCTGTGTTTAAATAAATGGTGCTATGATAATAATATTTTAAAATAATTATTTTCTTGTTTAATTTCTATTATTAATTAAGACGTATCTTTGAGTTTTCTATCCCCTCCCCAACCAATATCCTGTCCAATCATTATAAGTTGATGTCAAAAGCTGTGCGATGTCATTATACGTTTAGAATTATCTGTATCCAGGACTAGGAAGTGAGTAAATGGGTCATTTTCAAAATTAATGTACATTTCAATTGTGTTTACTTTGTGTTATAGTAACACAAAAGTAACACAAAGGAAAAGTAAGGGCTAAGTCACAAAGAATAATATAAAAACCAATTTGCAGTAGTAAATCAATTTAATCATCATCTTTCATAATTTAGGTTCAGTGTCGCATTCAACTCACTCTTAACGTTTTATTCATAGATAGCCAACATGTATTATTTTTAAACAAAAAAAAAACCTTTTTTTCTTAATAAATTTGACAATCACAGTTTTTTATGTTTTTGCATTTTTTTTATTTGGAAAAATAAAATTTAAAGAATTTGAAGGGGCAGTGCCAGGACAGCTCGTGTAATTTAAATTTTCTTTATTTTTTGCACTTTGCAGGTCAGTGTCAAGGTGTATTATAGGTAATATATTTTTATTAGTTTATCTATATAAGAATGTATTTACAAAAAAAAATGTATTTGTGTATGTATATCAGCTGTCTGACACCCATAGTACAGGGTCTCCCTAGTATGGGGTCAGATGGCCGTGTGTGAAAAGGTCCCCACATATTATTATATTATTATTATACATAGATATTCATACCATTCATCAACTGTAGTACCTATTAATGATTTTCATATTTTATATTTATTGGGTATATTATTAAAACCAATTATTGACCAATTTAAACCAAACTATAACCACGAAGATTCTATTATTCTTATATCGCTTATGTAAACAAGTCCTAACCCATTCCATTGTGTTACGTAACACTAAAATAGTAACACAATGGTCACACAAATGAATAAAACACACGTGTCTTTAACCTAAAAATAACAATACGAAAAAAAAGTGGCAACACTGCCCGAGTAACATGTCAAATTTTTGTTCCGTATTTTATAATTAATTTTAATAAGAAAAAAGTAAAATAAGTGTGTAATTATTTGTTTATTTGTAATATAACGGCACAAAAACTCAGGATTACTGTTTTCCTGTAAATAAATTAAGGATAACGCAGTGTTTGGTGACACACCAATACCGGTAACCTACAACAAGGAACAGCTGTTGTTTAAACAGCGTAATTAATACGGGAAGTATTGTTCACTTTTATTTTATTATTAGCACACAATCGTCTCATAAAATCCTAGACACGTACTTGTTAAGATTTTGAATAATCTTGTACTCTGCAATTAGTTTCAAGTCACTTAGTTTTCATTAGCTTAGTAAGTTTTTACACTCAGTAGGTACCTATAGTATAGTTTATTTCCAAGCTTTATGCTTATATTTACCAATAAGGTTCATGATCGTGATTTTGCATTTTATAATATAATATAATATTGTAATATTAATATATAAGTAACTGTCATTTAGGCTTCCTACCCACATACAAAAAGAAAAAATATATATTGTAGACAATAGAAGTAGTTTTTTCTGTTTGATTAATTTAAAGCCTTTAAAGTAATTTCAGTAGCCTACCTGCCCCATTTCTCCATATAACTACACTAACTTCTCCCATATTTTCTTTTCATTTCCCATTTTACTCTTAAGTTTGTCTATCCTTTTGTTTCTCACACCGTTTCTTTAATTCTACTTTCAGTAACCATATCTGTAACCATGCCTGTGATGACCCGTAAGGCTACTGCTCAGGATATGGAGTTTAAATTAAGAACGGCCCTCCAAGAACTTAAAGCATCCAATCTTTAATGTAAACAGCTGTTGGAAGAGAGAGATGAAAGTGAGGAGGAAGACAAGAAGATAGTTGACAGGAACTCTAGCTTAAAGCGGGAGCTGGTAGACTTACATCAGCAATACCTGGATGTTGTTGATGAACGGGACAAATTAAGGATGGTGACAGATGGTTTTAACAATTGTAGTAATTTGTATGAGGAAGCCTTAGGCAAAATTAGGGACTTAGAGGATGAATTGATCCAGGCAAATGTACAAATTTTAAAATTACATAAGGAAAAGGAACGTACTCAGGTCAAAGAAACAGACCTCTTATATAATGAATTATTGGAAAAAAACTGTAACCCACATTCATTAATAACAATAGACCTTACAGAGGATTCCTTACTGAATCATAAGTCCAGTTATGAGGTTAGCCAAAATAAATTTAAAAAATATGCTAGATTAAATAAAATTATAAGAAAATGTCATATGTTTAAAAATCAACAGAAACACAAATCCACAAATATTCAATATAGGAAAGAACGTGTTGCTCTAATCAATAAATTGAAAAACTGTCAAATGAAATTAGAAGATAGTAAGAATATTTATGAAATAGACACTCAGCGCTTGCAATCAGAAATACAGGCTCTGGATGACTCACTAAAATCTCTTTATAATAAATATGTGATATCTGAAAACCAAATAAAGGAACATATTTATGTAACTACAATGCAGACAGGGTAGACTCGCTGACTCTCAGCAACACTCAGTGTACCTGTCAGAAGGGGTCCAACCTTGTGGCCCTTCAGCCTGAGGCAACGGAGGACCCGTCCCAGGCTGTAGGTGCTCAAGGCTCTATCCTCAACCATAACATTGATATTGTTGAAGAAGTGCCACATACAATCTCTAGTACTTGTTCCTCTGGTAGCAGTCAAGCAAGTCTTTCAGTAATGTTTTTAGATAGTATAGGAAGAGGTATAGGGAAATTAATTAATAATAATTTAATAAAATAATTTTGTGTGCTTTCCCATATTTTAAACATTTAACATCTAGACAGAACAATTATATACACATCGCACATCAGCAACGAGAGTGTCACAACACAATAAACGTAGTTTTTGGGAAATCACGATTTTCTTTTTTTTAGAACTTATAATTCCATTAAAAATTTTCTGGGAGAGCATATCGGAGAACTTAAGATATATTTAAGAAGACTATTTAATGCTCTATTATATTTTTATGGAAATTAAAATCAAAAGATATTTTTTCCATTTATTATTATTTTTTGACTTTTAAATTCCTATAATGTGTCACTTTTGTCGACAAAATTATGAAAGATTTCATGAAATGAAACACTTTTATTAGTTAATAATATTTATGGTTTTTAAAAATTAATCAGTTAATATTAAATATCTTTGTAGATTTCTGTAGGTAGTTACTATTAGTTACATTAGAAACGAAAAGGTACAAAACTTTTCATAAAAAAACGAAATATCACATTTTCAGACAATAGATAATCTCTCCACTAGAAAACTATTAGAAAATAGTTAACACATACAAAATAAAATTGTATGGCATAATTTGTGTGAACTTATCCTAGCCTAGAAGCACAGTTAGAAGTCTAGAAGTGAAAAATATCAAAAAATTGTACTCAAGTACTTGATGTATAACTAAAACATTCTAAATAGAGTAAATAGTGAAGTATTAGAAAAAACACCGTTGGTGCAATAACAAAATTATAAAAACCAAACCTTTATGAAAACAAAAATGGAAATCACTAATTAAATTATTTCTATAAAAATAAAATAGTTACTCCCTTATAATTAAGGGGCAGCGCCGAAATCAGGAACATAGAATCAACAGTCTTCAAATAAGCCAATCTTCAAATATTAATTGTAATAGGGTATTTTACTCTATACGAGAAAAAGTCTATAAATATGTTATTGAGAGAGTTTAGGCATAAAACAGTCGGAAAATATAAGTTTTAGTTCATAAAATAACAAAACAATTTTTTAAATTCAATTCAAAGTTTTTAGTATTTTTAATCGGTTATAAAACACCGTGAAATAGAAGCGGCCATGTTATTACGCAGTACGGCTGTGTAAACAAAAAATTGTCAACTGTCAGTCAACCGATTGGCGTATTATGGGTTTTGTACTTTTATTATTTTCGTAACCAACGTAATTTTTTCATTATTACACCTATTACAAAATATACTTTTAATTATTTTTAAATGATATACAATTATCGTATTTAATATGAGCTCATTTGATACTAAACGAATTGACGTCATTTACGCTGAGCAATATGGCGTCCAGTAAGACGCGTTTTCGTCAAACTACGCGCGAAATTTGAAAATTTAAAATTTAGATGCATTTTTATGGCACTTATCGATTGAATAAAATTTTTATGTTTTTTTTTGGTGGCATATTAGCACTACAGAATTATATTGAGATACTTTTAAAAAATGGGTGTAATACCCAATTGAGAGATCTATGTCCAGCAGTGGACGTCTTTCGGCTGAAATGATGATGATGATGATGATGATGATGACGAGAGATCTATAAAACTACGCATAGAATTGAGGAATGAGATTATTTTCAACCAAACTTATTAGGTCATTTATTTTGTTTGGTTTTATTTTAGATTTTGTTCAGTAGGCTGGTTTCAAATTTATCTCGCCCCAATTTTTTTTTCTGAGATAACTCAGCTGTCAGGAACTCTGATTGATTAAACGAAGTTTTATAAAATATTGTTGTAGGTGAATCTTTCATTATCTTCAATATTTTCACATCAAATATTTTAAAGGATTTTGTATGGATGCCCATAACCTGTGCTAAAGTTAACGACATAAAATCGCAGGAACTCATTTCAGTCAAGTTGTACGGTCTCCTCCCTTTTTTCTTCGCTGACCTGATCACTTAAACATACTGGCTTGACACGATGTGACAGTTCTATTCTATAATTTTAAAATACATATTAAGAATAACTCTACAATATAGTCACTTCACATGATGTGACAGTTCTATTCTTTAATTTTAAAATACTTAGTAAAAATAACTCAAAAATATGGTCATTTCACATGATGTGACCATCTTTTTGCCGAAATCAAAGCAAATATATGAAAAATACTTACCGTAATAGAGTTACTACACAGGTTATGACAGTACTACACACACTAGATGCACATCCGTTCTGTATCAACTGTGATGTGACACTGTTTACGCTACAAAAGGTAGAAAAGTTGCTTGGTGAAAAAGGGTATTAAATGCCATCTCTCGGCGAGGAACCGCACTATAAATATGACGTTTTTTTAGCAGATAAAGTTTGTGATTGCCTTTCTTATGGCATACTTATCTCAATTTCGTATTTTTATGTGTTGTGACTCTCTTCTTGCCGATGTGCGACATGTTAAATAATCATGTGCATTTTTTAGTAAGTCACTGTAGTGATAAGCTTTTGTTTTTTGACACCAACAGTTTTGTTGAGAAATTAAAATCGACTAGGGATACCGTGTATCTGCCCATTAGGTTTAGACGTCAAATAGCGCGGCTATTAGCTCATAGTTTTAACTCAGACATAAGTAGTATGTCGAAGTCAGGTATTATTAACTCTTCAACAATTAGTAATAGTACTAATAACAAGGTGAATAATTGTAGTTCTGCTATAAATAATTTTACAAAGTGTACGAAGGAGGATCCATGTGTCACTATGGACCAGCCATCTATTGATGGGAGTTTCACAAGTGGTAGGAACACACTACCTGTTATTGAAGTCCGTGGTCAAACTCCGGATACTCATTTAAACTAGTCTGTAAGACAATAGAAGGTACCAGTAACAATATAGCTATTTCTACAAACAATAAAGTACCTTCTTGCTCTCAAAAAGTTAAGTTGCAAAAACAGCAGAATACCTTAAAATTATTTCATCAAAATATTCAAGGTATTTCTTCCAAATTATTAGAAATTGAACTGTTTTTAGAAAAAACCATGTTTGACATTGTTTGTTTTACTGAACATTGGTTAAAAGATTACCAGATGCTAATTAATTATGAAAACTATAGTGTAGGCAGTTGTTTTAATCGTAAGGCTATGTCCCGTGGAGGGTCATTAATCTTAGTAAAAAATTGTTTGAAATATAAACAACGGAATGACATTGTTAGCCTATCGGTTGAACATTGCATTGAACTATCCTGTGTCGAGCTGGATAAGCATATTATAGTGTGCGTGTACAGACCCCCAATTTTCCTAAACTATTCTTTATTTGAGTCGGTAATGGAAGATGTCCTAGCGAAACTTGCAACTTATAGCAAATCTGCAATTATTTGTGGTGATTTTAATATTAATATCTTAGAAGATAATTTGAATAGTTGTCGATTATTAAACCTATTTAAATCATTTAATTTGTCGAACGTTTTTATGGAACCTACTAGAGTAACTCCAACGACTGCTACCTGTATCGATAATATTTTTTGTGATTGTGATTATTTAGATAAAGACATTGTTAATTATCTGCCATCGGATCATAGCGGTTAAACGGTAACTTATATGTTTGAAATGCCTTTAACAAAAGTGCAAATAAAATTGAGACCAATAAAAACTGGTAAATTAAATAGATTCAATGTTACCCTAAATGATAAGTTAAGTACTCTAGACCATAATAATAACGATGCAAATAAATTGTATGATGATTTATTTTTTGTAGTGCAGTCTGAATTCGATAATAATTTTGAAAAAAAGACAAAACATATTAGCCCTAAGTTTGTATTTAGTGACTGGGCAACTAGAGGTATTAGAAAAAGTAGGGAAAGACTGTTTGAGCTTTATGGCCTTAAGCCTTATGTTAACACGGATACTTTCAACAAGTATGTTGCTACTTATTCTAAAACTTTTAGAAATATTTGCAGGGTAGCGAAGGTCCTATACATTAGCAACCAAATCAAATCGGCAGACGATAAAATAAAGACAGTTTGGAAAGTTATTAATAACGAGACGGGCAGGAAAAAAGTTCGTAACACTGAGTATACATTAGAGACACCACGTGGTCCCCTAAGCTCTAACATAGAAGTAGCGCATGAATTTGTGAATTTCTTTACCAACATACCAATTAAAACCACGGAAGCTTTAAATTCTTCACCTGGCATTTCAATTGCCTTTTTAAAAGCGAACGTACCAGGCTGCCCGGTAGAATTTCAATTTAAACATATTAACCCCGTGACAGTTTTAAAAGCTTTTCGGCAAATTAAGATAAAATTTACTGAGGATCTGTGGGGTATGTCTATTAAAGTTTGTACGTCTATAATTGAGACAATAGCGCCTTATTTGGCTTTAATATTTAATATGTGCGTAGACCAAGGAGTTTTCCCGGATCTAATGAAGTTTAGTAAGGTTATACCTCTTTTCAAATCCGGTGACAGTAAAGACACTAATAATTATAGACCCGTGTCCGTGCTGCCGGCTTTCAGCAAGGTTTTTGAAAGGATTATGCTTAATCAGATGCTTAATCATTTTAACACTAATGGCATTTTACACGATCAACAGTATGGTTTCACCAAAGGACGTTGTACGACTGACGCTGGTGTCATTTATTAAAACACATATTTACTGCGTGGGAAGAGGCGCAAGATGCCATAGGAATTTTTTGTGACCTCTCCAAGGCATTTGATTGCGTAAATCATGACACACTACTTTTGAAACTTGAGCATTACGGACTAGGTAGACTTGCGCTTAGTTTAGTAAAATCTTATTTGATTAATAGGCAGCAGCAAGTCCAAATAAATGGGGTGAATTCACATGGTTTAAAGGTAGAAATGGGGGTTCCACAAGGTTCAATTTTGGGTCCTTTCCTCTTTTTAGTGTATATTAATGATCTTCTTCATCTGTTGAAAAATCAACCACAAATGGTGTTATTTGCTGATGATACTTCTTTAATATTTAAGATAGACAGACGAGCCCAGAACCTAGACCACGAAAATAGCGCCTTACTGCAAGTCCAAAATTGGTTCACGGCGAATAATTTAGTATTGAATGAAAAAAAAACGAAGTGCATCAGATTTTCTTTACCAAATGTCAAAAGTAATGACTGTGACATAGTATTGAATAATGAGAAGCTGGAATTCGTTGATAAAACTGTTTTCCTGGGGATCACGCTCGACTCAAGGCTACAATGGGGTCCTCATTTAACATCTCTCGCTGGACGGCTAAGCTCGGCAGCATATGCTGTCAGAAAAATCCGGCAATTTACTGATGTGGATACCGCGAGACTGGTCTACTTTAGTTATTTTCATAGTATAATGTCTTACGGTATTTTACTGTGGGGACGAGCTGCAGACATCGAGTCTATGTTTATTCTGCAGAAAAGAGCCATCAGAGCCATTTACAATCTCCGTATGCGCGATTCTCTAAGGGAACTGTTTAAGGAAATTAACATAATGACGGTACCTTGTCAATACATCTATGAAAACATAATGTACGCTAGAAAAAATCTGCATCTTTTTAGTAAAAGGGGTGAAAGACATAATTATAACACTAGAAATAGGGACCAACTAGTTCAACCGAGTTTCAGACTGGCTAAAGTAGATACTTCCTTCATGGGGTACTGTTTAAAATGTTACAATAAAATACCTCCCCACATCGTTCAACTAAATGAGACAAAATTTAAGTCTTATATAAAACGCACACTATGCAGCCAAGCATATTATTCATTGGGTGAATACATCACTGATAAAAATGCTTGGCTGGATGCTAGTCTAGCTCCACAGCCATAAGGGTTCATAGATTCATTGATTAGCATTTTAAATTATTTTTGGAGCTGCTGAAGATATAGATCTACATTATCTTTGCATTGTATAAACTCAATGTGTTAGTATTATATAAATTTTTCATAGCACATACATGTGAGCACTATGTTATTTAAAGCTACCATTTACGAGGTATGTCTTTCATTGACTTGAATGTGCCCTGGCGGTTGGGAGTATGTCATGCTCACTGGAATGTCTCGCTGACGGTGGCGCGCGTGTTGGATCATTCGGTTCCCTTCAAAATGGTTGAGTCGAATGATGCCGATCCGTGCGTCATGATCGTGAACGGGCGCCGTTAGTTGGGACTGGTCATCTCTTAGCTGCCTCGGTTATTCTAATTTTATTTTGAATTGTTTATTATGATTATATTTTTATCTAAACCTCTTTTAACATACACGACTTGTTACATTGTTCTCACATTGTACCCTAGATTCAATATGAATGATGTAACCGAAATTTGTAACATATTATTGATTTTAAAAGAGTGTTGTTCATGGAGTTTCTTGCTCGTTCTTCTCCATAGAAACCTACTGTTTGGAACGAGCAACTATGTAGCTTCAACTTTCTGACTGACTGACTCTGACAATTCAAAAGTACCTGTAAATGGTTTATTTGAAATAAATGATTTTGAGTTTGAGTTTAAGTTTACTGTTGTAAAGTTACCCTCAATTGACTCATGAAACATGCATTTAACTATGATTTATTATTATCTACAATAACGGGATGCAATGTAAAGTATAGTGCTTACTGAATTAACGCTATTTAACACTTTTAAACTAGTTTTTAATTGTCCTTTTTACGACGCGCACGCAGAACATCCATCAGTCACAAGACACAAAATGGCGAACTGAGCCAACTAGCGCCCTCACGGTGTAACTATCTTGACGCATGGAGTTGCCATACTAATGTATGAATTTACTTCTATTAGGATGGAATGATAACGTAACAAGAAAGAGTAACACAAAGTAATGAAATATGAGACACATGTTTATGAGTAAATAAATAAAAAGTTAATTATAATTACATTGTTAAATACATATTGCTTAAATCTTACTCTTTGACTGGACAAAATATTGTTGAATCGGGTTCCGAAATGCGTGATCTATTCATTAAAAACGCTACTCTTTGAAAATGTGTGCGACTGTGGACTCAGCACCTTTGTATGGGGAAAAAATTACGACAGTAATCAAATTTAGTTTTTTAACACAGTAAATTGAATTACCGCACAAAACTATTTTTTTATTTACTCTATTGTTATCAATTGATTTGAATGTTGGTTTATCTGGTTAAAATTGGAGCTGTATTTTACTTGAGTTACCAATAAGTTTGATGGACACAAATTTGTATTAAAATGTACATTAATTTTGAAAACGACCCAAATATAACATGTCTCACAATGAATACAAACCCCGATATGACATGTATAACGCACATAAAATGCGTGAATTTTCATTTAATGATTACTGGGGAACGATGAATTCAAAGAAAAGATTAGTGACTGAAATGGCTGACGCTGGATTCTTTTATTTTGGAAATAGTATAAATGATAAAGCGGCGTGTTTCTCATGTGGAGGGGTTATAGAAGATTGGGAGATATACGATAATCCTTGGATGCAACATGCTATTCATTTTCCTCAATGTTTTTATTTAAACGCTGTGAAAGGAAAAGATTATTCACAGCGTTTAAATAATAATAAGATTCTGAAACAGATACTCACAAAATGAGTCAACTTAGGCCTACATCAATATTATTGAAGCGACCATTGCTCGCACCACTTGTAAACCTAGTAGGGTATAATTTGTGTGTATAAAATTGGGGCGCTTGCATCACGACCTGAGCGAAGCGAAGCGAGTGATGCAGAAGCCCCAATTTTACCCTACTTACAGGCTTTAATTTCACGGCGCATTTTACTGGGGGTGACAAAAATGCACTATAAGGCGATCAATATCATTATAAAGAGGCACAATGATAATGATTCCGTTGTTAAGGCTAACCTCCAGAATCTTGGACATCGCCGCACCGTTGCAAGCCTATCGGTCTTTTATCGGATACATTTCGGTGATTGTGCTTCGGAATTGCACAAATTAATACCCCTATCCCCATTCCATTATCGTACGCGCAGAGATATGGCGAAGCGTCATCGCTATAATAGTTGAAATTCCACGGTCTCGACCAAGTGCTTTGCTTCCACATTTATTGTGAGAACTGCTAGACTGTGGAATTCATTGCCCGCCTCTCTGTTCCCCGATAAGTATAATCTGTTGTTAAGTCTAATCAAAAGTTTTTACCATAATTGTTCTTGGAATTTTAAAGTGTATTTCAATTTTGGTTTGGCTTTGTTCAATTTGTGGACCAATTCCAGCAATGTATCCACCACACCACAGCCGAGTACCACACTATCTAGTATACCCAGTTAATAGCTCAAAGTGACGTGTCAATGCACTCTGAAACCCGCTTACACCGGATTAAACCGCACATATCCGGAATGAAGCGGTTAATGTTTCGGGTTTAGGCTTGCACTGATAAATATGTAATGATACAATGCTTTCAAAGCATTATATATTAGGTCTTTACATATGAAATTGCCGCTCGGTATCAAAAAATTAAAAATAACATTTTTAAAAGAAATTATATATTTAGTCAATCGAAGTATGTACCATTGTTATCGATACACTTTCGCCATTTTATCGGGAGCTCATTGATCCCTTTGGTAAAAAAATCCTGGGAGCGAGAATCGATGAACTGCTTGAAGGCTGTTTAAACTGCCTCATCAGAATTGATTTTTTTTCCTTGTAAAAAGTTGTCCAAATTTCGGAATAAATGGTAATCGTTTGGGGCAAGATCTGGAGAGTATGGTGGGTGACGCAGAGTTTCCAGTCGCAGCTCCTCTAACTTGGCGACCGTCTGATGTGCAGTATGTGGTCGAGCGTTATCCTGAAGGAGCAATGGGCTAGAGCAATTGACCAATCTCGGTTGTTTAATGGTGAGCTTTTCCATCATTGTTTGCAACTGTTGACAATACATGTCTGCAGTAATCGTTTGGCCTGATCTCATGAAGCTGTAGTGGATGACACCAGCACAGGACCACCAAACACTAACTAGAATCTTCTTTTTGGTCAGTTTTCGCTTGGGGCAAGGTTTTGCCGGTTTTCCAGGGTTAAGCCATTGTGATGATCGCTTGCGATTATCGTACACGATCCACTTCTCATCACAAGTGACAATACGATTTAAAATTCCCTGATTATGGTGACGATTGAGCAAGGAAGCGCAGCAACCGACGCGTGTTTGTTGGTGTGTTTCAGTCAATTCGTACGGTACTCACTTTTCGAGCTTTTTTACTTTTCCAATTTGACGCAAATGGATAGTGATTGTTTTGTCACTTACTCCAAAGGCTGCTGCTAATTCAGAAGTGGTTTGAGATGGATCCGCTTCAACTATCGCCTTTAATTCTTCATTATTCACTTGAGTATCCGGTCGTCCACGAGGCTCATTTTGTAAATCAAAATTTCCAGAACGGAAACGTTGAAACCAAAAACGCACCGTTCGTTCGTTAGCAGTGCTTGGCCCGTACACGTCGTTAATCCTTCGAGCCGTTTCTGCTGCACTGGTGCCACGGTAGAACTCATATTCGTAAATATCGCGAATTTTTAATTTCTCGATTGTTGTTGCAATAGCAATTTTCAAGCCCAAACAAATGACGATAAAACAAATGAAACACGAATTTTAAAACAATATTCTTTAGTCTTTATTTTGAAATAATTTTGAGTTTGGAATTCCTAATCAAACACAAAATATTTGATTTCAAAGTTGCCAGTATTAAGTATCGGCAATTTCATATGTAAGGACCTAATACATTGACAACCAGTATTAGTGTTCTAAATTGTCTGATTTTGAAAACAAAAACAGGTCATAGCTTTGCTTATTTGACGTAATAAAAATCGCTACTTGGTTTCCTCCATGACTTGCCGAAGCGTTTTACCTGAGATATTGTGGCGCGCTGCCAATATAATGTTCTGACGGCTACTGAAGAAAGAAAAAGTTTTATTATAGAGGAATATAACTTACCCCTTGTTCTTGACGATTCCACTTTTAACAATTAACGTAACTTTTGAAAAATACTAGCCTATTATCACACCCACGACTCTCCATATAAATGAAACGATATAATTGCCAACACTACTGCTAAAATAACAGACTGTACAAATACGTGCGTGTCTACGCGCCGCTCGAACTAAAAGCAGTTCCGAGAGCACGTTCCACGAGAGAAGAGGTGAGGAATAGTGTTTCGGAGGGGGGCGAAGCGTGTCGCTACACTCGCTACTGTACGGGAGTAGGGACTAATACTTATTCTGAGCTATTATTGTGCCAGTACAGGGCAAAAGCTCATTCTTCTCATTCAAAGAAGGCACGATTGCTTAAGATGATTTTCAAATTCAGAATTATAATATTGAGAAGTCTAGTATTCCTCACGTTTTTTCCTGTCGATGTTGACGAAGCAAATTCATAGTAATATTATCACTGCGAAAGTGAGCATAATTATTACACTTTCACAGCTAAGCCCTTGAATTATTGTAGATGAAATTTGGTACAGATTAAATTTGAAATATGAGAAAGTCTGCATCAGCGGAAGCCGACATTAACTCGGACGAACTAGCGGGCAAAAGCCAGTCCATTATAAAATAAGATGTTGTCCTTTCCTAAGTTTTAATAACTATTCTGCTAAACATCAAACAGACAGCAATATCATACACGATTACCTAATGCACGGCATGTTATGTGTAACCCAACGCGCATTATAACAATTTATCTAGCAATTCTGCTAACATAACGATACATGGAATACGGCACATCGTGCGTGTTTAATACCCACTGATCCAACTCAAATGATTGCTCTCACTGCCATCAATTGAAACGGTTATAATACAGCCGACGAATACAATATTAACACCTGGACACCGCAGAATATAGAACAGACCAGAATCAATGGGCATTACAACTATAATTACATAATCTGCTTGGCTAGGCAGATGATGGAACACAATACCCCTTGGTAAGACTGGTTGGCAGACTTACTGGCTTCTGACTATCCATAACGACTGCCAAAGATCTACGCATGACAGCCGAGACCAATAGCTTTACCTACTTTCCGAGACACGGTGGGAACTCGGTATGGAATAGATGGTCATCCATCCACACACCGACCGCGGCAAGCGTAGCTTAACCTTTGACCGATCGATCTGTACGGCTTTTACTTAGCCACGAGCTCCTCAATTCATTGCCATGCACTGTTAACAAAAATATAACAAACATGGAAAAACCTGCCTCTATAAAGACCGTGTAATATAAAGCTGTTTTGAGAAAATTTTACTATTCTCGAAAATGTATGTTTTTGTTGACTGTTACATAAAGTTGCCATTGACTTCCTCGTTGGTCTCGTGGTCGCAAGCGCGGCTGCTGAGCGTGGAGTCCTGGGTTCGATTCCCAGGGCATGCAAAGAGTTATTGGGTTTTTCCATTAGGATTTTTCCATTAGGAATTTCTCAGTAGTAGCCTAGAGTTTGAAATGTGGTGGTGTAACACCTGCGTGCCTCGGAAAGCACGTAAAGCCGTTGGTCCTGCGCCTGATCTCTCTCCGGTTGTGTTGGATTGCCGTCCCACCGGACTATGAGAGTGAAGGAAGAGGGAGTGCATCTGTGTTTGCGCACACAATTGTGCACTATAATATCTCCTGCATACTTGCCTAGCCTTCATTGAGATTAGACACCGTGACCAAAATTATGTCGGAAGAATTACAAAGTTGCCAATAGTCCTTAATATTTTTATTCTTAATTTCAAAATCTTAGTTTAAAGCAAAACGTGAAATTTTCTCTTATAGGAATGAATATATCTACTCCATTGACAAATTGTAAGCTTGTAGGACATTTACATAGTAATTTGTATTATTCGTTTTTTTTTATTAAAAAAAAATCACAAACAAATTTTCTCATAATTATTGTCACTGAATAAATAAATAAAAATAAAAATCTGGTTACGATAAACATCCTCAACATCTGTTACCTTAGCTCGTTTGCACCTTCGCGCCTTCTGCTTCATTCTGTATTCTGGGACACCTGAATGTTCTTTCATAGCAGTTCAAATTGATGGGTACTTTAAACAATAGAATAGACTAGACTGGTAGTAGGTTAGGTTTTATTGGGTCGGTGAACTTGTTTAATTGTATAGTGCCATGTGAGATAGTGTTATAATGTTGCTTCATTGTGCATTTCGACGATGTGTTGCATTTTATATCTTCGCGAAGTACTCATACTTTAGATTTTTACAGTCTTAAACTAAATATACGAACTTAATAGTTAGTCGAAACAAAAAAGCTCTAAAGTTTATTTTTTATTTATTTAGCTTATTCTTAACTAAATCAAAAATTCTTGAAAAGGTTTAAACAAAAGGTTAAAAAAAAACAAAATATTAAAGATAACATGTTAAAGTATAAGATACAAAACTCTAGCTCTACTCTACTGTAAATCTCATTACTCTAACATTTACGGTTCACGAAACAAATGCAAATATAATTTTGTCGGTCTGACAGACCTATGGGATGGTTAATATATTGCCTGTATTTGATACACGCGGAGTAAAGCTAGACCAATTTTAACTTTAGTCATACATCTTTCGAAGTTTTAGTTTATTATAACTTTAGTCCAGGTTTCAGGTATGAGGGGTGCAAAATCTCTCACTTTAAAAGTATTAATAATTCACGATATTTCTATCCATCTTTTTGTCTCTATATTTAGTCCAACAGCTTCAAAGCAGGTGGCCTTTTCCACAGTGGAGGACATTTTGAACGACAATTTTCAACTAGAAATTGCTGCGCTGCATTGTTTGTAGAAGATCGCTGAAATATAAAGTGCCTGAAATTGTTTACAGAGTGTCTTTTTCTTGCGTCCATTTATTTTTCAATGAAATAAAATTACCTGGTGATAATAGGTGGTAATGTTGTAGTTGGGAATAAGGATGGATGCGCTATATCAATGCGCTTACGTTTACCCTTTTGACTTCCATAGTCATGTGTAAATCACAAACCAAAATGGGCCCATGCGGTACGGTCACGGTACTGTTTCGATTCTGTAAACTCTTTCATAGCTTCGCTTATAGCGAGCTACATTATCCCTGAGTGCTACACTTAGACTATTTTTCTTTTTTTTCTCTTTGTTTAAATTAGGAACCTTTTTTATAACAATACGTAGTAGTCTCGTGAAAAGGTACGATGCCATGTTCCATCATACCTTTTCACGAGACTGCAACAAGATAAACTTTAATAAACAAAGTAACTAACTAAAATAATAAACTAAGTAGATATTAAACGTAAACTAACAAATCTAAAGAAGCTTTTAGCAGCATCTGACATTATCTTAGATAAAAATTCGTGAAACAATCCTAAATTATTTTTAGTTAACTTTAGATCATTTATTAACATTTTTCTATCAGCTTGAAACTGCACACA
Organism: Charanyca ferruginea; assembly: GCA_947361185.1. Classification (NCBI taxonomy): domain Eukaryota; kingdom Metazoa; phylum Arthropoda; class Insecta; order Lepidoptera; family Noctuidae; genus Charanyca; species Charanyca ferruginea. The sequence goes on along the minus strand of OX376056.1, from coordinate 12,403,538 downwards.
TTCCGTCAACAAATGCACGACATCTTTCACAGTTCCACGTACCTCGTAGTTGTGAGAGTTGCACTTTTTCATAAGGAAACCGAAATTATTGAGTGGTATATGTCCAGATCTCAACCTGAGAGCCATTACCAATAATTGTATACTCAGCTTACCATTACTAAACCAGGGTATCAAAACGCCTCCTGCCGGAGGCTCTATATGAGGATTGTGCGGTCTATGGCGCTCTACGGGGCGCCAGTATGGGCGGAGAACCTGGCGGCCCGCAATATTGCAGTGCTGCGACGTCCGCAGCGAGCGATGGCCGTCAGAGTGGTTCGGGGATACCGCACGATCTCCTTTGAGGCAGCGAGCCTCCTTGCCGGATCTCCGCCGTGGGATCTCGAAGCGAGAGCCCTCGCTTCACTCTACGACTGGAGCGGGGAAGCGCGGGAGCGGGGCATACGACCAGTGCCGCGGGAGTACGCGCGGCGCCGCTCCGAACTCCGAGTAATTCTAACGGCGGAATGGGAGGGACTTCTCAACCCCAGCGCAGGGCACGCCGTAATTTCGGCGGTAAGGCCCATCATGGAGGATTGGTTAGGGCGCCGACACGGCGCCCTCACGTTCCGGCTGACGCAGATACTGACCGGACATGGCTGTTTCGGGAAGTATCTGTGTCGCATAGGCCGCGAACAATCGCCCGGTTGTCACCACTGCGGAGATTGCCTGGAGGACACGGCGCAGCACACGCTGGCTGAGTGCGCAGCTTGGGCAGAGCAGCGCCGTGAACTCTCCGCAGCAGTAGGTGACCTCTCGCTCCCGAACATCGTTCTTTCGATGGTCCGGAGCGAGAGTGCGTGGGAGGCTGTCGCCTCTTTTTGCGAGCATGTCATGCACGCAAAAGAGGCGGCAGAGAGGGTGAGGGAAGCAACTGCCTCGCTTCCCTCCAGGAGAAGACGCACTGGGCGCCGGAGGGCGCTTAATGACCTTCGGCCTCCATGAGTTGCCGGCCTGCGGGTGGTCGACTTAGGGGCAGTCCACCACCCGACCAGATGCAGGCCTGTGTAGGCGGCGCGCCGTGTCCCGCGCGCGCCACACTAGAGGATTCGGCGGCGCTCAGACCGCCGAGGTCGACGGGATCCGCCATGTAAGCGAATCATAGCCTGGCGGGCGCGCGGTGCATCCGCGAGCGAATCCCGTACCCCCGCCCATAGGTCAGTCGAGGAACACCGTGGTGGTTTTAGCCGGTAGGAGTCCGGCACACCCTCCCGTCTTCCCCAGACGGGGGACAGTCCATGAGGATTTCACCACGTTAAAAAAAAAAAAAAAAAAAAGGGTATACAATATGTGTATAGACTATATTACATTCTTAATAAAATTAGGCATCTGTATAAATATCACTTGGACAAAGTCGCGGTCAAAAGCTAGTTAACAAGTCTCATCTTTCGTCCATCATCTCACAAAATCTTAAACATTCACGACACATTTTCTTTTTCCCTGTAATCACACAAGCTGGTAAAATGTAGGTGGTCTATATTGATCCCTGTCTACTCCTTGGGGAACCGCAAGCATGATAGATGTTATAAGATACTACATAACTCCGTACTTACGAACTCAATAAATTTTGGAGCGACCAGACAGAACCGCAACCCTCACGCGACAAAGTGGACTTAATGAATTTTTGATTATGAATGCCATTAGAACATTGTAGTCTGGAATATACAATTACTAGCTTCTACAGCGTAGTCTTCGCCTGCGTAGTCTTTAGAATCTTAAGAGCGTGTATTCGATTCGTGACGAAAACTTCATGTTTTTGCGTTTTGCTCAGAGCAATATCGTAATGATGAGAGCAGATTATTTAAAGACAATTACAGTTTTAAGAAAGATTAAGTCTTGATTTAGGCAGCTACAGAGTAAAAGTATAATTTTTATTATGGTTTTTTAAAGCGAAGACAATCCTTTCATAGCGTTTTACGAAAATAGACGTCAGAGTTAACTTCCAGGACGAATACAACCATTACAGTACGCCAAAATATTATGTTTTATGCGTTTTTTCAACAGGATATACAGTCTTAAAGTCAGACACAGAGCTAAAACCTACGGAGCCAATACAGTAGCAGCCCTTATGAGTCGGGCAAGTTTAGGTAATTATTTTTGAAGATGGCGGGAGCGGTCCTTCTGTGCCCTTTATACTTTGTGGCACGACAAGTCACACCAAACTGTCCAAGATCACCAAATGAATATAAACCTTATTGTTTTGTAATAAAGTTGAAACCTATCAAAGAAGTTTCACAGACTGTTGTAGCTTGATGTGTTGGTCTCTACATCGTGGGTGCGTTTACCAACATATAAACTCACATACATAAACAGCCAGACCTGGAACAACTATCTGTAAGCCATACAAATATTTGTATCATGCGGGAATCGAACCCGCGATGCGCAGTGCAGCAGTCAATCGTTCAACCACTGTGTCAACCGTGTCCTCATTATTTGTGTATACTTCTTGCATTAAGGTACAAAGGCGGACTTAATGGCTTAGGCATTCTCTACCAGTCAACCAAGGGTGGTGAAGAGATAACATGGCAGGTACAGAGTAATAACAGAAAGAATTATCATCATTTAGGTGTCTACCTTTTCCCAACTTGTTAGGGTCGACTTCCAGTTTAACCGGATGCAGCTGAATACCAGTGTTTTACATGGAGCGACTGCCTGTCTGCCCTCCACTCCACAACCCAGTTACTGGGTGACACGATACGCCTTGGTATGACTGATTGACAGTTTTTTTCTGGCTTTCGACTGCCTATAACAACTGTCAACTGTCTAAGAATGACAGCCGCACATAGGGGTATTTTGGTAATCTACGCGGCCAAAAGTGGTATTTACAAACTATAGATAATGTTGATTCTGACGACTATCAGAGCTAGGGGATAGTCTCGGGAACAATAACCCGCCCTCCCTAGCTTCGCTACCTGCACTAGCCGCGTCATACATTTAGTCGAAATTCGATCGTTCAACTTGTTGTTTCTATCTGTTCTCGGCGCTCGTACAATACCATTAACTTTGAAATGAAATATTAAATATATTGTGTAAATTTAAGAAGTGTTTGTGATGGATTCTGATGTAGCAGGTAATCATGCTGTTTTTTATTAAGTTTTTTGTTATTTTCATCATTACAAAGATAAGATATAATAATTTGAAAGTACCTACATGTTAGGGCGATTTATCATTGTACATATTTTATGTCGTCGTCTATTTGTTATACTATCAAGTTAGATCCTGCCGTAATTCCATAAACAAATGAAAGTTTGAAGCTTCAAGTAGTAAAAAATAAAAAACACTGCCGCGGATAAGCGCGGATACGTTATGTTTCGATAATTTAAACTTTTTTTGAGCAATGTACAAAAAAATTACTGTAATTCTTATAATTCTAAAAAAGGTATTTGTTTTAGGTTCACGAGGTACCTACCTCGGGAGTGAGAGTAGTGTACCTCTTATAAGTTGTTTGAGAAGCTTAAAAAGAAGAAAAATTGAGTGTTTTTCCAAGAAACTACCGCGCTTCTCATGCCTGGGGAACCCAATGATATTTAATAACAAAACCTCTTTATAAATCACATTAAGTATTTTTTCTACTAAGTTATAACCTTTAGAAAAGAATAAGATCATAAAATAATTTTGGCCGCGTAAATTGACAAAATACCCGTCTGTGAGCCGTTTCTATAAAAAATAAATAATCATCACTCCAGCTCCCCCCCCCCCCCCCCCAAATGGCGTGGCTTTTTCCCTTTCCTCTGCCTTTCGCATCCAGCCAAAAGGAAATAATAATCATTACAAAATTCATTTATCTGTCCTCACAAACTTTTGCGTCTATAATAATAGTAGGATTATTCAAACTGCCATACTTGTTATTCAGTGAGGTTTAAATTAAAAGCTAACTTTATGTTTCAATTACAGTGACCATGTTTGTCACTAATTAAATTAAGGCGACGATATACGCTGGCGACCTTGAGCGACCAGAGAATCGTATGCGCTGCGTCCAAAACTCTCAAAGTTTAGTCAAAAAAATTAAATAAAAGATAGTATTCTTTAACTTAAAAAAAGGGGTGTACTAAAAGATAGTTAATAAAGTTTGGTTTAAATATTCCTGGTAGATTTTGTGTGATTATCATTGTTTTGTCCGCGTCAGACACAACTTTACGATTTAAATAAACTATTTAATATGAACGTAATCAAAAATATTCACATACTAAATGTTTAAGAGAATGTTCTAGTTAAACATATTTTTTTTTCACATCATTTACTCTACACATTTTGACGTGATTGTCAGTTTAAAATCTGCAAAAGTCGCTTGTTAGCGCCTTAATGTATTTCGAACAATTAACAGCTAATTGTTGCATCGGACAGTGGTGACCGCAGCATGTTTTGCAGACTTGTGTAGTAAACCACAAATGGTAACAATAAAGCTAGATTCAACCTTAAAATATATTTTTTAAATCTATACCTAATTCTATATCTGTACAAATAACTATCTAATATTATACAGAAGTAAAGTTTGTTTGTTTTTTTTTTTGTTTATGTTAATTCAGAAACTTCTGGTCCCATTACAAAAATTATTTCACTGCTAGAAAGAAACACTATTTAATTGTAGATCGTCATAGAATATGTTTGTTTAATGCTAGGCGGAATCTAGTACAGCGGAATCTAGAATCTAGTAAACACCGAGCGGCGGAGAGAAGGAAAGGTTTTTTTTTTTATCTGTTGATAGGCATACGTTAGACCACTATCTCACCTGATGGGAAGCGATGATGCGGTCTAAGATGGAGCACGCTTGCCTAGAAGTAACCTATTCACTCTTGACTTAAAGACTCCTAGGTTGTAGCTATCAGGAAACACTGACTCAGGCAGGCAATTTCGTGCAGATGGGTGCGAGGTGGATTCGCCAAACTTGTATAAATCTTATTCTGGGAATAAAATCACTCATTACTCGTTGTTAGAGAACTTTTCCACTCACCAGCTTATTAAACAATTGTATTTCTATTTCGTTGGCTTACACATGTTATTCATCATACATTCATCAACTCAAGTAAAACAAACCACTCTACGTTTGTAATGAATAAAAGCGGCCAAGTGCGAGCCGGACTCGCCCATGAAGGGTTCCGTAGCAGCAAGTAACATAATATAAAGGTATTTTTATTATTGAGTTGATCGAATGAAAGGTAAATTGCGGTTTAAGATTTATGACGTATTAAAAAAGAACTACTTACTAGATCTCTTATATTAGAAGTTACAGGGGGGCCACATTTTACCACTTTGGAAGTGTCTCTCGCGCAAACTATTCAGTTTAGAAAAAAATGATATTAGAAACCTCATTATCATTTTTAAAGACCTTTCCATAGATACCCCAAACGTATCCAGGTTTGATGAAAAAAAAAATAGTTTTTTTTCTATTTTTGTGTGAAAATCTTAATGCGGTTCACAGAAAACATCTACTTACAAAGTTTCAACAGTATAGTTCTTATAGTTTCGGAAAAAAGTGGCTGTGACATTCGGACGGACAGACAGGCAGACTATGATGAATCCATAAGGGTTCCGTATTTTGCCATTTGGCTACGGAACCCTAGAAACGCAAACGAAGTTAACTGAGAGTAAGACCAATGAGTGAAATTATTCAAGGGTTAGTGTACAGAGTACACCCTATCACTGGATTGGTGGATCTTTAAATGAAACAACACTGTCTTCACAAAACACAGAGATGATTTATTCACAATAGTCAAATAGTTTTCACAAGTATAAAAAGTTCACTAGTACTAATTTAAATACTATTTACTACATAATAACTATATACAAAGAGTAAATAACAAAGACCGTTACACTGTCGGACATAGTAAGAGCTACTGTTAGTAGGGCGTATCGAGAGCGACTGACTGGCTGAGTTTTTTTTTTTTTTTTTTTCTTTTTTTCGGATTGGCATCTCGCAGGTCAACCTAGGAGGTTGTCGGCTGCTTAACCGGACTTTCCTGTGGTGCCTTAAAAATTATTATTTTTAGGGCCTCCAGCCAGGGCAAAAAGCTTACAAACTAAGCGACTACACGCTAAGGGCACCCCCTGTGGGGTACGAGCCTCGGCTTAGGGCGTCGCTGGGAGAGGACAGCAAAGGGACAGGCTGGATCGGATTTCCATTATTTAGGGACGAATTTAAAACTACAGGCTCAGCGGCGCGGGCTGGCACGAGCAAGGGTCGGGGAGGGGACGGAATGACGGCGGTCTGTGTCTGTGTTTCTTAACTGTACTGGTGGCCTTATTGCTCTCCTGGAGGAGAGTAATAGCATCATCAGGGTCGGTCAGAGTATGTCTCGGTCGTCGAGTCTTACTAATACGGGAGGGAGTGTACCGGGCGGCCGATACGATTAACGGGTTAGAGTGCTTCTCAGCAGTGTCGAAGAAGCGCTTGGCGGAGCGTTTCATGAACTGCTGGATGGTAGGTATTTTTAGATCGAGATGGAGGTTCTCGTTGCGAAGGTAAAAGGGGGCTCCTGTGATTCTTCGCAAGAAACGGTTTTGGAGGGTCTGCATCCTATGGAGACGGTATGGTTTCGCGTGTGCGAATACAGCACAGGCGTACGTCATGATGGGACGAATGCACGCCGTGTAAATGCGCAATTTGCACTTGAGTGACAATTTGCTGCGTGCATTCAACATGAAGTAGAGCCTACCGAGAGCGAAAGCGGCGCGCGAACGCACCGTCTTTATGTGCTCTCCGAAAGTAAGATGGTGGTCCAGAATCACACCTAGGTATTTGGCTTGCTTCTCCCAAGGGATAGGCTTACCGAACATGGTTATCGGACTGGGCAGAGAGGGGGACGAACGCGGTTTGGAAAAGAGTACTGCCTGACTCTTGATGGGGTTTACCTCGATTCTCCATTTCCGGAAATAAGCGCCTAAGGCTTTTGCCGCGGATTGGAGGGTACGAGCTATGCAGTCTGGGTTACGACCCGAGTAATAGATGGCCGTGTCGTCAGCGAATAGAGCCAACTGGGCCTTTTTATCTTTGGGGATGTCGCTGGTGAACAGCGTGAAAATGAGGGGGGATACTACGGAGCCCTGAGGGACGCCAGCGCGTATCGGGTGGGGTGAAGAGAGCGCACCCTCGATGCGATAGCGAAAGGTGCGATTCGACAAAAAGTCACGCAAGATGAGCACGAGACGATCTGGCACTCCGAGTTGGTAAAGCTTGTATAGTAAGCCGTTGTGCCAGACTTTGTCGAATGCTTTCGCTATGTCAAAGAAGAGCGCACCCGTCATCAAGCCACGCTGAAAACCAGCGCTTATGTGCTCGACGATGCGGTGGACTTGTTGGACGCAGCTGTGTTCGGTTCGAAAGCCAAACTGCTCGTCGGGAATGAGACTCTTTGCTTCGGCAAAGTCTTTGAGTCGCTAATAAATAAGCCTCTCGTAGATTTTGCCTAGAACATTGAGTAGACTAATGGGACGGTAACTGGTGGGATCAGACTTGGGTTTGCCTGGTTTCGGAATGCCGATAACGGTGGCCTCTTTCCATGCCTGAGGAAAAATGTTGTTGCTTAGAGCGCCATTGAAGATGGCGGTCATTAGCATTATGAGATAGGCGGGGAGGAGTTTGAACACCTTATTGGTGATACCGTCAGAGCCAGGGGCTTTCCGTGGTTTGAGCCTCTTGATGATATCGTGCACTTCGTCGGGAGTGACAGGAGGCAGAGGATAATCAGGGTCTTCAACGGGTGGGAAAGAGGCTCTACGTTCGACTTCGGCGTCGACCTCAGAAAGGTGAGCTTCGTCTACTGGTTGAGAGCTGGGGGTGCATTGAGACTCTAGGCTGTCGGCTAGACATTCAGCCTTTTCATCGTTGTCGAAGGCGACGCTACTGTCGGAACGAATAAGAGGGGGCATGGAGGCCTCGTTAGAAGAACGAAGCTTCCTCTGGAGTTCCCAGAAGGCTAGGTGTCGCTAAGTGTCTTGTCCCAGCGGCTGGAGCGCAGCTCCTCGATGCGTTTCTTTACAGCACGCTGTAAAGAGCGCATGTGAGCCTTGTTCGCATCGCAGGGGAAGGCACTGTACGCACGGACGGCCGCGTTCTTCTCGGTCAACAGATCACGCACATCGTCAGGCAGTTTCCAGCGATGATCGCTCATCGCCGGAACCTCCCTTGAACAATCGTTCAAGACGGATTGTACATGATTTGTGAACGAGTCGATCGCGCCCGTCGTGTCTGCGACTGTCACCAAGTGGTCGGGGATAGCGTCCAAGTGAGGCGACGTGGTGGATTGTAGGCTTTCGCTTACTTTCCTCCAGTCGGTAATAATTTGGGTCGGAGGGGGCTGGCTAGGGTCAGAGGGACCTGAACGGGGAGCTAGTTCTAATGTCACTGGACGATGGTCGGAATTAAGCTCGTGTAGCGTCTCTATAGATTGCAAACGGAGGTTCACATTCTTGAGCAGCGCTATATCGAGGATGTCGGGAAGATGGTTGGGATCGTGAGGGAAATGAGTGGGAGTCATCGGGGCGATGACGTCGAAGTTCAGTTGAGAACAGAGGTTAAACACGATCCTACCTCTGGAAGAGGTCCTGTTACTATTCCAGGAGGGATGTTTGGCATTGAGATTGCCCGCCAGTAAGACGGAGTCACCCAGGCCAAGAAGAGCAGAAAGGTCATCCTTGAGGAGGATAGGATCATCCTCCGATGGTGATAGAGGGACGTATGCCGATATAAAAGTTAACGGCTGATGACCGGTCATGCCGAGCCGACAGACAGAGACCCCGAGGCGAGCGAGGGGAGGAGGGTCCATAGGAATGCAGTACAGAGCCTTTCTATAGTATATTAGGGTACCGCCCTTGTGACAACGAGACCTATCATTGCGAACTATACGGTAGTTGGCAATATTCGGGTCACGATGACGGGGCTTAAGAAAGGTCTCCTGTATGAGGAGGATATCAAGTTGATGGTCGCGGAGGAAATTGGCGATCTCATCACGTTGGTTAGTAATGCCATTGGCGTTAAAGAATCCTAACTTAAGGGATCGGGGTTTATTAGTACACGGCCTTTCCTTATCCATTGGATTAGCAAGGGTAAAGTTTATCTAGGGCTTGCGTAATCTCCGGATACGCTTTGAACACCTTAAGGATGTCGCTAATATTTGCTTTGCACGCGAGTATATCCCTAGCCATAGCTTCAGCAGCGGGGTTGCGGTAAATTTGGTAGGCGAGGTTGATGACTTCGCCTATCCTCTCGGTAGGGAGAGATGCAGGTACGCGGGAGGCTGAGGGCGCAGTTGAAACGGCGGGGGCGGCCTTAGATGGGGCGAGGGCGGCCTTAGGAGCGGCGGTGGCGGCTTTAGGAGCGGTGGGGGCGACCTTAGGTAGGGGGGGCGTGGTCGCGGAGGCTAGGTTCGGCGCGGGGACTGGCGAATCCATCAGCGCTGGCATGGGCAGAGATTGGGAGGGCCTCAATGCAGGGAACGCTCTCTGATGATTCAGCGAGTTCCATGGGGAGGGCCTCTGAGGGCTGAGACGCTCGGGCATCTCTGAGGAGGGAATCTTAACAGAGGGGCTTTCCCTTTGTTGACGAGTGTTCGCACGCTTGGTCAATTTGGGAGAAGAGGATTTTGGGGCTTTGGGGCAGCCGCGGTAATTGGCGGGGTGACCTGATTGGCCGCATAGCACACAGCTGGGAGGTTCTGTGCACAGATTGCGGTCTTTCGGACGGGGGCAGTCAGCAGTTGCGTGCTCACCCAGACACTTGACGCATCTAGGGGTCGCGTAGCAATTGCGTTGGGCGTGACCGTAAAGTTGGCAGCGGTGACACTGTCCAACCGTATCGGATTTATAAGGCCTCTCGATAGAGATGCCCGACAAGTGACATACCGACTTTACTTTAAAGATCGGATGGTGGCCGTCGGTGTGATCGCACACGACAAGAACCGAGTCGTATAAAATCGCACCCCTAGCTTTGTGCAGACGATGCACAGCGGATACTGGTACATTTTGCGACTGAAGGTCGGCGAGAATCTCTTCCGTTGAGATTTCTTTAGGGACGCGTCGGATTACCACACGGGTGGGTTTATCATCGGGCAGGGAATAAGTGTGGAACGAAATGTTCCTCACTTTTAACAGGGATGTAAGTTCCCTGTGGTCGTTCACCGTGGGAACTTGAACTTTGATACCCTGTTGGGTCGAGCGCGCGTTTGTGTATTTGATCTTACGATCGTTACACAATTTGGACACGTCGGTCCACTTCGCCTTGTCCTGGATGAACAAGGGAGGCGGGGCGGGTAGTTTCTTTTTTGAAACTGAAGGATTGTGGGCAGCAGTGGACAAGGGACTAGTGGGACGGCTGCCCTCTGGACGAGAGGTAGCTGAGACGGTGGGGGCCGAAACCAAGGGGGGGCGCGGCTACGGCTTTCTTGGCCTTGGTGGCCTGAGACGGACTCCTACCCTTCTTTCTCTTGCCTCCCGGACCGACAACTTGGTAGTCGTCGTCCGAGGACGCGGAGGCAGAGTGGGCTTCCTCAGAGTCGGAGTGAGATGGCTCAGAGACGGGGACAGAAGTATCCATTGTTTCTGAAAAACATGGCGACGCAGAGCGCAGCTGCGTGGGAACAATAACCGCGGGAACAATTGTCGCGGGAACAATATTCTCGGAAACAATGGGCTCGGAAACAATAGGTGTTTCCGCGTACGGGCTTGTTGTCTTAATTGACAATAGGGACGGGATTTGCGGTGGCATAGAGGATGCCGCCACAGGTGTGCCTTCGTTGGCGTTATCGGGGGAAAAGGGGCTATCAAATATGTCACTGAAGTCAGCGACGCTAGCTTCGGCTGCTTTACGGGACGCAGACGAGTTCTCTAGCCATATCTCTAGATCGGAATGGAACTTGGCGCTTGGCCATAAGCGGGCCTTGACGTACGCTAATATTTCAGCGTCCGACATGGTCGGAGGGAAAGCTAAGTTGGGGAGGGAATTTTGGGAGATTTAACTCTCAGGGAAGCCTAAATTAAACCTAACACCTAACTCTAACTCCCCGGGTGGAGTGGCCCGGGAATGGGTAACCCTCCCTGTCGGGTGTAGACAGGGAGGTGAGTACCTATTGGTGAGCCCTAAGCTTGTAAACCCGTCGCCAGTCTTATTGTGCGAACGGGGCCCTAGCCAGTCAAGTGCGAAGGGTGTAGACACGCCCAACCGACACTAGGTGTGTGGCTGTGAAAGGAAACCAGAGACTAGGTTCGACTAGGAGACCCCCAAAGGCCGAAACACTAGCTCCCGACTCCAATTGACTGCCTCGCCCTGAAGGGGTTTGGCGGGTGTGATTGGGGCAACACCCACTCGGCTTCGTTGGCACCGTAAGGTATGCACCGAGTACCACGAAACTGTGGTTTTGCCCTGAAGGGGCCTAGTGAAGCTACACGACAGACTCTGTTTATAGAAATAGGAATTTCAGCCGTCGCCTTGAAAAAGGCAACTTTTGAACAGTTGATTGCAGTCGGCTGACTACAGGAATCGTTGCGGCGGGCGCAGCGAGAGCAGGTGACGAGCGTAGCGGCAGAGCGTGGAGCGAAGCGGCGACACGTCCGTGCGCGGCGAGCGTCGAGCGAAGAGTCCTGTGTGACTGGCTGAGTTTTTTTTTTTTTTTCGTATTGGCATCTCGCAGGTCAACCTAGGAGGTTGTCGGCTGCTTAACCGGACTTTCCTGTGGTGCCTTAAAAAATATAATTTTTAGGGCCTCCAGCCAGGGCAAAAAGCTTACAAACTAAGCGACTATACGCTAAGGGCACCCCCTGTGGGGTACGAGCCTCGGCTTAGGGCGTCGCTGGGAGAGGACAGCAAAGGGACAGGCTGGATCGGATTTCCATTATTTAGGGACGAATTTAGAACTACAGGCTCAGCGGCGCGAGCTGGCACGAGCAAGGGTCGGGGAGGGGACGTACGGGGTCGACGCGGCGGGCCTCGGCGGCGAGGACGGAATGACGGCGGTCTGTGTCTGTGTTTCTTAACTGTACTGGTGGCTTTATTGCTCTCCTGGAGGAGAGTAATAGCATCGTCAGGGTCGGTCAGAGTATGTCTCGGTCGTCGAGTCTTACTAATACGGGAGGGAGTGTACCGGGCGGCCGATACGATTAACGGGTTAGAGTGCTTCTCAGCAGTGTTGAAGAAGCGCTTGGCGGAGCGTTTCATGAACTGCTGGATGGTAGGTATTTTTAGATCGAGATGGAGGTTCTCGTTGCGAAGGTAAAAAGGGACACCTGTGATTCTTCGCAAGAAACGGTTTTGGAGGGTCTGCATCCTATGGAGACGGTATGGTTTCGCGTGTGCGAATACAGCACAGGCGTACGTCATGATGGGACGAATGCACGCCGTGTAAATGCGCAATTTGCACTTGAGTGACAATTTGCTGCGTGCATTCAACATGAAGTAGAACCTACCGAGAGCGAAAGCGGCGCGCGAACGCACCGTCTTGATGTGCTCTCCGAAAGTAAGATGGTGGTCCAGAATCACACCTAGGTATTTGGCTTGCTTCTCCCAAGGGATAGGCTTACCGAACATGGTTATCGGACTGGGCAGAGAGGGGGACGAACGCGGTTTGGAAAAGAGTACTGCCTGACTCTTGATGGGGTTTACCTCGATTCTCCATTTCCGGAAATAAGCGCCTAAGGCTTTTGCCGCGGATTGGAGGGTACGAGCTATGCAGTCTGGGTTACGACCCGAGTAATAGATGGCCGTGTCGTCAGCGAATAGAGCCAACTGGGCCTTTTTATCTTTGGGGATGTCGCTGGTGAACAGCGTGAAAATGAGGGGGGATACTACGGAGCCCTGAGGGACGCCAGCGCGTATCGGGTGGGGTGAAGAGAGCGCACCCTCGATGCGATAGCGAAAGGTGCGATTCGACAAAAAGTCACGCAAGATGAGCACGAGACGATCTGGCACTCCGAGTTGGTAAAGCTTGTATAGTAAGCCGTTGTGCCAGACTTTGTCGAATGCTTTCGCTATGTCAAAGAAGAGCGCACCCGTCATCAAGCCACGCTGAAAACCAGCGCTTATGTGCTCGACGATGCGGTGGACTTGTTGGACGCAGCTGTGTTCGGTTCGAAAGCCAAACTGCTCGTCGGGAATGAGACTCTTTGCTTCGGCAAAGTCTTTGAGTCGCTAATAAATAAGCCTCTCGTAGATTTTGCCTAGAACATTGAGTAGACTAATGGGACGGTAACTGGTGGGATCAGACTTGGGTTTGCCTGGTTTCGGAATGCCGATAACGGTGGCCTCTTTCCATGCCTGAGGAAAAATGTTGTTGCTTAGAGCGCCATTGAAGATGGCGGTCATTAGCATTATGAGATAGGCGGGGAGGAGTTTGAACACCTTATTGGTGATACCGTCAGAGCCAGGGGCTTTCCGTGGTTTGAGCCTCTTGATGATATCGTGCACTTCGTCGGGAGTGACAGGAGGCAGAGGATAATCAGGGTCTTCAACGGGTGGGAAAGAGGCTCTACGTTCGACTTCGGCGTCGACCTCAGAAAGGTGAGCTTCGTCTACTGGTTGAGAGCTGGGGGTGCATTGAGACTCTAGGCTGTCGGCTAGACATTCAGCCTTTTCATCGTTGTCGAAGGCGACGCTACTGTCGGAACGAATCAGAGGGGGCATGGAGGCCTCGTTAGAAGAACGAAGCTTCCTCTGGAGTTCCCAGAAGGCTAGGTGTCGCTAAGTGTCTTGTCCCAGCGGCTGGAGCGCAGCTCCTCGATGCGTTTCTTTACAGCACGCTGTAAAGAGCGCATGTGAGCCTTGTTCGCATCGCAGGGGAAGGCACTGTACGCACGGACGGCCGCGTTCTTCTCGGTCAACAGATCACGCACATCGTCAGGCAGTTTCCAGCGATGATCGCTCATCGCCGGAACCTCCCTTGAACAATCGTTCAAGACGGATTGTACATGATTTGTGAACGAGTCGATCGCGCCCGTCGTGTCTGCGACTGTCACCAAGTGGTCGGGGATAGCGTCCAAGTGAGGCGACGTGGTGGATTGTAGGCTTTCGCTTACTTTCCTCCAGTCGGTAATAATTTGGGTCGGAGGGGGCTGGCTAGGGTCAGAGGGACCTGAACGGGGAGCTAGTTCTAATATCACTGGACGATGGTCGGAATTAAGCTCGTGTAGCGTCTCTATAGATTGCAAACGGAGGTTCACATTCTTGAGCAGCGCTATATCGAGGATGTCGGGAAGATGGTTGGGATCGTGGGGGAAATGAGTGGGAGTCATCGGGGCGATGACGTCGAAGTTCAGTTGAGAACAGAGGTTAAACACGATCCTACCTCTGGAAGAGGTCCTGTTACTATTCCAGGAGGGATGTTTGGCATTGCGATCGCCCGCCAGTAAGACGGAGTCACCCAGGCCAAAAAGAGCAGAAAGGTCATCCTTGAGGAGGATAGGATCATCCTCCGATGGTGATAGAGGGACGTATGCCGATATAATAGTTAACGGCTGATGACCGGTCATGCCGAGCCGACAGACAGAGACCTCGAGGCGAGCGAGGGGAGGAGGATCCATAGGAATGCAGTACAGAGCCTTTCTATAGTATATTAGGGTACCGCCCTTGTGACAACGAGACCTATCATTGCGAACTATACGGTAGTTGGCAATATTCGGGTCACGATGATGGGGCTTAAGAAAGGTCTCCCGTATGAGGAGGATATCAAGTTGATGGTCGCGGAGGAAATTGGCGATCTCATCACGTTGGTTAGTAATGCCATTGGCGTTAAAGAATCCTAACTTAAGGGATCGGGGTTTATTAGTACACGGCCTTTCCTCATCCATTGGATTAGCCCTAGATAAACTTTACCCTTGGGTAAAGTTTATCTAGGGCTTGCGTAATCTCCGGATACGCTTTGAACACCTTAAGGATGTCGCTAATATTTGCTTTACACGCGAGTATATCCCTAGCCATAGCTTCAGCAGCGGGGTTGCGGTAAATTTGGTAGGCGAGGTTGATGACTTCGCCTATCCTCTCGGTAGGGAGAGATGCAGGTACGCGGGAGGCTGAGGGCGCGGTTGAAACGGCGGGGGCGGCCTTAGATGGGGCGAGGGCGGCCTTAGGAGCGGCGGTGGCGGCTTTAGGAGCGGCGGGGGCGACCTTAGGTAGGGGGGGCGTGGTCGCGGAGGCTAGGTTCGGCGCGGGGACTGGCGAATCCATCAGCGCTGGCATGGGCAGAGATTGGGAGGGCCTCAATGCAGGGAACGCTCTCTGATGATTCAGCGAGTTCCATGGGGAGGGCCTCTGAGGGCTGAGACGCTCGGGCATCTCTGAGGAGGGAATCTTAACAGAGGGGCTTTCCCTTTGTTAACGAGCGTTCGCACGCTTGGTCAATTTGGGAGAAGAGGATTTTGGGGCTTTGGGGCAGCCGCGGTAATTGGCGGGGTGACCTGATTGACCGCATAGCACACAGCTGGGAGGTTCTGTGCACAGATTGCGGTCTTTCGGACGGGGACAGTCAGCAGTTGCGTGCTCACCCAGACACTTGACGCATCTAGGGGTCGCGTAGCAATTGCGTTGGGCGTGACCGTAAAGTTGACAGCGGTGACACTGTCCAACCGTATCGGATTTATAAGGCCTCTCGATCGAGATGCCCGACAAGTGACATACCGACTTTACTTTAAAGATCGGATGGTGGCCGTCGGTGTGATCGCACACGACAAGAACCGAGTCATATGCAATCGCACCCCTAGCTTTGTGCAGACGATGCACAGCGGATACTGGGACATTTTGCGACTGAAGGTCGGCGAGAATCTCTTCCGTTGAGATTTCTTTAGGGACGCGTCGGATTACCACACGGGTGGGTTTGTCTTCGGGCAGGGAATAAGTGTGGAACGAAATGTTCCTCACTTTTAACAAGGAGGTAAGTTCCCTGTGGTCGTTCACCGTGGGAACTTGGACTATGATACCCTGTTGGGTCGAGCGCGCGTTTGTGTATTTGATCTTACGATCATTACACAATTTGGACACGTCGGTCCACTTCGCCTTGTCCTGGATGAACAAGGGAGGCGGGGCGGGTAGTTTCTTTTTTGAAACCGAAGGATTGGGGGCAGCAGTGGACATGGGACTAGCGGGACGGCTGCCCTCTGGACGAGAGGTAGCTGAGACGGAGGGGGCCGAAACCGAGGGGGTGGAGGAGGGGGTGGGCGCGGCTACGGCTTTCTTGGCCTTGGTGGCCTGAGAGGGACTCTTACCCTTCTTTCTCTTGCCTCCCGGACCGACAACTTGGTAGTCGTCGTCCGAGGACGCGGAGGCAGAGTGGGCTTCCTCAGAGTCGGAGTGAGATGGCTCAGAGACAGGGACAGAGGTATCCATTGTTTCTGAGAAACATGGCGACGCACAGTGTTATTATTGCCTCGAAAAACGGACATCCCCTTTTTATTAACTTACCCGATAGAACAGGTTATTTTAAAGGTAAGAGTAAAATACCCGTGTGCCCATTGTATACCAAACACGAGTAAAAAAAGTTTTAGTTTTTTTTTTCACTTTTCTAAATTAATCAATTACAAAAAAAATATGCATTATTTTCCCCTTTTCTTTATTATGTGTAATAAAACGATGTTAAAGATATTACAAAAATAATTCAAAAGAGTACTAACTAGTACAAATGTAAAGAAATATACTTTTTTTGTGTTTTTAGATTTTGATTTTTTACGGTTGTATCTTTGCTTAGTTGGATTCAATATTTATGTTAAATCATATTTAGACCCCAACTAATCACTAGAAAAAAAAACACATCCAAATCTCGCTGTATCTAGGAGTTATTCACTTCTAAAGTTTTTTCTGATAATTCTGATTTTAGGGTCATCACTTCACAAAAAAGAATGTTTGTTGATTTAAATTTTATGTTGGATTCTATTTTGTCATAAAATAATACTTATCCCCATCACCCACCCACCCACTCTCATACATTTTACAAATAATATTCTTATATCTTTTTATCATTTAAAGTGCTAGTATTAAATATTTACAGACCTCACTTGCTTAAAATACTTACTTTAATTATCATTTTCCGTAGATAAAAATGCAGTACTATCGTCATTCCAGCCTTCTATAAGATTTATTCATTTTAATTTAATTTACTTTTTAATTAAAATAATATGAAAATAGTCGGATTTATCATGAACAATATGAAAATCAATGATTTTGTAACTTGTTTCAGATAACCATGTACTATATGTCCTTTATTTATTTTTACTCATATTATTTTACATTTCTAAATATTTCTATATATCATTGAAAAAAAAATAGTAGCCCACTGGCATCGATCGGTAACAGGGTCCTATTATTGTTATTATTTTTTTTCAATAAAAAATAATCATTTTAAAAAATACGACTTGTGCCGACCCTAGCGCCAAAATTTTAGAATCCTGTAAATTCTAGAAACCGTAAGATTTGGATATGATATTTTAAATAGGGACTTCTTAGTGCCAAAGCAACATATTGTGTCGATATTGAATCCAATTACCATGAATTAAGCCCATTATAAAATAAAATCGAAAATATGTAAAATTCGATGTTACTCATCGCCGGTTAGCGATAAAAATTAAGCGTTTGCTTGATAATTTACTTAACTAAAAGCATCAAGTAATTGCAATCAACGATATAACAAAAACGAATTGGATCCTAAGTTATTGCCATTTCTATGGCTTTTATGGAAACCATAGAAAAAAAATAAAAAAATTATATCTCCAGATTGGGACGAAACTGTCACACGGGTATTTTACTCTTACCTTTAAAATAACCTGTTCTATCGGGTAAGTTAATAAAAAGAGGATGTCCGTTTTTCGAGGCAATAATAACACTGTGCGACGCAGAGCGCAGCTGCGTGGGAACAATGGTCGCGGGAACAATGGGCTTGGAAACAATGGGTTCGGAAACAATAGGTGTTTCCGCGTACGGGCTTGTTGTCTTAATTGACAATAGGGACGGGATTTGCGGTGGCATAGAGGATGCCGCCACAGGTGTGCCTTCGACGGCGTTATCCGGGGAAAAGGGGCTATCAAATACGTCACTGAAGTCAGCGACGCTAGCTTCGGCTGCTTTCCGGGACGCGGACGAGTTCTCTAGCCATATGTCTAGATCGGCATGGAACTTGGCGCTTGGCCATAAGCGGGCCTTGACGTACGCTAATATTTCAGCGTCCGACATAGTCGGAGGGAAAGTTAAGTTGGGGAGGGAATTTTGGGAGATTTAACTCTCCGGGAAGCCTAAATTATACCTAACACCTAACTCTAACTCCCCGGGTGGAGTGGCCCGGGGATGTGTAACCCTCCCTGTCGGGTGTAGACAGGGAGGTGAGTACCTATTGGTGAGCCCTAAGCTTGTAAACCCGTCGCCAGTCTTATTGTGCGAACGGGGCCCTAGCCAGTCTAGTGCGAAGGGTGTAGACACGCCCAACCGACACTAGGTGTGTGGCTGTGAAAGGAAACCAGAGACTAGGTTCGACTAGGAGACCCCCCAAGGCCGAAACACTAGCTCCCGACTCCAATTGACTGCCTCGCCCTGAAGGGGTTTGGCGGGTGTGATTGGGGCAACACCCACTCGGCTTCGTTGGCACCGTAAGGTATGCACCGAGTACCACGAAACTGTGGTTTTGCCCTGAAGGGGCCTAGTGAAGCTACACGACAGACTCTGTTTATAGAAATAGGAATTTCAGCCGTCGCCTTGAAAAAGGCATCTTTTGAACAGTTGATTGCAGTCGGCTGACTACAGGAATCGTTGCGGCGGGCGCAGCGAGAGCAGGTGACGAGCGTAGCGGCAGAGCGTGGAGCGAAGCGGCGACACGTCCGTGCGCGGCGAGCGTCGAGCGAAGAGTCCACTGGCTGAGCAATATTGCCCTATATTTATTCCAGCCCACGTAGTGGGTGCACAAGTAGTGGGTGGTGTAAGGAGCAAAATATAGCCCACATAGGCACAAGTTGTGGGTAGGGTACGGAACAAAATATTTCTAATATCCTATCAAAAGTTTTGACTGCGGCCGGCTCGAGACATATTTCGACAAGTAGTCGGTGTTCTAATAAAATAACTCTTTCGAGTAAGCGGCCGCGGCCAATCACAATGTGGCACACATTATATACAATTTGCACACAAACAAAGGATAGGCTTATTGCTAACTTTAAACTATATAAAATTAACATTGTCTTTGTTACGATTATGATTACGATACTATTAATTACACTGTTTATCGCGAACAATCACTTTATACTGTCTTAATCGCGCACTGATCACTGTATTGCTTTATCGCGCACTAATCACTGTTTATTTATTAACACATCACTTTATTTATGCGTTTATGCATTACGCATTTCACTGTTCGTCCCGCACAGTTAGTTACTCTCACATGACATTTGATCGAATTGACCAAAAGTGAAATAAACTTTCTTGTCTAAGGATAAAGAATATTTATTGACGACACGGTTGGCGCAGTGGCTGAGCGATCGACTGCTGCGCAGCGTGTTGCGGGTTCGATTCTCGCCCAGGGTAAATATTTGTGTGATGAGCACTTGTGTTTGCCTTGTGTCTAGGTGTTGTTTATCTATATACGTAAGTAGTTTTTTTCTTGAAATGTTATTATTATTATTATTGCTTGAAAAAATCGGGTGTTTGTTGGAGTTCATTATTTTCATAAATTTTCTTGTAAAAGTCAACCAAAAAACTTAATTTAAAATTGCTGAAGAACTGTATTTTATTGTTCGAAATACCTAAATAGTTAATATTAAAGGTATTATTTACTAAACTTTAGGATAATCAATTACTAAGTAACTTGATTGATGTTTTGAAGAGAACTTAAAATAAACTTTTCATTTTATTAAATTTAAATAGTTCTTCAAGTTTGATAAATTTGCAATATCGGCGATTAATTCGTTTAAATCCGAATCTTATGAAAGTTTAACTGATGTTTGATTAAAATAAAGGTGAAATAATATCAATAACAAATTTTTCTTTCTTTCGAATCGATAGTATAAGTTAATCCTTATTTATCTTTTATTTTCTTGTTAGACTACTTGAGCCCAGTTTTAGTTATTATTATATCCTAATATTATAAAGAATAAAAAGTTTGTATGTAGGGGGTAATCTCCGAAACTACTGAACCGATTTCAAAAAATCTTTCACCAATAGGAAGCTACGTTATCTCTGAGTACTTATTATCATATAGTGATCCTTAAAAAAAATCATGCGGCCGAAGCCGCGAGCTTAAGCTAGTCTATATACGTGTTACAGTCAAAACTCTTAACCACTCACGCGTTTACGTTACAAAATCAAAAATACCTAGGTACCAAGAAAAAAAACCTACCAACCTAATGAGTTTCTAAATATTATGGATAAAGGACAATGCCAGAAACTCTATAGAACTTTGCCCCACTCAATAAAAGTCATGTACAAGCTTGCAATATGTAGCATCTTACTGCTTATTCATTGCCGATAACTAAACATTAGTCTAAATGGCTGCAGAACTTGCCGTTTCTGTTTAAATCAAAAAACTGTATTTGCATTCCTTTTAGCATTGATTTGTAATCCGCAAGTAATAATAATAATGATGTTCATTTGCCAACAAAAAAGTTCTTTACATTTTCTTATAATCTACAATAGTCTACATTATCAATTAGGTTCTCAAAAAAAAAAACAAATATAAGACACAAAGGAAGCATTTTGTTAATAAGCTCCACACAACTCCACACTAGAGCCTATCTCGTGGAAACAAACCAAGAACGCAAGTTCGCAAAATCGCAAGTTACAATTATTTTATTAAATTACATTTTCTGTAAATGGGTGGGGCAGGATCTGGCATTGTCATTTAAACCGTTCAAAAGTTGTTTTGACTGATTTTTGTGGTCAAAAGTAGTTTTGACTATTTATGTGGTTTGACTGTATCAGGTATATAGACTAGGTTTGACTGTGACATTCCTACAAATAAATAAAATTAATGTGTCTGTTTGTAATGTCAAAATATTTTTTTTTTACTAAATACATATGATATATACGGTGGATATTATATCAAAAGATTAATTATTTGAATTTTTGTATGTCTGTCTGTTAGTTACGGCTAACCTCTGAAACGTCTGGACCGATTTTGACGGAACTTTTAATGACAGATAGCTGATGTTATAAGGAGTAACTTAGGCTTATTTTTATTTAAAAAAAATATTAGCGTTTTGCAAAAAAAAATAAAAGGTCCGCTGATAACCGACTATCACGCTGTTGAAGTTACGAGCAAAAGTTAGTATCTAATAAAATGGTATTCGATTTGGTGCAAAAATAAGAATTCAAATATTTTTAATTAAACTAAATCAGAAACAAGTTTGCATCATTCCTATACTCCGTTCACAATAAGATTAGACATATACACAAACCTTTTTACAGTCATTCAACCGATTTTGACTTAAATTGCGTTGGTGGCATGACAAATGGCAGCTGCAAATTATTGTAACCACTTTTTTGCCTCTAATGTCACCCTTAAGCCTACGGAATAGAAGTCAAAATCGGTTGGAGGGACTGTAAAAAAGGTTTGTGTAAATGTCTAATCTTATTGTGAACGGAGTATAGTACCATTAATTATTACCAAAATACGGTAAACAAAAGTATACCTATTCTAATTGCAGTACATCAGGCGTTTTACGAAGTTTGCCGAAGTTCCCCGAACTTAACCGATGTTCTGGAGTTCTGTTCCTATTAGAAGTAAGTTTGGCTATCAACGTGTTTCTAACAAATTAATTCCTCCAGAATTATTATGTCCGTACAATGTACTGAATATATACATAGTTTCCTAAACGTAGAATAGTGCTCGACGGGTACAAGGCGAAATTATTCTTTGTATTACCATTAATTAACTAGCTGTTCCCGCGACCTCGTTCGCGTGTATGTCGGTTGTCGCGAATGCGGGCAAAGTTGCGGATTATATGAATCCGCAACTTTGCCTGTGTCAAATGTAGTCTTTGTCCTTAGTAGTAGTAGTAGTAGTATCAGGGGCTGGTCTCCGCAACTCCACGTCTCAGCGCGTATTTTGCGTACAGGTGGGAAGTAAATCATTCGATCCACCCGAGCTCCCCAAAAAAGGCCTGGCGATCTCCCGTAGGTTACCTGGGTCACCGAAGTACTTTGCCCTGTATGAAGCGACCTCAGGGTAGTTCAGAAGCACATGGGCTGCTGTTTCGTCCACTCCCATGCAGGCTCTGCACAGTGGGCTGTCTGTTACTCCTATGACAAAAAGATGTTTATTGAAAGACAACCCATGGTCAGTTATGGCGGCTGTGACCACACTCAACTGTTGTTTACTCAGTAGAATAGCTTGCCTCGTGAAGCGGCCCTCGATCGCAGGAAGTGCCGCCTTGGCCTGCCTGCACTCGCCAAGTTCGATCCACAGTCTTTGGTGTAGATCCTTGGTGTGTCGCAAGTTTTTTTTTTGTCTGTATACAAAATCCCACTTTTATAAACGCGATAGTTTGTGAGGATGGATGAATGGATGTTCCCCATCCATCCATCCCCCTTGTTGGGTTTATTTACTTCTTTCTCTTAACTCTGATGTTTTCGCAGACGAATTCGCGAGCAGTAATTAGTTCAAAGTATAAATATGTTTTTGTACTCCAGTACTCCTAAGTTTGTACCTAAAATACTTCGAGTTTATTCTGTTACCGTCGCTGAAGCAAACAACTTAAGGAAAACTTTCATTTTCCACGAAATGCAGTGAGTTTTTGTTGTTCAGTTGCCGACGAGTTTCTGATACAAAACCGTTAATTACAAGCCAGGAGTGTTCCGTAGTAATTCAATAAATTCTTTGATTATAATCTCCGATACGAAGGACTATGTAAGTTCTAATTTATTTGGCATCTTCCTGGGGGTACAGTAAAGTACCAATGAATTTAAACAACAGAACTGTTACTAAGGAAAAACTTCGACTAGATATTACCTACAAAAGTACACTAGAAAAACCAAATTATTATACCACTGTTTTTTATTTACTAATTTTCTGCTCTAGAGATTTCTCCTGTATTCTGGTAGCGTTTACAAACATATTATATACTCATATACACAAATAACGGATAGGTACTGTAGAGACTTAGGCTGGTTTCAAGTAATACAACCTTATTTGAGCTGGTTATGCTTATGAGATGAACACTCTTGACACACGTTTGACGTATGGGTCAAACGAAATCTATTTATTTGATAAGATAAAATAACTGATAATAATTAACACAAGAGGTTATATACAAAGATAACTGCGTATTATTCAAACTAGATACCTCTCCCGGTCCTCACAACACAGTCGAACAATCTATTCGGTTTACAGGCAAAAATATTTATCTTTCTACTACACTCACAATATTTTATTTTATTTTCTTAGTTCAACAAAAAATATTGTGAGAGTAGGTAGAAAGATGAATATGTTTGCCTGTAAACCAACTATCTTGTTCTACTGTACATACTCCAATAATGAAGTTATTGTGGTTGGTTCCTTAGTAAATGTTGTTCACATTCATGAGTAATTTTAACTTCTGAAAAATGTATGCAAACATTTAAAAACTGCCAATATTTTTTTTTACGGAATAGCCCGCCACTCTATTTCCAAACCTGCATCGTGTGAAAGCGAGAATCAAGAGTAGGGAACACCAGAAAAGGGCCTACGCAATGAAGCTGGACGAGTCCCAGAGAAACGTTGCCGATATAATTATTAGAAGAACTCATTCCGTAGTACAAATACTCTTAGTATTTGTCAGTCAGCAAGGTGGTAGCTGATGACAGTGATGACCTAACCATGAAACTTCTCAGGATTCAGAAGGCAATACAACGATACGACTTTTTTAGAAGCACTACATCCATCCTACAATTTAATCAATTTAGAAACATTTTTCCGTGACTTTTTCATCAAACCTAAGGCAAATAATTTGGTTTTTTTAGACACAGCGATAGGTCCTATGAGACCTTATTCCTTTGTCATCAATATTTGGTCTAATGTACAAAAGTTAACCAAGGCCGAGAGATCACACGGCATCTGTTCAGTCTCCAGGGTCTAATTGAGTAATCAATATTATCACTAAGAGCGTGTGTTTTTCAAGTTTATTACCTACGATACATTTAGGGGACCAACAGCGCACTCCATATTTATTTGTGTTTTTATTTCCTTTGGTCTCTACCAACACATGTTACAGATATATTTTAACATGTAATAATAATGAATAGTGATCTTAGTACCTACTACTGCACACCTTTAAAGGTGATGAAAAGATGAAATGTATGCAACATTTTCATAAAATACGAACAAAAAACTTAAAAATATAAATGACGTAATTAGTTATTGTGAACAATGCTATTGCCTATTGTAAGTAATTAATTGAAAAAGAGTAGCTATCTTCCCGCCTATTGTAAGTAATTAATTGAAAAAGAGTAGCTATCTTCCCGCCCAGGGTAAATATTTGTGTGATGACCACTTGTGTTTGCTTTGTGTCTGGGTGTTGTTTATCTTTAGATGTATGTATTTAAAATGTATTTGTGTATGTATATCAGCTGTCTGACACCCATAGTGTACAGGGTCTCCCTAGTTTGGGGTCAGTTGGCCGTATGTGAATTGTCCGCACATATTGTATATTATTATATTATGGAGACTATTTCAATTCAGAATGAACACAAAAGTTATAACAAAACTAGCGACCCGACCCGGCTTCGCTTGGGCCACAAAAATAATTTTTCAATTCGATCCAGTAGATCCTGAGATGAGCGCGTTCAATCAAACAAACAAACAAACAAGCTCTTCACCTTTATAATATTAGTATAGATTTGTCTAGTATATTTTTGTCAATAAGTAATGTAACACGATGAAACTTTGTGGATAGGATCACCATCTGCCTAGCCTTTTCTTAATTATGCTGGGGTCTAGTCTAACCAAGTGTAGCTAAATACAAGTGTTTTACATGAGCGACTGACTATCTGACCTCCACAATGCAGTTGCTAGATACTCCTTGGTAAGACTGGTTATCAGACTTTTTAAGCTTCTGACTAGTTAGAAGTTAGATCTTGATCAGAAGATCTACGAATGACAGCCAGGACCGACGCTTTTACGTGCTTTCCGAGACACGGAGGGAACTCGGTATGAACACCATGGTCACCCATCCACATACCGGCCGTGGCAAGTGTAGCTTACTTTTGACCGAGTCGTAGTTTGACCTTCATACCGAGGAGTCTCGGTATGAAGTCGATGGTCACTTATCTACGGTATATGCAACTCCTGACAGCCAGAATCAACAATGGCGACCCCCAGAAAGGCACCGGCAATGGAGCTCGATGAGTCCTTGAGAAAATAATGTCGAGTAAGAAAAAATTACCACTTCCCAACTGCCCTAGTTCTTACCGAAAACCTTTAATGATCGATTCTGATCGAATGACAGAACAAAGAATATCGAGTAGGTTCGATATTATGGCGTCTTTCCCATCGGTTCTCATTAATCATAGCATTAATTTGTGCTGCAGACATGTTAAGATATGTTTCGATGTTTCTTTTAGCTCGGTGGCACATTTGGCAAGTTACTGTTTCGATTGTAATCGAGATTTAAGCATTGTCATTTTATTTATGTTTTGCTTCTTAATTCAAAAGCACTATAAGGGTTACATTTTTGATTAAAGCTATAACTTGACAAACGTTAGAGATATTTTGGTGATGCTCGAACAAATGTTGTAGGGCCCAACAAGGGTCAACTGCTGCCGATATTTTTTTTATACTTTTTCATTAAGTCTTCTGAAGGAAAATTCTTCATATTTATAACGTTTCAAATCTAGTCAAAATCTTTAAAAACTGTAGATACGTAGAAGCAATTTTAACAGATCGAGACTGAGATTTAAATACGAACGTTCTTAAAAGTTAGTAGAAATGAATTCCCAATTTTTGACATCTTCGTTATTATCATCATTTTCCCAAGTTTATCTTCCAGTGCCCGTATGCAGCTGAATACCAGTGTTTTACATGGAGCGACAGCTTATCTGACCTCAAAACACAGTTACTGGGTATTGAGTAACACGATACCTCTTGGTAAGACTGGTTGTCAGACATTTTTGGTTCTGACTACCCATAACGACTGCCAAAGATCTACGAATGAAAACCTGGGACCAACGGTTTCACGTGCTTCCCGAGAGACTCATCTACAGATCGACCGCGGCCAGAATAGCTTAACCTCGGCTGATCGATCCGTATCGCTTTTACTTAGCCCATCCTCCCATCTATGACATCTTCGTTATAATTAAGGATGTTTAAAATAAACGCTATTACTTGGTGAAGACTGACTCATAATCCCTGTAATGTAAGTACTATCATGTTTCAAAGGCCCTTTAGTTTAACAATCTCCAGTAATTATGCTTAAAGTCGTAATGCTGAAACCGAATCCGAAAATTCAACACCGAATTTATTAAATCAGTTCTTAAGTTACCATGGAAAACGAAAACCGCTCTGGCGAGGCAATCTGGTCCATCTGTCCCGTTTCCGGTACGGAACGAAAATTACTGAACGGATTGAGCGAAATTTCAACATAATCTTCCCTTTTTACGGAAAATTTGATGCAAATGGGACTCAAGATTTGCGGCGTTTTTTGATGGGGGAACTTTGTTCGGAAGACAGGTAGCTTAAATGGGGTTTTATGGTAAAATTATATGAAAAAATCAAGACCCTCATACTTTACTGTAATAAATTACTTTTTCACAAGGTAAGCTGAAGTTGGATAACTAAACGGTCGAAAAGTGAGAAAGAGCTTCACATGTCATTGGATAATTGCAAATACCGTCAGTTTATAATAAATCTCGTGAGATTGTATTGAAAAGTCTTTGACAAAACAACGCATTAAAACTATAGTTTTTGTGTAACTGGGTTGTTGAGATCATACAGGTAGTCGCTCCATAAAAACACTGGTATTCAGGTACATCCAGTTAGACTAGAAGCCGACCCCAACATAGTGGGAAAAAGGCTAGGCAGATGATAGTCAATCTTGAAATAAAAGTTCTTATAATTTTCAACCCAAAAAAAGCAGAATTCTAAAAACGCTTTCGTTCTGCGCATAAATTCATGTTACATAATGAGTCGATTTTAATTAAAAGTCATAATTTTCATTAAAAATGTTATCGGAAATGATTTAGACTCGCTTTCAATTCGATAATGAGTAAAATATTCATGATTCGACCAGTCGATTGGACTTGTACTTAGTCCAATGAATTTTGTTAACCATAATGGTAGAGGACCTTTTGGCACACTGTGCTATAATTATTAATATCTTCTGCCAATTGCGAGACAGCGGCCGAGATTGGTTTTGTTATAATTGTGAGAAAGTTTCGTTGGGAACAGCTGATTTTTAAATTGAAATTATGTAATTTTTGGGTTTGATTATTAAAGCTTAAGTTTTTGTTTCCACTCAGGCTTTAGTATGATTTGGTAGTGAGCTGTCAGAACGTGATTTCCTAATAGATTTTGTATGACCATTAGCCATAGGGTCCTGTGTAGTCACTTACGTACCAACTCAATTGAATCACTATTTATTGATCATTAAACAAAATGAAAATCGAATTTTACTGTTAATTGTAAATAATGAGGTTTTCAGTCTAAAGTGTTTTTTTAGAGGAGATGTGGCTTAGAATTATTGATTATATGTGTTTACATCCACATTGGACTCGGAACACGAGTACAATGAGAAAGTTCTATACTCACTCAGTCGTCCACCTTTGGATATATTTTGCGAATTAATGCCGTATTTCCACAAAGTAAGGCATTTTTAAGTAGTTTTTTGGGGAGTATCCAGAATGATCACCCGCGCTCTTTCTTGGGGAGTATAATACCTGCGGACGAGACGAGACCGAGCTAGAGAGAGCGGATATAGACTTGGTTTGTGTGCTCTTGCTTGGCGGTCATTTAACTCACATGGAAATTAAATTCATTTTCTAACTCAAACTCAAACTCAAAATCATTTATTTCAATTAAACCATTTACAGGTACTTTTAAATTGTCAGAGTCAGTCAGTCAGAAAGTTGAAGCTAGTTGCTCGTTCCAAACAGTAGGTTTCTATGGAGAAGAACGAGCAAGAAACTCCATGAACACTCTTTTAAAATCAGATAAATTTTACAAATTTAGGTTACATCATTCATGTTGAATCTAAGGGTACAATGTGAGAACAATGTAACACGTCTTGCATGTTAAAAGAGGTCTAGAGACAAATATAGTTATAATAACAATTCAAACCAAAATTTAAAATAACCGAGGCAGCTAAGAGATGACCAGTCCCAACCGACGGCGTCCGTTCACGAACATGACGCACGGATCGGCACCATTTAGCTCAACCATTTTGAAGGGAACCGAATGATCCAACACATGCGCCACCGGCAGCGAGACATTCAAGTGAGCATGACTCTCCCAACCGCCAGGGCATATTCAAGTCAATGAGAGGTCGAGAGTCCTCGTAAATGGTAGCATTTAAAGAACATAGTGCTCACATGTATGTGCTACAAAAAATTATATAATACTAACACATTGAGTTTATACAATGCAAAGATAATTTAGATCTACATCTTCAGCAGCTCCAAAAATTGTTACAAATGCTAATCAATTAATCTATGAACCCTTATGGCTGTGGAGCTAGACCAGCATCCAGCCAAGCATTTTTATCAGTGATGTAATCACTCAATTTATAATATGCTCGGTTGCATAGTGTGCGTTTAATACAAGACTTAAATTTTGTCTCATTTAGTTGAACAATGTGGGGAGGTATTTTATTGTAACACTTTAAACAGTACCCCATGAAAGACGAATCTACTTTAGCCAGTCTGAAACCTGGTTGAACTAGTTGGTCCCTATTTCTAGTATTATAATTATATCTGTCACCTCTTTTATCAAAAAGATGCAGATTTTTTCTAGCGTACATGATGTTTTCATAGATGTATTGACAAGGCACCGTCATTATGTTAATTTCCTTAAACAGTTCCCTTAGAGAATCGCGCATACGCAGATTGTAAATGGCTCTGATGGCTCTTTTCTGCAGAATAAAAATAGAATCGATGTCTGCAGCTCGTCCCCACAATAAAATACCGTAAGACATTATACTATGAAAGTAACTAAAATAGACCAGTCTCGCGGTATCCACATCAGTAAATTGCCGGATCTTTCTGACAGCATATGCTGCCGAACTTAGCCGTCCTGCGAGAGATGTTAAATGAGGACCCCATTGTAGCCTTGAGTCGAGCGTCATTCCCAGAAAAAACGGTTTTATCGACGAATTCCAGTTTCTCTTTATTCAATACTATGTCACACTCACTATTTTTAACATTTGGCAAAGCAAATCTGATGCACTTAGTTTTTTTTCCATTTAATACTAAATTGTTAGCCGTGAACCACTTTTGTACCTCAAGTAAGGCGTTATTTACGTTGTCAAGATTTTGAGCCCGTCTATTTATTTTAAAAATTAATGACGTGTCATCGGCAAATAACACCATTTGTGGTTGGTTTTTGAATAACCGGGGAAGATCATTAATATAAACTAAAAAGAGGAAAGGACCTAAAATTGAGCCTTGTGGAACTCCCATTTGTACTTTTAAACCATGTGAATTCACCCCGTTTATTTGAACTTGCTGCTGTCTATCATTTAAATAAGATTTCACTAAACTAAGCGTAAGTTTACCTAGTCCGTAATGCCCAAGTTTCCAAATTAATGTGTCGTGATTTACGCAATCAAATGCCTTGGAGAGGTCACAAAAGATTCCTATGGCATCTTGTGCCTCTTCCCACGCAGTAAATATGTGTTTTAATAAAGTGACACCGGCGTCAGTCGTACAACGCCCTTTGGTGAAACCATACTGTTGATCGTGTAATATGCCATTTGTGTTAAAATGAGCAAGCATCTGATTAAGCATAATCTTTTCAAAAACCTTGCTGAAAGCCGGCAACACGGACACGGGTCTATAATTGTTAGTATCTTTACTATCCCCGGATTTGAAAAGAGGTATGACCTTACTAAATTTCATTAAATCTGGGAAAACACCTTGGTCTACGCACATATTAAATATTAAAGCCAAATAAGGTGCTATTGTTTCTATTATAGATGTACAAACTTTAATAGACATACAGCACAGATCTTCAGTAAATTTTATTTTGATTTGCCGAAAAGCTTTTAAAACGGTCATGGGGTCAATATGTTTAAATTGAAATTCTACCGGGCAGCCTGGAACGTTCGCTTTTAATAACGCAATTGAGTCGTCAGGTGAGGAATTCAAAGCTTCCGTGGTTTTGATTGGTATGCTAGTAAAGAAATTTACAAATTCACGAGCTACTTCTATGTTAGAGCTTACGGGACCATGTGATGTCTCCAATGTATATTCCGCGTTACGAACTTTTTTCTTACTAGTTTCGTTATTTATAACTTTCCAAACTGTCTTTATTTTATCGTCTGCCGATTTGATCTTGTTACTAATGTATAGCGCTTTCGCTACCTTGCAAGTATTTCTAAAAGTTTTAGAATAAGTAGCAACATACTTGTTGAAAGTTTCCGTGTTAATATAAGGCTTAAGGCCATACAGCTCAAACAGTCTTTCTCTACTTTTTCTAATACCCTTAGTTGCCCAGTCACTAAATATAAACTTAGGGCTAATATATTTCGCCTTTTTTTCAAAATTTTTATTGAATTCAGTTTCGACCACAGAAAATAAATCATTATACAATTTATTTGCATCGTTGTTATAGTGGTCCAGAGTACTTAACTTATTATTTAGAGTTTTATTAAATTTATTAAATTTACCAGTTGTTATTGGTCTAAATTGTATTTGCACTTTTGTCGTAGGCATTTTGAACATAAATGTTACCGTTTGACCGCTATGATCCGATGGTAAATAATTAACAATAGCTTTATCTACATAGTCGCAATCGCAAAAAATGTTATCGATGCAGGTAGCAGTAGTTGGAGTTACCCTAGTAGGCTCCATGAAAACATTCGACAAATTAAATGATTTAAAAAGGCTTAAAAATCGACTACTATTCAAATTATTTTCTAAAACATTAATATTAAAATCACCACAAATAATTGCGGGTTTCCTACACGTTGCAAGTTTCGCTAATACATCTTCCATTACAGACTCAAATAAAGAATAGTTTTGGTAGCTTGGGGGTCTGTACACGCACACTATAATATGCTCATCCAGCTCGACACAGGAAAGTTCGATGCAATGTTCAACCGATAGGCCAACTATATCATTTCTTTCTTTATATTTTAAACAATCTTTTAATAAGATCAATGAGCCTCCACGCGACATAGCTTTGCGATTAAAACAACTACCCACACTATAATTTTCATAGTTAATTAGCATTTGGTAATCCTTTAACCAATGTTCAGTAAAACAAACAATGTCAAACATGGTTTTTTCTAAAAACATTTCAATTTCTAATAATTTGGATGAAATACCTTGAATATTTTGATGAAATAATTTCAAGGTATTCTGCTGTCTCTGCAACTTAACTTTATGAGAGCAAGAAGGTACCTTGTTGTTTGTAGGTTTAACTATATGGTTATTGATACCTTCTGTTGTCTTACAAACTAGTTTAAATTATTATCCGGAGTTTGACCACGGACCTCAATGATATCAGGTAGTGAGTTCCTATCACTTGTGCAACTCGCATCAATAGATGGCTGGTCCATAATGACACATGGATACATTTGACCACTATCTCACCTGATGGAGAGCAATGATGCGGTCTAAGATGGAGCACGCTTGTCTAGAAGTAACCCTATATCTATGTTCTGAAGGCACAGATTTTATAAGCTAAGAACTTTCATTAACATGAAGGAACAAACTGTTTACTAATGAGTGTACATAGCTTAGGGTATCTTATTTCTTCCTTCCTCCTTCCTTCCTTCCTTGTTTACGCCATTTTCTTGTGTTTCTCTATATAAAAATCATTAAGTGTATTCAATAATGATGTTTTTATAGATAGGCAAACTAAAGAAATAGTAATGCGTCTGTGCTGAAATAGATTAATATTAATATTTCATTCTGAGAGCGAACACAAAAAACTTTTATTTAAGATCAACGCTTTGTAAAGTCAAAGTCTAATTATTTACTTCAATAAGACCATTAAAAGACATATTTGAAAGTCATTTACAAGAAAAATATAATGAATATTGTCGCTCTTTCCAAAAATTAATTTCGGGAAAAATGGGAATGAAACTCCAAACTAAATCTTTTAAAATATAACTAACAATATTTGTACTCTTGAAGACTGAATAAAACCACTATACTACAATAGGTACAAAGTCTTACAAATTAAAAAATGAGCGCTAAATTATTATGAGATTAATGATTCATTTATGATGATTAATTATTAATTATTATGAGCGGTTGGCGCAGTGGCTGAGCGATCGACTGCTGCGCAACGTGTTGCGGGTTCGATTCCCGCCCAGGGTAAATATTTGTGTGATGAGCACTTGTGTTTGCCTTGTGTCTGGGTGTTGTTTATCTATATACTTATGTATGTATTTAAAATGTATTTGTGTATGTATATCAGCTGTCTGACACCCATAATACAGGGTCTCCCCAGTTTGGGGTCAGATAGCCGTGTGTGAAATGTCCCCACATATTATTATTATTATGTTTATAGAAAGATAATATTTATCAATATTGAAACTGTAGACGACCAAAGTGATCCTAAGAAAGTAGAAATTATATCAAAAGAAAATTATCCTACTTCTATTATAAACGCTTAAATTTGTGATAATGGATGGATTAATGTTTTTTACTCTTTCACATTTGAAAGGCTGAACGTTATAGGTGAAATTTGACGCACATTTTTATCTCGCTTTTGTATTCCCGTGAGATAAGTTAGGACTGTCTTAATTCTTAAATCTAGACCACCACTAACTACTATCTTTCTCATTTTAATAATTATTCTGTTACAATCTCCCTCGGTGAACACCTGGATGAAGTGAGCTGTCATCCGATTGTAGTGCTTTGTAAATCTCTAGCATCGGGACAGATGACAGCTCACTTCACCTAGGTGTTCACCGAGGGAGTTTGTAACAGAATAGAAATTTGCACGCCGCATGAATATTTTGAGACCTATTTACGTTACCTATTTGCGGTCATGTTGCTAGTGTCTGAAAATTTGATAGTTGAGCTCATATTTCGTCAAATAAAATAATGATTATGATTACTCAGACGAAGTCGCGGGCAGATGTTAGTTGAATAATACTTTCGAGAGGAAGTACAAAAAAACATCACACAGATTGATTTGACCTTCATTCTTGAAGCTGGAAGCTAAATAAAGGAAAGGCCCAAAGATAACATGACGCCTCCTATCTTTCCATCTCATTTCATCCTTCCCTACCTAATCGTGTCATCAAAGTTTAAAACCAAACTCGTTAATCATCATCACACGATAATACAGAAGTTAGGCACAACTTCCTTATGCGCCGTCGGCTAAATTATGAAGAGGTTACTTAGAAACATTGTCATACTTAACTAAAGGGTTAAAAGATAAGTTAACTTGCGTTATTTAATTATTTTGCTACCACTTTTGATATCTTGTAAACTTTGATCCGCTCGAGATTCTACTGTTCTAAGAACTTATTGATAAGATGTCTCTTTTTATTGCGTTTTTTGTTTTTGATTTACAATATGCTCGTTAGCACTGTAAACTGTGTAGTGCATGCGGTACTTACTTAAAAGAGATTGTTACATTTTAATTGTTTTATTATATTGTTAAAATTACTGTACCATTCAGTGTAAATAATTTTTAGTGAGCCAAATAAATAAAATAAAATGCTGAATTTACAAAATGTCGAATTCACAAAATAATAAATTTATAAAATGACGAATTTAAAAATGAATAAATTACAAAATTATAAACTTACGAAATGTTCAATTTACAACATGTCTAACTTATTAAATATCTGATTTGCAAAATATTGTAGGTAGCTATGTATAGCATTAGCCAGCGACTTTGTTGATCGGATCCCAAATTGTTTTTAATAATAAAATTATTATGGCCTTTAAATAGCACTCAGGGAAAAAGACAAGTAATTTCCAATTACCGAAAGAATACACAGAATCGGACCAACTCAACTTAAATTTATAACATGGTGATAGTGATGAAGTAAGTAGATATTAATTAATTAGCTCATAAAAATGAAATACCAATGTCTTCCTGTATACTTATCCTACTTACGATTTATTTGCTTAATCAGTTTGAACTCTATTCAAAAGATCGGCAAGGTTGGTATTTCAGTGTTCCCGTTGACTACAGATTTAATTAATGGGTTTTGTCAAAGTTTCAAACAAGTCTAGACTTTATTGACAAGAAAATTATTGAGATTGGTTTTCAACTCTCAAAGTTCGTTTTTGGTTAATTTCGGACATTACTTTCTAAATTGATAAACTGGAAAAGAATTAAGATTTATATTGCTTTGAAAAGGTTCTATTGTTCATTGAGACGATAACCACTGCAACTCTTGAAAGCCAGAATCAACACTAATGCGCCACCACCAGAAAATACCAGAAAAGCGCCGAGGCAACGAAGCTCGACGAATCTCGGAGGAACATTGCAACTGTCTTCGATGCCGCAACGAAATTAATCGGAAAAGAACAGCGAAAAAGTAAGATAAAGTATCTTACTCTTTCGCTGTTCTTTTCCACTTTGAAAGAACAGCGAAAGAGTAAGATAAAGTATCTGTTTTTTTCCACTTTACTCCATATCCAGCAGAAGATAAATCAGAACTAGGCCTAAGGGCACAAAGGGACGTTTAAAAATGGGGAAAGCCTAGTTGCCAAGAACCCACGGATTAGAATTAATATTCAAGAAAGAAATAAAGAAAAAGCATTTATTAGCACAACATTACTTATTGGGTCCTAAAATGTAAGCTGTGAACTGTCTCGTATTTGAAATCTTCTACTGTATTATCGATGATTTTACAAAAGCAAATTTTCACACCTAAAGTTTCCACATGTTAGCACGCCATCAAATATTTATTAGGTACGAAAATCAAACTACTCTCCTTCCCTGAAGTCGCTCACAATGAAACTACTTTTATATTTTTACATGAAAATCTCATTTTTTCCAACAATTGATCTAATTTGGTTAAAAGCATCTTTCGAATAAGGTAATCTGACAAATTTCATGTGACTCTTGTAAAAAGATGGTTGCTATAAGATGTCACAAAGTAAATATTTTCTATTACGTAGGAAATGTATTGAAAAGCTTTGAAGTGGATATTTAATAATGTTCAATGGCACTGCATGTTGAAAGTCTATTTTCGATAAATATATTTTTGGATCGTTTTTAATCTTTTTTTAGGTAAGAGTAGCACCAGGCCACTGTCATAACTGGAAAATGAACTGTTCTATGGGTGATAGAGGTTGGTTTCACCTGCGATTTTTTTTTAAAGTTCCCATATTAAATCATGAGTGGAATTAAAAACTCAGAATACTCTGATTTTAACTATGACACTTAGAATATTTATTTACATCCTTAACCTCACGTGCAGGTACCCAATTCCTGTAAGCTATCGCCCATTACTTCTCTGGAGAATAACTTAGGAGCATCAAAAGAAAATAATAAATCACTCTGTTCCCTTCCACCATTATCCACCCCATATATACCCCAAATCCTGTGATTTACACGTAATGTCCTGAAGAGGTAGTTAAAAACCTTGGTTACTTGGATGGGTATGGTAAATAGGGTAAAACGTACGGTAGGATAATAAGCAACATATGAAAGAAAAGAAAGAAAAATATTTTATTCACGCGAAAGCGACGCACCGCTTTGTAATAATAACATTGTTACAAAGCCTAAAACTAAAAGATATCTCTTTCCATGGTTATGAAATGTCAAGGGTATTTGGAATATTTTGTTAACTTACTAACTGATTTTTCTAGAAAATCAGTTGGGAATTCAGAGTGATTCAGAGAATTTGACTTACACTTTGTAAAATTAATAATTTAAGTAATTTCTGTCTTTTTTTCACTAATATGAGATATCCTGTAATAGTTAAAAATCTTTTAATCTTAATAATAGTTATACATTTATTCTAAAACGTTGTCCTACTATAGGTATTTCTCATGAAATTCAAATTACATACACAAACAGCCAGACACGAAACAACTAACTGTAAGCCATACACATATTTGCTACGTACGGGAATCGAACCAGCAACACGCAGCAGCCAACCACTCAGCCTCTGTGACAACCATATCACCAAATATGCAAATGTGATACGACAACCACCGTAAGATTCTTCTAACAAAATAACCCGATAATCAGTCAATTTCCCTCATTTTTGAAGGACGTTTTGTCTTCCAAAAGTAATCTACGCAGCTCGTACGCTCATAATTAGCTCGTTCACTATTTATGCGAAGACACTCTCTCCTAAGATACAGAATCTTCCTAGTTTAGGAGTCAGGGCTTAAATTTTGTATTGACCGTACTGTATCCATCTCTCGCACACTATATTTGTAGTATATTTTGATTTCCCCTAGATTTATACATATTTTTACTCTATGATCTAAATAAATTGACAATCAAAACAATAATATTGTTTACAATTACAAGAAAAAGGCAGGGAGCTCAAAGGGCACCAAGAAACTCGTCCACATCGCTATCAACGGGACACGTGCCCAACAGGCTGGCAGCATTGCCACGTCGTATAACAATGCTGATTCTTTGACCCAAGTCCCCTAGTGATAATAAAATTATGTGTGTTATGAGTAGGTAACGTCACTATTGTGATGTTACATCTCTAGTCTATATAAAGGCGGGCTGTCAGATGGCGTCCTACGTCCTACTAATCACGGCTAACTCTGTAATATGTTTAACATAAAACGCATCCGTTAGTTTTTAAAGCCAAGTTTATTTGAAGTCCAGTTTTATCATTTAATTAACACACTGACTAAACAATGTATACCTACTATAATTTGTGTCAAACTTGTTCTTTATTTTCCTAATAATGTTATTATTTAAACAAACAATAAATACACTAAGTACATAAATAACATTATATACAAGACCCATTAAACAGCTACATAACGCTATGAGTTATAATGAACAAGTCTTTGCGAACCAAATCCGAATCCCAATATAACTTAATTATTTTCAAACAATAAATCAGGATTACCGACAACACGCGGTGTCTGTAAATTATTATAAAGTGAAAGGAAACGTGAATAATTTTGTTTGTTGAGATTTTCGTAGCTTTAAAGTATTTTTGTTATAAATTATCCTTTTGTATGAATTACCCAAGAGGGGCTCGTGGTTAAGTAGAAGCCGTACGGATAGATGCGGCATGGTTAAGTTACGCTTATAGCGGTTGGTTTGTGGATGGGTTACCATCCATTTCATACCGAGTTCCCTCTGTGCCTCGGATAGTACGTAAAGCCGTTGATCACGGCTGTCATTCGTTGATATTTGACAGTCGTTATGAGTAATCAGAAACCAGAAACTCTGACAAGAAGCCTTACCAAGTGGTATCGTGTGTAATGCCGACTCCACTATAGTTAAAGGCTGCGAAAGTTAGCAGATGGTAATCCTATTTTTAAATTTTCCTTTAAAGCGGAATTTAAAAATAGATTGATACAACAACAAAAACAACACACAAACAACAAGGTTAATGAACGGCAATTAGTTTGCACCCTATATCGGACGTAATTATGTCGGTGTAATGTACATGTTTCTTTACATCACTTATAGAACTCAGGCCTTATAATCATGGCATTATACATGATTGTAAAGCCTGTGTTCGATAAGTTCCTTTGTTACCTTTTTAAATATTTGAACAATTGTAAATACCTGTTGGATTCTTTAATCATTACTTAATGTGGTAGCTGATTCAACCAGCCAGTATCAAATTAAAACATTTATTTCATTGCAAACATGGATAAATTATTGTACATCGGTGTTATAAAATTGATTAAACTCTTCACGAAACCTACCTACATTAAATCAACCATTAATTATAATTGTTTGCCTATTACATAATGTGTTGCTGTATGGAACAGAAAAAGTTTGGATAAAAAATAAACACATTATATTTGAACCAATGTTGTAAAGTAATTAATAAATTGCGGGATTGTTGCTGTATCTGGTTTTATTTATCAATTTCTTTTATATCAATCTATTTGACGCTGAACTGGATCGATGATGTAATATTTTTTATCCCTCGATCAGAAGCACTATCTTTTAATACAAATGAATGAGCTATAAATCAGATTTACCCACAAATGCCTGATAAGAATATTTGGGGCTACGCAATATTTATTAGGGAGCTTATATTAGATCGATGTACAACCGTCGGTCGTAATGCATCTTTATTTTATTCGAGATTGTAGGGAAATGGTAAGCGATATTTTGCGAAGATTTGTGATGCATATGTTACCTCAATCATGTCAAATAAACGACCCATTAGCAGGGTATTTGTGAGGGTTCAGTGGATAAGGTGCCTGTCTTTCATGCATCAGGTTGGTGCTGTTACGGATTATGCTCGGGTAAGCACCGATGTAACTTCTTTAATTTATATGTATTTTTTTAGTATAATATCTTGGGCATTTTTTACATATAAACATGCTGCCGTACACAGGTTTTTAATATACTGTGTAAACATTTATTTATATGCATTTAGTAAAAAGCTGTTATTCTGACATTACAAACAGGCATTTCAATTTAATTTATTAACCGACTTCAAAAAGGAGGAGGTTATCAATTCGAATGTTTATAGTTTTATGTATATTCGGGCATAACTCTGTCATATATAGACGGATTTGCCAAATTCTTTTTTTTGTTCGAAAGGGGTTTATTCCGAAATGGTCCCATATAAATTTTACCAAAATTGATAAAGCCCTTTTTGAGAAAATCAACAAATTCCCAAAAAAATTACTTAGACGACGTTTTAGTATCTTCAATCTTTGGAGGACTTACAATCTCTTTTAAGTTTGTCGCCGTTTCTTAATGGAATTGGATGTTAAGGCAACACTAAAAATCGAAAAATAAAAAGTTTTTTCAAAAAAAAGAAAACCGCCTTCAAATACTAAAAAGTGATAAATAACTTTAGGACAAAACACACATTACTTTACTTTCGGAAGTCGGTGGCGGTGGCTTTGTGTTTTGTATTGCCACCGACTTCCGAAAGTATGAAAGTATGTAACATAATCATTTGATGTTGGGTTCCATAAAATAAAAGGTCTTTGTTTACATTACCTTAAAAGTTTAGCATACGCTACTCTAGAGAACAGGCAAACAAAGTACTATCAATAATTAAACAGTAATTTGCGAACACTAATCTGGCAAATACACACCATCTTTCAACTGTAGTTCTGAATAATCTATAGCGAGTCTCACCGATCAACGCGGCGTATTTGCTCAACACTCAGTCCCGGGATTAGTTGTCTGTTTGTACGTGTACAGTAGCTGTTTGGACAACGTGGACAAACCACTGGATTAGCCTGTTGATGTTTTAATTGATTAAGTACAATATCGATAGGATTTTAATTTTTGGCTGAGCAATTGGCATATGCTCTGTGTATCGTGGGTTTATTACACGGAACCAATATTTGTATGGCCTACAGTTGTTCCGAGTTTGGTTATTTGTGTATGTGAGTTTATATTGTTTGTTAACGCACCTACGCTACATGAGAAATTCCTGGTAGGTCAACGATTTTACAATAAAAAATAAATCGAAATGGAATTTTAGTACTTAGCCGTGGCAAGACATATTCGTACACGTTTGGCTACGAGCGCTCTACGGAGCGTAGCAAATTCTCCTTTGCGTAGCTTGTCGAAATGATTCCCTTCGTTGCATGGTACTTGGGTATAATCATTACTGTTAACACTATTTTATTCTTAGTTAATAATTTCTAACGAAATCTTGCAATTTAATAATTGAGAATTAAAACAAAGCTTTAAAACAAGGTTTGTGTTCGTGACATTTCTCTCAGTGATTACAAAGGACAATGCCAGAAACTCTATAGAACTTTGCCCCACTCAATAAAAGTCATGTGCAATATATAGCATCTTACTGTTTATTTATTGCTGATATCTAAACATTAGTCTTAGTGACTGTAGAACTTGCGGTTTCCGTTTAAATCTAAAAACAATAATGACATTGATTATAGGTTAAATTGTATTTTAGGTAAAATGAGTTTGTATTTTATGGGTAGGTGTTTCGTAATCCGCAAGTTCTAAAGAAAAACAATTTAGTATAGAAAGGTTCTATATTCATTACAATTATTTTCATTAATTTACTTTTCTGTACATGGGTGGGGCAGGATCTGGCATTGTCATTTACATCATCTAGTCATACGAGCAGAATTACCCAAAGTACAGTCAAGTTAAACAAGATATGAGCAATGTTATGAGCAACCTTTCCAACCCTTGTTCATTTTGCCAACTAATTAGGGTCAATAAATGACCTACGTAAAGCTCTTAACAAAGGTAAGGCTACCTGCTGTAAAGATTGTGTAGGTACATAAATATATTTTTGAGATCCCTTGTCTGTACATTTTGTGTTAGGTTCAAGATGGAGTCTTGGGTTAAAATGGGCCTATTATGCTTGTCTTTCAGGAAGGTAAAGAAAATTTATGAAAAAGCCGTGAAAAAAATAAGTTTTGCTACCTTAAGAGCAAATTGAAGTTAAGTTTGGTTGAGAAAACATTTCAGATGTTTGTATCCAGGTTTTAACAAAGATAACAAAGATTTGAGAAGCGTCTATACAGTGTTATTTGCAAAACGCTAATAACTTCAAAGGACTAATTATTACTGACATCATTATCAACTTCTTTTAGGAGCTCGTGGCTAAGTAAATGCCGTAAAGATCGATCGGTTTAAGGTTAGGCTACGCTTGCCGCGGTCGGTCTGTGGATGGGTGACCATCCATTTCATACCAAGTTCCTTACGTGCCTCGGAAAGCACGTATTTGGTCTCGGCTGTCATTCCTATATCTTTGACAGTCATTAAGGGTACTCAGAAGCCAGAACGTCTGACAACCAGTCTTACCAAATATAGTGTTACCCAGTAACTGAGTTGTCCTGTACAACTCAGTTCAGGTTCCGATAGACAGTCGCTCCATGTAAAACACTGGTATTCAGCTGCATCCGGTTAGACTTGAAGCCGACCCCAATCATCATCATCATCATCATTTCAGCCTAAAGACGTCCACTGCTAGACATAGGCCTCCCCAAGGGGGGGGTTTTGCCATAATCACCCCGCTTGGCAGGCGGATTGGCGATCGCAGTATGGTTGTTACAAAGGTACAGAGAACGCTGCTACCCATTCTCTGGTGAGTCCCTTAGTCGCCTCTTACGACACCCACGGGAAGATATGGGATGATGCTATTCTTTACGTCCGACACCACACGGACCCCAATGTCCCCAATATAGTTGGGAAAAGGCTAAGCAGAAGATTAACAACATCTTTTGTTCTATGACTTCCTGGTTTTGCCCTTATCACCGTTCGTGTCGGATTGCCGTCCAATCGACTATGAGAGTGAGGTAAAAGCACAAAATATAAAGGTTACAGAAGGACCGCTTCCACCATCTTCCAAAATATTTACCTAAACTTGCCAGACTCACTGGGGCTGCTACTATTGACTCTGTAGGTTTTATTTGTGACAATATGAAATTATTAACACTGGATGGAACTCTTTACAATTTTTTATAACAAAATTTTCCTGTTCGACATGAAATGTCAATGTCTCCAATTATTCATTTAGACAACACGTGATAGTCGAGACTGAAGTCTGCTTGAAACTGCTTGAGATTGTCTCTGCTCGGGCGCGCCGCAGCCTTAGGTACTTTGTGGTAAAAGGGAGTGCACCTCTGTTTGCGAACACACTTGTGCGCTATAATATCTTCTGCATATTATTGGGTAGTTTTTTTATTAAGATTGGCCTCCACCGTGACCGAAATTCAGTAGGGATAAAATAATTACATACTCGTAATAGATTTAGATGTAAAAGTTTTTGCCTGATTAAACCCCACTTTATAGTTAACATTTGTGGCTGATTAGGATTACACAAGTCCGCAAAACATGCTGCGGTCACGACTGTCCGATGCAACAATTAGTTGTTAATTGTATTACCATTAATTTAATTAGTTACAAATTATGGTTACTGGAATTGAAACATAAAGTTAGCCTTCGATTAAAAATAAAATACTTTAATTCAGACATCAATAACATCCATCCATATTTTGTTAGTAAAACTTAAACTTAAAAACTATGTTAGTAGAACATGCAGTTTCGACATGAAATGCATGAACGGGCAATCAAATTTCCCCGCAATGACAGTTAGGAGACTGTTCGAGCTGCACCGGATCCTCTGGTCTGCTCTGCTGATCGCCAGGAAGCCGTCAGTTTGCGCATCAGCAAATATATCCGGAGCACTGCAAAAGCGTGGCAGCCCCAGCAGCATCCTGAATGCATTGTTATATGGCAAATTAAATAATCTGTTTTTATGATGATTAAGTAATATTACTACTACTTAAATTTTTAGTCTCTATTGAAATTGGCCACCATGACCGAAATTCGAATAGGAGAATCCTACTAAAATTATAAAATGCGAAAGTTGGTGAAGATGGATGAATTTTTGTTACTCTTCTTTCACGCTTAAACTAGATGAAATTTAGCACTTAAGAATAAATATACCTAATGACTACCAAAAAATACTTACTAAAATATACCAAATGTAGTAAATGATCACCAAAACTAAATACCATATGTAGTAAATGATCACCAAATTTTAGTGTACAAAATAACCAAAATCTAACCAAAATAAGGAAACACAATTTTGGTGATCATTTAGGTACTATTTTTGGTTTTATTTTATTTACTATTTTTGGTGATTATTTA
The DNA here is from genome assembly GCA_947361185.1 of Charanyca ferruginea. Classification (NCBI taxonomy): domain Eukaryota; kingdom Metazoa; phylum Arthropoda; class Insecta; order Lepidoptera; family Noctuidae; genus Charanyca; species Charanyca ferruginea. Next base: position 12,360,687 of record OX376056.1, on the reverse strand, counting down.
CTAGATCTGGAAGTTCGTTAAACATAAGCCTTTAGATATTGATCTAACATAACACATTGAATAATATTTATTCCGTTTTTTGTTACCGTGGGATAATTTAAATTTTTTGCGTAATCTTGAAGTATACAGATAATAAAGTCCTGGAAGGTTATTAGTGTATTAAAAATAATCCTGCATTTGATTTAGTAGTTTGATATGTGAACGAAACTCTGGAGTCAAATATAGGAATAGATGGAAGTCAAATAAAACCAATATTGCACAAGCACCCGCCACCTGCCAGAGAGGCAGATTTTACCAATATGCATTTGCACGCAGATCGCTGTTTTGAAAACCTGACTGAACAGAAGTAGTAGTACTTTGCTAAGCTTGAAGATAGTACCAAACAGGTTTCTTGATTTGACAGGATTTCAGTACCTATATATTATGAGAAAATTTAAACTTCAACATGGTCAAATGGACAGTATATAGATAGATATTAGTGCCTAGAATGACTCTAGGCACTAAAACATATGGCTGATATAATTCACAAACGCAAATCTTAATTCTGTATTTAAAGTATGCACATAATTTATATTTACGGATGTTTTTTAACTTTTTTAGGCTTTGTCTTATGCTAGACAGTAAAATAACTATTTACAGTTTTCAGGTGTCATTGAATGGTTAATTTGACCGTTTTTTTTACAGATTTTAACAATTTTCAGCCGGGTAAAGTAATTTTGAATAAAACGTATGCTTCTATTACATCAATTTACTTAATTTTGCCTTTATGCATGACAGCAACATAATTATACCATCAATCAACATCATCATCGTATCAGCCTTTTATCGTCCACTGCTGAACGTAGACCTCCCCAGAAATCGTCAAGCAACACGATCGCATCCATGCGCTGCCCCCTTCTTCAAATCCATCGTGCCTCAGGCCATGCCTACACTACGCTTGCCCAAACGCAGTCTCCGCTCTAAAACAACTCTTAGTCGAGCCACATTTTTCCTCAATAATCTGACTTAAACAATATAAAAGCACTCGTTTGAAATTCCTTGGTTAAAAACTCCCGACCCTAACCAACGGATTTATACATGACATTTTCTTTGTTCTAAAGAGTATTTCAAACAAAGGAGACAGCGGATATGACCCGCGTCTCGTGGTGTAGGATTCCAACAGAACATTCGTTCATTCCAATTCGATCTACGTTTCTGACCACAATTCGGGTGTTATTTGATTTTTGTATCTAGGTTTACGTATGTAACGTTGTATGGTCTATAAATCAACAGAAATAATAGGAATTAGTTTCAAAGAGATAAAATTTGTCTGTTTGTGTGTTTTTGGTTGGTAAGAGGTAATCTCTGAAAATAATATTTCATTGAAAGAAAACTACACTAATGCAGTGTCATAGGATAAGCTAGTAGGAAATAATTACGCATAATTATGCTTGCTGTGCTGGCGTCTGTACCTATGTACTAATTAGGACTAACATTATTTTTGAGACTACCTACTCATTATATAAAAAAAGAAAAAGTAAGTTTTAAAATAATATTAAATACAATAAAAAATAAAATAAAATGTTTTACTTCAGATCATATAAAATCCATAGAGTGTTAGTACAGAAAAATCGTAAAAACTAGGGTTCGTAAAGAAATACCTTATTTAACAACATAATTATACAGTATCCTGCCTGTCTGCTATAACAGCCAGGATGCTGTTGGTGCATTTTAGGGGTGTACCAATCAATAATTTACGAGGTGCCATGTTGGCATGACATACTTCAAACTACTGGGCAGTCATCCACTTTGGCTATAATTATTGTTTCAGTAAACAAATGAATACGTTTAAAATTACGGATATCGATCTATGGTAAAATCTTTACACAAAAACAAAACCTCCTCATAAATACCAGTTTGAAAACGAAGTTAGTATCATGCTGTTGACAAAATTCCTTTAGTTTCAAAGAACCGAAAGATAATCCAAAAAATATTATAAAAGACTCCGCTATCGCCTAAAAGGAATCCTATACCGAGCCATACAATACGGCTGTCGTTCTCACAAGCCTTACTAGGAAACACAATCCCTTTGTGAATGGGACAGGAAAGCTGAAAAATATCACCACTGAGCTTAAATCGCTTTAAAGCGCTGCAACCGTGTGATCTAGCTTTTATACGTGTAGGATTTTTGTCTTTTATCGTGTTGGATTTAGGTGAAATATGTTTTTATTTGGTTTTGTAAATAAATTTAGTATTTTTGCAAATATTGTTTTTTTTTATTTATTCCAGGCTATTTCATAGCTCACAATTGTTATTACAATTTGGCTTACTGAAAATTACGTCAATTATGAAATTACACCAAATTAATTATGACTACCAAAATGAAATCAACAACTGTATTAGCGAAATTATTAAATGGCTTGATAAAAATAAGTTAAAAATAAATTTAAGTAAGACTAAAATAATGCATTTTCATCAACGTCGTGCAAACCCAACGATTACGGTTACACATAATAACTGTTTGATAGAAGAGGTCACTAGTAGTAAGTTCCTAGGTATAACTATCGACAATAAGCTCACCTGGAAACTCCATGTAGAAGATATATGTAAGCGCATGAGTAAATCCGCATACGCACTCTTCCAACTTTCAAAAAAAGTAAATATTGAAACATTATTGACAGCGTATCATGGTTTAGTAGGTTCAATTCTTCGATATGGTGTTATTTTCTGGGGACAATCGACTGATAGAGAGACAGTGTTCAGGATGCAAAAGCGTTGCATTAGGTCTATGTGCGGTCTACAAACCACAGACAGTTGTATGCCTTACTTCAAATCATTGAAACTGTTAACATTTCCGGCACTATACATATTAGAAACTGCACTTTTTGTAAAAAGAAACCCGCATTTATTTGTTAAACTATCAGCAGTCAAGAAAACTCAATTGCGTGCTCAGTACAAAAATCAATTACGTAACATAAAATGTAAGACAGCCTTGATGTACAAAAGCTTTTTCGGAATTGCTCCTAGAATATTTAATAAAATCCCTAATTCCATAAAAATAATGCCACTGTCTAAATTTAAAATAGCACTGCACAAACTACTTCTTGACAAATGCTACTATACAATAGACGAGTTTTTAAACGATAATTTGTAATGATTAATGCTACAATAAAAATTTTGACATTTGTAATTTTTATGAATATTGTTATGTTTATCTTTATTAATGCAAAATTTTGTAGTACTTATATTTATTTTGCATGTTTAAATATTTGTATGTCTTATGGCAAAACATAGCGTACTATTCTATATGTGTGACCTTTTTATACCTATGTTTCACAAATAAACTTTTGACTTTGACTTTGACTTTGACTTTACACAGTAACAAAATACAATTAATTTAGCGACTGCAACAATCTGTGAGTGTACTTATACATAATGTGATTGTGTGTGAGTTATGAAATAAATGTTGTGTGCATAAATTACGTAGTGCGAGCGAAAATGACTTGGTTGATTTAAAACTCTGTAACTTTTTTTGTCTCCAGGAATTCCAGAAAAACTGTTAAAAAGATAATTTTTCATTTTTACTAGGTACTTATTACGAGTATAAATGAAAGTTGTGTTAAAGCTGGCACTTTTTATATTTATGGTAGTCGTGTCACATAATATATAGTGACGTTTTAGTGTAGGTATGTGTATTTATCTCAATAAAATTACTTATTCTACAGTGTTATCCTGTAACAATCTTCCTCAGTAAGTTTCAGGTGAGCTTATCTCACCGGATGGTAAGGATTGACTGCTGACATCAAGCTTATTGCTTCGTTCCCATAAAACTCTTTTCCAAATCTATACGATGATCACATTTTGTCTCTGGGCTTTACCAGCAGTAACGAGACTTTTGGTTGTCATGCATTGTACGTAAACGTCAAAGCTCAGAGCAAATTACAGTTTTTAACGGACGCCGATCGGAACGTATGCGCACCTTCGCGACCAGCTCTAAAGCTTTCAAAATCTAACCGACTCCGCGTGTGATCATCATCTTATCTGTATTTGTGAACCCTGGCTCATCAGCTCATGGAAATTCGAAAGGTGAAAGTTCAACGAGTGTCAGTTTGCAGTCTGACGTACGTACTTTGCACATATCTTTACGGTTGGCTGCCTGGATCAAGTTGAACATCTTATTTTATCGTGTAACTCGTCAGACCTCTCTTCCAGGTCTTCCCTCTGTAGTAGAAAGCCATCACAGTATTTCGGCGTGGTGCGAATGCTACACTTATATTTAATTTATTTTCAGCCTGTACTATCCCACTGCAGGGCAAACGCCTCCCTTTCCTCTTTCTAACTAACTATAGACCTCTATAGTTAGTGTGGACCAATCCCTCCCGTAATCGTCAAGCTCATCCCGCCATCTTCGCTTGTGTCTACCACGATTTCGTTGGAAATGTGGGTCCAATGATACGGTCGACATCCGACAGTGTTGTGGCCGGCTCAATCCCTCGTAAGCTTAGCTGCTTTTTGTGTAACCTCAGCTATAAGTGACATGGTGCGCAGCACCGTATTCCTGACGCGATCCGTCAATATAACCCCCAGGAGGTTTGCTCTATCGCTCGCTGGTTAACTTCAAGCCTGAACCGCAGCTTGACACTCAAAGAGCTGGACTGAGCGCTATATGTAAGGATAGGGAGAATGCATATATCCATCAATTTGCGTTTATCGCAAATTGGAAGATCAAGCTTCATCATCACCATCAGCCGAAAGACGTCCACTGTTGAACATAGGCCTCCCCCACAGAACGCTACAACGAGCGACAACATGCCGCTTGCATCCACTGGTTACCCGCGACCTTGAAAATGTCGCCGGTCATCTGGTGGGAGGCCTACCAACGCTGCATCTTTCAGTTCGTGATCGCCACTCTAGAACCTTTCTTACCTATCGGTTATTGGTTCTTTGAGCGATGTGGCCTGCCCATTGTCACGTCAACTTACATATTCTGAGTGCTATGTCGGTCACTTTAGTACTTCGGCGAATTTCCTCGTTCCGGATTCTATCGCGCAAAGATACTCCGAGCATAGCTTTCTCCATGACTCACTGCGTGACTCTAAGCTTCTCTAGGAGGCCAACAGTTACGGACCACGTTTCTGTGCCAAGTTTCTGGGTCAAGCTTACTTCACCAAAATTCACCAAAGGTTTCCCCTTTGGTGATCAGGACTGCTTTACATGATATAACTGAAAGAAGGAAGGTTGTCACTAACCCCATAAGCACATCTATTATTACAGTCGCACAGTTGTATAGAATTATTCTCGACTCAGGCACGTAGTTCCAAAGGATCGCGCGTGACAACCCTAACAAAGTTAGCTCAGCCGATAGTTGGGAACTTTCACTTATTGATAGTTTTTGGGTATATTGACACTTTGTTATTTTTTATCCAAAAGTTGTTTTTGTAGTACATTGGGCTAGAAGAGTTTCAAATTGTTTTTGTGTTTCTATTGTTATTTTTTATTCGTAATAATTTATTCCCCAAATTAAATATTTTTATAAAAATTCACTAGATTTTGTCTGCGACTTCGTTCGGCTCATGTCATTTACCTCGGACGCAGACTAAGTTGCTGATTAGAAAGTAACTCTGTCTTTTTAACCGACTTCAAAAAGGAGGAGGTTCTCAATTCGGTTGTTTTTTTTTATGTATGTACATCGATTACTCTGAGATTTATGATCCCATTTACGTGATTCTTCTTTAGTTTGATGCAAAATAGTTGCCATTTGGTCCCATAAAAATGTAACATTATTTGGCCCAGTAGTTTTCATTTTATGATTTTTTTTTGTTTTTTATATATTTATTTTCATGTTTGACCGCGCATAACTTTTTTCAGTGTAGTCCGATTTCGATGATTCTTTTTTTAATTGAAAGTGCGTACCTCAAATTTGGTCCCATACAAATTTCAAGAAAATATTCCACCCCTAAGGGTTGAAAATTAAGGCATGACAGATTTTTTTTGGTGTCGCCGTTTCGTAATTAATTTCTATGATGAGAAGTAGGCACTAAAAAGCGAAAAAAAATATTTTTAACAAAAAAGACAACCACCTTCAAAAAGTAAAAAATAACTTTTTATTCGCAAGTCGGTGGCAATACAAAACAACAAGCAAAACCAAAGCCGCCGACTTGCGAATTAAAAGTTATTTTTTACTTTTTGAAGGCGGTTGTCTTTTTTTGTTTGTTAGTTTCCTCATGACGGCAAAACCGATATCGATTGTGATTTAATTTTGTAAAGATTTGGCATTTTGATAAGGATTTAAGATCCCAAACTATCTCTTTATGAATTTAAGTTTGAGATTGGTTTAGAGGTTTAGCTATGATAAAGTAACAAACCAACAAAAAGGCCTGAATTACTTTTGCATTTATATTAGGAGTTTAGGAGTGTGGGTTGTTTGATGGAGGTTATCCTTTCTCTAGATTACCTTAAAACTGAAGATTTTCTAAACAGTATAACCAAGAAGCTTATAGGTAAAAGTGGAGGCAACACTCTGAACACCTAAGTGAAAGCAACTGTGGGCAGACGCTCCCTTTCTGAATGCATACATAAGAACGAGACAGTGATATGTGTTTTCTTTATCTTATGTATGCATTCAGAAAGAGAGCGTCTGCCCACAGTTGGTTTCACTTAGGTGTTCAGAGTGTTGCCTCCACATTTATCTCTAAGCTTCTTGAGTATAACATAACATGTACCTACACAATCACAAAAAAAGGCACATCCACCCTACCCCACTCACACAAATACCCTCACACACCAATACATACAATTAAGTATTCACATTTCATACTACGGCTTCCGCTATCTGTTGTCTCTGTCACATGCCCGTGATATGTGATAGGGGCAATTATTGTTCTTAACCTAGTTATTTTTTAACATTATTCTATAACTAGTGTTCAACTGTAACATGGCCATGTAAACGGTGATGAATAAAACTGGTGCTGAGAGCAAAGGAGTTTTTCCTAGTTTAAACCCAATTGCATTTTCTCTAGTATCTTGCCACTTTATATAATAACTTCCTTGTTTGTTTGCCCTGGCTAAGTCTCGGCTTAGTAAATATACTTATTGTGAATCTTCTTCAAAACGAAGGGGACTCAATTGGATTGCAGATTTCCTATTACCTTGGAACGTACAAATGCCAAGTTCTGAAACCGCAAACTTTGCGCTCAAGACACAACTTCGTATACCTACCATACCTACACCTTGTGTTTCGCGGTAACCACAGCCTCCTTCGAACCGAGAAATCCCCGAAATTCACGTAACACGTACCTACCTAAGTACTTCGGTATGTTCCTGAACGTGACAGCACTAATACAGTTAGTTCTACATCTACGAGTTGAGTTACCTATATGTAACAGTTAGGAGAATTTAGTTGATTTGTTTCTTCTAGAAAAAATAGGCTGGTAAAACGGTTAGAAAATATTTGTCTAGTTGTATTGAATAGTAGATAGGGGCTTATGTTTAACGAACCATCAGATCTAGCAAAATAGCAAAAATCACTTTAAAATATGCTTCTAACCTAACCTGTCCGAGTCGGGGTGCCTTAAGTCCCGAGTTCGTTTCGCTCGCTCTAGTACACTTTATAGCAAACATAGTGGTTTATTTAGGTAGCAATAGAGCATTCATTTGCAGACTAATATTTGGTGTTTAGTATATTTTTTGGTAACGGAGCGATCTCAAAGTATTTTTAGGAGGTCATTATATTTATTCCCGTACATAAGTACCTACTGTGAAGGCTCTGACTGGAATCACCATGTTCAACCTCTTTCGACAAAAATTCTGTTCGAGAACAAAAACATAGTGACTTGACAATCAGTCCATCGGACTAACAGGACGTTTTCATTGGTTCTATAGCGCGACCGCTTAACTGAGACCGTTTCTGAGGTAGCTGCGCGGTGCGGGAGGGGTGACAGTTGTCATAAGTTGACATATCAGTGAGCTCTCACGTCACGTCACCACACCCCTCCCGCACCGCACAGCTACCTCAGGAACGGTCGGGTTATAATCATTATCTTATATTGTTCTTTTTCTAATTTAATTTGAAATAGTACCTAGAAAATTTTGAATTATATTCTATTTCTTGTCAGCTTTGTTATTCTACTTTTTGGGAAAACCTTCGTCATCATCTGCCTAGCCTTTTACCAGCTATTTTTGGGTTGGCTTCCAGTTTAATTGGATATTTTACATGGAGCGACTGCCTATCTGACCACCACAATCTTGTTTTTTGGTAACACGATACTGGCTGTCGAAATTTCGACAGCCAGTATATCCAAGGGGTTTTAGAAGCCAGAAATTTCTGGCTTCTAAAACATTACGGAACATTACCTATTTTTAGGAAAACCTTATGTTTTTTTTTATTATTTTACCACTAAGAATAAACTTTTATCTAGTATAGGTATTATTATTTCTTCTACTTTTCCTCTTTAAGCACGTATACTCGTATAATTCTGTCACAAAGCCAATTCTCGCACAACATTTTCTTCTAAAACGTGATGCCATTAAGATCGTCTTGATAACGGCACATGGGCTAGTCTTATGAGCAATGGCTACAGAACCTTAAATTATGTGAATAAACCTGAGGGAATCTTCCGGATAATTTAATCTTGGCTTGCTAAATGAGGCTTAAAATGGTAGGTCGAATAATAATTTCGCCTTATTCGAAAAAATAATGGAATAGGATGAAGAAGTAGGTGCTGTAGTAGGTATTATTATTATCTGTTATTTATTTGTGTTTGATGTCACTAAATATTGTTTAGATTTAGAATTTTAAATAAATAAAATAAAAATAAAAATCATTTTATTCAGGAAAGAACCATAACTTATGAAATTGAATTAAATTTCTCAATGCTGTCTCAATAGGTGCATTGGTACAGATTCAGGCGGAGATGGCGGAATGATCTAGACTCTGTTGACAAAGGCTGGTCTGAAATAGCACTTGATATATAGAGATGAGGAGGGAGAGTGGAGAAGCCGGATAAAAAAATACTGTCAGACAATAAATCAGAACAAAATGTCAATAAAATTAAAATAAGATAAATAAATAAATGAAAAGGATTTAAATTGTTATATAGATTCAAAATAACATACTTATCAATACAAGCCATAAAAATAACATGAAAATAATTTCACACTCATAAACCCTCACTTGCACCGTAAACTTAACTCAGAGTTACTTGAACGTTGCAACACGAGATTAGATCGTCACGCTATTCCCAAACCAGTGCAACTCCTATTAGCCAGAATCAACCCTACCGAGCACCGGAAAAGTGCCGAGCAAATGAAACTCCACGAATTCTGGAGAAACGATTCAACTGTCTTAGTTCCCGCAACAAAATTACCAAGAGGTTAAATTACAAAATAAATGGGCATGTGTTAGCAACTAATTCGTAGTTAAACGAGAACTCTAGATGGCGCCAGCGGGCCTCAGTGCTTGCCCATAAAGTCTAGACCACGAAACAATGGCCAGTGAATGTCAAAGTTTTAATTGCTTGAAACAATAATTTCGCGCGACATATTAAGCATTAAACTCAGGTGATTTGGAGTATAGTTGAAACTTTCCAATACATTTTATCTAGCCACCATTTTGGAAATTAATAAGGTTTGGACAGATTTTGACGTGACATTTAGTATTGGAAAACGAACTGCATATAAAACAAGTGTAGTACTTTATATCGAACATTTATTTTTTTATTTCAGAACTAATAATATACTTAGGTACATAGTTTTTACAATCTTAGTATGACTGGTTGTCAGACTTTCTTGCTTCTGACACAAAGTACGTAAGGCTGCGGCGCGCCCGAGCAGAGATCACTCAGAACAAACCGCCATTTTTACCACGCACACATTGACATTACGTTTATAGGCAATCTCAAGCAGTTTCAAGCAGACTTCAGTCTCGACTGTCACGTTTTGTCTAAATTAATAATAATGAAACATTGACATTTCATGAGGAACGGAAAAAATTGTAAAAAAAAAAATGCAAAGTTCCAACCAGTGTCAATAAAATTTCATATTGTTACAAATAAAACCTACTAAGTCAATGCAGTAGCAGCCCTAGTGAGTCTGGCAAGTTTAGGTAATTATTTTTAAAGATGTCGGGACCGGTCCTTCTGTACCCTCTATATTTTGTGCTTCTAGTACCCATAACGACTGTCAAAGATCTACGAATAACAGCCGGGTCCAACTGCTTTACGTGATTGAAATTGATGTGCACCCATCGACGGACTGACCGCGTCAAGCGTATATTAACCTTGACCGATCGATCCACATGGCTTTTACTAAGCCTCGAGCTCCTCCAACATAAAAAAATCTACCTACGCCGGTGATTTTCTTACTCAAAACGAACATCGAACTGCCAAAACGTTTGCAAACAATAGTATTCATAAACATCCTCCTATGGCTGTCAAAGTTTTTATTTACAACATCCACATGAGATAACTTTGAATCAAGCGTTTTGTTTATTGCAATACCAAACAAAATGTTTACGAAACTTGTTTCAAACAACTTGGGTCAAAATGTTAATGTTCCTTGAAAATATTGGTGAAACATTCTTGGGAAATTTCTTGCGTATGTAATGCCTAAGTTTAGTCATTATTCTGGATTGTATTTTGTTAGTATTTAAATGTATGTTGGGTGAAGTTTGGGTGTTTGATTGTCGAAATATTCTATTTATATAGACCTATAAAGTTTACTACAGGCCATAACCCCCGGACCTATTGCTCAAAGACTTTACATCACTATAAAATTGAAACTAATTTACTGTGATTTTTGCATAACTGATAAGTGATTGACGAAATAATGAATCATGGCAGGATTTGTACAAAAAAAAAAAAATATGTTTGGAGAAGTTGAAATTCTAATTCTTATATTCTTGGGTACCTAAAGAGTATCTTCAGGCATTTACAATATTTTTAAACCCCGCAAAAAAAGTGAGTATTTTAACAAAAAGCTCATTACTTCCGAACGAAACGGCGCCTGACAGTAACAGTGACACTGACAGTCGCCGTTTCACAGTTCTTACACTGAAATTGCATCGTTTTATGGGAAATAATATCACAATATTTTCTTCCACACACTTGTCACATCACTGGTCTGCCAATTTTATAGATCCGTTAATGTCGCTTGTCACTTTCTTTTTTTTATAAACACAAAATAGGCATCGAAATGAAACGAAAAAGTGTTATTTTCATTTCGTAATATTTTAATTATGCGGGAGTTTAAAAATATGCTAAGTATATCAATCTACTCCTGATAATGTATTCTTCACATTGAAAAATATTTTAAACCCTCTAAATGATTTATTTTTTTCATACAAATTAATGAATGATCTCGCCATGATTCTTTGTTATTATTAAGTTGCAAGTAGACACTACTGTTGCCTATCACCCTAAAGAGGAACTATATATGAAAAGAAGCCTAGGGTTGCGATGCGTTATACTGAATTGTATTTTTGATATGGTACCGGAGAACGACGGCTCTCTAGTCACATACTTACCATCGCCTATCTCCATCACTGTACTATTTAGCCGAGTTTTATTGTAGAACATGATTAAACAGTTACTATATTCAGTTCGTCCGCATGGTATGGTACTAAGGTAAGTTATGGTCCGTATGGTACTAAGGGACGTACCAAAGAATGGGCAGCAACGTTCTCTGTGCTTTGTAACAACCATACTGCGATCGCCAACCCGCCTGCCAAGCGTGGCGATTATGGCAAAACCCCCCCTTGGGGGAGGCCTATGTCCAACAGTGGACGTCTTTCGGCTGAAATGATAATGATGATATTCAGTTCAAATCTTTGAATCTCTATTAATCAGGATCTTTAACCAATAACATGTACAAAACTTATATTAATTTTAAGTTTTCTGGATGTTTTTTTTCACCGATGTCAATGATGTCCTACATAGTGAAAAAGTCACTTTTATAGGTTCTTTCCCGGTATCGAACCCGCACCTTCAATGTTTGAGAGGTGGGCGTGTTAACCACTGGGCCATAACCTTTGTAAAATTGCTGAAGACTAATAGACAGATGATAATTATAATTATCTGTAGTCGATCTTAGTGGTGAGACCATAGTATACGCAGCACTAATTTATGATACAGACGAAACTATATAAAAATTATGTATTTTTTACCCAGAGCCTCGGGTCTTGTAGTTAATCAACTGAATAAATCACCAATTCGCTGTTTCAGTGCTAAAAACAGAGGGGCCAGAATAGTCGTCTGCATACTGCCTAATTGAATTTTTAACTTTTCATCAAACTGTAGTTTGATTAAAATTTGTTCGTTGGGCTGAACTGAGCTCCAATTTGAATACAAACCTACGCCAAACTTGTATTAGTCTAGATAGAAGTTATGTTTTTGAACAGAGAATAGACATGCAAGTAGTTGGAGAGAGCGATTCTCAGGTTTCTCTAGTGGTTAGAGTTCGCAATGAAATCATTCGCCAGAGAACTAAAGTCACGTAAATTGTGCGTCAAAACGCTGAAGTGGTAGTGGGCGGCCAGACGGTAGATGGAGCAGACACGCTTTAGAGTGGAGACCGCGTTTGGACAAGCGTGGTGTGGGACGGCCTGCGGCACGATGGACCGACGATTCGAAGAAGGTGGCTGGTAGCGGATAGATGCGAACTGCCCAAGACCAGGTTGGTTGGCAATCTCTAGGGTAAGGTCCACATTCAGCAGTGGACTGCAATAGGCTGTTATGATGATGATGATGCGAGATCTGTGATATCAACGTATGACATGATACAATATAAGTATTTAAAGCCAAAATACTAAAGTCCCGAAAAACAACCTGATAATTTACTATAGCATCTTATTTGCTTCTTTTACAGTTTTGGTGTAATTTATATTTGAATGTCCATAAATACATTTTTTATGAATGTTTCTCAAAAGTGTTTAGTTATTATTTTAATTTATGTTTGAAATTAGGTTAGGTTCTATAATAATGTTACTTTCAGAAGAATTTTTTAAATGTATTATCTTATTTTTTAACGTGCTGGTTGGCCTGTACCTTATAATTGGCGATTGTTTAAATCCGTGACTTATTATGTATTATACCTAGAGATGTGCCGATTATGACTTTGGCCGACTAGCGGACTAGTCGGTTGTAAAGAGGCCGACTAGTCGGCCAAGTCCGAGATTTCCGTGACGCTTCGATTACAGCTGATTAGCGCGCAAGTCGCAACCACCGCCTGTGAACGTGTCGGATTTTTAGAGATACAAGCAAGTAATTTTTATACAGAAGATTACAAGCAAGTAATTTTAGAAACTGATTACCAAAAGAAAGGTTGCTTTACATTTCAAAATAACTGATTATAGTATAAAAATACTAGCTGCTCAAGCAAACATTGTTTTGCCATATTAATTATTTCTTATTTCCTAGGGTATACAAAAGAGCCTACGACCTATTCTCAGACCTATCAAATATACACAAAAAAAACATAAATCGGTCAAGTCGTTTTGGAGGAGTTCGATGACAAACACTGTGACACGAGATTTATATATTTAGAAGTTTAAAAACAATCAAGGTCTATATTTAATTTTATTCTCCCTACATAGATTTTATTGAGAAAATACATACAAAGAAGCCGAATAGTCGCCGACTAGTCGTCGACTACGAAAGTGGTCGGATAGTATAGGCTTTACCGACTAGTCGGGATTTATCTAATATACCTAACACCCGATGTAAATACAATAGTAATTAATCACTATCACTACATATTACAAAGCAACGTCCCCGACGCGTGTCTGTTCGCGATAAACTCAAAAACTGCTGAACGGATGTTTATGCGATTTTCACCAATAGTCCGTCTATTGGTGAAAACCGCATAAACATTAGTTTTAGGTAAATATGCAGTCATCCGATTCGTATTTATGAAAAAACAGGGATAAAATAGTAAAGCAAATAAAACATTCATTTAAAATATACAAAACCGTACATAAAACTCACTATATTATTACTATCATATACAACTACGTACTATTTTCTTCTCTAAAAGGTAACATATTCTGTTTAGTATGCATGCAAAATATATTCTCATCTTATCTACTAATATTTTAAAGAAACATATCTCTTGGAGAACATTTTTAGAAAAGTACTCGTATAATAATACTTTTATTTCTCTAAAGCCAGTAAGTTAAAGGGTATATTTCAGCTATAGTTCTTTTAGTTTAATAAGGTACTACAATAATTTGTATCTATACTAATATTATAAATGCGAAAGTGAGTTTATTTGTAACGCTTTATGTACTACAGAACCGATTTTAATAAAATTTTGTACCTACTGACTAAGCTCAGATTATGAATCGCGCGGAACACTGAGAGTGAAGCCAAAAAGGAAAAACGAATACCTACAACGCGCTTCGAGCTGTACTGACACGAGTCAGTATAGCACATAGATATCCGAGTATAGCACGAAACGCCGCATCGTTAAAACCACAAATACAAATTGAAAAACGAATACAATCACGAGATTGTAGGTATTCGCTTTTGAATTTGTATTTGCTTTTTGGCTTCACTCTCAGTGTTCCGCGCGATCTATCTGGCTTTTGTTTCAAAATCTGAGAGACTAAGCTTGAGTCCTAAGAAAAAATATAGGCAACTTTTTAATCCGCGACTATCTCATCTGGGCATGCGTTGGAAAACTTTAAACCGGCTCCGGACCCAGGTCGGCCGCAGCAAAGAGAAACTTCACAGATGGGGGTTCTTAGAGAGTGCACATCTTCAGTGCCTATGCAACGTCTCTCGCCGTGGCTGAATATACAAACCAACCAAGAAATCTGACAAAAAAAAAACACTCACATACATATATAATGTAGTGTTGCTATCGGTATCTTGGGCACTTACGACCTGACAGCAATGCAAAGGATTTTAGAAGTACCTGAGCTTATTTTTGTGTATAATTAGCTTGTAAGTACTGTATGTATAAAACGAATTGCAAAATGAAAGGAATAAAGATTTTGAAATAAAAGCATGGAAAATACCATACACTTCTAGACCCGAAAATTATATCCATTAAACTATTTAGCCCAAGAAGAATCAGTTTATGATTTGTCGTTTGATTCAAGTTTCAAATCTAAAATGACTATTTTTGCAAAATTACAACCCTTAAACAAAATTACTTTAATTTCGCAAGTCGGTGGCTTTGGTTCTGTTTGTTGTTTTGTATTGACACCAACTTACCCACTTCCGACCCCACCACCCACACCCACTCACCCACCCACTTCCCACCACCAACCCACTTCCCACCACCCCCACCCCACTCCCTTCCCACTTTCGGCTTACTTATCTATAACTTCCGAAATCAAAATATTTTTTTACTTTTTAGTTTTTGAAGGCGATCTTTATTGTAAAAGGATTTTTTTTCGGTTTTTAGTGCTTCTTCTTATCATCTAAGTTGATTAAAAAACGGTAACAATAAACAAATTATGACATTCCTCCACCCTTAGAGGTGGAATATTTTCATGAAATTGATATGGGATCAATTACACTTATTCATTAAAAAAAGAATCATCAAAATCGGACTAAACATTAAAAAATAACGCATGGTCAAACATAGAAAAAAAACATACGTGACAAAATGAGAAACTCCTCCTTTTTTTGAAGTCGATTAAAGTTGTAGAAATTTTCCTTGAAATTCAAAAGTTTTACTAGCGTCATAAAAGGCTACCTACATCCTGTCGAGAGGCCTATTACTTCTAATTACCTATTACATACCAGCTATGTTATTCTGTAAGAACTCACTCCAGTTCTCACTTCTGATTCCGCAGTGAAAACTGTTTTAGGTAGTCTATAACTCGATGAAAACTACGCTAGCGCTATTAAGTGCTGGCATAGGTGAAACGAACTATTATTTCGTTACTATTTAAGCGACATACCAAATACTTTTCACTTCAACTAAGTGAAATCGGAAATGAGATAGGATTCGAATTCGCGAGTGAATTCTTACAGAATTGCACTGCTGCTTCCTTATTATGTAGGTAACGTCGGCTAATTAAGGGCACCTCATTGGTGCTAACGACCTGCTAATTTCGCAGGAGACTATTTATTTTAATTATCACCTCCTTAATAGTGTAACTATTACGTGGGTTATGTCTTCAGAAGCTAGAAAACTAGGTTTTATTTTGAAAAGGTAGAAACTTTACATTTGATTATATTTGACCGACTTCAAAAAAGGAATGCATATTTTTTTACAGTGTATTTTTTATTGTATTTTTTCAGTGTATTTTTTACAGTGAATTTTTACAGTGTATTTTTTATGGGACCAGCCTGCCACACTATTCTCAAACCACTGTAACTCCTGTAAGCCAGAATCAACAGTGGCGACCACCAGAAAAACGCCATAGCAATGAAGCTCGATGAGTCCCAGAGAAACGATTTAATTGTCTTGGATACCGCAACCTAATTAATCAGAAAATAATTCTTAGAGTGTAACTAGTCCGATTTCGAAGTATATTTTCTTAACACATAGTCCATACCTCAAAGGTTGGTCCCATATTATAAATTGCATGATGATGATGATTCCACCTCCAAGGGAGGAAAATTCAGGAATGGCTCTATTTGTTTAGTGTTACTGTTTCTTAATTTATTTGGATGATAAGAAGTAGGCACTAAAAAACAAAAAAGCAAAAGACAACCGGCTGTAAGTCGGTTGCAATACAATTCAACAAACAGAAACAAAGCCGCCGACTTGCGAAACGAAAGTTGTTTTTTAGGTTTTAAACGCGGTTGTCTTTTTTGCAAAAAAGGGGTTCTCGAGTGCTTATTTGTCTCGACTGAATTTCGGTCTTAGTGTGACGTGACGACAATCCGATACGACCGGGGAGACATCAGGCGCATGAGAAACGGCTTTACATGTTTTCTAAGGCACAGGGATGTAAAGGCGCCAACTTTTAAACTCCGAGCTGTTACTGAGAAATTTCTAATGGAGAAATACAATAACACTTTGTTTGACCTGGGAGTCAAACCCAGGAGTCAAACCCTACGCTCTATAGCCGCGTTTACAGCCACTAGACCAACGGAGCTGTCAAGAGACTCCAGTACTACTATAAACAATTCTTCTTCTTCAAAAGTCTCAGTGATATCGTTAAAGACGTTAAAGTCAGTTTATGACGCTCCGTAAACAATTTTCTTTTAATATACAAATAACTTATTATTCAGTATAAATATTGTTATAAAACTATTAACAAGTGTACGAGGCATACGTTGTATCATTTGCAGAGTGAGCAGTGACTGTGTGTTAGCAATAACTTTATGTAAACATTTGGAATAAGAGTGATTTGCAAGTTTCATTTTATGTGAAAGTGGGTGTTTGTTAAAAACTTTACGTCAACTACTACTTCACTCTAATCGTGGCAAACGTTCTGACGAACGTATACATTAATTTCAAGTTAATATCACAAGGATTCCGTAGCCGTGTTCGTCAAACGGCAGCTGAGGCTCATGAACACTAAAGTTCGAATCCCGGATCTTGATATACTTTTTGCATTTTTTGTTTTGAATTCTGCTTTAGTTATTTTATTTATTTTTTTTTTTCTCGCAAGAATGATTTGTGCTGGTTGTAACGTTAATATTCTCGTAACGCAAAAGAGAATTAAATGCTGTATAACTAAATGTTCCCTGCAGTATCATTTGGAGTGCGTTAAATTCGATGAAGCGACAACACCTAGAACTAAATGGACCTGTCCTAACTGCGTCTCTAGTCGCCCTAAATTGGACAATACAAACACACCAATCCACGCTAAGGGTCAGACTGTGCAAATTGATCAAGCGGCACCTGAACCGGCCCCAACAGTTTCTCCTAAATCGGGTTCGTCCAATCAAAGTAAACCACCAGTACTTAGTCTGAAGCGGACGCCGGTTGAGAAGTTACCACCGGTTACGTCTCCGGTAGCGCGCCTCAGCTCAGCTGAGGTCAAACTTCAAGACGAAATACTTGCTGAAATTCGTAAATTACGCCAGGAAATAAACGAAAAGTTTGATAGACAACAGGCTTCTTTGGCAGAATTTGGGACTACTCTAGGTACAGTTCAGAATGATATCAAGGACTTAATATCAAAATTTTCTTCAATGTACGAAGACCTGAAGGAGTTTAAGAAAACTGTAGAGTTTCTTTCTGACGCTCACGATGACCAGGAGCAATTAAATGCGAAAAATGGTAACTTTATTGGCGAACTTCTTAAGAATAATGTCATACTGAGCGCTCAAGTTAGAGAATTGGATACTAAAATGCAACAAATTGATCAATTGGCACGTGAAAACAACATCGAGATACAATGCGTTCCTGAACACAAAAGCGAAAACTTGTTGACGATCGTACAACAGTTGGGTAGAATTGTGGGAAATGAGCTTCATGAAAATGAAATTCAGTCATTTCATAGAATTGCTAAATTGAATGCAGAGACAAATCGTCCTCGCAGCATAGTCGTCAAGCTAGCCAGTCCTCGTGTCCGTGACAATCTACTTGCTGCTGTCAGAAACTTCAATAAGAAAAACGAGTCAGAGAAATTGAACAGTAGTCACATTGGCATTGGTGGACCGAAGCAACCAATTTTTTGTTACTGAAAATTTGACTCTGGCTAATAAAAAACTGCACGCAGCTACAAGAACTGCCGCTAAGGAAAAGAAATACAACTTTGTTTGGGTCCGAAATGGTCGCATATTCGTGAGAAAAGATGTAACAACCAAATCTCAACTAGTTAAGGATATGGAATGTGTGGAATCAATGTAACTTACAATAATTAAATAAAATTTGCACGATTGTAGGGTGATAAGAATTTAAATTCAAGTTTAAAATATATTATCAAAATGTAAGAGGCTTAAGAACCAAGACAGATGATTTCTATACTGCTGCCTTGAATTTTGACTATGATATAATTATCGGCACTGAGAGTTGGTTTAATGACACGGTGTTAGACCATGAAATTTTAGATAACCGATACAGGGTATTCAGACGCGATAGGGCATCCACGATATCATCGACAACAAAAAAAGATGGTGGGGGGGTTGTTGTTGCTGCTTTGGACAAATACGAAGTCTCGAGGAGGGTGAGTTGGGAGTCCCAGTGTGAAGAGTTGTGGATAACAATTAAGTGTGAAATTGGCTTTTATATTAATGTTTGTGTAGTGTATATCCCACCTCCAATCAAACAAGACTATATCGACGCACTATTTCAGAATGTTACTGAAGTAATTAACAAAAAGAACAAAAGCAATTCTATTAACTTACTGATAGGTGATTTTAATATGGGTAGTATTCATTGGGAATATAATGCGAACTCTGGTGTTATGGTTCCCAAAGGCACTAGTAGTAATCAGGAAAATAGTTTTTTAGATATGATAGCCTTTAACAACCTCAATCAGTGCGATAGGATAGTCAACGCATCAAATCGTATTTTAGATCTAGTTCCTAGTAGTAGCAACAACATAGTGCTGGTGTCTCAAGCCATGAGTCCACTTATACCGATTGATCCTCATCATCCAGCGCTGAAAATCTTATTTGCAACCAATCATAGCAATCCTCTTATTCAAAATAAAGTTCCATACTTAAACTTCTATCTGTGTAATTATGAAGCAGTCAACGCTGCATTAACTAAAATTATATGGTCGTATAAATGGAAATCTATTACTAATATTAACGATATGTTACAATTTTTTTATGATAATCTAATGCCAATTATTAAACAGTATACGCCTATTTCTAAGCCACGTGATGAACGTTATCCTGTATGGTACAGTCGTGCTCTGCTAAAAGTCATTAAAGAGAAAGCTAAATATCATAATCTACATAAAAAATATGGGAACCCTAGAGATAAAATCACGTATGAATGCCTGAGATTACGATGCAGTGTTTTGATTAAAGACTGCTACAAAAATGTTAAAAAGAATATTGCAAATCATCTCCGTGTCAATCCCAAGCATGTCTGGTGGTATCTTAAAAATAAACGTATGGGTAATAACTACATTCCAAACAAAATGACATTAAGTAATGCTAGGTCTGCCAGAGGCGGTCAGGAAATTTGTGATCTGTTTGGCGATCACTTTCAATCTGTCTATACAATAAATAGTAAATTACCTCCACCAATGACAGCTTTACCCATTCCTGGTAAGAGTAATACTTTCAGCAACTGTATACTTAAAGTAAAAGAAGTTTATGATTACTTGTGTTCGCTAGATTGCGATAAGGGACCCGGACCTGATTCAATCCCTCCCCTCTTTCTTAGAAAGTGTGCGGCAAACTTGGCTGAACCTCTGACTACAATTTTTAACTGTTCTTTGTCACAGGGCCTTTTCCTGATCAGTGGAAATTAGCATACATTACGCCAATCTTTAAAGATGGCAGTGCTCACGATGCTGCAAATTACAGACCCGTATCTATTTTATCCGCGTGTGGTAAGATCATTGAGTCACTTGTTCAAAAGAAAATGTTTTCTCACTTTCAAAATGAGCTGGATGATAACCAGCACGGTTTCCGCCCCAAAAAATCTACGCTGACTAATCTGGTTGAATATGTTTCTTATGTATCTTCTGGCTTGGATGACGGAAGAGAAATTCATGCAATATACACAGACTTTAAAAAGGCCTTCGATTTGGTTAATCATGACATACTAATCGCTAAATTGGAAAGTATGGGTATTCAAGGGTCATTGTTGCGTTGGTGTGAATCTTACTTAAAAAATCGTTCACAGTTAGTATGTTTAAAAGGTTGTAAATCCAAACAATATTATATACCATCAGGAGTGAGTGAGTGGGTGAGTGAGTGTTTTTATAAATGATTTGGGCAGTGTAATTGATTCGAAATACAAACTTTTTGCTGATGATTTAAAAATATATCGAACTATATACAGTGAGTCAGATATAGTTCAACTTCAATTGGATTTGAATAGCGTGTATAGCTGGTGTGTAGAAAACAACATGTTATTAAACCAAAATAAATGTTATTTCATTAAATTCAGCAGAAAACGGAAAATATGTGAAACTTGTTACTCGATTAATAATAGGCCACTTCAAGAGGTTGATACTATTAGAGACTTAGGTGTCTTGTTGGACAGTAGTTTACATTTTAGGAACCACTATGATCTCATAATTAGTCGGCCATCAAGACTGTCAGGTTTTATAGTCAGAGAAATGAAAATTTTTAAAGAACCTATTCTGACTATATCTATTTACAATAGCGTTATTCGAAGTATTTTGGAATATTGTAGTACGGTATGGAGCCCGTTTTATCAGGTGCACTCTGATAGAATTGAACGGGTGCAGAAAAGATTTTTGTATCACTTATGCTACTCGGACAATAAATGTAATGTTTTAAATTCATATTATTCTAGACTGAGTCACTATAAAATGCAATCTCTATACGCACGTAGGAAATCTTTAGATTTCATGTTTTTATTTAAATTAATCAATGGTTTGTTAGATTCTCCTGAGCTTTTAGAAAAAGTGCATTTTAGTGTCCCATGTAGCAGCAGCCGCTTAATTAACCGAAAGACGTTCATTCTACCTCATAGTGGAACTAATATTGGTCATTTTTCACCTTTATGCCGCATGCTTTCTCTTGCCAACTCCATTCGTAGTGAATTAGATGTATTTGCGGGTTCTGTAGCCTCAGTAAGAACTAAACTCAGAGACTTAATTACATAGTTATATATTCATTGTGTGTTTACATCTATTTTTTTATTCTTGTTTAATGTTTAGATATTTTTATTTGTAGTTAGCTAAGAAGACTTCCTAAAGTGCGCATGCAGGATTCACATCTAGTAGATATCAATCTTAAGTATGTAAATTAATTACTTTATTTTTGTTGCATGTGTGATTGTATATCAGTTTTGTGAATTACAATAAAAAAATAAAAAATAAAAAAGTATCTTTGTTCTTCTTGGTCCTACTTCCTTCATCTCCTTATGCCTATGTTACAGTATCGACTTTTTCCTTAGTATGTGGGTTATCTGTGTAAGGGTCATACTTAAATAGGTATAATAGAATCGGAGAATTTGACTTCGAAAGTACATATATTATGAATAGAAAAAATTACATTGGTACTTGCTTGGATTTGAATCCTCAACTTCCTGCATGAGAGACGGGCCCCTTAAGCAATGGACCTCCATGATACGTAGAAATAAATAATAATAACCCACATAGTTTACAAGATATGGATCTGAACATATTACCAACCATAGATTACTATGAAGTTACTGATGATAATAAGACATAAAAAGTTTATTCTTTTGCCGTAAACTAGGATATAAAGTTAAGTAGACGATGTAATAAATCTATCTGATTTATACAAACGATTTCGTTGATAGTTACTGCTGACTTGAAGGTTAATGCTTCAGTAAGCTATTTTGTTTAGGCAAGTTTTTGAATTAAGAATGTTCTAGGAAAATACAAAAAAAAACCGGCCTTGTGCCAGTCGGTCTCGTATATGAAGGGTTCCGTACTATCGTAAAATATTTAACAATGAATACAAAAGGATTATCATCATCATCATCTTCACTTCAAATTAATAGTAGTCCACTGTTGGACATAGTCCTTCACCGTGGCGTGCCATTGTTTTCGGTCCTCTGGTTTCCGCATCCAGCCATCACCGGCTACATTTGGGCTGGAGGGCGTCCCACGCTACGCCTACCGATTCGTGGTCTCCACTCTAAGAAAAGTCTGCTCCATCAGCCGTCGGTCCTGTGACAGACGTGACCAACCCACTGCCACTTCAGCTTGCTGATTCTGCGACGAATGTACAAAAGTATGAGAATATTTAGTAAGCCAAGATTCATCCTAATTTACAGGTTAAAGAAAGAAGGAAGTTATGTTATAAAGTGGCAAGGTATTACAAAAAGTGCAACTGGGCTTTAACTAGGAAAACCTCTTGTGCTATTACCGGCTTTCGCTGAAAGCCAGCGCAATGGTTTTATGCCTTCATGCACCGGGCCACGGCATTATGCTGAGCGTAACATTTTTTTTTTAGAATACATATCCTCTTGTTTTTATTTTAGGACTTTGTAAACAACATTTTTTTATATTTATGTGCGTCACTTTCACGTGAATAAACAGTTTTCATTCTTTTTAGGGTTCCGTACCACAAAGGCAAAAACGGAACCCTTATAGGATCACTTTTTTGTCCAAATGTCTGTCTGTCTGTCCGTCTGTCTGTCAAAGAAAGTAGGACACTTTATCTCGAGAACGCGTACAGGTATCAAGTTGAAATTAAAACCATATACTTAGGTCCACGGTCCCTTGAAGCTCTGAAAAAATCAAACTTCTAACTTAACGTGAAAAAAAGATACAGCCGTTTATGTTGCAAAAAACGTACATTTCGATACTCTCAAGGGAATCAAAATTTATAGGGTACGTTGACCTAGAACTATGAAATTTGGCAAGTAATTTTGTCTTATACTATAAATACAGGGAAAAGTCTGAAAGCTATACATTTGTAATTAAATCATAAAAAAAATATTTTTTATTTATAACAAGCTTTTGTCTGCGATTTGGTCCGTGTGAATGTCGGTTATCGCGAATGCACAAAAGTACCCTATGTGCTTTCCCAGGGTTCAAGCTATTTTCATACCAAATTCATCAAAGTCGGTTCAGCCGTTTCATCGTGGAAGCGTAGCAGACAGAGTTACTTTCTCATATAGAATATTAGTATGGAACCCACGGTGAGCGAGTCCGACTCGCTTGTCCGGTTTTTTTTCTTTCTTTCACACTGTTTTAAGTGTATCTAAGTGTCTGCCTATTACAGTTCAAAAAACACAGACTTGTAACAAACAAACATAGTATTAGTAATAGAGTTCTGTTTGGCACCAATTGAAAACGGAACCCTGAAATGAAAAAAAAATCTTCCTGTTAATACAAGAGTCAAGCTATTTCTCTACAAATTCAGAACGTATGATACGCCCAGTTTGGCCAAAAAACCTTGTGACTTAAGCTGACTCTGTTAGCCGTTTCTCGCTAATTCTTCGATGCCAAGTTTCTGTCGTAATGTTGCTTCCTATTTGAGAAATTCCAATTTGTCAATATTTTGGCCCGTAATGCGACAGATGTCCCCCGCCTCCTTACATCTCAATTTGGCGGTCGTTTAGACGAGATAAGCCAAAATAGTTGAGCTTAAATCTGCAAAAACAAGTCAACACACAATATCTTAATAATTTGGCGGACGTTCAGACGAGATAAGCCAAGATAGTTGAGCTTAAATCTACTAAAACAAGTTAACACACAATATCTTAATAATTAAATTAATTACATCAAAATAATAATCTCTCTCTCTCTCTAGTCGTTCCCTCATGACTGAGGATCGTGGTCATCAACAAGTGGCAAAATAATAATAGTAAACCTGAATTTCAAACCGTAGGTATAGTTACAAAATTTAAACACGAAAAAACGGTTTCAAGATATTAGAGTCCTGTTTATCCACAATGATATGTAGGATGCTGTTAGTACTACCCCTGACTCTGTTTAGTAACGATGCGCACAATGGCATGAAAGCCGTCTATCCTGACCTCCGGAAAACATACTGAAGGCACTATAGAAGCGGGGCAGCCCTAACAAAATCCTAAATCCATTGTTATACTGGACACGCGTGGCGTTAAAATGTCACATTATCATCCAGCAATAACTTTGCAATATACATCCAAATTCACACATAAACAGAAAAATCCAGAAGCTCGAAGTCACACAGCGAGACGAGCAATGGAGAGAGCTATGCTCAAAGTTTCTTTGCGCGATAAAATCCGGAACGAGGAAATCCGCCGAAGAACTATGGTCACCGGCATAGCTCTTAAGGGGCTATTAAACGACTTTTACAGATTTTAAACTGACAATCACGTCAAAATGTGCAGTGTAAATGATTTGAAAAAAATATATGTTAAACTAGAACATTCTCTTAATCACTTAGTAAGTGAATATTTTTAATTATATTCATATTATATAGTTTAATTAATACGTGAAGTTGTGTCTGACGCGGACAAAACATTGACAATCACACAAAATCTACCAGGTATAATTAAACGAAACTTACACCATCTTACAGACAATTTTATTATCTATCTTTTATTATACGCCTTTTTTTAATTTTGAAAGAATACTACTTTTATTTAATTTTTTCGACTAAACTTTGAGAGTTTTGGACGCAAAACTGATGCAGAACGGACGCAGTCTGCGTCCAAAACTTTCAAAATTTAGTCGAAAAAATCGTCGTCGTTTCGTTCGTGGTCGCGGGTAACCGGTGAATGCAAGCGGCAGGTTTCCGCTCGATGTGGCGTTCTATGGGGGAGGCCTTTTGCTCAACAGTGGACGTCTTCCGGCTGATGATGATGATGATGATACATCCAAATCTTATACTAAGAAATTGATCGGCATTAAATATTCCAAATCATTCAATGACATCGAGAAATGGAAGAAATTCTGACATTTGTTTGTTTTGGCAGAACTACATTTTTTTATTATTATTTCAGCCTGGATTTTCCCACTGCAGGGCAAAGGCCTCTCCACTCTCCTTCCAACTCTCTATTAAGGGCTCTAATCGCTAAAATCATCATCATCTTCTTCCTGCCTTTGTCCCATATTACTTGAGGTCAATGCAAAACGTTTTCCTCTTCCATTCCGTCTTGTCAACCTTTAGACTCCATTATCTTTCATATCAATCTTCAAACAATTCGCCCGTCTTTTCTTTCTTCTTCCTCTCCCTCTCCATCTATTTATATTTTTAGTCAAATCATTTATTTCAATTAGACCATTATAAGGCACTTTTGAACGTCATATTGTAAACATTTGAATCTAGTTGCCCATTCCAAATGGTAGTTTCGTATGGATAAGAATGGGCAAGAAACACCATACATACCTACTCTTTAAAAAAAAAAAATGTTTACAATTTGCATTTACAAGAATTATAATATATTATATTACGTGAATACGATGTACCTTGTATAAAAATCATATATTATAGTATGTACAAAGTATTACAAGTTAAGAAACGACAGCTAAATGATGTACAGACAGTTCACATATTTACAATTAAATAAACAGTAGACGACCACTCCTATTCCAACAAACAATGAATAGTGTGTGAGCCAGAGTAATCTATTAAGTACACTAAATAATAATATAACTATATTAAGTAGTTTTAACTCCTTTAGTGATATGCGTTTCACCCTTCCTGTTCAGATACCAAGGCAAAGAATCCTTTAAAAATAAAGTCGTAAGAATAAAGGCTGTAAATAGCGCTATCTTAGAAATTTCCACATTCCATGATATTACAATATCTTTTTACGATATATCCGTCTGGCTATTACTTTTTACACAGGTAAAGGAATATAACCATTTACACTTCCTTTCTTTCACTCCGATACATATTTTGTTTTCACTTATTTACTTTTTAATCTTCACAAAGCAAAGCACTCTGTTTTATTCAACGATAGCTTGACGATGAAATAACATGGACTTTCTTATTTATTTACTACTAGTATTTGCCCGCGACTTCGTGCGAGAATTATCTCAAGAAACCCTAATTTTTAGGGTTCCGTACCTCAAAAGGAAAAAACGGAACCCTTGTAGGATCACTTTGTTGTCTGTCTGTCTGTCTGTCTGTCAAGACCCTTTATCTCGGGAACGCGTAAAGATATCTAGTTGAAATTAAAACCACATACTCAAGTCTACGGTCCCTTAATGCTGTAAAAAAATCAACCCTCTATGTTAACGTGAAAAAAAGTTGTTTTAAACGGTAAATAAATCAAATTTGTGAATGCAGTAACTTAATTTTGCATATCTAAATATGTCGCAATACTAACTAAAATACAATCAAAGCAGTTGCGTCTACCTCGACCCGTCATTTTACCATGTTACACGCAGTACATTTCTTTATTACCACAAAAAATCAGTATTCTACACCCAAAAAAATATTGAGGCATATAAATTAAAACGCAGTAAGTTGTTTTTGTACCAGCAGTGTTAATACTGCATGGTTGATAACTGAATTATTTCATATGAATCGCAGATTAAAATGCAGTATAATTCATTATTTACTGCTGTATAGTCGGTATTTTTTAAAGGTGAAAATAACTTAATGCTAAATAAATAGCAGTATGAGTCGCTGTAACTGCATTTGAATTGGTAACTTGAACAATGTTACCAAATTTCACTGCAGTCCAGATCATATTTTACTGCGTTCTAGTCAGGATCTGTCACTCACTCTCTGTCAATACGTCGTGTGTTGATTCGCTGTCGCGGAATAAAGAAGGAAGACGTCTGCGCTGCCGAAATCAACCGATACAGACCAACTAGTCGTAGATTCTATAGTGACGCATATCACTGACTGGCGTTAGGACTAGGTAAATGAAGAATTAATAACTAGGGAATTGTTCTGAAACTTAAGAGCCTGAACCCATTATTAAAAGCTTATTAATCAACAAAGCTATTTAAAGTTCTTCGACTTATATAAAAAAAGTCGCGTCCTCGCTGCGGACCATCGAGTCAACTACGGCCGGCATTGACGAGGTCACTGCTGCTTATCCCTGAGATGAGGGCACAGCGCGGCTCCTACATCGGCAGACTATGCCAGCGTATCCGCCACGCCGCCGCTGTGTCCTCCCGGCAGTCGAAGCAGTGGTGACCCCGAGCGCCCGACTCCTTGTTAACGTGACACATGTATTTCCCGAAGCAACCATGCCCTGAGAGCATTTGCGTCACCCGAAACGACAAGGAGGCGTACTGCTTCCTCCCAATACGCACTATCGAGCGCCAATCTGAGGTAGGTACTTCATGATAGACTCGACAGTGATACGAGTCCCCTCGATCACGATGTGCGATTAGTATGGCGGTACGCAATCGACCGGTGAGGGCCAACTCCAGGCCTAGATGCCATATGCAGCTCACCACCTGTGATACTGCAGCCGTCGCTGGCACTGCCTCCCTGTAAGAGCTCCATTGGGCCGTCACCAGTGTAGTCGCATAGCACGTCAGGTCTACGCCTGGTTGAAGCTCGCCCCTCAGCATCTAGTCGTGCCCGATGTTCCACAGGAACGGGCCTACAATCGAGCCCTGCGGAACATCGCACGACTCGGCGCTGATTTCAGTCAGAACGTTTCATGTAGGTGACACACATCTTTGCAAAATAAACCCCAATGCGGCGGAAGCCTCAACTATGCGACGGAGGTATGGAGGCACCCGATGATACCGCAGTGCTTCCTGAATACAATTCTAGGGCCTGCGCCTTCAACACCCTGGTGTTGGAGGCGTTTTACCACTGCCGAGATTGCCTATAGAACACGGCGTAGCATACGCTGCTACATACTGTTATAACCTGTCTAACGTCATGAACATTTCTTTTGCTAAGCTTGAAACACGAGAAGTTTTAATTGTGCATATAATTTAATTCATAATCCTGGGGAGGGAGATTGTAACAGAATAGACCATGTGAAATTCGGACGAGATCCTAATTGTGAAGCATTATGATGCTAATACCAAAAGAGTCTCAAAAGAAGAAAACGTTTAAGTATGTCACAATTAGCACAAATTGTTATAAAATAATTTAACCTTATTCTTATACCGCAAATATTATTTTTTTCTATAAATTTCTACAGACATATTCGTAAGTTGGATAAATTTGTTACATATTACATGTGCACTTAGTTCAAGACACAAATTAAAATGCAGTAAAGAAAGTCGTATGCTGCGAATTGGTCTGCAAAGTAGCAAATGAATCAAAAGTTTTTGCAGTAACGAGAATTTTTGCCGCATTCTAATCTGTATGTGTGTAACTTTTTGCGTGCAGTAACTGCCATGATTTTGAAAATATCCTATTTATTTTAAATGTAATAAACTATATTAATATTTGTTGTTGTAAATACCAGCTTTGTTGTCACTTAGTCATTATGGCAATAAAAATATCCATCATAATACTTAATTCTATAAAAAAAAACAGCGTCAAAAAGTTTTTTGCGTTTTTCTCGAAACTGCTTTTTTTCTCATACTGCACTTTAGGGACGGCACGGCAGTATATTATATTTTTTTATGTTTTCACCTCAAATCTCCATCATTTATAAACTGCTTTAGGAAACTATTTTTTTGAAAGGATTTGCTTTTTCATCGAAATCGGTTGAGCATGATGACAAGTACCTATCTAAATACTAAAAAACATTATTTTTTGGTTTTGGAAGTCGTTGATACTAAAATTGTGACGAAGCAAAACCACCAACAGAACAAAAAAGCAAAGTCACCGACTTCTGAAACTAAAATGATATTTTAATAAAAAAAAAACAAGTTTTTTTCAATAACATAAAATAAAGGTTTGGAACTAAACATTAACAATTCTAATAGATTTACAAACACGATAACGTATTTAATGTAGTAAAGTTCAAGGTATTTGAGTTAGTTTATTGTTTTGATTATAATCTTGCTACGGTTTTCCGCTGGGCTTGCATGTTGGAGTGAAGTGAATTATTCCGTAAGGGTCTGTATGTGGTCCAAGTTATAAGCCTTACCTTCAATGTCCTGTTATGTACGTTAATTATTTTTTTTCGGAGTTGCATCTCGCAAGTCAACCTAGGAGGTTGTCGGCTACTTAACCGGACTTTCCTGTGGTACCTTAAAAAATATTATTTTTAGGGCCTCCAGCCAGGGCAAAATGACTTACAAACTAAGCGACTACACGCTAAGGGCACCCCCTGTGGGGTACGACCCTCGGCTTAGGGCGTCGCTGGGGGAGGACAGCAAAGGGACAGGCTGAATCGGATTTCCATTATTTAGGGACGAAGTTAAAGCTAAAGGCTCAGCGGCGCGGGCTGGCACGAGCAAGGGTCGGGGAGGGGGGGGGGGGGTCGTCCTCGGCGGCGAGGACGGAATGACGGCGGTCTGTGTCTGTGTTTGTTAACTGTACTGGTGGCCTTATTGCTCTCCTGGAAGAGAGTAATAGCATCGTCAGGGTCGGTCAGAGTATGTCTCGGTCGTCGAGTCTTACTAATACGGGAAGGAGTGTACCGGGCGGCCGATACGATCAAAGGGTTAGAGTGCTTCTCAGCAGTGTCGAAGAAGCGCTTGTTATGTACGTTAAATAAAGTTGTTTTCTTTTATTATTGTGCATGTCATTCTAGCTCTGCTCACGAAGGTTGGGGTTTGCTACCATGCACAAGAATGTAACAATGTGACTTTTTCAAATATACTTTTTATGTTTATCTTGGACATCAATGAAAGAAAACATCCGACGAAACCTGGATTAATGTACGTCTGGAATCGTCAATCCGCTTTGAGCAAGCGTAGTGATCAATGCTCTTGCCTTCTCTGAATGAGAAGACGCCTTTGCGCTGCAGTGGGACATAAATAGGCTGGTATTAGACAGTTTGTAAGAATTAAGGTTTTATCTAGTATCCAAACTCGCTTGCAACTCTTTAACATTTAGTGCTTCGCGTTACCTGACCCCTCTTACCCTCTTCTTCTTACGAGTCAGGTGATGCAGGAAACATTACTTTTACTCCATTATCTGACTTAAACGGTTTGCTCTTAATAAATATATACCAATAGTGTATCTAAAAATCTATTTCATTTTTCTCGAATTTACTATTCTTCAAATATTTATATTTGTTTATTCATTTACACTATTTATTTTTTGTTATTTATTTATTTTATTTATTTAAATTCCTTAAAATTATCCTTACAGGTCCTAACCTAAGGCGATAGTCAAGTCACACACTCAAAATTAAACACACAAAGTACATTCAAGATCGTAACAAACATTGTTTGCAGCAAAGCGTAAACAATAGTCTTTTTGCGAGTTCACTCCAGTGACATGTGAATATATCCATTTCAACATGAATAAAGTTGATGGTGCGAATTGCTCGTGTCAGAGGGGTTTTGGCCAGCAAATTGGTCCTGGCTGAAGGTACGACCAGTAGTTGCGGGGGTCTTCGCCTCCACAGATAGCGGTCGGGCACGTACAAGTGCAACCGCTGTAGCACCCACGGGTTGTGCTCAATGCCTCGGAGCAGTTTTACCACGTACGACACTAGTGCAAACTCGCGTCGCACTCCGAGTTGATTGTACCCCACCATACCCAGTACGAATAGAGTGGGGTACATCAAAGGGTAAAATGGGTATACACCATAAAGTTTTCTGTACAGGTGGCGCGTGAATTTGTTCTGGACTCGCTCCAACATCACTGAGTACTTAGCCTCATGTGGAGCCCATATGACAGCATTATGTTCCAGATGACTCCTGACTAATGCGTCATACAAGACTCTGATGGCTGTGATGCTGGTAAAGTCTCGCGTCTGCCTCAGAACAAAGCCCAAGTTTCTAAATGCCTTTTTGCAGATCTTAGTTATATGGTCTCGAAACGACAGTTCAGGAGTGAGAACAACCCCTAAATCACGTACCTGCGTGACTCGTTGCATCGGTACTGCATCTACTACGCACTCGTAGAGTAGAGGTGCACGTGCGCGGGTGAAACTTATCACCGAGCACTTGGATACGTTGAAGTAGAGCCTGTTCTCATGACTCCATTCCACTATCCGATCAAAGTTATATCCGTATCTGACCGTGGCATCGCTTTGGGCCCTATCAGAATATCAGCGCTGTGTTATTATTTAAATGTACACCATGCTGAGATAGGAGCCTTTTGGCCTCGTACAGGACCAGGACCAATTTCGTTTCTTTTTTTTATTTTACAATAATAATGCAACTTTGTTATTTTTGTGTGTTTTGTCCTGTGCGGGTCAATAAATGCTT
Source organism: Charanyca ferruginea (assembly GCA_947361185.1). Lineage (NCBI taxonomy): Eukaryota > Metazoa > Arthropoda > Insecta > Lepidoptera > Noctuidae > Charanyca > Charanyca ferruginea. The sequence goes on along the minus strand of OX376056.1, from coordinate 12,328,973 downwards.
TTTTTTTCTTTCTTTCTTTAATGTGGATAGATGGGGAGGGAAAGGAAGGCCAAAGAAAAGATGGATAGATTGTGTAAGTCAGTGAAATAATGACGTTGATAGAACGGAATGGAAGAAAAAATATTTGCGCCGATCCTAAGTAACACGAGATATCGACAAAAATGATGATGACCAATAGTGTATCCAATTCCTTTAACTTAAACCAAACAAAGTTGCAAGTGAAAGCTTCCAAAGTAACACGGAAGGCAGCAATTATTGTACGTCACTCTTTACAAACTATGACATTCATGTACCTACAGTACCTAAGTGTACAGGTACAACATGACAAAATTGTTACCATACCGATAACAATTCTCCGTGCCTCGCAAAGCACGTAAAGCCGTTGGTCCCGGCTGTCATTCGTAGAACTTTGCCAGTCGTTATAGGTAGTCGGAATCCAGAAAGTCTGACAACCAGTCTTAGCAAGGAATATCGTGTTACCCAGCAATAAAAAATTAATCGGGGTTTCGGTCCATTAACCGAAAACCCGATTAATTTTCAATTAAACGGCATTCTACTGTTGCGCGTCTTTGGTGCGTGCTTCGGAACGCAACATGATCGGTATTATACTATTCGTTTGACGTCTCAAAATTACAGTTAAAAAGCACTAAAATCTGTTCTGGTGTATAATTTTAATATTATAATAACTTCATAGAAATGTAATCGATTCTATTCGATTATTTAGTGAGTAATATTTTTTCTCTCATGCGGCTAGTAAGTTTGGTTGTCGTACAGTTGACGTGCAGTTCACGCGCAGCTTACGCGCTCTTCAAAGATTACAAGAATACCGTCTATCACTCAAACTTGAACTTAACTGAAACTGCATTACAACTTCATCGGCGCGTCATAAAATTACGTGGGCTGAGTACCCCAGAGGGCTAGGTACCTCTGATAAGCAGTCGCTCCATGTAAAGCACTGGTACTCAGCTGCATCAAGTTAGACTGGAAGCCGACCCCAACATACATTGTTGGGAAAAGCAACGCAGATGACGACTGCTAACAGTACATTCTAGTAACACTTAGAAACGTTCGCATGAAAATCTAATTCTTAATCTGCCAAAAATGCTTCTATTTTAACTACATTTTTGGCATTATTTTTAAACCTTTAAGATTACAAAAATTGACCTTTAGGTGTTCAAGGAGTCGTTCTGATATTATTTAATCTGTCAAACATACCTCTAGTTTACCTGCATTTTTGACATCGATTGTCCCTGACATAAAATTGTGATTTGATTTTGAATGTATTTAACAACGGGAATTGGTCTTCTGATTTTTCATTCACTTTCGCAAGAGGGGTGAAGCCGGTGACAAATCTGAACGACCCGAAGGCCTCCTTGAACCTCCCGTTCAAGAGAGTGATTAAGTTAATATGTACGTTAAAAACAGAAAAAAAAAAAAAAAAAAAATACTTAGTTCCACCCTCAGATTCAGACAAAACAAAAGTCAGATAGACCGCGCGGAACACAGTGAAGCCACCAAAGCAAATATAAAATCAAAAGCGAAAACCTACAATCTCGTGATTGTATTCGCATTTGAATTTGTATTTGTTTTTTTTTTAACGATGCGGCGTTTCGTGCTTTACGGACTTGTGTCAGTACGGCACGAAGCGCGTTGTAGGTATTCGCTTTACTTATTTTTGAGTTTGTATTTGCTTTTTTGGCTTCACTTTCAGTGTTCCACGCGGTCTATCTGCCTTTTGTTTCATAATCTGAGGTTCCACCATTTAACATTCATTATACAACAAAAAAAAAACACCTTTGTCCTAAACATCATTATCAGTAAAAGAATTTTCGTACTGAACGGATTTTCATGCGATTTTCACCAATAGATACAGTAATTCATGAAGGTTTAGGTGTATAATTTAAAAAGATTTTGTGTAAATTTGTTAAAATGTGCCGATAATGCCCTACCTAATACCCGAAGCCGGGGCGGGTCGCTATAGTTCTAAATAATTAATTTTAAACCAACGACGATTGTCCGACAATATTACGCGGCATTTTCCTAGGGACAAATGACACTATAATAGTTAAGCTACGACTTAAACGATGCCACACTAGTTTACCTACCAGCGAGTAATCCTAGGGGATATACAACATGAACATTGTAAGAATAGTTGAATAGTACTTCAGAGTAGGCCTTCTAATGGTGAAGGCGTAATAGTGTATGAATTTAGAAGGTTCATGAATGGGAACGTTAGGCAACAGTAGCTAAACTTCTACAAAGAATATAGAAATCGAAACATCGTTCGATCGGGCGTAGAATCAGCACGCTGAATTGGAAGCGAGCCGGCCACGTCTGCAGATAGATGGACGGTAAATGGAGCAGACACGTTCTAGAGGAGACCGCATTTGGGCAAGCATAGTGCTGGATTTGAAGAAGGTGCATGGCTGGCAGCGGATGCGGGCTACCCGAGACCGGGTTGGTAGGCGATCTCTGGGGAAGGCCTACGTTCAGCAGTTTACGGCAATAGGCTGATATGATGATGATGATGATGAAGAATGTAAAGAAAAGGTAATCTTTAGAAGTACTGGTTAGATTACAAAAAATATTTCAATGCTAGAAAGCTGACATTTGACACACGGCCATCTGACCCTAGGGAGACCCTGTACTATGGGTGTCAGACAGCTGATATACATATACAATTAAATAATAGTAAATAGACCATACTGTGCCATTTTTCAATGGCGGTAGCTTAGCTGTAGAGAATCCCTGACATTGCTAAATATTCTACCCATTAAACTAAATAAATAAATCCATACTAATATTATAAATGTAAGTAACTCTGTCTGTTACGCTTCCACGATGAAACAGCTGAACCAATTTTGATGAAATTTGGTACAAAGATAGCTTAAATCCTGGGGAAGAACATAGACTATTTTTAATTCGCGACTTTGTCTGCATCCACAAAGTCGCGAAGAAGTCGCGGGCAAAAGCTAGTAATAAATAAATAAAAACGTCGTCAAAACATTAGTGGCACAACCTACCAAATTATAGAAACCCGTTACCAAAACTTTTACTTTAATTTAAACCTTTTTAAATCGGGACAAACTCAATTATTTACTTCTAATAAACCTTCCAAAATAAAGCGATTCTGGTTAATCTCCTAAAAGTAATTTGCGAAATGATTTTGCTGAAAAAAAAAGTCTATTTGTGATCATGAGCCAGAAAGATAAAGAGGAAAGGGAAGACAAACCGGTACCAATGTCGGTAGGATAACATTTTAAACAAAATTCGGTGTACGACGGGTCTTTGGGTACAAAATAGGTATAAAGGAAAACATGGAGTGTTGTACTTAAAAAGGGTGTAAAAGGTCTCTGAACAGCGTCTAGGTGTTGTTGTGTAGGTCAATCGAAACCAGAGGTCAAGGGTTACAGAATGATCTAGAACCAATTGATATGTGAAAGGGAACTGATAAGGAACTATACGACCCATCTATACTTCATTTACTTGACTTTTTTTGCGCCGGTGCAGGTGGTGCCGGCCGCCCCGGCCGCGAATAGCACCACCCCATATCTAGCTGTGGGTGTCGTAGAAGGATATTTACCAGAAGATGGGCAGCAGCGTCCTTCTGAGTACCATGACACCTGCTGCGATGACCGACATGCATCGGCCAAGCATGGCGATTACTGCTGAACCCGTCTTGGCCGAGACCTATGTCCAGCAGTGTGGGCGTCTAAAGGTTGACATGATGATGATGATGATACTTCATTTGCGTTAGGCAAAAAACTTGCCAAGTACGTGTCGGGCAACGCGCAATATTAGTTCCGTCACAATATGCCGAGTAGAAGGCAACTTTTTATTTGATACTATGAAAGTATTAATTGAGTTCAAGCTCAATGGTAGGTAAAAACAGGCCCACAGAGGACGATGGTGACTGAAGAAGTTATAAAATCTAAATTCACAAGGGATATCAGAAAAAAATATTATCTATTTGAGTACCAGAGAGCATGTAGAGGGAACCAGTTGTAACAATGATTGATAATTTGAATAAGTACTGAATATAATTTCAAAACACAGTTTTTCTAAAAAAAAAACGCGATTAATTGTCAGTTATGTAAATGTAAAATTCGGGTTTTATTAAATCAATAAATTGTCAATAGTTAATAAGTGGCGTCACATTTTACTGTTGCCATACAAAATGTATGGGGAACGTGTTTTGATAGCTTATTAAAAGTATGTCAATTGAGTAGTGGCGCGCCGCAACCTTAATAGTGGCACAAAGTACGTAAGGCTACGGGCGCGCCCGAGCAGAGAGACCACTCAGAACAAACGGCCATTTCTCGCACGCACACATTGACATTACGTTTACAGGCATTCTCAGGCAGTTTCAAGCAGACTTCAGTCTCGACTAGCGACATGTGTTGTCAAAATGTATGATCAAGATCATGTAATTGACATTAATGACAAACAGGATTTTTTTGTTATATACAACTTGCAAAGAGTTTTAACCAGTGACAATAAAATTCCATAATGTTACAAATAAGACCTACGTCCTACAGAGTCAATACAGCAGCAGCCCTAGTGAGTCTGGCAAGTTTAGATAATTATTGTCGAGGATGGCGGGAGTAGTCCTGCTGTTAACTTATTATTTTGTGGTAGTGGTGTCAAGTACCCAATTACATAGTTTAGTTCACTTAAATTTGTAGTGACACACACACACCTTTTGTAACCAGAGACGACGCTTACGATTCGTATTCCGATTAGCGAGTCCCCCGCTACCTTAGTCGTCTCCAAGTTTTTGTGTAGAGCAGTTGTTTAAAATATCAGTGTAACTTGTGCAGTTATTACCGACAATATAGACACCAAGTTTTACCTAACCCTCCGGACTTTCATTTATACTACTCCCGGCCGAATAAGTAATTTGTAGACCATATACCTACAAAAGTGGTGACCCCGACGTGATAGTGATTTCAAAAAGCGATAACTAGGAAAGTGACACTATTTGAACACTAGTATCCTCGTGAAGAACTTCGTGAGTGCGCAATCGTGAGAAGATATGGCCACGTCTAACTCGAGCGAAGTTGCCGACCTGGCGTCAATTACAGTGTCGTCAAGGATACCTGACTTTTGGACGCATCAGCCGAGAGTATGGTTTATAAGGGCGAAAGCAACGTTGGCTCCGCAAAAACTTGGAGACGCCTCAAAATTCGACCTAGTAGTGTCGAAGTTGGGAAACGACGTCGTGGCTCAGATAACCGACTTCCTCGTAAATCCACCAGAAACAAATAAATATGAAGCCCTTAAACGAAAATTACTCGTCATGTTCGAAGAAACAAAGAATAGACAAATTGAGAAGCTCATCAGCGAGATGGAGCTGGGAGACCAGAAACCTTCTCAACTGTTGCGGAAGATGAAAGAGTTGGCACGGGATAAGGTCCCTGATGATACATTGAGGGTTCTCTGGCAAAACCTATTACCGACAACAGTTCGAGCATTACTTGTGGTCACGGAGAATAAAGACCTGGAGAAATTAGCTGCAGTGGCTGACGATGTGCACGAGGCAACGAAAACTAACACCGTGGCGGCGATAGTGGAAAAGCAAGAACAGACATCGTCAGACAAAGCGATACTTGCCGAAATTGCTAAACTAAGTGCGAGATTCGAGAAGCTGGAGAAACGACATAACAACGATAGATCTCGTAGCAAGAGCCGCAGCCAATATCGTACATCAAGGACGAGGAGCAATACACGGGACAGAGAGAGGAACCCCAATTGGTTATGTTTTTATCATTTCCGGTACGCCGAAAAAGCGCGGAAGTGCGTAAAACCTTGTGCGTGGGAAAAGAAAGCGGAAAACTAGAACCGGTGCAGCCGACGGCGGAGATCTGCACCGTTATATCTACCCACCGCCTGTGTGTTTCAGACTCGAATAATGGTTATAAATTTTTAGTGGATACGGGTGCGGATATTTCAGTTTTACCAGTGAGCAAGAAAAATCGACAAACTCCGAGTAATCGTTTTAAATTATATGCCGCAAATGGCACCGAAATCAAGACGTATGGCGTGAAGACCCTAGTGTTGACCTTACAATTGCGTCGTAGCTTCCGATGGGACTTCGTGGTCGCAGACGTCAAGCAACCTATACTGGGCGCCGATTTTTTAAGTTATCACAAGCTATTAGTGGACCTCAGCACAAAAAGATTGATCGATCAGGTAAATGAATGTAATATTACCGTTTCAATTGTCAGTAGTAAACAGCCTTCAATTAAAACCTTGTGTAGTAAACATCCGTATTATAATGTTATCGCTGCTTACCCAGACATTACTAGGCCATTATATAGAGACCACAGGACCACCTGTTTTTGCCAGGGCCAGACCTTTAGCCCCCGATCGGTACATTAAAGTAAAAGAAGAGTTTGAGCGTATGGTAGAGATGGGAATATGTAGACCTAGTAAAAGTTGTTGGGCAAGCCCGTTGCATGTCGTTCCAAAGAAGACAGGTGAAATAAGACCTTGTGGTGATTATAGAAGACTTAATGCTATTACCAAACCGGACCGATACCCTGTACCGCGACTACAGGATTTTACCTACATATTAGCGAACAAAAACGAGAAGACCGCAATAATTACGCCTTTTGGTCTATACGAATTTACCAGAATGAGCTTTGGGTTACGTAACGCAGCCCAAACGTTCCAACGTTTTATGTGCACCGTAGTACTGCAGGGATTAGATTTCTTGTACACATACATCGATGACGTAATAATCGCCAGCGACAACGACACTCAACATAGGGAGCATTTAAAAATTGTTTGCGAAAGATTTCAACAGTTCGGTATCACTATCAACATTCCCAAATGCGAATTTGGACAGGAAACAGTAGATTTTTTAAGTTTTCATGTGTCGCGTAACGGTATTAAGCCTTTAGATTCAAGAGTTCAGGCAATAGTAGAATTCCCTAAACCCGAAACAATAGAACAATTGCGTAGGTTTTTAGGCATGCTGAATTTCTACCGACCACATATACCAAAAGCAGTAGAGTCACAAATGGAACTTAATAAGTTTATTCATCATTCCAAAAGAAACGATAAGTCTAAAGTACCATGGGACGATAGCGCGAATTTAGCATTTGAACAATGTAAACTAAGTCTACAGAAGGCGGTTACATTGTCGCATCCCCGTAACGATGTTCCTATTTCATTAATGTGTGACGCAAGCGACACGTGCGTCGGCGCTGTACTTCAGCAACACATCGAAGGTAAGTGGCAACCGTTAGGATACTTCTCTAAAAAATTATCAGAAACGCAAAAGAAATATAGTACGTATGACCGCGAGCTTTTAGCGATATACATGGCAATTCAGTACTTTAGAAAATTATTTGAAGGTCGCGAACTCATTGTGTTTACAGACCATAAACCTTTGACTTATGCCTTTTCCAAATTAAACAGTACCGCAGAAATACCTAGACGGACTCGGCAGTTGTTATTCATAAGCGAATTTACAACGGATATTCGACACGTAGGTGGGCAACAGAACGTTGTAGCTGACTCGTTATCACGTGTCGCAGAAATTCGCTGCCCAACTGCCATTGATTTCGCAGAATTAGCAGTAGCGCAGGAAGGCGACGATTACATTACACGAATGGCGTGGGATAGTAATACGAGCAGCAAAGTTGTTATTAAAAAAATAACCAGTCCAATGATAAACAAATCAATTTATTGTGAAATGTCAAAAGAAATAGCTAGACCTTATTTACCAGTAAGTTTTAGACGTAAAGTTTTTGATAATGTACACAACCTGAGTCATCCAGGTATTCGAGCAACGAAAAAACTAATAGTTCAAAAGTACTTTTGGCCAGGCATGAACACAGACATAGGCATATGGGCTAGAGCTTGTATAGGTTGTCAAAGAGCAAAGGTTCAGAGACACACAATTTCAGGCTTAGGACATTTTCCATTTAGCGATAGATTCGAACATACCCATATTGACTTAATAGGACCGCTCGTTATATCAGCGGAAGGGTATAGGTATTGCCTAACGATTATTGATCGTTTTACGAGATGGCCGGAAGCCATACCATTAAAGGATATAACTGCAGAAACAGTTGCCAAGGCCCTATTTGAAGGATGGATCTCTCGATTTGGTTGCCCTGTAAAACTTACCAGTGACCAAGGCAGACAATTCGAGAGTAATTTGTTTTATCAACTAATGAAAATATTAGGTATAGAGAAGACCCGGACCACGGCATTCCATCCGCAAAGTAATGGAATCGTCGAAAGGTGGCACCGGTCACTCAAGGCCGCTTTAATGGCTACAATGAGTACAAACTCATGGGTAAATGATTTGCCTACCGTTTTGTTAGGACTACGAACCGCTATCAGGAGCGATACTGGACATAGCGCGTCAGAATTAGTCTATGGTCGTAATGTTAGGTTGCCAGGAGATTTCTACGATACTGATCGCAACGTTGATATAAATATAGACACATACGTAGGGAAACTACGAGAGTCGATTAGCAGGTTCAAATCAACCTCCCGGGAGAGTTCGACACGGACTACCTTTGTCCACCCCGAATTGAAAGTTTGCAAATATGTTTTTGTGCGCAACGATACGGTACGCAAACCTTTACAACCCCCTTATGATGGCCCTTACCGCGTCATAAGCAGGGCTGATAAATATTATGTAGTAGATCTAATCAATAGACAAGTACGTATTTCTATTGATAGATTGAAACCAGCTTTTGTGCTAGATAACGATACACAAAATGTAACAGACGACAGTCAGGAGACAAGTCATGCGTCATCAAAAAACAGTACAGTCACAGACAAAGACAATGTTGACTCTAAGCCCGCGCCGGTGGTTTCGCGATATGGCAGAGTTATTAAAAAGACACGTTTTTCCGATGACACATAACTTATCAAATGAATAGTTAGTTAACCTTTAGACTTACAAAGTAGCTAGATGGAGTACTCCCATAAGTTTTTTAACTATAAGTATTTTTTTTTTTTAATAAATTTGGTACCCTAGTTCTTAAATACATTCTTTCAACTTAAAAATTGTGTACGAAACAGTACTTTTGTAGTTTACACTTACAGAGAAGTGCAAACACGTAGAAAAATTTGTTTTGACAAAATAAATATGCAAACTGATCAATTGCATTTTTTGACACAACAACATTTTTCTGAAAGTAGGTGATTAAGGTAACAATAAGTTAGATATATAAGTTCAAACATCATTTGTATTTCAATTTCCTTATACGGATACACATCTATTATATTCTCAACAAGTGAAAAATATTTTGTTGTAAAATGGGTAACGCACGCAGTAGGAACGCTGAAGTGATAATCGCTCAAAATGGAGCCAACGACGCAAGGAATACCTCTAATTTAGAAAGGAAATTAGAGATTTATAGCGTTTTCACTGTCATAATAGTTGCAGTATTAATAGTGACCTGTGTACTCATCGGCTGCAAACTATGTGGACGGAGAGTTAAGAAAGTTTTGGTGAAAGACATTGTGTCGGCATTGGAAAAAGGTCAGTCACAGCCAGCACCGGCTAAACAAACTCCAACTCAACCAGCTCAGCATTCCTACTAATCGTTAATTAAGATTTTCTTTATGTAACCAGTGTTCATCTGTATACCTAATGATTTAGTTTAGAAATAAATCTAGAATGTATCTAAAAGGTAAAATTATGTGTACTACAAAATGTTTAATACCTTTATTTTTAAGTTGGTTAACAAAAACACATATGTAAGGTAACACCTTCTTTATCGTCAGCACAGTACGCTGACTCGCTCATAATTGTATTCAGACAATTCTGCATAACTGACATACAGGTTGTTGTTTTATGTAAAAAAAAAAAATAAACACACACACACACACACACACACAAAACACACACATTAAATAGTAAAATTTTTTTGGCAAAAATTGGGGGGAATACTGTAGTGACACACACACACACCTTTTGTAACCAGAGACGACGCTTACGATTCGTATTCCGATTAGCGAGTCCCCCGCTACCTTAGTCGTCTCCAAGTTTTTGTGTAGAGCAGTTGTTTAAAATATCAGTGTAACTTGTGCAGTTATTACCGACAATATAGACACCAAGTTTTACCTAACCCTCCGGACTTTCATTTATACTACTCCCGGCCGAATAAGTAATTTGTAGACCATATACCTACAAAAAAAATCATAATTTTGTTCACATTGATTTATCATAATAAAGCGGTTGTTATCTTTATGGCATTATATCATATCATTAGGTATGTATTTATCTAAATTTTCCACGCGTCATGTTCGTCAACGGGCGCTATCAGTAGAGATTGGTCAACTCTTAACTGCCATGGCTTTTATCTTAATTCTTTTTTTATGCTTTATATAAGGAACCAGTATTTTGTAAAATCTTGATTCATTAATAGAGCGTCCGTGGAGTTTCTTGTTGTGGCTGTTGGGTCTCGTGGGGCTTTGAGGAAACTCAGAGTTTCCCCTCTGTCCTCGTAGACGATCACCTCGTGATGTTCTGAGGTTTTCAAACAGCCGAAGCGGTCTGCGACGTCTCCTCTATCCCATCCGATCGCCATTGCGTCGACACTTATGGTGCGGGCTGTGACTGAAATAACAGTATTTCGTAATGTACTTCGACTCCATAGAGATCTATCTACGTTTTGGAACGAGCAAAATTCTGCCTAACTGACCGACTCCTTGAAAAAATAAAAAGTGTCTGTAATTGGTTTAAATAATGGTAATGGTTTTAATGGTTTAAATTCTTTGACGTTGACTTTGACATCGACACGCTAAAAAAATAACGATTATAGCAACTGTCCTGACACTGCTGGTAAATTCTTAGTCTTTGGCATTTTAAGGAATCATATGACTTCTTCCTCCAATATTTTCTTTATCCTTTTTCCAAATAACATTGCTATTAAGACAACATCTTTCAATGTTCGTCTGAGCTCTGAAATTAATTCGGACACCAAGGTCCTACATTAAATGTATTTAATTAAAAGGTAAGGTTACACTGTCCTTAGCTAGTTCATTCTTTACTAATTATGTGAAATTTCTCTTGGGGATCTCTCTTGTGTACCTAACTTTATATGTATAAGTATTAACTTCAGGTAGCCGGCTCCGTTTTGCAAAAGACATTGGTCTTTGGAAATGTAATGAAAAGTTGTATTAAGATAGGCGAACCAAGTTTTAATTCAGTACTATCTAGTATCTGTTTTATTCTTGTGTTTTTCTTAACACAAAAAGTATTGAATTAACTTTTAGTTTCTCAATGAAAATTCCAGTTTATGAATTTAATTAACTTTTGGCAGTGTGACTATCTGAAGATTCTTTTCCACCAAGTGTAAATAAAATCGTAATAATTGTACATTTAAAAATTTCACAGATTATGTATTAAAAAATAAAAATAAAATAAAATTAATTGACTTCTATATTAAGGCCGCTATAGCAGCAAACAATAAAAAATAAATTAGTTAAATTTGTTGATTTAATTAAAGGGGATCCTTTAATTTTAATATTATTTATTTATACCTGATGCACAGGGCCGCGCCGCCCCTGTGTGCGAAGTGTGCGGTGCACACAGGCGCCAAGACAATAGGGGCGCCCCGCCATCGAAATTATTTTTGTTACACTTACACAACAACATATTATTATTATTTGTAGTAGTGTAGTGGAGTATCGATATGTAAGTAGGTACAATATATGCCTTCTAAATAACAAAACATATATTGCGCTTATTGTACAAGTCTTCTAAGATAATGTTAATGTTTGTGGTTTAATTTTACGCTTTGGGTTTAAGTTTACATTAGTTACGAGCTCAGCGTTAAAATCAAAAGAACCGCCGTGAGTTTGAATAAGTTTATGAACGCAACCCGATGCGATGCTTGCGACGCAAGCGGGGTCGGGTCACGGGGATTCCCCGATTTTAAAAGGAACATTCAATCGAAAGTGTGTGCAAGGTGCGCATTGATTTTTTATAATAAGAATAAGTTCTAGCGCTAAAAACAATATGTAGTTTGTGTGTTAATGATTGAACGTGTTTTCACGATGAGTGATAGTAATCAAGATAAAAAAAAGAAATTATCTGGTTAAATACCAGAATTTAATATAAATTAGACCATAATTATAGACATACACCTAACTATTAAGGATTTCGAAAACAGAAAAGCGAGAAGAGTGGAAATATTATAATTTAAGTAAGTATGTTTATATTCTTACTTCACACGTATTTGTACAAATATTCGCCTTACTTGGATAATACAAAGTGTACCCTATTACTATTGAAATAAAGTCTATTTTGTATTGTCCAAGTAAGGCGAATATTTGCACAAATCCGCCATGTGAAGTGGTAGCATTACACATTTTAAACTCTTGTTGTTTTTTAACCGACTAAAAAAGGAGGAGGTTTTCAATTAGATTGTTTCTTTTTTATGTATGTATACCGATTACCCTGTGATTTGTGATCCGGTTTATGTGATTCTTCTTTAGTTTGATGCGGAATAAGTAGTTGCCATTTGGTCCCTTTAATATGTAACATAGTTTGGTACAGTAGTTTTCATTTTATGAACATTTTTTTTTTTTTTTTTTATGTTTGACCACGCACATCTTTTTTCAGTGTAAGTAGTCCGATTTCGATGATTCTTTTTTTAATTGATAGTGTATACCTCAAATCAAAAATTTCAAGAAAATATTCTAGCCCAAAGGGTAGAAAATTAAGAGATGACTGATTTTTTTTTGGTGTCACCGTTTCGTAATTAATTTGTATGATAAGAAGAAGGCACTAAAAAGCGAAAAAAAGGATTGAACAAAAAAGACAACCACCTTCAAACAGTAAAAAATAACTTTCAATTCGCAAGTCGGTGACAATACAAAACAACAAGCAAAACCAAAGCCGAAGCGATTTTTTTTTGGTCAAATTCAACAAATAATAAGTTGAAACATGAAGATTCGTGAAAAAAGAGGCGCTTCATAGGTCTCGCACACAGGCGCTTTGGGGGGGTCGGCGCGGCCCTGCTGATGCACAAAGACGGACTTAATGCATAAACCTTCTCTACCAGTACCAGCCAACCAAGGGTGGTGAAGAGATAACATGACAGGTGCATAGTAAAAAAAATTACACAAATATGTAAATTACATACATAAATATATAACTAATATAACATTATGAGATGACTGCTTAGGTACTTATGTACAAAGTAAATTCGCAATTTCCGCTTAAATGCATATCGACTGGTGGCCGTCCTGATATCGAGAGGAAGCTCGTTCTAAAGAAGAATGGACTAGATATGAAATAAAGAATGAACAGAATCAGAAGTATGAAAATGGCACACCAAGAGATGATCGACGTTTTAAGTTTAGTACGTCATGTTGGGTCGATGACCCAATGGATGAGGCCTGTCTCTTATGCACGATGGTGTTTTTTTTAATATGTACTTTTCAAAGAATCATGGCGAGATCCATACATTCACTTGTATGAAAAATAAAAAACATTTAGAGGGTTTACAATATTTTCCAATGTCGAGAATACATCACCAGGAGTAGATCGATATACTTATCATATTTTTAAACCCCCGCATAATTAAAATATTTCACAATGAAAATAACACTTTTTCATTTCATCTCGTTGCCCATTTTGTGTTTATAAAAAAAGGATAGTGACAAGTGACATTAACGAATCTATCAACTTAGCAAACAAGTGTGTGGAACAAAATAATTATTATTTGTGACATTAATTCCCATAAAAAGATGCAATTTCAGTATAACTGAAAAACGTTAGTGTCACTGTTCAATTTTTTCAATTTCAATTTAATTTATTCAATAACAATTTACATTGTGTCTGAAATCATTCATAATAAATAAAAAATAAACATAACAATTTCCATTTGAACATAGGTACAACAATAATATTAATTCAATGTCAATTCAATAAATAGTACAAATAATAGGTAATACATTATACATTTAAAAATAATAATAACAGATTCACAATAATACAATAAATTAAATGTCAACTCAGGCAATGTCATATAGCTAAAATACCTACGATAATGTCAAGAATATGTCAAAACGGTGTAATTACAAAATTGAATTATGAAAAACGCATGGTAATATCACATATCGTCAATTGAGTAGAGACATTTATCCAATAAGAATGCTTGAAGCTTTGCTTTAAACGAGGATGTGTGAATCAAGCTTTTTAAGTCTACAGGTAACTTGTTAAATATCTGCACTGCTCGATATTGTGAACTGTGTTTTACAATATTAAATTGAGGGCTTATTTTACTTCTTAAATCTTTCCTACGAGTGTTCTCCCTGACCAGTCTTTCTTCATATGTCTCATATTCATGTATACACTTTTTAGATTCATTAGGAGTACTAAAACGTAGAGACTGGGTACTGTAAGGATTTTTAACTCTAGAAAATGTGGACGACAGCTTTCTCTTTGTGAAATATGAACTAATGTACGTATGGCTCTTTTTTGAAGGACAAAAGCTCTTCGGCAGTTATAATTGTAACTATTTCCCCAATATTGTATGCTATACCTTAATTTGGACTCTACAAGCGCATAGTATACCATTTTTAATTGTTTTATGTCAATTTCGTCCCTCAGGGTTCTTAACGCATGTTACTGTTGTGTTATGAAATAATGAGCTTTTTGTTAAACTGTTCACTTTTAACATCCATTTTTATTGCTGCGGGGTTTTAAAAATATTGTAAATGCCTGAAGTGTAAGAATTAGAATTTCAACTTTTCTAAACATCTTTATTTTTGCCTTTATTTTGAATCCTGCCATGATTCTTTATCTTAGACATAATTGACGTCGGTTCGGCAAAACATCGTGCGGAAACGAGGACTTATAATCAATATAAGTCTCAAATCGCCAATCCGCCTTGAGAAAGCGTGGTGATCAGTGCTCGTGGCCTGTTTCTATGTATGTACTTCTATATAGATAAATAGTTCTTTAACGGGTCTGCACATTCCGTATAGTAAGTGCAATAAATACCTTCAGTAATGTATTGCCCATTGCTCCTAATGACCGGACTGCACAATGTGTTAGTCCAGGAACTAATTGATTGCCCGTATATCGTCTTAATGTAAGTACTGCTGCGATCTTTTAACTTAATTAAGAAACATTTGTTACCTTCTGTGTTAACAGATAATTAATATCAATTACCATTAATTAATATTATTTCTCCCGTTTTTCACAATCATCATCATCTGCTTAGTCTTTTCCCAACTAGGTCAGTAGGTCGATTCTGTAAAATTCAAACAATAACTCGCATCTCACATCGCTATTCACTCACACTTCGAATTAGGGTCAAAATTACCTTGATATATTTGACACTTTAAATCGGGTTCTGGTGCGAAGTGAGCGTCGAAGTGACGAGGAAATTACCTTACAGAATGCCAGTTCTTACGTCATCTCATACTTTATCTGTAAAAATCTCCCTGTTAATTTAGTTCCACTCGATGACACGATGACTCGCAAGGGTAGCGCTAGTGTAAATTCGAATTATCAACCGAGTTTTTAGAATGCCAATCAAGAAAATCACAGCGGATTCAGATTCGAAGTTTAGAATGGGGTCTTACAGAATCACACCCCAGCTCTCAGTCTAACCGGATGCAGCTGAAAACTAATGTGTTACCTACATGAAGCGACTGTCTGCCCATCTTCTGGTCAACCGAAGCGTCACCGCTATAATGGCTGAAGTTCCACGGTTTTGAACCAAGCGCTTTGATCACACATTTATTGTGCGAACCAACAGACTGTGGGATACACTGGCCGCCTCTCTGTTCTCTGATAAGTATAATCTGGGTATCTTCAAGGCACGAGTGAACCGGTTCATCCTAGGCAAGCGTGTTCCACCCTTAGGCCGCATCATCACTTAAGATCAGGTGAATTGCGGTCAAATGTAAGCATATTAAAATATACAAAAACCTACCCAAGTAGGCTTTTGAACGAAAAAAGAATGAGAACGTTAAAAGTTACTTTCATTACTCCCAATAATATCATTACATCGACTGTCAAGATAAATAAATCCTAATTGAAAACAAAAATCACCAAAGACACCCGTTACTGGCAAGTTAAGTGTAGTTAAAGCCTCTAGATTTATGACCTCACTTGGTATTTCGAACCCTAAGAGAGAGGGTAGTGACGTGAGTATTTTTTCTATCCTAGGTCATAAATTCTGCCTTTCTATCGCCGATATAAAAACAGAGATAACCCAAGTTTTGCGATAAACAAATCTTATAAAAACGAAAGCTTTTACGATAGTTCGCGATTTATGTACAGCGTCATGTCAGCGACTATACGCAAATAAAGCATTTAGTTTGCTTTTAGGAACACTAAAGTTATTATTGTTATAGCGATATTAAGTTAAGGTTTATGTCCATCTAGGATGGGAGATAATATAATGCCTGCTTTTATAAAAATAGCATGTATAACGGTTTTATTAATGTTATGTACAGAGGCCAGGACATCAAGCTACAACAATCTGTCAAATTTCTTTGATAGATTTTCATCTTTATTACAAAAGAGTCGACAGCTTCTCAGCTGTCGTACTGAAGAAAAATGCGTCTGCTCGCCAGATTACGTGGCAGTCGCAACAGCCTCCTAAACGTGAAAGCTGACAGGAATGATGCGAACCCCATAATGGGACGTCTCATCTTAACAACAATGTCTGTCGTTGTGTATAAGTAAAGTACTAACATAGATCATATGCCAAATTGGTACTAAAAATATCCTAGTTTATAAGTACTAATATAGGTTACTAGCGACCCGACCCAGCTTCGCACGGGCCTATAGCCTTCCTCGATAAATGAACTATCCATCACTAAAAGAATTTTTCATTTCGGTCCAGTAGATTCTGAGATTAGAGCGTTCAACCAAACAAACAAACAAACTCTTCAGCTTTATAATATTAGTACAGATAAGACATGCATCTTTCAAGTATTTGTATTTTTTTTGTCAGTGGACCTTTTGTTGTCTGATAAATAAATAAATTATTTTATTATAAACGTAAAATACGCGCTGAGGTGTGGCGTTGTGGACACCAGCCCGTCATACTACTACTACTATTACTAAAAAAATATTTTTCATATTCAATTGGGAAAAATTGTCATTTTGGTATAGATTCATGTGCTGGCGTCGGTACATGCCCTTAACTATTGAGGGGCTCGTGGCTAAGTAAAAGGTGGAGGATGGCTGTATTTGATGGGAAAAGCACATGAAGCCGTATGTTCCGGCTGTCATTCGTAGATCTTTGACAGTCGTTACGGGTAATTAGAAGTCAGATACTAGAAGACCAATCTAACCAAGGGGTATCGTGTTACCCAGTAACTCCATGTCGCTCCATGTAAAACATTGCCAATCAGTTACATCTGGTTAGACTGGAGGCCGACCCCAACATTTTGGGAAAAGCCTCGGCAGATAATAATATTACATAACCTTGACCGTTTCATGTTAGTAGTAAAAAGGTTATAAAGCAGGACGATAAGAACATTGTAGTTAAATAAAAGATGTTTATTTATACGAGGGTAAGGATGAGATTGATCGGTATCAAATTATTCAATTAACTAGCGACTCGTCCAGGCTTCGCACGGGTAGTGGGTAGGATATATTTAACTCGATTGGTTTCTCCCACTTGGCATGACTTTTTCTGACATCGTTAACGATCATTGTCATATTTAACACAAAACAATCCATAACGACTTCAAAAAAAGTGGAGATTCTCAATTTGACTGTATGTTTGTTTTTTGTATATTTCTTACGCGATTTCTCCAGCAATAATTGAAGTTCGATTTAAAAAAAAATATTTTTTTGGTTCCGTACCTATAAATTTCACAGAAAAATTCGCAATTTAAAGATGAAAAATTAGGGAGTGACTTATTTTTTAAGTGCTAGCGTTTCCTAATGGATTTGAAAATCATCCAAATTACATGTGAATACTAAAAAGTGGAAAATTACAAACTTTTTATACAATATTATGACGTTATTATTTAGACCTGACATTATAATTTAATTTATAGATTATTTAATAATGTAATTAGTTAAAGTTTCATATTGTACTATGTGTTCCTATATTCTGTAAATTTGCACGCCGCTTATGATAGAATATGTTGAGACCTTTTACTTTTTATGACCACATTATGAATGTATACACATATTCTGACAAATAAATGATTATGATTCTGAAAAAGTCCACCTTTTCTTTTCTTACATTTTTATTGTTATATCTAATAAAGATAATTTAACATTGGCAAGTTTTGGCAAAAAGTAACACCCAAACAAATAGTAAAAATAAACTACATAGTACTAATAGTACCTACTTCCACAATAGGTACCTTAGGTAGGTATTCCAAGGTGACTACTTACAATTCTTACAGCACATTTTGTAACAAGCACAATAATGTTCATATCATAACATCTAGAACACCTGCACACAAGATGTAACTGTATTATTGTTGTGTTTAGGGTGTTATTATTTTGTGTTTGCATATGATAAATCGTTGATAATTTAGTTAACATCAAAATACATTTAGTATAAAACTGCCCAAAGTCTTATTAATTAATCAGCTTATTCCCTTATCATATTATAAACGATGTTAAAAAAAAAAACACTTTTACCAGTCCTATCTACAATACCACACACCATGGGGTAGACTAGAGCCATACCTTACCTTACCATATCATACCATACCATACCATACCACAACCGTACCTCCTCGACATGGCAAGTGGGACTTTACGTGTCGAGGAAGTTTGCTGGGTAACACGATACCCCTTGGTAAGACTGGTTGTCCATAACCATAACGATGATGATGATGAACCAGGATCGGTCCATCCGTACGTGTTTAACTTAGCCATGAGCCCCTCCAACCAGCCCCGACCCCTAGCTCCTTTAGCCCCACAGCGTCCTTCCAGCTGATCCAACTGCCTAACGAGGGCCTTAATATAATTATGAAGGCAAAATTGCAGCATTAGCAAATGACCCAACTCAAACACTACCCCGAGATATGAAGCAGAACTTAATATTTGTATATTTATAACTTTTCATTAATTACTAATACGTATAGCTAAACTTAGCAACAGTTTATACCGAAGTTACGTAAGTAATTAAGTTATAGGCAATAACGAATGGACTTCAGCCTTATTTAAACTTAATAGTAACTTCCTTACTCACTTAATTATCGCATCTTTCATTAAAGCGGATTAGAAGTAGAATTTATTACTAAAAGCTGTATAAATACAGTTCCATTTTGAGAACCTATGAAATATGTCTAGGAAATATTTCGCTGTATTTCTAGACAATCGCTATATTTTCGTCTCGTCTTTAGTAATTAATTTTAGGATTATTTATACCAACTTCTCTATTGTCGATGCGAATGAGGATTATCTTAGTCCTTGATGAAAAGATTAACTATTTGTAAGTTTAGTTGTGGGATAACAGCTCTACTAGAATTTATATTCTGGATAAAATACCAAGATTCGTCTAATGTGATATCCAAAGTTATTATTGTATTATTCACACAATAGATCATAAATTCAGTTCCCTTCAAAATGGTTGAGTAGAGATGCTGATCCACACGTCATGTTAGTGAACGGGCGCTGTCAGTAGAGATAGGTTATTTCTTAACTGCCTTAGCCTTATCTTGATTCTTTTTTTATGTTTTGTATTTCTCTTTACCTACACTGTTTTCACATATAGAAGCAAATGCAACCAGTATTTTGTGAAAACTTGATTTAAATAAAAGAGTGTGTGAGTTTCTGGCTCGTTCTTCTCCATAGAAACCTACCCACGTTTTGGAACGAGCAACTAGCTTCAAGTTTCTGACTAACTGACCGATTCCTTGACAATTCAAAAGTGCCTGCAAATTGTTTAATTGGAATAAATGCTTAGATTTTCACTTGTCTTTGACTAATATTATCAATTCAAAAATACAAAACGACTGAACTGTTCGTTCTGAAGTTTGACAAAAAATTAGCTTGTGATTTGATAGGGACTTATGCTACTTTAAAAAAACTCTCTGTACTGAAATACGGTTTTACTCGATCGAGCAAACACGTCGGATAAAAATTACGGTACAGGTTTCGTCCATCCATTAAGCTACAGTCATTAATCGAGTTACACGCTACCATAACAATTGTGTATGTAATACCATTAACCGAAATTTAAAAGACAGAACTTCTTTAAAAAACACTTGATTTTAGCCCTAGAAATCCGATGCATAGTCAATTTCCAAAAAAAAAATGTAAATTTAGTTTAGTTGCTTTTAAATAAATAGTTAGGCAAATGAGTTAGCCTCCCTACCTACCTTTAAGTGACATCATAAACCCACCACACTATTCCCAAACCACTGCAACTCATGTAAGTCAGAATCAACAAGGGCAACCATCAGAAAAGCGCTAAGGCAATGAAGCCAGACGAGTCCCGCAGAAACGATTCAACAGTCTTAGATCCCGCAACGATAAGTTAATCAGAAAAGAAATACATATTTTTCACTTCCCTCCTAATCAAGCAGGAGATAGAATAGAACTAAGGCGTTTGTGGAGCGAGTACCGAATTGTTTCCTGTCCCTCGTCAAGGAAGAAGACTTTTGGCCGCAAGACGTGGTGTTCCGTCGGTTCCGCGGACAAGTGCCACAAGACAGCACGAAGTCAATTTAGTGCTAATTAGTGAAGTGCTACTAACCTATTCTTAAGTGATATCTACTAACACAAGTTTTATTACCTATATAATATGTATAGTTAGGTTAAGGTATTTTTGATTATTATTAAAGTAATGAATTATTATTATATTATTAGTATAAATGGCCATACAAAATCTACGGACGATCGCGTTTGCGGGACAGATAATAAAAAGTATTTCAATTCATTCGTGGTGTTATCTAGCCAATTCACCAACCAAACAGATATGTCAAGGTCAATCCAAAGTTGTATCTTCAACAAGTTACATAGTGGTTGCATTTAGCAAGCCTCACAATTCTCAATTATAAAAGGACTCGAAGGACGAATACATACAACACACTCGCGTCAAGCACGACGGGTCGCTTCAAGTAGATGCGATGGAAATTATATTTATTTGATTCCACCGAGTCGGCTCGATGCGAGCCTTCGATTTGTGAATTTGGCGGTCCACACGATGAATATTAATGGTTTTCTAGTAACAACGAATGCGAGTGAGAGCTTTAAATTGGTGACTTGGCTCGCATCGGCGATTACTGATATTCATGCGGATGAAGTCAGGCGAAAGCTAGTGCAATAATAATATGTAATATGTAATAATATGTAATATGTGGGGACATTTTCACACACGGCCATCTGACCCTAAACTAGGGAGACCCTGTACTATGGGTGTCAGACAGCTGATATACATACACAAATACATTTTTTTTTGTAAATACATACATATATAGATAAACAACACCCAGACACAAAGCAAACACAAGCGCTCATCACACAAATGTTTACCCTGTATCAGCAGTCGATCGCTCAGCCACTGCGCCAACCGTGTCGTCCACAGTTACACACTATCAATATTCAGCTTCATTCATTGAATATTGCCGTCAACCAGGTCTGGGGACCCGCTTTCATCCGCTGGCTGCCACCTACGCTTGCCTAACTACCAAAAGAATAAATAAAAAGAATATAAAAACACAAAAAGATGACTGTGTGACGATGATTTGACCGTGCACACCGTAGTTCCTGCCGCGCCGGCTTAACTTAGCCTTTGCACTAATAGATCAATTTGATTTTACGCTCGAAAATATTGGCCCCTTTTTTATGCTGATTAGTTGTGTCATTAGAGTTCTATTTTTGAGACCATATAAGGTAACACAACGCACCGCACGCTACGGTTTATAAGTCACTGGTTCACATTCACAACACCGTCTTTCGTTTGAATATTTTTTTAACTTTTTTCCATTGTTTATCACTCACTGTAAGATATTTTATTTCAGCCTGGATTCTCCCACTGCAAGGCAAAGGCCTCTCTACTCTCCTTCCGACTCTCACTATTAAGGGCTATTTGGGGCCAGTCTTTTTCGAAGGAGTCCAGATCATGCCGCCATCTCCGCCTGGGCCTGCCGCGATGTCGCTTGCACTGTTAGCTATTAGTTTATTATTATTTGTGAAACTTATGACCTGTATTTGTATCTGTTAATAAGTATATGTTTAAACTGTGAATTTGGCTTTAGATAATTTAAAAAAAATATTGACACGGAGTTTCAACTTATTGCTTGCGCTTCGTACGCTCGCGCGCACAGTCGCCGCGCGCATGGAGCGATGAGCAGATAGAGCGATGGAGATATATATGCTCCATCTACCGTCTGTCCGTCAGCAGACGTGGCTTGCCCATTTCTACTGATTCGCAATTTATCCTTCGCAATTTGGCGATAAAAGTAGAAATATTAAAAACTAAAAAATAAAACAAAATCAATCATAATTGAAAACTTTATACGCTCTTAAATTTATATATATTGGAATATAAAATAAAACGCTTAACATAACCCGAAAAATATCGTTGGTAGATATAATATTAAATGTATAAACCCTTTTTCTTCTGAGATAAATTATCTCAACTCTGTTCCATTTCCTAGAACACATAGTTTCAAAGCAAGATATATCTTGAATATAATAAACCTTTGAATATATAATTTATATCTTCAAGACAAAATTAAAGGAAAACAGGAGCTCTGTTACAAGAATTAAGATTTATATGAAATCCCTGCGGGTTGGGTAAATTATTATCTTCATATTTGTATACAGTTTGTGATATATATTTCATTCTTACGTCGCATTTTCTAGTCTCTTAATAACAAATAGAATGTAGCTTTGAAATAAATAGCGAAGAGAAACGATACTTTTAAAATGTTCCATTTCTTTAAAGGAAACATCTTGACTTGTTTTAAACATTGCTATTTTATTTAACTTTTTTATGTACTAACCTTAGCTCTTTCTGAGACCTGTGTATCGACTTTGAGAGATACCTAAAATTCGCTGTTTTGAAAGTTCGCTGATTCTATGCCTGTGGAAAAATATACACAAGAATTTAAAACTAAAATGATTTTATCTCACTTAGTAACTAAGGGCTCTTAATAAATAGATTAGTACCTATACCGTTTTTATATGCTCTACAGTTTAGTATTTTATAGAGTTTATTGGAATTTACCTAACTGCATATTTATTCTCCTACATGCAAAAAAAATCCGAACAAGTGCGGGTCGGACTCGCTCACCGAGGGTTCCGTACAAATTTGTAGGTTCATAATACACATCCATACTTCCATACTAATATTATAAATGAGAAAATAACTCTGTCTGTTACGCTTCCACGATGAAACGGCTGAACCGATTTTGATGAAATTTGGTATGAAAATAGCTTGAACCCTGGGAAAGCACATAGGGTATTTTTTAATCCGGGACTTCGTCTGCATCCGCGATAACCGACATTCACACGGACCAAATCGCGGACAAAAGCTCATTATAAAAAAAAAAAATATTTTTAATGATTTAATTACAAATGTATAGTTTCAGGTTTTTCTCTATATTTATAGTATATTAAGACGATATTAACCCTATAAATTTTGATTCCCTTGAGAGTGTCGAAATGTACTTTTTTTGCGACATATACGGCCGTATCTTTTTTTCACGTTAACTTAGAAGTTTGATTTTTTCACAGCTTCAATTGCAACTCGATACCTCTACGTTTTCCCGAGATAAAAGGTATTGACAGACAGACAGACGGACAGCAAAGTGATCCTATAAGGATTCCGTTTTTTTCTTTTGAGGTACAGAACCCAAAAACTCAATGAACACGCAGAAAAAATTATAGTGGGTACACAAGTGTGTGCGCGAACCCAGGTACACTCCCTCTTTCCTCGTTCTCATAATCCGATGAAACAGCAATCCGACACGATTGGGAAGAGACGAATCGTAGAACCAACGGCTGATGATTTTGTTCATCTTCTGCGTTTTCGGCGGCAGCCATTAAACTATTGTCACTATTTTGTTCATGAATACGTCTCGTATGAACAAAATCATCGCTGTAAATGCGTCCTTATAATTAACTTGTGAGACGCCCCGGCTGCGCACGGGTGAAATGCTTTATTTCTTCCGACATCTTGAACAATTATCGTCATATTCAACAATATTAAGTATGGAGAGTAAGTATGGAGTTTCTTGCCCATTCTTCTCCATAAAAAAATCCCTTTTGGATTGGGCAACTAGAATCATTTCTTATCTCACATGACGTTCAAAAGTACCTTATAATGATCTAATTGAAATAAATGATTTGCCTTGGACTTTATTAAGGCTTGTATACATGCCAATAACCTTGCATTTGGCCCGTACTGAATTTGTGGACGAGTGCGGGGGTGATGAAGACGCAGTCTTTAATCGGACGCATTTTTAATTTATTGTAATAAATATAATACATATTTGTAAAAAGTAACAAAACCAAATTATTTTCCTTTGTATTGCAAAGCAGTAGATATTTTTTTGTACACTTCTGATACGAAATTAAGGAGTAAAATGGTTTCATCTCAATGATTTGGAGGTGACTTGATTTTTTTTTTTCTTATTATGTGATATCGATAGAAAAATTGTAGCTAAAGCAAATTACGTATCATATCATGTAGATTTGTAACAATTTTTTTCAGATGTAATTTCTCTGTAAATGCCGACGAAAAGTTGCTTCATCTGCATGCTTCTTTTAAGCTTTTTTCGAGAGAACAGCCCCGTATACTATAAACCTTTCTCTTAAATCAGCATCTATAGCTGAACACCGCATTAAAATCCGTTGCGTAGTTTAAAAGATCTAACCGTACAGAGTTTAATTACGTAGAAATCTTGGTTGATAAATAACACGTCCAAATACAAGTCTACGCAGACATATTTACACTTCGCTCCTGCTCCATATATTCGCTAAGCGATGAAACTCTAGCGGGCACAGCCTAGTGAGCACCAATCACGAAGTTCACTGTAATGTAATCAATGCATGCTCACATAGATGCTGGTAGTGTGGGGTGTCTGTATTTATATAAATGCTTGGTTTGAAATGGATTAGTCGGCATAATTTGTATTATTAATATGTAGATATTTAGAAACATGTTACATCAAGAGTTCTACACAAAACGCGAAGACCTTCACACTCAGGCATCGATCTAGGCAAAATTTACCAACCTCCTAGCTAACACCACTGCATCCGGTTAGGCAGGAAGCCGACCCCAACATAATACAAAAGTAAATTAAAAAGAAAAACAAATATTGCTGAAATTAGAATTTTACATCTTGTGAAAAACTTGACCTCCAAACTATGTAAAACTTGTACTAAGGCGCTCTCTTAACACAATGACTAAAGATTCAATAATACAGTAAAGTAAGCTTGCAAGGTTGTGCGGAGTACCTTGTGTGTGAAATTCGGTGAGTAAGTGTGGAGGTGAGTGTGCGTGTTGACATAGTTATGAAAATTCTAGGCAGATGATGATGTCTATATTCAATATTCATATTCTTATAGAATAGCTCAAAAAAAGGGAAATCCACAACTTTTTTCTTTTTTTTATACGTAGTTTTCAACTTTAAAAATGTCTTTGGATACGGTTTTCACTGGCATCATGATTTTTGTAATGATCCTTAAATAAATTGTAGTAAATTATTCTCCAAAAGTTTTGGCTTATGTTTAACGAACCTCCAGATATAGTAAATGACCTCCAAAAATAGTAAATGATCACCAACATTTAACCAAAGTATTGTAGAAATGTATTAGTTTGACCACAAAAAGCGATTTGGTTCTGGCGTAGGGGGTCACAGTTCTAACCTAACCTAACCATGTCTTATCCGCCCCAGGGGGGACTTAAGGGTCCTAAGATTTGGTGATCATTTACTATTTTGGGTGGTCATTATATTTATTCCCAAAACTTTTTTGCTGCAATCTCATGCGCTTGAACTTTTTTATTCATTAATAAGAAAAATGTCTGAAGTTGCTCACGTTATGCAGGTAGATAGGTACCTATCGCGCGGGAAAAAATCTTAAGACATAAAAGAAATCCACCATCTTTAACTTCTTATTATCATACGATCAATCTTAAGATCCCGTCTGCCAGAGAAAAGAACTGTACAATACAGCGGGGTAAATTATCTTAGCATAAATTGTGAACCGTTTTGTCTTAAGACGGCGAGGAAATGGTTTCGTAAAACGGAACGTAATCGTCTCTGGCTTTTTAGGGAAGTATTTATGGAAGCAGTTTTTGTGTTTTTTGAGGGTAACTAAGCTAAAAATATTTATGTAGGTATAACTCTGGTTACCTATTCTGTTGTTTCAGTCTGGAACTAAACCAGCAAGTTCTACATTGAGTCCAACTGTATTAATCAGTTTTTTATTCCACAATGTCTATTAGCTCTCACACTTCCATTTATATTATTATTTATTTATTATAAACAAAGTTTATAAAAAATCTTAACATAAGAACTCTGCCCCCACATAACAGTTTTCAAGGTTTTTCTGTGGAATTGGAACAAACTGTTTTAAATATAAGGTTTGTCAGCGCAGACGCTAAATTTTCACTTATTTTACTCATAAAGTAACTAACAATAATATGTATTTATCTATTCTAAAGTAAACAAATGAAATAACTTCTCTTTTTATTTTCTCTTCTCTTCTTATCTTCTATTGCAATGTTAGAGGGATCTGGATATCTGGAGATCTCTCATACAGGTCCCGAACCCAGTATAGACTAAAACTCTCACAAAGGTTATACTGTTAAATGTAACTTTATGCTATGAACCTACAAAGCGGTACCTTTTTGAAAGAAAAATTAAACATTATATTATACTAAATTAACTTTGACATCGGCAAAATTGTCGACAATTACTTTGCTTCCCATATATAAACTTTAACTATGTGACAATAGTTTCAGAATTTCCCTGTAAACCGGATTTGGAATTTTGAAATCATAACCCCTTTTTATCTATACGTATTCAATACATAATCAAGATTTTAGAGTCGAGAGGAAACGCAGCAGTGTCCTTCTATTATAAAGTGCATATGCATTAGTCTGTTAGGCGAGGTTATTATGGCGGATATTAAAAGCACCACTAATACTGCGATAAATGTGGCTAACCACTGGCCCAAGTAGTCTAACAATAAAAATATCCATCGATTAAAATAACAACAAGAAGAACTTAATTTCCTGATATAAAAATTGCATATTTTAATATTTCTATTCCAGCAACGGTAGTACCTATATTGTGAAGCTGTTATGTGCCATACATACTGCAAAAGTAATGAGATGATGTTAAAAAACAAGCCGTTGGTCCCGGCTGTCATTTGTAAATCTTTGGCTGTCGTTAAGGGTAGTCAGAAGCCAGAAAATCTGACAACCAGTCTTACAAAGGGTTATCGTTTTACCCAGTGACTGAGTTGTGGAGGTCCGATAGGCAGGCTCCATGTAAAACACTGGTATTTAGCTGCATCTGGTTAGACTGGTAGCCGACCCCAAGACAGTTAGGAAAAGGCTAGGCAGATGATGATGATGACGTTGAAAAATATGAAAATTAATTGGTGGTATCTACTATCCAATTACGGACACGAATTCTGAATACATTTGGAGACGGTAAAGTTTTTAAAGTACTTTTAAGGGGAACACCCAAATATTCCGAAATATTTTATTCCGAATTTCGATATTCCGATTTTCAAAAGTCCATAATTTCATAATACCTAAAAATTATAATCTCTATTATTTAAAATCACGAAAGTAATTTTACCGAATGTCGTAAATCCGATTTGTTTGTTTTCCGATTTTCATATGTTCGAAGCATCAAATGCTCGATGAGTTCTCGGTCCGAAAAACGAAATTCCGAATTTCAATATTTCGAATAAACTGTTAAAATTAGGATTCTGATTCAATTCAGCTACGCATATATGTTCAAAATGGTGTCCCCTTGTTTCGCAGACAGAAATTTCATAGAATTTCGTTTCCCAGAAAATGTTTCATATAATATTTGGTTCTTGTATTTTTATTTCGACTATTATTGTTTCAAAGACTATTTACTTGAATGAAACATATTTCACAGACACAATTCAAAGAATTTTTAATTAAATTTTTTTTTGTTTAACAAACAAGATCTAACAGTAGAATTACTTTTTAACAAATATTGTTTATTCGGTGTATTTTTCTATGGTATTTATTTCAACAAAAATACATATATAGGTATAAAAAGAAAGACGGTAACAAAAATAATCTTAAAAAGTCAATATGTTGTGTTACAAAAGTTAATGACAGAAACGAATTGCTGTGAAACCGACTCCACGTAGTCTTGTCTGCCCTACCCCTAGAGTGTAATTTAAATTCGCGTAGGCGTGGAGGGGCGAGGCGGCCAGCGAGCTGAGGAGCAGGTGGTTTTAACGCCCGCCGCCGCGGCTGAGGCTGGCCGGCGGAGCCGGCCAGTAAGCCGAAGCTGCGGTGGCGAGCGTGAATACCATCTGCGACGATAAGCTCGCGTGGTACCGCCGGAGCACCGCAACGCCGTAGCCGTGACAGAAACCATGCCTGCTGCATGTTGCATGTTCGCTTGCATGCTCGCTTGCATGGTGCATGCTTGCTTGCTTGCATGCTGCATGCTTGCTTGCACGCTGCATGCTTGCTTGCATGCTGCATGCTTGCTTGCATGCTGCATGCTTGCTTGCACGATAAACGATTGCACGATAACGATAAAAATAATCGGAATTTTAATAATCGGAATTCGTATTTTTGATGTTCGGAATTTTCATTTTGTCGGACTTTTTGTTATTCGATCTTTTGAAACTCGGTATTTTGAGAATAGTAATTATAAACGTTCGGAATTTTGAAATTTTAGTATTATAAAAATAGGATGAATGATAAATCGGAGTTGCCATATTAGGAATTTTGAACTATTCGGAATTATGAAAATCGGTATTTTGAAATTCGTATTTCTGACTGTCGGAATAAAGTTTTTCGTATTTATGTAGTGTACCCACTTTTAAGAAACACAGAACGTATTCCTCCTTACTCTAAAAGCCCCATAAACCATATATATCTTACTCAACACATAAAACATACTTGCAAACTTCAAAGTTACAACGAAACCTCAACAATAAAGCCATCTGCAATAGCAATAAAGAGGCACTAATTACAGCCTCCTCATCCCAAGACATGGTTGAAATGTCAATTAATTCACGTAGTGACACTTGGCGGATTCTGGCGGGTATAAACTCGTACTTTTAAGACTTAGGGAGTTTTTTATTAATCTTTTTGAAGATTACTTTGGTGACTCTTAGTGAACAATGTCGGTATCAAAATAAAGTTTTGTTTAGGTGACAAGTTTGGTGTATGTAATTGATGTATATTTAGAATATTTTAAGTATCACTTTAGAATAAAATAAATAAATAAAAAGGTTTATTACAGCAGGTTTATTAACTTTTACAGTAAATCTTACATAGGAACTTCCTTTTAAGTAAAAGATAGGAGCCCCCATTCTTCAATGACAAATTATAAAATAAAATAAAAAGTTTAATGATAATAGATGGCGCCACGCGTCTTTCGAGTCATCATTATTACAAGCAAAGTACAACCCGAATTTATTGTCAAATTCTAAATTAACGCAAGCGAAGCCACGGCAAAACGGCTATTTATATGATAAAAGTTAGCGCATCGATGTCCCTTTGACCAAAATAGTTAAAACTAGTGCTCTCCAGTAATTGAGCACACTTAATCCGAACAAAACGTTGCAAAGCTTGCTTTAAAACACTATTAAGGGGCAGACAAGAGCCAACTAGCGCCAACCGTAATTATATTTCTTTTACTCTTATACCAGATCAAATTTAAAAATCTTAATCTGTAGTTAACTAGTTAAGTAATGACCTGTAGATTTTTGCAGTACGTAACTTTTCATTTTTTTGCAATTTGTGATTTAAGAGAATCAAAGTGGCCACTTTTGGCGGTTAGCAACGATTCTACAGGTAATTTATTAGTTAAGTACCACCATGTCAACCTTTAGACGCCCACTGCTGGACATAAGTCTCCCCAAGGGGGGGTTCATCCGTGATAGCCAGGGTTAGCCGATGCATGTTGGCGATCGCAGTAGGTGTTACGGAACCCAGAAGGACGCTGCTGCCCATCCTCTGATTAATATGGACGACACGGTTGGCGCAGTGGTTGAGTGGTCGACTGCTACGCTGTGTGTCGCGTGTTCGATTCCCGCACGGGACAAATATTTGTATGGCCTACAGATAGTTGTTCCGGGTCTGGCTGTTTGTGTAGGGATGTGAGTTTATATGTTTGTAAACGCACCCACGACACAGGAGAAATTCCAAGTGTGGGGTAAGGTTTTAAAAAAAAATATCCCTCTGTCGCCATCTACGTTACCCACGGGTTGAAATGGGGTGGTGCTATTCGCAGCCGGCCCCATTCGGCACAGTTAAGCACAGTTTTAAATTTTGATTTTGATCTGATTTAGAAGTAAAAGGAATAAAATAATAGGTGGCGCTAGCTGGCTCTTGTCTACCCCTTAAAGGGCATTGACCTCACAGAATGAGCTACGAGGCCAAGACAAGACCTGTCTAGCTTGTTTAACATCGCAAACTAAATGCAATTCATGTAAGAAAGTGCAGCGTTGAGCAGAAACAAACGATGTTGTTGATGTTTAGTATTCTGGCTATATCGCCTTTATTGGAACGTTTCTAAGGGAACTTGTTCTGGAATATTGGATGCCTAGGATGTCGATGTACCCAGTTAAGTTTATTATAGAGTAAGGACTTGTTCTTGTGTTGTTGTTTAGAATGTGGAGAGAACTGGTGTTCTTTTAAGAGGTTTAGCTTTGGTTGAAGTAGAGTGTTCTTTTTAAATGACGATGAAAACAGAGGTGTGTGAAAAGTTTAATGTGTATGTCATCGTATATCCTAATCGGTTGAACTGCTTTTAGTTAAGTATTTGGACTAGATCGAGAGTGTTAGCTATGATTGCAGAAAATTCTTCTAAAAGAATGGCGAAAATATTTTCAGCTTCAGAAACTTTTTTTTTATATTCCAATAATGTATTTTTTTAAATACTACCTAAAACCGATAGCTTAGAAATCTCTAACAGGCCTGTTTAATAAAACACGGAGAGTGACAAGGGTGCGAAGTGAACATCTTCTAGACGTAAAATTCAATATCATTTGATTTGAAGACGGACTGATAGCACAATTCAAGTAATGAGCCGTTTTATTTCAGTTTTACACTCGGATTTACAAATCTCGAGAAAATATCGTCCTAGTCAGGCAGTAGTAGGATTTGTAAGAAAGCTTAAGTACTGCGTCTGATTCGATTTCGGCCTGTCATCAATTTACCAATGAGAATTTTCGGAACTTTCTTGCTAGGATTCGGATCACATTAACTTGTAAAAGTGTATTAAAAAAAAAACAGTTTCAAAGATTTATTTGCAGATAAATATGGTATAATGACATGCAAAGATGAAAGAGTGAGTGAGTGAATGTGTTTGTGGTGTGTGTGAGTGTGTTTTTGAGACTGTCGTGCCAGCGATACGAAGAAGAAGAAGATACCAGTTTCAGTCCACGTTAGTTTTTCTAACCGATCCCTATAAGAAATCTATTAAGTATTTTTTCAGATTAACTTTGCTACTTTGACCTTCAATATTTATCCAAAGTACCTAGTAGAAAACAATGGTCCTAATGGTTTAAATATCAGTCACTCATTATCAGTCACCATATATAAATGATTGCTATAAACTTGCATGAGAAGTTGGCAAATTCGTCCCACAATTATTTTGTTGCATTTCTCCATCAGTGTATTTTTAGCTCTATCTATTTTATATCATTTATTTTTATGTATGTATATGTATTTATTGTTATATTTTATAATTGTAAATTTTCTGCATCTTTCTGCATCTTGCACCTACCATGTTTTGTCTCTGCATCACCCTAAGGTAGACTAGTAAAAAATGCCAAAGGCATTAAGTCCGCCTTTGTGCAGTGTTTTTCTTACACTATGTGCATAGAGTTTGAATAAATAAAATAAATTTTAAATCTAAATAATTATGAAGTAAAAATAAACAATAAAAGTAAATGAGAAGAAATCGTCGGTTCTTTCTTTCTCAAATAAAATGTTGAGTCGTAAATCAAATGTAAATTACATCGGACAGCTACAGAAAGAGAATTCTAAATATTACGTAAATTTCCTTTAAAAGTATGATTACTTTTATTTGATTTAGCTCTGTTCGGATGAAAGAAAGATGAAATGAGTTATCGGCTTATCTTTCGTAAGATGGAAGTCAAGGAAGTCAAGTGGAGGATGGATGACGGATGGAGATAGCATTGTGGGATTGTAAAACGGGAATATTTTTTTATTCCCTGTTTTAAAATTAGGTTTTCTACTTCCTCATTTTGATAACCTCCATAACAATGATATTGGGTTCTTTGTTTGATACTTTACTAATGTATTAACTATTACCCATGTTAGTCTCGCGACTGCTGAGCGGAAAGTCCTGGGTTCAATTCCTTTCTCGGGCAACATTAATTAAAAAAATCAAATCATACAATTACAAATCATAGAAATACAAAGAATTAAATTAAATTAAATCAAGTTACAAATTAATAAATAAAATTAAGTCCTTACAATTAAAGGTACCTACCTACTGTGTTAGTAAATCTTATGCACTATGTTAGCCAACGCCCATCACAATATTATGCATCCATTTTTTCTGGAGAGAGCAATCCGCATGAGATCTCGGAAACTTAGTACCTAAAGGCATTGGTCCTGCGTCTGGCGGTCTCTCCCCAGTCATATCGGACTGCCGACCCATCGGACTGCCGTCCCATCGGACTATAAAAGTGAAAGAAGATCCCAGTGCGTAATTTGCATATGACATATTTCCGTACACACTTTTGCGCTATAATAACTTCTGCGTACTATGTTAGTCTGCATTGAAATTGACAACCATGTTCGAAAAATTGGGAGAATATTATTATTACTACTTCTGTAAACGAATCCATATCAATTAAGAGGAAGTGGCTTACCACGGTTAGTCAGCAGATGAGTTGGTATCCATTCTTGAATTAGTCACGAAAGTGACAGTACTAACCATAATACTGATAAAACTAATGCACGGGAACTCTAAATCAAGAGTAGCCCTATCCCGGAATTCATCTCATCATCATCTGCTCAGCCTTTTTCCAACTATGTTGGGGTTGGCTTCCAGTCTAACCGTTTGCAGCTAAATACCAGTGTTTTACATAGAGTGACTGCCTCTCTGTAACCTCCACAATCCAGTTACTGGGTAAAACGATATCCATTATAGATTGAGAACAACGGATTACCTCACTGTGTTGCGTTCGTCCGACTAGTTTCGATGACATACGGCCACCTTTCTCAAGGAGTTCCACAGGATGACACACCGCCCGTCGCGTTCCTGCGGACACTGCACTCCCCACGACGACATACAACGACACCCCTTGACTGAGTCTGGTTGTCAGAATTACTGGGTTCTGAATACCCGTAACGACTGTCAAAGATCTACGAATAACAGCCATGACTAACGGCTTTACGTGTTTATCAAAGCACGAAGGTGTCTCGGTTTGAAATGAATGGTCACCCATCCACGGACCGAATGCGGTAAGCATCCGATCGATCCTTATGGCTTTTACGTACCTACGAGCCCTTTTTGTGGGATACACGATGTTATATTTGTTTATACTCTACTGGCTTTTGCCTGCGACTTCGTCCGCGTGAATGTCGACGAAGTTGGGGATTTAAAAAGTAGGCTATGTCCTGCCCTAGGGTTCAAGCTATTTTCAATCCAAATTTCATCAAGATCTGTTCAGCCAATTCATCTTGAAAGCGTCACAGACAGAGTTACTTTCGCATGTATAATATTAGTGCATGTAGTGTTATTGATGTATGTATTATATTAGTGCGGAACCGCGCTGGCAGGACCCAATATGCTGCGTCCGGCAACACCTACGACGCAGCTCTATGTGTCCCGGCTGCATCACACCACGAAGGTTGAGGAGGTCGTGGAGTATGTTCGAGCCAAGACCAGCTGGACCTTAAGGGTCGAGAAGTTGGAGTCGCGCCACAATACAAATTTCAAGTCATTTGTGGTGCGAGTCCCGACGCATTATATTGAGACCTTCCTCAAGGAAGAGTTTTGGCCGAAGGGTGTCGTGTATCGGCGATTCCGCGGAAGGCTACGCGACACCACGCAGTGCAACACGACGCCGTCTCTTCGTGTACAATAATAGTTTAGTAATATTTTTGTGGTTTTTATAAATATGTATGATAGTCTGTAAGGTATATATGTTATGGGTCTTTTGTTACCCGAAATAAATGATATTATTATTATTATTATTATTATTAGTCCTCTATTACGTAACAATGTAACTTTACAAAACCCCCGACATTTCCCTCCCATTAAAAACTTGTACATCAATGTCTGTACTTGAAATTAAAGAGGGAAGGCTTTCTGCTTAATTTCGGCACACACGTTAATACGGTATTTAGGCCCACTCCCACGCAAATGACAAGGATTTACCGTCAACTGGAATGGTTACGATGTGACTGACAGTTTGTGTTTGGGTAATGGGGCATTATGTGGAGGTTGGAGGGAGGTCGTGAATGTCGTTTTATGAGTCTGGCACCTTGAAGTTTAGTAATGGATGTAAGAAAAATTTTGAGGTACCTATCCTAGATTAGATAAAAAGGTTATATTGTATAACTGCATTTGATTGATATTTTTTACAGTAAATGGCAATACTCAATACTATTATTACAATTATTACATTCCACAATTTAAGCTTAGGTGGTATCTTGGTTAAAATTTAGTATCTGGAAACATAAATTGGGAGTGGGGGATGGTGGGAGAGGATAGGGAGAGACCTCCCTAGCCCCTGGTATCACTCCCACGAAAGGAAAAAAATATTGTAACCTACCCTCAAACACTAGATAAAGTTGCCTAAAAGGCGTCGACTATCGGCAATGGGTACGAAAATTGGCTGAAAGACGGCTGCCATCAGGTCGACGGAGCCCCGATGCGCGGGGCTCCTATTTCTGGAACCTAACTAACCGAACCTCGGGGTGCCCCTGATGTCGACTTATACCTAAGTTTTTTCTTCTGTCCAAAAAGTTTGACACACACAAATGTCATTTCTTTTTTTTACGTTCCATTTTATAAATTTTGCACGATATTTTACACCACAAAAAATATATTTTGACAGATTTGGTTATCAATCGCCCATTTTAACGTTCCGTTTTTGGTTTTTACGTGGTATGATCCGTATGATGTGATTTGAGGTTAGTAACTTATTTTATTAATTTCTCGAAAACTTCGCGGTTTCCTTTAATGAAAGTAGTAGTGTTATAATCGGGACCTAATCCCTATCAACTTCATCACTTTTTATCCCCAAACTCGTGTTTCCGTGTACTAGATCCAATCCGACTTTTATAATATAAACTTTTATAATACATTATGGACTCTGTCGAGCACAGTAAATAAGTAAGTAAGTGAGAGAAAGCTTATCATATAATATTATTAAAATTAATAGACAGCTTTAATATGTATAATTAGCTTAGCTTAGCTTTTTTTTGCATGTAGTTAGTTTTATTGGGTTATATTTTTGTTTTATTTTGTGCGTAGAAGTTTTGTTCTGTGTATATATTTATGTACTTATGTGTGAGTAGCTAGCTATCACATTGGGTTAAGAAACTGTAATGGTATCTTTAAGGCCTTAAAATAAATAAAATATAAACATGTAAATATAAAAATATTTATGTGCAATTGGTAAGTACCATGGGTTATGTAAAATTAAGTTAAATATGACATATAACAGTATACTTTTTTGTTGTTTACTTTAAAAAATACTCTACATTGAAATAACGAAGCTAAGCATGTAATAGCTTACTTTCAAATAACAATAGTGTTATAATAGTACATTATGAAGTATGTGCGAGGAAATAAATAAAACTCGGACTTTCCTAAACGAATAAATCTTTAATCACTTGTTAAAGCAGTTAGAAAAATTTGAACAATTTGTAAAATTGATTATTACGTTTCCAGTTGGCATTTTTAATGTTATCAAGTTATTATTATTAGTTACAATTTCACCAGTCTCTCTCTCACTCTCTTAAGTGGAAGTAGGAGAAACATAACTCTGTGGTTCTGCAGTCGGTGGCGGCGACGAAGGCGGCTGCGGCGACGGCGACGATGGTGGAATATACGCGTGTGTGCTCGTATATGGTCAAGAGTCAACACTTGGCTCCAAATTTATATTCCTTATTTATTTATTTTTAACACTTCAAGCACAAAGTACAGAGGCGGACTTAATGCCATAGGCATTCCTTTTATGCGGGAGCTAATTTCTTTTTTATTTCTCATCGAGTCATCTAACAGTTGGGCTGAAAAGTTCGTAGGCTAGCATAGGAAAAATCTTTTTTTTGTTAGAATTTGATTTTATTATTCAATATAGTTGCCTTCGAGGACGATACAACGATTATAGCTGTCATACAATTTTTCCATACCATTTTTATAGTATGATTTGTCTTTAGCCTGAAAATAGGCCTCAGTTTCGGCGATTACCTCTTCATCGGCGCAAAATTTCTGTCCAGCGAGTCTCAACCTCAGACCTCAAGAGGATGCTCTTGAGGTCTGAGAACAGGAAAAAGTCGCTGGGGGCCAGACCTGGAGAATACGGTGGATGCAAAAGCAATTCGAAGCCCAATTCATGTAATTTTGCCATCGTTTTCATTGATTTGTGACACGGTGCATTGTCTTGATGAAACAGCACTTTCTTCTTCTTCAAATGGGGCCGTTTTTCCGCGATTTCGTCCTTCAAACGCTCCAATAACGCTACGTTATAGTCGCTGTTTATGGTTTTTCCCTTTTTAAGATAGTCGATGAATATTATACCATGCGCATCCCAAAATACTGATGCCATAACCTTGCCAGCTGACTTTTGCTTCTTTCCATGCTTTGGATTCGGTTCATCACGTGCAGTCCACTCGGCTGACTGTCGATTGGACTCCGGTGTGAAATGATGGAGCCACGTTTCATCCATTGTCACATATTGACGCAAAAATTCGGGTTTATTACGATTGAACAGCTCCAAACACTGCTCAGAGTCATCAATTCGTTGTTGTTTTTGGTCGATTGTGAGCTCGCGCGGCACCCACTTTGAACATAGCTTTCGCATACCCAAATATTCATTCACGATATGTCCAACACGTTCCTTTGATATCTTTAGGGTGTCAGCTATCTCAATCAACTTCACTTTACGGTTATCCAGAATTATTTTGTGGATTTTTTTGATGTTTTCGTTGGTAACGGCCTCTTTGGGGCGTCCACTGCGTGCATCGTCTTCGGTTCTCATTTCGCCTCGTTTAAACTTAGCAAACCACTTCTCAACGGTTGATTTTCCTGGTGCAAAGTCCGAATAATATTTATCAAGCCAAGCCTTGGCTTCAATAGCATTTTTTTTCGCCAAAAAGCTATGTTTTATTAACACACGAAATTCCTTTTTATTATTTTTTTTCAAACTAATATAAGTTGCTTCACTCAAAATCCTATAACTCACAAACTAATAGTATGACAGGTGTCAAATTTATACACGCGCCATTTGAAGGTTAGGGCTAATTCAAAATCATATGTATTTAATACTAGTAACGCCATCTATGTGTTAGCCTACGAACTTTTCAGCCCACCCAATATGTAGCCCTCGGCTACACTGTTCGACCGCCACCCTCCGTGGCATTTTAGACTATTACTTATACTGTGATTTTAGTGTCAATAAGTTCGCAACTGAATCGGCGAGCAATGTAGCCGAGGACCTTCTGAAACTGTGCCCTGTGTATTCATGTGGATCATCCAAATTTAAGAAAGTGGCAATTTGTTTCGGCGTTGCTCCAAATTTATTTATGCCAATGGGTTGACTAGTGCATTTTCCATTTTGGTAATTTTGAAATAATCTGTTAGACATCGCTTTTGTTAAACGAAGCGCTTCGTATTTCTTCACTATGTCGTGAAAAGGGCCCTGTATTGTGAACGATCTTGGAATTTTATTTTTTGTGTTTTTGACCTGGACAAGAAGAACCCGCCCATGGTTCTCGACATCATTAGTTGTGATGTTTGCCAACTCTTGACGTCTACATGCACCATGTATGCCGAATATTAATACAACGTGAAAAGAGATAAAAACATCGTACAAAACACCTATATTGTAAAGAAATACGAAAGTGAAAGAGGTTAATAACAATAATTTAGTTTCAACTGACCTTTGTTGCCAAATATCGGCAATCCGGAGCTTCTTTTAGGAACTTCTTGACATTGTCAGCCGAAAATACTTTCGACTATTTACTCACATGGCCACTTGAGTGTCTTTTTAGAAATGCCAGCAAGTTGGAGTATGACTTGATATCAAAACCATGTTTTGTTTTCACAGTGCTTTTTAGCATTGAATAGAAGCACCACAATGAGCTTGACTTATATTTTTTTAAAAGTACCATGAAATAGGCTAAAACACACTTTCTGGAAATGAATTTGCATCTTTGCTTGTATTCCAAAAGATGAAATTTTGATACGCTTGTAAGTATCTATCGGTCGATTTTTCGGGCAAGAGGCTTAGAGTGCCCTTTTTCGCTGCCTCTGAGACTTCTGGCGGTGTCGAATTAATAAATTCATCTTTACTTGGCGACATTTTCAAATAAAAACAATACAGCGAAAAGAAAAAGCGCGCGGAATAATTTTTACTTGTTCACAAATTAGCGATGCGCGCGCATCAGCGCTTTTTTAAGGCAAAGGCACAAAAACTGTCAGTATTTCTAATAAAGTAAATTAATATTTTTTATTTTTGTAACAGAGAAATGATTGTAATTTACTGTCAAAATTAATTAAATTAAAGAATTAAATGCTAATTTTTTATATTTTATCTCCCAAAGTTAATTTTATTCATGATGTTGAGTACTTTTCAACTGACTTTAGAAAAGGAGGAGGTTATCAATTCGTCTGTATTTTTTTTTGAGAGAGAAATATGATGAGAAAACCGTATAAGTCTTAAATATGCATTAAGTATGTGCGCGATTTGTTACGCGATTTCTCCGGCAAACGTAACCCGATTTTGAAAAATGTTTTTCTATGGATAGGGTATGCTTTAGGGGTGGTCCCATATGTATATATTATCGACATTGATTCAGCACTTTTTGAAAAAATCAACAATTACCCAAAAATTTTACATATACGACGTTTTAGTTTCTTCAATCTTTGGAGTAGTTAACTTTCAATCTTTTCTTAATAGATTAGGATGAGAAGGACGTACTGAAAAGCGGAAAATAAAAAGCTTTTTACTAAAAAGACAACCGCCTTCAAAAACTAGAAAGTGAAAAATAACTTTAGCACAAAACATATTGACTTTAGTTTCGAAAGTCGGTGGCAATACAAAACAACAAACAGAACAAAGCCACCGAATTTCGAAACTAAAGTCAATGTGTGTTCTGTGCTAAAGTTATTTATCACTTTTTAACCGACTTCAAAAAGGAGGAGGTTATCAATTCGAATGTTTATATATTTTTTTTTCTACGTATGTTCGGGCATAACTCTGTCATAGATGGATTTGCAAAATTCTTTTTTGTTCGAAAGGGGTTTGTTCCGAAAAGGTCCAATTTAAATTTTATCAAAATTACAGCCCTTTTTGAGAAAATCAACAAATTCCCAAAAAAAAATACTTAGACGAAAAATACTTAGACGAAGTTTTAGTTTCTTCAATCACTGGAGGACTTACAATCTCTTTTAAGTGTGTTGCCGTTTTTTAATGGATTTGGATGTTAAGGCAACACTAAAAAACGAAAAATAAAAAGCTTTTTCAAAAAAAAGAAAATCGCCTTCAAAAACTAAAAAGTGATAAATAACTTGAGCACAGAACACACATTACTTTACTTTCGGAAGTCGGTGGCAATACAAAACAACAAACACAAAGCCACCGCCACCGACTTCCAAAAGTAAAGTAATGTGTGTTCTGTGCTAAAGTTATTTATCACTTTTTAGTTTATGAAGGCAGTTTTCTTTTTTTTGAAAAAGCTTTTTTAGTTTTTGTAGGCGGTTGTCTTTTTTGTAAAAAGCGTTTTCCTGATATTAAAACTCTTTGCTAAGATTTAAAAAAGTACCGTTCGTTTTAGACGGAGCATCTTGATAAACCGTACGTTTTAACTTATTAAAAAGAAACTCGTGCGTTTTACATTACAATAACGTACTAGTACGTAATGACATACATAACGATATTGAATTTGGTGAAATAAGAGACCCTTTACGAGGAAATGTGTTATAAAGATATTTATCTAATGAAAATTGTGTAGTGTGTTTAGAAATAATTACGTGAGTAGATGTGTCTTTGTAAGCCAAAGTACCTACTGTAGAAGATTAGACTGGTTTCATTACATTTAACCATACCATTGTAATTTGAATTATTAGACAATCGAAGATTAGGACTTGAAAAATACAATATTATAGACCCTAAAATATTAAACTAACTGCCGTCGTCAGTTACCTCGGCTGTGACGAGATCAGGTTTTAAAGCCAAACTCAAATGCTGACGCAAAAAGCGTTTTATTCCATAGCTGACAGACCGTAAAACAGGTGATAACTAATAATCTTCTTCTTCTTCTTCTTATCTTCTTCTTATATATAAAAATGAATCGCTAAATGTGTTGGTAAGCGCATAACTTGCGAACCGCTTGACCAAATTGGATAATTCTTTTTTTATAATATTCCTTGAAGTACGAAGATGGTTTTTACGGAGAGAAAAAAAAAATAAATAACTTTTGTAGGGTAGGTGTAGGGTAGGTGTAGGGTAGGTGTAGGGTAGGTGTAGGGTAGGTGTAGGGTAGGTGTAGGGTAGGTGTAGGGTAGGTGTAGGGTAGGTGTAGGGTAGGTGTAGGGTAGGTGTAGGGTAGGTGTAGGGTAGGTGTAGGGTAGGTGTAGGGTAGGTGTAGGGTAGGTGTGTTTTTTTTTTTTTTTTTTTGGCAGGAGTGGGAAATCCTCATGGACACCCAGGCTGCCTCACAGGTGAGCCAGTCTGGGTAGTGCCGGACTCTTACCGGCTAAAACCACACGCCTGCCTTACAAAATATCCACAGGCAAGGAATGCCCGTGCTGTTGTTTAGTGTTACAATAATTGTTTACATTTTTTATCTTATCGGTGTTACAGTTCATCGTGTTCCTACTGGACTAATGTTAGTAGCCTAAATAACTAACTTAAATCTAAGTGAGTCCATTGTTTTTTTTTTTTTTTTTTTTTTTTTCTAATAATTTTAATTAAAATACCTACTTATATTATGTTAGTGTCATGTAGTGGTGTTGGTGTTATATTCTACATTTTTACATGCAATGTTTATTCCGTTTAACTACATGGCAGAGTGAGCCGACCAGCCCCCACCGACGGCATCCGTTCTCGGACGTGACGTTCACATCCGCGCCGCTTAGCTCAACCATATTTAAGGGAACTTAACGGCCGGATATGCACCGCCGCCATCGGAGGGACATTTACGTGAGTATGACAGACTCACTATGCCATGCAGTTTTACATTTTCACACAGATTTGGGTTTGTCAATTATGGTGTGAGGGAGTTTGGATGGGGATTAGGTTAGTATGGGTAGGTTAGGTGTGTTGAGGTTTGCTAACCAGGGACTTCGCTAGCCTGAGCAGAGCTTCCACAACAGCTGCGTCTCGGTGCTGCATGGCCGTCTTTAGGTTGTAGTCGACGACCGTTTTAGTCGGCGCATCCATCGCTCTCTTCGCAAATCGGCCCGTGGCGTCATCGGCGTCGTCGGTGTAGTAGACGCAACTGGCTGTATGCCTGGACACCGCCACTACCGCGTGAGAGATGCTGTCGTGGATCTGAAGCCTCCTGGACTTGGTGTTGATGATAATTACGCTGTCGTAGGTCAACCCCTGAGCCTCGTGTATGGTCAACGTGCGCGATCCTTCACCGGACCCATACCCCTGGCTCATAAGGGAGGATTTCTCCTCTTGCGTATGAACCAAGAATAGGGTGTTTTCGGCGGTGCTTGGTATTTGCGCTCCCGTGTAACCTTTCACCTTCAGGGAGTGGACCTGCGACAGCGACGACTTGGAGGAGTATATACCGGAGTATATCTCGCTCAGTGCAAACGCTACATCCATCGGGTTGCGTTGTGTGCAAAGCAACTCCTGGGTGATGCCTGCCACCAGGTTCGGACGGGTATACCTTAGTTCAAATAGGTTCTCTCTGTCCAAAAATGGTAACTGGTTCACGTCTCCGATGAGAACCACCTCGCTCGCTCCAGACAACTTGACTGCCATGACAATGGCCCCAAAGTGGTTCATGAGTGCTTCGTCTACCGTGAGGCGGTAGCATTTCTCTTTCTCTTTGAACCCGTTGGCTAAGATTGAGGCCATAGTGCGCACCTTTGTCTTCACTCGATCTCCTAAGCGGTGCGCTAACTTCTCTCTGAGATCTTTGGCAGCTTCGGTTGTCGTGGTGGCAACGACGTCCTTCTCATCGTCGAAGTGTTTCACCACCCACGTTGTCTTGCCGCAACCTGGAACTCCGTTTACCCACCTGATACTGGGTACCGTCCAATGTTCCAGCGATGCCGGGGTGTCTGAGGTCCCCGAAATAGACTGTGCCATTTCGAGGATCTTGTCGTCCAGCATGATCTTGGTACATTTGGCGGTAACCACTACCGGGTCGTCCTTTGGAGTGTGGAATGTAACTTTCCCCTTGCGCTCCGTTTCTTCCTCGTCCAGGGTCACGAAACAGTTTTTAGTGCCGCTGTAGGCTGCCATGTACGACCCCGTCATTTCCCCAGCAACAACTTGGGACGTGGCGTTGTCGTATACGGCTGCCTCGGCTTCCTCGAGTAGTACTCTAAGCAGACCCTCTGTGTTGCGTTGAAAAGTCTGCCAGATTTTGCTGCATGTCATGAGATTAACCTGTTTGGTCGCTCTCACAATTGCCACGTACTCGAGGAAGGCGCTCTTCACGTGGTCCGTGGTGCCCGAGTTCACTGCGAGGGTCGGCGGGCTGACTTGCCCTTTGTCGGCTCTTGTGGGTGTGGGTCTTTTTGGTTCCGGTTCTTTGGGTGATCTTTGAAAGAACCTTTCCACAGCTGTTTCCTGCCTTGCAGATGGTGATGCGCGGCTGATGCTTGGGAGCAGTGCGGTGAGGAAAGTACCGATTGCTTTTAGGCGACTCCTCGACCGGGCTTTGTCCTCCGGGCTGGTGGATTTGGTCTGCTCCTTTGCAGCTTTTTCGGCAGCTGCCTTTTGCTGGGCCCGTTCTGATCCGCTTTGGGTAATCGGACTTGTCGTGGGGCTCGTCGTTGTGGCTGTTGGCTCTCGTGGGGCTTTGAGGAAACTCAGAGTTTCCCCTCTGTCCTCGTAGACGATCACCTCGTGATGTTCTGAGGCTTTCAAACAGCCGAAGCGGTCTGCGACGTCTCCTCTATCCCATCCGATCGCCATTGCGTCGACACTTATGGTGCGGGCTGTGACTGCCATGTGTCCTCCCACCTCCCTGATCTTTTGGAGTAGTGAGCTCGCTTGTGCGAATGGCGTTTCCTCTCTCCACTCGAATAGTGCGATTGTTTTCCCTTTAGATCGCATTAGACGGCATCGGTGAGAGGCTATTTCCACCTGAGGCAGCGCTGCGTACCTGCTGCCTTTCATGCTCGATTTGGTGGTACTCCCGTTGATCAGGGCTGCGAGGCCTGGTGATATGGCTATACGGGCTCTGGCTCGGCTTGAGCCTATGCAGAAGCTTATGCCCAGCTTCTCTGTTTCCCTGTTCATGAACAGAGCGACACTTCGCAATCTGATGCCTGGTGTTCCGCTTCCTCCGCATGCCAGGAGCTGCGTGACGGGCATGGTTTTGGGAGCCGACTGTGGGCTGGCTTCTGCTGCTGCTGCTACTGCCGCTGGTGGTGGCTGTATGTTGGTGTTGACGTGTGTGATTTGTATTGTTGTTATGAGTGACGTTCGTGTTGCGTTCTGTGAAGTTATTGTTTGTGTGTCCGTTGTTGTTGTTGATGGTGTTGTCGTGGTTGTGTTTTGTGTCGTTGTTGTTGTTGGTGGTGTTGTCGTAGTTGTGTTTTGTGTCGTTGTTGTTTGCGTGTTTGTTGTTACAGTTGTTGGTGTTGTCATTGTTGTGGTTGTCGTTGGTGGTATTGTCGTGGTTGTATTTTGTGTCGTTGTTGTTTGTGTGTTGTTTGTTGCAGTTGTTGGTGTTGTCATTGCTGTGGTTGTCGTTGGTAGTGTAGTGGCGAGATTTGCTTGTGTTTGTACAGATGGTGGTCGGTCTCGACTTCGTGGAGTTGCGTCGGTTTTGTTGGCCCTTGCTGCAACTGTGGCGATTTTACTCGCGAATGCCAAGAATGGATTCCTGGTAGTCGGTCTCTCCATGATGGTGTGGAGTGTGGACTGGCTAAGCTGGGTGTCGATCTTTTGTTCCAGCTCCATTCTGTCGTTGCAAAACCTTGGACATTCGAAGAGTAGGTGCCAGACTGTTTCATCGCGGCTGGGATCACAGACGCACGATGGACTGTCCTTCAGGTGGAATCGGTGGAGATACGCTGAGAATCCTCCGTGTCCAGTTAAGATCTGAATGTGGACCGGTGTCAGGACGGCGTCTTTGAGTGTCCTTTTCGCCGCTAGGACGTTGGGGAAGAACACTTTTGTGACCGCTCCTGTGCTCGAGGACTCGTACCGCGCTTGCCACTTCTTTATGGTCCCCTCCCGTATCTTCTTTTTCACGAACGAAACGGGGACCTTGTTGTAGTCCGCTGTTTCTTTTGTTAAGGCTGCTTCCTTAGCCAGCTCGTCCGCTCTCTCGTTCCCGGCGGTTCCCACGTGGGCCCTGAGCCAAAAGAGCCTCACTTCTCTGCCC
This sequence comes from Charanyca ferruginea, assembly GCA_947361185.1. NCBI lineage: Eukaryota > Metazoa > Arthropoda > Insecta > Lepidoptera > Noctuidae > Charanyca > Charanyca ferruginea. Next base: position 12,284,070 of record OX376056.1, on the reverse strand, counting down.
TCCTTTCTGGTCTGACGTACGAGTCTCTTTATTAGGAGTGCCAGGGGGTGAGTGACGGATGGGCTCCTCAGCAGGTCAAGTGACGATCTTGAGTCACTTAAGATGCTTACGGAGGCCACCTTTGATTCTCTTGCCATCCTGACAGCTCTGAAGAGAGCGTACATTTCCGATTGGAAAACTGTGTTGTGAGGCTCTAGGCCAAAGGTGCTGTACCTGGACTCCTTTCCGTTTTCCCACCAAGTTAAGGCAGCTCCGACTTTTCCGTCTATCTTGCTGCCGTCGGTGTATATTTGGCCGAATACTTGATGGGTCTCCAGGGTTTCGGGAGTCAGGTCCTCTAGGCGTGCATACTCCGTTGTTGTAAGTAGCGCTGGGTGGGGATTTTGGGAGTGGTGCACGTTGCACTCCAGCTCGCGGCCCGGCGGTATGAACTCTCGGGAATGTCCCTTTTTGATCTTGAAAAGGGTTGCGGCCTCGATTACCCGGAGGTCTAGGGGGAGTTGGCCTGACAGGATAAGTGCCGATGTTAGTGACACCGTGCGGTATGCTTTGCAGATCTTCTGCGCGAAACCCCTCTGCAGTGAGTCAAACTGTTTCCTCGTCATCAGTTTCTCAGCTGCGGGGGCCCATGCGCTTGCTGCATACATCACGATGGGCTCTATCACCGACACATATATTGTCCTTATTATCTCTCTGTTGAGACCCCAAGTTACCTTTGCCGCGAATGCCAACCGCTTATAGATGTCTGCAGCCTTTTTACAGGTCGCAGTCACGTGCGCGTTGAAGGTGAGTTTGGAGTCTATTGTGAGACCTAGCAGCTTGACCTCTTCGACTAGGTTGAGCCGTGTGCCCGACATGTGTAGTACCGGAACGTCGTATTTGAGCTTTTTCGTTAACACCATCGCATTGGTTTTGTGCGCGGCGAAACGTAGCTTATTTTGGACGCCCCATTCCGATACTATGTCTAGCGTGTCGTTGGCTGATTGCTGCAGGGGACCGGCTGTAAAGTCCGAGAAAACAAGAACAACGTCGTCTGCAAAGGCTTGACAGTATACCCCCATACTAGCCATCTTGTGTAGGAGTGAGTCTAGGATAAGGTTCCAAAACGTCGGACCGGCAATTGAGCCCTGGACGCATCCTTTCGTGGTTCCCTTTTCGCTAGTCGCTCTGGCATAGTTGACCCTGATGTTCCGGTCTTCCAGGTATGAGGTGACGAGAGCGTAGAGGTTTTTGGGACAGTTTTTGGCTACCATCTGACTTTTGAGTGCTGGCCACCACGCGTTATCGAAGGCGCCCTCTATGTCCAATGATATCAAAACCACGATCTTTTTGGCTTTGATTTCGGCTCGTAAGTGCCCTATTAGAGCGTAGAGGGCGTCCTCGGTACCTCGCTGTGGCATAAAACCGTATTGGTTTTGGTTAAGTGTTGGCAGGAAGTGCCACTGGAGTCTGCCTACTAGGAGCTTCTCGACGATTTTTCCTAGGACCGAGAGCAGACCTATTGGCCTGTACGACTTTGGGCTGGTGTAGTCGTCCTTTCCTGGCTTGCGAAGAATGCACACGTGGGCGACCTTCCACTGCTTCGGGAAGTGTGACAGCAATAGGCACCTGTTGGCTATCGCTAAGAACAATTCCCTATCGCAGTTTATTGCCGCAGTGCAGATGTCTGCTGTTAGTCCGTCGGGACCGGGTGCTTTTTTCGGATTTTGGTTTTGGAGAACCATTTCGAGCTCCGCGGTCGTGAAAGGTGGATCGTCGGCAGACAGTCCTCGGGGGTTTCTCTTCTCCGCTAGCCTCCTCAGATTGGTGTGGTAAGGCTGTTCGGCATCCGTTGAGTCGTCGGGGTAGAGGGCTTTTGCCAGAAGATCTGCAGATTGTTCTGGGCTGAGCGTCTCGCCTGCAGTATTTCTAAGGAGCACGTCGTCCCGTCTTCTGGCTGTCTTCCTTAATACCCTGTAGACGCCGTCCCACATGCTCTCTCGGTCCTGCTTCGTGCAGAACTCCTTCCAACTGGCTGTGGCTGCTTCCGACGCTGCTGTGGTGTATGTGTTTTTGGCCATCACGTATTCTTGGATGGTGAAGTGTCTCCGGGTTGCGGCTGCGTTCCGGATCCTTCTCTTCTTCGTCATTGCTTCTTTTTTGAGACGTTCTAGAGAAGGGCTCCACCATGGGGGCTTGGCGTTGTGTTTAGGCGACCCTAGCTTTGGGATCGTTTTACGACATGCACTGTGGATGTTGTGTGTGTACGTGGTGATGAGTGTCTCCAGGTCCTCTGGGTTCGACACTTCCGCGACTCTTGCCTGTGTGATGTCGTTCTCCGCCAGGCTGGTCTTGAAGTGCGTGCTGAAGTCGGACCACTTTGCCTTCTTGGTGTTGTAGATGCGCGTTGAGATTGGCCTTAGGGGTTCTAAGACCTTTTCTAGGCGCATCGAGAAAGTTATTGCATTGTGGTCTGAAGTTATTAGACTCCTTTCTACCCGCCACTCCTCGACCTTCCCCAGCAGCGACAGACTGCATGCCGTCACGTCAACGGCGCTCGTGCACCATCTGTCTCCTCTGTAGGTCTCGAAAGTCGGTGTTTGGCCCGTGTTTAGGATCTGGAGATCTCTCTCGTTGAGGAATGAATTATACGCTGCCCCGCGATGGTTTTCGGAAACACTTCCCCACCACTGGCTCCAGGCGTTGATGTCACCGGGAGGTGACATCAACGAGAGTGTTGCTTGTGTGTAATTTGTGTATAGTGTCTTGTGTTGCGGTAAGGTAGGGTTCTATGTCTTGGTCACCCTCAAAATAGACAGATAACTCCCCAAAGCTGAGCTGACCCGCCTTCAGCAGGACGGCAGCGATGTTCTCGGTCACAAGCTGGGGATCGTGGATGACCTCCAGGTTGTCTCCGAAAACAACGATCGCCGCCTTAACTGGTTTTTGGCGGTTCAGACTGCACTGGATGACTTGCGTGCCAGGGCTTTGTTTCATCACACCTGTTCTACCTACATAGGGTTCTTGAACAAGTGCTACTGAAATTCCCTTTGTCCGAGCCACCAGGTGAAGTTCTTCTGTGGCCAGCTTGGAGCGCTGAAGATTGATCTGGATGAAGTGCAATCTTGCTGTCGATCTTGATGCGTTTTGAGGAGTGACTGGTGTGGTTGTTATATCGTCTTGGTCGCCTTTAGCAATAGGAAACGCGCGATCTTGCTATGCCATCCCATTTTTGGCGTTCCTGGCAGTCTTCGCTGAACGCTGTGTGTGTCAGGTCGCTGCCCGTCCTGTGTGCTGCCTTGCAGTTTATGCACGTGGGCTGTTTGCCGTCGATTCGAGTGAGGCAGTCCTTCACATTATGTGCTCCACTGCAGTGGCTGCAGACTTCTTTAGCGGCCTTGCATATGGACTTGTTGTGTCCATATCCAAGGCACTTTGTGCACTGGACTAGTGGGGACTGGTCTTCGATCGAGCATCGCTTGATGCCCACGTGGACTTTTTGCACCTGCGTGTAGCATTTCCAGAGCTCTGGGGAGAGCTCCAGCACAGGATGGCACTCGTGGGGGTTCCTCGCACGTTTCCTATAACGCACCTTTATGGTCTGTCCATCGACAGCGACGTTCTGCAGAAGGTGTTTATTCTGCGCTCTTAGGAGATCGACGATCTCCCCGTCGCTGTAGCTGGACAGCACTCCCTTGATGCAGACTAGAGGGTTTTGAGGTTTCGGCTCCTGAACCTTAAGCTCTGCGTTTGACTGAACTTGGCCCTTAATGAGATTTAGGTCCGACTTGGTCGCACATCTCAGGATGACCTTCTGGTTCCGCGCTTTCCGAACCGTGTCGACTCGGGCTCCGCTAGTTTTCAGGTCCAGGGCGGTCCTGATCCTCTCGATGACGTTGTCTCCGGTATGTCGGGGGTTCGTTGACGAGACGATCAGGGTGTGGTTGGGTTGTGTTGGTGGCTTGGGGGGTTTGGGTGTACTGGCGACCTGGGCAAAGGTTTTGGGACCCAGCTGTTGTTGGATCGGTCTGTCCGCTTTACCCAGATCCGCTACCCCCTTCTCAATGCTTTGGAGGGTCTTCTTGACCTCCCCGACTACGAGCTCTGCTTCCAGATTCAGGGCCGGGGGTGCTTGGATTGGTGGCTCCTTGTCGCGCAGCGCGCGGAGGTCTGCTGAGACAATTTCCAGTCTTTCTGTAATAGGTTTTAAAAGCTCTTTTAGGTGTGTGTGTGACTGTGGTGGTGGAGGTGGGAGTTCCACAGGCCTGTTGGCGATGGCCTGTATTTGATGGCGAAGTCTCTCCATCTCCTCCTCGAAGCTGGTGGTCGTGAGTAAGGGTGGCTCTGGGCTACTCGGGTCAGTTCCGGCGTCTTTGGTCTGTGAGAGGTCCTCTTTGAGCCTTTCTAGCGCCTTCCGGAGCACGTCCAGCTGGTTGGAGATGCTGGTTATGCTAGTGTCCAGGCGAGAAAGACCGGCCCCCATTGAATCCCACTTGGGATCACCCGGGACTCTTGCACATTCCTGCCTCGTCCTTTCGTGCTCTTTCAAGTTGTGTGAAAATGTCCCCACATATTATATTATTATTAAGTTCTTTAGGCTCGCGTTCACGACCTCATCTTTCGCCTCCTTGATGCCCTTGAAGGCTTCAAGGGTCTCATGACCGAGCCATTCTCGAATCCCTTTCGCCTCTTTTTTAGTGTCTGAGACGTCCGTCCGCATGAGCGAGAGTTCCACTTTCAACGTCATAAGCTCTCTAGTATGAGCTCTCTCGACCCGCACAAGCTCTTGTGCATGTCGAGAGCGCTCCTTCTCGAGGTTGAACTTATGGCGTGCTCTCGAGTCTGCCAGTGACAGAGCCGTCTCATACAATCCCTGTAGGCACTTATGGGCTGTGGTCTTACATTCTCTCTTCATATTGCCCGCAGCTTCGAGGGCGTCCTTGCCTTTCTGAAGGAGATTGTTGGCTTCCCTAGTGGCCAGGTCCATCTCCACCCCTGTGCCCCTTCTCGGCGTTCTGTAAAGGAGGCTCGGCCGTCCGCTAGCAGGGCAGTCGGTTTGGCTCACGGAGGAGGCCTCCGAGTTCTCCTCGTCCGAGATGATCTGGCGTGGGGGGGAGATGCCACACTGTTCCCAGTTGATGACTACTTCGGAGATTCTCCTACTATAGTCGGTGTGAGTGTCAGGCACCGATGGTGGTGGCATACTGCCCGTCACGTCCGGTTCCGACGCTGCCTTTGGCACCTGTGGCACCTGCGGTGGACGCTCCGGCTTGTCTGACACGACCGATTTTGCCGTGTTTTTCAGCACTTTCTCTCGTAGTGATCTGGCTTTTTTGGCTGTTCCGAGTGACTCCGTGGTCAATTTGCGGGATGTGATTGCGGATTGTCTGGATGACATGTTGAGGTTTTTTTTTTTTTTTCACCTTATTTTCTAATGTACAATGGACTCACTGCTGCTTCCGCTGATGTTCTGCTTCTGCTGTCCAGTGAGGAGCCCGATACTGCCCAGAGCTCGATGTTCTGAACTCTGTGTGCGCGATGGTAATGGTGTTCAGTGGATTTCCGAGGCGCCGCTGGATCGCTGTGTCAGTGTGGTGTCGAATTTAAGGATTCTGTTGGGGCCAATTTGAAGATCTTCTCTTGCCCTTTCAAATGAGCCCAAACTCGACGTCCTAGCTCCAACGGTTACGGAGTTAGACTGCGGGGGGGTGAAGTAGCCCTGAGAGGGGGGTCGGGAGGTTTCGTGTGGAGGTGAGGGGGGGTTAGGGGGTGGGGTCGGGGGGGTCTCGATGGGTGACTATTGGTGGGGGTGGGGGTCGGGGGGGGTCCTTTTGAAATGACTATGGGTGAGGAGGGTTGAGGGGGTTGAGAGGTGAGGGGGGAAGGGTAGGAAGGTATGTCTTGTAAGATGAGAATGGGGGGGTTGGGTGGGGGGGGTCAGACCCGCGTTGGGAAAGGGGCGTGAAGGGTGTTGGGGGGTTTACTTACGGGGACGGCAGGGAGAGGGGGGGATTGTGGGTCCCCTGGTGTGTGTGGCTTGGCCGCAGGATCCCGAGCAGGATGAGTCCAAACTCGAGGGGGGTAGAACAGGGGGTTATGGAGTTCCCTCAGGGCTTACCTGGTGGTGTGTCGTGGAGTCGTCACGGTGGTCTGGTCTGCAGGCAGATTCCTCGGCCGGCTTCGGAGTCTCCAGTGAGGGCTGGGAAGGCTGGATATACGTCACGCCTCGTGTCGTCGGTTGATCGGTCAACGAAGACACGCGGTCCTAAGTAAGGTTAAGTACTAAACTAACCGCGTGTTTTGCGTATTCCGTACCTTAATAACTCCCTGAGTCCTGCTCCGATTTTTATAAACGAGGTGTCTTTAAATTGGCCTCTGCCGCCTTTTCCTGGATTATTATTTGCAGAACGACTCCACTGACCTTTGCTGGGTTATTAGTTCCAGAAGTCCCGGGGGTCCTGCTCCGCAACCTGATGATATAGGGGCTTGCCCACACGAATCCTGGTGAATTGGCACTTTAGAATTACACTGGTCACTGTTTTGCGCACGTAGCTCAACGCGTTGAAATTATATGAATTTTTATTGCGGAGCTGATGTTGTTCGTGGCGATTCGAATCGGTTACTTGGTAGGTGTAGGGTAGGTGTAGGGTAGGTGTAGGGTAGGTGTAGGGTAGGTGTAGGGTAGGTGTAGGGTAGGTGTAGGGTAGGTGTAGGGTAGGTGTAGGGTAGGTGTAGGGTAGGTGTAGGGTAGGTGTAGGGTAGGTGTAGGGTAGGTGTAGGGTAGGTGTAGGGTAGGTGTAGGGTAGGTGTAGGGTAGGTGTAGGGTAGGTGTAGGGTAGGTGTAGGGTAGGTGTAGGGTAGGTGTAGGGTAGGTGTAGGGTAGGTGTAGGGTAGGTGTAGGGTAGGTGTAGGGTAGGTGTAGGGTAGGTGTAGGGTAGGTGTAGGGTAGGTGTAGGGTAGGTGTAGGGTAGGTGTAGGGTAGGTGTAGGGTAGGTGTAGGGTAGGTGTAGGGTAGGTGTAGGGTAGGTGTAGGGTAGGTGTAGGGTAGGTGTAGGGTAGGTGTAGGGTAGGTGTAGGGTAGGTGTAGGGTAGGTGTAGGGTAGGTGTAGGGTAGGTGTAGGGTAGGTGTAGGGTAGGTGTAGGGTAGGTGTAGGGTAGGTGTAGGGTAGGTGTAGGGTAGGTGTAGGGTAGGTGTAGGGTAGGTGTAGGGTAGGTGTAGGGTAGGTGTAGGGTAGGTGTAGGGTAGGTGTAGGGTAGGTGTAGGGTAGGTGTAGGGTAGGTGTAGGGTAGGTGTAGGGTAGGTGTAGGGTAGGTGTAGGGTAGGTGTAGGGTAGGTGTAGGGTAGGTGTAGGGTAGGTGTAGGGTAGGTGTAGGGTAGGTGTAGGGTAGGTGTAGGGTAGGTGTAGGGTAGGTGTAGGGTAGGTGTAGGGTAGGTGTAGGGTAGGTGTAGGGTAGGTGTAGGGTAGGTGTAGGGTAGGTGTAGGGTAGGTGTAGGGTAGGTGTAGGGTAGGTGTAGGGTAGGTGTAGGGTAGGTGTAGGGTAGGTGTAGGGTAGGTGTAGGGTAGGTGTAGGGTAGGTGTAGGGTAGGTGTAGGGTAGGTGTAGGGTAGGTGTAGGGTAGGTGTAGGGTAGGTGTAGGGTAGGTGTAGGGTAGGTGTAGGGTAGGTGTAGGGTAGGTGTAGGGTAGGTGTAGGGTAGGTGTAGGGTAGGTGTAGGGTAGGTGTAGGGTAGGTGTAGGGTAGGTGTAGGGTAGGTGTAGGGTAGGTGTAGGGTAGGTGTAGGGTAGGTGTAGGGTAGGTGTAGGGTAGGTGTAGGGTAGGTGTAGGGTAGGTGTAGGGTAGGTGTAGGGTAGGTGTAGGGTAGGTGTAGGGTAGGTGTACGGTAGGTGTAGGGTAGGTGTAGGGTAGGTGTAGGGTAGGTGTAGGGTAGGTGTACGGTAGGTGTAGGGTAGGTGTAGGGTAGGTGTACGGTAGGTGTAGGGTAGGTGTAGGGTAGGTGTACGGTAGGTGTAGGGTAGGTGTAGGGTAGGTGTAGGGTAGGTGTACGGTAGGTGTACGGTAGGTGTAGGGTAGGTGTACGGTAGGTGTATGGTAGGTGTAGGGTAGGTGTATGGTAGGTGTAGGGTAGGTGTACGGTAGGTGTATGGTAGGTGTAGGGTAGGTGTAGGGTAGGTGTACGGTAGGTGTACGGTAGGTGTGGGGTAGGTGTACGGTAGGTGTACGGTAGGTGTACGGTAGGTGTACGGTAGGTGTGGGGTAGGTGTACGGTAGGTGTACGGTAGGTGTGGGGTAGGTGTACGGTAGGTGTACGGTAGGTGTACGGTAGGTGTACGGTAGGTGTACGGTAGGTGTACGGTAGGTGTACGGTAGGTGTACGGTAGGTGTACGGTAGGTGTACGGTAGGTGTACGGTAGGTGTACGGTAGGTGTACGGTAGGTGTACGGTAGGTGTACGGTAGGTGTACGGTAGGTGTACGGTAGGTGTACGGTAGGTGTACGGTAGGTGTACGGTAGGTGTACGGTAGGTGTACGGTAGGTGTACGGTAGGTGTACGGTAGGTGTACGGTAGGTGTACGGTAGGTGTACGGTAGGTGTACGGTAGGTGTACGGTAGGTGTACGGTAGGTGTACGGTAGGTGTACGGTAGGTGTACGGTAGGTGTACGGTAGGTGTACGGTAGGTGTACGGTAGGTGTACGGTAGGTGTACGGTAGGTGTACGGTAGGTGTACGGTAGGTGTACGGTAGGTGTACGGTAGGTGTACGGTAGGTGTACGGTAGGTGTACGGTAGGTGTACGGTAGGTGTACGGTAGGTGTACGGTAGGTGTACGGTAGGTGTACGGTAGGTGTACGGTAGGTGTACGGTAGGTGTACGGTAGGTGTACGGTAGGTGTACGGTAGGTGTACGGTAGGTGTAGGGTAGGTGTAGGGTAGGTAAATAGGCAGGTAAGTAGGTAGATAAGGACAGGACAACGTCTGTCGGGTCAGCTAGTTCCTAATAAAACCTCTCGATATCAGGACGGCCACCAGTCGGTATGAATTTAAACGGAAATTGCAGACATACTTTCGTCACAAGTAAGCAGAGCCATCTCATAAACGTCTTTACTTTTCTTATGATATAATTAAGTATATATAGATACATAAATATATTTAAATAGGTATATATTTTATTAGTTATATATTTTTGTTTAAGTACTTTACCTATTTTGTTATATTTTTTATATGCACCTGCCGTGTTATCTCTTCACCACCCTGGGTTGACTGGTAGAGAATGCCTAAGGCATTAAGTCCGCCTTTGTACCTTTGTGCATGAAGTGTAAATAAATAATTAATTCATGGAAATTATGTTAAATATTAAGCAATTAATTGTTCTTATTATTTAATTTATTATTATTATTGAGTGGACTGGGTCTTTCATTTAATTATGTCTGTATATGCAATTATTTTAATATTCAATCTACTAAATATATTTTTTAATGACTAACTTTTTAATTTAATTATTTCTATTTGTTAAGCAATGATTTCGAATATTCAATGTATTCTTGTTATTGAATGACTAAGTTTTTAATTTAAGTATTTCAAGTAATTAATCAACTTTCTTTTTTTTATGTACACCGTCGACGACGTGTCATCATATCATTTACCAAAAAAATTGACTTGTAATTTTTCTTACCAATAAATGTGTTTCTGTTTATCATTTACAAATTCTAGGTAATCGAACTACTTCTACTTCTATGCCCTAAGGCATTAAGTCCGCCTTTGTACCTTTGTGCATGAAGTATGAATAAAAAAAATGAAATAAATAATAAATACTTCTAAGTATTTCTTATATTTAGAATTTCTTCTGCTGTATATCATATATTTATTTAATGTGCTTTTTTAACATTTTAAATAATAAAAAAAGCGATCCTACCTATCGGAAACTGGATCCAAGCTACCGGCGGTAAGGCTTCCAGTCAAGCTTGGTCTCTCATAGACAATAATAATATTCACTTGTCCATTTAACCCTCTACCTACATTATCCCTTATCACCTGCATAAACCAAAAATGTCTACCAATCCTTAACCCATCAACAGCTCACATCGCCACTATATATGAAATATATGAACAATATATGAACCATTTCATAAACATGAACCGCTTCATAAACGAAATAAAACCCATCTATTTCAATACCTACTTCTAAAACTTTATTAAAGTCTGTGTCTACGAAATTAAACAAAATGTTTATAATAAATCAACAAACGGCTTTATATCTTGATGTAAGTTTTATCGCTGATTATCTTAACAAAGAATAGGTATTAGGGATCCTGAAGCAATCGGGTTGAGCTTCTTTGCAGTTCTAAGAATAATTCTTTCAAAACGAACCAACACGCCTTTTTCTCCCAAATACTCAATATATTTATTGCACCCATATGTGAACTTAGATGGTAGGTTTTACAGAAATGAATATTGTGGACCCTGTCGAGAATCAAACATCTATCTAATTCTAATGAATTAAAATTATTTGATGTTCCACGGTCTCGAACCAAGCGCTTTGATTCCGCATTTATTATGCAAACTGCCAGACTGTAGAATTCACTGCCCGTCTCTCTGTTCCCCGATAAGTATATTGTGTTGTGCATTATGATTAAAAATCAGGTGAGTTGCAGTCAAATGCAAGACTTTGCAATTTTAAGCATTTAATGTTTAAAAGTATTTTGAACTGTTTTTGCTGAAAAATAATGTAAGATATTCGACACAATGCAATACTTAGTGTAATGTTTCGTTGTAATTGATTTATTGTCAAATCGTGAATTGGCCCATGAACTCAAATGTGTATTATTACGTTAAAAGTCAATAAAGTGTAGCGGCAGTTTCATCACTACGATGTACAATTTGCCATATCATTGTGACTGCCTATCTTTTTAATTCGTATGTTTTTTGTTACTAACTTAACGAATGAACTTGTACTTTACCTAATAGCCGTAAACTTCTAAACTACTTTTATTTTTAAAACTTAAATATATCTAATCTTCTGGATTCATATTTTCAACCGACTTCAAAAAGAAGGAGGTTCTCAATTCATCTGTATGTTTTATTCTTTGTATATGTGTTACGCGATTTTGAAAATTCTTTTTTTGATGGTTAGGGTATGTCCCAAGGGTGGTCCCATATAAATTTTATCGAAATTGATTTAGCACTTTTTGTAAAAAACGACAGAATGCAAAAAAAATATACTTGACTCACGTACACGTATATACGTACACGTACATACGTCACTTCGATCTCTGTTTTGACTGTGATGCCATTTTTTAATGGATATGGATGATCAGGAAGTACTAAAAAGCGAAAAATAAAAAAGCTTTTTTACAAAAAAGACAACCGCCTTCAAAAACCAAAAAGTGAAAAATAACTTTAAAACAGAACACACATGACTTGAGTTTCGGATGTCGGTGGCTTTGCTGTTCTATTTGTTGTTTTGTATTGCCACCGACTTTTTCTTGACTACGTTACTATCTGGCATTGCCGTGTTCTGTGCTGTCTTTGCTTTGATTGTTTGCTTTTGAAAAAAACTAGGGGTTTCTCCTTAATATTAGGTACGTTACAAGCATATATACTCACATACACAAAAAGCTAGACCCGGAACAAGTATCTGTAAGCCGTACAAATATTTGTTTGGTACGGGAATTGAACCCGCGACATGCAGCGCAGAAACCAAATGCTCAACCATTGCGCGAATCATGTCGTCGTATCGTTATGACGTGTCATTTGAAGGGTATGGGTACCAGTGTAATTACAGATACTTAAAACATTTCAAGTTTGCTTAATTTTATGACCGCCACGTGAAAAAAAAATACGAGTGTGCTTTAGATCACACGACTGAAGTAAAACTTCTTTAGCTCCATCTATATAATAATAATAATAATATATTTATTTGCAATTAACTACACACAGAAAAACACAAGCATTACATAAAAGACTATTTAGATGCTAGTTTAGTTGAACTCTGGTACCCAAATTAAGATCTAACTTGTGTTAAGGGTACCAGGGCCCTCGCTCTTATTAACACAATTTATATTAGCTTCTAAGCGGAACGTGTTCACGTGAGTGAAGTTGTATACATATAATTAACTGTTTGCATTCTAAAGAGAGAAAAAGAATAAAAACAAACTAAATTACAAAAAAATCGTAGAAAGATAAATGTGTGAGTAAGTATGTGATATGTAGGAATGTGTCATGTGACTGTGTGTGTAAGTATGTGGTATGTAGGAATGTATAATGTGACTGTGTGTGTAAGTGGTGTGAGTGTGTGTGTGTGTATGTATATTTATGTGTGCACGTAAGCGATGAGTGTAATGATTGAAGTGTATGATAATGTAGGGTAAAGGTTCCCATTACAGTGTTGATAATTTAAGCAGGTTCTCAGTATCATCGTATGGTTTATTGAGAAGCCAGTTTGAGACCTTTCTTTTACATTCGAATTTGGTGAGTGGATAGATATTGCAATATTTATTTATTTTATTATATATGTGACCTCCAATCACATTGTAGTGCCGTGCAGCCAGGGAGCTACGATACCGCTGGGTTTGACAAACTACGTAAGAGCGGCGCTTTGTTGTTATAGCTTTGTCGTATTCAAGAGTGCTATGCTTTCTCAAAATGGTTCCCAGAACAAAAAGTTGCCTCACAGATAGAATTTGACAATCATCCATAAGCTGTACTGTCGGATACCTGAAGGGTTTAAAGGACATGACCTTAAGCACAGCCCTCTGTGCTCGCTCTAGAGGTAGCAAGAGGGTTTTCCCAGCACCTCCCCACACGGTTATACAATAAGTCAGTATAGACTGACATAAGGCACAGTATACCATCCTTAGAGTATTAAATTCAAGAGAATAGTGAAGTCTTTTGAAGATGTAAATCGTCTTACGAACTCGAGCGGTAAGAATCGTTATATGATTTTTCCAGCTGATGAATGGATCAATATATACTCCAAGGTATTTTACTTCGGTGGACCTGGTTAAAAAAGGACAATCACAGGATGAAGCGGAGACATTTGGAGTACTTGGGTCGCAAGTATGGGCTTTGAGAGCTATGTGTTCATTAGGAGGTTGAGTGGAAGATGTCAGCGAGATGGTCAAGTAGGTAGTTTTACTTAGATTAAGGGTTAAGAGATTTCCCGACAACCATTGCATAACTTGCCTTAGAGCTTGTTCGGCTCTGGTAATAGCCTCAGACCAGCTCTTGCCATGGATGAGTAACGCTGTGTCATCAGCGTAGGAAAAAATGACGCAGTTAGAAAGGGAGAGTAAGCATAGGGAGTTAATATAGAGGAGGAAGAGAGTGGGACCCAAGATCGAGCCTTGTGGTACCCCAAAGTTTATAGAAACAGTTTCACTTACAAATGAATCGATCTGAACAAACTGTGTTCTATCAGAGAGATAATCTTTGAAAATTTTAAGGGCATATCCACGGATTCCCATTCTTTCCATCTTCAACAAAAGCCGAGGAACAGAGACAGTGTCAAAAGCTTTTGTAAGATCCAGGAAAATGCCGAGACATTTTTGTTTTTGATCAAGGAAACCAACTACTTGATCGATAAGGGAGCCCACAGCATTTTCCGTGGATTTACCCTCCCTAAAGCCGAATTGGTTTGGCGCCAAGATGTTATTACTCTTGAGAAAGTTTTGTAGTCTAATATTGAGTAATTTCTCAAGGACCTTTGATAATGCAGGCAAAACAAAAATTGGCCTGTAATTATTTACACTGTCTCTGTTCCCGCTCTTGTGGATAGGGTGGACGATGGCCCTTTTGAAAATTTTGGGAAAGATTCCGCTTGACATAGAAATATTGCAGATATGTGTAATCACCGGTACCAGACTGTTGGAGCACTTCTGTAACAACTGCGTTGGGATTGCGTCCCATCCAACAGCAGTGTCACTACGTAGGCCGTGAATAATTTGCTCCACCTCACACTCATCCGTTGGCATGAGTACGAGGGAGTTGGTAACAGTGTCATCATCTAGCAAATGCACCGAGTTCTGTGTGGTGGAAAGAAGTTTCTGTGCTAGCTGACTACCTATACTGGAGAAGTAATCGTTAACCATGTTTACACATGTACTTTTATCGGGCCCTGTCTTCAGAAGTTCAGTTGGTGGGTTTCTAGAGTTGTCCGATTGTACAATATTTTTGATTACTTTCCAAGTTGCTCTAGGATTATTTTTGGCTTTTATGAATTCATTTTTCTCGTAAGCATGTTTCAATCTTTTAAGTAGCTTGTTACAAAAGTTGCGGTATCTCACAAAAGTGTGTTTGAGAGTGTAGTTGTCAGGGTTAGTCTTTAACCGTCGACACATAGCGTCTCGATTGCGAATGCAACGTAGTAAACCATTAGTTATCCATGGCTTAAGTATTCTGCATTTTGATGGAATAGACCTAGCTATAGTGTGTTGTTTAATTATGGAACCAAGAATTGAGACTAACTTTTCAGCTGCTATTTCCGCATCTGTAATATCCATAATTGACCCAAAATCAGTCTTTGAAATAGCAGTAAATACTGAAGGATAGTCCACCTTAACTGTTTTGGTTTTACGGTTAGCTATTTTCAGGTTAGTTTTAATATTTAGGAGGATAGGCGCGTGGTCGGTAATGTAAGTATCAAATACCAATGTGATATTCTTTAATTCTGATTTAAGGAAGATATGATCTAAGCAGTTCTTGCCCCGGGTGGGCATCTTATGCGTAGGTAAAAGGCCATGAAGGGCGGCTAAGTTTAGGTACTCGTTGGCTTGGTGACTTAGGTGATCAGGGATAATATTTATATTGAGGTCTCCGATTAGTACTATATTTTTATTGTTAGATATGGATGTCAGAACGTTATCTAGTCCGTTTATAAAATTATCAATATTACGATTACAGGGCGGGCGATACAGGGCTATTATTATCAGATCTGCAGATTCTATTCTACATAACATACAATTAGTATCCAATATTTTTGGTTCAGTTACTGTATGCAGTAGAAAAGATTTAATGTAAATAATAATAACCATCATTTTGATTGATGTTATTTAGTGTATGATAGCTTACATAGCCCTCAAGTGGTGGAATATGTGGTGTTTTGCTTAGCCAACATTCGGTTAAGGTAATCACTTCCGGAAATATAGTCAGGGATTGTAAGAACACAGTAAGTTCGTCGATGTTTCGGTTTACGCTGCGTATATTGACATGTAGTATATTTACTGTATGATTTGTATCATTTAAGATAGTTACGCATTGCTCCGGTTTACAAAAGTAAAACTGGGTTGTACCGATAGCATCCAGCTCATTAGATATTGATGTTAGGTCCAGCATTTTGAAAGTAAAAAGACGCATATTGATACAACACGGGAGTCATTGCATAACTATTTAATGACTCGTCACTGCAACAAACAATTAGTAAATAGCTCCGGAATAAGTGTAGTCGTAAAAATAATTTCTTAAAAATAGTTTCATATTTAGCGTTATCGTTATTGGAACAAAGTG
Organism: Charanyca ferruginea; assembly: GCA_947361185.1. NCBI lineage: Eukaryota > Metazoa > Arthropoda > Insecta > Lepidoptera > Noctuidae > Charanyca > Charanyca ferruginea. The sequence continues at coordinate 12,268,595 of OX376056.1, read as the reverse complement.
GCTGTTGTGGGAACCGGACCGCATAAGTGATATAGAGATTTTGTGTAATGGTGAAGGTGTAGTGTGAAAGTGTGTAATATGTTGATAAGCATTTACATAGTGTGATAATTAAATGATAAACAAAAACAAACAAAAATAAAGTATAATAAAATATTTGTATGTATGTATCCGTTTGCAACTGGCTATAAAAGAGAGAGAGAAAGAAAATTTGTGCTCGCACCTCTCTCTCTCTTGCCCCTACAGTAATTAATATACGAAACATAACTCCCCCTCTTTCTATTTTCACTAACTTATATCTCCCTCTCAACTTCCGTCCGCCTCGGCCACGCATTCACCTAAATGGGAATGGGCAACTAAATTCAAATTTTAACTAACTTAACTTAAGGCGCTTCGCTGACCAAATAACCTTGTTCATTCATTTCCTCTTTGACGCAGAATCGAAATTCGCACAATTTCTGTATTTTTTTTGTTATAAAATAGAGAAACGATCTTTTGAAATAAAATAAAACGTGAATTATGAAGATTTTTAAGTTACCTATCTATTAGTGTAATCCTCAAATTAATAGAACGTAAACTTTAGCAAAACATACCTACATGTTTTCAATTTATTCTAGTATTTTTTTACAAGGAGATTTAGGTGTAATAGGGTACATAAAAAAATATGAACGTGTGATGATAGGATATTGAACATTAATAATGTGCTTTTAGATGTAATTTGTTTCTCTTAATTAATGAGTTAATAGCCCCTGAATAACGAAGAACGCACTTTGGGTCGGGGTAGCGCCTTAACATTAGGTGGGCCCACTTGTTCACCATCCAACGACATAAAACTGTCTGATATTTTAGACAAATGTGACCCAAACTCTCTCAAACACTCTTAGCAGCAACAATTCAGCTACACAAAGAGAAAACAGTCCTTAAATTATTACAACGTCTAGTGCCCACGTAAACATTATGTAAATCTGTAAAAGTTTTCAAGTAATCGCTTGTTGTTTAATTAAACCGTTAAAGTTCGTAGCCCGAGTGAGCTGAGCTGAGTTGAAGCTCGCTTAGCTCCCGAACCATATATGTATTTTGAGCTTCGGCTGGAAATAGTCCGACATTTTGCATAAGAACTTGAGAAAGTAGAGTATGTAAGTGTATGAAGCTTGCCTAGCCTTTTCCCAACCATGTTAGGGCTAGCTTTCATTCTAACCGGATGCAGCTAAATACCAATAAGTATATAAATTAACTAAATACTTTAAATTTTAAATAGACAACCCATTGCAGTTACTGGGTAACACGTAATCCTTTGGTAAGATTGGTGTTCAGAATTAACTAAATACTTTAAATTTTAAATAGACAACCCATTGCAGTTACTGGGTAACACGTAATCCTTTGATAAGATTGGTGGTCAGGTTGTTTGGCTTCTGAAGACCCATAACTACTGTCAAAGAGATCATTCATAGATATGAATGACAGGTGGTATCAACGGCTTTTTTCGTGTTTTCAAAGGCACGGAGGGGTGCTGCTGCTATCGGAACACGGAACTACATTTTGTTATTGTTTTTTATTAGGGTTCCGAACCCCAAGAGGAAAAAACGGAACCCTTATAGAATCACTTTGTTGTCCATCTGTCTGTCTGTCTGTCAAGGCCCTATATCTCGGGAACGCGTGGAGGTATCGAGTTGAAATTAAAACTATATACTCAAGTCTACGGTCCCTTGATGCTGTAAATCAACCCTCTACGTTAACGTGAAAAAAAAAGATACGGCCGTTTATGTCGCGAAAAACGAATTTATAATATTAAGTAGGTAGATTAAAGTGTAGTATGGAAGTATGGACATGTACCTACAAATATGTACGGAACCCTCGGTGGGCGAGTCCAACTCGCACTTGTGCGGTTTTTTTTTTTTAATTAATTTAACTTGCTATTTTTAGTTGGGTAAGCCTTTAGTGTGGGACGCTACGTGCGTCGATACTCTTGCGCCATCCCATCTTCCTAGTTCAGCGTGCTGTGCTGGTGCTGCTGCTGCGGCTGTGGAAAGCCTCCAACAACGAAAGTAACCTTGGTTATAACTTTACTGTCGAGTCGTTTGGGTTTAAAAGCCCCGGGTCGTGGGGTTCGACCAATTTGATATCCGTGGTTCGACCCGGTTTTTTTTAATGAAATGTCCAAACAGTTGGTTGTAACTTCCTGCGATCCAAGAACTGGTTTAGCATTATTAGCATAGGTTAAGCATTGCCATCCAACGTGGCAATACCACCAGTCTTTTGGGCTCATTTCTAAATGACGGCGATTTGATGGAGTTTTGATATTTTTTGTATTCTTTTCAAGGGTTCCGTACCTCAAACGGAAAAAAACGGAACCCTAATAGTATCACTTTGTTGTCCGTCTGTCTGTCTGTCAAGACCCTTTATCTCGGGAACGAGTAGAAGTATCGAGTTGTAATTAACCATATAGTTAGGACCACGGTCCCTTGAAGCTGTGAAAAAATCAAACTTCTAAGTTAACGTGAAAAGAAGATACGGCCGTCTATGTCGCAAAAAAACGTACATTTCGACACTCTCAAGGGAATCAAAATTTATAGGGTACTTTCCGTTGACCTAGAACTATGAAATTTGACAAATAATATCGTATTATACTATAAATACTTGTACCGCAAAAAGTCTGTAATTAAATCATAAAAAAATATATTATTTATTTAAAACGAGTTTTTGTCCGCGATTTGGTCCGTGTGAATGTCGGTTATCGCGGATGGGGATGAAGTCCCGGATTTAAAAGTACCCTACGTGCTTTCCCAGGGTTCAAGCTGTTTTCGTACCAAATTTCATCAAAATCGGTTCAGCCGTTTCGTCGTGGAAGCGTAACAGACAGAGTTACTTTCTCAGTTATCATATTAGTATGGAAGTATGGATATCCATACTTCCATAATAATAAGGGTTCCGTACAACAAATTGTACGGAACCTTCGGTGAGCGATTCGGACTCGCACTTGACCGGTTTTTCTTATGCGTGTAAATATTGTACGTACTGATCTTAATTAACTTGCTCTTTAAATAACCAATTTCTTAACTATTTATTTTCTTATTACAGGTATAGGAAAACTGTAATCATCAAAGCCAACTTCCCAATGTAAGTACTAAATGTAAAGCTCCTAAACCTTCGTTACACAATGCCCTTTTGTAACTAATTACTTGGTCCTGCGTCGCTGAAATTACTTATCCTGACAGTCGTATTCCTTCCTGGTATTAAGGATGTAGAAGTCACGAAACTAATTTCAGGTAACGTACTTCTTGTAGGTAATCAGAACTTAATCTCATCTTGTCATCAAAGAAGCTGGAATTGGTGACAGAAATAATTTAGTTTCTTTTGTGGACGAACATTTATGTAGTACAGATAAATGTTCGTCCACAAAAGAAACTAAATTATTTCTGTAAATAAAAAAAGGCATGGACAGCCATGCTTTTTTTTGTTTGGGAAAGTTCAAGAAAAATTGGTCAAATTCAACCCCATGGGCTAAATCTGATCTATTTTTTCTTGGACTCGCGAATTGTTTTTGTCTTGAACTTAATTAGTTTAGTGAGATGTAACAATCGAAGTGATACCTGCCCGTGTTTTGTAATATGCAGAAAACAGCAAATACGACAACAATTTTCTACCAATAATATAATTACATATTACGTAATGCAATATGCCAAAATATGCAACATAATCTACTCAGTTGGAAAGTATTTAGGTACACTAAAAAATTATGCTAAATATGAAACTGGAAATATTTAAATGCTTGCATTTATTTGTTTATACAATATCAATATTTACACGAATAATAAAAAAGGAAAAACCCCATTAGTTTTTAAAAATGTGCGTCAGTTTCACGTGATTAAACAGCTTTTCCTTTCTTTTTGCATAGTTTCTTTATTTAAATTAATCAACGCCAAATATTTAAAACCACTCCAATATCATCATCATCATCAGCCGGAAGACGGCCACTGCTGAACAAAGGCCTCCCCCATAAAGGGGGGGGGGGTTGCCATAATCCCCACGCCTTGGCAAGCATCTTGGGGATCGCAGAAAAGTTGTTAAGTACACGGAAACCACTGCTGCCCGATTACCGGATCTTTCCCTTAGTCGCCTTCAACGACACCCTCGGGATGGAATGGGGGGGTGCTATTCTAGCCCAGACACCCCACGGCCGATCTATCATCGATAAGTAGAAGACATTTTAACGCATGTTTGCTAGACCTAACCCCGACCCATTCATGCTGAATTTACTGTGAATGTTTAATGGCATACAGAGAAATCAGCTTTTATGCTTCAACAATCATAAATAATATAATAATTAAATAGAAGTCGCAAAATCTCCAACTCCTAGAATACAGGTCTGCGTACCTAGTTTAGGGGCTGACATTAGTTTGAGACTTGGTTGGTCTGAAACAAACTGTTTCTTAGGTATTTAAGACAAAACCGTTTCAAAAAATATACCGGTATCCAAGCCCTGTTTGTATGTACATACAACCCTGATTTCATACGAGTATACTATGTACAGTCGGTGATAGCTGTTAACTGACCCACTAAAAGTTAGACGAATTTTAACCTTATGCAATTAGCAGTAGATAAGTGTTATTTGATACGTACGAACTAGAACGACTTGTTCAAAGTAGGCAAATATTAAAGAATATAGTTATGCCAATTTAATCTTTAACACGTAACGATAAGGTAGATAATTATAGTGACTACTGTTTTGTCACATGATGGAGTTGTTAATTTCAACGATTTTAATTAAGTCTGTTTGGTCTAGTAGTTGAACCAGTGGAAACAAGTGAGTCAACATGGTTGCGGGTTCGAAACTAACGTTTTACTTTTTGTAGTTTTCAATATTCATTTATGTTTTTTGAATTGAAAATACTATTTCTATTAGATTAAGAAAAGTAGATTTATATTAATAATATATAAATACAAATAACCACAAAAAATAAAAACAATTATGATAATGATAAAGATTTTATTCAAAATAAATAAAAATTAATTACTTACAACATTATAAAAGAAGTTAGAATACTAAACTACTTATGCTATGCGTGAATTTTCTGGCGACAACAAAACAGTTCTTCGTTTCAATAGTGCCCATAAAATACCCATTTTTAATATTTTTTAAGTAGGTAAGTAATCTGTTACATGCTTTACAAAGTGTTGAATGTAGTGAATCAACATGTTATATTATGTTTAGAAATATACCTATAATATTTATATTTTATAACAATAACATCACCACATTAACTTACTGTCATACATACCTACCTACTTATAAAATATTAGTCAAAACAGCACTAAATTCTTTGATGTATTACATACTTTTTAGATTTTTTAAAAGTATTTTTAGTTTTAAATATGATCGTTATAAGAACCTGCATCATTGCATGAAACACTTCCTTAGGAATTATGATAACAACAGATTATTTAACACACACACTGACGTAAGTATTGTTGACTGCAGGCGGTGATGCTGTCTTAATAGCGAAGTGGAGCACCATCTTTCTCTATAATTTGTTGCAAGCGGCTTCGCATACTGCACACCATGTTCCAGCAAGCATCACTTCCTCTCATGAGTTCCCACGTTGAAGTCACAAGTTGCGCCAAATTTTCTTTTGTCCTGACTTCTGATGAATCTCAGTTTAAAATCATTTGACCCCACAAGTTTTCTATTGGATTCAGATCAGGACTTTTAGATGGCCAACTTATTGTTATGACTCCTTCTTGACTGGTTAGCCAATTTTGCACCACAGCATCTCTGCACGAAGTAAATATCCGTTTCAGGCTAAGTAACACGCACAGTCGGTAACATTACATCACGTAACATTTCCAAATATTAGCGACTATTAAATGGGCCTCCAATTTCCACAAGTTCTTAGTCATTGGTCCTGGAGGATCCTTTTGAACATTTCCTGTTTCTTTAAAACGCCTTAACCACAATCTCACAGTATTTTCTGAAACAAAGAAATTAAACGGCGTCACTTTACGTTTAAGTATATAAAAAAAATGTTTGTTTACGTCACGGCACAAGGAATAGCTAGATATAAAAACGTGGTTTAAAATTAGAAAAATACACTTACTGCTACATAAAGTCTCCTTGCAATCTCTCTGATGCCAATATTCTCCTCGTGCAAATAGATTATTTTGTATTTTAAATAATCACTCAATTGAGACATGTTAATAAAGCTACAAAGATTATATTTAATAATTTTTAAAAGGCGTGGGCTATTCGCAATTTAGAAAGGCAACACAGAAAATGTTCGCCCGTAGTCATTGCAATTGTGCGTAGACTAGCTTTAGTTATAGTCACGGTATTTTTTTATTTTCCTACCCATATCCTTAGTAAGATCACAGAATACTTAAGGGGCTATTTAACGACTTTTACAGATTTTAAACTGACAATCACGTCAAAATGTGCAGTGTAAATTATTTGAAAAAAATATATGTTAAACTAGAACATTCTCTTAATCAATTAGTAAGTGAATATTTTTTATTATATTCATATTATATAGTTTAATTAACACGTGAAGTTGTGTCTGACGCGGACAAAACATTGACAATCACACAAAATCTACCAGGTATAATTAAACGAAACTTACACCATCTTACAGACAATTTTATCATCTATCTTTTAGTATACGCCTTTTTTTTAATTTTGAAAGAATACTACTTTTATTTAATTTTTTCGACTAAACTTTGAGAGTTTTGGACGCAAAACTGATGCAGAACGGACGCAGTCTGCGTCCAAAACTTTCAAAATTTAGTCGAAAAAATTAAATAAAAGTAGTATTCTTTCAAAATTAAAAAAAAGGCGTATACTAAAAGATAGATAATAAAATTGTCTGTCAGATGGTGTAAGTTTCGTTTAATTATACCTGGTAGATTTTGTGTGATTGTCAATGTTTTGTCCGCGTCAGACACAACTTCACGAGTTAATTAAACTATTTAATATGAACTTAATCAAAAATATTCACTTTCTATATGACTAAGAAAATGTTCTAGTTTAACATATATTTTTTTTAAATAATTTACACTGCACATTTTGACGTGATTGTCAGTTTAAAATCTGTAAAAGTCGTTTAATAGCCCCTTAATTGGTAAGATTTGAATACCAGTTTTACAATGAATACGCATTTATCTTTCAACTACCCACTTATTACAAGTTAGGTTAAAATGATAATTATTTTACAATACTATGATAAACTTTAAGTCTTACCGCATAAAAATCAAAATTGCATAACAAGTAGTTATAAATATCCTAATCCTAACGTTTTAAAGATCAATTTTGCGTGTCTGTTTTATTATTGTATTTGTTTATCGAGTAGCGCTAGTCAGATGAACTCATACAAATTGAATAACCCTTATTGTTCCAGACAGAGCGTTTAAACTCGTTTGTTTTTAGGGTGGGTCAGGTAATAGCTATTACCCACGTACTATGTTGTTGTTTATTTTTTTGTGTACAAATAAACTATTACAACTAACAGGAGCTCGTGACTAAATAAAAGGTGAACAAATCGATCGGTCAAAGGTTAAGCTACGCTTGCCGCGGTCGAACTGTGGATGGGTGACTGGGGATCTATTTCATACCGAGTTTCCTCCGTACCTCGGAAAGCACGAAAAGCCGTTGGTCTCGGTTGTCATTTATAGATCTTTGGCAGTCGTTATAGGTAGTCAGAAGCCAGAAAGTTTGGCAACCAGTCTTAACAAGGGGTATCGAGTGACTGCGCAGTAACAATTTCACGTGACAGCGTGGATGAGGGGAGGGGTACTGCGCAGCCAACCGCTCACTTCACAGCCGCCATTAAATTTGAATCGAACTGTACCTGGGTTGAGGAGGTCCGACAGGCAATCGCTCCATGTAAAAACACTGGTATTCCGCTGCATCCGGTGAGACCGGAAGCTGACCCCAATAAATTTGGGAAAACGCTAGGCAGATGGTGAATCAAAAAACATAAGTTGAACTTCAATAAAACATCTAATCTAGTTCAGTCCTTTCTCAGCTCATTTCTCGCTCATACCTCGCTGCGCTACGTCTTCAACATCACCTGTATCGATCGAGTAATTAACTTGTTTCCCTCACCGACAATTTGAACATACCCATCGATTTACAAGTTCCGCAAACTTGATTATTTATTTATTACTAGCTTTTGCCCGCGACTTCGTTTGCTTGATTGTCTTAACTAACAGCACCCGTTCACGAACAAGATACCTGGATCAGCACCATTTAGCTCATCCACCTTGAAGAGAACCGAATGATCTAACCCACGCGCCACCATCAGCGGGACATTTGAGTGAGCATTGCTCTCAACCGCCATGCTCACTTATGCCAAACACATAATAAATGGGTCCATAGTACTCACTACGCAGATTTACAAAACTGAAATAATGCTACTAAATTAATCACGAAACGACTGAACCGATTTTGGTATGAAGATGTCTTGAATTCTGGGGAAGATTATAGGCTATTTTCAACCGACTTCGAAAAGAAGGAAGTTCTCAATTCGTCTATATGTCTTTTTTTTTGTATATTTGTTACGTGATTTCTCTGGCAAATGTAAAGCGATTTTTAAAATTCTTCTTTTGATGGATAGGGTATGCCTCAAGGGTGGCCATATAAATTTTATCGAAATTGATCTTTAGCACTTTTTAAAAAAATCGACCGAAAACAAAAAAAGTACATGTATGATGTTGTAATGTTCTCACCTTGTACTTTCAATCGCTGTTTTGACTGTGTTGCCATTTCTTAATGGATTTGGATCACAAGGAAGTACTAACAAGCGAAAAATAAAAAAGTTTTTTTTACAAAAAAGACAACCGCCTTCGAAAACCATAAAGTGAAAAATAACTTTAAAACAAAACACAGATGACTTTAGTTTCGGAAGTCGGTGGCAATACAAAACAACAAATAGTACAGCCAAGCAACCAACTTCCGAAACTAAAGTCATGTGTGTTCTGTTTCAAAATTATTTTTCACTTTTTGAAGGCGGTTGTCTTTTTTGTAAAAAAGCTTTTTTTAATCCGTGTCTTATCTTGTGTATTTTGTCTGCATCCCCGATAACCGACATTCACGAGGACAAACAATGACATACATACTTTCATGTCCCCTTTGTTAACCCTTTGTTTCAGCAACCTAGAAAGACTTTATTTTTGTTTCAAAAATATTTTTTACCGCTCTAGTTAGGTAACATTGAATTTTGATTAGGTAGGCACGGTGAAAACTGGCCAAGTGCGAGTGGGACTCGCGCACGAAGGGTGAAAATTTCAACTGTCTAGCTATCGCGGTTACAGCCTGGTGACAGACAGCCAGACAGACGGACAGTAGAGTCTTAGTAACAAGGTCCCGTTTTTACCCTTTGGGTACGGAACCCTAAAACTGAGCATTTCCACTTAGTAACTTGGAAGTAAGTAAGTGGGACTGTTGCCATAGGCACACAAGCTTCTCAACTGTACCGTCTACTTCATCATCATTTTACTAAATACGTTACACAATTTTCAGAGGAGCTTGTGACTAAGTTAAAGCCACACGGATCGATCGATCATGATGGGTTAAGTTAAGCTTGCCGCGTCGTTCCTTGGATGGGTGACCTTCCGTTAAAAACTGATAACCCTCTGAGTCCGGAAAACGCGTTAAGCCACTGCTTAATATCTTTCCGGACACACGTGTTTTCCGGTTTCTTTTCTATAAATAACAGCCGAGACCCACTGGTCCAAACCCAAAAGAAAAGAAAGAAAACACATTTATTCACGCGATAGCGACGCACATCCTCCTCCTCCTCGAGTTGTAAGCTCACTGCTGAGCATCGTGATGGTCCCGTCTACCAGACTCTCCACGACAGAGCTGTTTCCACTTCCCTTGATCCCTGGCGTGGTTTAGAGCATCTGTGATCGTTGTTGTTAGGTTTTTGCTTATTTGGTCGGACCATCTAGTTGGACTGCGTCCCCTAGGTCGTTTTCCTTCTAACTTCCCCGTGACAATAAGTTTCTCCAGATTGTCGGAGGGCTTTCGGGCTATGTGGCCGAAGTAAAACTAAAACAAGTAAAAATAAATATGTCCGAGTCGGAAACATGCGTTACCACCACGTACCACCGTGCGAAACAGTGACGTAGATCTTTGACAGTCGTTATAGGTAGTCACAAGCCAGAAAATCTTACAACCAGTCTTACCAAGGCATATCGTGTTATTTGAGAAGGTCAGATAAGCAGTCGCTCCTTGTAAAACACTGGTATTCAGCTGCATCTGGTTAGACTGGAGGCCAGCAGCCAGCAGTTTGGAAAAGGCTAGACAGATGATGCTACACAATTTTCAAAACATTTACCGTACTCTATGTTCTTCAAAAAATAAAAAATAAAGTGGTTGTAAAACCTATTCCTTTATTCTAGTAACTTGTCAGCTAGGCCTTAACAGAGATCTTGAATATTCCAATCCCAAAACCAATTTTCCAAAATATCTAGCACCTGCAAATAAATTGAGATGAGACAATTTCAGAGGCGTAATAGAAAACAATAGAGGTAGCATAGGTACCTCAATCCGGACCTTCGAAACGTAAACCACAACAGGTAAGGTTTTGTGTCCTGTTTTGTAACAGTCTTGTCACGTTACGTAAATGTTTTTGGGTAAGTCCATCTGCCTCATGTTATTTGGAAGGGGAACAGACTGATGATAAATTGTCTTGGTTTGTTTATGTTTAGGGATATGTAACGGTTCGGTTTTTCTGGTGAATTTCCTTGAGTGATTACCGGATTAAACTGTACCCGTGGGTTTTGTAATATGTATGTTCATTTGGAAATGACATTTTTATGGGTTTGTATATATTTACATTGTGTAAGGAATATCATGACGGAAACTTTTACCAAGAATTAAGGTTAGTATTCTATTAACAAAAATTCCCTGTTGCTTTTTTCCTTTCCTTTTTGATAAGCAGTTTCTTTTGAAAATAAAATGTTAATGTTCTAAAATCGTGTCTTCAAGTCAAGCTCAAAACCATATAGTTCAAATAAACCATTTACAGGTACTTTTGAAATGTCAAGGAGTTGAAGTTGAAGCTAGTTGCTCGTTCCAAACAGTACTTTTCTATGGAGAAGAACGAACAAGAAACTCCATGAACACTCCTTTAAAATCAATAAAATATTACAATTTTTTTTTTTTTTTTTGCACCTGTTTTTGATTGACGGCAATTCGCAACGACTGGGGAGAGTTTTAGCGCACATTAAGAATAAGAATAGAATAGGATAAGATTAAGAATATTTATTAAGCCAAGACAACCTAATTTACAGGGCAAACAAACAAGGAAGTTATTCTAAAAAGTGGCAACATACTAGAAAAAGTACAACTGGGTTGAAACTAGGATAAGCTCTTGTGCTATAAGCAACAGTTTTATTGATCACCTGTTTTCGATGGCCACTTTACAGATGAACACAATAGTAAAATGTTAAAAATTAAGGGAGAGATTACGTGCTTTCCGAGACATGGGGTAACACTAACTTCCAAACTCAGGAATGCTACTGAGAAGATCTAAATACACATACCCAATTTGAGCCTTGGGAATCGAATCTAACAACCCACGCTCAGCAGTGGCGCTTGCGACCACCTTACCAACGGGGCAGAAAAATAAACTAGGTAGATATCTATGTAATAACCATTGGAATAAATAATTCTGAAATGTTTTTCGGAACATTTGCTTTTGATAAAGCGAAAAAATCGCCAACTTTCATTTTGTAGACATAATCGCTTAAAAGATCATTTGCCAACATTATTTCAGCTAACAACGCCAAAGGTCCAATCGACCTTTACAAAAAAACATTTCGAAACTTCCTCCAGAAATAAAAATATTCCATTTTTCCTTTTGTCATAAAAACAATCTTTGTTATTAAGATAAAACATTTCGAAATAACACAGGTTTATGACGGAGTACTGCTCGTACACCAAAGAGGTGTGTATTTCTTTCAACCTACACAAGAAGTCTTAAAATGTTTTAAGAAATGAGGACACTCGTAGTTTTTTAAATCATTTCTGAGATAAAAACCTTCTTGGAACTTCTAATTGTAGAATTGACATCTCAAAATGAACTCAAACTTTTGGCAAAATAAAAGATTCGTCTAGAAAATATGTGTTTAAATATGGTACGTGAGTAAAGGTCATTTTATTTTTTATTTTTTCACATACAGAGAATTTAAAAATCGAAGAGCGGAGTCTCCTAACACAAGCAACTCTTTGCTTAAAAGGGGATCTCCTTTTACTTGTTGTTACTGTTATATGTGTATGAAATAAAACCTTTTATTTTTTGTTCATTGCTGGAAATCCGTAATGGATGTTTTTATGAAAATATTATCCCGGCAGTATTTTATTTATTTATTAAACTTTATGCACATAAAATCACTGTACAAAGGTGGACTTAATTAATGCCTTGGGCATTTTCTTGTGAGGAAACACAGGTTCACTACCTCTTCCCTTCCATACTTAAGGAATGCAATAAAGAATTTGAATTTGCTGAACGCAACCCGACACAACAAGGCAAAAAGAGATAAAGCGTAAGACCAACGGCTTTACGTGCTCTCCGAGATACGGGTGTGCACCACCAAGTTCCAAACTCTGGACTGCTATTAATAAATACCCATTGCCAGACCTGGGAATTGAACCAATGACTTCATACTCAGTAGTCGCGTGTCCGAGCACAAGACTGGCAGACACTTTTATATTCACTCTGCGACGGGTACATACCTTCTCGAGATTAAAACTCTGTTCACCATTCCACATAAAAAAGTGATGTCTTTAGACCGAAGTAGGAGGCCTAAAAAAACGTATAAACAGCGTAGGTAGTTTGTTCTTTGTTAGTAAGTCGTAACTCTTATCTATAGGAGTCGTAAAAAGCATTTTTACTGCTAAGAAAAAAGAGTTCTAAATGGCACGAATGATGGAAACAGCAGCGCAAGACGAGCATCATTTGAAAATGTAATGTTACGTGTTTGCGTTGCTTTTAGAATACATTTTGGGAATATACCTATAAAGCAAGGTTGGTGAAATGTGTGTGTTAAATTGAAGCACGCTTATAGTCGGTCCTGTTTGATTAATATATGGTCCATCAGTAACTCTATAGTATTCGTTTATAAAGATTCAGTCCTTGCACTTTCATCATTTCAGCCGAAAGACGTCCACTGCTGGACATAGGCCTCCCCCAAGGGGGGGGTTTTGCCATAATCGCCACGCTTGCCAGGCGGGTCTTTACACCTTGCTAGCAACAATTTCGAAATGGTTAATTGACTTCTACGTCATGAATGAAATGTCAATCCGCTTACGCAGTAAACGAACAGCTGCATACAAAACAATGTAATCGAATCCGGACAGAAATCCGACGGAACTTAATAAATTTTTAAACATTTACAGCAAAATAACAGAAAAAGGCGACGGCTCGGCCCGTTACTCTTTTAATTAAAAATAAATACAAGGAGCGCTGCCCAAAACCCGGCTTTACAATCTAGCTGGGCTGAAAGCCAAAATATATGTTCCATTCAACCAGAAGCAAAAAGTCCACGATTGTATCCGCTTTTGTCAACGAACATACGAAACTAGTATTTTAAAATTAGCCAACGAAAACAAACCCATCGGACGAACTTCGACGCGAGTGTGATTGAAAAATTTTTTGTTTCAACCAACGCAAAGCTCGAAAACAAAAGAGTGGGTGAGAACGCGATAACATCGCTGGAAAATTGGCGCGTGGAGATTTCACAAAACTTATTCCAGGAAAAACGTGTTTTTGAAAAAGCCTTACATGTGCAAGGTTTCTATAAAGCGGTTTTTTAATTTTTTCAACGTATGAGTGTATTATGAACGGCGAAAGTTTAGATAAAACTGTGCAAAAAAGCTGATTTTCAGACGTGGTTACAGAATTTGTTTCTCAAAAAAGTTTATTTTTGGCTTCATACAAACCTAGATTTAAACCACAAGATATCTGTGTGTTAAAAATATTTGGAGAATAATTTGTTATAGCGCCGTAATCACGTACACTCGGCCAACGTAATTGATTTACAGGCCACACATACGGGATATTGTCACTGTGTGTGTAAATGAACTAGTCGGTTGGTCGGTTATGAAGTTAAACTGTTTGTGTGCGTATGATATACCCACGTATACCAATTTTAATTGAATGAAGTCCAATATTTCAACCTTATAAATAAGGACCAGGTAGCCGGTGGGTGGAAGCACTTGGCATAGATAAGCCTCGTGTCATAAGATCAAACCCCGGCAGGTGTTGTAGTTTTGGGTTTTTATTTTTCCTTTGTCCTATAAAACATTAATATTTTGTGTCAAATAAAATTACTTAAACAATAAAATAAAAAGGTAGTTAAATAAAACCAATAAAATAAATCAAAATATTTTATTAAATAACCTAGGCGTTGGAATCATCGATCACTAATAAAAGATGGAATGCGGAATCCTATTGTTCCTTATCGCTATTGGGTCATTAGTGAATGAGCCAGCTCGTTTCGACTATTATGTTTCTTACAAGAGTTGGCTTAGGGTTCAATTTGGCATGGGTTATAATATTAGCAAATAAAAAACTACGTGTAGCCAATACAATTATTTATATAACGCAAACTATTGTAAAAATATTATTATATCGCTATTGATACCTAACTTTTTTATGATTAGAACACTATTGGCAACTTCATTAAGAGTTTATAAGACAAGACCAAGTTTTCTTTTTATTGAATATGAATGGACGTAATTGTTTTTTCAATGTATACAAATTTAAACAAAGTGGGATTGAAAGTGAAGTGAATCAACATGTTAGATAGTAAGAAATTAATTTAACTTCTAACTGAATAACAATAACATCACTTACACTTCAAAATATATACTGCAAATAACTGTCAACTACGGACTATACATAATAACTTAGGTGTTTATAAGAGAATCACGGCAACATAAAGTACCTTTTAAACCTAAGTATATTAATAGTAATTCTGCTTCGTTTACAGTATTTTAACGCCATCCATAAACGACTTTAAACATTTCTCATCACTAAAATAAACACATTGTTCTCCCAATTAAAATGAATACATATAATAATATGACCTAGCGAATAGAATTTGTTTTTGCCGGTGAGCGTTGGACAGAAAAATCTTCCGTGGTGGCTTACTGCAACTTAAACCAGCTTCATGCCGGTCAGCAGGCTGGTGATATCGCACTGTTTGTAAGCACACATGTCATTATGTGTTGATGCAGTTATGCGGGTGGATAAAAACGGATTAGTCCCGTAAACAGCCTTGCTACGATGTCGTGGTAACGAGCCGAAGAATTCGCCTTCGGTTTTGGCCCACGTCGATGATGGTCTATTTCTTCAGAATACGCACTCCGATGGACACATAACTGCACGGTTCTCCTTAATAAATAAAAACAAAATAATATTTAAAATAATGCAGATAAACAATGGTGAATTGGTGGATAATTAATCATAGATAAATTAACTGACTGTCTTATATTGCCTCATTGTAATAAAACTTAATACCGTTATTTATTTATTAGATAAATAATAAACGTGTTTCATGACTATTTTAATTACATAATTTAAAAGTTTTTCTTTATTTCGACTAAATGTTTTATGTTAGACAAAAACAGACTGGCTGTAAATTTTATCAGAATCAAATTCTGATATATTTAAATATTATTTTACATTAATTTAGTCATAGTTCAAAGGTGAGATAAGTTAAGAATTTGAGTTGGAATATTACTAACGTAATGAAAACATTGTCACGAGTAGCTTTGTTACTCACCGATATTAATAATCACCTTGCAATTTCACTAATGAAATCGTTTTGCTCATGCAAAACAATGAATTGCGTCTTGTTGCATGGTTGGAAGAAGTTCAAGCACAATTGCATCACAAACAAAGAACGCACAGAAATATGAGTGTTCATCTATATACTTAGGATTGCAATTGATATTCGTAGACTGACAACTAAGAATGCTCATTTTTTATAAACTAAGGTGGAAGTATAAAAAAAATAAACAAAAATTGTGGGTAGTTATATCCTAAACGGTCAAAATAAATTGACTGAGAGTTCCGTGTGCACTTCTCAAACGTTACTTTTACTAATCTGTGAACGGAATTGAATTGTTAGCAATTCAACTAGGTAATGAAAGTTTTACGAAAATTATGTTTACAAAACAAAAAGAATGTATTGCAACCAAGATTTGATCTTAAGACTTCTTAATAACTAACCAGATACGTTAGCCATTGCGCCAAACCTGTTACAATGATTGGGTGCGAAATATTATAACTTATTCAATTACGCAGATTACTGATGACGATACATATATTGATATTATAGTTACTGCTTAGTGACGCGACATACGCACACTAATAAAAAGCAGAACTCGTTCGTTTTATTTAACGTTTGTGTATGTAACTCTTCATACCGCGTGTGCGTGCAATGTGTAAACTAATTACGTGGTTCGACTGTACGAGCGTTTGTATGGGAAATATGACGGGACGGGCGCTCTTAATAACAACATTTTACCAACATGGGGGATGCTTTTTCTCAAACGGAAATCTACACAAAATTCATGTAACTAATTTTTTATCATACATCATCATCGTCATCATTTATTACAGTATCAATGAATTTTTAAGTGATAAATCCTTAAAACTGTAATAAAAGTATTGTTACGAGCTGGGGTTCGGGATTAATAATTAACACCAATTTACACCAAACAAAACACAAACACTTTATTTAAAACGTCACAAAATCACTTGTCACAAAATCACAAAATCACTTAGATCGCAGTATTCGCAATAGTCGCAGTTTTCAGTTTCGCTTCCAAAAACCGTGCCTCGCAGTCCGCTATTTATATATGGCTTAGGACATATACGCGAACATTCTAGCAAACACGGGACTGATCGAGAACGTTGCATCACGAAACTTAACTATCTCGAACATTCAAGAACTGTACATCTGTTATTCGATAACAGATGGCGCCTGCGTGTGACGTAGTTCTGCTAATCGACAACAGATGTCGAGCGTAGTTCCGCTACTAGATAATAGGTGGCGCTAGCATGACGCTTTTGGTTGTACCGACCTACGTAACAGTATAATAAACTTAACTATAATTATGTATAACAAAAATGTGTTTAAAATAATAGATTATAAGATTTTTAAAAGATAAGTCCTCGCCCTACATATCTTTCATTTGCTGTGCCGGATAGGGTCCATGATTGTTTCTTTTGGCGAATGTTTACCACTTAAGCCTACATTGAGAATGCAATAAAGAATTGAGTATTGAATATGGGCTCATGCTCTTATTGGTTTTTGATAATTCGATCAACCAAACACACAGATCTTGACAGATTATCATATTCTGGTATGTTTTGGTCTAAGAAACCGGGTTTAATATTGGCAGAATGTAGCTTTAAACAGCATTTTTACGACTGAACATATTTCACCAAACCGTTCGTCAATGAATTTTGTTTTTATTTGCAACCTAAACAAATTCTGAAAGGAAAACCGAATGATTTTTTAGAAATATCTATTTTAATAATATTATAGTTGAAAAGTTTGTTTGTTTTTTAACGCGTCAATCTCCGGAACCACTAGTCTGATGGTGAACATTCTTTCACTAATAAGAAGCTACGTTAGTCCTTATTGCTATAGACTATGTTTTATAACATACTTGGCTTTTAAGGGGACGAAATCGCGGGCATAAGGTAGTTAATTATATAGGTACTCATTCAACGTTGTCTTATAACAAGCTGTCCCAAATTACACTCGAGTTCGTTTACCAAATACCCAAAAAACCGAAACTCCCTGCTCAAATTCTCGAATCTCATGATACTGGGTGACCAGCATTATTAGAGTCTCCAGTTTCCCTTTCGTTATCCTCATATACCTACCAGATTCCCATTCCCAGCCCTTATTCGCTCGATTCCACATTTTTACTTTCTACCGATTGAATCCATTAGATGGAGTATAAAACGCTCTTTACGTTTTTCGTAATATAGAGCGCTCAGTTTCAAGATTCTCATTTCGATGCCTTTCACGTGAACACTGTTCGTAACGGGAATTTTGAGACGAGCTAGTAAAGAGTAGGTGTATGTGTCGCTTTGTGGGTTCAAAATTAAATCGTATTCGATATATTCACTATTGCATTCCTCAAATTTTATAGTTCGTTTTACTCGCATATAAAACCTTAAATATTAATGGTGCAAAATCCCTGCACCTTTAGAGCTGTGCTCAGAGTTTCTTTGCACGATAAAATCGCCGAAATAAACCACCACCTATGCAGCTGCTATGCTATCTCTTCACCACCCTTGGTTGACTGGTAGAGAATGCCTAAGGCATTACGTCCGCCTTTGTACCTTTGTATAAATCATTTTAAATTAATATTATAAAGAGGAAAGATTTGTTTCTTTGTTTGTTACGATTTAACTCCATGTAAAACACTGGTATTCTGCTGCATCCGGTTAGACTGAAAGCCGATCCCAATATAACTATTTGGGATAAGGCTAGGCAAATGATGTTTTTCACGATTTAACTCAATAACTACTGGTCCGATTTCAAAAATTCTTTCACCAATCGAAAGGTACTTTTTTCCTTAGTAACAAAGGCTATATTGCATTTTTAATAAATTAGGGATCCTTAAACAATATCACGCGGCGATGTCGCGGGCTTTAGCTAGTAATTTAAAATTTGACGTGTAATTTTTTCTTACCAGTAAATGTGTTTATCTCTTTATCTGTTTAATAAATAAACAAATAATTTTCGCAACTTATTACTGCGAACTTATATCCACAAATGCCCGCTCCCCATCCTTTCGCTATAGTTAGTCAGGGGCGCTAAACATTTGGCATGCTGTTGATCGAACAGGCACGTCGGAACGTCGACTCGAGGCTTATTGACTCGCGGAATTTTTATCTCCATACTTTACCGATAAATTGTTTAGCTTCCATTACAGGCTGTAAACATTCCTTATTGGATATTCGCCTCACGGAAAATCGTGTTAGTATTGGAATGTTTTCGTATTTTATAGCTGTAATTTGTGAGTTTCTACGTTTCTTATTTCGATGAGGTATGGTCTAAGTTCCCAAAGACAGCATTTTAAGGGGCTCACAAGAGCCAACTAGGGCCACCCATCATTTTTGGAACGAAGTTCCTTATCGCGCGTTGTGAAAGGGGGCTAGACGGAAAAAATTCTTACGAAAAGTTGTCACGACACTTTTTTGCTATTTTTATTACTTCACAAACGCAGACAATTCGAACAGAAAAATTGAATCGTTGGAACTGTCAAATAGAGTTCATTATTAGTTGAATGGCGGCTTTTCTATGAAAATATTGGAGCGAATTAAAACCTTATTTTTACACATTAACCGTGAAATTCGGTTGCACATAGCTCCTATTGTCCGGTCGGGCACCAGCCTATACGTTTCTCAGAATAATTTTATCATACCTAGTTTGGTAAAATTTCAATTTTTAACCGTTTACGTTTACATAATAAAGTCTGAATTCGCTTTTCGTAGAATATGTTTATGTATTTAAAGGCGGCGCGGCGTACTCTTTGAACTAGGTACCTACGGCGATATGTTTAGTACCTAAGTTTATTCGCTCAAATAGTGGCGGTACCTACCTCAATGACTTCGGAATTATCATTGCGTGATAATTCCGATGATAACGACCTACGAGATAAGTCCACCTTTCACTGTGAGACTGTGTGGATTGTGAAAACGAGTGTAAATTTTAAGTCGATAATTAAGCCATAGAATACGTAGGTTAGGTAGGTAGGTAGTTACTGTACCTACTTCTATGATTTGTTTAGTAGGTACCTATTGAAAGTTTGGGTTTGGTAATCATGAGCTTTCTATCGGTCGCGGTCGTCAGTAGGTAACCACTGCACCTTATCGCTCTAGGTCACAGAGTACTTTTCTCTAGGTTTTACTAGCGACAATAATATTTTTTTTTATTTGATTAAAATGTTTTGGTTTAAATTAAGCCAGTGGGAGCTTAGGTGGGTACCTAGGTAGGTAGTGGTACTTACTTTTATCATTGGCGAATTATTTGTAGTTGTAAGTAGGTAAGTGAGTA
Source organism: Charanyca ferruginea (assembly GCA_947361185.1). NCBI lineage: Eukaryota > Metazoa > Arthropoda > Insecta > Lepidoptera > Noctuidae > Charanyca > Charanyca ferruginea. The sequence continues at coordinate 12,248,510 of OX376056.1, read as the reverse complement.
GGTACTCTTTTGCTAGAAAAAGAAAGGCAGGCAGGCGTAGGTACCTATAGGTGCTATAGGTAACCTATTTAAATAAATTAGAGCTTTTCACAAACACAGTTTTAATCAACTTTGGCTTAATTTTAATTAAGCCAAAGTTGATTAAAACTGTGTTTAATAAAAACTTACCTATTAGGTATGAAATTTACACTTCCCTGTATCGAAGCAACTGCTCAATATGGAGTCCATTTCGCTCGATACATAAACGGGCACGTTTAATTAAATTGTCTTTTAATTACATTATATTTGTTAATAATAAAAAAAATATTATTATAACTTAAAAAAAATAAAATTTTATTACAATTCCTTCACTAATTAATCGAAAGGAACTTCGTTCCATCCGGGTGTCCCTTGACACCTCTCAAGTTTTTTTTTCTAAAATTCCTAAATCAGATCAAAATTAAAAAATCTAAAACAGTACTTAACTAGTAAATTACCTGAAGTATTTCTCGAGTGACTTTCCATTGTATTGCGATTCATAAATTAAAAGAATCGTTGCTTAACACTAAAAGTGGTCACTTTTGGCGTTAAGCAACGATTCTTTTAATTTTTAATAATAATAATAATTTTAAGTTACTCAGGTAATTTACTATACCCTGTTCGCAATAAGATTAGACATAAACACAAACCTTTTTTACAGTCCCTTCAACCGATTTTGACTTCTATTCCGTAGGCTTAAGGATGCCATTAGAGGCAAAAAAGTGGTTGCAATAACAACTGTTTACTGCAGTTGCCATTTGTCATGCTACCAACGCAATAGAAGTCAAAATCGGTTGAACGGACTGTAAAAAAGGTTTGAGTAAATGTCTAATCTTATTGTGAACAGGGTATGGTTAAGTACTGTTTTATATTTTTTACAGGAAGGAAGGACGTCACAATGTTTTTTTTTCTTAAATTTGGTATTACCAGGTATTACTGAGGGTATCAGATTAAAAATAATTGTTTTTTAAATTAATTACGCATAATATTAAATCACAAAATGACTTACCGATGGAAGGAAACGTTTATTTTATTTTTTTACTTACGATTTTTGTACGTAAGCTAGGCACGAAACTAGGCACTCGAAGTAGTTGCTTTTGCGTTATCTAGGTCTATATATATATTTGGCAATACAAAACAACAAACAGAACCAAAGCCGCCGACTTCCTAAAATTTAAGCATTTTTTTTTTATTTGTATTTTTTGAAAAAAAAAACGTTTTTGTTTTATTTATTTACTTATTACCGACAGACATAATCAGAAATAATAAAACTACGTTAATAATAATATCGACCACGAACCATGAATCAACAATTGCCCATACATTCCTTTTATTCTACTGAGGTTTTTCTCAAGGCCACGTTTCTAAAAACCCTTGTTTGTCTGTTATTGGGTTTCAAAAAAACTGGGACGAAGGTACTTAGCTTAGTAAGCTGGTATTACTGAGGCAGACAAATCAGAGTTAACTCGGCGTCATTGTTGTCTGGTCTAAAACTTAGGTAGATACTGATTTAACATTCAATGGGCGAGCGTGACTGCGTAGAAATAAGGTATTTGCCTTATGTAAGGATAATTAGTAATACTTTGTCCCACTGCAGGACAGAAGGGCGGTAGAGAAGGCACAAGCATTGATCATCACAACTCAAAGCGGATTGGCGATTTCGGACCTACTTATCTATCTTCTATACATATAAAATGCTTTGTCCTGAATGACTGACTAACGGATCAACGCACAGCCTAAACCGCTGATCGTAGAGATCTGAAACTTGGAGAGTGTATTCTTTGTATGACGTAGGCATCCGATAAGAGTTTTCCAAAATTCCAAAAACTCTACGGGGGTAAAAAACGGGGGCAAAGTTTGGATGGAAAATCGTAATTTTTGTAGTTTTTAACCATGAAAATTGGTGGTTGGTTGGTGGTGTTGGTGGTTGGCATTCTGGTTAAAAATTTAAAACCACGTGTTTCAGTGTTTTTCTGAAATCAGCCTCTGAGGACGTGAAATAGGAGATGAAAGTATAAATGGGAAACCCGTTAGTTTTGTAGTTCAAACCATGAAAATGTGCACTTAGCCTTTTAGTTTAGTCCAAACTATTATTATAAAGCGAAAGTAACTCTGTCTGATAACGATGAAACCGATGAATTGATTTTGATGAAATTTGATATGATAGCTTGAACTCTGGGCAAGAGCATAGACAATTTTTAACTGACTTCAAAAAAAAGGAGGTTCTCAGTTCGACCCGTATGTTTGTATGTATGTTTGTCCGCGATTATCTACCGTTTGTCTGAACCGATTTTGATGCGGTTTTCAGAAAAGTGTTTGTTACATTCTGGAGAAGGTTTTAGTATACAACAAACAGAAATTTATTCAGCGCTTTTTTAAAAAAGAGAACAAATACCGAGGAGGCGTTTTCGTTTCTTCCATCTTTCCATCTTTGGAGGACTTTCAATCTCTGTTTTAACGGTGTTGCCGTTCCTTAATGAATTTGGGTGATGATAAGAAAGCACTAAAAAGTGGAAAATAAAAACTTTTTTGAAAAAAGAGAACCGCCTGTTTAGTTTTTTAACTTTTTAGTTTTTTATCACTTTTTAGGTTTTTTTTTTTTGAAGGCGGTTCTCTTTTTTCAAAAAAGTTTTTTTTAATCCGCAAACTTCGTCTGCATTCGCGATATCCGACGTTCACGCGGACAAAGTCGAAGGCAAAAGCTAGTTCATTATATAAGTCCTATTTCCCTCACGATGTTACTAAGGAGTCTTTAGACGATTTTGTTGTTTAAACGTGCTTTATAACGGTCTAATTGAAATTAATGATTTCAGTTTTTATAGCATGTTTAGCAGACATGATGTTATAGGTACCAACCAACCTCACTTAGTACTTGCTTACTAATGCCGATGGTATTTTCAACCGACATCAAAAAGAAGGAGGTTCTTAATTCGACTGTATGTTTTTTTTTTGTGTACTTGTTACGCGATTTCTCCGCACATTGATTTTGAAAATTCTTTTTTGTTGAATATGGTATATCTCAGGGGTGGTCCCATATAAATTTTATTGAAATTGATTTAGCACTTTTTGAAAAAATCAACAAAAACCCAAAATATTTTACATAGACGACGTTTTAATTTCTTCAATCTTTGAGTCGGTAGTTACTTTCAATCTCTGTTTTGACTGTGTTGCCGTTTTTTAATGGATTTATATGATAAGGAGGTACTAAAAAGCGAAAAATAAAAACTTTTGAACAAAAAAGACAATCGCCTTCAAAATCTAAAAAGTGATAAATAACTTTAGCACAGAACACACATGACTTTAATTTCGGAAGCCGGTGGCTTTGTTCTGTTTGATGTTTTGTATTGCCACCAACTTCCGAAATTAAAGTCATGTGTGTTCTGTGCTTAAGTTATTTATCACTTTTTATATTTTGAAGGCGATTGTCTTTTTTGTTAAAAGCTTTTTCTTTCCTTTTTTTTAATGACAAACGATACATTTCATTCTCCTTGCATACTCATACATCGTTGGAGAGTCACATAAACTCACAGAGATAGGGGCACAGCATCAACATAGTTCTGTAACGCCTTTGTTCCAACGACGAACTCGCAGTCCAACCAACTTTTTTGTTCGAAAAGCAAAAATTCCCTTTTGTACCGTTAGCATAGGAATTCTTTTTAATGCGTTGAGGGACTTTTTTTTGTAAAGGATTTTGTTGTTTGGATTTTGTTTTTGGTATCTATGCGCTTAGTCGAGGTGGGTTTGGTACTTTTTAGACTGAAAAACGTTTAGAGAAAAAATGTTAAGCATTGATTGGGTTTTTTTAAACCATGATCTATCAACCAATTAATTCTTTGTTCTTTGTTGCGCAAACCCCCGGGAGCTCAAACCTACCGTTAAATTAAGAAAACATGAACTAAAACAGAAATCACTCCCACCTTGTTTTTCTTTCTCACAAAGAAACAAAATAAATAATTCATCCCAATACAATTTGTATTATTCCGTACAAATTGTAGCGACACAAAACTTAATCCGAAAACAAGATTTATTAGAACATCTGACCACGCACAAATCCTAATCGTATCGCAAACAGATAGAGGATTAAATAAAACGTTCCGCCATTTTTTATCGGAACTCGTTTGTTAAACAAACTTCGTTCATTTTGCAACGTGTAATGTTAAAATTCGGTCCGCCATTGTTGTTAAAAAATATGTTTTAATCAATTTTTTTGTTGATGGTACCTACACAGTGTTCCGTAGGTACACAAGTTACGTATGTAAGTGTGATATACATTTTTAAAGGAATTTTCTCTTTGTGATTTTTTCCGAGTGTAGTAAAATGGAGTTTTTAATTTAAATAATGTAACTGTAATCTCATTTAAATGCAGATTAAAAAGTTGAGTGCAGTTCTTTATCTTATGTCAAGACAAGTTACTACAGGCGGATATTAATTAATGTTTGGAAACATGCTGGTCCGGCTCCATAGGCTAGTCTACGGTCTAGACAAAATCAAACTGATTGCTAATTTAAACTACTTAATTGAATACTTAATAATAATATGTATTTACATACAAGGTGAAATTCAATTCATGAGCAAATTTTTAAGAAGTGACTCTGGCCATGAACCTGAACAACTTTCTTTACGGGGCCAACACAAACAGCGCGGAAAAAAAATCAGCTGTTCCATACAGAAGTGCAATATGTACTCGGCTAAAATGTATGGAACAGCAGTTGGCTCCATAATGAAAGTTGTTCAGGTACGTGGTCAGAATCACTCCTTAAAAATTAACTTATGAATTCAATTTCACCCTGTATTATCCTTTATTGTACTTATTAGATTACTAGCTTCTGCCCGCGACTTCGTACGCGGATCCTGTTGCTTATGCCAGCGACAACGGGGTCGGCAAAATCGAAGATCTGAAACGTCTGATGTCGAATTCTAAGAGCCCGGGGACGGGAAACCAACGGGATGCGCGAGACGATTCGAGACGTTCAAAAAGTACAATTTTGAATCATACCTCCGATGGCAGAATATGTGGCGTAGTCAATGTTAAGAGTATACGTAAATGCACTCCGTTCCTTATCAACCCAAGGAAGGTCGCGGTACGGCTATATCTGAGACACATCCGATTCTTCAGATGATATCGACATTCTGTTTAGAGAATGTCGAAGTCGATCAGAATTCAAACGTTCGTTGCGCTCTTCTTCTGTCTCTTCATGCCGTACTTCAGCTATTCTTTCGCTCTCACTTTCTAACTGATTATGAATATTTTGTTGTGTGCGTGTTCGGGACAATGTATGATAATCTCGATCAACAGTTAGTCGTGCATCACGTTCATCACTCGTTTCAAAAGACCTGTTAGTAGATGTGCGAATACGCTGAGAACTCAAGCGTGATTCTCTATCCGTGAACGTCTCCGTCTCGCGAGACAATGCGTGACGTTCATGATCAGCGGTCAGTCGCGCATCACGTTCCCCATTTGTCTCTAGAGACCTAGAAGTCGATGCGTAGATACGCTTGGAACTTAAGCGCAATTCTCTATCCGTGAACGTCTCCGACTCGCGACACAATGCGTGACGTTCACGATCAGCGGTCAGTCGCGCATCACGTTCCCCACTTGTCTCTAGAGACCTGGATGTAGATGCGCAAATACGCTGGGAACGCAGACGTGCTTCGCGATCTGAAGAGGTTTCCACGGAGCGATTTGTAGCCTGATGTTCTCGAACAGCATCAAGTCTCTCCTGACGCTCTTCGGTAGATTCTTGGGATCTTATGATCCTCAATCTTTTAGCCCCTTTGGAACATTAAGAAAGATTTGACCTCTTTCTAGGCATGGTTATAGTTTTATTGTGAAGAGATACCTGATCAATTAAAAACTAAGTGACTGCTCCCCTGCGTTACCGTGTAGGCTACCGTGTAAAGGAAATTAAACACTGAAATAACATAAGCAGGAAGTCATATTTAACCAATAAAAAAAAGGGAGTTTTGACCAGTAGAGTAAAATTTTCAATGATATACCAGCGTCATCAAAAATCAGTCCTAAACTGTTACCGCCTTCACCGCGTGGAGGTACTCCCAGCTTATTTTATTTTATAATATACAGTGAAATTAGTGACAGCTTTACAGTAAAATTAGTGATAGCGTTGATTTCCACATCAGATGTTTCTGGTCTTTGATTTTTATAAGTCAACAGGTAATGCTCATCAGACCGAACAACTTTTGCTAAGACGTCATTCCTATATGTGTTATGGTGTAGCTGGGCTCTTGGAGTTCCACATCAGGTGTTCCAGATCTTCAAATTTATTGTCTTAGCAGAAAATGCTCATCACGTGGAACAATTTTTGCTATGGTACCATTTTTGTATTTCTTATAGTTTAGCTGGTCTGTTGCGGTTCTGCATCAGGAGTTCAAGTTTCCAATATAAATTATAGCCTATATGTTGCCCAGACTTAATACCTATACAACAAAAAAAAAACATTCAAATCCGTCCAGCAGTTCCGAAGATTAGCGTGTACAAACAAACAGACAAACAGACAGAATTTTTTTTTTGGATTCTGGCTCTATTACTGTTTCTAAACCCCCCTCAATTATTACTTTTTTAATATATTCAATGTACAGACACAGTCTTTTTACTGTTTTATTATATGTATAGATTTTCGCGCTCACACATCGATCCGGTTTTTACTTCGCCACGAGCTCCTCCGCAGATGATGATTTGGAAAAGCCTTAGAATAACTTATCTCCACGTGTTTTGAGCCGCGAGCGCCATAAAATATTATATTGCAATTAAGATTGAACTTAAAGAAGATGGTATTTCTTTATAGTTTTCCATGTCGTAAAATTGTTATATCTTTTCGAACGAACTATTGGCACAATCTCGTATATTTTATTAATGTTTGGTAGGTATTGAATATTTTTATGTCTAAAAACTGTTTCCAAAATTGATTTTGCTTTTAGGTTGTAAAATTTCAAACTATAATGTCACTTATTCTGAATTTACAGCAAAGTGGTTTATATCAAAAGCTAAAAGTCGGCAAGCACGTAATATTACCATATGTAGCGAGGTTTTCAAGTGAAATCGGCGACACCACATAGCTACAAGTAGCGAACGTAAACTGATATTGTACCACAGAGTAAGTATACCAAGTAGGTAAACTTAATAAAAGTGAGAAACGTTTTCGTTAAGGCGAAAAAAGGTGAAGATATTTAAAGGCACTTGTGTTTTTGTCGCTTCTGGATAGAGCTATATGCTGGTATCTTAGCTATTTATTAACGTTTGCATTTAGAATGAAATATCACGACTAAGGCATATGTCTGACATATGGAAGGATTTACGATCAGCGTAGATAGAGAAGCTGTTAACCCGACCAGTTACCTCGGTGCTCAAAAAAAATGTTTGTAAGATAACAATTCCACAGGGCATTAATTATTTTATCTTGCAGGTTATTATACAATTTTCAACTCTAACTGTGTATTTGTATATGAATTTTAATTCACAATTAATTAATAAATAAAATTTCTTCTTGCCCTGACCCTTATGCATGAAAACAAAAGCGATGCAAAACACAGTTGTCACAACCTGCCATCAATATTACGCTTTTCAATCAAATGAATAAATCCTATGCATGAGTGGTCTACTGTTCATACGTAATACTATGGCGGCTCAGTGACGTGGACCACAGCAAATCAATGTTGAAACTTCCAGCTCAGCTACAAGCTGTTTCAGATTCCAGTATATTTTTCTACAGAACTACGATAATATTATTTTATCTGAAAATTTTCTCGTTTCTATACTTTTTCTACTGTAAATTATTATTCCCAGCTGTTTTTTCTTGGATAACTTTTATGTGTCTGAAAGCAAAAGCGTATTTTGGAATTATTTAATTTAATAAAAGTATTAAAATATTAATCTTTTTGTTCTATAAAGTGGTCTTAGCAAAAGTGGAACAATTATTTTTTTTGGTCTACTGTTGTTAAGAGCATTTTATAAGGTAACCTAATCAAAAAAGGTGACCAGAGGTAGACATGCAAGGATGAATAGGAAATTACAAATTAATGAAAACCAAAAATTAAAATAAAAGGTCTTTCTAGTTCTATAAAATCATTGTTTACAATATTTATTGTAAACTACTGCTTAGGGCGGATTGCTTCAACGATCCTTTACTGAATAGTCAAAAATGGCGCTAACTATCGTTAAACCAAAAAAATAGCTTGTTTCACAAAATGGTGACCTTTACATACGTCAAAAAGTTACTATTACCATAACCGATGCTTCATCCACCAGTCAATGTAATTTTGTGTTGTCAAACAGCTACGTCAAACATCAAAATATTATGGACTCTCTTTTTGAATAACTTTGACTGACGGATTGTTATGTCATTTAACAGCCCGTTACATTTAACGAACGTTGAACATCTCACGTCATAGCAATTTTTATACGTCCGCACAAAGTACGTAAGGCTGCGTCGCGCCCGAGCAGAGAGACCACTCAGTACAAACCGCCATTTTTCGCACGCACACCTTGATATTACATTTGTAGGCATTCTCAAGCAGTTTCAAGCAGACTTCAGTCTCGACTGTCACGTGTTGTCAAAATGAATAAATAATGTAATTGACATTTCATGACGAACAGGAAAATTATAATAAAAATCTTCTGTGCGTGTGTATGAAAGTGAACTCCTAAACCGCTGGACCGATTTTGATGTATTTTTTTGTGTTTGTGTGTATTCCAGTGGATTAAAGAATGGTTTAGATTCACAATTGGACCCGGTAGGTGGCGCTGCAGTCGAGTTGTAGGACTGTTTTATTTTAAGGGCAGGACATCGTCTGCCATGTCCGCTAGTTTTGTTATAAAAAAAATGCAAAGAGTTGCAACCAGTGTCAATAAAATTTCATATTGTCACAAATAAAACCTGCAGAGTTAATACAGTAGCAGCCCTAGGTGAGTCTGGCAAGTTTAGGTAATTATTTTGGAAGATGGCGGAAGCGGTCCTTCTGTAATCTTTATATTTTGTGACGTCCGTATGTAAAGGTGTGTACCTACAGACTAAGTAACATATTGTTTAACTTGTGTTTTATACAACGACCACATAACCTTAAATATATGGTCGTTGGTTTTATAACACGTCAGAAATACAATGTTATATGACTTTTGTTTATTTAATACCTTATATCTACAATCCATGCAAATAAAAAAACTTTACTTTACTTTACTTTGTCGTTTGTCGTTCTGCGGTGCTGTTCACTAGTGCAGAATAACATTATTGTAAATATTAATAACATGTTAAATAACTTTCAGTCTCCACATTACCGAAACATGTTAAATTACAAAGTTTTATAACATGTTATGATATGTACGCACCTTTACGTTAACCAACTGTTTCAAACAACCCACCGCCGGAGGAAATGGGTGGGTGGTATTCTGGCCCGGACACCCCACAGGGGCGAAAGACGACTAAAGGAAAATCCGGAAGTCGGAGAGCAGTGGCTTCCGTGTACTTAACAACCTCGCTGCGATCCTTAAGACACCTGCCAAGCGTGGGGTTTATGACAACCCACAATGACAAAATTCTGGCGTTCTATGGGGGTGGCCTTTGTTCAACAGTGGACGTCTCCCAGCTGATGATGATGATGATGACTATCTTTAACTTAACTTTTGGCAACACGGTTGGCGCAGTGGCTGAGCGATTGGCTGCCGCACTGCATGTCGTGGGTTCGATTCCCGCATGGAACAAATATTTGTATGGCCTATAGGTAGTTGTCGTAGTTCTGGCTGTTTGTGTATGTGATATTACATGTAAATGTAAACGCTAACGATACAGGAGAATTTCTTAGTATGAGCGTTAGTATTATCTCATCTGTGGTATGACGTAACGTTTCATAAAAAAAAGAAATGGAACTCAAATCGTCAGCTGAAATAACCAACAGAATCTTTTCGACCAATTTTCGTCTTTCGTCGTAATACCGACCTGTTGCTATTCGTTTAAAGACCGACCTTTTCCGTTCAGCCTTGAATTGTTCGCTACTTATTCTGGAAAGCTGCTATTTTATAGTTCGTTCGCGTTAAGAATGCAGTAAATCATCAGTGCGAAATGCCTTCAACTGTCATTGTGAACTTGACTTTGTAATTTGGAAAGATTTGATTGGTTAGGGGTGTCATTGTGAACTTGACTTTGAAATTTGAAAAGATTTGATTGGTTAGGGGCGGGGCTAGGCCGACGGACAATGATGATTTCACTGCAATCTTAACGCGAACGAACTATAGTTCTTATGTTCCAAAATAAAAACATCACGACGGTAATTCTTAAAGGTAAAGCAGGAATAGGGAGCTTATTGCCATTTTATCGGAGAATCTGTGACAGAGAATATCATATCGAATCATTTATTTTAAATAAACCATATAGGGGCACTTTCGGTTTGGCTGGGAGTCAATTAGTTTTAAAGCAAAATACGCTTGACTCGGGAATCGAACCCGAGACAGTAGACACCATAGATAGATTTCTGTGGTAGACACAATACTCGGCAGTCGCAATAATTTGTAGATCTTACTAACATTCCCATTAACTTTATATTTTCGAGGTGGCTGTTTTTGTCAAATCAAATATGCATCTTTTTAACAAAATGTCTGAAAATAGAAACCGGCCAATCAGGAGACAGTATAAAAATTTGTTAATTGTTAGTGGTTCCGATACCGCCCTAGTAAAGAAAATTATTATTTGTATGGGTCCGATCATATTTAACAAAATACCCGATGAAATAAAAAATTTGACATTTCCTGTTTTCAAAAAGAAATTGACAGATCTATTATAATTTATAAATGTTATTACTCAATTGGCGAATTTCTGACCGATAAAAAAATAATTTGATAATTGACATTTGATTCCTAACATAAATTGTATTGTATTGCCTATTTTAAACTGTTTGCTGAATTTCATCTTGACATGGTGAACTCATATTGATTTTATCGAATGTGTTAAAAATATATGTTAAATGAGTCTTTACTACTATATTAGCTAAAACTGTTTGTATAAGGATCTTTCAAAACTAAACATCTGTAACATGTACCTACTTTCAATGCAAATAAAGAACTATTCTATTCTATTCTATTCGCAGACGGAAAAAATAAAGGAATTATTAAGAGTTTTGCATGTTATAAATAATTCTACAATATTTCCTACCTAAATTTTAAATGTATCGTAAAGATCCAATGGTTTAGGCGCCCAACTCTTAAACAAAAATACCGGTGAGTCTTTTTCTATTTTTATGAAGGCACTTTCAAATTTATCCTGGAGATCACTGGCATAGGTGAAGAAAAACATTATTAGAAAGACTAGATTTAGAATAAATATAAGTTTATATCACCAATTCGCCTAGAGCAAACGTGGTAATCAATACTCGTGTCTTCTCAGTATGAGAAGAGGCCTTTTCCCAGTAGTGAGACCAATATAAGCTGGTATTATTATAGTTAATGTGCTGTCTCAATTTCATTAAATTCGTGTTACAATGTGTAATTTGATCAAAGTTAAGATATGTCAAAGGAAACATTCCTACCACTGACATAGGTACCAAGCGAACCAGTTACATAACACTACGGTCAGGACGGTGACCTTCGCCGTCAGTCCCCTGGTAAGTATTTAGCCTGGCATGTACTCTGCACCGTCAGAGACTCATGTTTTACTGATAATGTATGTGCTAACGATCCTCGTGGTTCATACAACTTTGAAAGCACTTTGTTCGTACTGCAAGCTAAAATAGGAAGCACTACATTATATGGCTTAAGGCGACGATATACGCTGGTGACATTGAGCGACCAGGGAATCATATTATGCGCTGCGTCCCCTCTCAAAGGTTAGTCGAAAAAGTAAAAAGAAGATAGTATTCTTTAACTTTGAAAAAAAAGCTGTATACTAAAAGATAGATAATTTAATTCACATTAACATTTAACATTTAACATACTTTTTTTAATATAACGGTGAAATGATATAATAATAATAATAATAATAATTTATTTAGTAAATATCCTTTACAATAAAGTACACATTGGTCAATAAATGGGATGAATAGTTTTCCATACAAATATATTGTCCTAAAATAAACTAAAACTAAGTGAAGTATTTATATAACTGGTGCAAATTATGATGAATCGGAATTACAATGTTAGGTAGCGTCCCGCCCGAACTAGGTTACTTCAAACCTGTGTTTCAGGCAATTGTTTGCAAAATGATAAAAGCTTCCTTAAAATAAATCTGGTAGATCAGACACAATTTCACGAGTTAATTAAACTATTTAATATTTACTTCATCAAGAATATTAGCATCCTACTAATATTATAAATGCGAAAGTTTGTGAGGATGGATGGATGGATGGATGTTTGTTCCGTTTTCACGCAAAAACGGCTAAAATGATAAAACTTTTGATAAAACTTTACAGAAATGTAGCTTATACATCAGAATAACGCATGGGCTACAATTTATAAAGATATTGTGTAATTTGGCCATAATATTACGATAAGTATCAAGTAAGTTGGAAAAATATCTGCCCTCTGAAAGCTATCTTGGCGTGCGCTGCCGAAACCGTTGGAGTTACACAAAGACAATATATGTTAGGATCGTTTGTCTTAAAAAGTTCTAAATAAAAGTCCGCGACGGTATATATCTACCTCTTATGTGGAAGCCAATATTTCCCAAATTATGAGCCATAAATACATTAAAATTAAATACTTTTTTACAATGCAAATTTTAGAGTATTTAGCTAATTCTTATCAAAATGTATATATTTGTCGCTTTTAGTATTTAATGTAGATGAACTTTGTCTTTTACAGTATGTAATTTGGACAAACAGTTTAAAAATATCACGATAAGATTGACTGGAGCACTTATTTTAATTGGTTGTTTGCGTTGGAATGCGCTACAGGATTGTATTTTTATTTATTTCGGTATACCTAGATTGTATTTGTAAGTATTATGTACTTAAATAGGTTAATTTTTGTTTCAAATGAGGATCCTATACCCTGCGCCACGTATGGACCCATACCCGAGATAGATTTTAGTGTCTAAAATGAAAAACAGAAAAGCTACTGAGCCTGATGTGATCCCTGTAGACCTTTGAAAAACACTTGGCCCGTTAGCCGTAGCTTGGCTGACTAAGCTATTTAATATCATCATACACACGAAGCGTATACCAGAGTCCTAGCGCCAAAGCCTTCTCTTACCTTTTTGTAAGAACAAGGATGGCACAATGTGAAAACTAAAGGGGTGTAAAACTGACCTCACATACGCTTAAGATATGGGAAAGAGTCATCAATAAAATAATGTCGACAAATATTACAGAAATACCTCCAAATCAGTTTGGCTTCACAGCATTCATGTCAACTACTGACGCTATACAGGCAATCAAGATTATAATGGAAAAGTATAATGAAATAATAATAATAATATATATTTTTTTTTGTATTTTCTAGTCTTCGTAATTTTTAATATTTTTATACAATGTACAATATTTCCACGAAAAAATAAAAAAGGAAAACCTATAACTATTAAAACAAAAAGACAAGCTAAGACAATAAGGCATCAAATTTACGTTTGGTATCTCGATGATGGGACCCTGGGAGGCGATGTAGACTACGTTTTAAAGGATTTGATTATCTTAAAAAATGAACTAAATTCAATAGGCCTAGAACTCAATCTTTCGAAATGCGAATTGTATTTAGCGGACCATACTGACAGACAATCGACACTTTCAAAATTTAACGCAATAGCCCCAGAAATCAAAATTATAGAAAAAAGTACTCTTCGTCTCCTTGGGTCTACAATCTACGAGTATTCGTTTTCCAGTTTCATTGAGGAAAAAATACAACATTTTAATGACATTTCGGAAAGATTGCTTCAAATTAATATGCATTCGGCCATCACCATAATTCGGTACTGCTGTTTCGGCCCAAAATTAAATTACTTCCTGCGCGCTTCCCATTTGGGGAAGCACAGTCACCTTTTAGAGAAAATGGACCAAATTATTCGTCAAACATTAACCTCTATTTTAAATTTGGCAATGGACGACCGTGTGTGGGCCCAAGCTACTCTACCTATTCGTATGGGGGGTCTCGGCGTCCGCAAAATCTCAAGTATCGGTTTGCCTGCATTTATATCGTCGGTCCATGGCACTGAAAAGTTAATAAGGAATATTCTAGCTCCTACACTGATTGATTTTGATGTGCCGTGCATTACCGAGGCCATAGATGCTTGGAAACTTGCTTGCCCACGTACTGATCTACCTGACAACCTGTCTTCTCAGAGACGGTGGGATGAGCCGCTCTGCAGGTTAGTACAGAATAATTTACTTACCACTTCTGCTAATTCTGCTGAGCGAGCGCGCCTGCTGGCTGTGGGAAAATGGGAGTCGGGTCTATGGCTTCTGGCACTTCCGTCGTCAAACCTAGGAACTATGTTTGACGACACTACTTTTCGCCTCGCTGCTTCCTTACGTTTAGGAGCATCTTGTTGCTCCCCTCATCGCTGTCGCTGTGGGGAAGCTGTCAACTGCCTTGGACACCACGGCCTGTCGTGCAGTCGGAGTGCGGGTCGCATAGCGCGGCACGCGAATATTAATGACATTATACGTCGTGCTCTCGTCGCTCATCGTCGCGTGAAAACCCAACGGCTTTTCACGCGACGATGGCAAGAGACCGGACGGCATGTCATTATTTCCATGGAAGTTGGGTAGGCCCTTAGTGTGGGACGCTACGTGTGTCGATACTCTTGCGCCATCCCATCTTCCTAGTACAGCGTGCTGTGCTGGTGCTGCTGCTGCGGCTGCAGAAAACCTCAAACGGCGAAAGTATCGTATCCTAAGCGATAACTTTATTTTCGAGCCGTTTGGGGTTGAAACCCTCGGGTCGTGGGTCCAAGTGCTCATCTACTTTTTAAAGAAATTTCCAAAAGGTTGGTTGACACTTCCCGTGATCCAAGGGCTGGTTTTTACCTCGGACAGAGGTTAAGCATTGCCATCCAACGTTGCAATGCCGCCAGTCTCTTGGGCACATTCCCAGTTGACGACGATGTGGGGGAATTTATTTATTAAATAAACGTTTACAAAATATTGTACAATAGTCAGCAGAAGGAATATTTCCCATACAAATATATAGACTAAAAATAAAACTAAAACTAAAATATTTATGTTACTGATGCATGTTAGTATGGATCGGAATTACAATGTTAGGTAGCGACCCACCCGAACTAGGTTAAATCAAACCTGTGTTTCAGGCCATCACTTTACAATTGAATTAATTGGGACAGTGAAGTTTGCAGTTAAACTAATATAAATAAATAATCTAATAAGATAATATGATAAGATATATGAGACATACCCTATCCATGAAAAAAAGAATTTTCAAAATCGGTTTACATTTAGCGGAGAAACTGCGTAACAAATACAGTCGAATTGAGAACCTCCTTCTTTTTGAAGTCGGTTGAAAATAATTTAATAATTTTTCTCTCCATTCTCTCACACCACATACTAACGTGGACACCGATGTGACACACAGAATTAACGTAACGTGGCAAAAATGGCGATCGCTTACAGGTGTGTTGTATGACCCACGAATTCCCATACAGACCAAGGGAAGTGTACAAAACGGCAGTCCGACCGACTGTACTCTGTGGGTCCGAATGGTGGATAACAAAGAATACACATGATCAAAAGGTACATACCAATGAAATGAAGATGATTAAATGGGCGGGAGATGTAACGCGGCTGGACAGAATTCGTAATCAATATATACGAAGCAGCTTCAAAGTTGCTCCAATCGTGGACAAAGTTACCGAAAATCCGCTCCGTTGGTCGGACATGGCAAAATACGAAGTGAAGACCATGTGGTACAAATTGCGCTAAACCAACCAGAACAGAAAAGAGGTAGAGGCCGCCCGCTAGCGACCTGATGGTCTAACATAGAACGACACCTCAAGAAAACCCAATTGCCAGAACCGACAACCGTCTGACTTAGCGCAGAAAAGTGAGGAGACCCAACCCCAAGTATTGGGATTCTAGGAAGGAAGAAGAAGAAGATTCGTTATTGTTTTCATTAGATTATTACAATGTTGTTATTTTAAGAATAAGGGTTAGTTTTAGGTATAGCTTGTGTTATAAGTGTTAAGAAGAAAGTTTAGCTTTTCTCTTCATTAGTAATTGGAATTGTTTTAGTTGTTAGTTTGGAAAAGACTAATCAGTATGTATATATTTTTTTAATAGTACTTAAAAGCCGCTTATGTGTAATTCTTATATTTGGCAAAGCTCTAATAATGTCATAGCTATGTAAATAGCTACTCATATTAACACGTCTCAACAGCCGAGCTGCTAGGGCTTGAGCAGGCGGTCCGCGAGGCGGCACACAGAGCAACTGATCAGAACAGAACACCAGAACAGTCCCTAGATAGACGTCAACAACACGCCGAGTACCTGGCATCTCAACAGTATGCTGAGTATCTGGAGTCACAACGGGCTGCGGACACACTAGAACAGTCCCAAAATCAACGGCAACAGCATGCTGAGTATCTGGTGTCACAATGGGCTACGGAGACACCAGAACAGTCCCAAAATCGACGGCAACAGTTATGTTTCACGGCGTATCTGTTGAAATGTTTGTGATAAAATTAATTTGGATAGTCTGAAGTCTGGGGAAGGATTTAGATTACTTTTTTATCAACCAACCATGCGGGCGAAAGCTAGTAGTATATAATTAAGAGAATGTTCTAGTTTAACATGTATTTTTTCAAATCATTTACACAATTCATTTTGGCGTTATGGTCAGTAATTTAAAATCTGTAAAAGTCACTTACTAGCGCTTTAACAATAAATTAGAGGTATGCAATTTTTCAAAGGGGTCTCTAGACACTTAATCTGGATTTGTGCCCAAATGGGAATGTGCTAGCGCCCTACCTGGGACTGTACCGGAATAATAGACTGGCATTATACATTATTTAAGTAATATTTGCAATAAAATAAATATGGAGCAATAAAACGGTAAGTAAATTCATGGTAAACAAGCTATTAATACAAATTATTATTTTCTTTGGATTTATGTTCATCTTTTAAACATAATGCATTGGAATACATGCATCTTGGAAGATAAATATAAAACATGAGGTAGTTTCAAGGTAATGAAATATTTATATTGTTTTGCAAGCAATGTTTTATGATATGAACTATTTTCTTATCTTTACCCAAGTACCTCAATGAGGTAATGTCTTAATAATTAACACGGCTAATATTAGGATAGGCTGAAATTCCAATATATTAATTTACGTATGATTTAGTAGTGTTGCAAAAAGCATTTCCTGATGAGAATAAAAAACACCGGTCTAATTATCGATCCTCAAAAATGTATAAAAGATGTTGTACGAACTTTTTATTAGGTACCTACTTTTTGGGATTAGTAAAAATATAATATTCTATCTATTTATTTAAATAAAAATGAATTGTTGTTTGTTTGTCTCGCTAAAACTTGAGAGCGACTGGACCGATATTACTAATTTCTGTTTTGAAATATTTGTGTTTTAATGGCGATTTCTTGATTTGCTGGATTTGTCTCTGCCACGAATAGAAATATAACTAATAAAAATCGGGAAAATTCGCGAAAAAACAAGGTTATGTAGATAGGTAGGGTAGGTAGGTAGATAGGGTAAGTCGGTAGGTAGGTAGGTTAACTTGCCGAAAACTTTGATCTCGGATTCGCGCGTCAATATTTGAGTTCGGTGAAAACTTTAAAGTAAGTAGTACTCTCCTTCCTGTAATTAAGTGTAATTGTTTACGACTTTCACAAGTACGAAGTCGCGGGCAGAAGCTAGTTTACAATAAAAAGAAAATAACATTATTTCTTATGCTCAGTAGAGCTTTTGAATACATCTAAATAAAAGCTCTGTTCACAAATTCTCTATAGTAATTGTAGTGTCTGTGAGTGAAAGAGAAGGAAGCATTATGTCGTCTCTAGCGCACGTGCGGTCGTAAAGCAGTCAGTCAGCTGTGAGCGGCGTGAGTGAGAGGGCGCGTGCGTCTAAGAGCCGATAATATAGAAGAGATATACCACATTTTGGCGACGAGGATTAACAGGACTACTGTGAGTTTTCATTATTATTATTAAACTACAAAAAAAAAAAAAAAAAGGAACGGGGGTTTAGGGCCTAAAAATAAAACAAAAAAAAAAAATTGTTTCAGTACAAATTTCGATGAGGCCCCGTGAAGTAAACATTCTATTCGTGAGTATTATATTTATCTAGTTACCTATGATACGAGACGACCGCGTTGTTTTGCTGGTACTGTAGATTATTATTAAGCGGGACGGTTGTTTACATTTCTCATTGCTAACTAAAGAAAAAATAAGTACCCACTTATGGGGTCGTTTATGCTTAATTTATTTCTAGAAAGGAAATGTCATACGATTAACGATACCTATTTAAAATTGCTGCCTCTGGACTACGGGGGCCGGGTTCGATTCCCGGTCGGCACAGAATTGAATATATTTTTCAGATTACAATTATATATATGCGTACACACTGTTGAATGCAATTGCATGATTGCTTCGTAATCTAGTACTAGACTAGACCAATATTAGATTGTTATTATTGTATCAAGTAACGATGCTCGTTCAAAAGAGGACATGAGTCTCCTCCTGTATGGACTAAATCACAGGTGACGCCTGTTACATAAGTTCTAATGTAATGATGTACAATATCAGCGCGATAAGTGGACACGAACGAGTGACGTCTGTGTTAAGCTGTGATGTTAACAGATGATGACTGTTAGTCCGGGAACAGGTGACGCCTGTAAGGACTTCGTAATGTTATTTAGTACAGGTGATGCCTGTGAGTACATGATGCGTTTTAACATAGGTATATCAGTGTGTTATACATGGAAGTATTATACGGGTGATGCCCGTAAAATGTAGTTTTTTATACGGATAACGCCCGTTTACTGAAGTTTGAAACAATTCATACAACATTGTTAGTTAATTTGGACTATGTTGTTGAATGAAGGCTGTATGAAATAAATAATGAATGTGTCAGGTTGTTAAAAGGATGATGCCCATTTGGTGACCTAAATTAGACATTCTTTATTTGTTTCATTGTTCACAGATTAAAATATGATGTCAAGTCTTACCTTAGAAAAATTTGAGTGCGATGGTGAAGCCGGATCTGTTGGAGCTAGATGGGAACGTTGGAAAAGGAGTTTATATATTTACCTGGAAGCTGCCGATGTTAATACTAGTTCAAAAAAACGCGCAAGTTTGTTACATTGGGGAGGACAAGAACTCCAAGAAATACTGTTTAATATACCGGGTGGCTACGTTAAGGCGACTGAAGGAGATGATCGTGACAGATATATTTGAGGTAGCAATAAAGAAGTTAGATGAATATTTTGCACCTAAGCAAAATAAACGGTATGAGAGACACCTATTTAGACAATTAAAACAAGAAGAAAATGAGAAGTTTGAAAAATATTTAGTTCGACTAAGACAACAGGCTTTGAAATGTCAATTTACGGATGTGGATGACAGTTTGATTGATCAAATAATTGAAAAGTGTTCGTCGGAAGAACTCAGAAAGAAATTACTTCGCACAGGTGAAAAAATTACCTTAACTGAAGTAATAACCGAAGCAAATACTCTAGAGGTAGTGGAACGTCAATTAAGTGATTTTAGTCAGAAAGGAAAAGATCAAACTGTTAATAAAATCAATACACAAGTAAAAGAAAAGACATTCATAAATAATAGCAAAAAGGCGTGTTTCCGATGTGGTAGCTGGAATCATCTAGCTTATGATGAGAAGTGTCCAGCTAAAGGAAAAATATGTAACAAATGCAAGAAGGTGGGGCATTTTCAAGCTCAGTGCAGAGGAACAAGCCTGAAACGAAGCAATGAAGATAACAAAGCGGAAAGGGGTGGAGACGCGAAAAGATCTAAGAAGTCGAGCCAAAGAGTTGAAAATATAAAGCAGGCGAACGCGATAGAAGATAAAATTGATTATGTTTTTAATGTTCTCAATAATGATACACTAGTTTGTTTAGTAGGTGGAACTCAAGTAGAGATGCTGATTGATTCAGGATGTCAACACAACTTAATAACAGATAAGACATGGTTAGAAAATAAAGAAAAAATTTTGAAGACAGGAAAAGAAGTAAGAAATCCAGGAAAAACATTTGTTGCTTATGGAAGTGAAACCCCTCTCAAGTTATTAACGTCTTTTAATGCAGATATCCGTGTGGGATCAAAAACGTTAAACGCCACCTTTTACGTAATAGATAAAGGGACCCGTAATTTATTAGGCAGAACAACATCAATAGCATTAGGCGTACTAAAACTTGGATTAGACATAAATCAAGTCGAGACGACACCTTTTCCTAAATTCAGAAACATTCAAATACAAATACCAATTAATACTGAAGTAAAGCCAGTCGCACAACCTTACAGACGAATACCGATTCCACTGGAAGAAAAAATCAATTCGAAAATAGACGAACTACTGCAAAAAGATATAATAGAAAAAGTAGAAGGACCGTCTGAATGGATATCGCCGGTAGTACCGATTTTGAAAGCAGATGGGGATGTTCGTCTCTGTATTGATATGAGGCGTGCAAATTTGGCCATCAGGCGAGAAAATCACCCGCTGCCAACGATGGAGCAGCTACTACCAAAGATCCAAAATGCTAAAATGTTTAGTAAATTAGATATAAAAGACGCGTTCCATCAGTTGGAGCTTGTACCCGACTCAAGACATATTACAACATTTATATCTGGTAAAGGATTATATCGTTTTAAGAGGTTAATGTTTGGAATCACCTGTGCGCCGGAAATGTTTCAGAAAACACTCGAAAGGGTGTTAATTGAATGCGAAGGGGTCGTCAATTTTATTGACGATATTTTAGTATATGGAAAAGACAAGCAAGAACATGACAAACGGTTACAAAAAGTAATAGAAACATTAAAGACGAATAACATCATGTTAAGAGGAGATAAATGTATCTATGGAACAACCAAAGTTCAATTTTTAGGACATGAGTTGTCGGATCAAGGAATTCGACCACTAGATAAATATGTATCGGCTATAAAAGATTTTAGGACCCCGATCAACATTTCGGAACTACAAAGCTTTTTAGGGCTTATAAACTATATTGGGAAATGGATTCCTAATATGGCCACCCTTACAGAACCATTGAAGCAATTGCTTCGTCAAAAATCAGCCAGAAATGCTGATATTAGGGATTCTTGGGGGAAAAGTCAACAAACAGCCTTTTGTGCTTTAAAGGCTGCATTGAGTGACATACCAAATTTGGGGTACTACAATGTGGACGATAAAACGATGGTATTTGCAGATGCAAGCCCGGTCGGACTCGGAGCTATCTTAGTACAGACAAATGCAAGTGGTCCACGCATTATAGGGTTCGGAAACAAAACTCTCAGTGATTGCGAACGTCGGTATTGCCAAACGGAAAAGGAGGCTTTGGCACTGGTGTGGGCTGTGGAGCACTTCCACATGTTTCTGTATGGCAAGGAATTCGACTTAATTACCGACCATAAACCTCTTGAAGTCATATTCGGTCCGAAGTCCAAACCCTGTGCACGGATTGAGCGTTGGATACTGAGACTCCAATCTTATAAATATAATGTAATTTATCGTCCTGGAAAAAATAACATAGCCGATCCCTTGTCTAGATTATGTACCTATAACCACGATAAAACTCAGTACAGAGATTATGTCCAGGATATTATTGACCATGCTAGACCAATAGCCGTATCACTAAAAGATATTGAAGAACATTCGAAGACTGACATTTGCATACAAAAAGTGAAACAGGGCGTATTTAACAAAAAGTGGGATGACGCAGTAAAGGGTTATAAGCTATTTGAGAACGAGCTATGTTTCTTTGGTGACATATTGTTAAGAGGGACCAAGATAGTTATCCCGACACAATTACGACGACTTGTTTTAGATGCTGCTCACGAGGGTCATCCAGGAATGGTCGCGATGAAGTTGAGACTTAGAGCGAAAGTTTGGTGGCCTAACTATGATAAGGACGTGGAAAATTTTGTACGGTCCTGTAAAGGATGCACACTGGTATCGGCACCAAATCCACCACATCCACTCAAGAGGAGAGAATTACCTACCCAATCCTGGGTTGATATCGCCATAGACCTTCTAGGTCCATTACCAAGTGGTGATTACCTTTTGGTTGTGATCGATTACTATTCTAGGTACAAGGAGATCAAAGCATGTCGAGACATAAGCAGTAAGGAAATGATTCGCTTACTTAAAGAGATTTTCAGCCGTTTAGGACATCCGGTTTCCATAACCTCCGATAATGGCAAACAATTCATTAGTACAGAGTTCAAGACTTATTGTCACGAAAATGATATCAAACTATTTAATTCAATACCCTACTGGCCGCAACAGAATGGAGAGGTGGAGCGACAGAACAGGGATATCATTAAACGCCTCAAAATATGCCAAGTAGATAGAAAAAGCTGGAAAGAAGCATTGACGGAGTATTTGACAATGTACAATAGTACCCCACATAGTGTGACTGGAAAAACTCCGGCAGAGCTATTCTTTCAAAGGAAATTTAGGGACAAGATTCCGATGATAGATATTGCCGAACAAAGTTTTGGAGACATGGACGTAAGAGATAAAGACAAAGAACAAAAAGAAAAAGGGAGAGAGTACACAGATAAAAGACGAAGAGCACGCGATGTTGATTTACAAGTGGGAGATAAAGTGTATGTGAAGAATGCCAATAAAACAAATAAACTTAGTCTCAATTTTGATACAGCCACGCACACGGTTAAGTCGAAAAACGGAGGAGATATGGAAGTACAGAACGACAAAACAGGACAGCAGATAAGACGCAACATATTGCATTTAAAAAAAGTGGAGGGAGAATGGAAACCGGTGAACAAAGAAATCAATGGACAGAATTTAGAAATGACAGTGGAAGAAAGTTCAGAAGAGGAAATTGAAGATAATTAGTAGAAAACCAGAATTATGTAATATGAAATTATAGTTGATTTCCAATCATGTGATCTGAAGTTATGGTGATAATAAATCGATGAAGTAAGAATCTGAAAATTGTCTCATTAAACAAAAATAATAAAATAAGGAAGGGATGTAGTGTCTGTGAGTGAAAGAGAAGGAAGCATTATGTCGTCTCTAGCGCACGTGCGGTCGTAAAGCAGTCAGTCAGCTGTGAGCAGCGTGAGTGAGAGGGCGCGTGCGTCTAAGAGCCGATAATATAGAAGAGATATACCACAGTAATTGCTTAAAGTCAAAACCCTTGACAATGCAAAAACCGAGTATCGTTTTAAATCTTTCAGCAATTTTCAGACATTTCTTTAACAAATAGTTATTTGTTTCAGTCGCTATTTTCAGACAAAAAAATAAATTGGTTCGGGTCCCCGGTTTTTGTACTGCAAACGAAATGGTCAAGTGCTCACTTCAGGGAAAAAATATTTTTCAGTATACCTTCGTGTAGAGAGAATATAGAAACGTAGAGAGTAAGCAGAAGTGTCCTTTATAGAAACCAAGTACGGTATTAATTCTATAAGGGGTGAGCTTCTCACAATTCACAGGGCACTTTACAAATTCACGATTCTTGTTAAGATTTTAGTCTAATTGAAATACATAATTTGAATTGAACTGAATTGAATAACAGCATTTTAACTTTGTGTACTAATAAACATTTTAAGGGCGCGTATTCGATTTATCGCAACTCAAAATCTAAACGATTGCTAGAACAGCGTAGCAGCATTGACACACACTAGTACAATACAATGGTCACTTTGTGTGCATCAGAAAAAAAAAATGCATTAAATAAGCACGAATCATTGAAATTGATCGGCAAACGACAGAGCGTGATGTTTTACAGTGCTTTTTAAAATAATTGTCTAAAATAAATGAGCTCGTATAACGGACTGAAAAGTATTCTGTACATTAAGCATAACATTTACTTTCATACAATAAATATATCAGTTATGTTTTTATTCAAATACTGGTGAAAAAAAATTGTCAAAGTGAACCGATTTTCTACTTTTACAACATTGTTTTTTAATACATAATAGTAATATTTTCGTAATTTTGGCTCTGTAGCTGTCTTTATGACTGTATATCCTGTTGGAAAAACGCATAAAACAAAATATTTTGGCATATTGTAATAAGTTAACTCTGACGTCTATTTTTGTAAAACGATATGAAAGAATTGTCTTCGCTTCAAAAAACCATAATTAAAAATTATACTTTTACTCTGTAGCTGTCTAAATCAAGACTTAATCTTTTCGAAAACTGTAATTGTCTTTAAATAATCTGCTCACATCATTACGACATTGCTCTGGGCAAAACGCGAAAACAAGAAGTTTTCGTCACGAATCGAATACACGTTCTTAAGTTAATTAGTGTTTGCTTACCGGTTTATTAGAATGTACAAGGGTTCTGTATTATACTGTCTCCATTCTATTGTTTCACCTAAATGTGCCAATAAACCACTATTAGTTATAGTTTGGTATTCTACATAATTTAGTATATTGGTAGTGGA
Source organism: Charanyca ferruginea (assembly GCA_947361185.1). Taxonomy (NCBI): domain Eukaryota; kingdom Metazoa; phylum Arthropoda; class Insecta; order Lepidoptera; family Noctuidae; genus Charanyca; species Charanyca ferruginea. The sequence goes on along the minus strand of OX376056.1, from coordinate 12,223,946 downwards.
GTTCTGATAGAGAGTTGCTACATGTGAATATTGTTGTTCAGATGTTTCCGGTGATACTGGAAGCCGACCCTATCTAATCTATTAAAATTTGGTATACAATTTATTTTTCACACCACCTGCTCGACAATGTCAAATTATATGTCATGCAAACCTTACCTAAAGTAACTCATTTAAGACCTGAGGTCTGGCAGGGCATTAATATTGTACTGAATTTCATTATGACCCGCTGGTCATTAATGTGATTTGAATTTGGAACATAAAGTAGAAATTGTATTTATCATAGCTACCTATCGTCTGCATACTAATTTCATGCAGTCTAAAATATAAAATTGCTGGAAAATCGAACTGGCCACCATGAGTAGAATATAAATAAAAGAAAAATAGAACACAAATTAAAATACTTTGATTCTAGTTAAGTATATTGCTTTTTATTGTCTCGCTCACTCTATTTTTTCACCATCTAGGTGTGAAAAGTAGAGTATGCTCTTCGGGGATAAAGGTGTCTGTCTTGGGCGACCTTGAGTCCCACGCTGCACTCAGGATTCTTGTCTTAACTACCTCGCTCCGCTCGGGAGTTAACGCCGCAACCCTTCGTTTTGCTCGGGATTCAATACGGCGCCCGCTACATAAGACACTACTTAATCCCCTTAGTGCATAATCTACTATATTTATTTATTTATTTACATAGGCACAATATTCTCCTGACAAAGTGTGTGCGCAAATGTAGGTGCACTCCCTCACGACCGAGGAAAAATCTAGCGCAGGACCAACGGATTTACTTGCTTCCCAAGGCACACGGGTAGTACGGTAGTAGGGTAGGGATAGGGAGTTGGTGACCCCCCCTGACCAGAGAAGTGCGGAGTTGCGGAAGTATCTCCAGTTCCCGCGACCCCCGGCGTAGGTGTGAAGTGGAACACCGGGGTGGTTTTTAGTCAGTAAGAGTCTGACAAACCCCTCCACCCGCCCCAGGGCGGAGGACATCCATGAGGATTTTCCACCCCGTACCAAAAAAAAAAAGAGGGAGTTGGTGATACACCGGTAGGGGTATCACCAACTCCCAATTTCCGGGCTGGTACAAGAACCCTAAAAGTATTTTGTTCGAACTAGGAAACAAGTTAATTAATACCTAATTGACGTGTTTCCCAGTTCGTCACATTTATATCCTGCTATCAGGCACTTGTATGTTTTTTTCTTTCACCTCTATATAATCATTTACGAGTAAATTACTTGTTGGCCTCAAAACAACACAATAACATGCTTTGTTTACTATAAGAGGGCGGTGTTGTCAATCTTCATTTTTTAACCCCCGACGAAAAAGAGGGGTGTTATAAGTTTGACGTGTCTGTGTGTCTGTGTGTCTGTGTGTCTGTCTGTGGCACTGTAGCTCTTTAACGGGTGAACCGATTTGAATGCGGTTTTTTTTATTTGATAACAGATTCTCTAGCGATGGTTCTTAGACATGTTTCATCAAAATCGGTTCAGCAGTTTTAAAGTTATCAGCTCTTTTGTTAGCTGCGGTAGGGATCTTAGGGAATTACATTCTATTTTCACAACTCCCTCAATATATGGGTATCAAATGAAAGGCCTTGACTAGTAGAATAATGTATACTATATTGCAAGGGAATGAGGAATGAGTAACGAAATGAAAACTAAAAATTTGTAAATTATTTTTGTTAACTCTTATACAAAACCAAACTAAATTACGTTTAAAAAATTTAAAATAAAAATTAAATTAAAAATTAAAAAAAACCCCCAACGCAAAACATAAAAGCGATTATGTAAAAAGTAAAAAATTATACCTTTTGTTGAGCCATCAAATGTTTGTTCGTTGAAATGGCGCTATAATGTCGCGGCGGGGTACCGCTAAGTTTAAAGCAATAACTAAATAGCTAAAATAGCGAACTGATGGTAACTAGATTTGCAACAAGATTAACAACTAGGTTAGCAACAAAAATTTGATAATATCGAAGCAAATTGGTCGGAAATGCTGGTAAATTAATAGACAGTGAATGAAATTAAGGGACTGACTTACTTAAGCGGTACCCCGCCGCGACATTATAGCGCCATTTCAACGAACAAACATTTGATGGCTCAACAAAAGGTATTATTTTTTACTTTTTACATAATCGCTTTTATGTTTTGCGTTGGGGGTTTTTTTAAATTTTTAATTTAATTTTATTAGACTTTGTTGTCGTGTTCATAATATTCTTACATTTATATCTTCGGGTTTTCCTTTCAGCCTGTATACATACAGGTGCTTAAGGCGCTCGTAGCTTAGCAAAAGCCATATGCATCGATCAGCCATGGTTAAGCCAAGCTTGCCGTGGTCAGTATCTGGATGGGTAACCACCCATTTCATACCGAGACTCCTTGTCTCGGGAACCACGTAAAGATATATCTATTAGTGGTTTTTATTTTCCTATTTTTGTTTGTAGGTATTTGCGCTGAATTGTGATTATGCGCTAGCGTTCAAATTGTTAATTACAAAATATTGAACATTACAGTAACAAAAACTCGTGTGCAAATACAGACAATAAACATTAAACTTTATTTTATGCCAAATTGTATTTATCTGTATAAAGTATTTTACATTTAACAAATGACAGTTCTGAAACTCATCACTAAACTTTGCCCATACACATTTTAATCAGACGAAAGCAATTGTTTCAGCTACTTTCAATTGTTTTTTTTTTACTGTCTTTTTTATGGGCTTTACGAAGTTATTGCCTTTGGATAGTAAACGCCTAAAAAGGGGCTAACTATGTATAACTTAGCTATTTATAAATTAGTGACAGGCCTGGGTCAAAAGTCTGACAATCGTCTGACTTAATTCTTACAAAGAGTGAATATTGTATTGTTTATAAAGGCTTTTATTTTATCTAAGGTTCTGGAGCATTCTATGACATATTATAGCCAAAGTCAAAGTCAAAGCGTTTATTTCAATTAAACCATTTACAGGCACTTTTGAATTGTCGTAGTAAAACAAAGTACTCCGCCCCTTCTGTCGGTCTGTTCGCAATAAACTCAAAAACTACTGAATCCTACTAACTCCGTTGCGAAGATCAAGTGGCAATTCACTGGCGAAATACCAGGTAACTACTTCACCGCAAAATGGATAGGTTGAAATCGAGCCATCAACAGCCTGGAATAAAGTCTAAATTGGTTCAGAGCTACAATTTATTATGCAGGTTTTCTGTGAATATTATATTACGTTCGACCGCTGGGTTTACCAGTGTATCCGTATGTGTATCAAAGTTATGATACCGGAGTGCCAAATATTGTTGTTTAAAAAAATGTCTCATAAATATGTGAAAAACATCTGTATATTGTTACTATAGGTATTGGAACAGGTGTCACACTTTTTTTGGATTTTCACAGGTAGAAGAATAATACTACTGTTGATTTTTGTCAGTTTTCATATTTTTTGTGACTGGATCTTAGTTACTATAAATCTAGTAGCACCAGCTTTGATTTGATTAAAAGTCTATGTAGCCTATGTCCTTCCCTAAGGGTAAAGCTATATTCATACCAAATTGCATCAAAATCGTCTGAGCCGATTCGTTGTGAAAATTAACAGGCACACATATAGAGTTACTTTCGCGTTACAAAGTTGTCAAGGAGTTAGAAAGTTGAACCTAGTTGATCGTTTTTAAACACTAGGTTCCTATGTAGAAGAACGAGCAAGAAACTCCATGAATAATCTTTTGAATTCTATAAAATCATTGCAAATTGTATTCGATTCTTAACATTTTATATACTTATGCCTTTTGTGAATAATTACGTTAACCTTTCTAGGTAAGCATAATTTAAGTTACATTTCATATTCATAAACTATTGTGAAATGTCGTGATAGCTCAGTAGTTAAGAGCGCGTATTCGATTCGTGACGAAAACTTCACGTTTTTTCGTTTTGCCCAGAGCAATATCGTAATTATGTGAGCAGATTATTTAAAGACAATTTACAGTTTTAGAAAGATTAAGTCTTCATTTAGACAGCTACAGAGTAAAAGTATAATTTATAATTATGATTTTTTAAAGCGAAGACAATCCTTTCATAGCGTTTTACTAAAATAGACGTCAGAGTTAACTTTCAGGATGAATACCGCACCTGCACCTAGTTCTAGCCGCTATGATGAAGGTCTAGTTCTAACCTGAGATTAGTAGGATACATCTAAGTTTAACTGCGTGTGGCCGGCTGCATCTACTTGTATTCGGCTAAAACAAGGTGTAGCCGCGCACGGATACATAAATAATTTTATCGAATAGGTACAATAGAGTAGAATTTATTTATTTTCTTACCACAAATTAATGATTCTAATTATTAATTGGAATTGGAAGACTGATCCTAAACTAAGTTTTTTTTTTTATAAAACCTATAAAGGTATGTTGGGGAGGTCTGTAGAGCGAAACAACAGGAAATACTGTTAAGTATATAATTGGAAGGGTATAAAGAGTAATCTAAGAATAACGTGGATAAAACGATAAAGTATCAAACCATAAGTCACTTGTCTAGTAGACAGTTTTTATCTAGCCAGTGCTAGTACATGCAGGTAATATATCTTCAACACACCACCTCAACTCATGTACGATATGATTCACAAAATAAAACTATCATTACTTACGCGCACACAATCCTAACGCACTTGTTAGTAACTCGTGTCTTACGCGAGGCAAAGGTTTGGTGAGAACATCTGCCAACATCTTATCAGTTGACAAATATTCCAACGTAATAGCTTTATTGTCACGTAGCACATCCCTTATAAAGAAATGTCTAATATCAATGTGCTTACTTTTCGCATGATGTATACCATGATCCTCGGCAAGGCAAATAGCACTTAAATTATCAGCATGCATTCTTACCTTACAGAGTTGATGTAAACCTAGTTCTTTCAACAGGCTATTCAAATACATAGCTTTTTTCATAGCTTCTGCCAAACGTACAAACTCAGCCTCACAAGTTGAAGTCGCAACGATGCGTTGCTTTTGTGAAGTCCATGATATGCTTGCACCACCTAGAATGAATAAATAACCCGTAAAAGATCGTCTATCAACGACGGAGTTACCCCAATCTGCATCTGCGTATCCTTGAATGCATAACCTTGTCGGCTTAAACGCCAAACCGTGAGTTATCGTACCTTTTAAGTATCGAAGAACTCGCTTCGCAGCCCTCCAATGAGTTTCCTGCGGGTTTTCTGCAAACTGCGCAAGTTTTGCCGTAGTGTTAGCGATATCAGGTCTAGTCGCTACACTTAAATACATGAGCGCTCCAATGAGTTCTCTATACGGAAATTGTTTCCCTTTTATTACTTCTTTTTCACTAATAACAGGATTTCCAATTTCCATTGGAGTCTTGATAGGATTACAACTATCCATAGAAAATGTCTTCAAAATATCTTTTATATACTTCTCCAGTGATAGAAATATTCATTGCCACTTTTCTTTATTTCTATCCCGAGACAGAAGGTTGCTTGACCAAAGTCTTTAAGTACAAACCTCCTCGCCAATTCCTGTTTGAATTGATCTATAGGTATACAATCTTTTTTGTGATCCGATTAATATGTCATCGACATAAACAACAACAAAAAGATCTGAACCATCTTTATTATGCTTGTGATACAAACAAGGTTCATTCGTCGTAGGTCTCAATCCCATTTTTCTCAGCTTCTCGTCTAGTTTAATATTCCACTGACGTCTAGCTTGTTTGAGACCATAAAGAGATTTCTTTAGGCGACAGGTGTCACCACCTGCTTTCATTTCTTCAAACATTTTTGCTGCTTTACTACCTACTGCAGAAATAACGCCATCTGCATTTTTAAGTTTCTCTAAACCTTCTTTTAGCAGCTCTGGGATCTTCATATAATTAATATCTTCGTTCAGATCACCGTTTAAATAGGCGGTATTTATATCTATCTGATCAATGTCCATGCCCATTTCGACAGCTAAAGCTACCAACAAACGTACAGTTGCAATTCTCGCAACTGGGGCGAATGTCTTATTATAATCTAGGCCGTGTTGCTGACTGTATCCTTTTGCTACCAGCCTGGCCTTCTTTTTCTCAGTATTGTCAACATTTAGCTTTGTCGTCAGCACGTATCGACATCCTACGATATTACGATCTGAAGGTTTCTTCACAATTTCCCATGTGTCGTTAATTACTAGACTTCTTATTTCTGAAAGAATCGCTTCCTCCCATTCGACCTTTTCGTCAGATGCCAAAGCTTCCTTAACGTGGTTTCAATAGTTCCAGTAAAATCATCAGTATCGACGTATTCTTCCGTCGATGACTCATTGTCGCTACTCTCTCTTATCTCAACCATGTTGTAGATTTTACGAGGACGGCCAACATGTCCTTTCTGAATCCTTGGCCTTCCAAGACCTCTTTTTAAAGTAATAACGTTTCTACCACCGATTCCAGTAGAACTTGTATTCTCTGTTCTTCCTTCATCAATCACTGGCACATTCGATTGAATATCTAATGGAATTCCTTCTCTCGAAGGTTCATCACTAAAAGGCACTTCCGACTGTTCTTTAGTTTGGATTTCTATATCAACAGTCTTTCGCACAATACTCTTTTCACATTGTGGTTCAATTAGTGATTGATTTGAGACTTTACACTCAATTTCAGTTATTTTACCTTCCTGAAATTTTACATCTCTCGACACTACGATTTTTCTACTCTCAGGTATCCATATTTTATAGCCTTTAGCATCAGCTGGATAACCCACAAAAATGCCGAGTGAACTTCGTGCTGCAAACTTATCCTTACCTGGTTCCTTCAAGACGTGTACTTTCGTGCCAAACGTTTTTAAATATTTGACATTCACAGGTCTTTCAAACCATTTTTCATATGGAATTTCACCATTTAGACTACTAATTGGGCACCTATTACGCAAATAGCATGCAGTAGCTAAAGTGACAAAGTATTTATTTCCGCCATTTGATTGAACTCTCATTGGACCTACCACATCAGAGTATATTATTTGCAACTTGTCGTTGCAGCGTGAACTGGATTTCACAAAAGGCAACGACACCATTTTTCCTTTAGCACACACATCACAATCATGCAAGTTACTATCGATCTTTATTGGATCAATATTTGATTTCTTCAGTACTTTCATAAGATCCCTAGCATTCAGATGTCCCATACGCTCATGCCATCTATACAAATCAACCCTTTCACTACATACCATGGACGCTGAAGCGTCCAGCTCCCTTAAGTAATATAAATCGCCTCGCCGATCAGCGGTCAGTTTTACCTCACCGTTATTAACTGCATAGGCTACGTCGTGCTTGAACGTGACTACACAACCTCGTTCGGTAAGCTGGGCGATGGAAATTAAATTACTACGTAAATCGGGAACCAATAGCGTATTTTCAAATTGAATTTTACGCGTTCGATCATCATTGCATGCTAATAACTTAACTGTACCTTTACCTTGCACGGTTGTCAAAGAATCTGTGGCTAATTTTAATTTTTGACTCGCAGGGAGTATCTCAGCAAACCTTTTCACGTCATTGCACATGTGAGAAGTGCAACCACTATCAAAAATCCATTCCTGACGGCGCTTCGCATCAACAGCGATGCGACAGTCATCTGAAACATGATGTATGGTTAAAGCTTCACAACTTTCATGACTAGTGCATGACTCCACACATCGGGTTTCTTGAGTGTTCTCCCTTTTCTTTGTGCAGTCCGATGCCTTATGGCCAAAATTATGGCACTTAAAACATTTAAACTTAAATTTTGTTTTAGTCATTTTCTTCTGATGTTTGTCCAAATGCATGGCGCCTTCTATTTTGTCAACTTGAGCGTTTCCTCTTGAACTATCCTCTTCGATGATTTTAACTCTTAGTTGCTCTGGCTTTGGTAGCTCATCTCGAGATTCTATAGCACATCTAAAGTTTTCATAACTTCCCGGAAGTAAATCATCATGGATTTTTATATCCATTTCTTCTAATTTGTCGACGGCTTCAAAAAAAGAATCAAGGTGCTCACATACCTTTTGTTTTTCACTCATCCTTTGTAACATGAGCCTTTTCATTAAATTCGCTTTCTTTGCAGGTCCTCTTGATGCAAACAAGCTCTCTAATTTCAACCATACCTCTCGTGCAGTCTCCACCCTTTTTACATGACGAACTACACTCGAATCTAATGCCAATATCAACTCAGACTTTGCCTTTCTGTCAGCGGTCTTCCATGTCGATATAGCAGCTGTTTTGGCTTTTCTCCACTTACATACTCCCAGAAGTCATTTTTTATTAACAATGCTTCTACCTGTACCTTCCAACTGTCGTAGTTGTCCTTCGTCAAAAATTCTATACGTACATTCGAAGTCATTTTTCTTCCTACATGTACTTTACAAATTTTCACAATTTCGAATTATTTTCACAACTTACTTTACTGCTCTGAGCCCATAACCTTTGTTGGGGAGGTCTGTAGAGCGAAACAACAGGAAATACTGTTAAGTTTTTAATTGGAAGGGTATAAAGAGTAATCTAAGAATAACGTGGATAAAACGATAAAGTATCAAACCATAAGCACAGAATACTTAATAGTACTACGTACAGAAGGGACACTCCCTTCCCCGCGCTATATCAGATACCGCGCCCTCACCCCGCACTTACAGGGGCTAACCGCCGACTCTTTAGCCATGGCGCTCAAAATCGTAAGAACTGCAGCGCTGTAGGTACTGCTGACACAAACACACAATTTTGCGATTTATTTTGTTTTAAGTTTTATTTATTAGTTTTAATCTCGATGATTCATTTATTTATTTATTTTCCAAGTTTTCGTCGTTTTATAATAATACAATTAAAACTTCCGTAATAATAACATACCAACATTACCAGCTATTAATATTGCTCTCTCTCTTTATTGTCTTTGTTATGTACTTATATCCCTTTCTTTCACGTTCTATTCATTCTTGGAATTGAAAAGTAGTACCCTACGCACTAACTTTGTCGCGTCGCCCCATTGCGTTGCCGCGTAATGGTACGGGGCGATCGTGAATTCCATATTTTGTAATTAGGTAGGTACCTTAATTTACCATTATTGATGAATAAATAAACCTCTTTACATAATAAATATTATAATATTACTTTTATGTCATTACAAATCCGAGTATTCATAATCAAATATCATTTATTTTATTTATTAGAAATAAATAATTGACCGCTCGGACAAGATCACTTCATAATAATGCTCGAAACGTTCGGGTAGTTCCGTCGTCGTTCGGTTCGCCCGACGGCCGACGCAAAGCCACGACATCCAACTGATTCAACCCTACTAAAATTCACGCACACATTTGCACGTGTACAGACGTAATTTGGTTTTGTAGTAGTAATAGGTAATTATTTTGCAAGTTTTGTATGAAGTGTCCGAGGTGTGCCATAAGTCACTTGTCTAGTAGACAGTTTCTATCTAGCCAGTGCTAGTATCTTCAACAAGGTAAGTTACCAGGCACCTTATACATGTGTGGTGGACATAACCGTGTGTTTTACGTAAATACGTGTACCTACGTAACGAGTAATATTTTCTTTGAGCGTATTTATATGGATGATATAATCATTTATGAAGGAAATAAAATAACACCGGTTAGACTGGAAGCCTTTTTTTTTTTTTTTTTGGTACGGGGTGGAAAATCCTCATGGATGTCCTCCGCCCTGGGGTGGGCGGAGGGGTCTGTCAGACTCTTACTGACTAAAAACCACCCCGGTGTTCCATCTCACACCTACGTCGGGGGTCGCGGGAACTGGAGATACTTCCGCAACCCCCGGCTGGTGCCGGCCCGCTGCAGCGGGCCACTTCTCGGGTCAGGGGGGGGAGTGAGGTGTTAGACTCCCCCCCGGACGTCTTAGAGGGGCGCGCGTGGAACACTACGCGCCGCCACCTCGGGTCCTAGTGTATGTGGGGGGCGACAGACGTCCCCGAGTCTGCCGCCCCTGGACCCATTTTAGACTGGAAGCCTACCTCAACATATTTAGGAAATGACTAGGCCGATGATGATAATTAATTTAAACTAAATATGCTTAAATGGGATAGAATGATCACTCACGTAACAGAAAGTAACAAAATTCTCTTGCTTATCTTATGAAGTTCTTAAGTACCAATAAGGCTTCATCGTGGCTTCATCTGAAAAGGTTAAACATATACAAACATATATTTACTTTTCAATTAATTAGACACATAGCTACCCACATATCAATATTTTATCGAAACACTATAAAAACGTAAATGTCAGGATTCCTCGTCGTATTTCATTCTTCAATTGAATTCCCATAAAAGAACCGTAAAATGCAAACAGAATCGTGGGCAGGTGTTAACGCCCCCATAAAAAGGCGACTCTCGAGAGAAAAGGTCATGTTTTGAAGACGAAATGTCTTCGATCGTTTATTGTTCTTTTGTTTGTTTTCATGATTTGCTGGGATTTATCGTGGGAGAGTGGGCAGTACTGCAAGGTGTATTATCAAACTTCTTATCACTTTTATGAACTACATACTAGCTTTTGCCTGCTACTGCGTCAACGTGGACGCAGATTTACGGTTTCAAAAGTAATCTATGACCCTTTTTGATATTGCAAGTTTAGTCTGTACTCAATTTCATCCAAATCGGTTCAGTAGTTTCACCGTAAAAGCGTAACAAACAAACTCACTTTCGTATTAAAAATATTAGTACGGATTAGCTCATAGCATAAAAATGTAATCTAAGATTTATTTTTGCATTTATTTCAAATAAGCATTTACAGATACTTACTTTTGAATTGTCAAAGAGTCGGCAAGTTTTTTAGACAGATAACCAGAAAAGTTCGTGTATTGACATTCGTCCCCGTCGTGGTTTAAAACAAAGCCTCGTTGAGACATTTTTAAATACCGCAAATTGCGACCTTATGTTAAATCAGCGAAAGTGTACTTTCGCGGTATTTAAAAATTTTAGTTACGCGGAATTGCACGCTCAACGACGAAAGTCGGTTCCCGCCGTCTGCGTCTGTCCGCCTGTCTGTACCATAGATATTCGTGGTCTGCACGCTTAGATCTTCTAAACTTCGCAACGGATTTTAATGCGGTTTACATCGATATACATATAGAGTGATTCCACAGGGAGGTTGGAGGCAGGGTATTTTTTGTGATATTTTTTTGAAATGTGACAATAATTGTTCAAGATGTCAGAAGTAATTTAGCCGACTGAGAGCTTCCAACAAATTGCTGTCTTATTCTATTGAAATTAATCACTCCACACTGAGACCACATTAGTATATACCATTGCAATGTATGTCGGTCTGTTATTGTGACGTTGACTTCAAGTAAAATGAGCTGAGTAAGTAAATAATATAATTGTTTACTACATAGCTGGTCAATGTAAAGGTTTGTTGTGAGTTCAAACAATTCTGAATACATTTTCGAGAATAATAAATGGCTGAAAGGTAAAACTTTCTTTTTAGTTTCAATAATTTGGGTCCACTCTCTATTTCTAGTTTTGTTAACATTTTCATGTGAATTCAAATGTACTGTAATGTTTATAAATGCTTATGCCAGGGTAAATACTTGACAGGGGACAGACGGCGAAGGCCAATGACCGTAGTGTGTAGTAATAGTTTGGATAGGGTACCTACGTTATTTGCTGGAATGTTTCCTTTGACATATCTTAACTTTAAACGAATTACACAGAAATGTGTTTAATAATGGTAACACGAATTTAATGTCACTGGACAGTTTGCACATTAAAAATAATAGCACCAACCTATTATTTTCCCGCTGCAGGAGAAAAACCTCTTCTCATACAAAGAATGCATGAGTTTGCGCATTGGCAATTTCAGGTTTCCCCATGATGTTTTCTTTCACTGATGTCAGTGATGTGAGTGTGATGTGATTTTTTGTTAACCTTCAACGTATGTACTACAACGATTATTGAGACAAGAAATTTACTTAAAAGCAAAAGGTCACTTACTAACTAAACACGAAATTACTAAACTTGAACTATGAAACTAAAACTTGACATGTACGTAGTTGATATGTTGGAGACGTTAGCAAGAACAGATTTCACTTTAACTCCCACGAAAGTAAACAAAAGTTAGTTTTATATAAAGCTAGCGACCCGACCCGGCTTCGCACGAGTGCAATGTACTTACATACTAATGTGGTCTCAGTGTGGAGTGATTAATTTCTAAAGAATAAGACAGCAATTTGTTGAAAGCTCTCAGTCGGCTCAATTACTTCTGACGTCTTAAACAATTATTGTCATATTTCCAAAAAATATCACAAAAAATACTCTTCCTGCAACCTCCCTGTGGAATCACTCTATATGTATATCGATGTAAACCGCATTAAAATCCGTTGCGAAGTTTAGAAGATTTAAGCGTGCAGACCACGAATATCTATGGTACAGACAGACGGACAGACGGCGGGAACCAACTTTCGTCGTTGAGCGTGCAATTCCCCGTAACTAAAATTTTTAAATACTGAGAAAGTACACTTTCGCTGATTTAACATAAGGTCGGAATTTGCGGTAATTAAAAATGTTAATATCGCGGCATTGCATGCTCAATGACGCTTTGTTTTAAACTAAGTAGAGATTCGGAGGAGCCACCATTTATCAGTCAGTTAGCTAGCTAGTTATTTGTCAGTTGATTTATTCAATTATTTATATTTACTTTTATTTTAAATGGCCATTGGTCAATTACATTAGTAAGGTAGCTATGAGTAAAGCAATACCTACAACTCAAGACCACACCACTCTATTCAATTAACTAGGTTTTGCCTGCCAGAAGTCGCAGGAAAAACCTTTAGCTTTAACTTTCCTGGCTATCTGACTGAAAAACTTACCGACTCCTTGATAATTCAAAAGCACAAAGTACGTAAGGCTGCGTCGCGCCCGAGCAGAGAGACCACTCAGAACAAACCGCCATTTTTCTCACGCACACATTGACATTACGTTTATAGGAAGTTCTCAAGCAGTTTCAAGCAGACTTCAGTCTCGACTGTCACGTGTTATCTAAGGCTCCGGACAGACGGACCGCATTTTAACTGCAATCCAATCGCAAATTGCAGTTCGGATGCAGTTTGAATGCAGTTGACACGACTGCAATAGAACTGCAAACCAAACGCCACACTAACACATAACTGGACTGCAATTGGACTGCAATCGGACTGCACGTTTAGCCTAAATGAATAAATGAGAGACATTGACATTTCATGACGAACAGGAAAATTTTGCTATAAAAAAATTGCAGAGTTCCAACTAGTGTCAATAAAATTTCATATTGTCACAAATAAAACCTACAGAGTCAATACTGGTCTCTCTGTAATCTATATATTTTGTGTCAAAAGTAAGTATTTGTAAATGTATTTGAAATAAATGCAAAAATAAATATAAAATAATGTGTAACAATACTCAAGTTTCGTTTACTGAAAAAATAAATCTTATATTTTATGCTATGCAAAAACTAATCCGTACTCATTTTTTTAATAAGTGAGTTTGTTTGTTACGCTTTTACGGTGAAACTACTGAACCGATTTGGATGAAATTGAGTACAGACTAAACTTGCAATATCAAAAAGGGTCATAGATTACTTTTAAACCCGTAAATCTGCGTCCACGTTGACGCAGTAGCAGGCAAAAGCTAGTATGTAGTTCATAAAAGTGATAAGAAGTTCGATAATATTTCTTGCAGTAACTGTTCACTCTCCCATGATAAATCCCAGCAAATCATGAAAACAAACAAAAGTACAATAAACTGAGACATTTCGTCTTCAAACATGACCTTTTCTCTCAAGAGTCGCCTTTTTATGGGGGCGTTAACACCTGCCCACGATTCTGTTTGCATTTTACGGTTCTTTTATGGGAATTCAATTGAAGAATGAAATACGACGAGGAATCCTGACATTTACGTTTTTATAGTGTTTCGATAAAATATTGTTATGTGGGTAGTTAAGTGTCTAATATATTGAAAAGTAAATATACGTTTGGATTTGTTTAACCTTTTCAGATGAAGCCACGATTAAGCCTTATTGGTACTTAGGAACTTCATAAGATAAGAACCTCGGGGTCATCTTGGACAGTAAGTTAAACTGGAGTAACCACCTAGACAATAAAATAAACAGGGCCTGCATCACCTTTTGGCAATGTAGGAAAATGATAGGTAAGAAGTGGGGCCTATCCCCCAAGATAATACTATGGCTGTATAGCGCGGTAATCCGCCCCATGATTGCTTATGGGTCGGTAGTATGGTGGCCGAGGACCAAACTTATCACAGCCATCAACAAACTCCAGCGTATGCAAAGACTAGCCTGCATGGCGACCACGGGCTGCATGAGGACCACTCCGACGGCAGCACTGGAGGCCATGTTAGAGCTCCCGCCGCTTCACCTATTCATCCAACAAGAAGCGACAACGGCAGCATTACGCTTAAAGACACTAAATCTCTGGAGCAAGACTAGCACTAGACACACTGCGTTACTAGAGGAACTTGGTAAGGAGTTTCCTATAACTAAGGCTACTAACGACAGGATACCAAAGCAATTCATATTTGACAAAAAATACAAAATCCAACTGCATGAGGATCGGCGGTGTGAGGGCCCGACAGAACTGCGGATCTTCACAGATGGATCTAAGACAGGTACCGGCACGGGGGCCGGCGTTTTCTCGGAAGACCTCAACATACATATAGCAACGCCGCTGGGTGCTTATAACACGGTGTTCCAGGCCGAGTGCATGGGCATCTGCTTGGCGGCCTCAGCTATACTAAACAGGCAGGTAGTAGAACAACCAATTCGCATATTGTCGGACAGCATGGCTGTACTACAAGCTCTAAACAGCTACACGGTCAACTCCGGGCTGATATACGAATGTCACCAAAGACTGAACGAGGTGGGTATTCTCAATGATACAACCATTCAATGGATCAAAGGACACAGCGGGTCGCGTGGCAACGATGCTGCCGACGAGCTCGCTAGAAGGGGGTCGAGTACAAGCGTGGTGGGTCCGGAACCCATAGTGCCAATCCCCTTCGGTCACCTACGCACCATGGTAAGGAAACGTACCAAGGATCTACACCAAAGACTTTGGATCGAGCATGGCGAGTGCAGGCAGGCCAAGGAGGCTCTTCCTGCGATTGAGGGCCGCTTCACAAGGCAAGCCCTCCGACTGTCCAAACAACAGCTACGTGTGGTCACAGCCGCCATAACTGGCCATGGGTCTTTCAATAAACATCTTTTTGTCATAGGAGTCACAGACAGCCCACTGTGCAGAGCCTGCATGGGGGCGGACGAGACAGCAGCCCATGTGCTTCTGAACTGCCCTGAGGTTGCGTCATACAGGGCAAAGTACTTCGGTAACCCAGGTAACCTACGGGAGATCGCCAGCGACGTCAAGGCGCTGCTGGCCTTTCTTGGGGAGCTCGGGTGGATCGAATGATTTACTTCCCACCTGTACGCAAAATACGCGCTGAGTCGTGGAGTTGCGGACACCGGCCCGTCATACTACTACTACTACTACAAGATAAGAACTCTTGCTTATCTTATGAGTTCAATAAGGCACGCGGCGGCGCGGCGCGGCGGTTCGGTAAGGTTCAATAAGGGGTTGTGTGAAGTAACAATAAGACACAAAAACAAAGTAACAAAAGGAGGCTTTTGTTACTTTCTGTTACGTGAGTGATCATTCTATCCCATTTCTACATATTTTTTTAAATTAATCATCATCATCTGCCTAGCCTTTTCCTAAATATGTTGAGGTAGGCTTCCAGTCTAACCGGATTTATTTCATTTTATTCATAAATGATTATGTCATACATATAAATACGCTCAAAGAAAATATTACTCGTACGTATTTACGTAAACCACACGGCTATGTCCACAACACAATCACACGACGATTGTTTAGGGTTTTTGGTAACGTGCCTTTATAGGTTTGATAAAAAAAACTTAGTTCAGGATCAGTCAGTTTTGCGTGGGGTCCCACGCAAAAACGAAAGAGAAAGAAACGAGAGAGAAAGTATGTATGGAAGAGTGTGTATATGTGTGTCTAAAAAATTATAACTTTTGAAATGTCTTTCATACCCGTGCGAAGCCCGGGCGGGCTGCTAGTTTTAAATAATTCTCCAAAATGAAATACCACTTTCAACTCATATATTACAGCTCTAATTCCAGATTAAAAACCCCACCACCATTGCAATTACGTGCTACTCGCAAATCCTTTACAAAACCGTATCAAATTAAACTTTAATTCAAACCCTAGCGATGCATGGCACTGTCTACGCCGCAGTGGTGTAACACTTAAATCTGAAAGAAGATGGATGATGCTTAATGCATTAGTTTTGAGTACAAGGTACTGAGATCGTGGTTATGTACGGGACCTAAGCAATGGACGTGTTAGGGACGGGAAATGTGGGGTTTGCTGCAGACAGTTTTGATATGATGCACTGAGAAAATTAAAACTCACTATACTCTATTTACAATAGCATTAGACAGAAGTTAAAAAAGGTTCTTTTTAATGCACACTTTGTAACAAAAGTACAATAAACAATGTTAAAGTTACGATAGACACCGAATTTATTATAAACACAATTTTTCCATGACGGTAATTTCCATTCTAATTGGTCCGTGTGGTGTCGGACGTAAAGAATAGCACCATCTCATATCTTCCCGTGGGTGTTGTAAGAGGCGACTAAGGGACTCACCAGAGAACGGGCAGCAGCGTTCTCTGTGCCACCCATACTGCGATCGCCAACCCGCCCGCCAAGCGTGGCGATTATGGCAAAACCCCCCCTTGGGGAGGCCTATGTCCAGCAGTGGACGTCTTTCGGCTGAAATGATGATGACAATGAATTTCCATTCTGACCTGTCATATAATGGGCGCATGTGAAGAGGAGTGATGAAATGCATGTAAGCAAATGAGTTATGAATATAAATGTGGATGGATGAAGAGGAACAGGAAGGCCGAAGAAATAATTTATGGAATCTGTGACGAATGATATGAAAGTGAATCAGTGATATCATGGCGGGACAGGACAGGATGGAAGAAATAAACGTGTTGCACTGACCTCAAGTAACATGAGATAAAGGTAGGAAGATGATAATGATTACAGTGCATTTTCGTTTTGATAAAACTACTTCTACGGCACATAAATCATAAGAAGGTGATAAAGGTATTCATATCCATCCATCAGATAAGTGTCATATTATAAACGCCATGGGATAAGAAAGACACTTGGTACTATTCGGATTACATAAAAACCTGGTTCGAAAGAAATAATAAAATAAAACTCATACATTTAAATTTTTTATTTGTAATATAATATACGTCATGGTTGTTAACATGCTCGTTTACGAATGACAGCCGGAACCAACGGCTTAACGTGCTTTCCGAGGCACGGAGACTGAGGTCTCGGTATGAAATACATGGCCATGTATTTGACCATCATGATCAGACGCTCCGCTTTTTCTTAGCCACGAGCTTCTCCTATTTACCAAGAAAAGTAATTATTTCAATCACTGAAATAGTTCTTAAAGAAAAGAAACCGCACTTACAAAGCTCTCATACTTTTATTAAAGAGTTTTAATCCAGATAGTGACTGAAAACTTTACTGTTTAAATCTTCAAACTACTTTAGAAGTTATTATAAAGATTCTTTTATAAGTGTTAGATGGTTCGTTATAGATTACGGGTTGCGTGGGATGCACATTTCTTAGTTCTCTTGTAAACTGCGCGAGCATAAAATTGGCTTTCGATAGTGTGTGCTTGTGTTTATAGCTTTCCGCCACGACTTTGTCCTTGGTGAGATCGGAAAACGACATTATTTTATACGTGATATATAATTTTGTGCTTTAGTAAGCTTATTATGTTTTTTTTTTTTTTGGGACAGACTTCCTAAACTTGCCTTGCGGTAGGTTAGACCAGCTGGTATTAAATTTATATGTATTTTGAAAATAAATAATATTTTTTTTGTTTAAAAAAATTGCGGAGGATTGTTATGTGTCTGACTTATATGTATGTAGGTAAAAAAAAACAAAATGGCCGATTCTTGGCGCCTTTATCGAGTGGGCCATCAAAATAAAGTGTTTTAAATGATCGACTGCGTTTATGAACACTGTCAACCACGATCATTCAAAAGCTATTTAAAAATAAACAAAGTTTGAAAATTATAGGTTAACAATTATAAAATAAATAAATAAAATAAAGTAACCTTTATTTCGGACAAGTAACTTCAAATTTCATTTTTTTTGTTTTTTAACCATATTTTGTTTAGCCAAGGGGTTTTGCCTACACATAAGTTTAGCTGGCTAATCTTAAGCTTATTTTTACACCCATCTTTAACTATAACACAAACTTAATGAACTAGGTAGAACTAGACCGATTACCCAGATTTTCATGTAATAATTACTCTCAAAGAGCTAAAGGTTCAGTGTTCAGACATATTGCTGTTTGGTAACTGCTATTCATATTCAGAAACTGACTAATGAGCGTTTTATCTTTTAGATGATTTGGGAGTTTAGTTTAAATTTAGTCTATTTAGTGACGGCATAGTCAGCACAGTGGTTGGGCGATTGGCAGCTGTGCCGCGTGCCGCGGGTTCGATTCCCGCACGGAACAAATATTTGCATGGCCTACAGATAGTTTTACGAGTCTGGCTGTTTGTGCATGTGATTTTATATGTTTGTAAACGCACCCACGTTATAAGAGATATTCTTAGTGTGGGGCTACGTTTAAAAAAAACAATAGCTTGTTTTAATTTCACACTTCATAACCTAGTCGATCTTATTTATTTCTAGTTACTTTACAGCTTACAATTAATAGAATATTTCTTCATCATATCACCCTATTGCCGTCCACTGCTGAACGTAGGCCTCCCCCAGAGATCGCCCACCAAGATATTTACTTACTGAAAATTAAACCAATTACGAAGTACACAGTAAGAAAATATAATTAATTTATCTGTTAAGACCTAATTAAGAAGAGACAACAATCTGTGAGATCTGATCTGTGTTGATCTGTTGATCTGTGTGTCTTCACATTTTCTTGCACAAAAAACAACCCGTAGAATACCAAGACGACCGAGAACAACTTTAAAAACCCAGCTACGCAGGCAAAAGCTCGTATTTGAAGAAATAATAAAAGAAGATCCCGCTGCTTTTCGAAGCGCTAAAAAAACATCCAACGAATTGAGAACCTCCTCCTTTTTTGGAGTCGGTTAAAAAGCATAAAAAACATTTTTTTACGATTACAGTATTAGTATGGATAGAACAAATTAATTATCAATACATTGTGAAAGTCTTTTAAAATATTTAACGCAGTTTGTGCAATAATACGCGTCCTTCGCAGTGTGCTACGCCGTAGCTCGTAGCGCTCTACGCCGTAGCTCGAACACTCACGTACTCCGATACTTATTCTACGTAGTTTTGTCATAATGAAGAAACCCAAGTCAAAACTAACCTTAAAAAAAAACAAACCTTAGAATACCGAGACGACCGAGACCAACTTTAAAAATCCCAGCCACGCAGGCAAAAGCTCGTATTCGAAGAGTATAATGAAAGTAAATCCCGACGCTCTCCGAAGCGCACATGCTAAACGCTTACTAGCGGATTTTTATAAATAGGACGTTGAATGTAAATGCAATTCATAATCCTATTAGGATAGAGATTCTATTCAGCTGTGAGATGCAAAAAGGGTATATAGTTTGTGACACGAAGTAGGTAGTAGCAGAAGTTTCACAAATAGAAAACAGTACGCATTAATAGTAGATAACGATGTCAAAAGTTAGAAGAAAAGGACTTAGTAAATAAGGTAGCCCAGTAATTAAAACACATTGTGTGATATCAAAGACACACTTAAAATTATTATATTTATCATCCAACTTCACCCACTGCTTGGCATATAGGCCATAATAATTACAATAAACTTGCTTTTGCCCGTGTCTCCGTCCGCGTGAATTTCAACTATCGCGGATGCAGACGAAGTTACTTATTAAAAAGTAGCTTATGACCTGTCCTGGGGTTTAAAGTATTAGGATTTGACAGTCGTTATTGGTAGACAGAACCTAGAAAGTCTGTACCTAGTTATTGAATTGTGGATGTCAGATAGGTTGTCACTCCATGTAAAACACTGGTATTCAGCTGCATCCGGTTAGCCTGGAAGCCGACCCCAACATAGGCATAGGTGAGTATAGATATGTTTGTACCAAGTTTGCCTTCTGCATTTTACCATTACGGTAAGGTATTATTACTTAAGTAGCTGCAGGAATTAATTCAATAGTAATGGCGGGGATTCTTAGTTCCAATTTAAGGTAAGGATTTATTGGATTTGAGGTTGAATTGATTGCAGCTTCACAAGAGACTCTTTGTAGACAGCGATTTATTCTGTAATCTATAGGTATATTAATTTGATTAAAATATAATATTATTGCAAGCTTTTATCTTATTATCTAATGGTCTACTAGACATTTACTTTAATTTTCTAGTAATAGATTTCATTTTTGGGTACTGTATATGAAAATACACAGTAACCAAAAATGAAAATGAATGAAAACATAATAAGGACGAAAGTTCTTATTATGTTTTGGTTTGGTTTTTAAAAATACCAGTGTGTTATTGTCCTACAGCAGATCAAACCCCTCTCTGCCACGCTTGCTCAAAGCAGTATTCCCGACTTATAATTATCACATATGAATTAAAAAGTCACAAATCAGTTTCTACAATCTCATGCTAAGGCGAGGGGCGCCTTAACCACTTGACTGGGCCATCACAGTATATTTCTTTTCTTTTTGTGAAAATAAAAGCTCACTTTTATTTCATTAATTTTCATCACCTAAGCGCAAAGAATAAGCGCCAACTGTGTCGTATATTATAGAATTGTTATTGTTTTAATCATACTATTACTTACCTTTTTTACATTTACTTAATACTATACAGAAGAAAAGATACAATGAGCACACAAAACTCCATTACTTATTTTACCCTTTCTATCTGATTTATGACGGTCCTCGAAACCCAGCCTAGATCGCATTGAGGCTGTCTCTCCACCAAAGACGTGCTAAGCTGCGTAGCGATGGATGTGTTATATCGACCAATAAAATCGTTTGTTTTTGATAGCGCCGCTTGGCTTAGCTCTGGTAGACTCAGCTGAGCTAAGATTTTCCAAAACACGTAAAACGCATCTTCAAAGAACATCTTTCCCACTCAGCTAGCAATAGACATATAATTTCGACCGAGACTCCAAAGTTGCTAGAACTCTATTTGAACATGGCTCAAATTTACAGGATAGCTAAAGGAGTAAGTCGTTAGAAAGTGTTCACTTTGCACTAAATTGTCTTTTTGCTGTCCTGTGAAACTTATCCGCGGAAGCGACGGAACACCACGTCTTCTTCCATGAACTGGAGCTGAAAACAATTCGAGACTCACACCACGAACGTCTTGAAGTTGACGTTGCGGCGCGATTCCAGTAACTGACCCTCGCTCGACGTGTACTTTGTCTTTTGGCGTACGTACTCTACGATGTACTCCGTCTTAGTGGTGTAGTGCAGGCGGGAGATATATACCGGTGTGTTCGGCTTATTGGCACACAGACTTACGTCGGGCTCCGTTGGTGTTTTGCCGCAGGAGTTCTCGTTCTTTTGTGATCGGCATTTTCTCATAACTTGATACTATAAAAGTCAGAACTGTGAAGAGATGTATCGCACATCTTTGGCAGTATAACTTGGTAATACGAGTAGTATAGCTTGGCCTGTTAAAAAAAAATCTTATATAAAAAGAACTGTTATATATTGTGGTTCTTATAAATGGCGTATTACTATTGAGTTAATATTGTCCTGTCAGTTTGTGATAGATACATATTTCTTTAAATCACGTTACTTATTTTTTATTGAAAATGTTTTCTAATAGTGAATTATATATTTTATTCTTTGACATTTTGCTACATGTAGAAAATTCACTGGGGATTAAAAATAATATTTCTTTGGTTTCAATGTAGTTGTTTTATATTACGTACAAGTGGTTTTCGGCACAATCACTTTTGCGTCTGCCTTTTGTTATTATTTGAGTTTGAGTTTTATGTTACGTTACTAGGGTTTATTTTAGATTTGTCTTAGACTTTTATTGAAAAAATGTATTAATGTTTTTACTTTTTTTTAATCTTTTTATACTAATATTAGCTTTTACCCGTGACTTCGTCCTCGTGAATGTCGGGTATCGCGGATACAGACGAAGTTCGGATGATAAAGTAATAGCCTATGTCGTTCCCCAGGATATAAGCTACTTTTATACCAAATTTCATCAAAATCGGTTCGTGAAAACGTAACAGACAGAGTTACATTAGCACTTATAATATTAGTATGGATTATAAAAAAACAAGATTTAATTTCTTATATTTGTTTGTCATGGTTATAAACTCAAAAAAGACTTACCGATTTAAAAAATTCTTTCAGCAATAGAAACCTACGTCATCGCCGTAGGTTTATGGCTATATTTTACTATCAAAAGCTTAGGGATTTCTAACAAAAATCACGAGGATGAAGCCACGGGCAAAGTGATCTTATAAAATACTTAGGTATTGTGATTTAATAAAAGTTACTTTAAGAATATTAACGAGAAGTACAATAATTGTAATTGCAAGAAATATGTGTGTGTTATATTTTAGGTATATTTTTATAAGTTTAACAAAATTATGAAGTTTTTTACACATTATTCTACATATAAAATTACTTTTGGACGGGGAAACAAGACTTTTTTATTTTTTCTTGTCTTTAATAACGTTCAACACTTTTGAACGTCAGCAAATACAAGAAAAAAGAATTTAAAAAGCATTCCTTTTAGTGGTCTAATGAGAGTAAATAATTTGACTCTGACTCTGACATAGACTGTGTGCGTCATGTCTACCTATTTGATAATTAGTGGTTTCGTACTCAAATCCATGTAAGCAAAACCGAACACTAATATGGCCGCCTAATATTCGGAGCGAAAACAATAGCCTATATTATATTATACCATTTCAAAAAGTTCAAAGTGTTCAAAAAGGCTGGTATATTATGATAATCTTAATGTTTAAAAGATCATTCTAAAACCGTTCTAAGCTACCCTATATTTGCATTCGTTAAAATTGACATTCAAATTTCAGATCTATGTCGTCACGATATTGATTCTATTTTTCATAGTATCTACATGTAATTTTAATTTGTTGACAATATTATAAAATGGTGATCATCTACCTAGCCTTTTCCCAACGATGGGCCTTCCAGTCTAACCTCCACTACTCAGTTACTGGATAACACGATACCTCTTCGTAAGACTGGTTGTCAGACTTTCTAGTTTCTAATTACCCATAACGACTGACGGGAGCCACTTGTTTTTTTTATATATTGTAATAGGCTTGCGTTTGGCCGTAACTCACCAGATTTTAAGGGGCTATTTAACTACTTTTACAGATTTTAAACTGACAATCACGTCAAAATGTGTAGTGTAAATGATTTGAAAAAAAAAACATATGTTAAACTAGAACATTCTCTTAATCAGTTAGTTTGGAATATTTTTTATTATATTCATATTAAATAGTTTTATTACCTCGTGAAGTTGAGTATTTTTTTCGACTAAAGTTTGAGAGTTTTGGACGCAGAGAATCGTATGCGCTGCGTCCAAAACTTTCCAAGTTTAGTCGAAAAAATTATATATAAAAGTAAATTATAGATTGAGAACAACAGATTAACCCACTGTGTTGTCGGTTCGTCCGACTAGTAAAAAAAAAAAAAAGTAAGTTTCGTTTAATTATACCTGGTAGATTTTGTGTGATTGTCAATGTTTTGTCCGCGTCAGACACAACTTCACGAGTTAATTAAACTATTATGAATATAATAAAAAATATTCACATACTAAATGATTAAGAGAATGTTCTAGTTTAACATATATATTTTTTAAATCATTTACACTGCACATTTTGACGTGATTGTCAGTTTAAAATCTGTAGGAAGGGGTCTCAGTATGAACATGTGTGGACAGTATGTAAAATTTTGTAAGAACATCAATGAAATTAACCCATCTGGGTGGCAATAGTACTCACTCTAAGGAAATAATAAAGTTAGTATTCTTATCTCAAGGCGTGTCTCCTGCTCCTAAACATAACAAAACAAACTAACAAAACATGTTAACTAAACCTGTTAGCAGAACATTGCAGTCTCCTGCGACTTTTAAATACGAGCATCAAACATGTACTCGAACAAAATGACTTCGGATGAAGAAGACGTATAACATGTTTGCTTATTTGAGTTAACAAAACAGTTAGGCCACGCCCATATAATACATAGAAAATACTAATACATAGAAAACATAAAACAGTGTCGCAGGAGACCCAGCTTTAGTCACAATCTATCAGTAATGATCTAATCTACCTAAATTTTTTGACAATGATTTTCGCTGAAATTATACAATTGCACTTTATTTTTGACATTTTGTTTTGCTTTCTGCTCAGAAGAGCTCTGTGAAAAAATCACAAAATCCATCTAAAATACTGGCTTTTGTCCGCGTGAATGTCGGTTATCGTAGTTGCGGACAAAGTTGCGGATTAAAAATTCTATGTCCCAAGGGTTCAAGCTGTGTTCATACCAAATTTCATCAAAATCGGTTCCGTCGTTTCATCGTGAAAACGTAACAGACTGAGTTTTCTTATTATTATGATCTAAAAATCTAAATAATATACATCTAAAAGTATGGAAGTATGGATTTATTTATTTATTAAAATTTTATGCACATAAGTAATGTAAAAAAAAACACTGTACAAAGGCAGACTTAATGCCTTGGGCATTTGCTTAGGGTGGTGGTGGTGATTAATGCCTTGGGCATTTGCTTAGGGTGGTGGTGGTGATTAATGCCTTGGGCATTTGCTTAGGGTGGTGGTGGTGATTAATGCCTTGGGCATTTGCTTAGGGTGATGGTGGTGATTAATGCCTTGGGCATTTGCTTAGGGTGATGCAGAGACAGAATATTGTATTTACAAAGACGCAGAAAATGTACAAGAATAAATAAAATAGAATAATAAATACACCAAAACAAAAACCACTACCACCTCTATTATCAAAATTATCAAAAAGTCAAATCAAATCGGGGAAAAAATCAACATAATATCTGTAAAATCTAGCGAATCCTTTTGTAAATATTTGATTAGTCACTCTGTTCATCCGATTTTATTCTGTTTATCGTCGGAAAGGAACCGTGTTACGGGGTTCCGGTGTCTTTTATTTAGAAAAGGGTAAACGTTACCAACTAAGGCTATGCGCAGACCTTCAAGACTGTTTTTGGCGAGATTATTGCTCTATAAAACAATGATGACAGTGAAACAGTTTTATTGTAGGTCATCATTATCTGCCTAGCTTTTTCCTAAATATTATGTACCTATATGCAGCTGAATACCACCCGACCAATCTTTGTGGTGAACGAAGTCCATGAGAGACTGGATAATTTTTAGTGCACGTTGAATGACTTCGCAAGAATTCTATTAAATGTAGTTATGTAAGGTAATTAGAGTAAAACGTTATATTATTTGTTGGTAAGTATGTTAAGTTAGGGCGGATTGGTTGATGACCAGTCGCGGTTTGCGGAAGTATCTCCAGTTCCCACGACCCCCGAAGTAGGTGTGAGATGGAACACTGGGGTGGTCTTTAGTTAGTAAGAGTCTAACATAAAAAAAGGGTTGGTTGGCGATCTCTGGGGAAGGCCTACGTTCAGCAGTGGACGGCAATAGGCTGATATGATGATGATGATAGGTTAAATAAGTTATGTTTTAAGTTTAATAATATTGTTAGTAGGGTAGTACTTAAGTAGTAATTAGTATTTAAATTCGTTTTTTTTAAGTACTCATAATAGTTGATAACTTTACTGTCGCACTAGATTAAGGTCTGTATAGATCGTTGTAAGGAGATAAAACCGTTTTTTTTACATAACCCAGTTACTGGGTAACACGATACCCCTTGGTAAGACTGGTTGTCAGACTTTCTGGCTGCCGACTACATAATGACTGACAAAGATTTCCGAATGACAGTCGGCACCAACGGCTTATCCAAAAATGAATGTAAAATTATGCATTCAGTCAAGTTTCACAGTTCACCGCCTGCTAGTATATTTTGAGGTTTTTCTCAGTTTATTATTAAAGGACATGTTATGAAATGGGCTTAAAATATATTTTTTTTCGAACAGCTATCATGTGTGGTTTTTCAGATAGAGAAAATTATTCAAGATGGCCTAACAAAAACAAAAAAAAATTAAAAGCACCATTATTGAATAAGTAAATAAATATTTTAAATCCAGAATTTTTTTGTTTAAATATCATTTTTTAAAGTACATTAAACACCTTATTGTTTCATATTTAAAATATTTTTAAACATTATTAGATGGCTATAAAACCGACGAATTATCTCCATGATTTGTATGCATGGCATTGATTCCGGAATCTATGAAAACATTAACTGTGTTGTGTCAGTAAGGTTGTCAGTGTCACACCACACATGTCAGATGTCATGTCGGTCCCTTGTCTCATTGTTAGAATCGCTATTTTTCCGTTTGCTTATGAATATTTAGGTTTAATATTTGTAATTTCTACTTGATATTAGTAAAATCATCATCTGAGGTGTGTAATCCCCGCACCAGGCCAGCGAGATGGACTAAGGCCTAACCCTTCTCATTCTAAGAGGCCCGTGCCCAGCAAGGGTCAGTAATGGATTGATTTCATTTTTTAATAGCGAAATTGTATTAACACAGAAATGCTATTATTTTCAATAACAGTAAATGGTTTATGATAAGGATATATGTAAGGAATTTATATAAACTTATATTGTCACGTAGGAGATATCTTCCGTGATTGTTCATTGTTTTGAGCTCCCGATATTTCGACGCTGGCAAGCGCCATGATCGCGTATCACGGAAGATATCCCGTGTGACAATGTAAGTTTAGTTTAAAACCGTGAAAGCTTAAAACAGTGTATGAATTTATTTGTATCAAAGATCCTTATTTTCTCCTACAATTTGGGACTTTATGACTTTATCATCATGAATTCAATAAATTGCAAAATGATTACTGATGGTTTTACGTCTCCTCCAAGGCAGGCCAGTAAACCAAACAGTCCAGATACAGACAGACTTAAATGGATTTGACCTGTTCACCTTTTGTAAATAGTCGCTCCAGCAGGTCAGAATAGGTGAACATTTTTGTGTATTAGGTAGAGAAATAAAAGTAATGCATTTACTTATATTTGACTGTATTTATTCTACCTCTTCATTTTTAACATCATCCCTCATAATTATATTATCAAGATACTGTGCAGGAAAGAATCCAAATTAAAAGCCAGGTCAAATAAAGATAACTTAAGGCGAGGTATTCCGAACTTTAGCAATTTTTGTTAATTTTTAAACGTCTGTATTTATTTTTAAGATAAACCTAGAATTATGAAATAGATATTTTATCAAAATATAACATATAATCTAGTCTTTCGGAAAGACAGAAACATGATTAATAACAATTTACTCATTAGAAAAAAAATATAAAGATAACCCTAATTTAAAACTTAAATATTTGCCTTATTTGGATAATACAAAATCGACTTTATTGCAATAACTATAGGGTACATTTAATTGCATTGCAAAATTGCCTATGAGATTTTATACTGGCACTTCACATGGCGTATTTGTACAAATATTCGCCTTATTTGGATAATCAAAATTTACATTATAATATTGAAATAAAGTCGATTTTGTATTATCCAAATAAGGCGAATATTTGTACAAATACGCCATGTGAAGTGCCAGCATAAAATCTCATAGGCAATTTTGCAATGCAATGAAATGTACCCTATAGTTATTGCAATAAAGTCGATTTTGTATTATCCAAATAAGGCAAATATTTGCACAAATACGCCATGTGAAGTGCCAGCATAAAATCTCATAGGCAATTTTGCAATGCAATGAAATGTACCCTATGCTTATTGCAATAAAGTTGATTTTGTATTATCCAAATAAGGCGAATATTTGCACAAATACGCCATATGAAGTGCCAGCATAAAATCTCATAGGCAATTTTGCAAGTAAGTGCATATTTACTTATTTCTTATAAGTTCAATTTTCTGTTCATTCGCTAAGTAGGTAGATATACTACTATGAAATAAAATCCTATCCTGTTCCATCTTTGTACTTTTTGTTACGAGGAACCAACTAGAACGGTAGGTACAGACGCCAGTACATCAACCCATACCAAACTGTCAAATTTTCCCAATTGAATATGAACCTTATTCTTTTGTTGAAAATCTATCAAAGTAATTTGACATTGTTGTAGTTTGATATGCTGGCCTCTGTACCTACCTTTCCTTTGATGTGTGTTGTGGTTGTGTGTTCCCTTTTTACCTACACATTATTTCAAATTTATCTGAATAAAGGCAAAATTAAAGAGTAAGTTTATACCTACCTACCTACCTAATTATATGTACCTAGGTAGACTTTGTAGGTGCTACAACTAGTTATAATTACACCTAGGTACATATAATTAGGTAGGTAGGTAGGTATATAAACTTACTCTTTAATTTTGCCTTTATTCAGATAAATTTGAAATAAAAAAATAATAAATAAATAAATGTCAACGCTACAATTAGCGTTATTATTTATTTATTTATTATTTATTATTTATTATTTATTATTTATTATTTATTATTTATTATTTATTATTTATTATTTATTATTTATTATTTATTATTTATTATTTATTATTTATTATTTATTATTTATTATTTATTATTTATTATTTATTATTTATTATTTATTATTTATTATTTATTATTTATTATTTATTATTTATTATTTATTATTTATTATTTATTATTTATTATTTATTATTTATTATTTATTATTTATTATTTATTATTTATTATTTATTATTTATTATTTATTATTTATTATTTATTATTTATTATTTATTATTTATTATTTATTATTTATTATTTATTATTTATTATTTATTATTTATTATTTATTATTTATTATTTATTATTTATTATTTATTATTTATTATTTATTATTTATTATTTATTATTTATTATTTATTATTTATTATTTATTATTTATTATTTATTATTTATTATTTATTATTTATTATTTATTATTTATTATTTATTATTTATTATTTATTATTTATTATTTATTATTTATTTATTATTTATTTATTATAAATTTATTATTTATTTATTTTTTATTTATTATGTATTTATTAGCGAGCACGTTTAGTAATAAGAAAAGAACTAGTCTAAGAAAAGAACGACACATTATTATAACGTAATAATAATCCAAAATAGTGTTGTTCAATATATTAAAATGCAACAAATAAATTTGTTTTTCGTTGCTACAAAATATAGCTCGACGCAGCGCCCAGCGCCCGCGCGCCACTTCATTCCGCTTTTACGCTGAGTACAGCGCGCTGTACAACGCTTGCAGCGCTTACCTATTCTATGCCATTGCGGGGCGCTCCCCTTTACGCACCCGTCACTTCCTCTGCTTCACCCCCTTCAAAATGGTATGCGGTAGGAAAACCTCGCCTTAAAGATTACAAGAAACTTGAACATAGATAACACAACAGAAACAAAAAAAAATCAAATCACTTGTGTCCGTTCCGTTGTTTTAACGCAAACCACAGACGCTTACGCAGAGTATATTAATAATAGAGCGCGCATAGGTACGCAATTATAATTGAATTTGACACTTGATTGACGTTTACACTTTTCATAATGACAATAATGACATCCAACCGAAAAGTGTTGCCAAAATCAATAATTACCGTGGGTTGCAATTTATTTTTTAAATTACAATTAATTAAAAATGTAATAATTTAGGAAGGGTACTTTAAAAAAAAATAAAAAATATACATAAAGTCGTCTTAATTTATGTACTTTCATAAAAATATAATCTCTTCCCTGTTCACAGCAACTCCAAATTAAAGCACAGCCTCCATACAAAAACCTAACATGTCCTTTACTAGATTACCCACGATATACATGAAAGAGCGACAATTCACAAGCCCAAAAGTTTGTGAATAACTTACAGCCAACTACATTAAGACGGGCCAACGAATTAAAAAAAGGGTATTTTTCCCACAAAAATGTTGAGTTAGATCAAAAACATACATAATTTACTACCGAGCTAAATATACAATGTAAACCAGAATAAATAACCCGCTTTTTTATTTTCGTACGGAATTAACAAACAAACGAGACCCGATATTTGACCTTTGTTTAAAAAATGACCAGAACATGTAATTTAAAAATATAATTTAACCAAAATATCTCGCACATCCGACCGTCTGGTCACATTTGACTGACATTCAACTGGGTTGTGGAGGTCGGGTAGGCAGTCGCTACATGTATAATACTGGTATTCAGCTGTATCAGCGGGCTTATTACGTATGAAATAGCAATCAGCAAAAATTGCGCAACTATCGCGCAGTCATCGCGCGATCAATCGCTAAACGTCAAAAAAAATCGTATTATGTAAAAATCGTTTGCTAATCGTTCGCTGTTTGTTTCAATGCATTTATCGCTACGACACTAGCGCCAAAAACAATTTAGTAGCCACCGCTGGTACTAAATTCAAATTCAAATTAATTTATTTGCTAGAATGTTACATTAAGTACCAAATAAAAATTATTATTATTATTAATTATTATTATTATTATTAATGTAGGTACAAATGAAGAACTTATACCTGCTACCTGCCTGCTTACTTTTATCTGCTAATCTAAACAAACAGAAAAACTGGTAGATTGTGTGTGATTGTCAATGTTTTGTCCGCGTCAGACACAATTTCACGTGTTAATTAACCTATATAATATGAATATTATAAAAAATATTCACTTACTAAATGATTAAGAGAATGTTCTAGTTTAACATATATTTTTTTCAAATCATTTACACTGCACATTTTGACGTGATTGTCAGTTTAAAATCTGTAAAAGTCGTTAAATAGTTTAGATAGTCGGTAGTGAGCTTTAAACTCAGCATCAGACAAGTTCAAAGCTTTGGCTTGATCTCGAAGGCTACGTCGCAACTGTGCTGTGTTATGGCTTTCAGTCCTCCTGGCTTCTTCTTCAAGTGTTCCAAGCAAGAGAATAGCACGAGACATCTTTGATAATCGAAGCGTCACTCGATTTTTTTAGGCGGATAATAATAAAGTTTTTACAAACCACATAGTTAGTTTAATTTAAATTAACACACGACGAAGATTTAAAATACAGTTTTTTGGTACAATACTCGAAATAATGGACTGAATTAAACTAATATATATGTGTACAGCAAAGAAAGAAAGAGAAGACAGCGATTAACAATCGACCAGCAACTAGGGAAAAGGTTATCGCAATTTGACAGCAAAATTTGCTTATTGATGGCTATTGCTTTGCTGTCAAAACTCATACGTAATACGAAATAAACGTAGTACAATAGCGGACAATGCACTATTTAGTTCATTGATTGTTCCATAGAGGCAGCACTAACGCTTGTTTGCTATGGTTTGGTTATCGCTGATACATAATACGAATTTGCAATTGAAGAGCAATTATTGCGCAATTTTTGCTATCGCTTGGCTTCTGCAAGATACGTAATAAGCCCGCCGGTTTGACTGGAAGCATACATATAGTTGGAAAAAGGCTAGGTAGATGATAGAGTAGGTAAAACAAAGGGCTTATTAGTTTAAAGTAAACTCTTCGATTGTGGTGGTAAATAATAATTACATAGTATAATAAGTGGATTTTGAAGTTTTATTATCACCATCCGTATTCTTTACTTTATGACATTGTTTTAAATATTTAGAAAAAGCAAATACAAATTCAGTAAAAAAATAGTTTTCAGCAGAATTTCGACGAATTTCGTTCGTTGGCACACAATAAAAACAGCGTTCTTATTGTGTCCCAATCATCAGTGAAAACAATATAAATTCGGACAATGTGTTCGAATATATTGTGTCCGTATCGTATACGGTGTCAGTAAACAATTAAAACCGGCCAAGAGTGTCACTTACAAACAGCATCGTCAACTGCTTACCCCCTGTAAGCAGTTGATGACGCTGTCTGTACCATTGTACATTATAGGTATTTAAAGATGGAACACAAAACGTAACAAAAATAAATATTGTATGGACCCTCTTCAATTTATAACTTCATTTTAGTTTTATTATTTAATGTATTGTGGCCATAGTAATACACTCTGTGAAAATTTTAAGTGTCTACCTATTAGTGGTCCAAAAAATAAAGTCCCCTGACACACAGATGGACAGACAGCGGAATCTCAGTAAAAGGGTCCCGTTAGGCCCCTTGGGTACGGGAACCCTTAAGATGGAAGTAATAAAAGAAAGCAGTGTTCAGAAAATCTTGCTCAAAATAATACCAGCGTTTATTTAATCAAGCTAATTTAATCCCACAACAGACTTCAAAGCACTAATCTCGTAAAAACGTGAGGTCAGAATATCACCCATATTTACGCCAAGGAATAGGGTATTACACCCATTTTTAAAAAGTGTCTCAATGAAGTACTGTAGTGCTAATATGTCACCAAAAAAAAACACAAAATTTTTATTCAATCGATAAGGGCCATAAAAATGCATCAAAATTTTAAATTTTCAAATTTCGCGCGTAGTTTGACGAAAACGCCTCTTACTGGACGCCATATTGCTCAGCGTAAATGACGTCAGTTTGTTTTGTATCAAATGAGCTCATATTTAATGTGATAATTGTATATCATTTAAAAATAATTAAAAGCATATTTTGTAATAGGTGTAATAATGAAAAAAATACGTTGGTTACGAAAATAATAAAAGTACAAAGCCTATCGCCAATCGGTTGACTGACAGTTGTCAATTTTTTGTTTACTCAGCCGTATGGCGTAATAACATGGCCGCTACTATTTCACGGTGTTTTATAACAGATTAAAAATACTGAAAACTTTGAATTGAATTTAAAAATTTGTTTTGTTATTGTATGAACTAAAACTTACATTTTCCAACGGCTTTATGCCTAAACTGTCTCAATAATATATTTATAACAAATTCAGATTACCTATAAAGTTATAGCACAAAATATAGAGGGTACAGAAGGACCGCTCCCGATATCTTCAAAAATAATTACCTAAACTTGCCAGACTCACTAGGGCTGCTACTGTTTTGACTCTGTACGTTTTATTTGTGACAATGTGAAATTTTATCGACACTGGTAGGAACTCTGTGCAATTTTTTATAGCAATTTTTTCTTGTTTGTCGTGAAATGTCAATGTCTCTCATTTATTCATTTAGACAACACGTAACAGTCGAGTAGTAAGTCTGCTTGAAACTGCTTGAGAATGCCTATAAACGTAATGTCAATGTGTGCGTGGTAAAAATGGCGGTTTGTTCTGAGCGGTCTCTCTGCTCGGGCGCGACGCAGCCTTACGTACTTTGTGGTATCAGTGAGCTCTCGCGTCACGTCACCACACCCCTCTCGCACCGCGCAGTTACCTCAGGAACGGTCTCAGTCATAATGGGATTATAATGCCGCACACCGGACGAACATTTCGACGAAATTGTTGCAACACATTTGAAACGCACGATATTTAAACAGAGGGGTAGCCCTCCTGTTTATCTGTGTACATACAAGTACCTACGTACACCAGGGACATATTTGTAGCGAGTTCAGATCGTGAAGAGGGCTACCATGCGACACGATTCAAGATCGAACATGTTCGTTTTTTTCGGCTTTGGTTTCCATAAATCGAACATCTCGTACCAGGGGTCAAGGAACGAATTTTAACCTGCTCTTAAAAATGTCTCTATTTAACCGACTTCAAAAAGGAGGAGGTTCTTAATTCGACTGTAAGGTTTTTTAGTATGTTTGGTATGCAGTATCTCCGGCAAGGGTAGGGTGGTAAGGTGCCTTAGGGGTGGTACCATACAAATTTCATTATAATATTCCACCTTTATAGGTGGACAGTTAGAGGATGACTTAATTTTATTGATTTTCACCCACTTTATGACTATAGCTCCGTCAATGAGGATCGATTTCGAAAATTCTTTTTGTAGTTTTTTCGTTTCTTAATGGATTTGGATGATAACAATCGGATATAATTCATACCTTTTTTACAATCATAACAAAAGCCACCGACTTCTGAAAATAAAGTTAAAATAATGTGTTTTTGAACGTGATAGTCGTTTTTGTAAAGTAAAAAAAAATATTTTTTGTTGCTGAGAACAGTTTTCGACCAGATTTTGATCTTTTTCATTATAAGAATTGGCGAGCTAGGTTCACATTTTTATAGTGTGGTGTGTCGTGGCACGTTATGACGTCATCTATTAGATTGTATCTTGTTTATGTATCTCATCTATGCGTTTACTATTGCTATAATTGGAGAGGAGCTCATGATCCACGATCGGTAGGTTAAGTTAGAGCTGATTCATATTATGTCGGACCGATAGTTATACCGTTGACCGACTATCGGGTGTTGCTGTTTATACTAGAAGCTGCCGTCGTGTTACCACTGCCCGGGTCGTCACAAGGCAGTTGCGAGTTGGCTTTTGTATACGATAGACGACGATATTAATTAACTTCTATAATATTATTAATTTAGACCTCCATGTTTAAACGTGAATTCCCTGCATACACGCCGACGAAACTGATCGCGCGAGTGCCGAGAGCGGGGAACGTGCTTGTGGGAGGGAGGCGGGCGGGGTGGCTCCGCCTCTACGCGCCGACAAACGTGAACGGAGCTATACAAGTTGCCAATACGCCAATATTATGTCCGATCCGACAGAAATCTTTGCTGAACATCCGGTAAATGTGTCGTCTCCGTTAGTTTTATCGGGTCATCGGGCGTATTGAAATATATAATTATGCCAATATGCATCCGACACGTTTGTCGGTCCGATAAAACTGCCGGTCCGACCTAATGTGAACCTGCTCTTAGAAGCTGCCGATCCGACATAATGTGAACACTACCGTCGTTATCGTCGTCTCAAAGCAGTTGTGAGTACTTGTGAGTTGGCTTTTGTATACGATAGACGACAACGACGTTTTGATTGTAATTTGATATTTAAATAGAAGGCAGAAGAAAAGAAAAAGGAAATATTGGGTGCATACATGCCGACGAAACTAATCGCGCGAGTGCCGACGTGCGTGTGGGAAGATGAACGGCGCTATACTTGACAGTACGCCAATGTTATATCCGATCCGACAGAAATCGTTACTGAACGTCCGGTAAATGTGTCGTCTCCGTTCTTTTGATCGGGTCGCCCTAATGTGAACGGGGCTATTGAAATCCATATGCCAGTATGCATCCGACACGTTTGTTGGTCCGATAAAACTGCCGGTCCGACCTAATGTGAACCCCCTCTTAGTCTCATTCTAAACCTACAGTAAAGAGGTCTAGATTCCAGATAAACCGTCTATACCTACTTTATACTGACAGAGGTTTGAGATAAAAACTATTTATTTTCTCATAAGCGTGATCGAAAATACCCGATAATACCCGGCTGATAGCAAGTACGATCTATCTAGGTACTCATTTATTCTGAAACTGCTCCGTTGGTCTTGTGCTTGTAAACACGCCAGCTGAGCGTGGGCCCTGGGTTCGATTTTCAGGTTGAGGAAATTATTGTTATTAGGTTTTTTCAATATTTCTCAATAGCAACCCAGTTTATAGAATGGTGGTCTGACACTCCCGTTCCTCGGAAAGCACGTAAATGCTGTTGGTCTTTCTTTTCGATTTATTTATTTAATCCACATAGTACACGCTAGGCTTAAGACTAGTAAGTAGATGACCCTGTTAGGGCGCAGCAAGACAACTTAAAAAAAAATAATGTTGAAGTGAGTTAATAAATATGAATATCATATAATAAATCTTCTATCTTAATATTTAAATATTGGATTAACCCTTTACAGTAAATACTTACACACATACATACAAATAAATAAAATTGATGACTGTGTCCGTTTGTAACGTTAAAATGAATGCATTTGAATGTTTACACGATACTATTAACAAAATATCTATTTATATATTTTTGTCTGTCTGTCTGTTTGTTCCGACTAATCTCCTAATTGGCTTGTCCGATTTAGATGGGACCTTCACTGGCAGATAGCTGATGTTATCAGAACTATCATGGGTAACTTCTATTTAAAAAATAATTAAATCCCCACAAATAAGTTACTAGGGCTAGGCTAGTTACGACTTCATTACTAAATATTCAATTCACGGTTTTGCAAAAGCAATCAATAGTAACTCAACCGACTTCATTGACACCCAGATTCAAAATACTATCGCAATATATTTCAACGAGACAGTTCAACAATGTTCAATGAACTTTATACTTAGAAACTTTCTGAATGAACACGATCATTCAACCACCAAATTAAATAGATTTTAAGTGTCATTAGGGTTGCCAAGACCTTAAAACAATACAATTTCCGAGATAAAGAATTTTATTTCTCTTTATTAAGAGGAAACACAAGGGCCGTTTTTCCATACAAACTTAGTCCCCTGTTTCCTCCCTGGATAATGCCAATAGATCAATTTTTTTTTTAAATATCCATGGCTACTATTTGCATGTCCCTATGTTTTCCTTTTTCTCATAAATTTATTATTAAAAGAGATATGAATATTCAAAAACCCAAAAAATTGGCATGATTTTCCGCTGTGTTCAAACATTCAGAAAACAAATTTGACTTGATTATATAAAAAATAGAAAACATAGGAACACGGCAAAAGCCATTCTTTATTTTTTAATGAAAAAAGCAGTTAAATCGGTTAAGTTTTGGAGAAGAAATCAGGGGACTACGAATCATTGATTTTGTGTACTTTTAATAGGTATTTTCGGTCAAAGCTGCAGTTGTCTCTATCGCGCTCTGCGGTTCATGTTCGGGCATCGCGCGACAGCAATAGATTTTACAAATACCTAATGTTCAATTCTCTAGCCCGTGGTATTTCCTCTTAATATCTTTCTCTCCAATATTTCAAAAGTCTGGCCGCATATAATTATTATCCTCGTCTCTGATTTAAAAGTGAATTAAGTTTTTTGCGGCCTTATCTTTTCGTTCCATTCCCATCGCTTTGTCTTTTAAATCTTTTCTTTTATTTCGATAACAATACCGGCAGTTGTTTATGAATATACAAAGCAGACGTAAAACTTCGTGCTTGATAAGAATATGCCATCCTGTGTCCCGAGGGTATCGTTGGAGTCAAGACTTTAATGAAGACAAATTGTAGAACACACTGGTTTCAAAAGTGTTTGTTATAAGTCCTGATATACCTTGACAACCA
Source organism: Charanyca ferruginea (assembly GCA_947361185.1). Classification (NCBI taxonomy): domain Eukaryota; kingdom Metazoa; phylum Arthropoda; class Insecta; order Lepidoptera; family Noctuidae; genus Charanyca; species Charanyca ferruginea. The sequence goes on along the minus strand of OX376056.1, from coordinate 12,186,678 downwards.
AGCTGCAAAGTGAAGTAGAATGCTAAATATTATAAGGAAAAAGCTCAATTCCAGTATTAAAATCGTGTAGAATCGAATCGCAGTTTCACAGCGACAATCAGGCCCTATTTCACCATCTCCAAGTAAAGCGTTAATTAGTTACTTCAGCGTTTACGGTATTTGTAAGTAAAAGTTACGAGTATCTTTCTTTCTTTCATGTTAATTTCACAAACAAACTGAAAGCTTCCAGTAGCAACTTACTGGTTAAGTGAATGACATTACAAATCATAAGTTGCATTTGTTCAATAAAACGTCAATGTTACTCGTCAAACGTCATTGACAGTTGTCGATTGTCATTTGTGGTGTTTTTCCAACCAGTCACAAAAACACCACAATTGACAATCGACAACTGTCACTGACGTTTAAAACGACGACGACGTTCAAATCTACTATTACATGCTAATTAACCTTTCGAATGTCTTATGTTACACAGTCCGACATAAGCAGCGGAGGTTTGACCTTCAACACTTTCGCCCGACAGTCGTTGAGTTAATAAATATACGTATATTTATTAATTCACATGTAATAGTAGATTTGATAAGTTATTAGTAAATAAAACCACTTGAATAATAACAAAAATATCTACCACTCACCTTTTGCGATTTAGGGATTATTACCCCGAATGCAAGGAAAGGGTTATGTTTTTTTATTTTATGTTTTATAAAGGTAAGTAAGTAAGTACTTCCTTACTGCATACTTCGATAGAAGAAATCAGAAGATTGAGAATGTAAACATTCCTAAATAGGGGTGTTAGAGGGGTGTAGAAACCACCAATCAATTGACATACTTTCTATGAACTGGCTAATCTTGATTCCTTATAGATTTTGCATAGTAATAACAAATTGTGAAGTTAGGTATTTGTCAACGCAAATTAAAATATTGTTTAATAGTTAATGGAAAATTGGTCGTATTTTTTAAGGCTAAAATAAAGTGTTTTTAATAAAAATTGTCTTGTAATTATTACTGTTGTTACTGGTGTTTACTGCCCAATTGGTTATGGAAATTAAGAATGTCTTCTTACTGACATGAATATATATATTATCTCCTCTCTCTTGTACAATATACTTAGACGAACATTGCACTACCAACCTTCTAGCAAAGTAAAACAAGTCGTAACTATACAAAAATAAACCGGAGCATAAAGTTTAACCTTGAACAAATAAAGTCCCTTCAAGACAATTCTAAAAATAAAAATAAAAATGTATTTATTTCAGTAAATCTTTACAAGTAAGTTGCCGGGGCTTCCCAGAAAGTAATCAAATGATACTTGTGTTGGGAAAGCCTCGCTCTTCCGTTGTAAACATAAATTTTGACTTACTAGACTAACAATATGAGCAACAATAATATTGCGGTAAGTACCTTAAAAACTAAATAGAAGAAAAACAAGCGTAAAGTGCGTGTGTTTGTGTGTGCGTGTGTTTGTGTGTGCGTGTATGTGTGTGTGAGTGGGTGTATGTGTATGTGTGATGGTGAGCGAATGTAAGTGAGTGTGTGCGTGTGTGTGCATGGTTATTTGAATGGGTCACATATCCCTATTAATTCGTTACGTGTCTATGTGAGTGCATTACACATATCAAATTCAAGTTACGGTAAGCAGGATTTCCTCCACGTCTTCATAATTAAGAGTAAGGAGCCATTCAGTCAGATTTTTCTTACACTCGTACAATTGCATGGAGTAAATATTAAGGATACGATTAATTTTATTATAAACACGGGGAGCTTGAGCTAAATATTGCCGACTAGCAAAAACAGTACGAGTCGGTATGTAGGGGCTACTATATCGCACCGTCTTTTCCTAAGTTTGGCATTGTCGAAAGGTAGTGCTTTGTGATAACTATGTGTCATGTGTAGGATATATAATTTCCTGACAGAGAGAAGCTTAGAAATTGCATATAAGGATTTAGTGGAAAACCTAAAAGGTTTACAGTACATAACTTTTATCAAGGATCTTTGCGCCCGCTCTAGATCTATAAAGTATGACTTAGCTGCACCTCCCCATACCGAAATACAGTATATAATTACAGATTGGGCTAGAGCAATGTATATTTTATTCAGTAGCTCTGTATTCATAACGTGTCTTAGAGATTTGAAGACCCAAATAAGCTTTCTTACCCTCCCTATGGTTAGTTCAAGGTGTGGGTACCAGCTTAACCTTTGATCCACAATAATTCCGAGGTACCTAGCAGAGCTAACTTTCTGAATTATCGGACAACTTTGAGTACAAGTAGAAGGAGTACGACAGGAATGAATTTTAATTTCGAAGTCAGGCGAAGGCTGCGAGTTTAAGTACGGGGCAAAGCAAACGTAGTTAGTTTTTTGGGTGTTTAACGTCAGAAGATTCTCATTAAGCCAGTGGCCAACTCTAGCCAGACCCTCTTTCCTCAATTCTGAAAATTAAAATCATAAAAAATGGATACAGCAATCAGACTTTGAGCGAAGTTCGAGAGAATTCTATTTGTTGTAGAAGTCTACCGCTTAGGGAAGTGCAGACAGAAGAAATGCATAATTGAATTTCATGAAGAAAGACCTTCACCTTGACCGATGCAGTGAACGAAAATACCTGAATAGTTCACTCTGAACCTTGAACACTCGCGACCCTAATGATAACTTAGGTACTTAATTGTTTTGAGATACCGCAGTTTTACATCTCTCGTCTGTGTCCTAATGTGTGACGTAAGATGATTCAAATCTTCAAATCATAGTCCAAGATCCAAAATCTTGTCTCCAAGTCTGAGATCCCATATTCGCCTACCAAAATTTCAGCTATGAATTAAATGAAGAATAGCTGTAATTTTAAGAACGGATCTGAGTTTTGTACTAATAATAGTTTATCTCCGTTTCCGATCTGAATCTCATCTTCGATCCGTTCTTAGCGTTACTAAGTTGTAACTTGCTAGTTTTAATTTAGGGTGGTTTTTGAGTTTAGGATATTGCTAAAATAATGGATCCAATCGGGTTTTTCCTCAAGTCAAAGGGGAAAATCTACAAGTCCGTGATAAGACCTGTCGTACTGTATGGATCGGAATGTTGGGTTGTGAAGAAGATGGATGTAAAAAGATTGCACGTAGCGGAGATGAGAATGATGAGATGGATGTGTGGAGTTACCAGAATGGATAAGGTGAGAAATGAATATATTAGAAGAATTTGAAAGTGGCGCCAGTGACAGAAAAGTTGAAAGGGAATATGAAAAGGAATGTCTAGGTATGGGCATGTGAAGAGAAGAGATGAAACGCATGTGACCAAAAGAGCTGTGAGTATTAATTTGGATGAATGGAGAGGGAGAGCAAGGCCAAAGAAAAGATGGATGGAGTGTGTGAAGAATGATAAGAATAAAAAGGCAGTCAGTGAAAGCATGACGTTGGACAGGACGGAATGGAAGAAGAAAACATGTTGCGCCGACCCCAAGTAACTTGGGATAAGAGCAGGAAGAAGAGACGAATGGATCCTGTCGGGTTCTAACATCATCATCTTCCTGCCATTGTTCCAAACTAACTTAGGGTCGGCACAACACGTTTTCATCTGCCATTCCGTCAATCGTCATGATATCATTCCTCACACAATCCATCCTTCATTTCTTTGGCCTTCCTTTCCTCTTCTCGGGCTCTGTTGGAGATAATATGACATTTACTGTTAGATAAAAGTTTATTTTACTTAGACATCAGTTATAAATGTTCACTAGTTGCTCTACCAGTAATTTAAGGTATTCCAAGATCCCTTTGTACTAGCCGAATTTCTAATTTACAAGCCACAAACATACCGTTATATACGCCTACATATTAAGCACTCAAAATGTTTGTAGGTTGGTACTTCATGTACCTAACCTCGGTTGAAACCAGTCAACAAGCCCAGGCTTGGCTTGTAAGCTTAATAGGATGTTACATAGGTACATACAAATCTACTGTCAAAATGAATCAGATCGTTGTATTGGGATATCTACTTGCATTTCAGCTGCTTGGGATTCAACATTAATGAGGAAACCTAAATCTACTTTACAAATCCATACTTTAATATTATAAATGCGAAAGTAACTCAGTCTGTTACGCTTTCACGATGAAACAGCTGAACCGATTTTGATGAAATTGGATATGAAAATAGCTTAAACCCCGAGGAAGAACATAGGCTACTTATTAATCAGTGACTTCGTCGCAGACAAATGCTAGTCATAATAATATTATAAAATAAATTTGAAAGATTGTGAGGACGGATGGATGTCGGTTAGTCTTTCACGCTCAGATGGCTGAACGGAGCTAACTAAAATTTTGCACACATCTAAAGATATTGATAAAGCTTAACACATTTTTATATCATTTTTGTGGTCCCGTGAGATAATTAAAAGAGTGTTCATGGAGTTACTTGGTCGTTCTTCTCCATAGAAACCCTTCCTGACTGACTGACTCTTGGCAAGGGTGCTTGTGAATGTCTTATTTGAATTAAATGATTTGAGTTTGAGCTGTAGCATGGCAATGGTTGTTACGATCTTTTTCGTGATGTCATAAAAAAAATTAACACATTATTTGGGCATATTACTAAAATTTAAAAACCATAGTCTTTTCATGTTTGTGATTGATTATAAAGAATTCTTTCTTTTATAGTTTTTTGATGTTCTTTGAGCTCCCCCCTCCTTCTTGGAATTGTACAAACTAATATTATTCCTTTTAATTTTAACGATTTGTATGTATTTAGTACAGACATACTCGTACTAAACTATCTTCTTACTACTCATAACGCTACACTATAATCATTGTGATATTTTAGGGCAATAAACTATACTCCAGGGAGGCAATTCTATTAACTTTTAGGCACGTTCAAATCCAAATATCAAATTTATTCAGTCAAAAACACCTCTATTTACCTACATTTTGACATTGATTGCCTCTAAAATGACATTGCTACTAGATTTTGAATATTTATAATTAGTAAAAGTCGCCTTCAGAAATGTTCCTTTTTCAGATCGTAAACCTGATTTTACTACAATTACTGTTCATTAAATAAGTAGTTAGTTCCGCCGGTAACAACCACTATCGGGTAGCGGGGACCACTATGTCGAAATGGGAAAAGAAATTCTATCCCCATTAGTAGAAATAATGCTTTTGTGGTACAGTCGACTGCACGTTCATTGTGTAGATACTTTTACCTCTCCATTGTTACGAAACATAATAATATCTAAATAATAATCAGTTTACTGTAGCTACTTTACTTATATTAAATCCTAACGCTTTCACGACTAACTTACTAGAGTGATAGTAATGAAAGATACAATTTTTTTCAATTCTTTATTCTACAATGTAGGATTAGGTGGTATGTACACATTTGCCAAAAGAAACAATCCTGAACCCTGTCGGGCACAGCAAAACAAGGATAATGTGCAGACGAGGACTTATTATCATTTAACTGCCACACTTAGAGACGTTACTTAATAATAATAAATCATTAACTTTAATTGACCAACATAACTAACTTGGCACATGTCAACAACAATATTTTTACTGACAGCGTTCCAAGTTATGTTGGTCAATTAAAGTTAATGATTGATTATTATTAAGTGACGTCTCTGAGTGTGGCAGTAAGAATTTTATAATGTACCTAACCTATTTAAAAACTTTGTAACGATTTCGCGGGTGAAGCCTAGTATTTATTATATTTGTTTTAAACTAGGCAGCGCCTGTCTTCAGGGTCAGAATTATGTAAGTACCTACTTATACTTAATTTTGACGTCTTCTTCAATGTCTCTATTTCGCAGCAGTAAGAGCGATTTTCGTAGTTCAATTGTTATTACGGCTGTGCATTTGACCGTACCTCACGTTTTTAACGAGGTAGGTACTTAAAGCTCGTAAGAGCGATTTTCAAAGGACAAGGTAATTCGATTTATTTTTTGTTGAGAAACCTAAATGAGAGTGGTTAAGTGGTGAATGAGTGTCAAATTACATTGTATTAAGTTTCTATTAGTATGACGGTTTGTAAGAGAATCAAAATCTGGGCTTGAGTTTCCAGTTTCCAGAACAAATCAAGACTTTTTTTCTTACTTTATGATGACGATGGGCCCCCATTTCTACCCGTGGGTGTCGTAGAACGCGACTGAGGGATATTGACCATGCAAGGCGATTACGCCTGAAAACCCCCTTGGGGGAGACCTATGCCCAGCAGTGGACGTCTAAAGGTGTCAACCTTTAGACGTCCACTGCTGGCATGTTGATGATGATGATGATGACGATGGATGTCTATATTTTAGATCCTAATTTATTAATAATTATTAAATATAGCCTAGATAGCACTTGGGAATGTCGGCTTAATATTCACTGGTTCACTTACAGATTAGTGTTAATTTATTATTTTAATTTTGTGTATTTTAATTATTTTGTGTATTGTTAATATTATGTAGAATTTTCAATTTCAATTTAATTGTTTTATGATCCAAAGTTGATTGAAATAAATAAATTATTATTATTATTATTACCGAAATAATTTTCAGAATTGGACCAGTCGTTTTGGAGATTAGCGACTTCAAAACAAAAAATCAAACACTAAAAACCAAAAATACATTATATAAAAATAATGATAATATTTATGTACGATATCAAGATATTGAGGGGGATGTCATACGGCATCAAAAAATTAGTACGCATCACGGCAATGCGGACACTTTGAAGAATACGCGAAGGTCTGGCAGTTTTCGAAACAAAAGTGCAGCCGTAACATAATAAAGTTACTGCCCTACTCTCAATAACTTCCAAGTATTTCATGAGAAGTGTAGTGTCTATAATTTCACTTACGGAAAGTTTGTCGAGTTTGCAACAAGTTAAAAGCTTGTAATTAAAATAACAAATTGAAAAGAAAATAACATTAATAATATGTTATTTTATTTACAAATATAACGTTCAAATAACAAAATTAGCTTATATAATTTAGGCATACGTTAAAAACGGGAACACCCAAATATTCCGAAATATTTTATTCCGAATTTCGATATTCCGATTTTCAAAAGTCCGAATTTCATAATACCTAAAAATTATAATCTCTATTATTTAAAATCACGAAAGTTATTTTACCGAATGTCATAAATCCGATTTGTTTGTTTTCCGATTTTCATATGTTCGAAGAATCAAATGCTCGATGAGTTCTCGGTCCGAAAAACGAAATTCCGAATTTCAATATTCCGAATAAACTGTTAAAATTACGATTCTGATTCAATTCAGCTACGCATATATATTCAAAATGGTGTCCCCTTGTTTCGCAGACAGAAATTTCATAGAATTTCGTTTCCCAGAAAATGTTTCATATAATATTTGGTTCTTGTATTTTTATTTCGACTATTATTGTTTCAAAGACTATTTACTTGAATGAAACATATTTCACAGAAACACAATTCAAAGAATTTTTAATAAATTTTTTTTGTTTAACAAACTTATCAAACAGTAGAATTACTTTTAACAAATATTGTTTATTCGGTGTATTTTTCTATGGAATTTATTTCAACAAAAATATATAGGTATAAAAAGAAAGACAATAACAAAAATAATCTTAAAAAGTCAATATGTTGTGCTACAAGAGTTAATGACAGAAATGAATTGCTGTGAAACCGACTCCACGTAGTCTTATCTGCCCTACCCCTAGAGTGTAATTTAAATTCGCGTAGGCGCGGAGGGGCGAGGCGGCCAGCGAGCTGAGGAGCAGGTGGTTTTAACGCCCGCCGCCGCGGCTGAGGCTGGCCGGCGGAGCCGGCCAGTAAGCCGAAGCTGCGGTGGTGAGCGTGAATACCATCTGCGACGATAAGCTCGCGTGGTACCGCCGGAGCCCCGCAACGCCGTAGCCGTGACAGAAACCATGCCTGCTGCATGTTGCATGTTCGCTTGCATGCTCGCTTGCATGATGCATGCTTGCTTGCTTGCATGCTGCATGCTTGCTTGCACGCTGCATGCTTGCTTGCATGCTGCATGCTTGCTTGCACGATAAACGATTGCACGATATCGATAAAGATAATCGGAATTTTAATAATCGGAATTTTAATAATCGGAATTCGTATTTTTGATGTTAGGAATTTTCATTATGTCGGACTTTTTGTTATTCGATCTTTTGAAACTCGGTATTTTGAGAATAGTAATTATAAACGTTCGGAATTTTGAAATTTTAGTATTATAAAAATAGGATGAATGATAAATCGGAGTTGCCATATTAGGAATTTTGAACTATTCGGAATTATGAAAATCGGTATTTTGAAATTCGTATTTCTGACTTTCGGAATAAAGTTTTTCGTATTTATGTAGTTAAAAACACACATAAATACCTACCTAACTAAAATCTTTATCCCCATTAATAAGGCCCTGTAGGTCGTAAACAGATAATTGCAACAGTTGTTCTCAAATCCAATTTGGCGATTAGGTATTGCTGTTGTAATTAAACAAGACTTTAATTAGATACTACTCAGATTTATATAAACGAAAACTAAAATAACACAAACAGCAGTATGCAGATTACAAATTAATCGTTTCACAAAGTAACAGATTTTTTTTGTAACTAACTTACTTATAATGTACATTATTTACACAAATAATATAAAAGAAAACTTCTAACTATTAAACTAAACAACGAATACAATAAGGCTTAAAAAAAATCTCCATATCGCCGTCATCTGGTAATGTGCCCAAGAGATTGGCTCAATTGCTTAACCCCTGACCAATGTAAAAACCAGCTCTTGGATCACGGGAAGGGTCTAAAGAATGAAGTTAATTTTATATTGATTGATATTGTTAAATAATAAGATTGTTAGGCGGGCTGCCCAAGACCGGGTTGATTGGCGATCTCTGGAGATCTGATACACATCTATACTTTTGGAAAAATATATTTTTTTAGGCCATTCCCGCCTATTCTCAACCACTGCAACTCCTGTAAGTCAGAATCAACAGTGGCGACCACTATAAAAGCGTTGAGGCAATGAAGCTGACGAGTCCCGGAAAAACATTACAACTGTCTTGAATCCCGTAACGAAATTATTCAGTAAAGAACTACTTATGGAGTTAGAAAGATGGAACGCACAATTACTACTTCAACAATTTCACTCGAAGCCCTAATGCACAGTCCATCCATTAGCTCAATAGTCATAACCCCAAATTCATCTAAAATACTCCACAAAAAGAAAACCATTATCATCAACCTAGAGAGGGTTACTGACAAAATAAATTTTTCATCAAAAGGTTCAACTGCATACAACAGGGCCTCCCTTGAAGTAAAAATCTTTTGAACGCAGTTACGAATATCAAAATCAGCTTTTCGTCCTTTGTGGTTCTTTCAGAGGCCAAAAGGGACTCCTAAAGGGTCATTTATTTAGCCAGACCACAAAGTTCACGAGTTTGGTCCTCAGGGCGGGTAGTTTTGACAAGTTCGGTTACAAGTTGCTTTAGAATAGAGTCCTTATGTTTACGAATGTTTATAAGAGCTTACGATGTTTGCTGGTGTAGTTCAGTTAGTAAGTTAAGTGGCTGATATATGTTAGAAGTTATCGGTTAGTATTTTAGTTTGTTTCTGGCCTGGCCCATTCTTCAGCTGAAGAACCAGTAATGTCATACAAGGTGGACGCAGATGAGGTTTTTGCTGCCCAATGAGCTTCCCTTCTCTTCTGTAAATTGGAAATATTAATTTTATTATTATTAATAAGTCTAGTATTTTTTTTTTACACATTTCGTTAAAATTATTTAATAATGAATTCATTATAAACTGCTGCTGCAAGCAACGAGCTCTAAATATTACGTTCGTTTTGACAACGCTAACTCTAATTATAAAAGAATATTCCTAAACCAAATCTGCTCAAAAGATTGTAAATGAAACTTTTCCCTTTTGTTCTCCAAACATTGTGAAATCCCTTCCAGACATGTTATGTTATAATTATAACATGAGCAAAGCCATTTAACTGTGAGTGTAAAGCAAGCAAGAGCAACTAATTAAACAAGTGCAAACATGTCCGACACTACGTGGATGTACTGAAGTTAAGTGCAGAAGGACCAGTTTTTAATCAGGACAGGTTTAAAAGACATTATCAGCCGAAAGACATCCACTGTCGAACATAGGCCTCCCTCATAGAAAGTTACAACGAGCGGCAACCAGCCGCTTGCATTGCATCCACCGGTTAGCCGCGACCTTGACGATGTCGTTGGTCCACCTGGCGAATTCTGGCGGGAGGCCGACCAACGCTGCGAAGGCTTTCTTCCCCAGCGGTTATCGGTGCACCAAGCGATGTGTCCTGCTCATTGCCACTTCAGTATGTCTATGCTATGTCGGTGACCTTAGTTCTTCGGCAAATTTCCTCGTTCTGGATTCTATCGCTCAAAGAAACTCCGAGCATAGCTGTCTCCATGGCTCGTTGCGTGACTCTGAGCTTCTCTAGGAGGCCAGCAGTTAAGAACCACGTTTCCGTGCCATATGTCATCACTGCAAACAGTCACTGGGTATAAACCCTCGTCTTTAGGTACTGTGGAATTTAGAGGACATAAACACTAAAATAAAATGAATAAATCCAAGTAATAAACTGCGTGTTATCAGGATTTAATATTGTGTCAAAAATCAAATTGCTATGCTACATAGATCTGGAGAAAAAGCCCTTTGGCAAACAGATAAAAGTTATCTTAAGGGTTCCGTATTTTATTTTCAGGTACGGAATCCTATAAATAATATCGTACATATTTTAAGCACCAAATTATTTTTCTTCTAGACACAGAATATTACTATCAAATCAACATGCAATTCAGTGCTATAAAAATGGTGTTTCTTCGGTGAGCCTATAAATTCAGATACCTACTCATCATCATCATCATGTCAACCTCTAGACGGGTATAGGTCTCCGCCGAGGGCCCTGCTTTGACTGCTGAACCCTTTCAGTCATAATCGCCATATTTGGCCGATGCATATTGGCAATCGCAGTAGCTGATAAGGTACTCAGAAGGACGCTGCTGTTCATCCTTTGGTCAATCCCAATCTGTCGCCTTTAACGACCCCTACGGGTAGAAATGGAGATACCTACTGACACGTTCTAAAATTTATTGATGACTCACTCATCATACTTCATACTAGACAAATACCTGCATGACGTTGCAAATATTTCTGTTTTATTATGACGAATATCTTTGGAACCTTCAAAGTAGTTGTGCCGGGTCTGGTTAAATGTATGTTAGTAATTTCAATGCACCCACGATACACATGAAAATCCAAGTGTGAGGCAACGTTTTAAAAACAAAAAATAAAGTGGTCCTTCTGGATAACACTCCATCCTGTAATGTTGTCTGGTCCAAACGGGCTTTCTTTATGATACTGTCTGCAAAATTTATAGCTGTTTTGTATGTTCAACTAACTATTATAACTAATTGGTTAATAACAGATAAAACACATTTTGAAATGCAGGATAAGAATAAAAACGTCAATACATTAAGGATAAGAGGATCATAATTACAGACCCATGCTACAAACTAGCTACCTAGGTGGGAGTATTACCTGCTTACAACTGAACGATAAAGAATCCAAAGAATATAATCAAGAAAAACGACCAATATATTAAGTTGATTAATATGCCAATTTTAAAAGTTTTTGTTCAACCATTATTCGAATTTTCACTTTAAATATCTAAGACAAGATGAGATTCCCCAAAGTTTCAACGTAGACAAATAAATCATAGTTTCTCTCTCTAATGAATTTCAGTATTTTTTGTCCCAGAAAAAAGGTAATTTCTGAGGAAGAAAAACCACTAGAGACCAACAAATCAAGGTTAAAATACTCATAAGTAGACCAAGCCAGTTAGAAGTCTAATGCGGCAACAATGAGCAGACCTCAGTCACAAACTCATAAAAATCGCGCTATGTACGCAACAATCCCCAGAGCGTCGTAAACGCAGACTATGAAATAATATCACGTGGATGTCTAGGATAATATCATCATCATAGTGTCGAGACCTCTCTCCTAAGGGGTTTTGAGGTTAATAAAATAAACTTGTGAAAATATAACTGAGATACGAGAGCTAGTTTCGTAGAAATATTGTTTAATTTACGCACAAATGACGGCCTATTCCTAGAGGACGTGAAGTTTTACCCAAAGTTTTTGGTATAAGATTTAACTGAAATGTCCTACAAAATACAGAAATAGACTCCACTTATATTCACCTCTTGCAATATATCTACACAAACAGTACCGCAGCCGTTCAGATATTATGGTGGTAATATGACAGCGCCGTCTTTTAAAGTAGTCAAGTAAGGAAACCTACTGCCCCCACAATTTTTCTCGGCACTGGAGGAAGTCTTCAAGAAGGTGGCTGGGAAATGCATTATGGTAGGTCATAAGAGATTATCCAATCCAATCCAATTCGCCAACAATATTGTTCTCTTCGCAGCTTGACTCAGATACTAGACTATCTTAGCATGGAAAGCCTAGAGGTCGGACTTCGGATGAATATGTCAAAGACCAAGTTGAAAACCAACAGGTGGCGGAAAAGGAGGTAGAATACGTCAATAAGTATCTCTATCTTGGTCAAATAGTATTTTTCCTGGCAAGACAAAACAAAGAAGTTAAAAATGCCTGATACAGAAATACGGTCATGAAAGACTTCATGAAGGGCAATCTTCCACTGTCCGTTAAAAGACTCGTCGACGTCGGCGGTATGCCAGAGAGCTCTGGAACGGAGTATTCTGAGCATAAAACTTCAAGACCTTGTAAGGAATACTACCATCCATTGTCGTGAAGTGACAGATAAAATAAAAGAGGCGATTAAGGTATAAAGGTATAAATGTATATTTACTATAAATTAATACATAAAAGATGGAAGTCTATTGAAGATGAGTTGTGCAGAATGTGTTGGTTGTAAGTTCCTAGGTTGCAGGAACATTGGTCTGGAGAAAGATTGTTGAAGGGTTCAGAGTGGATCTGGCAATGAAGACATCAGTACTCATGCTGAATGCTTTAACAAGAAAGAGGTCATAGTTCTGCAGAAACCTTTCTTGTTTCCTTGAGTATTGCGTGCAACTGCAGGATCCATTTAGAAGTACAGTAACTACAAAATCTGAATAGACCTTCAATAATACAATAGTAGATTGTTATACAAGGAGCTAAAATGACCCATTATATACGAGGTAGTTTTACTCCCGAGCTTTAGCAAGGGAGTGAATAGAAACCGAGTTTTAATGGGTTTTAGCGCCGTGTGTTACACTACACTTTTCACTACGATTGCGAGAAAATAAAACAATCCAATACAATATGAAATATGTAGTTTATTTTATTAAAAATTAAATGTATAATTTGTAAAAATGTTTGCCGGTAACTTAATTTCTGTCCTCTGTGAAGATGAATGTTGAGTTGTCTGTGGGGTAAACGTGGGAGATACACGTAGTTCCAGGTTGGAGGGTCCCTCATTCGGATGTTCTGGATAGAGAATCAGCTCAGTTGACTCATCTCTTGATGTCGATGGTCGTGGACTAGTTGGGATAATATTGATGCGTTCTGTGATACGCTGGGTGATATCGAATTTGTTTTGAATGGAGTTCTCGATATAGCCTTCCGCCACTTGATTGGTAGGTCGATTCTGTAAAATTCAAACAACAACTCGCATCTCACATCGCTATTCACTCTCACTTCGCAAAAGGGTCAAAATGACCTTAATATATTTGACACTTTGAATCGAGTTCGAGTGAGAAGTGACGGCGAAATTATCTTGCAGAATGACACTTCTTACGTCATCTCATACTTTATCTGTCAAAATCTCCCTGTCAATTTAGTTCAACTAGCTGACATGCTAACAAGGGTGGCGCTAGTGTAAATTTGAATTATCAACCGAGTTTTTAGAATGTCAATCAAGAAACTCACAGCGGATTCAGATTCGCAGTTTAGATTGAGGTCTTACAGAATCACACCCCGGATCTCCATCCACCGTGGCGTTTTGACGTTGTTATATTTGCACCAATTACGGTCACTAGCAATTCAATTTGCAATTAGAGAAATTTATAAAGATTTCGCGCCAATGTCTTTTTTTTTGTTTCTTCTGTAGCCGCAACACATTGCATGCATTCTCACTAGAGATCGCCGATTTTAGTTCCATTTTCAAAATAAAATGAGGTTCTTTTTTTATGAAACAGTAATAAGTTGAGTCTTTATTCATGATTATTCTACTTATGACTAAAGACTTTTTCGTTTTTGTAGGCTCATTGTCATATTTGACACACAAAAATTAAAACAAAAAAACTTTTTCCCCTAGAGGATGAAATGCTATTTTATCCCCGCTCTGGTATGCTACAATGACGGCCTTTTTGAGCAAGAGAAGTAAAAAATATATGTAAACTGTTCAAGAAAAAAGACAACCGCCTTCAAAAAGTAAAAAATAACTTTCAATTCGCAAGTCGGGGCTTTGGTTTTGCGTGTTGTTTTGTATTGCCACCGACTTGCGAACTGAAAGTTATTTTTGACTTTTTGAAGGCGGTTGTCTTTTTTGTTAAAATTTTTTTTTCGCTTTTTAGTGCCTACTTCTCATCATAGAAATTAATTACGAAACGGTGACACCAAAAAAAAAAATCTGTCATCCCTTAATTTTCAACCCTTAGGGGTAGAATATTTTCTTGAAAGTAATATGGGACCAAAGTAATATGAGGTATACACTATCAATTAAAAAAAGAATCATCGAAATCGGACTACACTGAAAAAAGTTATGCGTGTTCAAACGTAAAAATAAATATAAAAAAAATACAAAAATGTTCATAAAATGAAAACTACTGGGCCAAACAGTGTTAAATTTTTATGGGACCAAATGGCAACTATTCTGCATCAAACTAAAGAAGAATCACGTAAATCGGATCATAAATCTCAGAGTAATCGATGTACATACATAAAAAAAAAAAACAGCCGAATTGAGAACCTCCTCCTTTTTGAAGTCGGTTAAAAACGTTTTTCTTTTCATAAAGTTGTCAACTTTTTCTCTATTTTTTTAATATTGAATTTAGCATTTAAGTCTCACTCTATGAGTACAAGCGGCCAGAATTCGTATTAGTCTTTTCCAAAAAGGTTGTCAAGGTATTTAGTATGAGTAGACTTCATATAGTTTTAAGAAATATATTGAATGTTAGAAATATGTTAGTAATGTAAACACCACACCGTTTCATCACAAAAATACCTATCGTCACTCGGACAGCTATCACGCTGAATCGAAATTGGGCTAGACACATCTGCCGCATGTCAGACGATCATTGGGCCGAACGCACGATCCAATGGGTTCGTTTACATTACAAGTGACCACGCGGCAGGCCCAGGCGGAGATGGCGGAATGAGCTAGACTCGTTCAACAAAAACTTGTCCCAAAAAGCCCTTGGTAGACAGAAGTGGAAGGAGAAGCCTTTACCAGGGCAAAAGCTTCTCCTTCTTCATTAGCCGCAGAGAAGCAGTAGAGAAGTTTCGGGCTAAAAAAGAAACTTACGTATGTATAATGAAACATAGCTAAAACAATGTAGGTACTTTTATTATTTAATCCTCACGTCGTATAAACTCGATATCTCTCGTTAAAGAAAGGCCGTTAATTCCCCTCAATAAAACTAAGTTCTAATTGAACGCGTTAAGTCTAAGTTAAGTGTTATCAAATGGTTAATAGCTGTTCAGTAATCGTTCACTTATCAGATTTTAGTTTTAATTAAAGAAAAAGAAAGTGGGCTTGAACAATGAGACTTTTGAAATTTGATAACTATGGTTATCTTTTTACTAATTTAAGTTGAATTTGTTTATTTTTTGTTTAAATGTGCTAATTTCCGTAACTACTGGCACACCTACAACACTCCATCCAAAGGAACCGATTTAATTACCTACACTACTACCAAAGTAACTGACTGTACAAATACAAGCGTGTGTGTGCGTGTCTACGCGCAGCTCGAACTAAAAGCAGTTCCCAGTATCAGTCGTTAAACGCGAGAAGAGGTGAGGAATAGTTTCGGAGGGAGGTGGAGCGTGTCGCTACTGTACGGTAGTACTAATATTTATACTGTGCTACATGGTCCGATTCTGATGAAGTCGCGGGCAAGTTATATATATTTTTTTAATTAATCTAAAGACAGTCACAATGGAGGAATAAATTAGAAATACATGGTCTCATATCGCCAAAAAGAACATTATAATAAATATTTTTATAACTTTTATTTGGTCTAAAGTGAATGATAGACATAACGAGCAAGTTACTGTTAAGACTGACTGGTTTGGTCATCTTCCACTCTAGTATTTTTTTAGTTTGAAAATAATACAATGAGGATTTGTAAGTCAGCTGCGAGGACTTGGGTGTGTTTTTTGTTTTAAGAGAAAACATAGTTAATTCTTTATCTCACACGGTGTATGCACAGTACACATGGCTATATAAAAAGCTATACATTTCCAGTATAAGCTGATCTCGCATTGTATAGAATTTCTATACATTGAGAGGTCAGCAGAGCAGCAGTACATAGTACGTTTTATTTTATTTTTGAATTGTGTTACTCTTTACCTGCATTGTTATCACATATTATACTCGTGCACAGCAACAACATGAAAAATGTAACCAGGATTTTATAAAAGCTAATATCGAAAATAATAACTATTATACTAGCGGGTCTGGCAGGCGTTGTCTTACAACCCGACTATAGCGCCACCTGCCGGGTCCAATTGTGAATCTAAACCATTCTCGAATCCACTGAAACACACACAAACAAATTCAGCAAAATCGACAAAGCCGTTTAGGAGGAGCTCACTTTCCCCAGACGAAGTGCAGGATATTATCAAGAGGCTCAAACCCCGCAAAGCCCCTGGCTCTGATCGCATCACCAATAAGGTGTTAAAACTCCTACCCGCCGCCCTGATAATGCTAATGACTGCCATCTTCAATGGCGCTCTAAGCAACAACATTTTTCCTCAGGCATGAAAAGAAGCCACTGTTATCGGCATTCCGAAACCAGGCAAACCCAAGTCTGACCCCTCCAGTTATCGCCCCATCAGTTTACTCAACACTCTCGGCAAAATCTACGAGAGACTTATTTATAAGCGTCTCAAAGATTATGTCGAAGCTAAGAGTCTCATTCCCGACGAGCAATTCGGCTTTCGTACCGAACACAGCTGCGTCCAACAGGTCCACCGCATCGTCGAGCATGTAAGCGTTAGGTTCCAACGCGGCTTGTAGACCGGTGCGCTCTTCTTCGATATAGCGAAGGCATTCGATAAAGTCTGGCACAATGGCTTAATATACAAGCTTTACCTACTGGGTGTGCCGGATCGTCTCGTACTGATCTTACGAGACTTTCTGTCGAATCGCACCTTTCGTTATCGCGTCGTAGGGGCACTCTCGTCTCCACGTCCCATACGTGCTGGAATCCCCCAGGGCTCCGTGGTCTCCCCTCTCATTTTCACGCTGTTCACCAGTGACATTCCAAAGAACAGACAGGCTCATTTGGCTTTATTCGCCGATGACACGGTCATTTATTGCACTGGTTCCAACCCAGTCCGCATAGCCCGCATCCTCCAAGACTGAAGGCTGGAGATGGAGAATCACAGTAAACCCCACCAAGAGTCAGGCAGTACTGTTTTCCAAACCGCGCATCAACCCCTCCTTTCCCAGTCCGATATCCATGTTCGGCGAGCTTATCCCTTGGGAGAAGCAAGCCAAATACCTAGGAGTGATTCTCGACCGCCACCTAACCTTCGCTGAGCACATAAAGCAGGTGCGTTCGCGCGCCGCTTTCGCTCAAGGTAGACTTCACTGTATGTTGAATGCACGTAGCAAATTGTCACTCAAGTGCAAATTGCGTACCTACACCGCGTGCATTCGTCCCATCATGACCTACGCCTGTGCTGTATTCGCACACGTAAAGGCATACCGTCTTCACAGAATGCAAACTCTACAAAACCGCTTCTTGCGAAAAATAACGGGCGCCCCGTTCTATGTTCGCAACGAAAACCTGCATCTCGATCTCAAACTCCCGACCATCCGTCAGTTCATGAAGCGCGCTTGCAAGCGCTTCTTCGATCAAGCGGAGAAACACCGCATCCCGCTCGTCGTAGCGGCCGCCCGATACACCCCTTCCCGTATTAGCAGGACCCATCGTCCACGTCATACCCTATCCGATCCAGATGACGCTATTACCCTCCTTCAGGAAAGAAATAGGGCCACTAGCACATTAATTAAACACAGACACAGAGTACCGTCATTCCGAACTCGCCGCCGAGGTCCCTCGCGACGACCCCGTAACGCCCCCCCCTCGACCCTTGGTAGCGCCAGCCCGCGTCGCTGAGCCCTTAGCTTTAAAATAGCCCCTAATTAATGGAGACCCGATCCAGCCTGTCCCTTTGCTGCCCTCTCTCAGTGACGACCTAAGCCGAGGCTCGTACCCCACAGGGGGTGCCCTTAGCGTAGTCACTTAGTTTATAAGTTTTTGCCCTGGCTGGAGGCCCTAAAAATCACTTTTTAAGGCACCACAGGATTGTCCGGTTAAGCAGTAACCAACCCTCAGGTTGAACTGCGAGATGCCATACAGAAAAACGAAAAAAAAATAAAAAAATTAAGAAAAGTATCCGTCGAGTTTCTTGCTCGTTCTTCGGCATAGGAACCAACCTACATTTTGAAACGAGCTTCACCTTTTCTGACTAGCCGACTACTTCATAATTAATTTTTTCTTTTATAAATGCTTCAATTTTGACTTTAACCTCATTATACACTTTCTCAATATTCGCACGAATTTGTAACAAGTCGGTCAGTGTTTCTGTTATAGAGTAGTTTGAAGCTTAACCGGCTCCGTGATTACGCCAGGGTCACGATAGTATTCATGGCTTGAAGATAAGCTAAGTATGCGAACTTTTAGAGTGAATCATGGGCGGCGAAGATTGTCGAGCTTTAGTTAAAGCTTCTATGTTTATCATTCATTAAAAGATGTCTAGAAATTTTCCCACGCCAAAAATATTACTCTAACATAGGCTGCTCAAGTTTCTTTTACAAGATTTATTTTTCTTTTTAGTGATTTTTCCATAAAACCATTATATAAATTCAATTCGCACAACCTCCATAATATAAAAAACAATACAATAACTAAGCTTTTTGTACAAACCTGCTAAGACCAGACGCTACAGTTTACAATACGGTCTCAGGGGAAATACGAGGAAACCAAGGCTTATACATGTGAATTGAAATGTGCTGGCGTAGGAAAAAGGAACGTATGATAATACGTTTTGGTATACTGGTATGTTTCTAGAGCAATATGGAAAAGATTTGAAGGCCAATTGCAGTAACTAAGAGCCTCGACCAACACCTAAGGAGACTATCGTTGGGCTGGATCAAGGGCTTGATACTGAAAGCGGTACTCCTGGACACGGCGCGTATAGTCAGAAGATTCCTCTCTCAGGAGCCCTGACCACCGGTAGCTTGGACCCTGTTCCCGATACCGGTGGGCCACTTTATTTTTATATTTTTAAATGTTCTTATGTTTTATCAATATTTAAAAATATAATATAATATGTAGAGTCACCAAAAGAGATAATTTAAGCTAAGTTGCTCGTTCCCAAACGTACGTAGGTCTCATAGAGAAAAATGAGCAAAAAACTATACGGACACTCTTTTAAATCAAGTACAGACTAATACAGAATACGGTTACATTATTCTTGTCGCTTCAGAGACAGTTAAGAGATAAAACCAATCTCAAATGACAGCGCCCGTTCACGAACATGACGCGTGTATCAGCACCATTTAGCTCAATCATTTTGAAGGATCCACCACATCTACGAGACATTTAAGTGAGCATGACATAAGCAACCCTCCCCCAATATCGTTCCAAATCCGATCCTCTGCCAATACCATGTATAAGGCTGTCAGCCATCTCTTACACAACAGCATAAGTGGCAGTTTAGATTCAGAAAACAACCCTTACTAATCATTGTAATGTCTCGGGAGCCAATAAAACACTACTTTTAGACACTCGGATAGATATACAGTATGCGGAGTCCAGAAGACGTTTGCACTCGCCTACGGCCAGTAAGCGACTGCCTCGACATTGCGTCTGCGCATACACTACATCTCTCCTTTATTTTTATTGAATTGAAATGTTTAAAATACAATTAAGGTAATTAATGTCCTAACTTAAACTTCTATAACATTAACTAATCAAATGTCTTAAATATTATTATTACAAATCTCCCGCAAACTTTAACAGAACAACCTTGATTTTACTTAATTTTAAATCTGTGTAACATTCATAAAGACGTTGTTGACAACTTACAGTAGACAACAATATAACTATCAATCAACAAGACAACAACAAAACAATGACATTATTTTCATTACTACTAGATACTATTCATCTTTGACTACATTTTTCACCAATACTTTTTCCTCTATTCTCTTGTTGGTATCTGTCGCCTTCCGTACACTCCTTCCCTTTGTTCTACATTTGCAGATCGCTGTCTCGCACTTCGTCTATTGTATTGTACTCCAGGTCTGTTGCTGCCGGGATCTTGTCTGTAATCTATGTTTTATACAATAATTCGGGAACGGGAACCATTAATGATCCAGCCCCGATTTGAAGAGATCAATTATGTTACTGTAAAGCAGGTTTTAATGACACAATTAATTAGCAATATGAATCAATGTGGTTTCAAGATCACTAACACAGAGCAAGTGAGTGACACATTGAAAACTATTGTAGCTAACCCGTGATATAATAGACGTCATGGTGGCTGTAATACTTTAAATGCCATATGTAAAAATTCGTTAAACCGAGGCTGAATATATAATAATTAGACTTTTATCCATACTCAAAAGATTTAGTAAGGCATTGTATCTTATTTTATCAGCTTTGACTGTAGGTAAGTCAATTTAAAGGTCGATATGATCATTTGTTATTCGAAATAAACATTATTATTATTGTTATTATGCAGTACCTACTCATATATCACTAGAAATACATATAACACTAAAAGATGCATATTATGTAGGTACATATTCACAAGAACACCTCACATAATCTCCCATGCCCTATTTATGAATTTCTATCATTAAATGAATGCAAACATTAAAGGCCTTTTATTTTAGTGAGTTTCGAAAGTGGTTCCATACTAGACAAAAACAAAATTGTCTTAGAAACAGTACTCACTGTACTCTTTGTTGAAGATATGAGCAGGAAGAGAATAGCTACTACACCCTTGACGTCAAAATATTTCGCATGTATTTATTGATTTTCTTATTCTCAATTATAAAATGAATGCTTAAGTTTGGCCCAGGAATGCGTCAATTTACAAAACCTTTTTCAGATAGGATGAACATAAGTTTATCTCGATGGCTACTTCATTTTATTAAGTTTCTTAAATTGGTCTTTATTTTAAAACCGTCAACATTATAACTTCCATTTTTCCACGTACGAAAAACTGGAAATATAATTACTTTTACATATTAAGAAAACCTTACCAGCTTTTTACCCGTTCATTTACCTGTTTCTGAGGGACCCTAAACATTGTTATGGTTGCAAGATCGTTTGAGTAACAGAATCGCAACTCTAATTTGTTAAATCTAAATCTCTAATAAAATCATTTTTACTTGATACACAAAACAGTATATATTATACTACAAATTTATCAACAAAATTGCAAGCTTAAGTGTAGTTGAGTTATTAATGATAATATACACTCTACTACTACACTTTTACAGGTAGATAATGAAATGGAGTATCCAGATTACTGTGGAATTTTATTATTTTACACTGCAGCACAATTCATCATGTCCAGCCTTACCCAACTGGTTGGTTAAAGTAGCCAATCAATCTCTACATTACCTATATAATTTAATTCTCCTTTATTCTTTTCTTTTTTAACGTTGCTCTCCACACTAGGATTTTTACAAACATTTAAATTCACATACACGAACAGCAAGACTCGAAACAACTAGATATTTGTAAACCATACAAATATTTGTTCCGTGCAGGAATCGAACCCGCGACACGCAGCGCAGCAGTCAATCACTCAACCACTGCGCCAACCGTGTCGTCAGTATGTATATTAGGTACATGGACTTAAAATGGGTTTTAAATTCTACTGCTTGTCATATGATTTTACCATTTTAATCTCCCACAGCTAGGTAACTATTGAAGAGTAATTATCGTCAGCATTTCGATGACATCCTCTACCTTTTACTTATTCACACTATTGCGTGATACAAAGAGCGACTACCATCAACTTTTCTGACTAACTAACAGACTCCTTAACAATGAATTTGATCTTTTTTGTACAACTCTATTCAGTAGAAAATAAACAAAGCTTTGAGTCAACACGTCGCAACATCGTAACCCGCATGGCGCATGCAGGGTTATTTGTAAAATACTAATAACCTCACAGGATTATATTACTAACATAATTACAACAAGTTTAGTTCTATGACTTAATAACTCATCATTTTTTCTGTAATAGTAGGTATAAATTGTAGGCGAATGTCTGAATGTGAACAACAACAATTTGGTCATCATCATTTGATCATGATTATATCCATTCTTTTCCCAACTAGTAGTCAGCAATTAACAGTCTGACCCCCAAAACCCAGCTACCGGGCAACACGACACCCCCCGGCAAGACTAGTTGTCAGACCTTCTAGTTTATGACTACGGTAACGACTGTCAAACATCCACGAATGACAACCGGAAATGACAGTCGGAAACAACAGCTTCACCTACGTGCCTTCCGACGCACGGAAGGGTCCCGGTACGAAAGGATGGACCCATTCACGGAGCGACCGCGGCGTGCACAGCTCACCCACGACCGATGAATTCGTTGGCAGATTACTTTATGAAGGATTTATCTAAATAGGTTACTAATCACAAAATATTAGATATCAATACAAGTCGTACTAGTTTGATTTGACTGACTATAGTCAGTAACTAAGCGACCTTAGCTATTGCATGAGTCATATTAGGACAACCTGCTACAGGAAGTTTTGACTCCATACGAGTCATTGTAACAGTTACCCGACTGCATAGCCGTAGGATATATAATTGGCGTGCTCATTAAAAGCGTTTGGCGTGCTCAATACAAGCGTTTGGCGTGCTCATTACAAGCTTCTGACGTGCTCATTATAAGCATTGGGCATGCTCATTACAAGCGTTGGGCGTGCTCATAACAAGCGTTGGGCGTGCTCATTACAAGCGTTGGGCGTGCTCATTACAAGCGTTGGGCGTGCTCACTACAAGCGTTGGGCGTGCTCATTACAAGCGTTGGGCGTGCTCATTACAAGCGTTGGGCGTGCTCATTACAAGCGTTGGGCGTGCTCATTACAAGCGTTGGGCGTGCTCATTACAAGCGTTGGGCGTGCTCATTACAAGCGTTGGCGTGCTTATTTCAAGCGTTTTATAATTGGCGTGCTCATTTCAAGCGTTCGGCGTGCTCCTTGACGTATGTATGGCTATTAACAATATGATGCATTTATTATAATATTGGCATTGATGATTAAAATATTCGCCAAAACTGGTGGTTCGCCATTTGGTGTATCGTCATCTCCACATTTTAAAATATTTAGTAACTGATATACCTACAAGCGTGAATATTAGTTAAGGGTTACTTCCATTCTTCTTTTAGTCTAATTTTATTGAAATAATTATTTTAAGTTTTCTTTGATTTCAACAATAACATAATGCCTCACTGTTCGGATTGCATGTACCTACTTATGAAAGGCCATTCTATCATATTGCTTTAAAGAACTGAAGATTAGCTTAGCTTAAAGTTTGTTTTATAGTAAGCTTATTAAGCAATTAATAAATATATCCAAGGCATTCTACGCTTTTTGTGCATACGTAAAGAGTGTGCACTTGCGTTAGGGTCTTTCATCAAAATGATGTTATAGTGGCGCGGCGTACAGGTTATATTAGCATGACCGTAATACTTTTATGTCAAAATGCAAACAAAGAAGTAAAACATACTTTACATACAATCTTTCTGGTACACTGGAAAATAGTATGGTATTGATGAATACTAACCAGCGAGTGCCGACAGATGTCTGATTGCCTTCGCAATCAAAATGGTCAAGTTGGGATGTGTGGATGATGCATGAGTCATTTTCGGGCAGCCAGCAATAAAATATGCTCATTGACTCTTATTTTTGCGTCACTTTTACTGAAAATCCGTACCAGTATTAGAACTGCTTAGCCCTATTGTATTTTGTAAGTACTTATTGCGTGGACCTGTACATATTTTTGTGATAACTTATTTAAACATACAGTCCCTTAAAATTGTTATGTAATAATTAATCTGCTTGGTCCTTTGTTGTTTACTCATTGCGTGGCCTTTAAGTGAACCTTTATTATAACTATGACTCTCTCAATATATTGTGCAAGCATACGAATAGATAAGTGCCTAATTTAAATGTTATGATGTAATTGTTGTTCATAATAAAATAGTAAAAGTTAATATAAACACAATACACATATTTTGTGTCGCGTCCAAACAAAATTGAATTATTATTCAAGCTGTCATTATTTAAAGCTCTGTTTAATAGTAGATACAACAAGTAAAACAAATTTTAAAATAGGTATAATATCTTTAACCGAACTGCAATATAGGCTAGTCGACATTTTGTAAATGTATAGGTACATATTCCTCATTATGTCGATCATACATCACATTTTATTGGTTAAACTTTTTAACTAATAATATTGTGGGTAGGTACCGTCAGGTTGCTTGCAAACGTGTACAATATACATAATTTTTTGTAGTATTGTTTAAACCATAGTTTTGCATGGCCTTATTTTCTTTCCATCTGAAACGATGCATGGCCCTTAGCAATCAACGATAATGGCATGAATTTGCATATCAGTAAGAATTGTATAGGTACGTGTTGACTTGGTTCATAAGTGGTTTTGATTTAGGTTACATAACTCATCGTGTGATGAGTATTCATTTGCTTAAACCAAAATTTATAATTTCTATTATAATACCAACCATTTGTTATAAGCTATTTGGAACGAAGCTACACGCAAACAACTAATAAGCAATAACCAATAATTACTTATTCTTTCCTTAATTTTTTTTTTTTAGTGTTAGCGTGTACTTACGTGTACCTCAGTTTTATCCTCGTCGCCACTTGTAATGTCTCGGGAGCCAATAAAACACTACTTTTAGACACTCGGATAGATATACAGTATGCGGAGTCCAGAAGACGTTTGTACTCGCCTACGGCCAGTAAGCGACTGCCTCGACATTGCGTCTGCGCATACACTACAATCATGAATAAATTTCTTCTTTCTTATCCATCCTAACCTCCCAAAGGTCCCATTTCAGAGGCCGTTCACTCCACAAAAATAGTCGACAATACTAGTTACATAAATATATTTTTATGAAGTGGTTCGTAACGATAAGATTGGTTATTATAGTCGTATGTACGTTGAATTGTTTGTTCAATTGCTACGGAAATGGTTCTTAAGATTTATTAGGTAATAATAGATTTCAAAAGGTTAAAGGCTTGGTTATGGGGTACGATTGACCTGTAAATGTAAAAATAGTTTCGAAAGAATTCGGTTATGTTTTAGACTGGATGTTGTAGGTACCTAGGCCGGTTTACCCTGCATTTTTTTTGACAGCTGTCGTTACGGGGAGGCAGGAGCCTTAAAGTCTAAGAACTATAGTCTTACCAAGGGTTATCGTGTTACTCAGTAACTTGGTTGTGAATGTCAGATAGGCAGTCGCTCCTTGTAGAATACAGGTAACTCAGCTGCATTTGGTGTGACTGGATGCTGATGCAAACATAGTCGAGAATAGGCTAGGCAGATGATAAATACAGCCTGTACACACTCCGGATAAGTTCTGCTACTTATCTTTTAAATAACATTATTACACTTTTAAGTATTAGAACAAACGTAATAATATGGGACATAGTTCATAATAAGGTGTTAAAAAATTAACCTTACTTTCGTGTTCTTGCTCAGAATAGAAAAACGAATAAATAGCTATGTTAATTTTTCGCTTGTAGAAGCAATTTAGTTAAATATTTAATTAAATTGCTTCTACATGTAAAAAATTAATAAGGTCATGGTCAAAAAAACTTCTTTTTTTTTGCTACCTATATATTCGTTTTTCGATACTAAGCAAGTACACGAGTAAGGTTAATTTTTAAACACCTTCTACAAGGAGACTGTGAAATAACGAATTTACTACTATTTATAAGATATGGCCAAATACTCAAACGCTACTCAATATTAAGATGTCATTAAGTCTCGTGCTGTCTCTATCACTTTATGTCAAAGTGACTGTGACATTATGAGACTTAGCGACCTCTTAACACAGCACTCAGTCTGTGTTCATCCAGGCTAATCTCCTGAACTACTGGAGCGATTCTGAAAATTATTTCGCTAATAGGAAGCTACTACATCCCTGAAGGGTCTGCCTTTCATAAACAAAATAATTAGGCCCCCGCAACTAAATACACGGGCAAAGTCGCGGGCAAAACTTAGTGTAATACAAAACTAAATAGTCCATTTACGAAACCCACAGAAATTGGACACTGTATAGGTATATATGTATCTACGTAGATAGTAACATTGTACTCACATATTTAACCTTCCACAAGGAAAACTCCGCACCCTTGACCTTGACATCGAAGGACCCTCCAATTTCCTTCCATCCAATTGCCCAATTTATGAAATAACGCAAAAATATAAATATCATTTTCGCTACTCAATAGTGTCGATGTCCTCCCAACGACTTACCATAAAAAGTGACCATGGTCGTCGGTACTTAGTTGGAAGTATGATGTTATAGGGAAAATTGCCGTCATAGTAAGTTGGATGGTATAAGTACCAAAGTCCAATAATGTGTCGCTTTTCATGATGGCATTGGATTGGTTGATTTAATTTTAGAATACGGGTTTTGATGATCAGAGTTAATGAGTTCTTGAGCGGGGTTCCAGGTGGAATTTAATTGATATACGGATATCAATAAAATAATTATTCGAAACCGTTTTTTCAGGATTCCGTACTCAAGTGTATAGACGCCAGCACATCAAGCTATCCCAAACTGTTAAATTTTCGAAATTGAACATGAACCCTAATATTTTGTAACTAGCTGTGCCCGCGGCTTCGCTTACACGGACCAAGTGTGGCTTGAGGAAATATGTATTGAATTCTATGTCATCATAATTCTCCAAGTGGCCTAGTGGTTGCAAGCCTGGCTGCTGAAAGTTGTGATACTGCGTTTTTCAATAGGGATATTTTCTTTCGACGTCCAGAGTCCGAATTGGTGTTTAGTTGGTAGTTGGTAAATTAAGTCGTCCCTTAATTTTCCACCTTTAGAAACCATTGAAGGTGGAATATGTTCAAGGTGGTACCTATACCCTAAACATTAAAATATAATTTTCGAAATCGGAATACACTGTAAAAGTTATTAGTGATCAAACGAACAAAAAGAAATATACTTGTCGATTTGCGAACCTTCTTTTTTTAAGTCGGTTAAAAGCACCTGACTATCAAGATCAAGTTTCTAACGTTGCATTGTTTAGATTATTTTTTCCACAAACAAAGACCACCGCCAAACTTAGCTATTTGTAGTACACAGAAGCATTAAATTATCTCTCCTTGGTTTCAATACCGTACAGCCATCCCTGTGGGAACAACTGTCACTCCAGTGCAGCTGGAACCGAGCGATATCACTACAGGCAGCAATAGCGACAGTTTATCGCGGTCGCCGACACTCACCGAGGCTGCTAGCACAGAGGTGTCGCGATGACTATCACTTGAACATACTTACTTAACCTTGCCAATCAAAGCTACTGTTAAGTAGTATGGTTCAATAATGTTTTAGATTTAAACCATCAGCAAGCTTACACTGAGAAAAATAAATGATATTATGTATCAAGAATGTGTCTCCGTCATTCATGTAACTTATTTATATAGGAACGCACAAAGGTGTACGATTACAGTAATAAAGTACATTGAGTTGTCCGTAGTAAGATTACTTTATGGATGTCGCTATGATTTTTGTAGATTTTATTAAGAACTTGTTTACTTTTTTGGCCAGTCGCAAAGCGTAAATAAGTAGAAAAATAGTCGCTTTATAAATTTTCTTGATTAATTTGAATAAATAACTTGACTGATATTAACTTGCCCTATAACAAAGCGTTTAGGTCTCTTGTTTATGCTAACTATGGCAGTTGTTGCGTTTAATAAAGCACTTGACCAATGTTTAAAAGTCACTTGATTGATTTCAACGTCTTCGCTGATAGATTAAATCATTAAAATTGCAAGTTTTAAAATGAAATATACTTAAGACGATAGGCGATTTGTTTGATAGTATCACGTCAGATGATAAATTTTATAATGACAATTAATTGCTTGATGTAAGTACGTCTCTGTATAGATCATGTAGCTTATTAAAGTTAAGTAATTATAAGTGTTGATCTGAATTAAGTACGTCTTTGTTGGGCTTAAGTTGTATGTTTGTTGCTAATAAGTTGTATGTTTGTTGCTATTAAGTTGTATGTTTGTTGCTATTAAGTTGTATGTTTGTTGCTAATAAGTTGTATGTTTGTTGCTATTAAGTTGTATGTTTGTTGCTAATAAGTTGTATGTTTGTTGCTATTAAGTTGTATGTTTGTTGCTATTAAGTTGTATGTTTGTTGCTGTTAAGTTGTATGTTTGTTGCTATTAAGTTGTATGTTAGTTGCTATTAAGTTGTATGTTTGTTGCTATTAAGTTGTATGTTTGTTGCTAATAAGTTGTATGTTTGTTGCTATTGAGTTGTTTGTTTAGGCTCAATTTACACCGCCGCGGAATGGAAGCGAAGCGACTTTTTGCAACGAAATTCTACATAGCATAATGAACTTTATGTCAATTGGTTAACGTACAAATTACGTACGTTACACAAGGTTCATTATGCTATAAACAAATACGTTGCAAAAATTCGATTCGATTTCGGTGTAAATTGAGCCTTAACAAACAACTCAAAAGCAACAAACAAACAACTTAATAGTAACAGAAGACATACAACTTAAACGCAAAAAAACAAACAATAGCAACAAACATACAACTTAAACGTAATAAAGATAATTTGAAATATTCTTAAGTGTTACTGAAATAAAATAATCAAGTAATTTGACTCATTTATTTTTATTCAAAACAGCAAGTTAAATAATCAACATAAAATGAACGAAATTGTTATAACATAAGAATAAACGGGTGTTAGGGACGGCCTTCCGAAAACTACGCAGAGCGATCAGTCCATGAAACTAAACAAATTTTCCCAATTTTTTTTATCAGGAGACGTCAAAAATATTTTTACTTCTAATTTAGTTCCCGTATAGGAAATGCTGATTGATTCTTTGGAAGGTACAAAATTTTAGTCTTTTACTAAGTTTTTTTGAAAAATGTTTAGTTTCTTGAACTGATGCTGTTGATCATGCATTCGGAGTTTTTTAAAGACAGTGCTAACAAAAAATAAACTGAAAGAGACCCTGTTTGTACCTACTCTGTCCCAGATTCCCCGGAAATTAATAAAAATTTGAAAAAAATAACATGTGTTATTCTAAATTAACACGTTAATTTAAATAATGACAGATTATTTTTATTTCTTGAAAAAATAATTATGTTATGGGTGTTTAAACGCCCAGTAGGAGAATCTGGCTTAACTTATTAGTTCCCGATATCTTTAGCGCGTACTCTACTCGTTAAACTAAACAACTTTTCTTCACAACCATCTCACTAACGTATGAGCAATGACAACAGGATACGACCTTATGGTACCTAATGGAACAGTACCAAAGTACATAAGTTTTAGATAGCCGTTGTATCAGTTATTAAAATTATTTTCAGTCTTATCTTATTCTAAATATCTTACATCTCTAAATGAGCCTCTCCAAAACAGGTTGCATGTAAGGTTTTGCATATAAACGCCAAGACATACCTTGATAGTAAAATACACCTTTTTCAAATACCCCTTTTAATAACATCATGCGTACCTACCTACGATACATAAAAAAAAACAATTATTTTTTCTATTTGTAAGTAAAGAAATAATAAACTGGAACAACTTTCATTGAACATGAAAGGAAGGGGGCATTTTGTGACGGGTACAAACGGTGTAAGAAATAAATATTTTACTACCGGGCGACGTTTTGGTAGTTCCATGATAAAACCCAAAAGTAGATTTTTTTATCCTTTTTTAAAATAAAGTGCTTAATGAAAACATGTCTAATAATATCTACAACATTTATAAAACTAGATAAAGGTAACAGTCTTGTATACACGGCTACACATCAAGTTATACATTTCCAGTTAATGCTGATCTCGCATTGTATAGGATTTCCGTACAATGCGAGGTCAGCTTATACTGGAAATGTATAGCTTGATGTGTAGCCGTGTGTACCAGATTTGGCTTATTTAACAGTCTTGTGCCAGTTACTGCTTATTCAAGTATCTTATATTCTATATCTTTAATTTTTATTATAGAGGCTGCCATCGCAGAAACTTAAAAACGTCTCTTGATAGAAAAAAAATATTTTATGTTAAAATCAGATTGGGCTTCGCAAAGTTACAAATCTTTTATTTATATTTACTTTGCTCATGTTGCAGGGAATAGTTAGGACAAGCATCAAATAACTCTCATCTGGGATATGTTTCACAAACGCTTCGCGACTCTGACTTTGATGGTCTCCATTTGCTTTCTTTTCCTCCCTTTTTTTTCTTAGCTGCTGGGGAAGATTCTGTTCCAGAACTAGTAGGCAGCGCCACAATACTTGGCGTTATAAGTTCCGTTAGGGATAATATAGCTGCAAGGTTTCTATTTTCTTCAGTGTCACCTGAAAAAAGAAACATTTTATATTAATATATATTACACACACATGTCTGTATGGTGTCGGACGGAAAGAATATCACCATCCCATATCTTCCCGTGGGTGTCGTAAGAGGCGACTAAGGGACATCCCAGAGAATGGGCAGCAGCGTTCTCTGAGCTTTTGTAACAACCGCACTGCGATTGCTAACCCGCCTGCCAAGCGTGGCGATTATAGTAAAAACCCTCCTTCGGGGAAGGCCCATGTCCAGCAGTGGACGTCTTTCGGCTGAAATGATGATGATATATTACACATACACACACACTCACTCGCACACACACACAGACACACTCATGTGAGCTTGCAAGCCCTGCTGTCAGAGGTTTGTGTAACAACCAATGTCAGAAACAGTGACCCAGACCGATGCTCAGTTCATTTGACTCGTAACGAAAATTAGCACTTTTAAGCATAATAACTCACAAACGGTTTACTAAATCAAAAAACGGTCTGTTGTGACCCCCCGTATTATTGAAAGACCTATCCAACAATACCCCACACGATAGGGAACGCAAAACAAATTATCATCTCCACCTTACACGTAGGGGAGGAACACCAAAAATCATTTTTTTCACGATTTAATTCTACCAATTTGTCAGCATAATTAATTTGTATACTCATGTCAAATTACAACTTTCTATTACCAATAGTTTTTGAGCTAGACCGCGGACGAACAGACAGACAGACGGACATGGTTGACTACGGACTCTAAAAAAGACGCTGGGTTGCAGATTCTAAGACAAACTTTAGAGGCTGCACGTATAATTCCCCGTTTTTTTACAAAATTAAATTTTAGATTTGTGTCCCCAGTGGGAATCGAACCCACTACATGCAGGCGAATCAGAAACGTTGGCTCTATAACTAGCTTTCCGCCCCGCGGTTTCGCCTGTTGTAAATTAGATATACTCATAGGAATTAATTTTACATTTTCCAATGGTAAAAGCAGCCTATGGTATAAGTAGCCTAGGTATGTTTGACCACGGGTCTTTCTTCAGCTATCTCAATTCATTTCATCAAAATCGGTGCAGCGGTTTAATCGTGAAAGCTTATCAGACAGACAGACTTTCGCAATTATAATTATTACCTATGGGTGTTAAGCTTATATATGTATAAGAGTTGACACTTACCATCTGCCAGCTTCTTGATGTCATCACAGTAGCTGTCTTTCGAGTTCTTCTTCTTCAATAGTTCAATCAATCTTATTTTTATAGAAGGAAAATTTAAGTACAAATTGTTGGCGTGATTAGGATAAGACTGGTCAAAATCCTCCACGAGCTGAAACAATAAAGTATTTGAAATTTTAATATCCAAATGTTTTACAGCAACTTATCCCTCTCCTTCCATGTGACATGAAATATAAATAAAATAAAAAAATATACACAAAAAAATAGAAAAATTAATATGAAAAATCTACCGATTTTTTTAACTGACGGAGGCGCCATTTAGCATAGGGAATGTAAACAAAGATAAATGTAATTTTAAAATAAGGAAGGAACTAATTTATTTTTACCAATTGACACCCTTCGGGCTTATGTAAGCAGGGATATTCTTGAAAGTACTGCTCAATAGAATAGTTTGATACTCTTATATCTTCTGAGCGCTTTTGTAATGTTGCATCCCATTTGGACTGTACTATATCCCAAGGTTCTGAAAGGCTTTTTAGCCATTTAACATCTTCTTCGACATTACTGTTTTTTGGCAAATCTTTAGCTATGGGTCTCGGTGAGTTTGGTGGTGGTGGTGCTTTAGAATTTGAATCAGCAGAATTATATTTGTTTTTTTCTTTAGTATTCAATACTCCAAGTTTTTGATATTTTCTTCTAGTATTCAATAGCTGACTAACGAGTTTACCTCTTGCTTGGTGGGTAATTCCCTGGGCAGTGACACAAGGTGGGATATAATAGGTAGTAATCCTTTCATATGGTAAAATTTCTTTTATTTCTTTGCACCAAGAATTATAAATAGCACTAGTCACCGGTGAGTTTTCTTGCTCTTTTAGAATTTCCTTACAGATTGTGGAAGCTAAAAGGTTTCTTTCATATTCATTGTCTAATGCAGAACCCACATACTTCAATAGTCCTTTTGTTTCAAAATTTTTTTTCAGTTTTTTAAGTAAATTCTAAAAAAATAATCATAATTAGGTTTGCATACTACTAACAGTTCATAAATAACAGCATCGTATCAGAAATTATTGGGATGGATGGTATGTACATAGAAAGTATATATGTATGTAGGTAGATAAAAAAAATCTTTCAAAATATTTTCACATAAGGTTTAATTCGAACTTTCAATGGAACCAATGAAGTATTAAGTAAGCATTGACTATGGAACCCTATAATGAGCGTGGCCGACACGCTCATGGTAAGATTCTAATATTTGCTCCTGTTGTGAACGCCACACAGTACACAACATGAGCAAATATAAAATTTCACCATGAGCGTGTCGGACACGCTCATTATAGGGTTCCATAGTCAATGCTTACTTAATACTTCATTTAAACAACGTAGTTCCATTGAAAGTTCGAATTAAAGCTTATGTGAATTATTTTTTTTTTATCACATAATTATTTCATATTGCATTAAAAATATCTATCTTCTTGCAAATTGTCATGTTGTGAACAAGTACAGAAATTAGTTATATTGAGGTAGGGCATACAAACGGACAGACAGATATGATAAAATGTTAAAGGAACCAACTACGGAACCCAAAAAAAAAAAAACGGACTACGGAACTACGGAACCCTAAAAAAATATTTTAGTTACCTACATAAAATCAATGCATTTTATACAGGAAAATTTCAAACTTATAATTCATACTGAAGGGAAGCCATTTAATATCTTCAATGTAGACTAATTACAAGCACGAAGAAGTACACTAATTACATAGCACCATATTAAGTATGTCCATCCCCCAATGTTCTGTGACTCAATGGCATCCATTGCAGATCAGACCATCATGACATAAGGTTCAGTGCGGGCTGGCAGATAGCTAAAGCCTTGTCCACCACAAACAGTAATTGAGGTTTGAAGTTGTACCTAGTTTAGGATTCCTTATAATAAGGCTTATACCATGTATTGATAAAAATATAAGATTACTCACATTTTGTACAATTATGTTTATCTTTATTGGTGAAGTGCTTGTTAGCATAACCCCTGAAGATGTACTTGGCACTGTAGCTGACGCCGCAAATGGAGGGTGCGATGTAAAAGCAGATGCTTTTACAGTTGCAGTTGCATCAAGAGATCTTGATGTGTATGTAGCTGGCACTGTGGATAGAACTGAAGGGCAAACCGTAGCAGTACACTCCGCAATTGATATATTTTGAGTTCCTGATTCAGTCTCAAAATTAAGATCCTGTAATAAACATACATAATGTAAAATCGTTATGATGACAATGCTACATTGGAGTGAAGTTAAGTTACCACTTAGACACTGCTATCACATCTCATCTCGGTTGATATTTTTAAGACTAGTGCCTAAAAAGTCATAAAAAAGGTGTATTGTACTATCAGCAGCACACCAACCTACCCATATAAGGGATCAACTTTACTGGTTTTACATACAGTTACTAAGAATAACCAGAATAAGTTGATCCCTTATAGGGGTAGGTTGATGTGCTGCTGATAATACAGCACAATCTTCCAGTTCATTCATCCTGCCGCTAAATAGCATGGCTTCAGGACAGCACAGGAAGAAAAATAGGCAAAATGTTATTTTATTTTATATCATGAAAGTAAGGTAGGTACTACTACATAGTAAGTAGGTAGGTGAACTTACACTTATGGAAATACTGTTTAGATCTGATGCTGATATATTTAGAGTAGTGCTTGTAGTGTATTCTGAATGCCAATTTTTCCAGCACCTTAGAAATAAAGCCCTGGGCCCCAATTGAGGGATTAATTCTTTAATATCTTCTAGCGAGAGGGCGGTTAGGGCGTGCAAATTAATTGCATTTTCTGTAACAAACAATATGGCTGTTGTACCAATTACCTACTTCGGACACCACAGAAGTGAAGACGGATTCCATTGCGAAGTTTTTTTATATTGTTCGACTTCACTTGCCAAACAGAGAGAAACCGCTTACTGAACGAGTGATGCAGTACCTGTGGCAAGCAAAGTAGGTCCTACACAAGAATTTGAGCATCTTAGAACCTTATGTAGGTAGTTAAGTAGGTACAATTGGATTGATTGTGCGAACACTAGCAATAAAAACACTTTTAATACTTTTATTACTTAGTTAACTATTGATTGCTTGAAAGCTAGACTGAACTGAAACACTGACTTTACGACGATCGATCAATTTTGAAATTTAAATTAAGAAGATTTATAGACTAGCTAATAATTCCAGCCAGTGGAGCGTAAAACCACGGGGTTACAATCCACTGTACCTAGTGTACCTACCATTCTAGAATTTCCAGAAAAATCTCGCACTGAGCCCTTACCAGTTCCCGCCAGTAGGTATTTTAATATTCTTACGAAATTGTGATTGGTCTGAAGAGAAACTAAGCAGTACCTAATGGCAAGTAATGTGGAAAGTAGATGCAAAATACTTACTGGTGAAAATGGGTTTTAAATCCGAGAGGCCCCATGCCTCTAATAAGTCGCCAGCTTCCTCCATCAAACACTAGGTATTCACTTGCCACCACGACTTGATACCCAGACCACTTTAAATAATAATATACTAATGGCAAGTTATCAGAAATTTTATTTAAATGAACACGGGGCAATTGCAAAATATCAAGTAAGAAATTACTAACAAGTTTCGACACGAACGAAAAACGGTTAAACAAACGCGCGCGCTCGCGAGTCGCGCCACAGCAGCACACAGATTAAACAACGACTGATTGAAAAAATAAAGACGAACTTACCATTTTAAATTAATTACCTATTAATTTTAAAAAGTTAATTGATTTCTCATATTATTTTCCGAACATTATTTAAATGAAGACATTTATAAATGTAATAAAGATATTTTATTAATGTTGCTAATCAAGTACTTAGTAGAATTTATCATGAACTACATTTACATCAATAACGTAGTTTTACATCTGAAATAAATGCAAATGATTAAAATACCCTAATCATTTTATCTTATTAGAATAAATAATGGTTTATGACGTCACCAAAATTAAATAAGAAATTTTATTGTTTTAAATATATTTCACTTTATAAGCGTACAGTCATTTCAATTTGATTTTCACAATCAATTGTGGTTTGTTGTTTCAAAATGATTAATGATTCATTTAATCGTTTTTTACTCAATCAAGCAAAATTTCAACTTGATAGGAGACCAGTTTTCTCAGTGTAGCCAAATTACCTAAATTGACAAAATACAATCGATAACACTAATAGAAAACTAATCAAATGTCGAATAACGTCATCTCAACGATAAGTCACGTGATTGAAAATCAAAAAATTGATTCGACGAGGCGTTAATTATTGTAGAAAGGCATACGATACGAAACGTTTGTAACTTGGCTAAGCAGCTGAGTTACCTGTATTCTACAAGGAGCGACTGCCTATCTGACATTCACAACCAAGTTACTGAGTAACACGATAACCCTTGGTAAGACTATAGTTCTTAGACTTTCAGGCTCCTGCCTCCCCGTAACGACAGCTGTCAAAAAAAATGCAGGGTAAACCGGCCTAGGTACCTACAACATCCAGTCTAAAACATAACCGAATTCTTTCGAAACTATTTTTACATTTACAGGTCAATCGTACCCCATAACCAAGCCTTTAACCTTTTGAAATCTATTATTACCTAATAAATCGTAAGAACCATTTCCGTAGCAATTGAACATACAATTCAACGTACATACGACTATAATAACAACCAATCTTATCGTTACGAACCACTTCATAAAAATATATTTATGTAACTAGTATTGTCGACTATTTTTGTGGAGTGAACGGCCTCTGAAATGGGACCTTTGGGAGGTTAGGATGGATAAGAAAGAAGAAATTTATTCATGATTAGTAAGGGTTGTTTTCTGAATCTAAACTGCCACTTATGCTGTTGTGTAAGAGATGGCTGACAGCCTTATACATGGTATTGGCAGAAGATCGGATTTGGAACGATATTGG
The DNA here is from genome assembly GCA_947361185.1 of Charanyca ferruginea. Classification (NCBI taxonomy): domain Eukaryota; kingdom Metazoa; phylum Arthropoda; class Insecta; order Lepidoptera; family Noctuidae; genus Charanyca; species Charanyca ferruginea. The sequence goes on along the minus strand of OX376056.1, from coordinate 12,149,756 downwards.
GGGAGGATTGCTTATGTCATGCTCACTTAAATGTCTCGTAGATGTGGTGGATCCTTCAAAATGATTGAGCTAAATGGTGCTGATACACGCGTCATGTTCGTGAACGGGCGCTGTCATTTGAGATTGGTTTTATCTCTTAACTGTCTCTGAAGCGACACGAATAATTTAACCGTATTCTGTATTAGTCTGTACTTGATTTAAAAGAGTGACACTCACCGAGGCTGCTAGCACTGAGGTGTCGCGATGACTATCACTTGAACATACTTACTTAACCTTGACAATCAAAGCTACTGTTAAGTAGTATGGTTCAATAATGTTTTAGATTTAAACCATCAGCAAGCTTAGCCAAATTACCTAAATTGACAAAATACAATCGATAACACTAATAGAAAACTAATCAAATGTCGAATAACGTCAACGATAAGTCACGTGATTGAAAATCAAAAAATTGATTCGACGAGGCGTTAATTATTGTAGAAAGCAGTGACGGATTAACCCTTAATCAAATTAAGCAATTGCCTAGGGCATCATGTCTGGGGGGGCACCAGAGGAAGCACAAAAAAAATCCGTCCTTAGGTCATCACGTCTCACTCTCACGTCACCAAAAATCACACCAAAAAAAATTCCAGGACTAGGCTAGTGCATTCGGCAATTCGAATGCACCGGAATTGCGATCAGCCAATCACAAACCACCCCTTCCCCGCGGGCCGCCCGCCTGGCGCCCCCGCAAATCTGTGTCAAATGAGTAATTGTGCCGGCCGGCTTCTATGCATGCGTAATACAATTAATTTGATAATTAATAAGTAAGTCAATAGTTTCAGCACAAATAGCTTTTAGTAGTTTATAGTTTTAGCTCGGGAGTAAATAGAAACCGAGTTTTAATGGGTTTTAGCGCCGTGTGTTACACTATACTTTTCACTACGATTGCAAGAAAATAAAACAATCCAATACAATATGAAAATTCTACCAGAGATCGCCGATTTTAGTTCCATTTTCAAAATTAAAATGAGGTTCTTTTTTTATGAAACAGTAATAAGTCGAGTCTTTATTCATGATTATTCTACTTATGACTAAAGACTTTTTCGTTTTTGTAGGCTCATTGTCATATTTGACACACACAAACTAAAAAAAAAAACGTTTTCCCCTAGAGGATGAAAATAAATGCTATTTTATTCCCGCTCTGGTATGCTGCAATGACGGCCTTTTTGAGCAAGAGAAGTGAAAACAATGTTTTGGTAGGGACTTAATTCAATCTGGAGACCAAATTCACATACCCAACGTACAATCAACTTGTGAGCATTTTTAATTGATTTCAGTAAAGAGGAGAGGATTCTCAAATCGTTGGATAAAAAAAAAATACCAACACTAGTCGATACGCTGCTACTTTATTATTTTTTCGATATTATCAATATTTGTTTAATTGCATACCTGCTGTGGTAACTAAGCCGTTATTTCGGCGTGAATAAATAAGTCTTCGGTAGTATAGTGGTAAGTATCTCCGCCTGTCACGCGGGAGACCGGGGTTCGATTCCCCGCCGGAGAGAAACTTTTTGCATTTTTTATTAATCATAATTCTGTGTCGGATGATTTTCAGCATTATTAATTTGATTTATTTTTGTAAAAAATACAGATATTTTGCATTTTTTAAAGCAAATTCGTTTTATTGTTTACGGTAGCCGAACAATAATAAGTAGGTAAGTATTTATTGAATTGTTATCAATTATAGCCTGTTCACAATAAGATTAGACATAAACACAAACCTTTTTTACAGTCCCTTCAACCGATTTTGACTTCTATTCCGTAGATTTAAGGATGACATTAGAGCCAAAAAAAATAGGTTACAATAACAACTGTTTACTGCAGTTGCCATTTGTCATGCCACCAACGCAATATGAGTCAAAATCGGTTGAACGCACTGTAAAAAAGGTTTTTGTAAATGTCTAATCTTATTGTGAACAGGGTATAGATTACAACGATTCCAATGTAGTCGTATATTACTCGATAAACTCGGAATGTTACGACACGAACGTATTAGCCACAAAATAAAGATAATATTTTCTTAATATTTCTTTTTTCTTTAGCCCACGCTACTTAAGATGTCGTAGCTAAGTAAAAGCCGTACAGATCGATCGGTCAAAGGTTAAGCTACGTTTGCCGCGGTCGGTCTTCGGATGGGTGACCATCTATTTTCATACCGAGCTCCCTCCGTGCCTCCGAAAGCGCGTAAAGCCGTTGGTCCCGCCTGTCATTCGTAGACCTTTGGCAGTCGTTTGAGGTAGTGGCAAGCCAGAAATTCTGACAACCAGTCTTACCAAGGGGTATCGTGTTACCCAGTAACTGGGTTGCTGAGGGTCCGATAGGCAGTCGCTTCATGTATAACACTGGTATTCAGCTGTATCCGGTTAGACTGTAGGCCGACCCCAAAATAGTTGGAAAAAGGCTAGGCAGATGATGAGCCTACGCTGGGTACTGGCCTCCCCCAAGTCCTTCCAAGAACTTATGTGCCTCGCCACCTCAAACCATACCTGCTGGTATGCATCCGGGTCATTTCACCATCTTTTTTGGCCGTCCTTGGTGAAGGCGTTAATCCTCAGGCTCCCATTGCGTGAGTGGATTGTTTTCATAATATTAGTAAGACATCAGTATACAACAAAGTCGCTTTCTGTCTGTCCAGTGTTTCTTAGATCTTATAAAATACGCAAAGGATTTTAAGTAATGCGTTTTTCATCAACAGATCGAGTGATTCAGAGCAAGTTTTATACGTAAAGTTTGGTACTGTTTAGTGTTAATTTGTTAAAATATGAATATGATTGTTGACGAAGTCGGAAAAAACATACCAACTGGGAGATTCAGTGGCTTGCTCTCCCTAAAGTTATAAACTAATAGCGTTATATCCTCCCTACTAGCAGGGCCCGATCTAAGGGGGAGCCAGCCGGCCACATGCCCAATGCGGCAAAATTGAGGGTATTTGGGGGTTACTAAAGAAGTAATAATTACTTTGTAAATATTTATTAGTACGGTCACCAAAGGAGATAAGTATCCATGTCGCCGGAAACAGTTGAAGTTTACTTAGAAACCGATAGGTTTTTATGAATAAAATAAAATACAATTTATAGAGAATAAACAGTTCAATGATTTAATAAAATTTCATTTGAAAGCCCCCATTGGTTTCTAAGAAATCTTCAACTATTCCCGACGACATGGATACTTATCTCCTTTGCGTACTGTACATACGGGTTGGCAAAAGAACCTCCTATTTTAAGTCTGTTAAAATTCGCACCATCTTTGGTTTAGCGTGCTTATGACTTACAAGGTGTCATTGTGAAGGGCTGCAAGTAATATTTTTGCCTGATCGGGCCCTGCCTACTAGCCGTGCGAAGCCGGGGCAAGTCGCCAGTTTATTATAATAGAAAGAAATTCTAGTTCAATTATCGTTTGACCTCTGCGAACGTTTACGTAACTTGTTTCATAAAAACTTTGTCCCCTTCGGGCATTGAGACAAAAGATCAAACTCAACTATCTTTTGAACTTGTATAAGTGTTGTAACTTGCTATTGATATTGTTAGTTTCTTTTATCTTTTTGATATGTACTCATAAAATGCGTAAGGGACGTCCATCTTTTACGATTTTATTCCCTTGAAAGTTGGTGGATATGTGTTTACTTTGGGCTATAAAAAAGGGACTAAAGTATCTGAAGGGATGGGTAACAGGAGCCTGTAGGTATGTAGGTTTCTGTAAATGGGAATGCCACTTCAACCTTTATTGTTCCACGGCTGGACGAAGGTCTACCGCATAACGTTCCACACTTCCTTCTCTGTTGCCTTGTTGCTTTCTCCAGTCCCGTTGTCCAGTCAGACAAAAAAAACTATTCAAAAAATCATTTGAAGAAGCTACCGTCTTGATATTCGTCTATGAAAGTGGTCAACGGCTCGCGAGCCGCATGCAGCTCTTTCGATGTGAAGTTACTGCTCTTTAGTTCCATAAGTAAAAATCATGCAATCGATCATAGTATATGAAACTAACATCATTTACTGCAGCTACTACTTTTCATCACATTGTCTGCTACAAATCATACTGTATGAAATCACATTCGAATTTAATTTCGATGCAAAGTCTCTTTTGTTTCAAAGTTTGCCGACCCCTGGTCTATGGTATTGCTAAAAAAGAATACACGATGATCGGAGATTATAATTCATAGCAAACCATAACACATATTGTTTTCCCAACGACCACTAATTGCATTTCATTCAGTTTAAGACATGAATGACAAACGACCCTGGTAATTTCCGAACCCCCAACCAAATATAGTTTACCGACCCATTCACAGATTAACCCTTTAATATTGGGTTAACAACAATATTCAGTTCATTACATTAATCAAGACCAAACTGGCCAAATTCGACTCTGTCCCTGATAACACGACCTCCACTATCCCAAACGATGGGTCCTTTCATTATGCTTGAGCGAGGTCCCACAGTTTGCTCAGCGGGTTAAGTAGCGGAATTAGAAGTACCAGTGCTCACTCAGTGGTATATTTTTTTTATTTTAGCATTTTAATTAGGTACGGCAAATCTCACACTCGACGCGCAATTTGCTAAAAAAGGGTTACAAAGTTTTCTCTTAACGTATTAATAAAAATATTTTTTGTAAAATTATAAAATGTAAAGAATGATAAAAATGTGTAATGAGAATAGAACAATGACTTGTTTTAAAACAATTTTTTTCTGAAAACTAATATTAAACTTATAAAACAACATTGCCTTTTTTATTTCCTTTGCTAATTATGTTCCTTGACACTTCCTAATTTATATTAGTTGAACTTCTTTCTGTATATTTCATCTATATTAGGTAACATATGATGTCAAAAACTAATAGTATTATAAGAAGGATTGATTTGTAGCTTGGCACCATGGGCACGTTTTTGCTTACAACACGTGGCGGCCAAAAGAATCAACAAAAAAAGGGTTTGACAAAAAATTTGGATTACCTATGTACCTAATTCTTAGTTCTGCAAATATAAGGACAGAAAGATGCTATGACATACATTTTGAATATCGACTTCATTTTCCTTTCGTAAATAAAGTTCCCGTCACGAAAAGCTAAAAATTTTCAGGTTCGCAACCTTTAGATCAAATTAAAACAAAATCGTTCTGTAATGATATTTATTTTTATATAGGGATATAATTATATCAACACACATCTAATTACTGTCGTCAGATGATTCCGAGTATTGTGTTTCAGAATCAGTTACATGGATAACAAGGCTGTCTACCATGCTATCTATCCTTTCATCAATCCTTTCACCAAATGTTACTATTCTATGAGTCAGACGCGTTCCGGTACCGCAAAACATCAGACGACAGCACTTTATATCGCTAAATTATAACCCGACCAAGTGAAATCTTGTTCGTTAGTTTCGTATTACACGTATGTTACTTTGAGTTGATTGAATTTGGCATTATTTTGTTGATCGAATTGTCGCTAAGTAACTTAGTAGATGTTCTTTTTTATAGCTTCTCATGGCGGAGACTTTAGACAACTAGAGATAGAGCCACAAAGGCGGCGCGGCGGCGCGGGAATAGCTCACGTTAGCGATGAAGCTTAGTGAGAGATGTCTCCGCTCATCTTGCATCAAAACATCACCCTAAGCCCTTTTCCAATTATCTCTTCAACCTGAAGTTGAAAAATGGGATTTCGGTTCCCCGGAACACTAAAATAATGTTAAGGAAAAGTAAATATTTGTTACTCTGTTGGTTGGTTTAGTCAATCTACGTAATTATTAACTCTCTGTCTCTGCTCTGTCAAAACATTTTATGATTGGAATAATAATGTAGGAGTTTGTGTAATGTAATTAGCCGTGCCGTCAACACAGCCTTTGTGTAAACAACGCAATTATGAATTATCTATTCACTAGCGACCAGCCCCGGCTGCACGGGTGCAATGTAGATCAAACTATACGTATAATCCTTCCTCTTGAATCACTCTATCTATTGATGAAAACTGCATTAAAATCTGTTGAATAATTTAAAAGATCTAAACGTACAGACAGCGGGAGCGATTTTGTTATATAAAGTCAAAGTCAAAGCATTTATTTCAATTAAACCATTAAAGGCACTTTTGAATTGTCAAAGAGTCAGTTAGTCAGAAATATGAAAGCTAGTTGCTCATTCCAAAACGTAGCGTAGGTCTCTATGGAGAAGAACGAGCAAGAAACTCCACGTACACTCTTTTAAATCAAGTTTTTACTGATTACATTATTTACGTTGTTTCTATATATGAAAAAAATGCAGGCAAAGACCAATACAATGCATAGAAAAAAGAATCAAGATAAAAAGATAAAAGCCATGGCAGAACTTAAGAGTTGACCAATCTCTACTGACAGCGCCCGTTCACGAACATGACGCGTGGATCAGCACCATTCAGCTCAACCATTTTGAAGTGAGCCGCATGATCCAACACACGCGCCACCATCAGCGAGATATTTGAGTGAGCATGACAATGCTCTCAACCGCCATGTTAATTTATGTCAAACACATACATATAATTTACTTTATAAATAGCTCCAAGGTATTCACATTCACAAAATTGAAATAATGCCGCTAAATTATACAAAACTGAGGTTTCCAATGTAGGATTTTCAGGTTTCCTTTCTATTTGGTGTTGAAAAAAAAAATAAATTAATAATAACGATACTCGTTACTCATTTCATTAAAAAAATAAGAAAATCTTTTTTACAAAAAAGACAGCCGCCTTCAAAAACCAAAAAGTGAAAAATAACTTTAAAACAGTTCTGTTTTAAAGTTATTTTTCACTTTTTTTTTTCAATTTCGGAAGTCGGTGGCTTGGCTGTTCTATTTGTTGTTTTGTATTGCCACCGACTTCCGACACTAAAGTCATGTGTGTTCTGACTTATTATTCACTTTTTGGTAGTACTTCCTTATCATCCAAATCCATTAAGAAATGGCAACACAGTCAAAACAGAGATTGAAAGTACAAGGTGAGAACATTAAAACATCATCCATGTATATTTTTTTGCTTTCTGTCGATTTTTTCAAAAAGTGCTGAATCAATTTCGATAAAATTTATATGGGACCACCCTTGAGGCATACCATATCCATAAAAAATAAAAACTTGAGAGGTGTCAAGGGACACCCGGATGGAACGAAGTTCCTTTCGATTAATTAGCGAAGGAATTGTAATAAAATTTTATTTTTTTTAAGTTATAATAATATTTTTTTTATTATTAACAAATATAATGTAATTAAAAGACAATTTAATTAAACGTGCCCGTTTATGTATCGAGCGAAATGGACTCCATATTGAGCAGTTGCTTCGATACAGGGAAGTGTAAATTTTATACCTAATAGGTAAGTTTTTTAATTAAGCCAAAGTTGATTAAAACTGTGTTTGTGAATAGCTCTAATTTATTTAAATAGGTTACCTATAGCACCTATAGGTACCTACGCCTGCCTGCCTTTCTTTTTCTAGCAAAAGAGTACCTACTCACTTACCTACTTACAACTACAAATAATTCGCCAATGATAAAAGTAAGTACCACTACCTACCTAGGTACCCACCTAAGCTCCCACTGGCTTAATTTAAACCAAAACATTTTAATCAAATAAAAAAAAATATTATTGTCGCTAGTAAAACCTAGAGAAAAGTACTCTGTGACCTAGAGCGATAAGGTGCAGTGGTTACCTACTGACGACCGCGACCGATAGAAAGCTCATGATTACCAAACCCAAACTTTCAATAGGTACCTACTAAACAAAACATAGAAGTAGGTACAGTAACTACCTACCTACCTAACCTACGTATTCTATGGCTTAATTATCGACTTAAAATTTACACTCGTTTTCACAATCCACACAGTCTCACAGTGAAAGGTGGATTTATCTCGTAGGTCGTTATCATCGGAATTATCACGCAATGATAATTCCGATGTCATTGAGGTAGGTACCGCCACTATTTGAGCGAATAAACTTAAGTACTAAACATATCGCCGTAGGTACCTAGTTCAAAGAGTTCGCCGCGCCGCCTTTAAATACATAAACATATTCTACGAAAAGCGAATTCGGACTTTATTTTGTAAACGTAAACGGTTAAAAATTGAAATTTTACCAAACTAGGTATGATAAAATTATTCTGAGAAACGTATAGGCTGGTGCCCGACCGGACAATAGGAGCTATGTGCAACCGAATTTCACGGTTAATGTGTAAAAATAAGGTTTTAATTCGCTCCAATATTTTCATAGAAAAGCCGCCATTCAACTAATAATGAACTCTATTTGACAGTTCCAACGATTCAATTTAGCTTATTATAGCATGTCGTGACAACTTTTCGTAAGAATTTTTTCCGTCTAGCCCCCTTTCACAACGCGCGATAAGGAACTTCGTTCCAAAAAGAATTTTTAAAATCGCTTTACATTTTCCGGAGAAATCGCGTAACAATTATACAAAAAAAGAAAAACATACAGACGAATTGAGAACCTCCTTCTTTTTAAAGTCGGTTGAAAAGGGGTAGCAAACATCATCTTCTTACAATTAGGAAATTCTCTAAACTGGCTGTGGAGCAGGACCAGCATTAAGCCAAGCATTTTTATCATTGATGTAATCTACTAACTTATAATATGCTTGTTGTGCGTTTAATACATGTTTTTAATTGTCTTTCATTTAATTGTAGAATATCGACTGGTATTTTATTATAGCATTTTACACAGTACCCCATAAAAGAAGTATGTACTTTAGACAATCTGAAACTTGGCTGATCTAATTTGTTCCTATTTCTAGTATAAACACTATGTCTGTCACTTATTTTATTAAAAGATGCAGATTTTTTCGAACATGCATTATGTTTTTTACATTATGTAAAAATCAATGAAATATCATCAGCAGATAACACCATTTGTGGTTGATTTTTTAATAAATAAGGTAAACCCTTTATATAAACTAAAAAGAGGAACGGACCCAATATTGAGCCCTGCGGTACCCCCATTTTTACTTCTAAACCCAATGAATTTACATTAACGTTGACTTGAACTGGCTGTAGTCTATCAGTCAAATAAGATTTTACTAAGCTAAGAGCTAGTTTTCCCAGTCCGTAATGCTCAAGCTTTAAAAGCAGAGTTTCGTGATTTACGCAATCAAATGCTTTGGAGAGGTCGCAAAAAATGCCAATAGCATCTTGCGAATCTTCCCATGCCTTAAAGATATATTTAATTAAGGTCACACCGGCGTCAGTAGTACAACGTCGTCTGATGAAACCATATTGTTGATCGTGTAAAATTTTGTGGCAGTTAAAATGACTGAGCATTTGATTAACCATTACTTTTTCAAACACTTTGCTGAAAACCGGCAAAACTGAAACGGGTCTGTAATTATTAGTGTCTTTGCAATCGCCGGATTTAAAAAGTGGTATATTATAACTTTGCTATACTTCATTAAATCCGGGAAAACCCCTTGGTCTACACACAAATTAAAAATGAAAGCTAAATAGGGCGCCACTGTCTCAATAATTGATTTACAAACATTAGTAGACATCCCCAATAAATCTTCAGTACCCTTGATCTTGAGTTGTTTAAAAGTTTTTGTAACAATTGCAGGGTTTATATTATGTTTAAATTTAAATTCCGTGGGGCAGACTGGAACATTCGAACTTAGTAAATTAAAAGCAAGTGAAGGCGATGAATCAGTAGTTTTAATAGGAACATTGGTAAAGAATGTTGCAAATTCCTGCGCAACTTCTATATTAGTACTTATGAGACCACTGGAAGTCTCTAGAGTGTAATCAGTATTATGTCTTTTGTTCCTATTTGTTTCATTATTATTTATTTATTTATTTACACTTCATGCACAACGGTACAAAGGCGGACTTAATGCCTTAGGCATTCTCTACCAGTCAACCCAGGATTAATAATTTTCCAAACAGTCTTAATTTTATCATCAGCTGATTTTTCTTTGTTGCTAATGTATAACGCTTTAGCTGCCTTACAAGCATTTTTAAAAGTTTTAGAATAAATAGTAACATACTTATTAAATGTTTCAGTGTTAATATAAGGCTTAAGGCCATACAGCTCAAAAAGTCTTTCCGTACTTTTCCTGATACCTTTAGTTGCCTAGTCACTAAATAAAAACTTAGGGCATATAGTTTTAGTTTTTGTCTTAAAATATTTTGAAACTCAGCTTGCATATATACTACTATACTAAGTAAAGATAAAGAAGATCTGCTAGCTAGAACATAGGATATAACGTTAATTTTGACACTGAAAACCCGGCTAATTTTCAATGAACTGAAAAATTCGATTTTCAGTTGCTTTTAAATCAATAAATACCTAATCATTCAATTGAGTTGGCATAGTTGGCTAAGTTAGTAAGTACGAGCAAATACCTACTCGGTATAAAACCTTAGCACAGAACACACATTACTTTACTTTCGGAAGTCGGTGGCGGTGGCTTTGTGTTTATTGTTTTGTATTGCCACCGACTTCCGAAAGTGAAGTAATGTGTGCTCTGTACTAAAGTTATTTATCACGTTTCAGTTTTAAAAGGCGGTTTTCTTATTTTTTTGAAAAAACTTTTTATTTTTCTCTTTTTAGGATTGCCTTAACATCCAAATGCATTAAGAAACGGCGAAACACTTAAAAGAGATTGTAAGTCCTCCAAAGATTGAAAAAATTAAAACGTCATCTAAGTATTATTTTGGGATTTAGTTGATTTTCTCAAAAAGGGCTGGATCACTATATGGGACCATTTCGGAGTAAACCCCTTTCGAACAAAAGAATTTTGCAAATCAGTCTACATTATGACAGAGTTCTGCCCGAACATACATAAAAAAAAAATTTAACATCCGAATTGAAAACCTCCTCCTTTTTGAAGTCGGTTAAAAAGGTAATTTTATTTCCGTTGCTCTTAAAAAGTTAAGTTTTAAAATAACAAACAGGTCTGTACTTGATTAAAGACTTCCTCATTAGTTAGCTTTTAAAGAGTTATTATTTTTAAAAGCGCTGTAAACTTTAAGGCTACGGTCCCAGTTTGGTAACAAGGAAATAAAGTGGCTACAAAGTGTAAACATTAAAACTTTACACTTTTTGTCTTCATACGTTTTGTTTAGAAGATTCTTTGGAGCTCCAAGAAATAAATTGTGACCTGTGGGATTTTATTAATGTGCTAAGTTTAGTACTGTAATGTTGCCACCACAGCTTGTGGTCACAATCTCAGTAACTACTAAAGCGTAAAATAACCGTTTTATGACTTTTTTATATATTGTAATAGGCTTGCGTTTGACCGCAATTCTATTATTCTATAGACTTATTTAAAATCGTCAATGGCGCCAATTCTTTTGTTCACAAACTAAACTAAAATTAGACAATTGGCATCTCTTACTGCTAGGCAGTTTAAAAAAGGACGCCGAGAGATATGAACTAAGTAAGAGATGTCATATTAGTTTTTTCCTCGAGCTTCGCCATGTTTTAATCAATACATGTGTTTGTTACCGACCTCCTCCGAAACGGCTTAACCGATTTTTTTTAAATTCTGTATTCCTATTTGGTAGGTCTGAGAATAGGTCGTAGGCTATTTTTTTATATTTATATGGTATAACAACGTTGCTCGATTAGCTAGTATTTGTATAAACATTTAAGACCAACTTAAATTCACTGTTCCAATTAATATCCGTCTTTTGCTTGATTGATTGGTGAGAAAGAGATATGAATATTATTTTTTATGCTAAATTGTTTGCCGGTTATTGAACTCAAAAATGCGCTAATCCAAAAGCAATTCCTCGACCAAATTTTCTTAACCTAGAAGCAACGACAGCCAACCAAAATCCAATTTCAGTCCCTTAGGAGTGCTTTCATTAGGGAATGATGTAAAGTAATAGGAATTTGGGGATGGTGACGCATTTTGAATTATTTAAAAGCCTTGAAACGACCGTAAACCATTGGTGGGATCGCTGAGAATTGTTATGTGGAAACATACGGCGAGTATGGTGGAACAAGCACGCTGCGTAGCGCTGATACAGTAAGTACATCCAGCCAGCACACAATTCATACCAAACTGTCAAATTGAATATGAACCTCAAAATTTTGTAATAAAGTTGAAAATCTTTTAAAAAAAATTGACAGATTGTTGTAGCTTGATGTGCTGGCCTGCGTACATATTTACGTCAATGTTCATCAGTATGTCTCATGCATGGTTGAGAAAGTTCGAATTCAGGAAAATCCCAGTGTGACTTTTACAATTCGATTCGATTTTCTTTCTATTTTTTTTTTATTTTTCATTTTCTAAGTTTATCTTGGACATCACTGATATTTATAAAGGAAATAATATAATAATAATATAAAATAATAATATGTGGGGACATTTTTACACACGGCCATCTGACCCCAAACTAGGGAGACCCTGTACTATGGGTGTCAGACAGCTGATATACATACACAAATACATTTTTTTTTGTAAATACATTCATATATAGATAAACAACACCCAGACACAAGGCAAACACAAGTACTCATCACACAAATGTTTACCCTGGGCGGGAATCGAACCCGCATCACGCTGCGCAGCAGTCGACCGCTCAGCCACTGCGCCAATCGTGTCGTCATAATCAAATAAATGCTTTGACTTTGAAGAGTCAGTTAGTCAGAAAGTTGAAGCTAGTTGCTCGTTCCAAAATGTAGGGTAGGTCTCTATGGAGAAGAACGATCAAGAAACTCCACGGATACTCTTTTAAATCAAGTTTTAACAAAATACTGGTTACATTATTCATGTATCTTCTATATGTGAAAACAATGCAGGTAAAAAGCAATACAAAACATTTTAAAAAAGAATCGAGATAAAAGCCATGGCAGTTAAGAGTTGACTCAACCATTTTGGAGGAAGCTGAATATAAACAATACATTTATTAACCATACATTTTAAACATGATAGCTGTTTGAATATTTATTTCAAAGATTTCTTTAGACAATGTGCGGCAATTTTACTTACCCAGTGAAAAAGAGTCGTAAGTTTAATATAATAATTATTAATTCATGACGTGTGAGTGCTACTTTAAGAATACATAAACGTACCACTTAAAGTCTTGTTTATATGTTTTTGGTGGAGGTTTGCGTCTTTCTTGGGATGTACCTAGTATTTTAACTTTATTTTTTTTATTCCAATAAAACCGTTACGTGATCTTACGCAATACTGATTCTTATGTTTACCACTCTGTAATCCAATAAACATTTGATACGTTACACCATTATCAATGCGGAAGGACTTGTACAGATTGTGTTAATGATTCAGACTAGTACTTGTGCCAGTCGCTGTCTACTCGTTCAATAAGCTCTAGGGAACCAATTAACAAATTCGAGCAATTATAAAAGCTCTCTCTAGTAATTAACTCTCATTATGTTTGTAATTAATATTGTAAAGAGGTAAACATTGATTGTTTATTCGTGTGTAAGGGGAAACCTCCGAAACTAATCATCCTTTTTTAAAAAAAATCTTTTATCTATATGAAGCTAAGTTTTCCCTGAGTGGTCCTTTATTATAAAAAAAATAGGGATCCATAAGATACCTAAATCACGCGACAAACCTGTAGTACCTACCTGTGTAATAAAAAAAAAACAAATTGTTGGCAGGTGGTGATTGAAAAATTTGGGCATACCATACACATGATGTTGCCAACGTATCAACAAAAATATATCTATAATAGAAAAATATTCAAAAGTTACACACACATACGTATTGTTACATGGTTACAGCTGTTCTTTTGAGTATATTTTGTTTGTTTATTGTTGCGTTTTTAGCAGTGGCCGTGGGTATTATAGATACCACCGATATTAAAAACGCCACTAATGTTGCGATAAATGTGACTACCTACTGGGTCTAACAAAAAAAAACCATCGATTCGAAAAGAAGAAGATATGTGTATATTGTTATTAACTTTTGGAATTTGTTTATTTTTTTCACAAATACTTGGTAAGTTTTTTTTATGTAATTGGATCACAAACTAGCCGACGGGCTCATACTAATACTAATAAAGCCTTTTATTTCCCAAATTAACAGTACCTATACATAATTCCATAACCTTTTTTTGCACATTACAATACCAATTCATAAATATTCAATTATAATTATCTACATTCTATGAGTAATATTCGATAAATTATTAAATTTGCATACATTATATTACATTTTTACTTATTTAAATTATTTTAGTTGTTTAATTTATTTTATACATATTTTTTTTAAATTTATTTATTTCTTTTATATTATTTATTTTTGTATAATTATTTGGATATATTATTTTGATTTTTTTTAAATATTATATATTTCATTTAATTACATTTTGATCATATTCCAATAACACATTTGCAAATATTGACATTTCTATATAATGAAGATATATGATTTTTTAATTCCATTTCCTGGAATACTTAGTCATATTACTATAAACAAGTATATTATTGGGCTACCCATTTCTGGGTGTAGACCTCCTCCGACTCTTTCCAGTGCTGTCTATCTTGTGCTAGGCGAGACCATGTAGATCCAGCTACTTTGTAGATAATATCGTCACTCCAGCGTCGCTTAGACCGGCCGCATGGGCGTTTGGCTTCGTAGGGATACCATTGTAACATCCTTTCACTCTACCTATTATCTGTAACTCTAGCAATATGCCCAGCCGATCGCCATTTCAATCTGCTTGGTAGCTCGTCGGCGTCCGTTACCTTTGTTATTGATCTAATGTATGTGTTTTTCTTCCTATCCTTCAGCTTTATACCCAACATACTTCGTTCTGCGGCTCTTTGGAACACGTTGATCTTTTATACGATGTCTTCTGTAGGAATAAGTTTGACATCCGTACAATAGTGTCGGCATAACAACGGAGTCCATCACCGACGGGCTACCTGATGTTAAATACTCACCGCTGCCATAAACATCTATAATACCGGACGCCTTGCAGAAGGTCTTGCCATTCCAGAGATAAAGTTCAAATGTCTAATGTGAATGTAATTACACCAGCCCCCTTAGGGTGTTACCAGACCAATCGATCGATCGTCGATCGACAGCATCGATCGATGGTAGAATGGATTAGTCGACGTCGATCGACAGTTTCTACCAGACCAACCGATCGATTGTCGATCGACGATAGATCGGTGATAGAATTGATTAGTCGACGTCGATCAAGCTGCTTGACTGTTATTAGATTACTGATGGATCATAGCTGGGGTTAATCTACCAACGTCACCGATGCCATCGACCGGCAATCGATCGATTAGTTAGTGGAACGGTATCCGTCGATCAGCCAAAGCTACCACACCAATCGAACAGCGTCGATCGATGTCGATTGATGGCATCGATCGACGATCAATCGATTGGTGTAGTAACACAATTACCCTTTATACCGGAACACACTGTATCGGAATTCCTATTTTTTACGATGTTTAAATTAATCGGGGTTTTTTTTTGCGTTTTTTTTTTATATACTTATTTGCCGACTTTCATAATTATGCATTATATTGATATAACAAACAGACACTTTTATTTATTTGTATAGGTTTTAGGATACAAAAATCTTTTAAGAACGAAAATGACGTAACACCGTTTAATAAGAACGTCGGCCATCTTTTCAAAAAACATTTCAAAATCTGATCATTCCCTATTTTCTGAAGGATTTTGTATTTTGCTTTGGTTGTTTCGTTACATTCATTATAACGTTTACTTTCCGCTCCAAGTCGTTTTGTCAGTAATGTAGCGGACGGCAGTTCTCGACGAAAAACGGAATTAACTTAATTTATTTGTACTAAAGTATACACAAAATGGCCGCTTTTGAGATTTTTGGGAGGTATTTTTGTGTTTTGTGTATTTGTTTTTTCGCAATCATATATTATACGTCTTATTATTTAATAGCTTTTGCCCGCGTCTTCGTCCGTGTGAATATCGGCTATCGTGGATGCAGACAAAGTCGTGGATTAAAAAGTTGCCTACGTCCTTTCTCAGGGTTCAAGCCATTTTCACGCCAAATTTCATAAGAATCGGTTCAGCCGTTTCATCGTGAAAGCTTAACAGATAGATTTACGTTCGCATTTATAATATTAAAGTATGGAAGTATGGATTACCATCGTAACCTTAGTGTGACACAAAATAATATTCTTTTTTTGCCACGATTGTGTATCGAAATGTTAGTTTTCATACCTATGTAGCAATACAAAAATTCCAATGACGATAATAAGTCCAACAATTCACGCTGAACCATTAATATGGATCAACTCCCAACTAAAACTTTATTAATTTCCTACTACCTACTAATACAAACGTGAAAGTTTGTGAGGATAGATGGACGAATGTTTGGTACTCCTTCACGCATAAACAACTGCAGGCTTAGCCAAATGTACCCAAATTGACAATCTACAATCGATAACGCTAATAGAAAACTAATCAAATGTATGGGAATGACATCATCTCAACAATAAGTCACGTGATCGAAAATAAAAAATGGATCACGTGTAGAAAGAGATACGATACGAAACGTTTGTAACTTGGCTAGGCCTACTGAACGGAATCAGCTGAAAATTATTGTCACACATATATTGTTCTAGCTTTGTTAATACATAGAGTTCTATTTTGTTCTTGGGTTACAGTGGGATACTCTAGGTATCCCACGGGAACCCAAGAACAAAATAGATTTCGACTTAATTCCGAAGTCTATGCAGACGAACGATAGAAGCCATTCACTTTACATCACCTGCCAAGCCTTTCACTAACTATATTGGGGTCAGCTTCCAATCCAACCAGATGCAGCTGAATACCAGTGTTTTACATGGAGCGACTGCCTGTCTGACCTTCACAACCCACTTACTAGGTAACACGATACCCCTCGGTAAGACTGGTTGTCAGACTTTCTAGCTTCTGACTACCTATAACGACTGTCAAAAATCTAGGAATGACAGTCGGGACCAACGGCTTTGCGTGGTTTTCCAGGCTCGGAGGGTTATCGATATGAAATCGATGGTCACCCATCTACAAGCCACTGACTTTAAATAACTTAGAATAACTCGACCAAACTTCTCATAGTCACTAAGACCGTGTGAACAAACCACAATATAAAGCGACGACGCTGCTCTGTTTACGAACGAACGTGCCTCGTTTGATAATCTCACTGACACTGTGTTTATTTTATTGAATGCTTTCGTTGAATATTGATACGAGTCACTGTGTCTTCACTGAAACTAATGCAATGTCAAGAACACGTTTAGAAAACACGCACACATACACATACCTACATCCACACTACGATATGTTCCACTTCAACAGAATAAAATATTGAAGCCATTTCACAACAGCACGAGCAAAACTTATTTTAAGCTAAGCTTAACTTTTATTGGAGAGAAAGAGATTTTATATCTCTGATAAAGAGACAGATAATAATAAGAGCTGTCAATTTAAGTTGAATAAAAATGATTTGATTGAGTGTAATTTCAGAAAATATTGATTAAAAACACGGCGAAGTTCAAGGAAAAAACTATTTGATATCTCTAACTTGGTTCATAGTTGTCGCTGTCCTTTTCTTCAACTGCCTGGTAGTAAGAGATGCCAATTGCCTAATTTTAGTTTAGTTAGTGAACAAGGCACCAATGCTTCAACATTTTATTTATCTTACCTCGTACGTATTTGAGAGTCAGTAGTGGAGTCCGTCTTTACGGCCATGGCGAACAGTTTGAAGTAATAATTGATAATGAATTTAAATACATCACAAATAGAGTTGGAAATTATAAGCAGTTATTTTTTACTCTCTCTCTCTCGCTCTATAATAATAATAATAATAATAATATGTGGGGACATTTTTCACACACGGTCATCTGACCCCAAACTAGGGAGACCCTGTACTATGGGTGTCAGACAGCTGATATACATACACAAATACATTTTTTTTTGTAAATACATACATATATAGATAAACAACACCCAGACCCATGGCAAACACAAGTGCTCATCACACAAATGTTTACCCTGGGCGGGAATCGAACCCGCAACACGCTGCGCAGCAGTCGATCGCTCAACCACTGCGCCAACCGTGTCGTAAAACACCGACATTCTGCTGCATCCGGTTAGGCTAGAAGCTGACCTCAACATAGTTGGGAAAAAGCTAGACAGATAATTATTCTTTAGATACCTAAGTATATTGCGTGCCACTAAAGCTAAACTTGATTTGACTTGCGCAGTACTCGATTTAAAGGCAAATTCCTTTAAATCGAGTACTGCGCAAGTCAAATCAAGTCTGTGTCAAGTCTTATCTTTCGTGGCACGTACTATAACTAGCATTTGCCCACGACTACGCCCGCGTGAATGTCGGTTATCGCGGATGCAGACCAAGTCACGGATTAATAAAAGCTTTTTAAAAAAAAAACCGCCTTCAAAAATAAAAAGTGAGAAATAACTTCAGCACAGAACACACATTACTTTAGTTACGGAAGTCGGTTCGAAAAAGCTTTTTTTTCCGCTTTTTTGTAGTTAACATCCATATCTATTATGAAACGGCGACACACTTAAAACAGAGATTTTAAGTCCTCCAAAGATTGAAGAAATTAAAATGTCACTGTAGTGTATTAAATGTGTAATTTTTTTTGGGATTTGGTTGATTTTCTCAAAAAGAGCTGAATCAATTTTGATAAAATTTATATGGGACCATTTCAGAATAAACCCCTTTGGAACAAAAAAAAGAATTTTGCAAATCCATACATGACAGAGTTATACCCAAACATACATAAAAATATATATAAACATCCGAATTGATAACCTCCTTCTTTTTTGAAGTCGGTTGAAAAGTAGCCTCTATGTCTATTCCTAGGGTTCTAGCTATCTTCATACCAAATTTTATCAAAATCGGTTCAGCCATCGTGAAAGCGTAACAGACACA
Source organism: Charanyca ferruginea (assembly GCA_947361185.1). NCBI lineage: Eukaryota > Metazoa > Arthropoda > Insecta > Lepidoptera > Noctuidae > Charanyca > Charanyca ferruginea. Next base: position 12,130,852 of record OX376056.1, on the reverse strand, counting down.
GTTACTTTCGCATTTATAATATTAGTTCGGATTATCAAATTCGAGTAATATTTACTCATTAACAAGCGAAGGTTAAGTTAATATTCGGATACTTGTAAAAGTTGGATCGTGGAATGTTAACTCGTATACATAGAAGTACGAAAGTCTGGCAACCTTTTGGGTTTTTGTATATTTATCAATTTGCAGATACATTTACCGAGTTGTATCTTTTTCTATTCAACGACAAAAGTGCTATAACCAGTTCCTTAGGCAGTTAGGCATAAAATTGCCTGTATTTACACCTCAAGAAAGAGTCTTGGAACTGGTCATCTCTTAGCTACGTCGGTTATTTTAAATTTCATTTAATTGAATTTGTTATTATGATTATATTTCTCTCTTAACAGCTCAACGGACTAATTAGCAGACACAATAGTAAAACAATTGACGACTTATTACATTGTTCTCACATTGTACCCGTAGAATCAACATTTTGTTGTGCACACTTTAATCACGCTTAGGATTTAAACAAGTAAACGTGCACAAGGGACAAATTATAACCTTTATTCACTTGAACAACAATCAAAGAAAAACACTCCAAGCCCACCATATTTCTCCAGATTATGTAATAACCATTCTGCAGCCGCGGGCAAGGCATCAACCCCTTCCGTGCCAAAGGGATTGAAAAGGTACCCCAACAATTACAGCAGGCGCCTGTTTGGACCCCTCCTAATTGTGAGGACCGAAATATAATGAAATAATAGTCCGTAGTTTGGTCCCAGTTAAAGTGTTGGATAATTCGTTATTTTATGTCGGGTTACCTCTTATCAGGAGTCAGGAATGAGTAAATTAAGTTAGCTTGTTTTCCGTCCTACTGTTTGCGTTAATCTTGAAAGTAGACGTGTTTTGGAGGATTTGCCAAGAACAATATTTCCAACAAGATAGACTTTTTAATTTTATAGTGTTGACTTCAGAAGAAGAGTTTGGAGCTTGCTCAATATCTTTATTGCTTTTCCACAAGATAATATGCTTAGGTGGTAAGTGTTTCATATTAGGATCATTTAGGACCCTGTCGGGCACAGCAATAGGATAGAATAGAAGAAGCTCTGTTTAAGAAAATTATTAAATTAACATAAGAACTTTCTTGATACTTAAAAAGTAATCAATTCATTAATTAATTATATCCATCATTTATAATTAATTTATGGAATAATAAGATTTGTTTATAGTTGCGTCCGTATGGTGTCGGACGTAAAGAATAGCACCATCCCATATCTTCCCGTGGTTGTCGTAAGAGGCGACTAAGGGACTCACCAGAGAATGGGCAACAGCGTTCTCTGTGCCTTTGTAACAACCATACTGCGATCGCCAACCCGCCTGCCAAGCGTGGCGATTATGGCAAAACCCCTCCTTTGGGGGAGGCCTATTTGGGGGAGGCAGTGGACGTCTTTCGGCTGAAGTGATGAGTGTGGTGAAGATGGTTTTATCAGATTTTTTTTTCTTTTACATAAAATTTTGATGTTTCTTGAATATTTGAGGTAATTTGCCTTTCATAGACATTACACAGGGACTTGTAGACTGTGAATTGGCATCAATAAAAATTTTTGGCTTGTTATATGTTATTGTATATGCTTGTATATGCTTGGCTTGATCTACACATCTTTTTGAACGCGAATTATCAAATGAATATTTAAGGTAAAAGTACGAAATCTACATAAAACGTCTTTTAATACCTTATCAAATTCAACCAAACCAATAAATTTATTGCTTCCTTGAGTACAACCGCGGCGCGATTTTCCTTTAAATTATGATTTTATAGAACCCTCTTCGTGTGAATATATTTAATCTGTGGTTCAGACCTAAATAATGCTGAGTCGGGGCGATAATTGCTTCTTATTAAATTTTTTCTTTATAAAAATGGGTATTGTTGCTTATCGGTACAAAATGAAGGTCTGGGTTTACAAAGATTTATTATTTACTTCTGTTATTAATTTATGAATGCTGTTCTTTTATAAAAATACTAGCCTATTATTGCTAAAAATCCATATTAGCATTATAAATTCGAAAGTAACTATGTCTGTTACGTTTTCACGACTTAACGGCTGAACCGATTTTAATGAAATTTGGTATGAAGTTAACATGAACCCTGGGGAATGACATAGGTTACTTTATAATCAGCTACTTCGTCTGCATCCGTGATAACCGACATTTACGCCGACGAAATTGCGAGTAAAAACTAGTTTATTATAAATCCAGTTCCCTCACGATGTTTTACTTCACCGATGATATGAATTTAAAATTCACATTGGTACTTGTCCTATATGGAACCTATCACCTCATGTAAAAGAGGCGAACACCTTAATCACTGGACCATCACGACGTGTCCTGTAATGTTATTCTTCTACAATAGAGTTAACTAATCAAGTCATGTCATCATAACAGCCTATTGCCGTCCAGGCCTCCCCCAGAGATCGCCAACCAATCTTCTTCTTGGCCACATCCACCCACTGCCAGCCACCTTCTTCAAATCGGCGGTCCATCGTGCCACAGGGCGCCCCACACTACGCTTGCTCAAACGCGGTCTCCACTCTCAACATCTTAAAAGCGCGTGTCATCATCTACCTAGCCTTTTCCCAACTATACAGGGGTCGGCTTCCAACCGGATGCAGCTGAATACCAGTGTTTTACATGGAGCGACTGCCTATCGGACCTCCACAACCCGGTTACTGAGTAACACGATACCCTTTGGTAAAACTGGTTGTCAGACTTTCTGGCTTCTGACTACCCATAACGACTGCCAATGATCTACAAATGACAGCCGGGACCAACGGCTTTACGTGCTTTTCGAGGCACGGACGAAACTCGGTATGAAAGGGATGGTCACCCATCCACAGACCGACCGCGGCTAGCGTAGTTTAACCTGTGACCGATCGATCTGTTCGGCTTTAACTTAGCCACGAGCTCCTTAAAAGCGCGTGTAAATGGTCTAATTTATCTAAATTGTACAACTTTTTCCCCCATCTCAATTCTGTTTAGTGTCAATTTTATAAAAGGTTACACCGAGAAGTGGACTAATTACTTCAATTAGTTGAATAAAACTCTTGGTTTAAGCAGTGTTTATCTGCCTAAATTAGATCAAACTTGTTTAAGTCTTATCCTGGGAATAAAATCACGTATTCCTCAGACTTAGTTAAAACACACCAGTGTCTTAAAACTCTAGAGTAGGTAACAAACACCAATTCAGCTACCAATACCAATTTAGCTAAATACTAATACAGCTCCATCCACTGTTGGACTGGAAGCCGTCCCTGACATAGTACGGAAAAGGCTGTAGATGGTAAACTAGGGACTTATGAATTAAAAAAAAAAACATTAATTAAGTGAAGAACGCAGCGTCTATATGGTAAAACCAGGGTCGTTGCCCCAGGCATTTATCAGCTATCGGGAAACTCTACCACTTTGTTGACCGTGTTGCATGACTCTCTGCCATTAATGCAATACATGGGAAGGCCAGGTGCGATCAAAGTTTATGCGGGATAAATATCATCTTTCTCGGCGGGCATTTATCCTAAACGTAATTTATAAAAATTGCCAATATTCTGGAAATATCAAAGATAATGTTTTTAACTTTCACAAACTTAATGATATTAAAAAAAGTACCCACCCGTTTACAAATGTAATACACAGCAAAACATCTTCAAACAACAATAACAAGCCGTTCATTTCCAACTCTCAATACTTCAAGTGCAGTTGAGATCTCAAGCCACGCCAGGTAAAAGGTTTAATATCTAACTTAAACTCACATTTACTCTTCGGGGCAAACACAAAATTTGCGTAAGAGTTATTAAATACAAAAGTCTTCAGATATGCCGATGATTTAAGGCGAAATCGCTAACGTAGCGTATAGTGAAAATAAATAATAGTTACCATTCACTTATTGTCCTACTACTCGTATTGTGAAAAGGCATTTTCTGATATAGAGAAGGGAGAAGAGGTGAATTGATCACCACGCTTGCTCAAGGTGGGTTGGCGATTTCAGACTTATATCTGTTCAGTACAGGAACATAAGAAATAATAGGCGACTCAAACGATAGAACAAACAGTATATTCCCGGTAAAAAATTGACAACATTGGTTGTGTAAACGAAGGCGATCTATCGGCGAGTGCGTGTGCGCGGCGTTGTATAGAACAGTAGGGCCTTTGATCATATCTCTCCTCTCCTCTCAGTCCCCGCGGACATCGCCACGCAGCTGTAGAAGCGTTAACAATATCTTCTTTACACCGCGCCGTGTAGTGCCGGCCGCAAATAATACCATCCCATTTCTAGCGAGGGATATTGATCAGAGGATGGGCAGCAGCATCCTTCTGAGTACCTTAACATCTACTGCGATCGCCAACATGCATCGGCCAAGCATGGCGATTATGGCTCAACCCCTCTTGGGGGAGACCTATGCCCAGCAGTGGGCGTCTAAAGGTTGACATGATGATGATGATGATGATGGTGATCTTCTTTACATAGTATAAAACATAGTCGCTCCCGCTGTCTGTACGTTTAGATCTTTTAAACTACACAACGGATTTTAATGCAATTTTCAGCAATAGATGGAGTAATTCAAGAGGAAGGTTTATACGTATAGTTTGATCTACATTCCACCCGTGCGAAGCCGGGCGGATCACTAGCTAATCCATACTTCCATATTAATATTATAAGTGCGAAAGTAACTCTGTCTGTTACGCTTTCACGATGAAACGGCTGAACCGATTTTGATGAAATTTGGCATGAAGATAGCTTGAACCCCGGGGAAGGACATAGGTTTTTTATCAGGGCTTTCGACTGCATTCGCTATAACCGACACTCACGCGGTCGAAGTCGCAGGCAAAAGCTAGTTAATTATAACTCCAGGTTTCTTGACGATGTTTTTACTTCTCCGATGTCAGTGATGTTCAAGATGAACACATTGGTACTTGCTCGTGCCCGGTTGCAAAACCATAACCTCGTGGATTAGAGGCAGGCACCTTAACCACTAGGTCATCACTACGTAGTTTACGTATTTGCTGGGACATGTGACAATATCTTGGAAAACTTCGTGTGGAAACTGGCATGTCCTAAAACAAAAAAAGCAGCCAAGTGCAAGTCGGACTCGCCTATGAACGGTTCCGTAGCAGCAAGTAAGGTAAATTGCGGTTTACGATTTATGACGTATTGAAAACAAAAACTACTTACTAGATCTCGTTCAAACCAATTTTCGGCGGAAGTTTACATGGTAATGTACATCATATATTTTATTTAGTTTTATCATTCTCTTATTTTAGAAGTTACAGACCCCCCCCCCCCCCCCCTCTGGAACGAACTGATTTGATTAGATGAAAAAAAAAATTGAGTTTCAGTTCTAAGTATGGGGAACCCCCAAAATTTATGTTTTTGTCTATTTTTGTGTGAAAATCTTAATGCGGTTTACAGAATACACCTACTTACCAAGTTTCAACAGTATATAGTTCTTATAGTCTCGGAAAAAAGTGGCTGTGACATACGGACGGACAGACAGACAGACATGACGAATCTGTAAGGGTTCCGTTTTTAGCCATTTGGCTACGGAACCCTAAAAATGTGTCTATGTCTGGACCTGTGTCTCAGCAAAGAAAACATAATCGGCTGATTATACTTTATGCTGTCTATGGAAAATATTACGTTTAATCTACACTAATATTACAAAGCTAAATAGTTCACATGGCAAGCGACATCGCGGCAGGCCCAGGCGAAGATGGCGGGATGTTTTAGACTCTTTTGACAAAATACTGGTCTCATATAGCCCTTGACAGAGAGAAATGAAAGCAGAGTAGAGAGGCCTTTGCCCTGCAGTGGGAAAATAAGGGCTAAATAAAAAAATCTCCGAATCTACTAGCCCAATTCTTAAAATTCTTTAACCATGAACACTAGTGTAAAAAATAGGAATCTGTAAAAAGAAATCAAAAATAAAGACAAGAAAAGGTTGTAGCTGTAAACAAATAAGTTAAAAAACTATCTTGATGACTTCTTTATTCAAAGTCACAACCATAGATCACATTTCGATCAACATTCACCCTAATACTTCATCATCATGCCCTTGTCTCATATTACTTGGAATCGGGGCCACACGTTTTCTTCTTTCATTCCCTCCTATCAACTGTCATGCTATCAATTACTCCGTTTTCTATCATATCATCCTTTACACAATACATCCATCTTTAGTCGTTTGTTTAATCTTGACCTTAAACTTTGGTAAATAACTAGTCCTATCTATCAGAGGCGGGTGACCTGTAATTCGAGACTATCCTACCTTAGATACCTTTCTCTATACACAATTGTGCATTCTATTATCCAGTGCCTGTACTATAGTGTTGAGATAAATAAAGATTTATGATTATAATCTTTTCTTTGGCCTATCTCTCCCTCATTCCAACAAATACTTACGGAGTTGAAATTAAGATTTGAGTTTCCTGGGTTATCTTAGCACATTTCCTTAAAAGGTTCTTGTGGCGTGAGAAATTGTTATATTTTCACGCTCTGATTCGCTGGGGTCAGCAGTGTGGTCGCTGTAATAGCTTTGGGGTCGTACGGAACTTTGTGGCGATGAGGGTTTGCACGTTTTGGGTATTTGTAGATTTTGGTCAATGGTTGTAGATGCTTTAATAATATCTATATGCTTTTATCAAGTAATTGAAATTCAGATTTGAAATGTTATTCACAATTACAAAATTCTTCAACAAAAATTGGTCACGTCAACACTTTTTACGTCTTCTATGTCTAAAAGCTTAGTAGGTAGATAAAGCAATCACAACATTGATAATTCCTACCAAAATTGTTACATCTTGGCCAATGGTTGTGGTAATGGTATTCGATTAATTGAAATTCAGGTTTAAAATAATAATAATATGTGGGGACATTATCACACACGGCCATCTGACCCCAGACTAGGGAGACCCTGTACTACGGGTGTCAGTCAGCTGATATACATACACAAATACATCTTTTTTTTTAATACATACATAGATAAACAACACCCAGACACAAGGCAAACACAAGTGCTCTTCACACAAATGTTTACCCTGGGCGGGCATCGAACCCGCAACACGGTGCACAGCAGTTGATCGCTCAGCCACTACGCCAACCGTGTCGTCAAACAAAAATGTTGTTCACAGTTAGAAAATTGTTCAACAAAAATTGGTCTTTCCACGTCTCCTATGACGAAAAGGTTAGTAGCTATTAGATCAATCACAATATCGGTCGGCTTCCAATCTAACCAGTTGCTGCTGAATACCATTGTTTTACATAGAGCAACTGTCTATCTGACCTCCACAACCCAGTTACTGTGTAACATGGTACCCTTGGTAAAACGCCCTACATACGACATTTATTTATTTTATTCAGAAAAATTTATACAACAAAATACACATTATCTTCTGCCAAACTGCTGTACAGTTTGTCGGCAGTGCATGTCGCAGTGACATGATTAGCTAGCCTGACAAAATCATCCGTAAAATCAGGTATCGCGTCCACACGAGGCCTTATTTGCAGTTTGCTCTCGTGCGTTCTACGACGTAGGTGTGCCAAATGCTGCACGCATATTTTCCAATTTCTTTTTCAAGCCTCAAGTCCTCTTTTTTTTTAACTGTGGCTTTATTATCTGCTTTTTTCCAAATTTCAAGTAAAAAATCTAAAGCTTGTTGTCTGGCATCTTTATTTTTATACATGTGATGGGACATATCCCATAAACACGGTACCTAAATCTTTTGTAAGTCTCCAGCATTTCTGTAATAACGCTGCGTTCACTTATTATATTCGCTGATTCTGCCATTATTTTTGCAAAAATAAACAACGTGCAGACACATACACACTACTCGCGCCGCGGTCGCGCGGGGCAACTGAGCGTAGAAATCAGGTGAGAGCGCGCCACACGACATGATTTGATCAGATCTGACCAAATCAGTCGGCGTTGGCCACCTGATGAGCATTCATCAGGCGACCAATCTCCATACCACCTGATTGTGCTCCTGATCTGATCAAATCAGGCGTCAGATCATGTCGTGTGTAGGCAGTTTAAAGCGGCCTATATTACGCCTGATTTGGTCAGATCAGGAGCAGAATCAGGTGGTATGGAGGTCTGTCCAGATGACAGACCTCCAATTAATGCAAATAATAAATGCTCATCAGGTGGCCAATGCCGACTGATTTGGTCAGATCTGATCAAATAATGTCGTGTGGCGCGCTCTCACCTGATTTCTATGCTTAGTTGCTCCGCGACCGCGGGCGAGTAGTGTGTAAGTGTCTCTCATTATGGTATCTTGCTTTGTAATAAATAGTCTTACTCAGTTTAACAGCTCTGTAAAAGTTTCATTATTTAATCTTAAATAACTGCGGTAATCGTCTTCGTCTAGTTGTCTCAATAAATTCACGTAACTTAATTGTTTACGCTTTAAAAGTCAAGCTTTCACCCACATCCTGCTCTTTTTCCTTTCAACTTTGACGTCAACATATAAAGCAATAACTAGTGCAACTTTTTGTCGTTTGGATAAAAAAGGAGGCATTATGGCTGCACACCTACGTCGTAGAACGCACGAGAGCAAACTGCAAATCAAGCCTCGTGTGGACGCGATACCTGATTTTACGGATGATTTGGTCAAGCTAGCTAATCATGTCGTATGTAGGGCGTTTTAGACCAGTTGTCAAACTTTCTGGCTTCTGGGTAACCATAACGACGGTCGAAGACGACGACAGCCGGGACCAACGGCTTTACGTGAAATAGATTTCTCAGTATGAAATAGATAGTCCCTTATCTACGGAATGACCGCGTCAAGCATAGCTTAACCTTGACCGATCGATCCATACAGTTTTGACTTAGCCGAGTAATCACGAGCTTTACATAAAGCCTTCTAATGAAATGAAAACCATCTCGTTACCTCAACATACTCATAAGAACTAATAGGACACTTAATCCAGAACCCCACGTCACCTACAAGATCCTGTAAATACTAATCCGGTAACACCAAGATGGTGGCCATAGATCAAGTTAAACAAACCGGTTCAGACTGGATTTACTATCAACAGGAGTGCTGATTTATGGCACTGTTTGTTTGCCCTACCACAGCAAGGAGGTGTTATGTACTTGCGTGATCCGGCCCAGTCTTGTATCTAGATCTAGGAAAAAAAACAAAGTGTATTTAAGCTGTTTACTTTAGCGCAAATGTTGCTTCATTTAGGTTAATTGCTTGGTTCTCTTTTCCTGTTGTTGCTTTTTTTTCTGCGGATTTTTGAAGCGATTTTCATGGCAGATAGGTAAGCAATAAGACATTTTGGTAAAACTCGATGTTGTTGCAGGTAATGTGTGAGTTGGATTTTTGTTAGTAATGAATATATGTCTTCAAACTTTTATATTTTTTCCACTAGCTTCTGCCCCTGATTTCGTCTGCGTAAACTTCATAACTAAGCATAAGTGCTAAATTATGCCGCGGGAACACAGAAATGCCATAAAAATTATCCGATGTGTTATGGTAGATAAATATCCTTATGTGTGCCCAGATAATTCTGTTCAGCCGTTTAAGCAGCCATAAAAGAGAAGGTAATAAACATCCATTCATCTGTCCATTGATCAGTCCATCCACTCATCCATCCATCCACCCATCCATTCATCCATTCCCCCATTCATGCATCAATTTCCCCATTTATTCGTCCATTCCCCCATTCCTTCATCCATTTCCCCATTCATTCATACATTCCCCATTCATTCATCCATTCCCCATTCATTCATCCATTCCCCATTCATTCATCCATTCCCCATTAATTCATCCATTCCCCCATTTGTTCATCCGTTCCCCCATTCATTCATTCATTCATTCCCCCATTCATTAATTAATTCCCCCATCCATTCATCCATTCCCCCATCTATTCATCTATCCATTAAAACATCCATCCGTCCTTGTATTCTAATAAACTTTCACGTTTATAATAATAGTAGGAAGTCGGATAATAAGAATTTTCTAAAATTTTCAAAACAGTATAAAACTAGGTATGCTTCTTATTTCGTTGAAGTTAAAACAAAACTGTCAAGTACTCTAGAAGAACCAAAATATCTCATTTCTCCCGGTTCTTGACTCGAACAGTAACAATATTAAAGTATCCGAAGTAATATTTCAAGGAATCAACTCAAAGTTTTTCGTTTACTTGAAGAGAGTGATCGTTAGTTATGAGGTGTCGTATAAGGCTGGCTTCTCACTTGGCTACTTTATGTTGCCAAGTGCTGTATTTAAGCGTTGTTACTTAAATGCAGCGAAAGATTGCTATAAAATTTCATAAAATATGGTGAATACAAAGTAAAAGACCTGTGGCACACCTCGGACACTTCATACAAAACTTGCAAAATAATTACCTATTACTACTACAAAACCAAATGACGTCTGTACACGTGCAAATGTGTGCGTGAATTTTAGTAGGGTTGAATCAGTTGGATGTCGTGGCGTACAAAATAAAAGTGCAGCGCTTTGCGTCGGGCGAACCGAACGACGACGGAACTACCCGAACGTTTCGAGCATTATTATGAAGTGATCTTGTCCGAGCGGTCAATTATTTATTTCTAATAAATAAAATAAATGATATTTGATTATGAATACTCGGATTTGTAATGACATAAAAGTAATATTATAATATTTATTATGTAAAGAGGTTTATTTATTCATCAATAATGGTAAATTAAGGTACCTAATTACAAAATATGGAATTCACGATCGCCCCGACCATTACGCGGCAACGCAATGGGGCGACGCGACAAAGTTAGTGCGTAGGGTAGGTACTACTTTTCAATTCCAAGAATGAATAGAACGTGAAAGAAAGGGACATAAGTACATAACAAAGACAATAAAGAGAGAGAGCAATATTAATAGCTGGTAATGTTGGTATGTTATTATTACGGAAGTTTTAATTGTATTATTATAAAACGACGAAAACTTGGAAAATAAATGAATCATCGAGATTAAAACTAATAAATAAAACTTAAAACAAAATAAATCGCAAAATTGTGTGTTTGTGTCAGCAGTACCTACAGCGCTGCAGTTCTTACGATTTTGAGCGCCCTGGCTAAAGAGTCGGCGGTTAGCCCCTGTAAGTGCGGGGTGAGGGTGCGGTATCTGATATAGCGCGGGGAAGGGAGTGTCCCTTCTGTACGTAGTACTATTAAGTATTCTGTGCCTGTGGCTAAGTAAAAGTCGTACGATCAATCGATCGGTCGAAGTTAAGCTACGCTTGTCACGAACATTCCGTAGATGGGTGACCATCCATTTCATACCGACACCCATCCATACTTCGGAAGACACGTTAAGCCGTTGGTCCCGGCAGTCATTGGTAGATCTTTGACAGTCGTTATGGGTAGTCAGAAGCCAGAAAGTCTGACCACCAGTCTTACCAAAGGGTATCGTGTTACCCAGTTATTGAATTGTGGAGGTCAGATAGGCAGTGAAGAGTCACTGCCTAATGTAAAACACTGCTATTCAGGTGCATATGGTTGGACTGGAAGCCGACCCCAGAATATTTGCGAAAAGCACGAGTCGACTGCCTTTACCAGAATCACTGGATAAGGGTAGCTTTAGGATTAGTGTAAGTTAGTTTTATTCTACTAACATAGCTTTAAGTAAATACTGTAACTAACCCATTATGAGCCTATGGCTTGAAATAAAGATTTATTATTATTCTCATTTATTCATTTTATTGACATTTTGTTTTATATTTTAAAACATTAGTAAAAAAATAAATAAAAACATTTAAAAAAAGAAAAATAGTAGCCCACCGGTATCGGGAATAGGGTTCAAGCTACCGGTGGTCAAGTCTGCTAAGAGAGAGGAATTTCCTAACAACACGCGCCGTGTCCAAGAGTACTGCATTCTGAATCAAGCCCTTGATCCAGCTGCCCATCGAGAGCCTCCTGAGTTGTTGGTCGAGGATTTTGGAAATTATTCCATTGGCCGTAACGACTATCGGCATAATGACTGCTGTATTGATATCCCACATGTCGACAACCTCGCGAGCCAAGTCAAGATACTTTATTTGTTTATCTTTCTCAGTTTTCACGAGGTTCTCGTCATGCGGAACCGCTATATCAACAATCATTGTGCGACGCTCTTATCGATCTATCACCACTATGTCAGGCTTATTGACAACAATAGTCCTGCCAGTGATGACAGATCTATCCCCATACAACGTGATATTGCCTTTTTTGAGAACTGGGTCGGGCACATACCTGTAGTACGGTACTTCAGACTCCACAAGCCTGTATTTTAGAGCAAGTTGCTGGTGGATAATCCCAGCTACAAGGTTGTGTCTATGCAAGTAGTCTCCGTTAGCCAGACGAGAGCACTCAGAGATAATGTGTCGGATTGATTCTCCCGGTCGGTGGCATGCCCGACAAATGTCAACCGTGCCGTCCTTCACAATATACCTCCGGTAGTAGTTCGTTATTATAATTTCGTCCAGACAAAACCTTCGGTTTCCCCAAAGAGGTCACCAAATCGCAGCCAAGATACGGACGCCAAGAAGTTTACATCAGGCCCATGTAGAGCCCATTATTATTATTAAGTAGATCATCATCTGCCTAGCCTTCATCTCATCAGAGACGATACACAAGACACGTCACAATACAAGACATAGAACTCACACGACACAGAATCAACCATTTTTTTCGCCTATTAAAACACCCAATATCCCAAAAAAAAAAAATTTTGTAAAATATTTGAATAGTAGCCTGTATTTTGTTTTAATAAATTTTGGGCAACATGTTTGCAGTATTCTGTCGTCAGTGAACAGCGAGCCTTAGCGTATCATTTTTATCAGCCATCCTTTAGTTATTTACTACTTGTTTGTTGTTCAGACAAGTTCAATGGGATGTTCTTTGCAAACAAGTTTTGTAGATATATCATAGGCGGAGTGGAGTAATGTTACGGTGTTTTATTAGAGAATTGTGATTCGAGTTGTATGTAGTATTTATTTACTTTGTAAATGGATTGGTTTTCTTATCCCCTAAAGGTATTATTTTTAGCCGAAATATATTAATCATAAACTTTTTGTATAAGACTTGCCAAAACTTCATCATTGACTTGATTAGCAGTACCTACAATTCTGAAGAAATCATCCTTGACAACTATTTAATTGCGCCTGTGTTAACAAATTTTAATATCACAACCCATTTGCTAAACACAATTTTAAATAACACAGTAACACATAATCACCCCTACATTATTTACGAAAATTTTCTGTTTCTACCAAAACAAAAAATAATGCACAAAAGTAAACCTATCAAAAACGTCATAAAAACAAGTTTCCTCCCCTACAGGACAATGCCCTCCCATCTCGACATCAACAAGGGAATAACTATAATTTCCATCTCAACGTTACGTGGTAAACATTGTAAGAGAATCAAACAATAAGAAAATACTCCCACAGGTCAGTAGGTCAGATTGATCACATGGCAGGAGATACAGAAACCCCACTTCAAACCATGAAGCCAGATCAACGGTACGAGCATTGAACACATGATTTGTAAACAACTTCTTAGCACATACCTAAGTCAAATTAAATCATTTACAGGCACTTTTGAATTATCAAGGAGCCAGTCAGTCAGAAAGTTGGAAATTTGCATGTTCAAACAGTAGGTATTTATGGAGAAGAACACGCAAGAAACTCCATGATAAGTGTTCAACTAATCATGTTTTCGTCCACATTAATGAATATCCTAGAAAGAGGCGGGAAAAAGAAATCAATGATGAAATTTTTGGCAACTCTTCTCAGTTTGGGAAACCAATTGAAAATGTATCCGCTATGTACTCCTTCGTGTGTCGTGCCTTTGTTTGGTGGTTATCATTCTTTGGCATAGTCTAATCTAGACCCGTGTCTGATTATTTCTCTTGTTCCAGTGACAGTTAAAATTGAATTCCTAAGTTTCCTAAGTTTTCTTTGAACTTTAAGCTATGAAATTGCTGTAAGGATTCCATAAACTTCTTAACTTATCTGCTCAGTGGTCCAAGTATCAACATGTTTTGACGACTCGCTCAGCAGTGATTTATCGCACAAAGGGTTGAGTCTTGTGAGGGGTTAAATTGCGTCCGTTAACCGTTAAGATCTCTTTGGAGAATACTGCGCTTTTATTGGAGAAAGTTCGAGAATTATTGTGAAGAAGAAGCAATGTGGATAAGGTAGAATGGGAAACGAATAGCCATAAGTAATTGTTTGTGCTAGATCGTTGTCATTATGTTGTTTGGGGTTTAGTAATAGCTCTCATATCTAACCCAAACTACAGCACTGTAGTCGTTTCAAACCCATCAAATTTCTTGTACGAAGTTAGAAAAGAAACAAAAATACACTTGTAGCGCGGGATTCTATGACTATGGTAGGTACGGTGTTGGTACTACGTAGGGTCATGACGCGCGCGCCCCCGCCTCCTCCGCCGCCCGCGCCCCTTCGCCGCTGGCGCAGGAGAAGGGACGCGAGCGAAAGGGAGAGAGAGCCCCGATCGCCGACTGGAACGGACGTACGACAACGATCCTCCGCGACTCTCAGTCGCGACCATAACTTTTATTGTTTCCAAATGTAATTACCTAATACTAATGTTTAGTGTGTTTCGATCAATTGTTTTTGTGGATAAATCAATAAATGATTGACTTTTAAAGTAGTGACTTTAAACTGGCGCCCAAACTAGTGAACGAAGTCGAATCGAGTCGAGTCGAACCGTTACGACCGTTAATGATGTGATCCAGTGCCTACGTGACCGAACGTGTACCTACTCACCTTGTTAGAAATAGGTACGGACATTCGACCTTACCGTTGTCATCACTAACGTGAAGATGCCGACAACGAGGAGAGGAGAAGTGCTCCGTCAGCAACGAGGAGAGGATGAGGATAACGTCACGCTCACTGAAGAGGAGGAGAGCGTCATCGAGCGTGGCCACGCGGACGAAACCGCGAGCGCCGGCTCAAGGTCGACACAGCAACCAGCTCCTCAGTTCCCCCCAGACTTCCTATCCACGCTGATCGATACGATGACGCGTGCGCAAGTGGAAGCTAATAGAATCCTCATCAACGCGCTGATGACATCTAACGGCGAATTCAGGGCTTCCACCCCAGTAGGAGTCTCTCCATACACCAACGCGAGCAGCGGAAGTGCCGCTGCTGCAGCCGCGTCGCGTGCTGACGCCAATTTTACAAGATGCACGGCGAGATTCGACGGGTCCTCCCAAGACGCTGAGGTCCTGGAAGCATTCCTGGACGCCGTCGAAGTATACAAGGAGTGCGCGGCCGTGAGCGACGAGCATGCCCTCCGAGGATTGCCGATGCTGCTGGAAGGCGAAGCGGCAGTATGGTGGCGCGGCGTTAAGGCGTCGGCAGCCACATGGCCGGACGCAATCGCACGTCTCCGTGCGACCTACGGCGTGGTGCAACCCGCGCATCAAGTCCTACGGCAGATCTTCGCTACGGAACAACGAGAGGAAGAACGTGCGGAGGTGTTTTTTGTGTAAAGTGCGGGCATTAATTGCGAAATTACCGTATAAGCTCGACGAAGTAGTGCAGGTAGACTTTTGCTACGGATTACTGCACCGACGCGTAATAAAAAGAGTGCCGCGTGATTCTGTACGTAATTTAGATGACCTATTATATAATGTGAGGATCGCGGAGGATACATACAAGGCGCTTAAGGTAAACACTCCTGTTATAAATAATAATATGAACCCGACCCCGCAAACCAAAACATCGGCGGGGGTTATTACCAGCCGCAATCTCACGGAATCGAATTCGAGTTCGACTGCGCCGCGTAGCAACAACAAGAATAGGCCCCGTTGTAGTTATTGCAAGTTATTTGGGCATGTTAGTGACGAATGTCGTAATCGCGATAAGGCAACTATTTATAAAAACAATAGCGACACAACGCATAAGGAGTTACGTTGTTATGGTTGCGGTAAACAAGGCGTCGTGAGGTCGAAATGTGATATTTGCGCGAAAACATTGTCTAAACCAGACGAAAAAACATCTTTCAACACGGTTGATGTAGATTTTTATTGTCATGGCGATAGTAGTAATAATAACATTAGTAGCGAGCAGAGATACGGCGAAGCGTCACCGCTATATGGTTGAAGTTCCACGGTCTCGAACCAAGCGCTTTGACTCCACATTTATTGTGCGAACTGCCAGACTGTGGAATTCCCTGCCCGCCTCTCTGTTCCCTGATAAGTATAATCTGGGTATCTTTAAGGCACGAGTGAACCGGTTCATCTTAGGCAAGCGTGTTCCAACTTAGGCCGCATTATCACTTACGATCAGGTGAATTGCGGTCAAACGCAAGCCTATTTAATAATAAAAAAAAAAAAAAAAAAGAAAGTAATACGAGTGATACCGCTTCGTGCGTTGAAATAACGAATATGAGTGCGCGCGAACGTCACCCGATGGTAAATATTAGTGTTATGGGCCGTAACGGCGTGGCGATTGTAGATACCGGCGCTACGCATAGTATTGCGAGTCCCCTATTATATCGACTCTTAGTAGATTCAGGAGTTCAGTTTAGCGAAACTAAACGTTTCGTACGCCTAGCTGATGGCACACAAGGGTGGAGAGACCTGTTGTCAGCCGAGGTAGATATTATAATTGAAGGTCGCAGGGTAATGTGTCAGTTTTTAGTATTACCGGGCAGTAATATTAGGACGCTCTTACGCGTAGATTTCTTGACCCGGGCCGGTATGGTGTTAGACGTCGCCCGACGCAATTGGTCGTTCTCGGGCAGTGCGGAACGTTGTTATGATTTTGTTTACAGTTATACGCTCGACCCTACCGATGCGGACCTATTGCGCGCCGCATCCACTGACTTATCTTTGCGCCCGGATGAAGGTTCGAAATTAACCCCCGAGCAGCGGCGTACACTTGACGCTTTTATTGAACACCGCGCGCCGCAGTTCGCGCGCGACGGACCGGCGACTGAGTTCGCCACGCATCGTATAAAGGTGAGTGCACACCAAGAACCTATTGCTTGCTGCGGGCGGTGTCCAGGTGGACCCAGACAAGACAGCGGCCATTGACAACATGGCTGCCCCTCAAAACGTAAAACACTTAAAGTGCTTTTTACAGACGTCGAGTTGGTACCGACGCTTTATTAATAATTACGCGGAAGTCGCGAGGCCCCTTACTAACCTCCTGAAGAAGTCTAGTGTTTGGCGATGGGACGCTGAACAACAGGAGGCGTTTGAACGCATCAAGTCTCTTCTCGTGTCCGCGCCCATTCTCTGTCAGGCAGACGAGTCGAAACCCTTCATTCTTTGCACTGACAGCAGCGCTTATTGCCTTGGGGCTGTTCTGATGCAGGGGGAGGGACACGATGAGAGGCCCATAGAGTACGCAAGTCGACTTCTCACTAGCGCCGAGAAGAACTAGGATGGGCAGCAGCATCCTTCTGAGTACCTTAACATCTACTGCGATCGCCAACATGCATCGGCCAAGCATGGCGATTATGGCTCAACCCCTCTTGGGGGAGACCTATGCCCAGCAGTGGGCGTCTAAAGGTTGACATGATGATGATGATGATGATGGTGATCTTCTTTACATAGTATAAAACATAGTCGCTCCCGCTGTCTGTACGTTTAGATCTTTTAAACTACACAACGGATTTTAATGCAATTTTCAGCAATAGATGGAGTAATTCAAGAGGAAGGTTTATACGTATAGTTTGATCTACATTCCACCCGTGCGAAGCCGGGCGGATCACTAGCTAATCCATACTTCCATATTAATATTATAAGTGCGAAAGTAACTCTGTCTGTTACGCTTTCACGATGAAACGGCTGAACCGATTTTGATGAAATTTGGCATGAAGATAGCTTGAACCCCGGGGAAGGACATAGGTTTTTTATCAGGGCTTTCGACTGCATTCGCTATAACCGACATTCACGCGGTCGAAGTCGCAGGCAAAAGCTAGTTAATTATAACTCCAGGTTTCTTGACGATGTTTTTACTTCTCCGATGTCAGTGATGTTCAAGATGAACACATTGGTACTTGCTCGTGCCCGGTTGCAAAACCATAACCTCGTGGATTAGAGGCAGGCACCTTAACCACTAGGTCATCACTACGTAGTTTACGTATTTGCTGGGACATGTGACAATATCTTGGAAAACTTCGTGTGGAAACTGGCATGTCCTAAAACAAAAAAAGCAGCCAAGTGCAAGTCGGACTCGCCTATGAACGGTTCCGTAGCAGCAAGTAAGGTAAATTGCGGTTTACGATTTATGACGTATTGAAAACAAAAACTACTTACTAGATCTCGTTCAAACCAATTTTCGGCGGAAGTTTACATGGTAATGTACATCATATATTTTATTTAGTTTTATCATTCTCTTATTTTAGAAGTTACAGACCCCCCCCCCCCCCCCCTCTGGAACGAACTGATTTGATTAGATGAAAAAAAAAATTGAGTTTCAGTTCTAAGTATGGGGAACCCCCAAAATTTATGTTTTTGTCTATTTTTGTGTGAAAATCTTAATGCGGTTTACAGAATACACCTACTTACCAAGTTTCAACAGTATATAGTTCTTATAGTCTCGGAAAAAAGTGGCTGTGACATACGGACGGACAGACAGACAGACATGACGAATCTGTAAGGGTTCCGTTTTTAGCCATTTGGCTACGGAACCCTAAAAATGTGTCTATGTCTGGACCTGTGTCTCAGCAAAGAAAACATAATCGGCTGATTATACTTTATGCTGTCTATGGAAAATATTACGTTTAATCTACACTAATATTACAAAGCTAAATAGTTCACATGGCAAGCGACATCGCGGCAGGCCCAGGCGAAGATGGCGGGATGTTTTAGACTCTTTTGACAAAATACTGGTCTCATATAGCCCTTGACAGAGAGAAATGAAAGCAGAGTAGAGAGGCCTTTGCCCTGCAGTGGGAAAATAAGGGCTAAATAAAAAAATCTCCGAATCTACTAGCCCAATTCTTAAAATTCTTTAACCATGAACACTAGTGTAAAAAATAGGAATCTGTAAAAAGAAATCAAAAATAAAGACAAGAAAAGGTTGTAGCTGTAAACAAATAAGTTAAAAAACTATCTTGATGACTTCTTTATTCAAAGTCACAACCATAGATCACATTTCGATCAACATTCACCCTAATACTTCATCATCATGCCCTTGTCTCATATTACTTGGAATCGGGGCCACACGTTTTCTTCTTTCATTCCCTCCTATCAACTGTCATGCTATCAATTACTCCGTTTTCTATCATATCATCCTTTACACAATACATCCATCTTTAGTCGTTTGTTTAATCTTGACCTTAAACTTTGGTAAATAACTAGTCCTATCTATCAGAGGCGGGTGACCTGTAATTCGAGACTATCCTACCTTAGATACCTTTCTCTATACACAATTGTGCATTCTATTATCCAGTGCCTGTACTATAGTGTTGAGATAAATAAAGATTTATGATTATAATCTTTTCTTTGGCCTATCTCTCCCTCATTCCAACAAATACTTACGGAGTTGAAATTAAGATTTGAGTTTCCTGGGTTATCTTAGCACATTTCCTTAAAAGGTTCTTGTGGCGTGAGAAATTGTTATATTTTCACGCTCTGATTCGCTGGGGTCAGCAGTGTGGTCGCTGTAATAGCTTTGGGGTCGTACGGAACTTTGTGGCGATGAGGGTTTGCACGTTTTGGGTATTTGTAGATTTTGGTCAATGGTTGTAGATGCTTTAATAATATCTATATGCTTTTATCAAGTAATTGAAATTCAGATTTGAAATGTTATTCACAATTACAAAATTCTTCAACAAAAATTGGTCACGTCAACACTTTTTACGTCTTCTATGTCTAAAAGCTTAGTAGGTAGATAAAGCAATCACAACATTGATAATTCCTACCAAAATTGTTACATCTTGGCCAATGGTTGTGGTAATGGTATTCGATTAATTGAAATTCAGGTTTAAAATAATAATAATATGTGGGGACATTATCACACACGGCCATCTGACCCCAGACTAGGGAGACCCTGTACTACGGGTGTCAGTCAGCTGATATACATACACAAATACATCTTTTTTTTTAATACATACATAGATAAACAACACCCAGACACAAGGCAAACACAAGTGCTCTTCACACAAATGTTTACCCTGGGCGGGCATCGAACCCGCAACACGGTGCACAGCAGTTGATCGCTCAGCCACTACGCCAACCGTGTCGTCAAACAAAAATGTTGTTCACAGTTAGAAAATTGTTCAACAAAAATTGGTCTTTCCACGTCTCCTATGACGAAAAGGTTAGTAGCTATTAGATCAATCACAATATCGGTCGGCTTCCAATCTAACCAGTTGCTGCTGAATACCATTGTTTTACATAGAGCAACTGTCTATCTGACCTCCACAACCCAGTTACTGTGTAACATGGTACCCTTGGTAAAACGCCCTACATACGACATTTATTTATTTTATTCAGAAAAATTTATACAACAAAATACACATTATCTTCTGCCAAACTGCTGTACAGTTTGTCGGCAGTGCATGTCGCAGTGACATGATTAGCTAGCCTGACAAAATCATCCGTAAAATCAGGTATCGCGTCCACACGAGGCCTTATTTGCAGTTTGCTCTCGTGCGTTCTACGACGTAGGTGTGCCAAATGCTGCACGCATATTTTCCAATTTCTTTTTCAAGCCTCAAGTCCTCTTTTTTTTTAACTGTGGCTTTATTATCTGCTTTTTTCCAAATTTCAAGTAAAAAATCTAAAGCTTGTTGTCTGGCATCTTTATTTTTATACATGTGATGGGACATATCCCATAAACACGGTACCTAAATCTTTTGTAAGTCTCCAGCATTTCTGTAATAACGCTGCGTTCACTTATTATATTCGCTGATTCTGCCATTATTTTTGCAAAAATAAACAACGTGCAGACACATACACACTACTCGCGCCGCGGTCGCGCGGGGCAACTGAGCGTAGAAATCAGGTGAGAGCGCGCCACACGACATGATTTGATCAGATCTGACCAAATCAGTCGGCGTTGGCCACCTGATGAGCATTCATCAGGCGACCAATCTCCATACCACCTGATTGTGCTCCTGATCTGATCAAATCAGGCGTCAGATCATGTCGTGTGTAGGCAGTTTAAAGCGGCCTATATTACGCCTGATTTGGTCAGATCAGGAGCAGAATCAGGTGGTATGGAGGTCTGTCCAGATGACAGACCTCCAATTAATGCAAATAATAAATGCTCATCAGGTGGCCAATGCCGACTGATTTGGTCAGATCTGATCAAATAATGTCGTGTGGCGCGCTCTCACCTGATTTCTATGCTTAGTTGCTCCGCGACCGCGGGCGAGTAGTGTGTAAGTGTCTCTCATTATGGTATCTTGCTTTGTAATAAATAGTCTTACTCAGTTTAACAGCTCTGTAAAAGTTTCATTATTTAATCTTAAATAACTGCGGTAATCGTCTTCGTCTAGTTGTCTCAATAAATTCACGTAACTTAATTGTTTACGCTTTAAAAGTCAAGCTTTCACACACATCCTGCTCTTTTTCCTTTCAACTTTGACGTCAACATATAAAGCAATAACTAGTGCAACTTTTTGTCGTTTGGATAAAAAAGGAGGCATTATGGCTGCACACCTACGTCGTAGAACGCACGAGAGCAAACTGCAAATCAAGCCTCGTGTGGACGCGATACCTGATTTTACGGATGATTTGGTCAAGCTAGCTAATCATGTCGTATGTAGGGCGTTTTAGACCAGTTGTCAAACTTTCTGGCTTCTGGGTAACCATAACGACGGTCGAAGACGACGACAGCCGGGACCAACGGCTTTACGTGAAATAGATTTCTCAGTATGAAATAGATAGTCCCTTATCTACGGAATGACCGCGTCAAGCATAGCTTAACCTTGACCGATCGATCCATACAGTTTTGACTTAGCCGAGTAATCACGAGCTTTACATAAAGCCTTCTAATGAAATGAAAACCATCTCGTTACCTCAACATACTCATAAGAACTAATAGGACACTTAATCCAGAACCCCACGTCACCTACAAGATCCTGTAAATACTAATCCGGTAACACCAAGATGGTGGCCATAGATCAAGTTAAACAAACCGGTTCAGACTGGATTTACTATCAACAGGAGTGCTGATTTATGGCACTGTTTGTTTGCCCTACCACAGCAAGGAGGTGTTATGTACTTGCGTGATCCGGCCCAGTCTTGTATCTAGATCTAGGAAAAAAAACAAAGTGTATTTAAGCTGTTTACTTTAGCGCAAATGTTGCTTCATTTAGGTTAATTGCTTGGTTCTCTTTTCCTGTTGTTGCTTTTTTTTCTGCGGATTTTTGAAGCGATTTTCATGGCAGATAGGTAAGCAATAAGACATTTTGGTAAAACTCGATGTTGTTGCAGGTAATGTGTGAGTTGGATTTTTGTTAGTAATGAATATATGTCTTCAAACTTTTATATTTTTTCCACTAGCTTCTGCCCCTGATTTCGTCTGCGTAAACTTCATAACTAAGCATAAGTGCTAAATTATGCCGCGGGAACACAGAAATGCCATAAAAATTATCCGATGTGTTATGGTAGATAAATATCCTTATGTGTGCCCAGATAATTCTGTTCAGCCGTTTAAGCAGCCATAAAAGAGAAGGTAATAAACATCCATTCATCTGTCCATTGATCAGTCCATCCACTCATCCATCCATCCACCCATCCATTTATCCATTCCCCCATTCATGCATCAATTTCCCCATTTATTCGTCCATTCCCCCATTCCTTCATCCATTTCCCCATTCATTCATACATTCCCCATTCATTCATCCATTCCCCATTCATTCATCCATTCCCCATTCATTCATCCATTCCCCATTAATTCATCCATTCCCCCATTTGTTCATCCGTTCCCCCATTCATTCATTCATTCATTCCCCCATTCATTAATTAATTCCCCCATCCATTCATCCATTCCCCCATCTATTCATCTATCCATTAAAACATCCATCCGTCCTTGTATTCTAATAAACTTTCACGTTTATAATAATAGTAGGAAGTCGGATAATAAGAATTTTCTAAAATTTTCAAAACAGTATAAAACTAGGTATGCTTCTTATTTCGTTGAAGTTAAAACAAAACTGTCAAGTACTCTAGAAGAACCAAAATATCTCATTTCTCCCGGTTCTTGACTCGAACAGTAACAATATTAAAGTATCCGAAGTAATATTTCAAGGAATCAACTCAAAGTTTTTCGTTTACTTGAAGAGAGTGATCGTTAGTTATGAGGTGTCGTATAAGGCTGGCTTCTCACTTGGCTACTTTATGTTGCCAAGTGCTGTATTTAAGCGTTGTTACTTAAATGCAGCGAAAGATTGCTATAAAATTTCATAAAATATGGTGAATACAAAGTAAAAGACCTGTGGCACACCTCGGACACTTCATACAAAACTTGCAAAATAATTACCTATTACTACTACAAAACCAAATGACGTCTGTACACGTGCAAATGTGTGCGTGAATTTTAGTAGGGTTGAATCAGTTGGATGTCGTGGCGTACAAAATAAAAGTGCAGCGCTTTGCGTCGGGCGAACCGAACGACGACGGAACTACCCGAACGTTTCGAGCATTATTATGAAGTGATCTTGTCCGAGCGGTCAATTATTTATTTCTAATAAATAAAATAAATGATATTTGATTATGAATACTCGGATTTGTAATGACATAAAAGTAATATTATAATATTTATTATGTAAAGAGGTTTATTTATTCATCAATAATGGTAAATTAAGGTACCTAATTACAAAATATGGAATTCACGATCGCCCCGACCATTACGCGGCAACGCAATGGGGCGACGCGACAAAGTTAGTGCGTAGGGTAGGTACTACTTTTCAATTCCAAGAATGAATAGAACGTGAAAGAAAGGGACATAAGTACATAACAAAGACAATAAAGAGAGAGAGCAATATTAATAGCTGGTAATGTTGGTATGTTATTATTACGGAAGTTTTAATTGTATTATTATAAAACGACGAAAACTTGGAAAATAAATGAATCATCGAGATTAAAACTAATAAATAAAACTTAAAACAAAATAAATCGCAAAATTGTGTGTTTGTGTCAGCAGTACCTACAGCGCTGCAGTTCTTACGATTTTGAGCGCCCTGGCTAAAGAGTCGGCGGTTAGCCCCTGTAAGTGCGGGGTGAGGGTGCGGTATCTGATATAGCGCGGGGAAGGGAGTGTCCCTTCTGTACGTAGTACTATTAAGTATTCTGTGCCTGTGGCTAAGTAAAAGTCGTACGATCAATCGATCGGTCGAAGTTAAGCTACGCTTGTCACGAACATTCCGTAGATGGGTGACCATCCATTTCATACCGACACCCATCCATACTTCGGAAGACACGTTAAGCCGTTGGTCCCGGCAGTCATTGGTAGATCTTTGACAGTCGTTATGGGTAGTCAGAAGCCAGAAAGTCTGACCACCAGTCTTACCAAAGGGTATCGTGTTACCCAGTTATTGAATTGTGGAGGTCAGATAGGCAGTGAAGAGTCACTGCCTAATGTAAAACACTGCTATTCAGGTGCATATGGTTGGACTGGAAGCCGACCCCAGAATATTTGCGAAAAGCACGAGTCGACTGCCTTTACCAGAATCACTGGATAAGGGTAGCTTTAGGATTAGTGTAAGTTAGTTTTATTCTACTAACATAGCTTTAAGTAAATACTGTAACTAACCCATTATGAGCCTATGGCTTGAAATAAAGATTTATTATTATTCTCATTTATTCATTTTATTGACATTTTGTTTTATATTTTAAAACATTAGTAAAAAAATAAATAAAAACATTTAAAAAAAGAAAAATAGTAGCCCACCGGTATCGGGAATAGGGTTCAAGCTACCGGTGGTCAAGTCTGCTAAGAGAGAGGAATTTCCTAACAACACGCGCCGTGTCCAAGAGTACTGCATTCTGAATCAAGCCCTTGATCCAGCTGCCCATCGAGAGCCTCCTGAGTTGTTGGTCGAGGATTTTGGAAATTATTCCATTGGCCGTAACGACTATCGGCATAATGACTGCTGTATTGATATCCCACATGTCGACAACCTCGCGAGCCAAGTCAAGATACTTTATTTGTTTATCTTTCTCAGTTTTCACGAGGTTCTCGTCATGCGGAACCGCTATATCAACAATCATTGTGCGACGCTCTTATCGATCTATCACCACTATGTCAGGCTTATTGACAACAATAGTCCTGCCAGTGATGACAGATCTATCCCCATACAACGTGATATTGCCTTTTTTGAGAACTGGGTCGGGCACATACCTGTAGTACGGTACTTCAGACTCCACAAGCCTGTATTTTAGAGCAAGTTGCTGGTGGATAATCCCAGCTACAAGGTTGTGTCTATGCAAGTAGTCTCCGTTAGCCAGACGAGAGCACTCAGAGATAATGTGTCGGATTGATTCTCCCGGTCGGTGGCATGCCCGACAAATGTCAACCGTGCCGTCCTTCACAATATACCTCCGGTAGTAGTTCGTTATTATAATTTCGTCCAGACAAAACCTTCGGTTTCCCCAAAGAGGTCACCAAATCGTAGCCAAGATACGGACGCCAAGAAGTTTACATCAGGCCCATGTAGAGCCCATTATTATTATTAAGTAGATCATCATCTGCCTAGCCTTCATCTCATCAGAGACGATACACAAGACACGTCACAATACAAGACATAGAACTCACACGACACAGAATCAACCATTTTTTTCGCCTATTAAAACACCCAATATCCCAAAAAAAAAAAATTTTGTAAAATATTTGAATAGTAGCCTGTATTTTGTTTTAATAAATTTTGGGCAACATGTTTGCAGTATTCTGTCGTCAGTGAACAGCGAGCCTTAGCGTATCATTTTTATCAGCCATCCTTTAGTTATTTACTACTTGTTTGTTGTTCAGACAAGTTCAATGGGATGTTCTTTGCAAACAAGTTTTGTAGATATATCATAGGCGGAGTGGAGTAATGTTACGGTGTTTTATTAGAGAATTGTGATTCGAGTTGTATGTAGTATTTATTTACTTTGTAAATGGATTGGTTTTCTTATCCCCTAAAGGTATTATTTTTAGCCGAAATATATTAATCATAAACTTTTTGTATAAGACTTGCCAAAACTTCATCATTGACTTGATTAGCAGTACCTACAATTCTGAAGAAATCATCCTTGACAACTATTTAATTGCGCCTGTGTTAACAAATTTTAATATCACAACCCATTTGCTAAACACAATTTTAAATAACACAGTAACACATAATCACCCCTACATTATTTACGAAAATTTTCTGTTTCTACCAAAACAAAAAATAATGCACAAAAGTAAACCTATCAAAAACGTCATAAAAACAAGTTTCCTCCCCTACAGGACAATGCCCTCCCATCTCGACATCAACAAGGGAATAACTATAATTTCCATCTCAACGTTACGTGGTAAACATTGTAAGAGAATCAAACAATAAGAAAATACTCCCACAGGTCAGTAGGTCAGATTGATCACATGGCAGGAGATACAGAAACCCCACTTCAAACCATGAAGCCAGATCAACGGTACGAGCATTGAACACATGATTTGTAAACAACTTCTTAGCACATACCTAAGTCAAATTAAATCATTTACAGGCACTTTTGAATTATCAAGGAGCCAGTCAGTCAGAAAGTTGGAAATTTGCATGTTCAAACAGTAGGTATTTATGGAGAAGAACACGCAAGAAACTCCATGATAAGTGTTCAACTAATCATGTTTTCGTCCACATTAATGAATATCCTAGAAAGAGGCGGGAAAAAGAAATCAATGATGAAATTTTTGGCAACTCTTCTCAGTTTGGGAAACCAATTGAAAATGTATCCGCTATGTACTCCTTCGTGTGTCGTGCCTTTGTTTGGTGGTTATCATTCTTTGGCATAGTCTAATCTAGACCCGTGTCTGATTATTTCTCTTGTTCCAGTGACAGTTAAAATTGAATTCCTAAGTTTCCTAAGTTTTCTTTGAACTTTAAGCTATGAAATTGCTGTAAGGATTCCATAAACTTCTTAACTTATCTGCTCAGTGGTCCAAGTATCAACATGTTTTGACGACTCGCTCAGCAGTGATTTATCGCACAAAGGGTTGAGTCTTGTGAGGGGTTAAATTGCGTCCGTTAACCGTTAAGAACTCTTTGGAGAATACTGCGCTTTTATTGGAGAAAGTTCGAGAATTATTGTGAAGAAGAAGCAATGTGGATAAGGTAGAATGGGAAACGAATAGCCATAAGTAATTGTTTGTGCTAGATCGTTGTCATTATGTTGTTTGGGGTTTAGTAATAGCTCTCATATCTAACCCAAACTACAGCACTGTAGTCGTTTCAAACCCATCAAATTTCTTGTACGAAGTTAGAAAAGAAACAAAAATACACTTGTAGCGCGGGATTCTATGACTATGGTAGGTACGGTGTTGGTACTACGTAGGGTCATGACGCGCGCGCCCCCGCCTCCTCCGCCGCCCGCGCCCCTTCGCCGCTGGCGCAGGAGAAGGGACGCGAGCGAAAGGGAGAGAGAGCCCCGATCGCCGACTGGAACGGACGTACGACAACGATCCTCCGCGACTCTCAGTCGCGACCATAACTTTTATTGTTTCCAAATGTAATTACCTAATACTAATGTTTAGTGTGTTTCGATCAATTGTTTTTGTGGATAAATCAATAAATGATTGACTTTTAAAGTAGTGACTTTAAACTGGCGCCCAAACTAGTGAACGAAGTCGAATCGAGTCGAGTCGAACCGTTACGACCGTTAATGATGTGATCCAGTGCCTACGTGACCGAACGTGTACCTACTCACCTTGTTAGAAATAGGTACGGACATTCGACCTTACCGTTGTCATCACTAACGTGAAGATGCCGACAACGAGGAGAGGAGAAGTGCTCCGTCAGCAACGAGGAGAGGATGAGGATAACGTCACGCTCACTGAAGAGGAGGAGAGCGTCATCGAGCGTGGCCACGCGGACGAAACCGCGAGCGCCGGCTCAAGGTCGACACAGCAACCAGCTCCTCAGTTCCCCCCAGACTTCCTATCCACGCTGATCGATACGATGACGCGTGCGCAAGTGGAAGCTAATAGAATCCTCATCAACGCGCTGATGACATCTAACGGCGAATTCAGGGCTTCCACCCCAGTAGGAGTCTCTCCATACACCAACGCGAGCAGCGGAAGTGCCGCTGCTGCAGCCGCGTCGCGTGCTGACGCCAATTTTACAAGATGCACGGCGAGATTCGACGGGTCCTCCCAAGACGCTGAGGTCCTGGAAGCATTCCTGGACGCCGTCGAAGTATACAAGGAGTGCGCGGCCGTGAGCGACGAGCATGCCCTCCGAGGATTGCCGATGCTGCTGGAAGGCGAAGCGGCAGTATGGTGGCGCGGCGTTAAGGCGTCGGCAGCCACATGGCCGGACGCAATCGCACGTCTCCGTGCGACCTACGGCGTGGTGCAACCCGCGCATCAAGTCCTACGGCAGATCTTCGCTACGGAACAACGAGAGGAAGAACGTGCGGAGGTGTTTTTGTGTAAAGTGCGGGCATTAATTGCGAAATTACCGTATAAGCTCGACGAAGTAGTGCAGGTAGACTTTTGCTACGGATTACTGCACCGACGCGTAATAAAAAGAGTGCCGCGTGATTCTGTACGTAATTTAGATGACCTATTATATAATGTGAGGATCGCGGAGGATACATACAAGGCGCTTAAGGTAAACACTCCTGTTATAAATAATAATATGAACCCGACCCCGCAAACCAAAACATCGGCGGGGGTTATTACCAGCCGCAATCTCACGGAATCGAATTCGAGTTCGACTGCGCCGCGTAGCAACAACAAGAATAGGCCCCGTTGTAGTTATTGCAAGTTATTTGGGCATGTTAGTGACGAATGTCGTAATCGCGATAAGGCAACTATTTATAAAAACAATAGCGACACAACGCATAAGGAGTTACGTTGTTATGGTTGCGGTAAACAAGGCGTCGTGAGGTCGAAATGTGATATTTGCGCGAAAACATTGTCTAAACCAGACGAAAAAACATCTTTCAACACGGTTGATGTAGATTTTTATTGTCATGGCGATAGTAGTAATAATAACATTAGTAGCGAGCAGAGATACGGCGAAGCGTCACCGCTATATGGTTGAAGTTCCACGGTCTCGAACCAAGCGCTTTGACTCCACATTTATTGTGCGAACTGCCAGACTGTGGAATTCCCTGCCCGCCTCTCTGTTCCCTGATAAGTATAATCTGGGTATCTTTAAGGCACGAGTGAACCGGTTCATCTTAGGCAAGCGTGTTCCAACTTAGGCCGCATTATCACTTACGATCGGGTGAATTGCGGTCAAACGCAAGCCTATTTAATAATAAAAAAAAAAAAAAAAAGAAAGTAATACGAGTGATACCGCTTCGTGCGTTGAAATAACGAATATGAGTGCGCGCGAACGTCACCCGATGGTAAATATTAGTGTTATGGGCCGTAACGGCGTGGCGATTGTAGATACCGGCGCTACGCATAGTATTGCGAGTCCCCTATTATATCGACTCTTAGTAGATTCAGGAGTTCAGTTTAGCGAAACTAAACGTTTCGTACGCCTAGCTGATGGCACACAAGGGTGGAGAGACCTGTTGTCAGCCGAGGTAGATATTATAATTGAAGGTCGCAGGGTAATGTGTCAGTTTTTAGTATTACCGGGCAGTAATATTAGGACGCTCTTACGCGTAGATTTCTTGACCCGGGCCGGTATGGTGTTAGACGTCGCCCGACGCAATTGGTCGTTCTCGGGCAGTGCGGAACGTTGTTATGATTTTGTTTACAGTTATACGCTGGACCCTACCGATGCGGACCTATTGCGCGCCGCATCCACTGACTTATCTTTGCGCCCGGATGAAGGTTCGAAATTAACCCCCGAGCAGCGGCGTACACTTGACGCTTTTATTGAACACCGCGCGCCGCAGTTCGCGCGCGACGGACCGGTGACTGAGTTCGCCACGCATCGTATAAAGGTGAGTGCACACCAAGAACCTATTGCTTGCTGCGGGCGGTGTCCAGGTGGACCCAGACAAGACAGCGGCCATTGACAACATGGCTGCCCCTCAAAACGTAAAACACTTAAAGTGCTTTTTACAGACGTCGAGTTGGTACCGACGCTTTATTAATAATTACGCGGAAGTCGCGAGGCCCCTTACTAACCTCCTGAAGAAGTCTAGTGTTTGGCGATGGGACGCTGAACAACAGGAGGCGTTTGAACGCATCAAGTCTCTTCTCGTGTCCGCGCCCATTCTCTGTCAGGCAGACGAGTCGAAACCCTTCATTCTTTGCACTGACAGCAGCGCTTATTGCCTTGGGACTGTTCTGATGCAGGGGGAGGGACACGATGAGAGGCCCATAGAGTACGCAAGTCGACTTCTCACTAGCGCCGAGAAGAACTACTCCACGACCGAGCGAGAGGCTCTCGCCGTCGTGTGGGCACTTAGTAAGTTTCGCGGCTATGTAGAAACCGCGAAGGTTACGGTTAGGACGGACCACCAACCCTTACGGTGGCTGATGAGCCAAAGGTCCCCTAGTGGCCGACTGGCCAGATGGGCCCTTACTTTGCAAGAGTTTGATCTCAGTATCGAATACACACCCGGTCGCTCGAACGTCGTCGCAGATACTTTGTCGCTACCTGTCTGTTCGGAGGATCAGAATGAGTGTGACATATGTATGGCAGTAGTCGATATGCCGAAGAGGAACAGCGGTGATATCCGCAGCAATCAGTTGTTGGACCCAGAGGTTCGTAAAATTATTGAGGACATGGAGTCCGACGAACCCTCTAGGGGGAGACCATGGTCTGACCGCGGGTACACCATCTCTGACGGTATCCTCTACAGGTACAGCTTGGAGTCGGACGACGGAGAAGACTGCTGCTTAGTCGTGCCCGAACATGAACGCAAGCAGGTCATGGCTGACCTCCACGACGCGCCAACAGCTGGTCATTTCGGCGTGGAGCGCACATTAAGCCGCGTTCGTGCGAGGTATTATTGGCCTGGCATGCGCACGTTCATCGCAAACTATATAAAGGAGTGCGTGCCTTGTCAGAGATATAAAGCTGACAACCGCAAACCGGCAGGGCTGTTGCAAACCCCCGCTGTGTCACGACGATTCGAGGTAGTCTCCGTGGACCTGTTCGGCCCGCTCGTAGAGACGCCTAATAAAAACAGGTGGGTGCTTATAGTAGAAGATGTCTGCTCGCGCCGGGTGGAATTGTTTCCTCTGGAGAATGCCACCAGTGTCGAATGTGCCCAGACTCTCGCGAATGAGGTGTTCCTCAGGTATGGAGTGCCACGCCGCCTTATCAGCGACAATGGCGTGCAATTCGTGAGCGAGGTTATGCAGCAGGTCTGTCACGTTCTGGGAATTAGCCAGTCGCTCACACCTTTTTATCATCCCGAGGCTAATCCTATAGAGAGGAAGAACCGGGACCTCAAACCTCAGTTAGCTATGCTCGTAGGTCACGACCATACTACATGGGACGTGCATCTCGCCGCAATCAGGTTTGCTATGAATTCCGCGATTACTAGCAGCACAGGGTATTCGCCGGCGTACCTCACCTTCGGGAGAGAGTTACGGGCTCCTTCCGACTCTGCGACAGACATGAGGGCGATCGTAGAACACGACAACTTCGTGCCTAACATTACGCCGTACTTAAAGAAGATGGCTGCAACCCTGGACCAGGCCAGAAACACTCACGAGAAAGCGCAGGCCCTCCAGAAGGAGAATGCCGACCAAAAGAGGAGGCCAGCGCCAGAATATAAGGTAGGCGACCTAGTATTATTGAAAACGCAGGGACCTAACGACGCAGGGCGTGGACAGACTGCAAAATTTATCCCGCGTCGTGACGGCCCATACAAAATCGGGAAGATTATCAGCCCAACCACTTACGGTCTGGAGAACGTACAGACCAGTAGGAACGTAGGGAAATATCACGTTTCGAACCTCACGCCTTTCGCTGGTCAGGTAGAGCCTCCCATCCGAGAGAAACGTAGACGTGGTAGGCCGCGTAGGTTCTTAGACTAGCCCAACTGCGAGGACACTAAGTTAGGCTAGAGGGGGAGGATGTAGCGCGGGATTCTATGACTATGGTAGGTACGGTGTTGGTACTACGTAGGGTCATGACTCGCGCGCCCCCGCCTCCTCCGCCGCCCGCGCCCCTTCGCCGCTGACGCAGGAGAAGGGACGCGAGCGAAAGGGAGAGAGAGCCCCGATCGCCGACTGGAACGGACGTACGGCAACGATCCTCCGCGACTCTCAGTCGCGACCATAACTTTTTATTGTTTCCAAATGTAATTACCTAATACTAATGTTTAGTGTGTTTCGATCAATTGTTTTTGTGGATAAATCAATAAATGATTGACTTTTAAAGTAGTGACTTTAAACACTTATTTTTGTTTCTTTTCTAATTTCGTACAAGGAATTTGATGGCGTGTTTTATTTCAAGAACATGTCCAAACAGGCTCTTAGAAAATATATTACATAGCCGTTAACTACACACAAATATCAAAGTTAGTAGAAATTATTGCTGGAAACGACTTTTACTATGTTGTGAAAAATACTGTACAGGGTACCTAGCGCTCAATATAGATAACGATAACGCACGCTAAGCATTGTGCTTACTACTCATACAGGTCCATTCAACAGTATAGGGGTTATTTAAAGTTTAGTTATAACATTTACAGCATAATTTCGTATTTTTTTAAGGTTGAAATTTGGGTCTTGAACACAATGTTTTCAGGTATAGCCCAGAACATAAAAAATACCGGACAAGTGCGAGCCGGACTCGCTCACCGAGGGTTCCGTACAAAGTAGGTACCTACCCTCTACATATCCATACTTCCATACTAATATTATAAATGAGAAAGTAACTCTGTCTGTTACGCTTTCACGATGAAACGGCTGAACCGATTTTGATGAAATTTGGTATGTAGATAGCTTGAACCCCGGGGAAGGACATAGGCTACTTTTTAATCCGTGACTTCGTCTGCATCCACGATAACCGACATTCACGCGGACGAAGTCGCCTGCAAAAGCTAGTACCTACATAATAAAATAACCCTGTACAAGCATATTTTTATGCCAATTTGGACGTATGGTATCCAACTTTGGGGCTGTACCAAACAAAGCAACATCAAAATAATACAACAATTCCAAAATAAAGTACTCAGGGATGCTGTCAATGCACCCTGGTACATAAGAAATGACGACCTTCACCGGGACCTTAAAATGTAATCCGTCACCACAATTATCCAAAAATTTGCTGAAGCCCACGAACGCAGATTTCACCGACACGTGAATGTTGAGGCAATCCAGCTACTAGATAACACAGACTTAGTGCGTAGGCTAAAAATAACTAAACCATTTGAATTAGTGTAGTGTACAAATGAATGAATAATAGTAACAATGTTGTGCTATACATATAACACATGAACATAGTGGTTCTATAAATTATATCAGACTCTAAGAAAGTGCTACGGTCTTGTGTAAAAGTCCAAATGGACACTATTTGCAGTTTTAATATAATCTATCACGTAACATATTAAGTTAGAGTTAAATTGCTTATTAGTCTTCTAGGGTAGATCGTAATTAATTATTAAGAAGTTCTTTCTTAAAAAAAACATACTGATATACTGTTGGTATATTGTTATGATTTAAATATTACTTAATTATTTCTATTACTGCGCATCCTATTTATAATGATGTTCTTCAGTACCCAAATAATTGTAGGTAGCAAAAAATTAATTTCCATCCTGACATTTATATTTAACGATCAAACAATATGGCGATCTCACAAGGCTGCCATAATTATACTAATAATTTTATTCATCTCTTTTACAAAGCTCTAAAATTGCCGAGAGCCTCTAAAATATACAAAACGTGACTTCCAATAAGAAATATGAATTTACTTTTGATCAAAAATACCTTTCGACTTTCAGAAAGTGTCTTATATTTGAGTGTAATATTATTGTCGAAGCTAACTTTAAGTGCGGAGTTTAAGGATTATTTTACTGTACGAGTAGATTTTATGATCGTCTTAAAAAGATGATTGTTACTTTTGCTGATTTGGGAGAGGACAAAGGTACATTGTATCTGTATTGAGTTTACAGTGTTAGAGGCACAGAGAGAGAGAGAGAGAGTAAGGAGAGTGCAAAGTGTTCCATCTTACCTTCCAACTCCAATAAACCTAGGTCATCTCTGAAAGTTAGCAGCCTTTTCAGACTGCTGCAAGTTTTTGGAAGCGATGCTGGAGATCTGATGGCATGTGCCCGTTGCTTAGCTACACTCTACAATTTCTTCGCGTTTCTTCAGTCTCAATGTATCCTCTGCATAGAAGGCTGTCTGTCACAGCTATGGTAAACAAGTGCTTGTTTAGGGGACATTAGCAGAATAAGATATCTATAGTCTCTTTACTATATAGGCTCCGGGCAAATACTCTTGATGCTACCAGTGCTACATTTTTCTTTTGCCTGCAGTCTTCACATGTGTGGTAGTAATAACACATATTAGACACCAGCTTTTGCCTGTGGTTAATCACATTCTTGCTCATCTTCTTTTTGAACCCGAATAACAAGTTACAACAGCAAATTATCTATCTGATTGACTAAGAAATATCTTGACAACGTAACATTTAGACCCATTTGAATGAATCTGTCTCTTTCCACCGTAAACTTCAAAAGGTTTATGAACGTAACACAGTCTCGTCTTGGCAATTTACGATTACTTCAAGCTTAAATCAAAGCAGTATCCAAAATTAACCCTAAAATACTTCGACCTTTTAACTTGGTTCACAAACGGCATATTCTATACATATATCCAATCTTCAATGATCCAGTAAATTCGTTCCGTTCCCGAATGAAGTACACATTTAATATTTCCTTTCAAATTCATATCTGATATCTCGTTTCAATTTATGATCAGTGGAATGAATTTCGGCAGTCATTGCTGAAGAATGTTCATGCGTCGCGTTCGAACTCAGCAAAGGGGGGTTGTTGGAAGGATGTACCTACATACAATACTTTAGGGTGAGAACACATGAACATTTCAGGAATAACAAGAATAACATTCTGACCTGTATCTGAATAACAATACACCGATAACCGATGGGGAAGAAAGGTTCTCGAGTGGCGACCACGAATCGGAACACGCCGCGTTGGTAGGTCTCCCACCAGATGGAACGACGACATCGTCAAGGTTGCGGGTAACCGGTGGACGTTAGCGGCAGTTGGCTGCACTTTGTAGCATTCTATGGGGGAAGCCAAAATACTATTGAACATATCAACAGTGGACGTATTTTGACTGATGATGATGATTATAATTATATTGGAATCAAAATTATTGTACTCACTCGCTCACTTTTTAGGGCCCATTAATTATGTATATTAAAATCCGTGTTGCTTGGCAAGTGGGCTTCTCCCAATTGTAAACGTCCCTTTGTGCCTATTAGCCTAGTTCTGTTCTGTCTCCTGATTGATTTGGAGGGAATTGGAAACTACGCTTTTTTTATCCCGCTGTTCTTTTCTGATTAATTTCGTTGCGGGATCCAAGACAGTTGAACCGTTTATCTGGGACTCTTCCAGCTTCATTGCTTTTACGCTTTTCTGGTTTCCACCACTGTTGATTCTGACTTTCAGGAGTTGCAGTTGTTTGGGAATAGTGTGGCGGTCTTGATGATGATGATGACATGGGCTTTCCTGATAGACTTGCATAAAGAAACTTGCTTTAGGAGATCTTTTTGCCAAAAAATCGGTCTACCGCAAAACAGCATTGTTGTGTCGCGGTTTGAAGGGTATTCGTGCTGGTATAATTACAGGCACATGAGACACTTCTTCTTTGTTTCTAGGATGGCAAGACATCTGCAAGGATATTGCAGATACAGTCTACAGGCAGCGGTGACCTCATAACATCAGGCAGGCCTTCGACTTGTTTTCAAAGTCAAAGTCAAATAATTTATTTCAATTAAACCATTATAAGGCAGTTTTGAACGTCAAATGAGAAAAAAAATATTCTAGTTGCCCATTCCAAAAGACTCCATGCTTATATAACTCTTTTAAAAATGATGTTACCAATATTTGCATTTACAGGAATTATTATACGTGAATACGATGTACCTTACATAAAAAAACACTATATTGATGTATGTACAAAGTATCACAGATTCAAGAATTACAGCTAAGTGATGTACAGACGCCAGCACATTAAGCCATACCTAACTGTCAAATTTTCCCAAATAAATATGAACCTTATAATTTTGTAATAAAGTTGAAAATCTATCAAAAAAAATTGACAAACTCAAACTCAAACTCAAAATCATTTATTTCAATTAAACCATTTACAGGTACTTTTGAATTGTCAGAGTCAGTCAGTCACAAAGTTGAAGCTAGTTGCTCGTTCCAAACAGTAGGTTTCTATGGAGAAGAACGAGCAAGAAACTCCATGAACACTCTTTTAAAATCAGTTAAATTTTACAAATTTAGGTTACATCATTCATGTTGAATCTAAGGGTACAATGTGAGAACAATGTAACACGTCTTGCATGTTAAAAGAGGTCTAGAGAAAAATATAGTTATAATAACAATTCAAACCAAAATTTAAAATAACCGAGGCAGCTAAGAGATGACCAGTCCCAACCGACGGCGTCCGTTCACGAACATGACGCATGGATCGGCACCATTTAGCTCAACCATTTTGAAGGGAACCGAATGATCCAACACATGCGCCACCGGCAGCGAGACATTCAAGTGAGCATGACTCTCCCAACCGCCAGGGCATATTCAAGTCAATGAGAGGTATACCTCGTAAATGGTAGCTTTAAAGAACATAGTGCTCACATGTATGTGCTACGAAAAATTATATAATACTAACACATTGAGTTTATACAATGCAAAGATAATATATGTCTACATCTTCAGCAGCTCCAAAAATTGTTACAAATGCTAATCAATTAATCTATGAACCCTTATGGCTGTGGAGCTAGACCAGCATCCAGCCAAGCATTTTTATCAGTGATGTAATCACTCACTCAACTTATAATATGCTCGGTTGCATAGTGTGCGTTTAATACAAGACTTAAATTTTGTCTCATTTAGTTGAACAATGCGGGGAGGTATTTTATTGTAACACTTTAAACAGTACCCCATGAAAGACGAATCTACTTTAGCCAGTCTGAAACCTGGTTGAACTAGTTGGTCCCTATTTCTAGTATTATAATTATGTCTGTCACCTCTTTTATCAAAAAGATGCAGATTTTTTCTAGCGTACATGATGTTTTCATAGATGTATTGACAAGGCACCGTCATTATGTTAATTTCCTTAAACAGTTCCCTTAGAGAATCGCGCATACGCAGATTGTAAATGGCTCTGATAGCTCTTTTCTGCAGAATAAAAATAGAATCGATGTCTGCAGCTCTTCCCCACAATAAAATACCGTAAGACATAATACTATGCTAACTAATATATATTTTTTTTTTTTGCTGGCCACACTGGTAGCCGGTCGTCAAAAAACGACCTCTTCGTTAAAATAATTTGTAAAATGTTTAAAAGTCCTTAATTCGCGATAAATTAGTGTAATGTAACTAGAACTAAGTAATAAGTTTGACTTAAAAGTGTTTATGCAGTGTTTTGGTCGCGAGAACTTTGCAAAATAGACATAACAAAAACCGGCTGTCAAGTCACCACTATAACGGGTGAAGGATTTGAAATATCATCGAACCCGGGGAGTATTTTGTTTTATCTAAGTTGTATTTACATACCACTGAACATCACGAAATACTGCTCAGGGCTCTGAGCTACGTCCATCACACACTGGCTCGGTTTATGTCTCCTTTTGCTTGACAAGTTGTGGAAGCAAAATCGACGACGAAACATTCGCCCAGACAGTAAACACTTCATAATTTACTACACAAAATAGGCTTTTTTATATATTTTTTTATTTCTGTGTAATTATAAATACTTACTTTAGATAAAACTTCCAAACTTGTAATGTGCCTTAAACTTGTATACTTGTTCAAGTTTAAAATAGTGTTACTAAAGTAGTGTACCTGTTCTTTACTATTCATGTTATTTTACTTATGTTTAACATTCCCTTCTAATTGTACTTAACCTTATCTTGTTGTATTATATATCTATTAGCAACTCCTCACTTAATTTTAATTTCATTTATTTTCCCTACTACCTACCTTCTTTTACTATAAATAAAAGAACATCTCTTGCACTATTATTGAGCTGCACAATTACACATATTCCAGGTGGCTGATATTTTGAACAAAATGATGACCCGCAGTGCTACAATCAAGGAGATGGAAGCAAAACTTAGAGCAACATTAAAGGACCTCGGGGCTTCCAAAGCCTTATGTAAACAGCTGCTCCAGGAAAGAGATGACAGCGAGGTGGAGGTGAAGAACATAGTCGACAAGAACACCTTTCTCAAAAATAAGCTGGCCGAGCTGCATATTCAACATATGGACTTAGCTGACCAACATACTCAACTACTCAGTAAGGTGTCATCATTTCAAGAGTGCAGTGACATCCATGAACTGGCTTTAAACAGAATTTCAGAACTTGAACAGGAATTGTGTGATGCCCATAAGGCCCTATCTCACTCAGAGATAGTAAAAGTCAGTGAACAGGTTGCAAAGACCAATAACTTGTTTAAGGAGTTGGTAGGCAGTGGGTCAAAATCAGTGTGTGAACCAGGGGTAACAATAGATTTGACTGGTGACGATACCTTGCCATTATGTCCTGTTGTAATGAGCCACAACAAACTTAAAAAATACATTAAAATTAAGAAATTTATTAAACGGTCACAAAGATCTATTAAAAAACAAAATCTTCTAAAATTAAATCTTTCCCTTAGAAAGCAATGTGTCACCCTTTCAAAAAACCTAAATAATTGTACTATGGAATTAGATAAATATAGGGAAAAATATGACACAGATATTCAACTACTCCATAATGATTTGCTATATAAGGAGTACTTGCTAAATGATATTTTTGAAAAGTATGAGTTGTCACAACAACAGCTAAGTGAACGCTTGTTTGAGGCTGGGGAACTACTGGATTTGGTGAAGTACAATGCTGAGAGGTATGAGTCTTTGACTAATAATCTTTCATGCAGCAGTGCCAACCAACCACCATCTCCTCAGCCTCAGCTTGACTTGCCTTCACCGGTGTTGGCTCTTCCAGCAAACACCTGCGTTAATACACAGAAAAGTAATAAAATTATTTTATTTTCTGATGAGTTAGGTTCAGGCTTTGGGAAAATACTACACAATTACCTTAGCCATAGTTTTACTAATCATAGTTACCATAACATAAGTTTTAAACAAATTATTAAGAGAATTAAAAACACAAACCTAGACCATTACTCTACAATGGTCCTACTTTTCGTCAATAGTATTGGTATTAACAAAAAGGACATAGTGGATGGCGTGGAAGCCTTATTAAAGTTAAACATAGGAAGGCTAATGCTGTGTGCCTTTCCTTACTCTGACAATTTGTCAGATGAAGAGAACAATCATATTTACAAATTGAATAGTACTATTCATATGTTGACATGTCATAGTGACAAATTATTTTATTTTGACACTAATAACTTTGTTAGTGGTTTTAAGTTAACTCAGGGAACTTTATCTCTGTCTGGAGAATGTAGACATTTAATTGCTATGTTGATAGCATATAATATTAACAATGTTATAGGTACTAATATAACGAACTGTAGTATAAGTGACGAATCTATGTTGTCTAGTCACACTAACAACATAGTGATTGATCTTTGTGAATCCTAATATTGTACGAAGGAGGGTCCACCTACAACACCAACATCCTTGGAGGCCGCTACCAGTCAGTTAGAGTATTCTCTTCCTGTTGGGATACATACAGACAGTTTGAACTCTTCACTTGTGGTTGTGGAGGGCACTCCGGATAACTGTTTAAACTAGTTGGTACGACAACAGAAGTTACCCCTTCAAATAATCATTTATTATTACTGAATAATAAAAAGGTATCTTCTGGCAACCTAACAAATAAAGGAAAGCAACATACGTTAAAGTTTTTTTTTTTTTTTTTTTTTTTTAATCTTTATTTATTTGCGGGATTTTTTCTGTGTAGAAAACGTCATCCCGATGAATGCATACAAAATAAACCTAAAAAACAAAAATATATTAGTCTACCCGCAACCTTATACCTATAATGATAATATTAAAAAGGGCCCTAGCTTCATCCGACAAAGGTGAAGCCAGAACGCTATTATAAAATCCTACACTAAAGTTCTTATCCCCAAAAGCTTGACGTCTTTGAACCCCAATACGGCCACACTCCGCCAGTATGTGGTAAGCATCTTCCACGACTCCACAAACAGAACAATTTGGCGAGTCAACCTTACGCATCATAAATCCAAAACTATTGAGCGGAATATGGCCGGATCGGAGCCTCAATGCCATCACCACTTCTTGTCTATTCATTCTACTCATGTGAAACCAGAGGCAACGAGGAAGAGAGGGTTGAATCGTTTTGTACCAAATGCCCTTTGTCAATGACCTTTCGTCAAAATATTCTGACCATGACTCAAAACATCTATTTCTTACTATGGGTAGAAGTTCTGTATGCCAAGGAGTACAACTATAAAGTTCTCCATCCGACCCGGCTTCGTTTGCTAAACGATCAACTACCTCATTACCCTCCAGCCCCACATGAGAAGGAATCCATTGCAGTACGATTGTTTTACCTTTGTTGACAATATCATAAATGGATCTTAAAATGGTATAAGACAGTGGAAGCCCTCTAAAAGTTGAAGTACACTTAATCAGGTGTAGAAGAGCACTTTTCGAGTCAGTGTAAATGACAAACCGGTCACCGTTTACAGATTGTATATAGGCTAAAGCTTCTGATAATGCTATTAATTCTAAATGCATAATTGACACGTTTGATGAAATTTGGAATTTAAAGGACGCTCCTATTTGTGGGTCAAAGAAAGCGGCGCCGCGACTGTTGTCACGTCTAGAACCGTCTGTATACAAGGAATAAAAACTAGGATACAAAGTATTTAGAGATGTACAACAAAGAGACCTTAGATTGTATACATTATAACAGTGCTTAGGTTTACTGACAGAGTCCAAACCAGGCTGTACAATATGCGATAAGTCCATATTGCTGACCCAAGTGTCCATGGAGAACATGTCAAACTTACTGCTGCTATAAAGAGGTTCTTGATCTAAAATATCGTGTGACATGACTAGCAATGGTTTTTTCTTATTCCTCCAATAAATATTATTACAAAAACCAGATAACTGTTCTATTAAATCTATTATAAGATATTTGTTACACTTTGATTTTAAATAAAATTTACCAGCTAAATATCGGCGGCGAATAAAAAGTGGAGGTAATAACAATTCAGATTCCATCACGTGGATCGGAGTGCTTTTAATGAACCCACCTATTAACCGTAGGCAAATGTTTTGTAATTTGTCTAGTTTGTTTAAGTGTGTATCGGCACTATTATCGAATAAAAAGCTACCAAACTCCATGCGACTTCGAATAAGAGCAATGTATAAACGTCTTAAGTGGTTGGGATGAACACCCCACCCAGGTCCGACTAAAACTCTAAAAATATTTATTAATTTAATTACTTTCTCGCAAACTTTATTAATATGCTTTTTCCATCGAAGACCCCTATCCAGCCACAGTCCTAAGTACTTCACGTTGTCTACCAATTCCAGCGATGTGTCATTTAACCGGACGTTAACAGCTGGCCTACGAAAACCTCTGCTAAATAAACAAATCTTACTTTTAGACGGGGAGATGTCCAAACCAGCGAGCGTTAGCATACTGTTGATTAGATCAACGGCAGACTGGATCTTGTGTTGGCCCTCGCTAGCAGACGAGCACTGTACATACAATGCAAAATCATCCGCGTACTGGGATATGTGAACAAGATTTTGCAAACGTTTACAAACATCCGATAATACTATATTAAATAGTAACGGAGATAACGGATCACCTTGCGCCAAACCACTACCCGAATATCGACTAATGAAGCTATTGTCGGATTTTATTTTAAGGATTCTTTTATGCAGGAAATTCCATAAGTAATTACAAATGCGTGACCCAGCTTGAAAGTTGTTCAAAACATTAATTAACACAGTAATATTTATATTATTATACGCACTATTTATATCCAGAAAGCAGCCCATAGTAGAATAACCCTTAGAAAAACCGGTTTGTATAACAGTGATAAGGCAACTTAAACCATCTAAACATGACCGACCTCTGCGAAAGCCCACTGTGTTCACAGAAAATGTATCATTTTTTTCAAAATACCATTCTAATCGACGATATAAAATGTAGTGAAATATTTTGCAAATGCAGGATAGCAAGGAAATAGGTCGCAGAGAAGAAATGTCACTGGGGTCACGGCCTGGCTTCGGAATAGGAATAATACAAATATCGCGCCACTGAGAAGGAACAAAACTGTGAACCAAGAATTTATTGAATAAAGACAGCAAAACTTGTTTACCAACATCAGGTAAATTCTTGATCATAGAATACGATATATCATCGCACCCAGGAGATGTATCCTTAGTTTTAATACATTTATTGAACTCCTGAATAGAGATCTCACATTCTATTATAGGGTTACTGTAGTTCATTATAGGTGTCGACGGTGAAACATAATCTGGTGTTAAAGAATTTAATAAATTTGCGACACTTTGGTGGTCCACAAATTTCCTAGGAGAACGGTACCCTTTCAACCATC
Organism: Charanyca ferruginea; assembly: GCA_947361185.1. Taxonomy (NCBI): domain Eukaryota; kingdom Metazoa; phylum Arthropoda; class Insecta; order Lepidoptera; family Noctuidae; genus Charanyca; species Charanyca ferruginea. The sequence continues at coordinate 12,088,010 of OX376056.1, read as the reverse complement.
TCATTTTGCGCCACATTTCACTGGACGATGTAGATTGATCAACTGAAGAACAGAACTCATGCCAGTTTCCCCCCTTAGCCTGGCGAATCATCCTCTGCGCTATATGTGTCCTATCTTTAAGTATGTCAAGATTTTGAGGGGTGGGATTTTGCCTAAAATTTGCTAATGCAAGCCTACGTTTAGCTACAACGTGTGAAAGTTTTGCAGTCCAATATGACTTCGGAGAAAAAACTGAAGAAGGGTTCTGGCTGAATTTAAATAGCGGTATAAATTTGTCAGCCGCGTCATTAATAATTTGCAAAAATAAATCATAAGCTTTCTGAAGATCACTTGGGAACTCATCACTTTTTTCGGAAAATAATGTTTCTAAGTATTTTGTATACGAGACCCAGTCTGCTTTACGAAAATTTTTTTTAATAATTGATGGAAGGTGTGACGTGCACAAGGTTGAAATTTTTATTATTAAATGATCGCTATTCAAGTTTTCATTTAAAATGCTCCAATTAAAGTGAAGCGCAATGTCTATAGAAACCAAAGAAATATCAGGGGAAGATTGTTGCAAGACGTTATTAACTAATCGAACTCGCGTATGTGTTCCATCGTTCAATGAAAAGTAGTTGTTGTTTATGAGTGAGTCATGAATAAGACTGCCTCTGAGGTTAGTTTTATAAGACCAGCTGACGTGATGTGCGTTAAAATCCCCTAAAACTAATGTTTTGGATGGCCATAACGATAACAAACTATCCCAATCCTGAAGGGTGGTAACGATATTGGATGGACAATAAACTGACACAATATATTCAAACGGATGACAATTAAACACTTGAACACATACTACCTCAATACCGCTATTATTAATGTGCACGCGCCTCAGCTGTGATTTAATAGATTTGTGTACGATGATAGCTACACCGCCGTATGAGTCATCCCGGTCCGCGCGATAAACATCATAACAACTTACTTTTAAAGTACTTTCCGAGTCAAGCCACGTTTCACTTAGGGCAGCAATATGTACTTTTTCTTGACGTAGGATTTCACAAAATGACACCAACTTAGGCCTGATACTTTGGGCATTCCACTGTAAAATATTTAACTTAACCGATTTATTAGCCATCACAAATAATAACGTATAAAATTACACAATGCGTTAATCCAAGGCCATTCTGTTAAATAACTTACCGACACTAACATAAACCATTCTAGGCACAATTGTATAACCGATCTTATTTTAGATCCTGCACTAGTGTGTTTGAGAAAGATAACCTCCTTAATTCTAGACAACAATTCTTTAAAAGGTGGGCACTGTTCCTTTTGAACCTCTCCCTCATCAGACGAGTGGTGAAAATCTTTAGAGTCTGCATCTGAATTCCAGAACATCCAATCATCCTCGGCGACGCGTTTTTTATTTTTCGTACTATGTACTTCAGGTTTTGGTGGATGGTTACTAAGATTAGTAGGGGTCTTCACTTTGTGGATGGTTGCCTTTGTCTGAACTTTTTCAGCGTATGTCGAATGGAGAGAGGATTCGGGATTTAAACTGCTATTGTTCATAACTGAGTGGGCACGATGTAAAGGAGGGAAAATGTCCCAATTCTCTGGAGCCACCGGAGCTTGAAAAGAGACGTCAATCTTAGGGGGAATTGAATCTTCAGGCGGGACATAACATTCAATAGCTTTCCTGTAGGTGCATCCAAATTCTGCCATAATTTCCCTAAGCTTCCTCTCCTTTTTATACGCTGGACAAATTTTACTCATAGAAATATGTTCCCCGTTACAGTTCACACAAGAAAATAACGTAGTCTCGCAATTCTCGTGTTGCCCGCCACACTTTGGACAAATTGTTTTGGTTGTGGGACACATTTTGCGTATATGACCTAGTTTCCAGCACTGGAAACACTGGGATACCTGGTGAATATATGGCAAAACTTTAATGCTTATATCACACACACGAATGGTTGGTGGAATGCGGTCTCCCTCAAAGCAAAGTCGTATTGTTTCACTAGGACACCAACCCCCTTTATCCCTGTTGCGACGGTTCATCCTCCTGAACGATAGAATCTTTGTGGGTGAGGGGCATGTAATATTTTGGAGGATCTCATCATCAGTAAGGTCAAGGTCAACATCCCTAATAAGACCATAACAAACAGACAGTTCCATGGCCTTTTGAAATTTCCATCCCTTTTCTAACAACTTCTCACACGTAAAAAGATTACTTACGGCCGATGCACACTCAAATTGGAGACGTATTTTAAATGGGCTCAAATATTTCACCTGGATAACCTTCGTAATATTGTTTTTTTTCAAAATACGCGCCATTGCAAATTGTTTTGGAAGACGTTCTTTCGAAGAAATATAAACTTCGTATATTTCTTCTTTAACTGATTTATTACTGTCGTGACGTAGCTTCTTTTTTCCTTTAACATTTATCCAACCTCCTTCTTCCCTCTCGTTGTCTCTTCCCAGCCCTCAACAACTCCTCCTGTTTCTCACCATCATCATCTGTGGCATCCATTTCTGAAGACTCATTCAACAGACTTTGTATGTCATTCGAGAATACAGGCGCATCACGGCACGGTGATGCACTTACGTCATCAGCCATGAAGCGATCACATCGAACATTCGCAAATAATTTAAAAGGTATTAAAAACAGAAGCTCAGAGCACACCTGCTTAACGGATAAGCGTAAACAATTCCACGTAGGGGGATAGCGAGCGGTGCCGCGATAACTAATTAGACACGACCGGTCCGCACGTGTACCGATACGGGAATGAACATACGTTAAAGTTATTAAATCAAAATATTCAAGATTGCTCTTCCAAATTACTTGAAATAGAAATGTTTTTAGAAATAACCAAATATGATATTATATGTTTAACAGAACATTGGTTAAAAGATAATCAAGTGATGTCTATTAATTATGAAAATTATTGTATAATTAGCCATTTTAGCCGGAAACATATGGTACACGGCGGGTCATTAATCTTAATTAAAAATTCTATTAAATGTAAAGCACGAAAATACATTGTTAGATTATCAGTTGAACACATTATTGAATTGTCCTGTGTTGAGCTGGATAAGCATGTTATAGTATGCGTATACAGACCTCCAAATTACCAGAATTCATCTATATTTGATTCGGTAATGGAAGATGTGTTAAAAAAAATTAGTACTAGTAGTAAATCTATCATTATATGTGGTGACTTTAATATTAATTTGTTAGAAAACAACTCCAATAGTATCAGATTATTGAGTCTTTTTAGGTCATTTAATTTGTCCAATGTTTTCATGGAACCCACTCGAGTGACAGCTTCTTCTGCCACCTGTATTGTGATTACTTTCATAAAGAAATTATAAATAAACTGCCATCTGATCATAGTGGACAGACAATAACGTTTTGCGCCTACATACCTTTACAAAATATTCAAATAAGGTTTAGGCCAATCACATGTAAAAACTTAGAGAAATTTGATAATTCATTGGAAAGTAAATTAAGTGTTCAGTGCTTTGATAATATAGGTGACCCAAATGAGTTCTACGCCGAGTTTTTTTCACTATTAAACATGCAATTTAATGAAGCTTTTCCACTAAGGAATAAAAGTATTTGCACGAAGTTCTTATTTAGCGACTGGGCGACTCCAGGTATTCGTAAAAGCAGGGAAAAACTATTTGAGCTTTATGGCCTAAAGCAACATATAATTAATACAAGCTTTCATCAGTATGTTGCGAAATATTCTAAACTTTTTAAAAGTGTCTGCAAAATAGCCAAATCTCTTTATATTAAAAATAAAATTAAATTAGCTGATGACAAAATAATAATAATAATAATAATAATAATAATAATAATAATTTATTTATTAAAATAACGTTTACAAATGTGTACATTTAGTCAACAAAAAGAATACCTCCCATACAAGTATAATGCCTTAAAATAAAGTAAAACTAAGATATTTATATAACTGGTGCAAGTAATGATGGTTCGGAAAACAATATTAGGTAGCGACCTGCCCGATCTAGGTTAATTCAAACCTGTGTTTCAGGCCATCACTTTGTACATAATTTAATTGGGCAGTGAAGTTTAAAGTATAACTAATATATAATAATCCATTAACAATTATGAGAAAAAGCATAGTACAGTCTGTGATAGCTGTTAACTGACCCACTAAAAGTTAGACGAATTTTAACCTTATGCAATTAACAGTAGATAAGTGTTATTTGATACGTACGAACTAGAACGACTTGTTCAAGGTAGGCATATATTAAAGAATATAGTTATGCCAATCTAATCTTTAACACGTAACGATAAGGTAGATAATTATAGTGACTACTGTTTTGTCACATGATGGAGTTGTTAATTTCAACAATTTTAATTAAGTCTGTTTGGTCTAGTGGTTGAACCAGTGGAAACAAGTGAGTCAACATGGTTGCGAGTTCAAAACTAACATTTTACTTTTTGTAATTTTCAATATTCATTTATGTTTTTTGAATTGAAAATACTATTTCTATTAGATTAAGAAAAGTAGATTTATATTAATAATATATAAATACAAATAACCACAAAAAATAAAAACAATTACGATAATGATAAAGATTTTATTCAAAATTATTAAAAATTAATTACTTACAACATTATAAAAGAAGTTAGAATACTAAACTACTTATGCTATGCGTGAATTTTCTGTTTAAGTTGCTAACGCGACAACAAAACAGGGCCTCAAGTCTGCTATTACAATAGTGTCAGAATGGTCTATCATTGATTTTCATAATGACGCCATTATATTAGTAGATTACCAAACTTGCCAAAATCAACAATTATGAAATCAATTAAAGACTATTCTGACACTATTGTAATAGCAGACTTGAGGCCCAGTTCTTCGTTTCAATAGTGCCCATAAAATACCAATTTTTATTATTTTTTAAGTAGGTAAGTAATCTGTTACATGCTTTACAAAGTGTTGAATGTAGTGAATCAACATGTTATATTATGTTTAGAAATATACCTATAATATTTCTATTTTATAACAATAACATCACCACATTAACTTACTGTCATACATACCTACCTACTTATAAAATATTAGTCAAAACAGCACTAAATATATTTTTTTAAAGTATTTTTAGTTTTAAATATGATCGTTATAAGAACCTGCATCATTGTATGAAACACTTCCTTAGGAATTATGATAACAACAGATTATTTAACACACACACTGACGTAAGTATTGTTGACTGCAGGCGGTGATGTTGTCTTAGTAGCGAAGTGGAGCATCATCTTTCTCTATAATTTGTTGCAAGCGGCTTCGCATACTGCACACCATGTTCTAGCAAGCATCACTTCCTCTCATGAGTTCCCACGTTGAAGTCACAAGTTGCGCCAAATTTTCTTTTGTCCTGACTTCTGATGAATCTCAGTTTAAAATCATTTGACCCCACAAGTTTTCTATTGGATTCAGATCAGGACTTTTAGATGGCCAACTTATTGTTGACACCTTCTTGACTGGTTAGCCAATTTTGCACCACAGCATCTCTGCACGAAGTAAATATCCGTGTTTGGCTAAGCAACACGCACAGTCGGCAACATTACCTACATCACGTAACATTTCCAAATATTAGCGACTATTAAATCGGCCTCCAATTTCCACAAGTTCTTAGTCATTGGTCCTGGAGGATCCTTTTGAACATTTCCTGTTTCTTTAAAACGCCTTAACCACAATCTCACAGTATTTTCTGAAACAAAGAAATTAAACGGCGTCACTTTACGTTTAAGTATATAAAAAAAATGTTTGTTTACGTCACGGCACAAGGAATAGCTAGATATAAAAACGTGGTTTAAAATTTGAAAAATACACTTACTGCTATATTAAGTCTCCTTGCAATCTCTCTGATGCCAATATTCTCCTCGTGCAAATAGATTATTTTGTATTTTAAATAATCACTCAATTGAGACATGTTAATAAAGCTACAAAGATTATATTTAATAATTTTAAAAAGGCGTGGGCTATTCGCAATTTAGAAAGGCAACATAGATAATGTTCGCGCGTAGTCATTGCAATTGTGCGTAGACTAGCTTTAGTTATAGTCACGGTATTTTTTTATTTTCCTACCCATATCCTTAGTAAGATTTGAATACCAGTTTTACAATGAATACGCATTTGTCTTTCAACTACCCACTTATTACAAGTTAGGTTAAAATGATAATTATTTTACAATACTGTGATAAACTTTAAGTCTTACCGCATAAAAATCAAAATTGCATAACACGTAGTTATAAATATCCTAATCCTAACGTTTTAAAGATCAATTTTGCGTGTCTGTTTTATTATTGTATGTGTTTATCGAGTAGCGCTAGTCAGATCAACTCATACAAATTGAATAACCCTTATTGTTACAGACAGAGGGTTTAAACTCGTTTGTTTTTAGGGTGGGTCAGATAATAGCTATCACCCACTGTACATTATTATCTAAAAGTAAACCTATATAAATCTTATGTTAAATATACAAGAATAAGTACTATATCATTATGCCAAAACTTCTAAAAGTATTTCTGTGTCTGTGTAATTGAGAATCGCTAAATATTCAGATAATATTTTACTACATTCTTTATAACATAAACCATAGTAGCCTAGTGACATGTTAAGCCTATTATAAAGGAAAGGTCCTAAAAAGACATAAAATCGTTTAGCAAATGCATGTCTAGTTTGAGGCTTTGTGCAGACCAGGTCCTTCCTTCTCTTGTCGGAAGGTACTGGGTTAAAAGGAAGTGCAGTGTGCTGGTGTAGTACTATGCTTAAGATAAATAATTGCCGTACTGTAAGTACTTTACATGCTATGTAAAGCTGGTGCGTAGGAAATCTAAAAGGGCGAAAGGTGGCAACCTTTAGAATTGCTCTTTGAGCACGCTCTAATGGAAGTAAAATGGTTTTTGCTGCACCACCCCACGAAGTTATGCAATAGGTAAGAATGGATTGACACAAAGCTAAATATACCTGTTTAATTAATTTATAATCGGCTATGTTCCGTAAATTCTTAAAAACATATATTAATTTGCGCACTCTAGTACATAGCAAATCTATATGTTTACGGAAATTTAAATTGGGGTCAATAGTGACACCTAGATATTTCAGATAGTCAGCGTTCGTTAAAGTGATACAAGAGCATGCATTGTCAGCGTACGTGCTACAATTATGTGCGTAAATGTTCAGATTAGTAAGCGGTATATTAGTATGCCTCATTGTAAATAAAATGTATTTAGTTTTATCTGCATTTAATGTTAGAAGATTTTTATGAAGCCAATTAGACACAATGTTAAAACCAGTCTGAGCATGTTTATAGACCTCAACTCTTGATTTAGCCGAGAACAATAGGACAGTGTCATCCGCGTAAGATATTATGACACCATTTTGGAGTAACAGACTACACAGTTCATTTATGTAGATTAAAAATAACGTAGGGCCTAAAATACTGCCTTGTGGAATGCCAAAAGAACTATTTTTCAATTCAGAACTTGTATACTGATCAATTTTGACACATTGATGACGATCGCTGAGATAATCCGAAAATAATAGAAGTTGTGTTCCTCTTATCCCAAGTGTTTCAAGCTTGTGCAGAAGTGAAGTACAACAAATTGTGTCAAAGGCCCTGGCAAGGTCTAGAAAGATCCCAATTGTGTGCATACCATTATCTAAATTTGTAGAAATATAATTAGTCAATTTGTGTACTGCTTGGCTAGTTGATCTTTTGGGCCTAAAACCAAATTGATTATCTGAGAGTAGTCTGTTATGTTCCAGATATTTTATCAATCTACTATTAATGATTTTTTCTAAAATTTTTGAGAGTCCTGTTAACACTGAAATGGGTCTGTAGTTATTCACACAGTTTTTGTCTCCAGACTTGAATACAGGTGTGACCACAGCTTTTTTAAGCAATTTAGGGAATATTCCGTTAGATAAACATAGCTGAAAAATGTGTGTTAGCGGAGGCGCTAATAGGTATTTAAATCTTTTAAGTATATTATTAGGTATATCATCCCACCCTGTAGCACAAACATCCTTTAACCCGTTTATTATACTTAATACTTCGTAAACGTCAGTATCTAATAAAACAAAAGAATTTAGTGTAGAGAATGTCGTTGCCGAATGTGGACGGGAAAAATTACTAGAATTTAAAGATTTTTCAGCTAAATTTTTACCGACGTTGGCAAAATAATTGTTTATTTTGTTCATTGCTTCGGACGGGTTTGTTTCTGTCATTAGTAAATCAAACGATGGTTCGGTATTTTTCGATCTAAATGTATGAGTTTTTATGAATTTCCACACAAGTTTACTATTTTTCCCCGCCTTTTGTAATTCATTTTTATCATACTGATTTTTTAATTTTTTCAAAAGATTATTGCAGAAGTTTCGATACCTTTTATAGGTAATTGTAAGTAGTTCGTTATCAGGTGCGAGTTTCGATTTTAGGTGAAGTTTGTCTCTATGTCTTATACAGCGCACGAGACCGGGTGTGATCCATGGTTTAATACAACTATACTTTCTAGGCATAATCTTAGTGAATGTGTTTTTCTTAATAGCATGTTGTAGTGAAATTATAAAATACTCTAAAGAAATATTTGCATCGTTTGAATTATAAACAGGGTCAAAATTAATACCGCGTACGTCATTTTCAAGGTTAGTCATATTAACTTTAGTGCAGCTACGCATGCAGTTTTTTCTAGGTGAACTTATTTCTAATGTTAGTAAAACAGCTTGATGATCGGTAAGCGAAGAATTAGTAACCAATGTTTTGGATGGTTTATTTGCTTTTAGGATGATGTGGTCTAAGCACGAACCGCTCTGATGCGTGGGGTAATGATGAGCTGGTAGTAATCCATGAAATGAGCAAATATTCAGATAATTATGTACATAGGTATCTGGTTTCCCGGAAGCAATGTTGATGTTAATATCACCCAAAAGTATTATGTTTTTAAAAGACGATAGGTTTTTTAAGTTTGTGTCAAGTGATTCTAAAAATCTGTCCATATTTTGAGAAGGAGGCCTATATATAGCCATGACTACCGTATCGGGAATAATTTTGATTAATAAGCAATTACTATCTTGGAATTCAGGTTCTTCTTTGATCGTACGTAAATTACTTTTAACATATACTACTAATCCATCGTTTTGGTTTATGTTTCTATCGGATTTATAAGAATAATAGCCGTCAAGGGATGGTAAATTGACTGTCTGTTTTGACAGCCAACATTCTGTTAGGACAATAATATCACAGCTTATGTCTAGATTCTGTAGTAATACTTCAAAACCGTTCATGTTTCGATTTATGCTGCGAATATTCTGTGTAAGCAGGGTCAATGTTTTGTTACCAGAAGGAAGAAGTTGCTTACAGTCCTCAACATTACAGACTAAAGATTCAGACACAGAAAAACTATCTAGATCACAAATTAGCTGATTTGTCATGCTAGTTACAAACTAAGTATAAATATAAAATAAACTACCTTTTATGTGCTAACTAAACAAAGTATTCGGTGGCGCTCTTAGGCGCCTTCATAGTCTATTGAGTTTATATAGTTTAACTCGGCATATTTGCGCGCCGGGCAACTTTCATCACCAGTAGGATGGTCACATTTTCTCTTGAAACGTTTACACGTCGCACATTGAGAGGGAGAAGATTTGCTAGTACATTCCTTGAAGGAGTGTCCAGTCTCACCACAGTGGTTGCAGGTAGGACTAGTTTCCCGGCAAAACTTGGCAGCATGTCCGAACTGTTGGCAATTGAAGCACCTGGTGACTATCGTGAAGTCCCTCACAGGGCATGATGTCCAATTTATAAAAATTCGGCCTTGGTTTACAATTATTTTCCTTATGCTAGCGGGTAGTTCCAAGATATAATTGCAAGTAGGAAGGTCTTTCTTACCCGATTTATGGCTCAGTTTGATGTTCTCAAGGAAAGACTCACGAGTAATATTCGGCAACTTGTCTGAGAGGTTCTGCTCGTAGATACAGTCAAATACCTCCTTCTCGGTAAGGGCAACAGGAACACCAATGACAGCAACCCTAGGGCGACGTTTGGAAGGTTCTTCTATTTTAAGGCCTGATGAAACTAATTTTTCCGATTTTTTGAGTTTTTCAATGTCGCCTTTATTTTCAGTGATAATAAGAACGCCTCCATTTTTCACTTTTCTTAGGCCACGGGTTTGTAGCTTTAATTGTTCGGGGGAGATTAGCTTTTGAACAAGTGACTTTGTGTCGTCACTTGTTTGGGTTTTATCACTGGGATAGATGGCCACTGAACTCAGATTTGCAGGACGAACAAAGTTATCGGCACCTTTCTTCACCATACTAGCGTAAGAACTATGGCCTGATGAATTTAGCTTTGTTTCGACTACTTCTTTGAACTGCTGGAGAGAGTTCACAACGTTCTGGTGATCCTGTAGGTGCTGGATTGTGGAGTGGGCTTGGATCGTTTTCTGCTTTAATGACTGGTATAAGACGGCCATCTGAGCAGTTCCAGTTGAGACCTTCCGGCAAAGATTAGTTACACGAAGCTTCTGGTCCGAGTTCATCTTCCCTTCACCGACAATGAGGCATACTTCATTCAGAATGGCGTCTATAGATCCTAGCCATTTCTGGATCTCCGGCGTACTGATGACTTCAGACGGCAATTCATTGTCTTCGGGTGCTGGTGGAATTGGGTTGCTCGGGGGTAGAGGTTCAGTAGGCGTCGGTGGGGGACTTCGCCGTAGTAACTGGCTACGACTAAACGGGCTCGATCCTGGGTTCGACATATTACCCGAAACACTTGATTTATTGTTCTAAGAAATATTTAGTTCATTTTGCAACTTAATTAAGAATAAACTTGAATAAATTACAAGTCGCACACGACACACTTTACTTATACTGACACACTTTACTTATACTGACGGCGCAAATAATTATATTTATTTAACGTAATTGTTCATTTCATTATACGGAATAACTACAAAAAACACGTCCGCTTAGTCTCGCGTCTCGACAAGCGACCAAAATAAAAACTACTTGGCAAATAATAAATAATGAAACAGGTAGGAAAAAGCAGCGTAGTACTGAATTTAATTTAGAGACTGCACATGGTCCCATAAATTCAGATATAGAAGTAGCTCAAGAATTTGAAACCTTTTTTGGCAACATTCCCATTAGAACCACTGAAGCCTTAAATTCCTCTCCCGCTCTCTCTGCTGCCTTACTTAGGAAAAATGTTAAGAAATGCCCTTTGGAGTTTAGGTTTCAACATACAAACCCCCAGGCTGTTATAAAAGCCTTTAAAGATCTTAAAATTAAATCAACAGAAGATCTTTGGGGAATGTCTGTAAAAGTCTGTAAATCTATTATCGAAACGATTGCGCCCTATTTAGCTCTCATATTTAACACCAGTGTAAACCAAGGAGTCTTTCCGGATCTGATGAAACACAGTAAAGTAGTACAGTCAACAGCAAAAGTAGATGATCAAAATCAAAATTCAATACTAATGAACGGAGTTCGCGTCAGAACTGTGTGGCGTCGAAGTGATTCAAAAGTATGTGTGTGACAATCACATACTTTTAATAAATAAACTAGTAATAAATTATACAAATTAGTGTTAGTAAATTAGTATTGAATTTCTGATTTTGATCATCTACTTTTGCTGTTGACTGTACCATTGTTCAAATCCGGTGATAGTAAAGACCCCAACAATTATAGGCCTGTGTCGATTCTACCAGTTCTCAGTAAGGTGTTCGAAAAGTTAATGCTCAATCAAATGTTACATCACTTTAATAAAAATTCCATCTTTCATGAACAACAATACGGTTTCACCAAAGGGCGTTGTACAACTGACGCCGGTGTCACCCTAATAAAGAACATTTTTAGCGCTTGGGAGGAATCACAAGATGCCATTGGAATCTTTTGCGACCTCTCAAAGGCGTTCGATTGCGTTGACCACGAGACACTATTGCTGAAACTGGAGCACTACGGGATTAGTGGAGTATCTCTTGATTTACTAAGGTCATACCTGAGGGCTAGACAGGCAAAAGTTCAGGTTAACGGTGTGAACTCATTGGGGTCTAAAATGACTATGGGCGTTCCTCAAGGCTCAATATTAGGTCCATTTCTATTCTTAGTCTATATAAATGATTTACCCCAATTACTTCAAAACCAACCGAAGATGGTGTTATTTGCCGATGACACTTCATTGATTTTTAAAGTAGACAGACGGTCACAACATCTTGACGACGTAAATGACGCTATTCTTCAGGTTCAAAATTGGTTTACGGTAAACAATTTGGTACTTAATGAAAAAAAAACCAAATGTATTCGATTCATTTTACCAAATGTTAGGAATAGCAATTGTGACATCATTCTAAATGGAGAGAAACTGGAATTTAATAGTCAAACGGTTTTCCTAGGAATCACGCTAGACGAGAAATTACAATGGGGACCTCACATAACATCTATTGCGGGGCGACTAAGCTCCGCGGCTTATGCTGTTAGAAAGATAAGACAGTTGACAGATGTAGAAACTGCGCGTATGGTCTACTTTAGCTACTTTCACAGCATTATGTCGTATGGTATTTTACTGTGGGGTCGGGCCGCCGACATTGAATCCATTTTTATCTTACAAAAAAGAGCTGTTAGAGCCATTTATAATCTACGTCGCCGCGATTCTCTTAGGGAACTATTTAAAAATATTAATATAATGACAGTGCCTTGCCAATTTATCTATGAAAATATTATGTACGTAAGAAAAAACCTACATTTATTTAATAAGGTTAGTGATAGACATAATATTAATACTAGAAACAAAGACAAAATAGCTCAACCATATTTTAGATTGTCTAAAGTTCATAAATCTTTTATGGGGTTCTGTCCCAAGCAACACAAACTAGCTAAATAACTTTTATATAATAGCAATTCTGATGACTATAAGCTGTAAAAGATGTAGGGATAAGGTTTGTATAAGCGCTTATACAGGCGATATTCAAGCAATTTGGGCACATAATACATCGCTTTAATCTGAATAACATTTTGTTAATAGCTGCATACCAGCTGGATAACTATACAGAAAGGTTGGTTAACTTCTGCATATAAGCTGATCGACCCTTTGTTCAGAATTTAAAACTATTAAGCAGATGAAAATATCAAACTCTGATATTCAGACAATATTCATATTTCAGATCTTTCTCGTTGTTTTATAAAGAAGTTATGTAATTAAATGTACAAATTTAGCATTTTGTTTCTTATAATTCATTAGTGATCATATATTTTGCGACAAATTTCCAAGTGATGGTAATGGCATCTCTCTGGAAGAAATTATAAATATTGGTAAGTAATTTTTGGTAATATGTTTTGTTAACAATACAATTATTAAAACGCATGCTACTTCACTGTGAGAATATATATAAGTTTATAGTAAAATTTTCGAGCGCCACAAGATAAAACCAGTTTAAAAAAATAAACAATTGACATATATTAACCCTTTTCGACGAATAACATATTTTATTCAATTGCTACCAATTAAAGTGGTAGAAAACAGACAGGTAGGTATTTCAATACTACCCAAATGTTTTTTAATAAAAACATATATTTATTATTTGTATTATCATCGCTTAGTTTTAGAAAAGAGAGGTTATGTTGGGATAAATAATGGCGACGATGTTGATTTTGAATATAAGCTGTTCACGCAGAAGATTTGTTATACATTTCTACGTAACAGGTCACTTGTAACTGTCTTATCCAGATATTTTTTGGTTAACAGTACGTTTTATGTCGCAGTTCTGATAAACGGTTCTAAAGCTGCCCGTCTCAGTACTCATATTCAGATCATTAGGGTTCTATAATCACGTTCTATTAAAGCAAAATTCATCCATTGAGTTTCTTAAAATTGCAATTAATAAAATATTTTTTTAATTTACCTTGCATATTTATTCATGTCTCGAAATTACTTGCTAAGCGCGATTACACAAACATAGCTAAGGGTCCATCCTTTTTATTAATCTATCACATACCTACCCGCGAAACGAGACACAATAGTAAAACAATAACAGCGGGGTCTCATAGGACCGATCGGGGATTCAAACATTAATTACGTTGCATGTTAAGGTGGAGGGAGGGGGTCGACAAAGTGTGACAAGCGGGTGGGAGGGTCTTAAATTTCGTGACGTCACATTTCAACCATTATAATCTATTAATTGTGACAAGGACGGAGGAGGGGGTAAAACATCATGAAATTCGTGTGACGTCATTTATGGATGGCCCCTAAGTACCTACAGTGGCGGCGTCTGTCGGTGCCGGCTAGCGGCCGGCCTAGCGCGCGCCAAGCGCGCGCGCGGTGGACGTCAGTCGGTCAGTCTAAACCTAAACTTAAGAGAGAGGTCGCGCGCGCACGTCGAGCTCGCGAGGCGTTTATTTACACGTAGTATCACAATCCCAGTATTAGAAATAAAAGCTCGTATTTCTCGGCGTGTATTATAGGTACTGTCTACTAACCTTCTTTCTTAGCGAAAATTACTTTTGTTCAGTAACAATAAATTCACTGTTTCTTTGTTTTTAGAAAAATGTTCAAAATAGTGGCTACGCGTCACAGAGGTCGGGTTGAGCTGTCGACTGTGCCTGCCTCCTGGGAAACTAGGGGAAAGTTGCGCTGGCCCAAAAGGAATGGAGATGTACTTTCAAAAAATGCTAATGTTGCCCCCCAACGAGACTGGGGGACAACTGACTGCATCTTGAAGCGATCAAACTTTTTTTCATATGAAGACGCCGAAGCTGAATTAAATAAAATGTTAGATCGAACAGATACCGAAGATACTGATGTTGAAGAAAGACAGCAAGCAATCAGATCAATTCCGCAAAATCCAAATTTTAATGCTATGGCAGAATTTTTGGTAAGGAATATTTTTGTTACTTTATCATCAAAAAGCAAATCAATTTTATTAGGTACCTACCTACCCAACTCCAACTAGGTACCTACCTTCTTTTTAAGACAAATTATATTAAGTATGGTACTACAGTGTAGTAAGTTTGGATGCAGCCAGTAATGCCAGTTTGTTAAGTTATGCATAATGTTAATGAATACCTATGATTATGTAAATAATATTATGTCACAAACTTCAAGAGAATTTTAAAATGATATGTACCTACCTACATACTTACAACCAAACTTTGCATACGTAATTCAATGCATCGTAGGTATCAATAATTTTAAATTCAATGCATGTTTATAGTAAGATTTGGTTCATAATATTAAGTGCGAGAAGTAGATTAGTCTACAGGGCTCCTTCACTCGGCTGTACCTACAGCAATAAATGCCTACACTTTCGCGCCGCCATACGTCGGTTGTCACCGCTCGCGCGCAGCGATTTTAAATTATCGTGTTGTTCAAAAATAAAATTTGATACGTTTAAGGTTTGGTAGGATTGTTTTTAAAAGAATTAACAGAGACATATTAGACACAACTTGAAAATTTTATAACTTGAAAATTTTATTTTTGTTTTGTTTTTAGACAACTTAAGGATTTTGGTGTCAAATGAAAGGTCTAGGTCTAAAACCATTTCGTCCGTTTGAATCATGTAAATCGGTCTAAATTTTGAATTAGTATAGTGAAACCAGAATTTTTAATGTTTTTGTTCTAGGTAGGTACGAACTTTTTAAATGACGCAAGTAGGTACAGATCGCACAGTCATAGGTTTGAGTCCCGCCCGCGGAGTAATATGTAGTAGGTATTTTCTATGTAGATTTCCTAACACGAAAGTGTTTTTGAAAACCAATGTATAGTAAAATAAATAAAATTGTTTAAAAACGCAGTTCCATCAAAAATATCAGAACAAAAAATATAATATTTGCTTTATTTTTAGTCCTGATTTCGTTTAGTTTTACAAAAATATGTGGTACATTATCTAAGTTATTAACAGGGGGTATAAATATTGTTTCTTGTAAAACATTTATTTTTGGTACTTATAATATTTCATGTTTTTGTTATATTTTTACAGGTTGATGCTGGAAATACAAGTACAGTGACAGAACATCAAGTCATTGAAGCGCATGGTATTGACGGCGAAGTTTATCAGGTTGTAACTCAAGATCAACACGAAACAGTACAACAAGCATCCACAGTACCTGTATATGACAATAATGATCAAATCAAGGTTTCAAACGAATTATTAACTGTTATTACGCAAAATCAGGAAAAAATAATGAAAAAACTAGCAGAAATTTCAGTTCAGCTAGAAGAAATAAATGAAAATAGGAGTCCGTTTGTATGCACACTTGCTCAAGTTAGTGGAACTCAAAATGAAAGATTTTCGATGGAACCCATTAACAATGTCGCAGATCTGGAAAGATTTGATAATGAATTATCAGACCCTAATATATTTAATAAGCTAAAGGAAAAGTATTCAATCTTATGCTCTGTTGCGGAAGGAAGTGGATCTAACTGTGCATACAGATTATTAGATTCTCTGTTTTCTAAAGAATTCTTGTGCAAGTGTTCTTGGACTGGAGGTAGTCGAGGAGATGAAGTAAAAATTGGGTTTAAGAGATACAAAAATACCATCAATTTTTTTTTTGAGATGGTTAGGTACTGGGACATCAAATACTCAGTAGAAAGTAATGAAGATTTTTTAAAGTCAGTGCTAAGAAACGCATTAAAAAGAAAAGACACGAAAAACATCCGCAAATCCAGTAAAAAATGCAAAAAGACCACAAAACCAAAAAATGGGCAACATAAACTTGGTGAAGTTGACAAAGAAGAAACACTAAATATCAGCGTAGCAAACCCCATAAGCACAATCACACAGAATTCAAATGATAAAGTCGAAGAAAAGGCACCAAATAATAACGAAACCAGCCCAAGACGAATTCTAAATAACAGAGAAAGCAACCCTAGTACATCCAAATTATATGCAACTGATAAAGTTGCAGAAAATAAGACGTTTAATTTCAATGAAGCCAATTCAAGCCGGTCAGTTAAACAGAACATAAATAATAACGACCAACGTAAAAATGTGAGTTCAATTAAAAACAAGACTAATGTTTGTAATAATCCGAATATCATCCAAAAACGTCGCCGAATGTCCACGTGAAAAGTAGGAAGTTTTTTTTACTTACATTTTTATGTCTTGTTTTTCTCATCTTGTTGGAGATTTTGATAAATAGGTCTACTTTTGTTTTTTTTTTAAATTACTGTTGATTTGCTATCGTGATTTTTTTTTTTAAATTTGTGTACGTACTGATTTTGTTAGATCAGGCAATGAAGACCGTTGTAGGTAAAGTGCAAGTGATTACAAAAACTAGGTTAATACTGAAATGTCTGAATCTGCTAGCAGATTTCTGTGGGAGGTCAAAAAACTCTTATTTTTAGGGGGCAAGTTCCTCTTAAAGGTTGATTATTGAGTATGATAAGCTTAGTCACGTGTTTCATAACTTATGATTATTTAAATCAATATTATTATTCGTTATTTTTGTTTTCTTCTAAAAGTAGATAATAATTATGTGAATTTATAAGTAGGCATAATAATTAATAAGTTGCAGCCAGCACGAACGATGCGTTCTACAGGGTGAACTTGAATTATTTGAACAAATACGAAAAAAAAAATTCGATCTCAGACTCCCACACGCTAAGTTAGTCAGCTGATCGCGCTTTTTGTATCGGAGGTCGAACATTTTTTTCCGTTTCTGGATCCATTTTTTTTTTGAAAATATTGTTCAGTTTTATGTGTAGGTTCTTTCCTTAAAGAAAAAGTCACAAAACACATTGTATTACTTAATAGATAAGTGTCAAAGATTTTCAATTGATAATAATTTCTAATAAAACACATACATATTTGATTTCAAGTTTTATTTTATATTTTTAAATCCTACACATAGTTTAGGTAATTATTACAACACAAAATTATTTCCTAGAATATAATTGTAGTAATAAAGTAAGTTGTGTGAGTAGCTGTGTGAGACTGTAGTGGTATGTGTGTTGTGTGTGAGTAGGTAACTATGTGTTTGTATTTGTGTAGGTGTGCGTGTGTGTGTTTTGTGTGACTGAGTAACTATTCTTTTACCGTATGTAATAGAGGAACAAAATAAATTTCGTCTTTATGTGCCGTAGCTACTAATTTGTAACTGACTTTATCAAAATTTACATTAACTGTTATGTGGTTATCATCAGATAAACTTGCTTTAAATATATTAAGATAAGATGACTTTATAGGAATTTGAAAAACGTCAGACAACTTTTCGATTTTGTAGCCTATAATATTTGTGTCAGTTATCTCTTTCACTTCTATAATCTGGCCATCTGTAGTCATAAAGTATTTATCTTGCGATTTTTGTGAAATTTTAAATGTCGCAAACTCTACTATTTTGTTTTGTCTACTTTTTGTTATAATCGGAAATTTAGTTTTACTTAAATCTTTTAAATGACTATGTTCACTGCATTCTGACAGTCTTTTCGCTACTTGCATTAACGGCTTATTTCCATGTCTCAACATCATTTTTATGACATGAAGCTTATTTTCAAATGGGTACGAATTAAATGTATTTAGAGGCCCAAATTTACGGACTTCGTCAGTTACATGTACTAAGTTATGAATATTGCTTGTAATATAGTTACCATAAAAGTTTTTGAAGTTTTCTACAAAGTACAATGCTAATTCATAAGATAAATCTATTAGTGAACTGTATTTTCGGCAAGAACAAATAGTAATTGCGCAGAAAAGATGCAAAAAATGTTCAAATGATTCTTTTGACATCACGTCTGGAAGAATTACAATGCTTAAGTAATAAAAAAACGATCTGAATTCTACTGCTTTCCAATGAAGAAGCTCATCTAACCCCCGCACGCATCTATGTATTTCAGAAGGAAGTTTACAAGTAAGTAAAAAATGCGTAACTTTCTGCGTATCGTGCGCTCTCCACTTTGTTAGAAGCTTGGGAAAATTACCATCGCGCCACCCAACGAGCAACCGTTTCATTACACCTAAATCCACAAGATGTAATGAATCAGAAACTGGGAAGTCTTCGATCATATCAATAGGTAATTTTAACAGAGGAGTGTCTGTTTTATGATGATTTCCATAGCTTTTCATTCTAAAACCTTCGTTTGTTCTCCTTGGGCTTCTTGAGTTTGGAAACACAACTGTATGGGCCTGATGTGAGTATTCACCTTCTGTTGTACATTTTAGACAGCCATGCTTGGAGTTGAAATTGGAAACGCCTGAAAATAAATGTTAACGTTAAATACAGCGGATAGGTATGCATGCATATGTAAAGCTTTGACAATAAGTTAATAATAAAAATACCTTTTATAAATGCCCTCGCAGGAGAATCACAAATAAAGCACCTTATTTTGATAGCTACTGTTAATACTATGCCTTCTTTAATTATCTGCAATCCATTTTCTAATAAGGTTTCCATTTCAATGACAAAATCTTCTAAATACAAATTTAAACTCTTCGGTTTACCAGATCCATAATAAACACCAACAACGATTGGCTGTATATCAGTTTTTTCATTTATATTGCAAAGAATAGGCCAAAATTTTTTTTTGGAACTTTTAAAAATTGGCAATCCATCAAAATTTACATTTAAATTAATGGTGTTTGGAATATTAAGCCAAGTACTCAAAACGTTTTGCAATGGTTTAGTGAGGCCGTTATGCCAGTATTCTCCTCCACCGTCAATATTTTTAATCATTATTTGTCTAGGTGATTGCAATAAAGTTCTAGGATCTGTCGGTAAAATTCCAGGAAATCTATAATTAATCACACCCAATAAATCTTTAACAGCCGCTTGGGATATATTTTTATTCACTGCCCAATCTCTGAGGTTATTTCGGAAATCTATATTTTTATTAAATTCTGACGCGTATTCTGCTAAACTACTCGAACTTGAATCGGTGTCCTCAAAACATGAATCGTCATTTTTATCTAATATCTGTGATGCTGATGTAGATGTAAAATTACGAGATTCGAATACGGAACCCTCTTGGACTGGTCGACTTGTGCTTGGATGCGTATTATAATTTGCATTAGCTGCCAAACTCGTTGTTGCTTCTGTACAGATATTGTTTTTTATTTTTAGATACTCCCTTAAACACTTTCTTCTTATTCCTCCTGTCCTTTTTCTTTTTTTCCATGAATTTGAATCATTTTTACACTTTTCACTGTTAGACATCTTGTCATTAATTATAAAATAAGTTTGACGTTCTTGCATAAAAGCGTTGTATTTCTTTAATAACCAGTTATTAGATACATAAACATCTATTTTTCATAATATTTACCACTTTGAGCTACACAAAAAAGAATTAGCGCGCTTCTCTCGCTATAAGATTGTCATAAGATCGTAGTCATCTTCATTTATGCAGTAGTTAGCTTCTTAAACGCTAAAAGAGTAATCAATATCCATATTCTGAATAAATGAGTACGATTTGACGGGTTATGCAGCTTAAAGAAACCAAACCATAAACTATTCAGAATTAAGCTGTATAATTGAAATATTTGTCAAAGTTGTACAGCACAAAGCTGAATTTTCCACTGTTATGTAGCTACTAGCTGTCTCAGTCACTTTTATTTGAATATCTTTAACATAACAGTAGCAAATATTATTAGTATTAAGATTAAAAAAAGAATACCAATTTTATGCAGAACTTATCAAGCTTTCAGTGTAATTAAAGTTTAAATACTGTATTATTCAAGATAAAGCTATCACGTCAGCTTTTTTAAAGATGTAATGAAACTTTAAACTGCCAATTGGTGCTTAACTTTGCTATTTCCTGGCTTACGTGTTGCTTGGGGTGTTAAGTGTTATAACAAAATTCCTAGTGATATATTGCAACTAAATGAAATAAAATTTAAAACATATATTAAAAGTACACTCTGTAAACAAGCATATTACAGTTTAGAGGATTATATCCATGATAAGAATGCTTGGAAATATGCTGGTCCGGGCTCCATAGGACAATCTACAGTCTAGACAAAATCAAACCGATTGCTAATTAAACCTACTTAATTTATACTTAGTATATACATTATATTTAATTCTTGCTTTGGGTCACACACTGGTTCATAGGTTCATAGTTTGTTGAAATGTATGGAGTGGTTGTCTACTTTTACAATAATTGTAAATAATAATATGTGAACACTATGTATCTATGTATACAACTTAGCTATCATTCTTTATCTTGTAATACTTTGTACATACTTCAATATAGTGTTTTTATGCAAGGTCCATCGTATTCACGTATAGTTATATAACTGTAAACTGTAAATGCAAAATGTTGTACACATTTTTTTTTAAAAGAGTAAGTATGGAGTTTCTTGCCCATTCTTCTCCATACGAAACTACGTTTTAGAATGGGGAACTAGAATCAACTTTATATTTTTTTTTATTATGACGTTCAAAAGTGCCTTTTTAATGGTCTAATTGAAATAAATGATTTGACTTTGACTTTGACTTTATGAAAGTAACTAAAATAGACCAGTCTCGCGGTATCCACATCAGTAAATTGCCGGATCTTTCTGACAGCATATGCTGCCGAACTTAGCCGTCCTGCTTGACTTACTTGACTTAATGTCCTATGTCCCCTAGATGGGGCAGAGGACGTCCACAGATGTCCTCCAGCGCGATCGATCTTGAGCTTCACGCTTCGCCTCGCTCCACGTCATTCCGATGCTCGCCGCTTCTGCCAACACGGTGCGACGCCAGGTTTGACGGGGACGGCCACGCTTTCTTTTTCCTTGGGGATTCCAATCCAAAGCTTGTTTGGGTATGTGGTCGGGGTCCCTTCGGAGCGTGTGGCCAATCCATCTCCACTTGCGACGTTTGATCTGGCGGTCGATCGGGCTCTCGTGGCATTGCTCTAACAGCTCTACGTTAGAGATGGTCTCGGGCCAGTAAATTCCGAGAATTCCGAGAGCCGTCCTGCGAGAGATGTTAAATGAGGACCCCATTGTAGCCTTGAGTCGAGCGTCAATCCCAGAAAAACGGTTTTATCGACGAATTCCAGTTTCTCTTTATTCAATACTATGTCACACTCACTATTTTCACTTTTATTTTAAAGCAAATCTGATGCACTTAGTTTTTTTTCCATTTAATACTAAATTGTTAGCCGTGAACCACTTTTGTACCTCCAGTAAGGCGTTATTTACGATGTCAAGATTTTGAGCCCGTCTATTTATTTTAAAAATTAATGACGTGTCATCGGCAAATAACACCATTTGTGGTTGGTTTTTGAATAACCGGGGAAGATCATGAATATAAACTAAAAAGAGGAAAGGACCTAAAATTGAGCCTTGTGGAACTCCCATTTGTACTTTTAAACCATGTGAATTCACCCCGTTTATTTGAACTTGCTGCTGTCTATCATTTAAATAAGATTTCACTAAACTAAGCGCAAGTTTACCTAGTCCGTAATGCTCAAGTTTTAGAATTAATGTCTCGTGATTTACGCAATCAAATGCCTTGGAGAGGTCACAAAAGATTCCTATGGCATCTTGTGCCTCTTCCCACGCAGTAAATATGTGTTTTAATGAAGTGACACCGGCGTCAGTCGTACAACGCCCTTTGGTGAAACCATACTGTTGATCGTGTAATATGCCATTTGTGTTAAAATGAGCAAGCATCTGATTAAGCATAATCTTTTCAAAAACCTTGCTGAAAGCCGGCAACACGGACACGGGTCTATAATTGTTAGTATCTTTACTATCCCCGGATTTGAAAAGAGGTATGACCTTACTAAATTTCATTAAATCTGGGAAAACACCTTGGTCTACGCACATATTAAATATTAAAGCCAAATAAGGTGCTATTGTTTCTATTATAGATGTACAAACTTTAATAGACATACAGCACAGATCTTCAGTAAATTTTATTTTGATTTGCCGAAAAGCTTTTAAAACGGTCATGGGGTCAATATGTTTAAATTGAAATTCTACCGGGCAGCCTGGAACGTTCGCTTTTAATAACGCAATTGAGTCGTCAGGTGAGGAATTCAAAGCTTCCGTGGTTTTGATTGGTATGCTAGTAAAGAAATTTACAAATTCACGAGCTACTTCTATGTTAGAGCTTACGGGACCGTGTGATGTCTCCAATGTATATTCCGCGTTACGAACTTTTTTCTTGCTAGTTTCGTTATTTATAACTTTCCAAACTGTCTTTATTTTATCGTCTGCCGATTTGATCTTGTTACTAATGTATAGCGCTTTCGCTACCTTGCAAGTATTTCTAAAAGTTTTAGAATAAGTAGCAACATACTTGTTGAAAGTTTCCGTGTTAATATAAGGCTTAAGGCCATACAGCTCAAACAGTCTTTCTCTACTTCTTCTAATACCCTTAGTTGCCCAGTCACTAAATATAAACTTAGGGCTAATATATTTCGCCTTTTTTTCAAAAAATTTATTGAATTCAGTTTCGACCACAGAAAATAAATCATTATACAATTTATTTGCATCGTTGATATAGTGGTCCAGAGTACTTAACTTATTATTTAGAGTTTTATTAATTTTATTTAATTTACCAGTTGTTATTGGTCTAAATTGTATTTGCACTTTTGTCGTAGGCATTTTGAACATAAATGTTACCGTTTGACCGCTATGATCCGATGGTAAATAATTAACAATAGCTTTATCTACATAGTCGCAATCGCAAAAAATTTTATCGATGCAGGTAGCAGTAGTTGGACCTTGTTGTTATTTATGTGTTTCGTCCTGTGCGGGCTAATAAATGCTTTTTCTTTCTTTCTTTCTTTTTCTCCATGAAAACATTCGACAAATTAAATGATTTAAAAAGGCTTAATAATCGACTACTATTCAAATTATTATCTAAAACATTAATATTGAAATCACCACAAATAATTGCGGGTTTGCTACACGTTGCAAGTTTCGCTAATACATCTTCCATTACAGACTCAAATAAAGAATAGTTTTGGTAGCTTGGGGGTCTGTACACGCACACTATAATATGCTCATCCAGCTCGACACAGGAAAGTTCGATGCAATGTTCAACCGATAGGCCAACTATGTCATTTCTTTCTTTATATTTTAAACAATCTTTTAATAAGATCAATGAGCCTCCACGCGACATAGCTTTGCGATTAAAACAACTGCCCACACTATAGTTTTCATAGTTAATTAGCATTTGGTAATCCTTTAACCAATGTTCAGTAAAACAAACAATGTCAAACATGGTTTTTTCTAAAAACATTTCAATTTCTAATAATTTGGATGAAATACCTTGAATATTTTGATTAAATAATTTCAAGGTATTCTGCTGTTTCTGCAACTTAACTTTTTGAGAGCAAGAAGGTACCTTGTTGTTTGTAGGTTTAACTATATTGTTATTGGTACCTTCTGTTGTCTTACAAACTAGTTTAAAGTACAGATTGTAGTAGCTTGATGTGCTGGCCTCTGTACATCGACACATAGTGTTCACATATTTACAAATGTAGAAACAGTTATATTTCAACAAACAATGAATCAGTGTGTGATTTCCATCCATCATCTGCCTAGCCTTTTCTCAACTATGTCGGGGTCGGCTTCCAGTCTAAGCGGTTACAGCTGAATACCAGTGTTCTACATGGAGCGACTGCCTATCTGATCTCCACAACCCAGTTGCTGGGTAACATGATACCCCTTGGTAAGACTGGTTGTCAGTCTATCTGGCTTCTGTCTGACTACTCATAACGACTTGCAAAGATTTACAAATGACAACCGGGACCATTGGCTTTACGTGCTTTCTAAGGGACGGAGGGAACCCGGTATGAAAATGAATAGTCACCCATTCACGACCGACCGCGGCAAGCGTAGTTTAACCTAGATCGATAGTTTCGTACGGCTGTTAGATTATTTGTCAATTACATAAAAAATACTTCAAAAATTTAACATTACCACATCATTACCATTGTTATCAGAACAATTAAATTAAAATCGGATTATACCATAACACTTGAATGATATCCCTTATTGTTTAGTGAAAATTGCAGTCAAACGAGATATTAAACAGAGTTATCGTAGTTTTGACGTCATTCTTAAATCCCCCAAATTAATGCTATCCATCAATTTGTTAAGCCTTATTGCGGCTACTTCCAGACAAAAACTATAACCACTTTTCCATCTTGGGCAATTATTTGATGGCCGATTGGCCCATTCATCATCTACCTGCCCGTATTCCAATTTGTTGGGGATCGGTATAATAATTAATCAATGGTTATCATCATATTAAGTGTTTTCCTTTGTCTGTTTTGCTAACCGTTTCTGTCCCACTCCTAAGCCCTTTTCCCATTCTCGTCATTCGAAGCCATTCAAGGCGTCCCGCTATCTTCTTCTCGATCTGCCGCGACCACATCTGACTGTGTTAGGGCTCCAGTTTTGCGTTATGCGGGCCCACAGCTTAGCCAGCAGGCATGACATAAACGTTATTATGTTTTATTGATTTGTTTGTTCAGTAAAACATGTACAACACATTCAAAGTAATGCAAACATAAACTCATTAGAGTTTAACCCTGCAACATAATTATATTAACTAGTAATTGAGTTGTGTCTAGTGAGTTTTGCTGTGGTCAGTTCATAAAACTAGGCTAAAAAATGTGTAGACTGTGGCGTTTTTTTTAAATACAACTTTCTTTGGCGTTACCATTTATAATAAACACTATGCATCTATGTACCGAACTAGTCATGTTTACCCACAAACGTGCACTAGGACCCTACCGCCTACCAAAACTATTCAATACCGAGCTCCAGCTGGCCAACGAAGTAAAATACCTCGGGGTCATCTTAGACAGTAAGTTAAACTGGAGTAACCACCTAGACAACAAATTAAACAGGGCCTGCATCACCTTTTGGCAATGTAGGAAAATGATAGGTAAGAAGTGGGGCCTATCCCCTAAAATAATACTATGGCTGTATAGCGCGGTAATCCGCCCCATGATTGCTTATGAGTCGGTAGTGTGGTGGCCGAGGACCAAGCTAATCACAGCCGCAAACAAACTCCAGCGTATGCAAAGACTAGCCTGCATGGCGACCACGGGCTGCATGAGGACCACTCCGACGGCAACACTGATTTTTGATTTGATTTTTAAAGGTCTTTATTATCATAATAAATACAAAGTGTACACAATGAGATCTTATTCTAATCGCATACAACCATAAAAGTAACTAGTTATTAGGCTCACTTACCTTTACAAACATTTTACACTGAGATGACTGTTAAGTATTTCTAAAATTAAATCACATAATTATGTAAGTTCATAAAGAAACACAGTATTGTTTGAGACACAAAAAGTCTTAGCACTGACTTTAAACGCATAACACCACTGTTTACCTAGTAAGGTAATGCGCCGAATTAATACATTGACTAATTAGATCGCAGGATAAACATTCATTACAAAGGGTTTTAACATACATTCTTACATTATAATAAGAGTACGACAAATATTTTATAATTCTAAGCGGTGGGTAATTTGCAAACATTTTTGCACCGAGTAATATCTACGGCGGCCGGGAGAGGGCAGCCTGGTCGGTCCGGTGGTATGCACACACGGTTATTCACTTAAAAAGTAGTGATGTGGTAAACGATATCGATTGTATGTTGTTGAATAGGATAAATTACTTGATCGACTTTTACCTATTGAAGAAACTAATGGGTTATAGTGTTTTGGATTTTTAAACAGATAGAATTTTTGTGCTGATTTTAAAATGAAATTTTTAATAAATGGGAATTTAATTTGCTCGTGCACTCGTTTTAAATTTTTTCGTAAGGCAGTGTTATATGCAATTTTGATTGCCTTATTCTGAACGATTTGCAACTTGTTGTAGTTGCTATCAGTTAGGCTACACCAAACTGGCGCGGCATATGTCAGGCATGGTCTAACAAGAGTCGTATAAATTCGTAGCTTGGTGGAAGCGCTCAGCCTAGATTTTCTATTTAGTATAGGTTTTAAAGCATTTATAACCTTCAGACCCCTTTCGCGAAGAGCATCAGTGTTTTCACTCCAGTTTATTTTACTATCTAAAACTACACCAAGGTATTTTACCGAATGGCTCCAGGATATGGGAACATTTTTAAAGTGAATAAGCCTGGATGGTAAACGTCGCTTACGTGTGAAAAGAATGACTTCCGTTTTATTAGAGTTTAATTTTAGTTTCCATCTGGTGAAAAACGTGTCAAGAAGATTTAGTGCCGGTTGAAGCCGTTCAATTATCAGGTCAATATCCTTTGAAGAAGTATATGACGCAGTGTCATCGGCATATATTGCGAGATGAGTTCTAGGTTGCTTCGGTATGTCATTAAGGTACATGATGAAGAGAAACGGTCCCAAATTTGAACCCTGAGGTACACCAGCTACTATGGATTTAGCGACAGAACAATGTTCACCTATAAAAACTCTGAAATAGACGGCAGCACTGGAGGCGATGTTAGGGCTCCCGCCGCTTCACTTATTCATCCAACAAGAGGCGACAACGGCTGCATTACGCTTGAAAACACTAAATCTCTGGAGCAAGACTAGCACTAGACACTCTGCGTTACTAGAGGAACTTAGTAAGGAGTTTCCTATAACTAAAGCTATTAACGACAGAATTCCTAAACAATTCTTATTTGACAAAAAATACAAAATCCAACTGCATGAGGATCGGCGGTGTGAGGGCCTTCGCCCGACAGAGCTGTGGATCTTCACAGATGGATCTAAAACAGGTACCGGCACGGGGGCCGGCGTTTTCTCGGAAGACCTCAACATACATATAGCAATGCCGCTGGGTGCTTACAACACGGTGTTCCAGGCCGAGTGCATGGGCATCTGCTTGGCGGCCTCAGCTATACTAAACAGGCAGGTAGTAGGACAACCAATTCGAATACTGTCGGATAGCATGGCTGTACTACAAGCTCTAAACAGCTACACGGTCAACTCCGGGCTGATACACGAATGCCATCAGAGACTGAACGAGGTGGGTATTCTTAATGATACAACCATTCAATGGATAAAAGGACACAGCGGTTCGCGCGGTAACGATGCTGCGGACGAGCTTGCCAGAAGGGGATCGAGCATGAGCGCGGTGGGTCCGGAACCCATAGTGCCTCTCCCCTTCGCGCACCTACGCACCATGGTAAGAAAACGTACCAAGGATCTACACCAAAGACTGTGGACCGAACATGGCGAGTGCAGGCAAGCCAAGGAGGCTCTTCCTGCAATTGAGGGCCGCTTCACGAGGCAAGCCCTCCGACAGTCCAAGCAACAGCTGCGCACGGTCACAGCCGCCATAACTGGTCATGGGTCTTTCAATAAACATCTTTTTGTCATAGGAGTCACAGACAGCCCATTGTGCAGAGCCTGCATGGGGGCGGACGAGACAGCGGCCCATGTGCTTAAACTGCCCTGAGGTCGCTTCATACAGGGCAAAGTACTTCGGTAACCCAGGTAACCTGCGGGAGATCGCCAGCGACGTCAAGGCGCTGCTGGCCTTTCTTGGGGAGCTCGGATGGATCGAATGACCTACTTCCCACCTGTACGCAAAATACGCGCTTGGTCGTGGAGTTGCGGACACCGGCCCGTCATACTACTACTACTACTACTACTATGTATCTATGTACGTAACTGAGCTGTCATTCCTTAACTTGTAATACTTTGTGCAGTACAGTGGTTTTTTGCAAGGTACATCGTATTCACGTATAATTATTAATAGTTCCGGTAAATGCAAAATATTGTTAACATTTTTTTTTTAAAGAGTAAGTATGGAGTTTCTTGTCCATTCTTCTCCATACGAAACTATAACCTTTTGGAAGGGGGCAACTAGAATTAAATTTCATGACGTTCAAAAGTGCCTTTCTCTAATTGAAATAAATGATTTGACTTTTACTTTGAATGTAACGGTCCCTTTCCGTATATTTTCTTTTATTATATTTTTCTTCTTTATTTTCTTTTTTCGTTTTTGGTGTTGCAGATGTCTATAATAGTAATAATAATCTATAGGTAGCGGTGACCAGGCAAACATTCCATCCAATTATGTATACAGTATTAATGTGTACCTAATGATAAAGGTAAGAAAGTTTTATTTCTTTAAACATTTGATTAGAAATCAAATGCTAGAACCTGATTACTCAATCCGGAGCAATATTTTCTGTTTCCACGTTATTACCTTCACGTAATTTAAAACCTTAGATTTTCCCTTCAGCTTTTTCCAATAACGTTTCGTAGAACTTACCAATAACGGCACGTAATAAAAATAAACCGGTAATGGATAGCCCTGTGATTGCATGCTCGATGACTTTCAATGTTTTTCAATGCAATTCGTTGCGTTTGTGTTGTTTTTCTTATTTGGTATTGAGATGAGTTTGGTAATAAAACTTGGTAATTCTAGTACCTGTGCTCTCTATATAATTTGTATGCATCTTATTCACCCAATCGCAGTAGGCCTAACATGAGCGCGCCATTGTAAGTCAAAAAAAGTTTTTTCAAAAAAAAAGAAAACCGCCTTCAAAAACTAAAAAGTGATAAATAACTTTAGCACAGAACACACAAGTTATAGGCTTGCGTTTGACCGCAACTCATCTGATCTTAAGTGATGATGCGGCCTAAGGTGGAGCACGCTTGCCTAGAATAAACCGGTTCACTTGTGCCTTGAAGATACCCAGATTATATGTATCGGGGAATAGAGAGGCGGGCAGTGAATTCCAATTCCATAGTCCGGTAGGACGGCAATCTACACGACCGTGGAGAGATCAGGCGTAGGACCAACGGCTTTACTTGCTTTCCGAGGCACGGGGGTGTTACACCGCCAACTTCCAAACTCCGGGCTGTCACTGAGAAATTCTTAATAGAAATCCCAAATAACACTTTACCTGACCTGGGAATCGAACCCAGGACCCCACGCTCAGCAGTCGCGCTTGCGACCACGAGACCAACGAGGCAGTTAAAATCAACATATATCAAGTTGACAATTTAACATCATCGTCACACTATTCCTAAATCACTGGAACTTTTCTAAGCCAGAATCAATAGCGGCGTCCACTATGGCAATAAAGCCCGACGAGTCCGCGAGAAAGGATTCAATCGAACAACAACAACCAGGTACTTTTTTACATCAATCGTTTTTTTTTTTGGAACGAAGTTCCTTATCGCGCGTTGTGAAAGGGGGCTAGACGGAAAAAATTCTTACGAAAAGTTGTCACGACATGCTATAATAAGCTAAATTGAATCGTTGGAACTGTCAAATAGAGTTCATTATTAGTTGAATGGCGGCTTTTCTATGAAAATATTGGAGCGAATTAAAACCTTATTTTTACACATTAACCGTGAAATTCGGTTGCACATAGCTCCTATTGTCCGGTCGGGCACCAGCCTATACGTTTCTCAGAATAATTTTATCATACCTAGTTTGGTAAAATTTCAATTTTTAACCGTTTACGTTTACAAAATAAAGTCCGAATTCGCTTTTCGTAGAATATGTTTATGTATTTAAAGGCGGCGCGGCGAACTCTTTGAACTAGGTACCTACGGCGATATGTTTAGTACTTAAGTTTATTCGCTCAAATAGTGGCGGTACCTACCTCAATGACATCGGAATTATCATTGCGTGATAATTCCGATGATAACGACCTACGAGATAAATCCACCTTTCACTGTGAGACTGTGTGGATTGTGAAAACGAGTGTAAATTTTAAGTCGATAATTAAGCCATAGAATACGTAGGTTAGGTAGGTAGGTAGTTACTGTACCTACTTCTATGTTTTGTTTAGTAGGTACCTATTGAAAGTTTGGGTTTGGTAATCATGAGCTTTCTATCGGTCGCGGTCGTCAGTAGGTAACCACTGCACCTTATCGCTCTAGGTCACAGAGTACTTTTCTCTAGGTTTTACTAGCGACAATAATATTTTTTTTTATTTGATTAAAATGTTTTGGTTTAAATTAAGCCAGTGGGAGCTTAGGTGGGTACCTAGGTAGGTAGTGGTACTTACTTTTATCATTGGCGAATTATTTGTAGTTGTAAGTAGGTAAGTGAGTAGGTACTTGTAAGGTACCCTCTACATTATTATAATCTATGTCATTAAAGACACCTTATATACCATATTATTATTGTAATAAACTCAGTATATTCTCAGCAGTCATTGGTTTCATTTACTGTCTTTGCCTACCGTACATGGCGACCCTGCGCAAAGAATCTGCTATCCGAGCGTCGCGTATTTGACACCACCCGGCCAGCGCTGGCTGGCGCCGCACCGTATATGGACAAAGAATGTAAAACAATTCAGTGGATCTAGTACAAAGTGCATCCAATATGAATAAAATACTTTTATTAGTGGTTTATGTCACACGTACTGGTGCAAAATATACGGAAATTCATAAAAATGGGCTCAACACAGTCTCATGAAGAAGTAATCTTGGCACAAAACGCAGCTGGAGGCTCGAACCAAGCGACTGTCGAAGAAATTCGTTTTCATCTAAGTACTGCAAATATTATCCTCACAGTTATTGCTCTGGTAATCGGAATTGGGTTACTTATCTTTATATACCGAGCGTATAGGAAGTGTCATAAGCGCTGGATGCAGCAGGAGATAAATCGAAATAATTTACGACACTCTAATTTACGCCGCCGCGCCGCTGATGAGATGAAAACAGCCGGAATCGTTTAAAGCTAAGTGAATATGGAGTGCAAAATCAATAATAATGAATAAAACACGCGTATAATAAAATAAATGCAGTGCAGTGAAAAGTGAGTAATAGTGCAAAAAGTGCGGAAAATAAATAAAACCACATAAATAAATAAAAAAAAAGCAAAAAAAAAAAAAAAAAAAAACCATCTGCGGAGATAACTTATTAAAATACTCGCGTTGCTTGTTAAATAATTATTGGACCAGAATAAATTGGAACGTTATGGACATTGTAGTGGACTATACGATAAAAATATCATATTATTCGATAGTTTAATTTAAATTAATATTGTCAAAGAAAAAAAAGAAGTGCATTATTTAAATAAAGTGTAACTTATAAGGTGCAAAATAGTAACCGGGCGAATGGATATCGTCTCTGGTAAGTTATGACCAGAACTTTAAAAGATTTGTATCAGAGTTTAAAGGCTATCAGAGAATATTTGATTAAAATTGGACCTAAAAGGCGCCAAGGGAAGATAATCATTCAGAAGTTAAAAGAAGCTAAGGATTTATATGAAAAATATATATTAGTTATAAATGAGTTAACTGTCGATATCACGCAAGGAAAATTATCTTCCACTGACGCAGAATTAGTTACTAATATATCCACGGATTTTCAATTACTTTATAGTAGAATAGTGCATCTATGTACGGGCGAAAGTAAAGAGGAGGAAGTATCAGATACTAGTGAGGAATTTAAGGACTCAGTTGAGGACAACAGTTGTGTAACCATGGAGTTGTTTGATTTAAAAACTGCCTTATCTTTGCTATCACCCATGACGGATGAGGAATCTCATACCAAACAACTGATTGATAACATTGAATACTATGCAACCATACTAAAAAATGATGATTGTAAAAATAAATTGATAACATTCGTACTCAAAAGTAGATTGTCTCAAGGTGCAAAATTAAAACTAAAAGAAAATTATTTAAGCATTGGTGATCTGATTAAAGATATGCGAACAGAACTCCTACCTCAAAAATCAGCACCAGCAATTCAAAATAAATTACAACAAATTAGGCAAAATGATTTAAGCATACAAGATTATGGGAAAGAAATAACAGAATTGTTTACAGAACTTACGATTACGCAATCCAATGGCAACTCAGCTTGTTACAATGTATTAAAACCGGTAAACGAAAAATTCGCAATAAAAAAATTCGCGGACGGGCTTCGTAATCGTAGGCTCAGCACTGTTATTGCAGCAAGAAATTACACATCCCTGAAGGACGCCATACAAGCTGCCAAGGATGAGGAAACCGACACGGCCTCTACATCAGGAGACGTTTTGGGTATGTATCGTAATAATTTTTTTAACTATAGAGGAAGACAAAACCACAACCGTGTATCACGAGCTGGTTTCGATACCAGGATTTACTCAAACCAAGGAAATCGCAATCCAAACTATCAAGGTCAAATTCCCAGCGGTAGTTCGCAGCAGCACCAGTCCACACGAGGTGTGTCTGGCCGGAGACCTTGGCAAACCAGAGGTAGGTATAACAATTATTATAACAGACGCGAAAATCAGTGGATACGCAACGAACGTATGCGTGTAGCCGACAGTGAAAAATCAAATGAAAATTCAGATGAAAAACCAAATGAAAATCAATTGCAAAATGATATCGAGGAAAATCAGTTTTTTCGTGAACAATAATATTATTTTAGCGACCAATAGTAATTGTTCGATTAAGTTATCAATAAATAACGTGTCATACACTTGGTTACTTGATACGGGTGCTACCATATCAGCTTTAAAGTATAAATATGCGCTCGAGCTAAAACTTTCTATCCATCACGAGAGGATTATTATAAACGGAATAGGTGGTAAAGTAAATGCAATCGGATACACATATTTGCAATTACGTACCCATGACCAAAATTTTAACCACAAGTTCTACGTATTTGATACATTACCAACTAAAGCGCACGGCATTATCGGACAGGATTTTTTAGAGAAATATAGCGCGATCATAGATTTAAAAAATAATAATTTAACCTTGTGGACAGACCAAAATACAAAACTAAACTTACCTTTCGTGCGGAATTACAAAAACAAATGGGAAATACCATCTAGAAGTGAATCAATACACTATATTCAAACTGATTTGACTGAAGAATGCGTAATATGTGCAAAAGAATTGGGTGAAGGTATATTTTTAGCAAGTTCCATAGCTATTCCACGCAATGGTCATGTGCCTATTCGAATATTAAATACTACGGAAACTACAATAACTTTGACAAACATTGAGCCGACTATTCATAAATTATGTGACTATACGATATGTTCGTTTCAAAAGACAAATAAGAACGGTGAAAGAGTCAAGCGATTATTTTCACAATTAAATCTAATGCATTTAAATAAAGAAGAACAGGTGTCTATCGAGAATATATGTGCCAAGTATTCAGATATTTTTTACCTACCGGGAGACAAGTTGTTGACAACTAATATTTACGAACATAGCATTACTTTAAAACCAAACGTTAATCCCGTATTTACAAAACCATATCGGTTGCCACATTCACAAAAGAACGAAATAAAAACCCAGGTAAATAAATTATTAGAAGATAGCATTATTGAAAAGTGTAATAGTAGTTGGTCAAGTCCGGTACTATTAGTGCCAAAAAAGACAGACAACAGTGGCCAGAAGAAATTAAGATTAGTCATAGACTACCGTAAGCTAAATAATTTAATCGAGGATGATAAATATCCCCTTCCAAATATGTCAGAAATATTAGATGCGTTATCAGGAAGTATATATTTCACTCATTTAGATTTATACAATGGATTTTATAACGTAAAACTAGAGAAGGAAAGTAGGAAATATACTGCATTTTGCTCAGGGCAGTACCAAATGGTGCGAATGCCTATGGGATTGAAAACTAGCCCAGGGTCATTCTCGCGCATGATGAATATGGCAATGGCGGGCCTCACATATGAAAAATGCTTTATTTATATGGATGATCTAATCATTTTTGGAAACTGTTTAAATACTCACAATAAGAACTTACAAGAGGTATTTGAACGATTGCGAAACGTAAATTTGAAGTTAAATCCGGGTAAATGCGATTTTTTAAAGAAACAAATATTGTATTTAGGCCATGTGGTTTCTGGTGATGGAATATTACCAGACCCATCAAAAATCGATGTAGTAAAAAACTATCCACAGCCTAAAAACCTCGATGAAGTCAAAAGGTTCATTGCATTTGTTAATTACTATAGAAAATTTATTCCGAATTTTGCAAGGAAGGCAAACCCCTTAAATAACTTGTGTAAGAAAAACGTACCCTTTATATGGGATAGTAATTGTCAGGAAGCATTTCAAGTATTAAAAGAGTGTATTATATCACCACCTGTATTGCAATACCCGGACTTTACCGAGGAAAATCGGTTTGTTTTACAAACCGATGCATCAAATTATGCAATTGGTGCCATTTTGTCTAACAAAGACCTTAAACCGATAGCTTACGCTAGTAGGAGTCTAAACAAGGCAGAGAAAAACTACCCCACAATAGAAAAGGAGCTGTTAGCAATCGTGTGGGCCATAAAACATTTTCGACCATACCTATATGGTAAACCATTTAAAATTCAAACAGATCACAGGCCACTGGTCTATTTATTTAACATGAAAGACCCCTCAAGCCGTTTAATGAAGTTCAGGCTCTTACTTGAAGAATATAATTTTAGTGTTGAATATGTAAAAGGTATAGATAATGCAGCGGCAGACGCCTTGTCTCGAATTAGTATAACATCAAAAGATCTAAAAGAGATGAGTGAAAACCTAATAAGTGTTATGACAAGAGCGCAAAGACAAAAGCAAGCACAGACTATGACAGACTCCGTAGCCAATAGCAACGACTGGCTTCACCAACCGAAAGTTGTAGAGTCACACATCAAACCAAAGGAACACACGGAGTTAATATTTATAGAAAAAAAAAAGTTAGACGCCATGCGAAAAATAAAAAATATTTGCTATGAAAGTAGAACGTTTTGCTATATTCCTGATATGCAAACAATGTATATAAAATACAAAGAATCTCCATCGCAAATTACGCCAGCCGAATTTGTGAGAGAACTCGATACGTCGTGTAAACAAATAGGTATAAATGAAATATATTTCGTGAAAAGTAAAACAAACAATATCTTTGTAGAAAAATTATTAAACGAGCTAAAAAAATGCGGCAGCACAACTATTCCGCGTGTATGTATATTAAAAGACGTACAAAGAATAGAAAATAAAGATGACCAAAGGGTGATTTTGAACGACTTCCATCTCCTGCCAACCAGCGGTCACGCCGGTATGAGGAGGATGTTGAGCAATATCAAAAAATATTATTTTTGGCCAGGCTTAGAAAAGGACGTCAATCAATTTGTGAAGAGATGCGACAAATGCCAAAGGCATAAACATTCAATACCGGTAAAAGAACCAATGGTTATTACGTCAACAGCTAAAACTGCATTCGAAAAAATATATTTAGATATTGTTGGGCCATTAGATCGCGATAACAATAATTATACGTACATATTAACGATACAATGCGAACTATCTAAATACGTCGAAGCCTATCCACTGATTTCTAAGAGCACCACCGAGGTAGCTAGATCGTTTGTTAATAACTTCATTTTGCGCTATGGTATACCACAGGAGATTGCAACGGACAGGGGCACAGAATTTATATCTTCCACCATGAAGGAGGTATGTACCCTTCTACATATTAATAAAATGAACTCGACAGCTTATCACCACCAATCAATAGGTGCCTTAGAAAACTCACACAAACATCTTGGTTCATTTCTTCGTATCCAATGTGATAGTCACCCCGAAATGTGGAGTCAATGGCTCCCATTTTGATGTTTTTCGTACAACACCTCGGTACATAGTGAGACCAAATTTACACCATATGAACTGATTTTTGGAAAAAAATGCTCTCTACCAAGCAACTTCAGCTCCAATATAGTAGAGCCATTATATAACCACGATCATTATCCGCTAGAGTTAAAGTTTCGGTTGCAGTTATCACAACAAGAGGCTAGAGACAATTTGCTTAAGAGTAAAATACAAAGAAAGCAAAAGTATGACAAAAACAACAGACCTGTAACGTATAGTCCTGACGATTTAATCTTAGTTAGAAATGAAGTAGGAGGAAAATTAGAAAGTGTATATTCAGGTCCATATGTGGTTGTTAGAGATATGTCACCGAATGTGGAAATTATAAAAAACAACAAACATGATGTAATACATAAAAATCGCACTAAAATGTACCATTCTATATAGTTTTATAATATAATGCTAAGTGGGAAAAAAAAATGTACCACTAGTTTGTAATTTTTTTTTTCTTTTAAGAGGGGAGGTGTAAGGTACCCTCTACATTATTATAATCTATGTCATTAAAGACACCTTATATACCATATTATTATTGTAATAAACTCAGTATATTCTCAGCAGTCATTGGTTTCATTTACTGTCTTTGCCTACCGTACATACTCTTTTGCTAGAAAAAGAAAGGCAGGCAGGCGTAGGTACCTATAGGTGCTATAGGTAACCTATTTAAATAAATTAGAGCTATTCACAAACACAGTTTTAATCAACTTTGGCTTAATTAAAAAACTTACCTATTAGGTATAAAATTTACACTTCCCTGTATCGAAGCAACTGCTCAATATGGAGTCCATTTCGCTCGATACATAAACGGGCACGTTTAATTAAATTGTCTTTTAATTACATTATATTTGTTAATAATAAAAAAAATATTATTATAACTTAAAAAAAATAAAATTTTATTACAATTCCTTCACTAATTAATCGAAAGGAACTTCGTTCCATCCGGGTGTCCCTTGACACCTCTCAAGTTTTTTTTTACAACAATCGTTATCAATTCAACCCATTGATATGCATCAAGTCATTCATCATCATCTGCCTAGCCTTTTCCCTTGTATATTGGGGTCGGCTTCCATTCTAACCGGATGCAGCTGAATACCAGTGTTTTACATGGAGCGACTGCCTATCCACAACCCAGTTAATGGGTAACACGATACCCCTTGGTAGGACTGGTTGTCAGACTTTCGGGCTTCTGATTACCCATTACGACTGCCAAAGATCTACAAATGACAGCCGGGACCAACAGCAACAAGCAACAGCAACAGCGGGATATACATCAAGCCATTATAGTAAATAAATCATCATCATCGTTCATCATGTCAGCCTATTGATCTATAGATACTAATATTATAAAACTGAAGAGTTTGTTTGTTTGAACGCGGTATATTTTTGGATTTATTGGTTCGAATTGAAAAATTATTTTTGTGTTGGATAGTCTATTTATCGAGGAAGATCGCTAGTAAAAATAATAATAGCCTTTATAACAGTTTTTCTTATATCTAACTTAATTCTACTTCATCGACCATCTTTTGAATTGTCAGCCTATTACCACAGTATAAGTAATAGTATACAGTAGCGACACGCTCCGCCCCCCACCGAAACAGTGTTCCTCACGTCTACGCGCGCCGCACTTGCTCTGGCAATTCCGTTTAGATCAAGGCTGACTCGCGGCGCGAGAACAATTGTACCTAGCTCATTTGTGAAAAAAAAAAAATGGTTCGTTATTGTGCCGTCAGTGGATGCTTACGGAGCGATAATTATGATAAAAATCGGAGATTTTTTGGATTTCCTTCAGAAGAAACGAGGTAAGTAATGCAATCCTAGTAAGTTTAAGTAAGTAATATACTTACCTACCTAAGAAAGTACACAGTGGCCAGATTCAACCGTCATAAAGTATTTGGGAGGTAGATCGAATTTCAAAGAACGACGGCCTTCTATATAATAATATACAACTAATTAAAGATTATGAGACCAAATAACTCGTTCCAAATTAGGTGGGTATCAAATAAGTTTCACTTTTAGGGGTTCCTTAATCAAGTGGTAGGTAGGTACTTACCTATTTCGAAGATAAAATTTCAAACCTTGAAAGAATCGACCTACCTATTTGGAAGTTCGAATTTCAAACCTTGAAAGAATTGAGTACCTACTTGTGAGAGAAAAACACTTGTGTTGAGGCCGGTATCACGCGTTCGCTCGCTCTCGCACGCTCGCGGTGGCGGATGGCAGCCCTAGCGGTATTAACGCACACACACGCACGTATTGGTACAGTCTGGTATTCTAGTAGTTGTGTAGGCTATTATATCGTTTCATTTGTATGATGTGTCGTGGGTGTGACCGTCCACTAAACGTAGGCCTCCCCCAGAGATATCATACTGGTCATGGGTCTTTCGATAAACATCTTTTTTCATAGGAGTAACAGACAGCCCACTGTGCAGAGCCTGCATGGGGGCGGACGAGACAGCAGCCCATGTGCTTCTGAACTGCCCTGAGCTCGCTTCATACAGGGCAAAGTACTTCGGTGACCCAGTTCACCTACGGGAGATCGCCAGCGACGTCAAGGCGCTGCTGGTCTTTCTTGGGGAGCTCGGGTGGATCGAATGATTTACTTCCTATCAGTACGCAAAATACACGCTGAGACGTGGAGTTGCGGACACCAGCCCGTGATACTACTACTACTACATCATAACTAGGTATTCACGTTTTAGATATTACGTACAACTAAAACAAAACAAAAAGAATTAAATTAAATATTGAAAAAAGAATGATTTTGAAAAAGGAAGTATGGTAATAAGGTTCTTGCCCATTCTTCTTCATTCGAAAGTACCAATACAAATCAACAAACTCAAAGCCAACGCCACCGACTTCCGAAAATAAAGTAATGTGTGTTCTGTGCTAAAGTTATTTATCACTTTTTAGTTTTTGAAGGCGGTTTTCTTTTTTTTGAAAAAACTTTTTATTTTTCGCTTTTTAGTGTCGCCTTAACATCCAAATCCATTAAGAAACGGCGACACACTTAAAAGAGATAGTAAATCCTCAAAAGATTGAAGAAACTAAAACGTCGTCTAAGTATTTTTTTTGGGAATTTGTTGATTTTCTCAAAAAGGGCTAGATCAATTTTGGTAAAATTTATATGGGACCATTTGGGAATAAACCCCTTTCGAACAAAAAAAGAATTTTGCAAATCCGACTAATATGACAAAGTTATACCCGAACATACATAAAAAAAAAATACAAACATTCGAATTGATAACCTTCTCCTTTTTGAAGTCGGTTAAAAATGAAAGTCATATACTTAATTTATTTCAATTAGACCA
This sequence comes from Charanyca ferruginea, assembly GCA_947361185.1. Lineage (NCBI taxonomy): Eukaryota > Metazoa > Arthropoda > Insecta > Lepidoptera > Noctuidae > Charanyca > Charanyca ferruginea. The sequence continues at coordinate 12,048,187 of OX376056.1, read as the reverse complement.
CTAATAAAAAGGCACTTTTGAACGTCATAAAAAAAAATGATATGGTTGCTCCTACTAAAAGGTACTTTCGAATGAAGAAGAATGGGCAAGAACCTTATTACCATACTTCCTTTTTCAAAATCATTCTTTTTTCAATATTTAATTTAATTCTTTTTGTTTTGTTTTAGTTGTACGTAATATCTAAAACGTGAATACCTAGTTATGATGTAGTAGTAGTAGTATCACGGGCTGGTGTCCGCAACTCCACGTCTCAGCGCGTATTTTGCGTACTGATAGGAAGTAAATCATTCGATCCACCCGAGCTCCCCAAGAAAGACCAGCAGCGCCTTGACGTCGCTGGCGATCTCCCGTAGGTGAACTGGGTCACCGAAGTACTTTGCCCTGTATGAAGCGAGCTCAGGGCAGTTCAGAAGCACATGGACTGCTGTCTCGTCCGCCCCCATGCAGGCTCTGCACAGTGGGCTGTCTGTTACTCCTATGAAAAAAGATGTTTATTGAAAGACCCATGACCAGTATGATATCTCTGGGGGAGGCCTACGTTTAGTGGACGGTCACACCCACGACACATCATACAAATGAAACGATATAATAGCCTACACAACTACTAGAATACCAGACTGTACCAATACGTACGTGTGTGTGCGTTAATACCGCTAGGGCTGCCATCCGCCACCGCGAGCGTGCGAGAGCGAGCGAACGCGCGATACCGGCCTCAACATAAGTGTTTTTCTCTCACAAGTAGGTACTCAATTCTTTCAAGGTTTGAAATTCGAACTTCCAAATAGGTAGGTCGATTCTTGTTGGTAATATAGATTACATGCTCTATAAACTCAATTCACTAAAGTAACTTTGTGAATGCTTTTATGTAATGACAGCTGTCTGTCATCCTTCTGTTTTTTTTCCCTGACAATGTCCACTGTGGTTAGGTTGTTGCTCAGTACGTCTAACAATAAAATCCAACTTAATCTTATGTATTCTTTTACTTATTGCCCGAAATCCATCAGGTTATGGGCCCAGGACGTCAAGTAAATAAAGTAACGAGATAATTTCAATTAAACTCTGGATTTAAGAAATATTATAGGTGCGCACTCGACCACGACAAACATCATGGCTACCGGTTCATCATCGTTCATCGTGGACAAATTGAAAGGCATCGAAGACTACCATTCATGGAAGTTCATGATGAAAATGGTTTTAATCCATGAAGATCTATGGGACTTTGTTGAAAAAACGGATATAGAGGAGAAATACGCGAAAAAGGGCCAGAAGGCACTCGCCCGGATAGCGTTGTCGGTGCAGCCGTCGGCGTTTGCTCACATCCGAAACGCCAGCACGGCTCATGATGCGTGGACCAGTCTTCAAAAGGCATATGAAGATAGGGGCCTTTGTAGGAGGCTTGCTTTACTCAGAATCCTGTTCAACACCAAACTAAGTGAGTGTGAAAGCATGGAGCACTACCTGAGTAAAATCACAGACGTATCTCAGCAGCTAAGTGATATAGGATCACCGCTCGACGACGATTTTGTGGCTGTCATCATGCTAAGCGGTCTAACAGAAGACTATGACCCGTTAATAATGGCTATTGAAAACTCGAACATAAAATTGTCTAGTGAAATCGTCAAAGGCAAGTTACTGCAGGAGAATATTCGTCGTGATGACAAGGACGACAGTGTGACTGCACTGGCAGCCATACGGAACCAGCGGAAGCGGCCAAAATGCTTTGGTTGTAAGAAAACTGGTCATTTCATCAAGGATTGTCCAAGGTCTAAACGGAAGTCGTCAACTGACAAGATCACAGAGGATGAAATGTCTAAGGCTCTGCTGACTGCTCTATCGATTAACATAGAAAGTGATGCGTGGTACATTGATAGTGGTGCTACTAGTCATATGTGCCGTAATAGAAACTTGTTTAGTGATTTTGTGAGTGAAATGGCATTACCAGTGAAAGTGGCTAATGGTGAAGTACTTTTGACAGCGGGACGAGGAACTGTTCAAGTCAAACTTAAGAATGGTATCTGTAGAGACATTAGTGATGTTTATTTTGTACCAAAACTAACAACTAATTTATTATCTGTTAGTGCCATGACAAAAAAGGGATACAAAGTTGTATTTAACTCTCATATGTGCCAAGTACATGACAATCAGTCAGTCATTGCAAGTGCTTCTTTAAAAGGTGGTGTTTATATGCTTGACACTAATACAATAACTCCATATACAAATGTTGAAGTTCCAACTCTGCAGGATAATTTAGTTGTGAATGCAGTCAACGCTGAGTGTGAGGCACCTACCAAATCCTCGGAGAAGGTATGGCATCAACGTCTTGGGCATCTCAACCGGAGGAGCATGGAACTACTCAAGAAAGGTATGGCTTCTGGTATTACTTATGATAGTTCTGATTTTCAACCTTGCATTGCATGTGTAGAAGGGAAGAAAAGTAAGCTACCCTTTGCTAAGAAATCATATAGTAGAGCCACTGACACATTGGAATTGGTACACACAGATCTATGTGGACCAATGCCATGTTCATCATTTAGTGGAACAAAATACTTTTTACTTTTCATCGATGATTTTTCTAGAAAAACATTTGTATATTTTCTAAAAAGGAAGGATGAAGTATTTGAGAAATTTAAGCACTTTAAGGCTTTAACAGAGAACCAAACTGATAAACGTATTAAAATACTGAGGAGTGACAATGGTGGTGAATATATTAATTCTACATTTCAGAATTTCTTGAAGGAGAATGGAATTCGACACCAGACGACTGTACCCCACACACCGCAACAAAATGGTGTGGCAGAACGAGCCAATAGGACCATAATGGAGACAGCACGATGCATGCTCCAAGATGCACAACTGCCAAAGCAGTACTGGGCCGAGGCTGTCAATACAGCCGTTTACATCAAGAATCGTTGTCCTACCAAGGCCGTTCTGGGCTGTACTCCGGAGGAGAAATGGAGTAACAAAAAGGTATCTCTCGATCACTTACGTATTTTTGGTTCTGTGGCTTATGCACTGAATTCTAATAGAACTAAATTGGATTCAAAGTGCAAACGTTATATATTTGTTGGTTATTGTGATGAAACAAAGGGTTATAGACTAATAGATCCAACATGCCCAACAAATTGTATTAAATCAAGAGATGTGAGTTTTTTGGAAAACGAAATTGTTATTAAAATGTCACATGATGATAATATAGAGTCTGAACAGCATTGTATACTCACAGAAAATTCTGATGTTAAACAGACACAATCTGACCCACCTTCTGTACAAACAGAAACGTTTATTATGGATCCACATATATCTGATGACATTATTTTATTGGGAAACAATCAGAGAGACAGTGTGACCACAACAGACGTTTCTGAGAGTTCGTCGGAGACCAGTGATCCTGCGGATGAAACATATATTCCAGATGACGAGAATGAAACATCTACTTTGTCATCTGAGTACAATGACACAATAGATTCAATGTCATCACTGCTAGTGAGAGCAACTCATGATGCAGACACTCCTCAGACTGTACAAGAAGCGCTGAAAGGGCCAGATGCTCAACATTGGAAAGAAGCAATGCAGAGTGAGTACAATTCTTTTGTTATTAACAAATGTTGGGCTCTAACTGACAAGGATAACTCACGAAAACCCGTCAAATGTAAATGGGTGTTTAAAATTAAACGGGGATTAAATAACGAAATTTTGAAGTATAAGGCACGACTGGTGGCCAAGGGCTATACTCAACAGTATGGCATAGATTATGAGGAAACTTTCTCACCGGTGGTTAGATACTCAACTATTCGTACATTATTAGCTGTAGCAGCTGAGTATAACATGGAGATCGAGCACTTGGACGTGAAGACCGCATTCCTCAATGGTGATCTCAAAGAGGATGTTTATATGGAACAGCCAGAAGGTTTTGTTCTTAAGGGCCAGGAAAATAAAGTGTATAAATTAAACAAAGCCATAGGCCTCAAAGGCCTGGTATGATAAAATAGACCAAGTGTTACGCGAAAAACTGAAATTTCTTAGATCATTATCAGAGCCTTGCGTGTATTTCAAGTCGCTCGGAAATTCACTTATAATTATTGCTCTTTATGTTGATGATTTAATTTTATTTTCTTCTTGTGATCCCAATGAAAAACTTGAAATAAAAGAGAAATTAATGAAAACATTTGATATCACAGATTTGGGTTCAGCTCATCATATATTAGGTATCAGACTGTGTAAAGAGGATAATAAACTAACTTTAGATCAATGTAACTATATCAAAAGGGTGTTACAGAAGTATAAAATGGAAGATTGTAAGCCTGCGCACACTCCATTGGAGACAGGCTTGAAACTACCAAAAGGTACTCAAAAGGACGAGACCTACGACTATAGAGGTTTAGTGGGTTCACTTATGTACATTGCAGTTTGTACTCGACCGGATATAGCTCATGCTATCAGCTATCTCAGTCAATTTAATGAATCTTTTACAGAAATACATTGGAAGGCAGCCAAGAGGGTGCTACGGTATTTAAAAGGTACTTCTAATCTGTGTTTAACTTTTCAGAAGAGTGGCTTAGATGTAACTGCATATACAGATGCAGATTGGGCCAACGATGATGTAGACCGCAGATCATATACCGGGTATGTATTCAAATTGGGTGAGTCTATTGTTTCATGGGAAAGCCGCAAACAAAAGACTGTAGCTTTGTCAAGCACTGAGGCTGAATACATGTCATTGTCTGATTCATGTAAAGAAGGACTGTTCGTAAATTATTGAAAGAAATACTTGGCATTACAGTTACAATTACTGTTTTTAATGATAACCAGTCTGCACAAAAATTATGTAAAAACACTTTGTACCATGCTCGAACAAAACATATTGATGTTAGGCATCACTTTATAAGACAGTTTGTAAATGATGGAACCATTCTCATAAAATACTTATGTACTAACGATATGTTAGCGGATATAATGACGAAACCATTGTGTAAGGAAAAATATAAAAGGTTTACTGGTCAATTAATGTTATTGTAATGATTAAAACTTAAACTTAGTAAAACTATGATATTGTTGTATTGTTAAACTTGTAAGTTGTTAAAATTGTTTTTATTGTTGTAGAGTAAAATGCATAATGGCGTGTTAGCTTGTAAGCATTGTGGTATTTATTGTATTGGTTTAAGGAGCAGTGTTGGTAATATAGATTACATGCTCTATAAACTCAATTCACTAAAGTAACTTTGTGAATGCTTTTATGTAATGACAGCTGTCTGTCATCCTTCTGTTTTTTTTCCCTGACAATGTCCACTGTGGTTAGGTTGTTGCTCAGTACGTCTAACAATAAAATCCAACTTAATCTTATGTATTCTTTTACTTATTGCCCGAAATCCATCAATTCTTTCAAGGTTTGAAATTTTATCTTCGAAATAGGTAAGTACCTACCTACCACTTGATTAAGGAACCCCTAAAAGTGAAACTTATTTGATACCCACCTAATTTGGAACGAGTTATTTGGTCTCATAATCTTTAATTAGTTGTATATTATTATATAGAAGGCCGTCGTTCTTTGAAATTCGATCTACCTCCCAAATACTTTATGACGGTTGAATCTGGCCACTGTGTACTTTCTTAGGTAGGTAAGTATATTACTTACTTAAACTTACTAGGATTGCATTACTTACCTCGTTTCTTCTGAAGGAAATCCAAAAAATCTCCGATTTTTATCATAATTATCGCTCCGTAAGCATCCACTGACGGCACAATAACGAACCATTTTTTTTTTTTCACAAATGAGCTAGGTACAATTGTTCTCGCGCCGCGAGTCAGCCTTGATCTAAACGGAATTGCCAGAGCAAGTGCGGCGCGCGTAGACGTGAGGAACACTGTTTCGGTGGGGGGCGGAGCGTGTCGCTACTGTATACTATTACTTATACTGTGGTAATAGGCTGACAATTCAAAAGATGGTCGATGAAGTAGAATTAAGTTAGATATAAGAAAAACTGTTATAAAGGCTATTATTATTTTTACTAGCGATCTTCCTCGATAAATAGACTATCCAACACAAAAATAATTTTTCAATTCGAACCAATAAATCCAAAAATATACCGCGTTCAAACAAACAAACTCTTCAGTTTTATAATATTAGTATCTATAGATCAATAGGCTGACATGATGAACGATGATGATGATTTATTTACTATAATGGCTTGATGTATATCCCGCTGTTGCTGTTGCTTGTTGCTGTTGGTCCCGGCTGTCATTTGTAGATCTTTGGCAGTCGTAATGGGTAATCAGAAGCCCGAAAGTCTGACAACCAGTCCTACCAAGGGGTATCGTGTTACCCATTAACTGGGTTGTGGATAGGCAGTCGCTCCATGTAAAACACTGGTATTCAGCTGCATCCGGTTAGAATGGAAGCCGACCCCAATATACAAGGGAAAAGGCTAGGCAGATGATGATGAATGACTTGATGCATATCAATGGGTTGAATTGATAACGATTGTTGTAAAAAAAAAAAACGATTGATGTAAAAAAGTACCTGGTTGTTGTTGTTCGATTGAATCCTTTCTCGCGGACTCGTCGGGCTTTATTGCCATAGTGGACGCCGCTATTGATTCTGGCTTAGAAAAGTTCCAGTGATTTAGGAATAGTGTGACGATGATGTTAAATTGTCAACTCTATATTACTCTATAATCTACACAAACGCATTCGCGGGCAAAGACAGTAGTATACATAATTAATATAAATGTCCGCAAGTTCTGGCGTCACATCCAGGAAGTATGGCGATAGTAATGTAAGTACCATTCATCAATATCTACCGGCGTACTCGACAGGTCCAATCAGAGAAGATGCTTGCTCAATTGTTTGTACGCTCGCACACAGAACTGTTGATGCGACGAAAAATGTAAATTTTTTTTTTGGTTATTCGAAAGAAGATCATGTCGTCGACACAGAATTGTTTATTTATTTATTCAAGGTACATTATCGACTTATTTACAAAAAAAAACAAAGCAATCACAAAAAACTGCCTAAATACATAAAATTCTTATAAAAAGAATTAAAAAAAATGCAAAATATTTTTTGTTGATGCGATCAATGACATAAATATTTTATAAATGATTTTTTTAGTTTCATTTAGTTTTTAAAAAATAGTTGTATCGTTCCTTTTTATTTTTAGTTTGTGTCTTAGTTTTAGATATTCGACGAATAGATCAAGTCATCGTCAATAGATAATCTTCAAACGAGATAATACGATAAGGTTTTGTGTAAATTGGTTGAAATATGACCATATTACCCACGAGTATATACGGGGAAACTGGGGCGAGTCGCTAGTGTACTTAATCCATCTTGTTACGCTTTCACGATAAAACGGCTGAGCCAATTTTAATGAAATTTGACATAAAGAGAGCTCGAATCCTGGGGAGGGACATAGGCCCTGGTTTAGTCTGCTTCCGCGATAACCGACATTCGCGCTAGTAGCCAAAAGCTAGTATAAAATTATTCAAGTAAGATGAAAAAACCTGAACAACGGAAAACAACGCAATGTTTGTGTTATTGAAACATATTCATTGTTTGTAAGCATATGAGTTATTTGGTCATAAAACATTTTCAATGAAATATTCTAAATCATGCAAGACTAGCTCAATTGTTCGTACGCTCGCACACAAAACACTTACACAACGAGGAATTTAATTTCGCCACGGAGAGAATTACTTGAACAGTTTATTGCTGAAAAAAGTAAAATAAAAACTAAGTAAAGAGTTTAACAAAAAGAACAGTGATGCTAGTTTTTTGTCAATTTACATGTTGACGTTGGAATGTTTTAATAGTTTTTGTCTGAGACATTTTGTACGGGTGCGATCTGATAGACTGGGACTGGAAGATTTCGACAAAACAAAATAATGTCGGTTCGGTTCAGTCGTTTTTTCAACCGACTTCAAAAAAGGAGGAGGTTATCAATTCGTCTGTATTTTTTTTTTTTTATGTTTGTTACCTGATATCTTTGGACTGGGTAAACCGATTTTGATGATTCTTATTTTATTTGAAAGCTAGTGCTTCCCGTGTGGTCCCATTTTTTCCCATAATTTGGTCCAGTTTTGACAATGGCATCCATGAGAAAACCGTATAAGTCTTATATTTGCATTAAGTATGTGCGCGATTTGTTACGCGATTTCTCCGGCAAACGTAAACCGATTTTGAAAATTCTTTTTTTTATGGATAGGGTATGCTTCAGGGGTGGTCCTATATAAATTTTATCGAAATTGATTCAGCACTTTTTGAAAAATCAATAAATACCCAAAAATTTTACATAGACGACGTTTTAGTTTCATCAATCTTTGTAGTAGTTAACTTTCCATCTCTTCTTAATAGATTTGGATGAGAAAGAGGTACTAAAAAGCGGAAAATAAAAAGCTTTTTACAAAAAAGACAACCGCCTTCAAAAACTAAAAAGTGAAAAATAACTTTAGCACAGAACACACATTGACTTTAGTTTCGGAAGTCGGTGGCAATACAAAACAACAAACAGAACAAAGCCACTGAATTTCGAAACAAAAGTCAATGTGTGTTCTGTGCTTAAAAGCTTTTTTTTGTGAAAACGTAATAGGCCGACTTTCGCATTTATAATATTTAAGTAAGTAAGTATGGATTGTTTATTTTATCTACTTTGACGTTTTATCTATTACAAGAAACACAATTCCAAGAAAAACGAGAGGGAGCTCAAAGGCCATCAAAAACCTCATCAACGGGACACGGTATTGGGAACCGGGTCCAAGCTACCAGTGGTCAGGGGCTCCTGAGAGAGGAATCTCCTAACTATACGCACCGTGTCCAGGAGTACCGCTTTCTGAATCAAGCTCTTGATCCAGCTGTCTAACGACAGTTTGCTCTGGTCATCACCAGAGGAGGCTGGTGTTGGGTAGCAATGCTATATATAATTGTTACTTTGAAGACAGACTTTTAAAACAGGTTTAGTTAGAAAAAGTCGGTGTCTAAAATTAAGTGTATAATAAAATAATACGTGTAACATGGACCTTTGTAAAATACACAGGATTATGATAAAAGGTTTGATAAATGATTCGTATGATTTAAGGCGTTTTTAACTTAACACTTTGCCTTCCATTTTCTTTTATAATTATTCGTCCACGCTAATTCCTACCTTAGCTGCCTTGACTCAAGATTTCTTTTTCCTCAGCACCTAGTAGACCTTCAATAGACATAACTGACGAAGTCTTAAACTTAAAATTCAGGGTTTTTCTTTGTATCACATTGGCCTTGAACACAGCTATGTAATTAAAAGTACTTTGTTACAAATCATCCATCACTATATTTTTTGCAAAAGCACGATGTATTCATGTGTTGTTATAATGGTTGACATGACAAATGGTTCTAAACACCTCCCTGTAAACGAAAACAAACATGTTCTGTTTTTGTTGAACAAATTACTATCACTATAGTTACCTACTAATGAAAATATTTGCTATTGACTATGACTGGTATCTCCCCTGGACTGATCAATATTGTATGATGTGTACAAATCTCAACATGTCTTTTAGCGGACCTCAAATTTTTAGGACCTAGTTGCCTAGTGCCTAGTTGCCTAGCCGAGTGGTGCCGGTCGCGAATAGCACCACCACATTTCTACACATGGGCGTCGTAGAAGGCGACGATATTGACCAGAGGATGGGCAGCAGCGTCTTTCTGAGTACCATAACACCTACTGCGATCGCCAACATGCATCGGCCAAGCATGGCGATTACGGCTGAAACCCCCTTGGGGGAGACCCATGCCCAGCAGTGGGCGTCTAAAGGTTGTCATGATGATGATGATGATGAGTTGCCTAGTTGCCTAGCCCTATTAAGTTAACGTTAACGTTAAGTAACGTTTAAGATAGATGCCAAGAAAGAGGAAACTTATCGCGCAAAAACTTTGATCGCACCTTGCCTTCCCACGCAAAGGTACAGAGACACAGACACACTACACACGCACACACACACACACACAGACACACACACACACACACACAGAGACAGAGACTATGTAACTTTGAACTTATATCTATATCTATATACATATAATAAAACAGTAAAAAAACTGTGTCTGTACATTGAATATATTAAAAAAATAATTATTGAGGAGGGTTTAGAAACAGTAATAGAGCACGAATCCAAAAAAAAAATTTTGTCTGTTTGTCTGTTTGTTTGTACACGCTAATCTTCGGAATTGCTGGACGGATTTGAATGATTTTTCTTTTGTTGTATAGGTATTAAGTCTGGCCAACATATAGGCTATAATTTATCTTGGAAACTTGAACACCTGATGCAGAACCGCAACAGACCAGCTAAACTATAAGAGATACAAAAATGGTACCATAGCAAAAATTGCTCCACGTGATGAGCATTATCTGCTGAGAGAATAAATTTGAAGATCTGGAACACCTGATGTGGAACTCCAAGAGCCCAGCTACACCATGACACATATAGAAATGACGTCTTAGCAAAAGCTGTTCGGTCTGATGGGCATTTCCTGTTGACTTATAAAAATCGAAGATCAGAAACATCTGATGTGAAAATCAAAGCTATCACTAATTTCACTGTATCTTATAAAATAACATAAGCTGGGAGTACCTCCACGCGGTGAAGGCGGTAACAGTTTAGGGCTGATTTTTGATGACGATGGTATATCATTGAAAATTTGACTCTACTGGCCAAAATTCCCATTTATTTTTTTATTTTTTTATTTATTTATTTATTTATGAAGTATGGAAGACTTACAGCTAAACAAAACAGAATAAAAATGGTAAACGAAACAGACAGCCAATTACAAGTCTTCACTTACAAAAAACAGACTGACAAAGATGGTGTGAACAACACAGTACTGCCCACACAAAAAAGAAAATAAACAGGATAATATTAAAGCTTAAACTTAAACATACTATACTACTACACACTACTACACTATACTCTACTATACTTATTATTATACCATATATATTACTAAATATATATTATACTAATATTTAACAATAATTACCTTATATAAAAAATGTAAGGCTCAGGCACCTTCTGGCCGTAGACGCACTTGTCGAGAAGGGATCGAAATCGTGCTGTTTACACAATTTATTAAAGCTATTGCTTGCACGCACAATAAACGTATTCTGCCTGTAGTTGGTGGAGGTAAATGGAACACGTAACGGAGGGTACCATCTCTTCGACCTTCCGGGAACGTTAAAGGAAAATTTGGAAAGAGTATCGGAGCTATTAATGTAGTTCTTAAAAATTTTAAACAGAAAAACACAGTCAGAGATTTCTCGACGGTTCACTAGGGGTAAAATATGATACTTCTTACAGAGGTTGAGGTAATCTTCAGATCGGTAGGGTACTTTCTGATGATAACACAAATACTTAATGAATCTTTTTTGGATGCTCTCTATACGATCAATGTATTTGTGATAACATGGGTTCCAAACCTCAGAGGCGTACTTCAAGTGGCTTCTAACATAAGTACAGTATAAGATTTTTAAAGTTTTGGCTTGTGTGAAGCACTTGGATAGCCGCATTATGAAGCCTAGTGACTTGGATGCTTTAGCGACTATATCATTGACATGAAGTTCAAACGTGAGTTTGGGATCATGATACGCCCCCAGATCTCGGATGGAATTCGATCTAGGTAGTACTTGATCACCCAGGGTATACGATGTGGCTATGACTGAATGCTTTCGAGAGTATGTTAAAACCGAGCATTTAGTAGGGTTGAGATCTAGTTTATTTCCTCGACAATAATCCTCCAGACGACGTAAATCCTCCTGAAGCGCAATCATGTCCATCTGAGATGATATTGTGGCATAGACTTTCATATCATCAGCGAAACACAGCAATTTGGATGAAGTCAGGCAAGAGTCGATGTCGTTGATGTAAATGATGAAAAGCAATGGGCCGAGCAATGAACCCTGGGGCACTCCACTGGGAACAGGCACCCAACCAGACATATAATTGCTTAATACTACTGCTTGGGACCTGTTCTCCAGATAAGAAGAGAACCATCTGAGCAAGTCACCTCGTATTCCCATGCCACATAACTTTGCTAGCAGCACGTCGTGATCGATCCGATCAAAGGCCTTACTATAATCAGTATACACGACATCGACCTGCTTACCGTTATCCATGGCTTCAGTTATAAAATCATTGAGGAGGATTAAGTTGGTAACGGTGGATCTGCCCTTCAAAAAACCATGTTGGAATGAACTAAATGAATTTTTGAGAGCACTATATACCTGGTTATAGATAATCCTTTCAAAAATCTTCGCTATAATACAGAGTTTAGATATCGGCCTATAATTAACAATTTCTGTTTTGACTCCTTTTTTATGTATGTATAGGCGTTATAAACGCCGATTTCCAAAGTTGGGGAACAACACAAGTATCCAAGGATTTTTTAAACAGTAACGAGATAGGTTGGGCAATGGAAGTTGCACACCATACAAGAAATTTCGCTGAAATATTGTCCGGGCCAGCTGCTTTAGTCGTATCTAACTTACGCAGCATGTTACCAACCTCATCAGCATTCACTACGATACTGCAAATATCAGTTAGGCTGGAAGATTCCGTAAAAATAGGGGTCGAAAAATCTGAATGACTAGGGCTAGTGTCGAGAAATGTAGAATGAAAGTACATGGAAAACGCCTCGCATATCGATTCACCGGTACACAACGCTTCGCTATTATAGTTTAAGGTGCTCGGGATTGCATTTGAGTTGTGTCGTTTTTTAACGAAGGTCCAAAAATATTTCGGGTTTTCTTTAATAGATTTTTCAGTTAATTTCCGATAATTTTCATAGCATAACATTTTATCGAATAAATATGCCTTCGGGCTAATGTTATTTTGGTGTTTAATTTCCTTTACACCCGCATACCCGGTAACGCAGGGGAGCAGTCACTTAGATTTTAATTGATCAGGTATCTCTTCACAATAAAACTATAACCATGCCTAGAAAGAGGTCAAATCTTTCCCAATGTTCCAAAGGAGCTAAAAGTGTGAGGATCATAAGATCCCAAGAATCTACTGAAGAGAGTCAGGAGAGACTTGATGCTGTTCGAGAACATCAGGCTGCAAATCGCTCCGTGGAAACCTCTTCAGATCGCGAAGCACGTCTGCGTTCTCAGCGAATTTACGCATCGACTTCTAGGTCTCTAGAGACAAGTGGGGAACGTGATGCGCGACTGACCGCTGATCGTGAACGTCACGCATTGTCTCGCGAGTCGGAGACGTTCACGGATAGAGAATTGCGCTAGAGTTCTCAGCGTATTTACGCATCTGCTTCTAGGTTTCTAGAGACAAGTGCGGAACGTGATGCGCGACTGTCCGCTGATCGTGAGCGACATGCATTGTCTCGCGAATCGGAAACGTTTACCGATACAGAATCACGCTTGAGTTCTCAGCGTATTCGCACATCTACTAACAGGTCTTTTGAAACGAGTGATGAACGTGATGCACGACTAACTGCTGATCGAGATTATCATACATTGTCCCGAACACGCACACAACAAAATATCCATAATCAGTTAGAAAGTGAGAGAGAAAGAATTGCTGGAGTACGGCAGGAAGACACAGAAGAAGAGCGCAACGAACGTTTGAATTCTGATCGACTTCGACATTCTCTGAACAGAATGTCGATATCATCTGAAGAATCGGATGTGTCTCAGATATAGCCGTAGGGCATGGCGACCTTCCTTGGGTTGATAAGGAACGGAGTGCATTTACGTATACTCCTAAGATTGACTACGCCACATATTCCGCCATCGGAGGTATATATGATTCAAAATTGTACTTTTTGAACGTCTCGAATCGTCTCGCGCATCCCGTTGGTTTCCCGTCCCCGGGCTCTTAGAATTCGACATCAGACGTTTCAGATCTTCGATTTTGCCGACCCCGTTGTCGCTGGCATAAACAACAGGATCCGCGTACGAAGTCGCGGGCAGAAGCTAGTAATAAATGAATAAATAATAATAATGCAATGCAACACGGTCAGCGAAGTGGTAGCGGTAGAGTATCTCGATAGATAAATAAAATAACATGTGATTCATCTACGAAAGTAGAATAATTATAATTGAGGCAACTATACCCCTGGGGCCTTATCCTTAATTTTTTTGGATATTGATCTACTATTGCCGCAAATATTGCGTATCATATATACTAAAATAATACAGTCAGACTGAGTTTTTGAGAGTTTTTCTGAAGTTGGTTAAAAACAATATTTTTGCTGACGATGTTCAATTAACAGAATCATACAAGAAAAAATATAGTGGGTAGTCAGAAGCCAGAAAGTCTGACCACCATTCTTATCGAGGGGTATCGTGTTACTCACTAACTGGGTTGTGGAGGTCCGATAGCGTAGTACTATTAAGTATTCTGTGCCGATAGGCAGGGAAAAGGCTAGGCAGATGATGATGATGATACAAGAACCAATGTACCTAAACATAATATACAGAAACCATCTTTAAAATAAAAAACCCTTTAAAAAAACTAACCTCAAATGCTAAACTGAAAATCTCTAACATTCATGGCAAGTGCAAAAAAATTACATCAACAGAAGCTCTCCTGGTTAGTAAAAAATATGACCCAAAAAATTACTAACACTTTTCCTTTTCTTCATTGAGCTTTTAATTTACGCTACATTTTAACGTTTCATTTAATTTTGAACCATGAAGAAAACAGAGCGGTATTATTACTTACGAGAAACTAGTACTTTTTACTGTTAGAACTAATTTACAGCTAACAAGATAGGTAGCAGAAATAAAACAAGCTGCTCTGCCTGCTCAAGGTAACTGTTTTATTTTCTAGTCTTTTCTGTAATCATATTATACTGGTTATTCACGAAAATAATGAAGTAATTTGAGGTAAATACGTGCCTCCCTAAATTGTTCCAAAATACACGATATATTAAATACACACAATCAACACGATTTTATTATTTTCTACTTCTATACAAAGTTTATAAAACTGAAGAGTTTTTTTTTCTTGTTTGAGCGCGCTGATCTCCTAAACTGCTAGTCTGATTCTGAAAAATCATACACAATAAATAACACTCAGGGATATAGTAGCTATCTATTAGATTTAAGAGAAACTAGTACTTTTTACTGTTAGAACTAATTTACAGCTAACAAGATAGGTAGCAGAAATAAAACAAGCTGCTCTGCCTGCTCAAGGTAACTGTTTTATTTTCTAGTCTTTTCTGTAATCATATTATACTGGTTATTCACGAAAATAATGAAGTAATTTGAGGTAAATACGTGCCTCCCTAAATTGTTCCAAAATACACGATATATTAAATACACACAATCAACACGATTTTATTATTTTCTACTTCTATACAAAGTTTATAAAACTGAAGAGTTTTTTTTTCTTGTTTGAGCGCGCTGATCTCCTAAACTGCTAGTCTGATTCTGAAAAATCATACACAATAAATAACACTCAGGGATATAGTAGCTATCTATTAGATATATCATTTAGGGTAGTCTACAATTTTTGTACACATTTCGTTTAAAAGTCCACGATATACATTTATAAGTACAACAATTTTATTATAGGCTAACATATCCATTTATTTAGATTATACCTGATTATACATTTTTATTATTGATATTAATTATGAATGATAAAAATAGTGTTAAACAAAGTATAAATCTAGCGTTAAACAGTACGACTGGTCTTATCACGGACTTCTAGAGTGGGTCACAAGTTGTTCCAGTGAGCTGTCGCCATTTCATCCATCCTGCGTTGATCCGGTGCAATACGTCTCGGTCTACTACATCATCTCTTTGGACAAGCGATAGACTATTTTAAAACGCTGATGAATCTATTCCAAATCTAAGTTTTGGATGTACATTGACCAGTCTGTATGTCTATTCTCTTACAATCTCCCTCGGTTAACACCTAGGTGAAGTGAGCTGTCATCCGTCCGTCTGCTTTGTCAATCCTAAGTACGAATGTACTTACTTCGTGATCCTAATCATCGGGACGGATGACAGCTCACTTCACCTAGGTGTTCACTGAGGGAGATAGTACCAGAATAGCTCTAAACATTTCACGCTATGTTACTATTCTAGATAGTAATATAGCGAGAAATGTTTGACGTAGGTAATTAATTGAATTATTGAGAGATTGTGAGTTTGATCGATTTGACAAAACTGAGCTTAACTTTCAATGTTGACACTTTATTAATTAATTAATTTTTTTTTTTTTTTTTTAATTTCCATCGTAAGTTACACTGTACACCATAACTTAAGATTAAGTACGTATTAATAAAAGTAAGTACTTACAATAAGCTAACAGAACACACCTTACGAAAAAGTTATTATTTTGTATGCTAGAAATATGCGTTTTTGTTGAACTTATAGCTAAACAAAAAAAACTGTTGTTAGCACTGAGTTAAGAAAAATAATAAACTAATTGACGGTATACAGATAAAAAAAATCCTTACCTTCCGCGCTAGTCAGTGACTGTGTTACGGCACGGTAAGATTCTCGCTCCAGAAATTCCAACTGTAAGTTAATTAACATATGGACAGTTTTCCATTGCTCATGGTTAAAAAGAAGTGTACAAAAGATGCGATAACGGCTAATGAGTTTGGCGTAAACATGTAGTATAAGCAAAACTTTTAGACAACCTGACTAATAACAAGCCATAGCTGTTAATATGAGTTCAAAAATCAAATAAGTATAATGCTACTTAACATTTTTTGAGCTGCGTTCATATCAAAACTAAATATTCATATTAAACTCACATTAAACAAAAGTAGTAAACGTAATTGACATTAACATCTAATTTGACATGAAATCAACTAAGCTATACTTATGCATAAATGTTTCTACTAGTAAAGTATTTAGGTACACAACACACATGTTTATATAAAATAAGCAGATAGACATATATTTACTTTAAAATCAGTATTAATATGGGATATAGATACGTATATATATTTTGTTTATATATGTATTAAGATTAAATATGGTATGGTCTAACGGGCTGCAACGGTCCGCGACTTCACGTCTCTGCGCGCATTTTTATAACATAGAATAATATAAATAATATGTTTAATGAAGATAATAATATAATATAATATAAGGATAATATAGGTGTAAATTACTTGCATATTTGTATAATTTTTTCTGTCCGTTCATAATCTAAACTACTCAGAAACTCATCCAGTGCCCTCCTGCAATTATAACTCGTCATGTCTTTTAAGGTCTTAACTTTACTAATGCGATTGTAAAGTAACGGAGCCAAGAAGTAAGAAAAACACTGAGCAAAAGAAGTTTTGCATGAAGGAACTTTATAAACTTCATGTGATCTTCTGATGGATTGATTAGTGGGTCTTTGGCAGAAGTGTTGTCTCAGAACAACGCTTTTGATGTAAAGTTGACGAATATTTAGAACTTCAAACTCTTCATATAATTTCGACGTAGAGTATCTAAAGGGCTTGTAATTAATAACTTTTAAAATGCACCTCTGGGCACGTTCTATTTTTATGAGAGTACTTTTCCGTGCACCACCCCAAACGGCAATACCGTATGTAGCGATTGATTGATATAAAGCTAGGTAAACAATTTTGTTAGTCTTTCTGTCTTTTAGGTTTCTTATTTTTTTGAAAATAGGTATTAGTCTGCGTATTCTAGATTTAAGGTTACTGATATGTAGTTTCCAATTTAAATTTTTATCAATTTCAATACCAAGGTATTTAGTACTATTTGTTGCAGATAAAATATGACAATCGCAAACTCCACTTCTAAGAGAACAAATAGAAGAGTGCGCCTTTAGAAAGAAATCTGGAGGTGGCTGTAGATTGTTTTTGATGCTAAAAGTAATATATTTGTTTTTTTTTAAATTTAACGTAAGTAAATTATAGTCAAGCCAACTCATTATTTTGCGTAGCCCATTCTCAGCTGATGATTTAACTTGTGGCCATGTTGAATGTTGAAATAAAATCACCGTATCGTCAGCAAATGTAATTATTTTTGATTCAGGTAATTCTGTATTGCATAAATTATTAACATAAATTAGGAACAGAGTAGGTCCAAGTACTGATCCTTGAGGTACCCCAAAGTCAATTTTTAATTTTGTGCTAGTAGTATCTCCGATTTTTAAAGTTTGTGTCCTGTTACTAAGATAATCTTTAAAAAGATTCAGTGGCACACCCCTGATGCCTATAGACTCTAATTTACGAATTAGTAAGGAAATTGAGAAAAATACACCTATGCATTTCTTCTTGCAATCAAGATTACCAGCTATATTGGTAACCAAATCCTCCACAGCATCCACAGTTGATTTGTTTTTTCTAAAACCATATTGGTTTTTGGCCAAGATACTATTTTTTTCTAAATAATTTATTAATCTGCGATTCATGACTTTTTCTAAAATTTTGGCTAAAGTAGGGAGTAGTGAAATAGGGCGATAATTAGTGATATTGTCTTTTCCCCCAGACTTGAATATAGGCACAACAATGGAGTCCTTAAGTGCGTTTGGGAACTTGCCAGAAGACAAGCACAAGTTTATTAAATAAGTGGTGTTATCAGTTTATTAACATACTTTTTGATAAAGAGTGATGATATACCATCCCAGCCAGTGGTATTAGTATTCTTCAGGGACATAACTATTTTGCGTACCTCTAACTCATCCGTTTCCAAAAGCATAAATGAGTTCAATGGAGTGTGATTATACTTATAATCCCTGACTAGATCCTCCTCAGTTATTTTTAATGTATGTAAAATGTTTTTTGAGAGTTCAGCACCTATATTAACAAAAAAATTATTAGCATAATCAATTGATTCCTGCGGTGTCGACTTAACACTTAACAATTCATATGGTATTTTAGATTTATCCAACACATTATAATTACATACACGCTTTATAACATTCCAAGTCTGTTTTATGTCATTTTTGTTTTCATTTAGGCTACGTTTATCATGTTCATTTTTTAATTTGTGTAGAATATTGTTACAATGGTTTCGATAACGTTTATAGGTAGTTTCTAGGTCTTCGTTATTTGGTGATTTTAAGTGTCTTCTATGTAATGTGTCTCTAAATCGCATACAACGTAACAATCCGGGGGTTATCCATTGTTGACGAGTTTGCTGTCTGTTTGGTATTGCAGTTGTACGGGTGCTTTTTTTTATTATTTCAGATAGATTTTTTATAAACAGCTCAGTTGCTTTATTGGGGTCGCTTAAAGATGTTATGCTTGAAAAATCAACTTCATTAATTAGGGTGTTAGCCATATCATAATTAAGTCTTTTTAAAGTTTCTTTATGTTTATTGTAAATAGTACTTTGCTGCGACAAAGACACATTTAAATATAAGCTGCTATGATCAGTCACAGATGACTCACAAATCACTGTCAACATTTTAGAATTAGACTTCACAAAACAGTGATCAATGCATTTGTTAAGACGAGTAGGAAGATAATGACTAGGCAAGAGACAGTGGGTTGCAAGTAGATCCAGATAGTCATCAGATTTAGATTCATCGTTATGGGTACCAATATCAATATTTATGTCACCAGTTAAATATAGATTGGGTATATGTTTCAGTTTGTTTAAAAGCTCGTCTAAAGAACAAAGAAAATTTGTTAATGAAACAAAAGACGGTGATCTATACATACAAATAAAGGCGTTTGTTTTATCTATTTCGACTACCAAACAATCAGCGTCTGTAATGTTGGGTTCGTACACTATGATATTTGCCAAATTACTCTTTGTATATACAACTACACCATGTAATCGATGCTCAGGAAGACCACAGCGAAATAACACAAGCTTGTATTCGTTTTCACAGTTCCAGTTTATTTTAATTAAACAGTTCAATGCACATTAATTTTAAACACAGTGTACATCAATTATTATATTATATTATATGTTTTATATTCTACAATACATTTTACTTGAGACCACCTTTCTTATGGCTCGATGTCGAACGAATGTCCCCTGATCCGTTTAATACTTGTTCCCCACTCTAACACCCCGCCATTTTACTGACATCAAAATGGCGCGCTTTTAACGAACAAGTCAATACAACTACTGTTAAAGTGTAACAGCTCGGCCATCCGTTTCACAACGAGTCCCATCGTTGGGTGCTCTGTACATCATTATACAGTAATTAAATAAAACATAATACAGTTTTCTATTAAATTATTTTAACTTCATTAATCGAACATTTTTTTTTTTCTTTAACAATTTTTATTTTATTATAATCTCATGCGAATACACTTAATCATACATATTTTAATTCGTTCTGCAGACATTATTTTACTCAACTTTACTGCGTATAGTCCATGACAATGACGAACGCCTTCACGAAAATTAATACCAGTCGGTTACCATGACTGGGGAAGCTTTAACATCATAATGGTATAAATTGACCGGTTACCTTGGCCAATTTATACGTGCCTCATACATTGTTAAACTCGACTTTACTACGTATAGTCCATTACCATGACCAACGCCTTCACGATGATTCGAGTCTAACATACCAATCGGTTACCTTGACTGGGGAGCTTTAGCATCATAATGTATACATTGACCGGTTACCTTGGCCAATGTATATATATACGTGCCTTCTGGAAACATTATGAACCATTACACTGTCATAATGTATCCCTTTACATAAATATTACTTCATAACATCACATTTGATATCTTAATTACTTAACACTTACTAAGTCATAACATATTTGTTACGGTACTATCAATACATGTACATTATATTAAGAACTCATTCTGTACCTATCTTACTACAATAAACCCTTACGATTCATTCATCCTTTTCGTTACATTCATCTCTCTCGCTGCATTCATCCTTCTCACTACATTTATCATTCTTGTTACATTCATCGTCACTTGTCGATTCTTGAGATTCAGACGCAGGATCATCGGAACTAAGCCATGGGGATATCTTATCTATTGCTACTATTGCCTCGTAACGTCTACCCTTTTTGGTTAGTGGGGTATCCTCAATGACAAACCTATCATTAGGGAGAATCTTTTTAATCCTGTAGGGTCCCTTACATTTTGCCTCCAATTTCTTGGACTGACCCTCAATACCAGTAATTGCTCTAATCACTCTAACAAGATCTCCCTCCGAGAAAACCACTCCTTTTTTTCTTTTTTTATCAAATCTTTCTTTATCTTTATTTTGTTGTTTTTTTATTAGTTGTTCAACAGTTGACCTTGTTTCTAATAAGTTATTTTCCGAAGTTGCAGGCAAAACATCAGACATGATTTCATTAAGTTTACCTTGAGATGGGTTCAAAACATTTATGCCAAATAACAGTTCTGAGGGGGTCTTTTTGGTAGTAGTATGCGGTATGGTATTGATTCCTAACTGTATATTTGCCAAATGCTCGTCCCAACAGCCATTTGGCTTATCGTGATTCATGGCCCCTAATGCTGCTAGTATAGTCCTATTGTAACGCTCTACCTGACCATTTGCACGCGGCGTCGCGACGGCGTTATAAATGTGTTTAATGCCACTAGCTTTTACAAAATCCTTAAATATTCTACTGGTGAAGCTACTGCCCTGGTCCGTAATAAGTCGATTAGGTGTACCGAAGTAACTAATATATTCGCGAAATACTCTTACGCTGGTGGCAGATTTCGTGTTACGAACGGCTGATAAACTTATGTATTTTGTAAATGCATCAATAATGACTAATATGTAAGTATTTCCACGTTTTGTTTTTATAAATGGCCCTAGGTGATCAGCATGTATAGTATGAAATGGTTTACTGACCTTGGGAATTGGGTGTAACTCTCCAGTCTTCGAACCACTAGGCAGTTTATGATGTGCACATTCCATACATGCCGCCACGTACTTTTTTACATAGCGTCGCATTTTCGGAAACCAGTATAGTGACGAAATACGTTCTAAAGTCTTTTCGAAGGCAAAGTGCCCAACATCATCATGATTATTTCTTAAAATCTGCCATCGAGCACCCTTTGGTACAACCCAGCGTAATGTATCTTTGTCAAGTATCCGATAAACTCGTCCGTTCTTAATTTTGTAATTATTATGTACATCTGCCACTTCTTTACTATCGGGATCGTTTAAAATTACAGAAATTCGTTCAATCTCGTCATCAGTTTGTTGGACAGTAGTTATCCAGTCTTCCGAATCAATAGCGAGCACGTCTAAGATATTATTATCGTTACAATCTCCCTCGATGGGAGCCCTACTTAGAGCATCCACGTGTGCCATTTTATCACCTGATCTAAACTCAATTTCACAATCGTATTCCTGGAACTGACCCACCATCGAGCTATACGCGGTATTAAATCGCGCTTGGTCAAAGTTGTGCGCAGAGCATTACAATCGGTGATGATTTTAAATTTTATACCTAATAGATATACTCTGAACTTGCTCAGTGAGGAAATAACAGCAAGGGTTTCGAGTTCAAAAGAGTGTAATTTCTGCTCATCGACAGTCGTTTGTCTTCTGTAATAAGCCACCGGCTGCAGAGAGCCAACCTCACCCATTTGCAATAGAATGCCGGCGACGCCAGACTTGCTAGCATCAGTGTGTGTGTCTCTGCGTCCGGTCTATACAGGGCTAATACAGGGCGTTCTACTAAACATTTCTTTAAATGTTCAAATGCATTCGATTCTTCCTTGCTCCATTTCCAAACCTGATCCTTCCTTAAGAGACTCGTCAGAGGACGTGCTATAATTGCAAATCCCCGGACAAATCTCCTGAAGAAGCTTGCTAAGCCAATGAACCTCCTGATCTCGTGTATATTTTTGGGTACGGGAAATTTTGACACGGCTTCTATCTTAGATGACCCTGGTCTTACACCAAATTCACTGACTTCGAATCCCAAATAATCAATTTTATTAAAGAAAAAGTTACACTTGCTCATTTTTAATGTTAACCCACCTTCTCTTAGTAATTTAAATACCTCTTCTAATCTCGTAATACCTTCTTCAAAAGAACCAGCCGGGATTAACACATCATCCATAAATATAAGAGCGTACTTCGCTTGTGATTTTTGTAATATTTTGTTAACCGTGCGTTGGAAAACGGAAGGCGCATTTACTAGACCAAAAGGCATTCTGTTATATTCGAACTGCCCATCAGGCGTTACAAATGCTGTTTTGTCGCGCGATTCCTCGGCTATAGGTATTTGATAGTACCCTGAATACATATCTAACGTAATGAACAGTTTACTACCAGCTAACAAATCTAGTTGGTCCTCTATCCTTGGTAATGGATAGTGTTCACGAATGGTTTTCCTATTAAGAGCGCGGTAGTCTACACACAATCGCTTCTCACCCAACTTCTTATTAACCAATACGATAGGGCTCGCGTACGGGGATGACGACTCTCTAATAATATTTGCGTCTAACATCTCTTGGACCATATTATGAACATGAAGGCATTCTGCGTGTGACAATCTATAGGGGCGATAAACCACTGGTTCAGCATCCTTGAGATTAATCACCATTTCAGTCGTTGTGGTAAACCCTAAGTCCTTCAAGTTAGATGAAAAACAATCTTTATATTTGTCTAGAAGTTTTTTTAATACCTCCACTTGTTCAAAAGTAATACCGTCGCCGTACTTTAATGGTGATTGATCCAAGATGTTTTCGTGAGAACCCTGAACGGTATTAATTTGCAAGCACCGATCTAACTTATAACCACGTGTAATTAATTCGTTCTTATGAATGACTATAGTTTTATTGGTGACGTTTTGTATAAGAATATTCCCAAGGCCTAGCCTCAATTGATATTCGCCTGGTAATAAATAATGTTCTGAACCTGTACATCCTCTTATCAAACCATGAATATATATTTGACCCGTATAATCGTAATGATATTTAACAGGAATTACTTTAAGTTCACCCGGCGCGATATCACTATCAGAGAGACTAACTAGGGGAAACTTACTGCTATCACTACGTGGAATTTCTACGTTTTGAAATATTACATCTGAAGCAGTCTTGATGATCCTAATAGATGGTCTTTCTGTGAATGTGTGACCTAGTAATACAGGTACATTTATGAGTTCATCATCAACTACTAGTACTTCGACGTCGTGTTGAACAACCCCTTGAATTTCAATACTAACGTAAGCTAAACCCAGTGGTTGATATGGCACGTTACCTAAGCCTCTAAGTAAAGGCGCTTGTACAGTTTGCCATTTTATCCTTAATCTACGTGCGTCGCTAAGTCGTATAAGGGTGCCATCACTTCCAAGGTCAACATGACATTCTATGATGCCATCGTTTAGTTTTATTGGCATCTTATATTTGTGATTTGAATTTTTAGCACTATTAATCTGCATAACAGTTTTAGTGGAAGCTTCAGGAATGTCACCCTTATCTTTCTTTGGACAATTTCTCTCTAAATGTCCTAGAAAATTACATTTGGTGCACTGTATTTTAGGTTTAGTGCATTTAAAAAATGGGTGCCCTATTTCATTGCAATTGTAGCATACAGTACGACTAAACCTGGAACTTGATTGGGAATTATAAGAGCTAGACGATGCTTTTTGTAAGTTTTGGGTAACTGTACGTTTGTCTTTATCCTTATTTCTTATATTATCGGTAGTAGCTTTGTCTTGACCAATTTTCACAGTCTTAAAAAAAACTGTAATACTTGTTCCGGTTCCGCAAACTCAACCGCTTGAGCACCTAACCTTACTCCACGATCATCAATACCGGCAATTAAACAATCAACGGCACGCCTTTCAGTAATACCACACCGGTTCAAAAGATTCATTTTGGAATAATAATATAATTCTAAAGATTCTCCGTAACGAACTCTCAAATTCAACATTTCGTTTAGCAGGTCCGCATAGTTTTCCCGAGTCGGAAAAGATTCTTTAAGTTTATTTTTCCACTCTGTCCAGGAAAACAATACAGTAGGTAGCCCCTGATACCATGACTTTGCTACGCCGCTTAACTTCGGTAACGCATAATGAATCAATGAATCAATTATTAAGAACAGGAAACTTATCACGTTCACCTACATTTTTCATGTCTTTCATTATTTCGACAAATTGTTTTAAAAGTGTATTTTGGTGATCGTACCTGCGAGAACGTTTTGACCTACGAGCTTCTATCCATCGAGCTACCGCTAGATTCCCGCCTTTTCTTTTGTCGCCGGCGGCTGTCTCGACGGCGACGTAATCGCCGTTCATCATCGCTGCTACTGGAGCTGCTCGACTGACGCCGACTTTCATCACGACGGCTTCTTTTAGTAGACCGGGGTAATTCCGGTGTGCCACTTCGAGTTGCTTTGTTTCTTGGCATATTTATCTGAGACTCACACAAAAACATACTTTTTAGTATTCGGAATACGGACGTAAAAATAAAAATTTAATTTGGAGGGCGGTATTTCAAAAACATCAAATACAATGAGAAATTAAAATTAATTATTATTTCATTACTCAACACTTAGTAGATCATAAACACAAAATTCAATACGACTTATTTGTACGTAAAACACTTTAGGTAATGGGGACATTTTATTTAACCAAAATATGTAAAAGTAAAACTATCACCCTTTTACACCAGGCCAAAATAACTGTTAGACGCTTGTAGGCCCAGCTAACTAATTAAGCTAGGCTGTGAACCGACTCAGTGTATGACTCTCTATATTATGTCCTTATGTGTAATAGTAAATTACACACAGCATTTAGCATCATTTACAGAAAAAAAATATACAGTTCGTACCCATAACGAGCGAGCTCATATTCATAATAAATATAAAAACTTACGTTTTGATAGTTTACTGGCGTGGTAAGGGCAATTCGCAGTTCGAAATTGCCCAATTATCCCACTTCTGAGATGTAATCGATGCTCAGGAAGACCACAGCGAAATAACACAAGCTTGTATTCGTTTTCACAGTTCCAGTTTATTTTAATTAAACAGTTCAATGCACATTAATTTTAAACACAGTGTACATCAATTATTATAATTATATTATATGTTTTATATTCTACAATACATTTTACTTGAGACCACCTTTCTTATGGCTCGATGTCGAACGAATGTCCCCTGGTCCGTTTAATACTTGTTCCCCACTCTAACACCCCGCCATTTTACTGACATCAAAATGGCGCGCTTTTAACGAACAAGTCAATACAACTACTGTTAAAGTGTAACAACCACTATTTTGGTTGATATGTTTCTGAGTGTGGTAGGCATCGTACTGTTCAATTCCTGGAATTAAGTCTGAATTTTGTAGCCAACACTCAGTTAGGATGATGATATCGTAGTCTATATTACTCCTCGCCATAAAAAGTTTAAAATCTTCTAAGTTTTTATGTATACTACGAATGTTTTGTACAATTATTTTAAGGGATGGTTCGATATTAGTTCTATATTGCAAGAAAGATTCTGGATCCTCAACCAAAAAAGAATCACCAACGTTGATATTATTATCAACATCGGTGGTCACATCCTCTAGACTGTTACACATTGTTTAAAAATAAAAGAGTAACACGAATTATATTAGGGGAACAATAATTTTGGCTGAGGGTTACAGTTTCTGACATTCGTGAGAGTAGTAGTAGATACAACAATTGCTTATCAACGGACATAGAGAATATATAATATAATATTATAGAGCGATATATGTATAAAATCAGTATAATACATATATAATATACAAAATAAACATATTGTAAGTAATGTAAAAGTACATAAAACCTGTAACAAAGGTTAGCAATATTTGTAATAAACCGGTGTGTGACATCATAATCTAACTTTAAACTAAAAAAAGTACAAAAGGCATAATAACGTAGCAAAAGCAACGTTGAACGATACCGAATTTTGATAGGAAATATACCATATAGTCATTGTATTGCTAAATCTTTAACCTGATTCAGGGTTTTAATAACTATGGCAGGCTGGCCCTCCTCCTTGCGAAGTAAGATATTTCCTCGTGATGCCCAGCAGTATTTGTATATTCCACTCTTCACTAGTTTCGAGCAGCTGCCAACATCTTTTTTGACATTGGGGTTAGTGATTCAGATATGTAAACTCGCGAATGTGCTCCACTAAGCCCTAACATTTCTGTATTAAGTGGTTTTTCCTTGTTCTCGGAGTTATATTTTTTTGCAGCCTTTATAACTGTTTCTCTCTTTTTTCGTCTTGGTACTCCACAACAATTGGACCATCAAATTTACCTCTCCTAAATATATTCGTTGTT
Source organism: Charanyca ferruginea (assembly GCA_947361185.1). Classification (NCBI taxonomy): domain Eukaryota; kingdom Metazoa; phylum Arthropoda; class Insecta; order Lepidoptera; family Noctuidae; genus Charanyca; species Charanyca ferruginea. The sequence goes on along the minus strand of OX376056.1, from coordinate 12,021,007 downwards.
GTATCGACCGGCGGCAAATTCAGGGTATTGTAAATGTTCTGGACTATTTCATACACATTTTCTTTATCATCGCGTGGAATATTTCTTATCTCAACAGTATTCTTGACAAGTTGCTTATGTAGTTCATTTAATTGAATTTCTAATTCAGTAACCCGTAAATTTTCTGCTTCGTATTTTGTTTCAAGGTTTTGTACCCTACCCACTATCTCCTTGTAATGTTGAGCATTCTGTTCAAGTAATTTTATGATCTGCGAATTAGACTCGAGTATCTGGCTATTTTGTTGCTTAATCTCGTTAATTTCAGTACTCATCATTTGTTTGAAGGACTCCATAAGTTGTTCCTTTAGATCCGACAGGGTTTCTTGTTCAGGGTTTTTTCGCTTCCTTATGTTGATATTTTGGATAATATCTTGATCTGGTGAATCCCTAGACAAATCCGGATGCGACGAGAACATTATTGATTGTCCAGATTTTGGAGTACGTTGCATTTTTATCTGATAAATTTGCTAGTACTACAAGGTGATCGAACGCTTCAAGTTTAAATATGCGTATGTGAAACACAGTCTCCAATGGAAATTGTAACTTATCACTTAAAACACAAGGACTCGAGTTGCACTTTGAGGTTTTTGTAAAACGTAAGACACGTCTGTCTTTGACTAATGCACATTCGAGAATGGAACAATAAAGAACAGTCATAAAGAAAGTTGCATCATCACCATTGGCAAATGAATGAGAGATCACAGTTTGTGGTTAATTATAGTCCTCCTTATCGATTTTGATAACCCTTTGAAAACTATTGTTGTGTATGTGTCCTAATATGACTCGTGAATTTTTTCAACTGACGGTAAAGTTGACCTGCAGAGTTAAAAGTGTAGTCGTAGCCGTCGTAGGGAGTATAGTAAAGTGTATTTGTAGTGGGTTTAGGTCTTTTTTATATTGGCGTTTATCGTTTAGTGTATCGAGTCGCTTTTATTTACACGATTTTAATTATTATGTAGAGGTATGCGGAACAGAGTGGAAAGTTTCTCATCCTCTTTATAAAAGAGAGGTTCCTCCGACCGTTGTTGACGAATCCAACGGGTGTTGTGTCTAGTGGGGTACTGCGCGATGGTTGTAGTCGGGATTTGCTATCTAGAAAACGTCGGTTTGTAGTACGTAGTAAATTTATAGATCCCATGTCGTGATACCTGAGTCTGCATAACTATTTCCCGATATTAACGGAGGCGGATATTAAGAAACTTTCGGAGCTTTCAGGATTTCTTGTTTAGTCAGTGAGTGAATTAGTGAGCTCTTATTTATTTATTTATTTATTTATACTTCATGCACAAAGGTACAAAGGCGGACTTAATGCGTTAGGCATTCTCTACCAGGGCTTCTCTAAGGGCTCTTCGCATGTAACATAATTTTGACCTACCTACTTTACTTTTCTCCAGGCACCGAATGTTGCTTTCTAAGCAAGAAACCTACAACGTGAATAAAGTATGTAGATTTAACGCCACTGCATTACATCCGGGTCGTCTGTTAACGGAGAAGAAATTAGACTAATTTGCATCGTATAGTTTAATTAACTAAGTCCCGAAGAGAAGGACCTTGTGGCTAAGTAAAAGCCTTGAAGGGTCTTGGTAAGGCTACGGTTGCATCGGTCGGTCCGTGGATTGGAGAGTAACCATGTCATATCGAGACCCCTCCGTGTGTCGGAAAGCACATAAAGTCCCGACTGTCATTCATAGATCTTTGACAGCAGTTATGGGTAGTCAGTCTGACAACCAGTTTTACCAAGGTGTATCGTGTTTTTACCCAGTAACTGAGTTGTGGAGGTAAACATGCTAAAGATTTTTTCTTTTTGCTTTTTTTAAATTATTTATTTAGTTTTCTGTAACAAAGTTTTTTTTTCCGCTTGTTAGTACCTACTTTTTATCACCCAAAACCAATTAAGAAACGGTAACACTAAAATTAATCTAACACTTACACGTATTAGTCCATATCTTGAAAACTACTAAACCGATTTTGAAGAAACTTGCACTGTTCCCGAAGTAAATGCAAGCCATTTCCAAAACCTTCCGATTCATAGTTTCGGAGAAATGCGTGGACAAACATAGCTAAATACATACAAACATACGTATATACACATTTAAAATGTTGTATATTTGTTTGGAAGCGCTAATAGATTACCATATATTACAACAGTTCCAATAATATTACATACATACGTATCAAATTAAAAACCTCCTTTTTCTAAGTCGGTTAAACATAGAATAGAATAAAGAAACCAGGGGTCAGTATCTCAATGCATTATTTATTCCACCACCGTCACTTGTGTGCACAAGTGTACCAATGCCAGTGTTCCATTAGGAGTGTCTCAGAGGAACTAATTCAATTGTGCGGGAGGTCCCGGCGCGCATAGTTTTTTACCTCTCCTCAGTGGTAGACCCAGAATAAATATTAAATATGTACCGGCAAGTAATGGGTAATGTGAAATAGTTATGTGTGTTCGTAAAAGCTAAATAATAATTATTATTATAATTATAAAGTGCAATGCTCATGTGTGATATTGACATAAGTTGTAGAGAAAGTTTTAGGGAGACAGCATATTTGTGTAAAAAATTGACAAAAAAAATCATAGCCTTGAAATTACTGATCTGTATCCAATATACATATAAAATAAGGTTAAAACTCTTATGGCCAATCAATGGGAAAACACACAAGATTAAGAATGTCCAGTGAGGACGTGTGATAAGCCAAGTTGATAGATTGTAGCAAACAATAATATGACAATTAATACGAATAATCGAATTATTGTAATCATGGGAAGAGTCTCTAAGGGTCATACAAAGAAGTAGGTTCGGCATTTTCAAAGGTTGTATTCAGAAATAGCTGTCCGTGACTACGTCCGAATCATTACAGGTTATCAGCGGGGTTATTTTTTTGTAGCATGGAACTCATTTTTTTTTCTAAAATAAAAGTAGCCTTAGTTACTTCTCATAACATCAGCTAATCTGCCAGAAACTCCCGTAAAAATCGGGCCAGACGTTTCAGAGATCAGCCGGAACAAACAGACAAACAGACAGACATAAATTGTAATAATTGTTTTTTTTATATAAGTAGATACCGTATCTTCTTTCTTATGCATTTAGTAAAAAGCTGTTATTTTTACATTACAAACAGACTCTTCAATTTTATTTATTTGTATAGATGCCTAACGGAATATGGCAAACCGCTTAAGTGTATAGCTACCCTAACTCTCGGCTTCGTCAAGAGTCCTTTTACACTCTAAGCTACATGATTAGACATGCAATGCATTCTGATTTGTAAGAACATTTATTAAGCTAAGGCTTAACCTAATTTACAGGGCAAACAAACAAGGAAGTTATATTATAAAAGTACTATAGAAAGTGCAACTGGGCTGGAACTAGGAAAAACTCCTGTGCTATATAAGCACCAGCTTTTTGCATCACCCGTTAAAAAATGGTGGCACTTATCATTTCCTCTCACTCGCTCGCTATACCATGTGAGTAAAATGGCACGATAAACACTGTTGTTTGGCCGCAATTTTTAAATCTTTTTTTGAATGGCACGTGCATTTTATGATTTTATCAAAGTGGAACAATCTAGATCAAGTTCAGAATATAAAAAAATCTAGTTCCAGTAACTGTAATGGTTATTCAAAGAACAATGAGCAATTTACACTATATGAATCAGTGCGTGCGACATAAAGTACAATTGGCTTGATTATGTGATGATGAAGACTGATTCAAGTTAAACGTTGAGTCAATGAAGATAAGTGAAGTAAAAGACGAACTAGAATTCAGTTTTGGTATTCTAAAACCAAGCAAAATATCGAAGAAATTCTAATAGTTTTGACTTGGTTATTGATGTACACATTTTGGCATCTTGAATTAGTTTTTGCAGAAGCAAACTTGTGTGTATTGACAGTACTAACATCAATTTAAATAGTGTTAAAATCAAAATTGGTAACAAAACACCTTCTTTTGTTTAACAAGTGAAGAAATATAGACCAAGTGAATTGAATAGTGGAAGGATTTGAATTTAGTACATGGATCATACGATGAAACATTTCTAGGACTTACAAAGGATGTGTTCATGTGTGAAATTCAATAGATTCTCGTAAGAAGTCTTTTGGGTTCAGTGCTCAGCAAGATGGTGTTGTCTATCTACCTGACGTTATCCATTAACCTTTAACAACAAAGGAACGAGACCTACGGATAGGAATGTAAGTCATAATACCCACAATGGAGTGTATTTATTTATGGCATTGGGAATATTTATTTAGGTCCCTGTTATATGTTCCGTTTGTGATAAATGGCCAACATTGTTTTATTTGTTATTCTGCTATACAGGATATGAAGACTCGTGAGAGGCTGCTATGGTTGAATTAGGAATATTATTTTCAGAGTACTTATTTCCCGTATTCTTATTGTTGTGGGTTGGAGACTGAGCAAGTATCAATGTGACTTTTTAAATGAGAGGAAACCTGAACTTAGTATCAATAAAAGCATGAGATCGCCTTTCCACCTTCAGCGTTGGAGCTAGTGTGGTGATCAATTTTGATTATAATAATTATTTTTATTTTGACAATCATAGGTTGATATTATTTTTATACCATTTATATATTTGTCTCACACACACACACACACACACTCATGCACACACACACTCTCACACAAAAACACACATACACACATGAACTCCAAACCAATCAAGAGCATGCACGCACTTCCATAAATTTTACGTTATTTTATTTAAAATGATTGCATAAATTGTCAATGTTCCAAAACCGGGTGTCACAGGAGTCAGTGTCTTCACACTGACTCCTGTGGCACAGGTACCACCTAGCTCAGAAGTCAGGGCTTCAACCTTATATGTAATATTTGTCAATATTTTTTTTTATTATTATTATTTATTCTTCTTCTTTTTTTCCTGCCCTTTTCCCATGTTACTTGGGGTCGGCGCAACATGTTATTATTTGTAAACATACAATTACAATAGCTTTATAATAGCCTTCTTGGAAGGTATATATTTGAGTCGTTTGGGGTGGAGACCCTAGAGCCATGGGATCCGAGTGCCCATCTTGTTTTTCGGGACATCGCCAAGCGGCTGGTCGACTCTACATGTAACCCGAAGACTATAGATAGACTATAGATTATTCTTGAGTCAAAGAATCAGCATTGCCATACAACGTGGCAATGCTGCCAGCCTGCTGGGCACGTGTCCCGTTGACAGCGATGTGGACGAGATTTTTAATGCCCTTTGAGCTCCCTTTTCCTTCGAATGGTACATAATTTTATTATTTTTATTTTTAAGATTTGTATATAATTATTTAGTTTAGACAAAATGTAATACCTAATTATTTACAATAACTTTTATAAATATATGTGTAAAAGTATAAAAATAAAAACATTTAATTTGATATAACGTTTTATAATGCAATACTTTGAAGTGACGTAGCAAATCAAGACTTGACCTTTTACAAAAATGAAGAGACAGAAAATAAAAACAAATTACTTGAACCCTATAAAACCGATAGGCATTTGACCTTTCAAAAATGAAACTAAAATACACCTTAATATGAAGCTGATAAAAATGAAGATAAGTGCGATTTCCTTCAAAGGTCATTGGGGGACAGGCAATTGAATAACTCAATTTTCGTATTAATTTTAGAAGATATGAGAGAATATAGACTAGAGTATTTTCTTGAGCATTTTGATGTAGTTATCGTTGGTATCGTATCGAATTATTTTTCAATATAGAACATGCTAATTATAAATAGATTATCAAACAATAAAAAGCTAATTAAAATCATTTTTTTAACACAATAAAAACTTTCCATTAATTTAAAAATGTAATAATAATTCATTTTAATTTAAACTGTAAAATCAATTTTAATAATATAAAAGATAATTTTAGTTTATCAGTTAGGTATTCATTCACCGTATAATATGTTTTATTCAATATTTTTTTTAAGTAAATCCTTTTTTAACCCCCGACGAAAAAGAGGGGTGTTATAAAATCGTGTTATTTATTCTCTTTTTGTTTAAAATATCACGTTATTTTATTGAATAATGAGAAAACACCGACTGTCCTTCCCTTTATCTACTACATATTTTTTCTACAAGTTCAATTTTAAGTTTAAAACTCAGTAACTACCAGGGTCAGTGCCTGTCTAACTGTCTAAGTTTCAACCCTCTCCGAACTAAGTACAGAAGTAGTTTTTAAAAATTGAGACAACGTAAGATTATATTACCTTTTAAATTGTTCACCGTACCGTCTTTGATTTTCATTTGTTTATTGAAATATAATTCCTGTATCTTCGGAAGGGTTAGCCAGAAGTAGAACTATAAACTCAAAACTATTTATTTCAAATAAACCATTCACTAACAACCAACACCAACACCCGGCACTTTGGAATTGTCAAAGTTGGCCAAAGGTCAAGCATTTTCATCCAACGTGGCAATGCCGCCAGTCTCCTGGACACATTTCCAGATGACAGATGATGGCTGTTTATTATTTCCTTTATTTCATGATATAAGTACAGTCACGAGCATAAATATGTATACAGATTGCAAAATTCAAAAGTAATTTTCTCGTGAAATAACTAGGTATTTCAACTTATAGATAAGACCTATTTTATAGTAGTTTGGGATCAAAAATACCCTATTCGTAACCCCATAACATTTTAATCAATAGTTTAGGAGAACATCAGTTTAGAATGAGACCAACTGTTTACATGTTTTGCTTGTCTTTTAAAGATTAATATAAAACAGAAAAAAATATAATTATGTATTTCTAATAATTAGGCTCTTTATTTTGTACTAGCGACCCGACCCGGCTTTGCATGGGCCTATAGACTTCCTCGGTAAATGGACTATCCAACACAAAAGAACTTTTCAATTCGAACCAGTAGATCCTGAGATTAGCGCGTTCAACCAAACAAACAAACTCTTCAGCTTTATAATATTAGTATAGATATTTATTAAGTAAAAATATTACCTACCTATCAGTAAACCAAATCAAATAGTAATATATAACTATACATATTTGGTTTGAGAGCTGAAACCATATGTAGGTAAATGAAATCCTGTAAACCAACACATTTATCTAAATCGACAGTTTGAACAGTAAAACCAAGGGTCGGAATACGATTTTGTTTGCAAATGATTGAAATGGGAAAGGTTCATCATAAAAATTTAAAGGTTTTAGCATCACGCCTTACTTTTATGAAGATGTAGGCAGAGGAGTATTACACAAACATTTTCATCGACAAGTTAGTTATGTAATAGGGGATAGCCTAATTGTCAACATAAACTATACCCTGTTCACAATAAGATTAGACAAAACACAAACCTTTTTTACAGTCCCTTCAACCGATTTTGACTTCTATTCAGTAGGCTTAAGGATGACATTAGAGGCAAAAAAGTAGTTACAATAACAACTGTTTACTGCAGTTGCTATTTGTCATGCTACCAACGCAATATAAGTCAAAATCGGTTGAACGGACTGTAAAAAAGGTTTGTGTAAATGTCTAATCTTATTGTGAACAGGGTATAGATTCTTTTAAGAATTTTCGATACGAACGATGGTAAACTTGAGAGATCAAAATCAAAAAACTGGCCAAGTGCGAGTCGGACTCGCGCACGAAGGGTTTTGTACCATTATCTGAACAATATTAGACATCGAGCAAAAAAAAATCACGTTTGTTGTATGTGAGCCCCCCTTAAATATTTATTTTATTCTGTTTTTAGCATTTGTTACCCTTTGGGTACAGAACCCGGGTTAAATACTACCTTGGGTGGTAGGCGATGATTTATAGTTTTTACTGCCTACCATTTTCTCCTTATCATAAACTATTATAATATCCACAATTGAAAGGGGATCTATCCTTAACCAAGAACCACATGACTGAACCTCCAAGCGATCGGCTCAAAATTACTTCCATTGCACAAATAAATTTAACCCTAAACCGTTCAAACCCTCTCCCGGCGCCACTAAATAAGAGTCCGATATAACGCGCCGAACATGCGTGCGAAGCGATCCAATTACCGGAATAATGGCTGCCACACATCAATCCGATACCACTTCTATTAAATTTTCGCAGCTGACATCGAAAAGTTCCACCGTTTTTAAGGAGTATATCGAATGTGTAATTGAAGAATATAATATATTATTTACAATGTTATGTTGCGTTTATAAAGTACAATGTGGCTTAAGGCTATTTTTCCCGTTATTAAGCTTTAATATTTGCTAATAATAATAATTATACTTAACTGTTAAACAAGCCGAATCAATTCGCCATACTAGCTGTTTTGATAATCAACCTATAATGTGCGGACTCCTGAGACTTGAGATATTAATGAATCGTAATGTCATCCTTTAGACACCAACTGCTGGGCATAAGTCTCCCCTCCACGTGCGGTTCATAATAGCCATGCTTGACCGATGCATATTGGCGATCGAAGTAGGTGTTATGGTACTCAGAAGGACGCCGCTGCCCATCCTCTAGTCAATATCCCTCTGTCGCCTTCTACGACACCCACGGGTAGAAATGGGGTGGTGCTATTCGCGGCCGGCACCACGACAGTTAATTAGGGTGATACATAATTAAACGCAAGATGCATACGTCGTCGTCGTCGGCGGATTCGTGCCCATCCAATTCATACCGAGAGTATAATGCCTTGAAATGCTTGTAAAGCCGTTAATTCCGGCTGTCAATCGTAGATCTTTGGCAGTCGTTTTGGGAAGTCCAAAGGCAGTAATACCTACGTCTCAAAGAATCAGATATGAGTCCATAATTTTGGACTTATAAGTATCAAAGACCACGTACTACGTAAATGCTTATTTTTAAGCTTGCAATCGTTTGTATTACGTTACGATTAACGTAATACAAAATATTATTAAACCCGTTCTGACGTTTCGCACGAGTACTATATTTAATTTGATAGGTGAAGGGATTCAATAACAACATAGCCTTACATTTTCAATTTCAATTTTCAAAATCCATATATATGCAAAGGTATTTTAATAAAATCCCAATGCCGATCAAGGTGGGAGTAACGAAAATCACTACCTTTGTTCTTTCCCTAACATTTCATTTCAAAAATGTTTCATCTATAATGAAAAACAATTTTGTTTCAGGTACAGACACAATGAACACGAGGGGTAACCGTGCAGCCGAGCACAACGGTTGAATGATAATAAAGAATGTTACACGGAATAAAAATGGAATACAATAAATGACAGAATGAAACAATTTATGGATAAGTTAATCGTGCGTGAGAATTGGACATGGGAGAAATGTAACTATGAATCCATAATACAGAAGTAAACAAACAATAAACAGGAAAAACAACACAAAAAAACACCAAATATCTGGAAAATGTAGAAAACAACAACACAAGTTTCCAATCGTGCTCTAAAATGAATCACCAACAAGAGCTAATAAAAAACATGACAATACCAAAACTATGCACATCTGAATGTCAAAACTCATCGAAAATACCTTTCGAAGTGAAGCCTCCCGATCCCAACAATACATTTTTCTATCGTCATTACATCGATTCGAACAATTCCGATTCGGAATTCAACATCGACTATTTCAACGAAACGTTCAGTGATTCGAATTGTACGTTCAAAAATGGAACGTGTAGTGATGTGGACTATAATTTTTGGGCGCTCTCGTTACTAGTGTTTCCTTTGTTGACATTATTCGGTAATGTTTTAGTGATACTAAGCGTTTCAAGAGAAAGGAGTTTGCAAACAGCTACAAACTATTTTATAGTCAGTTTGGCTGTTGCCGACTTACTTGTGGCTGTGGTTGTGATGCCGTTTGGAGTTTATTATTTGGTAAGTAATTAGTCGAGTATTTTATTATTTTTTAATAACCGTTGATCGACAAATTTTCAATGCCAGCCTTAATGTTTTGATAGGCAATAATTAAAAACGTTTTTTGATTACAAGTTTTAATTAAGGCCAAATCAAGTATTTCTTTGTAAAGTTTTTATTTAGAAAAACATGTATTCGGTCTTAATTATTCTGTAGGATGATGATAGGCTTACACTCGTAAATCACGGACACGTTAGTTTTTAAAAGAGTTTATTATTTAAAGCACAAAGAACACAGATGGACAGTCATAGATAGCACTAAAGTATAGAAGAAGACACGAAGTATTAAGAGGAAGACATTAGATGAGATAGCGACAGAGAGAAAGTTTAGATTTAGGTGAAACGTAAAAGTATTAGCGATTTCGCGGATTAAAGATTGCGCGTGCATTCGCCGTCAGGGTAGTCGGGGCACTGCTTAGCGCGACCGAGCGATAGCGGATCGGCGGTCCCGCACCGCGGCGGGCAGGTGCGCGGGCGCAGGCGGCGAGGTATATTATAGACGCGAGTGCCGCTACAGTACTCCCCCGCTGAGACCGCTACTGCGGGCGATAAAAATCAGGGAAGCGTACTCGTCGTCCACTTCTCGTCCTTTTCTCGTCATCTACTCTGGGGTCAGATGTTCCCGTAGGAGATTCAGCTGCTGGCATTGTGATGACATCATCCTCTCGCGTGAGAAATGCTGGTTTCAGCCGGTCCACGCTTACCGTCATGTCTTTCCCACGTACGTCAATTTTGTAGTATGTGGCCTGTCTCTCCAGAACCCTGTAAGGTCCAGCATATGGTGGCTCCAGCGGTCTTCGGACATGATCCTGCCGCAAGAATACATGAGTACAGCTGTCGAGACAGCGAGGTATGTGGAAGGGGCCTTTCCTATGTCATGATGCGGGTTTTGGTGTGAGCTTGCTCATGTGGTTTCGTAGACGCGTTGCCAGATCAGTGACGTCTGCTGTATTGTGGTCGTCTGTAGGTGCAAGGAACTGGCCTGGTAAGCGCAGCGGCTCTCCGTAGACCAGGTCTGCTGGCGACGCCTGGATGTCTGCTTTCCAAGCACTTCTGATGCCTAGAAGTACCAATGGGAGTACCTCTGTCCATTGCATAGTGGAGTGGCACATGATAGCTCCCTTCAGCTGCCTGTGCAGTCGCTCGACCATGCCATTTGCAGCAGGATGGTAGGCGGTGGTACGAAAATGTTGTGCACCAACCAATGAAGTGATGGCTCTGAAGAGGTGAGACTCGAACTGCCGGCCCCGGTCGGTTGTTACTTTGTGTGGACAGCCAAACCTGGCGATCCAGCCGGACACGAGCGTGGCTGCACAGGTCTCTGCCGTGATATCTTTGATAGGGTACGCCTCAGGCCATCGCGTGAACCTGTCGATGACGGTGAGGCAGTACCTGAAATCAGAAGAAATTGGTAATGGCCCGACAATGTCTAGGTGGATGTGGGTGAACCTGGATGAAGGAGGTAGGAACGGGGAAATTGGAGAAGAGGTATGGCGAGTTATCTTACTGCCTTGGCATTTGAGGCATTCGCGAGACCACTCCCTACAGTTTTTGCGAATCCCTGGCCACACGTACCTCTGCGCGACCAGTCGCACTGTAGTTGTTCTACCAGGGTGACTTAAGTTATGGAGCGAGTTGAAGACTTGTCGTCGAAAATCTGGTGTGATATACGGACGTGGTGGCTGTGTTGAAACGTCACAGAATACTTCAATAGTAGTTCCAGGTATACCGACTCTTTGGAGTTTGAGTGAAGACCCTTTTTCCAGCAGGTTTTGCAGTTCTGTATCGTTTTCCTGAGATTGTGCTAGAGCGTGATAATCGATGCCTTGAGTGATTTCCTCTATTCTTGATAAGGCATCTGCAACGACGTTCTGCTTTCCGGGTATGTAACGTATGTCGGTTGTGAATTGCGCAACAAACTCCAGATGTCTAAATTGCCTAGGCGAGTGTTTCTCACTGGCAGTTTTGAATGCATGTGTGAGTGGCTTATGATCGGTTATAACAAAAAAATCACGGGCCTCGACCATATGGCGGAAATATCTAATAGATTCGTACATGGCTAAGAGTTCCCTATCGAATGGGCTATGTTTTTTTTGAGGTGACGCCAGCTTTTTAGAGAAGAACGCTAATGGTTCCCAATTGCCATTCTTCTTTTGCTGCAAAACTGCACCAATTGCAACGTCCGAAGCATCCGTAGCAATGCTTATTTCTGCGTCAGGATCTGGATGAGCTAGTAGAGTGTAGTTTGACAATGACTTTTTGCATTCTTCAAATGCCTGCAATGTCTCCTGAGTCATCTGTACTGGATGTGAACCCTTGACGTTGGCGCCTTCTAGAAGTGAATTTAGTGGTGCCTGACGTTTCGCTGCTTCTGGTACAAAACGCCGGTAGAAGTTAAGCATCCCCAGAAACCTCCTTAACTCCTTCACAGTTTTCGGTACCGGGTAGTCCATGATGGCTTGCACTTTATTCTCCAGGGGTCGAGTGCCAGATGCGGAGAGTTTGTAACCAAGAAAACTGAGCTCAGGCTTTCCCAGAACACATTTAGACGTGTTGATGAGAACGCCGTAATTTGTAAGACGCTCGAGAACTTGCCGTAGATGGTCTTTATGATGTTCTTCTGAAGAAGAGAAGATTAAAATATCGTCGCAATATCCGTATGTAAATTCCTCTAGACCATGCAGGACTTCGTCGATAAATCTTTGGAAAGTCTGCGCAGCGTTCCGCAAACCAAACGTCATGAAGTCAAATTCAAATAGGCCGAAGGGTGTTGTTATGGCGGTCTTTTTAACGTCTTCTGGGTTTACTGGTATCTGATTATATGCTTTGACTAAATCTATCGTAGAGAAGATTGTGCAGCCTGAAAGCTGGTGCGAAAAGTCCTGGATATGACGAACTGGATACCGGTCTGGAATAGTCCTTACATTGAGTGATCTGTAATCTCCGCAGGGTCTCCAGCCGTCATCCTTCTTCCTGACCATGTGTAACGGCGATGACCAACAGCTTTCCGAACGCTTAGCTGTGCCATTAGCCAGCATTTCATCAAACTCCTTTTTGGCTGCCTTGAGTCGTATAGGATCCAAACGTCGCGGTTTGAAGGCGACAGGAGGGCCTGGAGTGGTGTTGATATGGTGTACTGTATTATGCTTAATGGTACGTACCACTCCAGTAGGTCGCGTGACCTCAGGAAACTCACGCAGTATGTTGTGGTACTCCGACTCCCCTGCGACTGTCTTGATGGACACAATGCTCTCTGGTATGTTTTGCTTCGGCACGGCTATTGATAGTGACATCTTTCCATCTATGAGGCGCTGGTTTCTACAATCAACAAGTATATTATAATAGCTTAAAAAATCAACGCCTATGATTGGTTTTGACACATCTGCGATGATGAATTGCCACGTAAAATCACGCCTCAGTCCTAGGTCTAGATGCAGTAATATGGGGCCATAAGTATGTATGGTAGTGCCATTAGCTGCGGAGAGATCATACTCCTACAACATGGGGCTCTGGTTGCTGAACGCGGGTAGACGCATAAATCTGACCCAGTGTCTATAAGGAACTGCATCTTGGTGGTCCGGTCTGTTAAAAATAAACGGCCTGTTTGGACTGGGCAGTCGCTGGCCGCTACTTCCGGCTGCCCGCATCGTTTCCCGCCTTAAACTTACATGGGTCGTTGCATTTCTTGGCCCTCGCTCCAAAGTTGTAATGGTACCAACAGTGAAGGTGGTCAGGTGGTGGTTGCCGGTTACGTGACTGACTGCGGTTGCGGTTGCGACTATGTCGGTCTTGGGACCTGGATCGGGAACGCGCGCGTGACTGCCTGTATACATAAGAGGTAAGTTTTGCAACTTCTTTAGTCAAAGCACAAATCTCCTGACCTAGCTCGTCCATGCGCGAGGGTGTGGGCGGTTGTACAGCGGCTGTAGCCATAGCCACTTGGTGATGAGGTGTTGATGGCGCTATCTCATGAACACGGTCTGCTAGCTCGGCCAGATCGTCTAATTCCAGCTTGGGCTGCGAAGCGATAACAGTTTGTAAGCTATGTGGCAAGCGACCAGTCCATAACGTAGTTAACACGTCATCTGATACGGTAGGGCCAGCTAGGTTTCTAAGGTGTCTTAAAAATTGTGAGGGCTTACGGTCTCCCATGTCCTCATGAAGGAACAGCTGCTTCAGTTTCTTCTCTTTAGACGCACTAAGACGCTTGATTAACTCGTGTTTTAGTTTTTCAAATTTACCATTCGCGGGTGGACTGCACAGTATATCTTTTACTTGAGAAACATATGTATGTTCTAGCTGAGTCACGGCGTAATAAAATTTTGTCGAGTCACTGGTAACATTTGACAGCGTAAATTGGGCCTCCAACTGAGCGAACCAAAGTTCCGGGTCGTCTGGGTAAAATGGCGGTACTCGCACTCCAACACGCCAAATATCACCCATATCTCCATCTGCAGCCTTCTTTCCTACTCCAGTATTGGCCTCCATCTTGTTTTTTATTTCAATGTCCTTTTGTCGGGGTCACCACTTGTAGGATGATGATAGGCTTACACTCGTAAATCACGGACACGTTAGTTTTTAAAAGAGTTTATTATTTAAACCACAAAGAACACAGATGGACAGTCATAGATAGCACTAAAGTATAGAAGAAGACACGAAGTATTAAGAGGAAGACATTAGATGAGATAGCGACAGAGAGAAAGTTTAGATTTAGGTGAAACGTAAAAGTATTAGCGATTTCGCGGATTAAAGATTGCGCGTGCATTCGCCGTCAGGGTAGTCGGGGCACTGCTTAGCGCGACCGAGCGATAGCGGATCGGCGGTCCCGGACCGCGGCGGGCAGGTGCGCGGGCGCAGGCGGCGAGGTATATTATAGACGCGAGTGCCGCTACAATTCCATAAATTAGTCATTCACAATATGAGCCAGACGCCAGACAATGTTTTTATTCCAAACCCAAGTTACTAATAATTATTGGATCACTAATAGAAACAAATTAATTCAAATCTCTTTTATTCTGTTTAGATATACGACTCGCGAATCAGTTGAGTTTATCGAATCAATCCTTTGCAGTACAAAATTTGAATAACTGGGGTGTGATTCTGTAAGACCTCATTCTAAACTTCGAATCTGAATCCGCTGTGAGTTTCTTGATTGGCATTCTAAAAACTCAGTTGATAATTCGAATTTACACTAGCGCCACCCTTGCGAGCGTGTCAGCGAGCTTAACTAAATTGACGGGGAGATTTTGACAGATAAAGTATGAGATGACGTAAGAAGTGGTATTCTGTAAGGTAATTTCCCCGTCACTTCGACGCTCACCTCGCACTCGAACCCGATTCAAAGTGTCAAATACATCAAGGTCATTTTGAACCTTATGCGAAGTGAGAGTGAATAGCGATGTAAGATGCGAGTTGTTGTTTGAATTTCACAGAATCGACCTACAGTTTTCTTAACTATATAATGAAGAGAAAAGATTTCATTGTTTGTTTGTTTGAATTGTAAATTCAAAATATATACAAATAAATTTATAGTTTAAAAAAAATTGGTTGTCTGTAAAGTCGGTTTACGGACGATAGTTTTACATGATAACGTCATAAAGAAACATAATGGCTGACATATATAATATAAGCAAATAATGGCTTCCATCGAGGTGGGCGGACCTTATTGCTTGGGCCGATCGTACCTCTCTATCGCTTATTCCGCGCTCTCGCTTGCACGCTCAGGCTCAGGCGGAACGTGACACTTTTTCGTGAATGCAGCCGGTGTTCATCGATTTATAAGACGTTATCACGTCAAAAACATCTACAGAAAGGAATATTATCAGCGAGTGACGTAGGCTATATTTTATTATATTATAACACATAGAGATAATTCACTCGCACAAAGTTGCACAAATAAATAAAATTGAAATATCTGTTTGTAATGTCGATATAACAGCATTTACTAAATGCATAATATGAAAGTATATACAGTCCTTATATCAAAAAAATAAATACAGTTTTTAAATTTTTTGTCTGTCTGTTTGTCCCGGTTAACCTCTGAAACAGTTAGTAACTTAGTAACTTATGCCCCTTATATTTTAGAAAAGAATTAGTGTTCTGCCCAAAGAAAATTAAAACCTCGCTGAAAACCAACACTCACACGGACAAAGTTGCGGGCATAAGCTAATATAATATAGAAATCGCAGTTTTTCTACGACATTGAACAAAAGCTTGAAAAAAACAAGCGGACGAATTCGCAGACAATAGTTATTACTCTATAATCACGAGCAACACTAAATCCCGTCTTATATTTTGATCGTCCAACTCATCAAAATCGCCTCACAAACGAACATGTCACGGCACGTCACTAGTCTGACGCTAATTACCGTATCATTCGTGCACAGCACTGGGTATCGCAATCTACCACTCAGCAGTCACTATACGTGCCCCACAACGGAACGGATTCCTCCTATAAAGTTTTTATTAAGCCACTATGATTTTATTATTTTTACTTAGTTAAAACTATGATAAAAAACAAAATTATTTATACAATAAAAACTTTTTTGTAGAAAGAGAACCGTCTTCAAAACCTAAAAAGTGATAAATAACTTCAGCTTGTATTGCCACCGACTTCCGAAAGTAAAGTCATGTGTGTTCTGTGCTAAAGTTATTTATCACTTTTTGGTTTTAGAAGGCGGTTCTCTTTTTTTTTAAGTTTTTATTTTCCACTTTTTTGTTTCTCATTATCACCCAAATCCATTTAGAAACGGAGAGGTTGAAAGTCCTCCAAAGATGGAAAGATGGAAGAAACGAAAACGGCTTCTCGGTTTTTGTTGATATTTTCAAAAAGCGCTTTAAAAATTTCTGTTTGTTGTATACTAAAACCTTCTCCAGAAAGTAATAAACATTTTTCTGAAAACCGCATTAAAATCGGTTCACCGAAATGGGAGATAATCGCGGACAAACATACATACATACAAACATACGGGTCGAACAGAACACCTTTTTTTTTAAGTAGTTTTAAAAATAAAGTTATGTTTTCGTTAACGATAACGAATTTTTATAGAGATAAGGCCGAATGGGGTGGATGACACCGGCTTAGTTTTTATGAGTTGTCAAAACAGGATTTACCCATAGAGTTGTATGTCAGTTAATACTGACATACAACTTCTAATAACGTCACTTCTAATTAACAAAAATATAAATATTTATCCCAATACCATTAGTCAATGTAAGAAAAAACTTGGCTCTTTTTTTAAATCACAAACCTACGACTCAACAGAGACTCTCATGAAAGTTTAACTTTACAGAACAAAAAATAACTATCAATTTCTCAATACACAAGCAAAACTACTCAGCACCATGTACACACACACACACACACACACACACACACACACATACACATTCACACACACATATACGGCACATACCCTACGATAACATATTTGTATTTTATTTTTAATCTTAGTCTTAAGTAATATTTAACATTTCACAAAGATATTTTTACCATTTACTTGAGCTGCCATCGTTTACATATGTTTAATATTGTATTTGTTTCGGTTCCAAATAAACGTTTTTTTTTTTATTTTATTATTTTACTTCTAGTTAGTTATTATTTGCAGTGTGGTGCCGGCCGCGAGTAGCACCACCTCATTTCTACCCGTGGGTGTCGTAGAAAGCGACAGAGGGATATTGACCAGAGGATGGGCAGCAGCGGACTTCTGGGTATTATAACACCTACTGCGATCGCCAACATGCATCCGCCAAGCATGGCGATTACGGCTGAACCCTCCTCGGGGAAGACCTATACCCAACAGTGGGCCTCTAAAGGTTAACATGAAGATGATGATGATGATAGTTAGTTATTTGTCAACTCAATTAACTAACTATTGGTTCCAAAGCAACTGAAAATCGCGTTTTACACCAAACTGAAAATAAATCAGATTTTCAGTAATGAAATCAAAAGCTTTTTAACAGAAGTTCTATCTAGTAATTATTAGTTAAACCAATTTTTTTTAATGTTTATGTATAACATACACAAAAAACAAACTGCGAAAGACAGTTTCAACTTTGTTGGGGTCGGCTTCCTATCCGGATGCAGCTAAATACCAGTGCTTTACATGGAGCGACTGCCTATCTGACCTCCACAACCCAGTTATTGGGTAACATGATACCCCTTGGTAAGACTGGTTTCAGACTTTCTAGCTTCTGACTACCTTTAACGACTGACAAAGATCTACGAATGACAGCCGGGACCAACGGCTTTACGTTCTTTCCGAGGCAGTATGAAATCGATGGTTACCCATCCATGGACCGACCGCGGCAAGCATAGCTTAACCACCATCGATCGATCCTTAAGGATTTTACATCCGTAAAAGCTCCGTAAAGCTGGTTTACTACCGTACTACGTCACACACAAAGGTCCAGTTGAGGCCGTGAGCACCAGAGTGGCCTATCTTTTCCGGACACAATTATAAATGCTTTGTGTCCGGAAAATATAGGCCACTCTGGCGCTCACCGCCTCAGTTGTAAACCAGCGTCAGGCACAAGTGGTCTGGCATTTAAGCTGAACTGTGCCTGTTTCGCGCAGCCGTGGGGCACATAAATAATGATTTTTATTTATTTCTGTTATATATTGAAAAACTTTTTTTGATGTGAAACATCTATAGCCACACGTAAAACCGATTTCTGGCGTGGCGACGCATGCCGTGGCGACGCGTCGCCACGCTATATGATAATAATAAATAATAATAAATTTATTTATTTGCTCTCACAATGGTTATGATCTAATTACATTCAGATGTTTGGTTGAGTATAGGTAGGTATTCACATTGTGAGAGCTGGTGGCCTGAAGTAGGTTTGAAAAAAACCTGTATCACAGGTCACCAGGCCCCACTCAGTGGCACCGTACAGACAAGGCATCATGTGATTGTGATATTAGTACAAAACAAATAAAAACTAAAATTAATATAGGGGCAAAAACTAAATACAACATATAAACAACATTAATAGCAGTAGGTGTAGGTGTTTACTTGGAGTGTGAGGTAATTGTAATGTAGGTTAAACTTTGAGTTAAGATGTAAGTGTGAATGTTGGGGTTATGGAGCTAATAAGCATACAATATTAAAAAAGGATACTGAAAGGGATAAACAAACCAGAATTTAAATTTACCTAATTGGGTGGAGCAATTTCTCTGTGTCATCATAGCTAAGAGTTTTTAAGTACTCAGTAAGTTTTTGTTTACAACCAGGTTTGCGCTGTGGATAAATGTTAAGAGTCTTGTTTAAAATATTATATATGTAGGATCGTCACAGAGCGATCGAGGAGGAGTGCCGAGCGGTATAGTACACGGTCAGGACTATAGGCGTTCCCATTATCCCATTATCGATAAACAAGACCTGTAAAAACAATTACACACTATTAGTACAGAAAACACAATACAAATGGTAATCAGTAACAGGAATAAAGTAAGTTAAAGGTACAGCAACAATACAGTTAATCGAACAGACCATCAAGGTCCCACAGTTCGTACAGTGGCCAAGCCACCCAATGATAAACGAACAAACCCTTAAGGTTTACAGTTCGTACAGCAGCCTAAGCCACCCAATGATAAACGAACAAACCCTTAAGGTTCATAGTTCGTACAGTAGCATAAGCCACCCAATGATAAACGAACAAACCCTTAAGGTTCATAGTTCGTACAGTAGCATAAGCCACCCAAATACAAAGTGTATCGCTCGCTAGCAGCAAGCCTATACAGCTATGTGAATATACAGCAGCGCTGTACCAGGTAAACCGACAGTATTGTCGGGAGCAGGAACTCTTTACTGAGTCGAATCCGAGGATCGACTGCCATACTTACGGAGTGCACGCTCTTTTATAAGGCGAAGCCCCCCACCTTGCGACCTCTCCATACAAGTCTGCCCATGCGCACGGAAGTGCGTCACGCGTTTACTTGATACAAAACACTAAAATGTGCTGAATCTAATAAGATCTGTAATCAAATAACACAATAATAATTGTTATGAATAAACAATAGTGATTTCATAAAGTAATTCGTTTTACATTCAAAGTAACGTGTCAACAATTGTTTTGAATAAAACCATCGATAACAATTATCGAAATAAAGTAACCACAAATCAGTGTGCATACAGTGAGTACTCAATAAATCATGTTTCGAATTAATAGACAATAATTGATACTAAAATCACTTAAATTGATAATAAGAGAAACAAATCATAACAAATTTAGTTAACTACCCACAATATTAATTGAGATTAAAAACTGTCTCCGACATATAGATAACCCCCCAGGAAACAGAAAAAGTTGTGGGAGAGACTTAAACGGAAAAAAATCGTACTGCACACAGTATCCTTTCGTCGTTTGTCTTTCAGTAGATCCGAATCATAGTATAGCTGTGAGTGTTTTTTGAGGACCGTGTGCAGAACAAACGTTTGTCTTATGGATAGTACATTCCACTTTTTGTACAAATCGACTGTAGGAAAGTGATAGGGAAGACCCACAGCAACCTTAAGTATGGCACGTTGGGCTCTTTCCGCCTCGATCAAGTGAGTTTTAGCGGCACCTCCCCAGGAGATGATGCAGTAGTCGATCAGCGACTGACACAACGCATAGTAGACCGTCTTAATGGTACGAAGATCAGCTATGTTTTTCAATGTTTTAAAAATGTAAATAAGCTTGCGCAGTCTTGATACCAAGACGTCTATGTGTGGCTTGAAACTGAGCAATTGGTCTATAATAACTCCTAAATATTTAATGTTCTCAGTCCTTTGAAGAAAAGGACATGCGCATGCTTGGTCAGTTGACCTACACGTGTGGGCTTTGATTGATAGTGAATGTGGGGGCAGCATGTTCGCTCGAAGTGCAAATGCCATAAACTTGGTTTTTGTGACATTGAGAGTCAGTACATTACTCTGCAACCAGGCAACAACCCCATTAAGCCCCTCCTGAGCCACTTCAAAGACCTCATCCCAGCTATCACCACTAAAGAAAAGGGCAGTGTCATCGGCAAACGTAAAAATTTGACCAGCGCTAAGGCGAAGCCGACAGAGGTCATTGATGTAAATCAAGAAAAGGGTCGGGCCAAGTATACTGCCCTGAGGTACTCCAAAAGTCACTGGAGCCTCGTTACTCAACACATTATCAACCTTGACGTGCTGCTTCCGGTTAGATAGGTAGTCCTGGAATAATTTCAGAGGAAGACCTCGGACTCCAATTTTTTCCAGTTTGTGCAGTAAGTGTGGGACAGAGACCGTGTCAAAGGCCTTGGCCAAGTCCAGAAACACCGTAAGGCATTTCCTTTTTTTATCTATAGTGTTTATAATACAACCGACCAACTCATGTACCGCGTCATTGGTAGATTTGCCTTGCCGAAACCCAAATTGGAAAGATGAAATAAGGTTGTTAGCTTCAAGGAATTTTATCAGTCGGTTGTTCATAAGGCGCTCCAGGACCTTCGAGAGCGTAGGAAGAATAGAGATAGGTCTAAAGTTGTTGACACAGTCTCTGTCACCACCCTTATGTATAGGTTTTATGACTGCGGTTTTAAACGCCTGCGGGAATTCCCCTGTTGATATGGCGAGGTTGCAAATGTGGGTAATAGCGGGGCAGAGAAGGTTAGCATATCTCTTTAGTAAACGACCCGAGATCTGGTTAATTCCAACCGCACAATTATCCCTTAATCCGGCAATGAGTTGTAGAATCTCAGAGGCGTCGGTAGGAAACATGACCAATGAATGAACAGGAGTTGTGTCCGCGAGGTCGTCAGGTTTATTTATGGGAGGAAGTGGATGAGAAGTAATTTGTTCAGCCAAATTGCGTCCGACGTTGGCAAAGTGAGTACTGATCTCGTTGATACTCTTGTCCGGATCTTCGATTGAGATGAGAGAGGAGGAGTGATCTGTTACCCTTTTGTAACCACTAATCTGTTTAATTACATCCCAAAGTTTCTTTTTGTTGCCACTTGCATTCTCGATCTCTTTTCTTTCATAGTTTCTTTTAGCTTTCTTCAGAAGGGAAGTGCAGTAGTTCCTGTAACGCTTGTATGTTGTCTTAAGTATTTCATTATTTGTGTCTTTTTTTAACTTTTTATATAGATTGTCCCTATTGCGCATACATTTTAAAAGTCCTTTTGTAATCCACGGTTTACTAACTATTTTCTTTTTAGGTATAATTACCACTTTTGTGTTATCTGTTATAGCCTTTGACAGATAGCTTACTAGCATGTCAGTTGCTTTATTTACATGGGAACAATTAAGGATGGTTTGAAAATCTGTCTTAAATAGTGCTATGTCTAGGTTATCATAATCAATGCAATGACTTATTTTGCTATTATACTCAAGCTGTAACTTGTGTGTAAGATCAAGACTAATGGCCACGCTCTCATGATCCGTAATTGATGATTCAACCACAAGGCAGGTAGCTTTCAGTTTCGTCTTAAGCATAATGTGATCCAGGCATGTTTTGCCGTGAGTTGGGAGAACATGAGCTGGTAGCATGCAGTGACCAGCTAAGGCATTAAGGTATGCATGAGAACGTTGATCTGGGCTGTTGAGTACTATGTCTATATTTATGTCACCGCAAAGTATTATGTTTTTGTAACTGCTAAGGGATCTGAGGAGTACATCGATGGAGTTGGTAAAATTGCTGGTGTTATGATTGCCTGGAGGACGATAAATTCCAAGTATGCAAGTATCCGAATTTAATAAATGATATTAATATATGAATAAAATGATGGTATATATATACAGTCTATATGCAGTAGTGTGAACGGTGTGGCGACGCGTCGCCATGCGCAATCGACTGTGCGATTACCGAAGTCACTGATTAAACGAATTAAGTAGTCACGATTTGAAATAAATTCGTAAATTTTTGTATTTAATGAAAATAAATGTTTATTCAATAAATAGTCAAAGATATCTGGAAAAAAAATCGTAATATTTTATTTTATCATTATGACATATTTACACAATCTGTTCTTTTCTGCATATTACTTTTACAAAATAATGTCGATGTTTCACATCTGCCAGGCGTCCCGTGACGGCTAATTTTTTTGTTGTTATTATTTTTGTGTGCACATGGTCTGAGTCAAATAAACATTTTTTCTTTCTTTCTTTTTTTTGTATTTAACCACGAGCCCCATCATTAAAAATCCATACATAAGAACATTTACTAATGAACATTTAGTAATGGCCGAGAAGTCCATTCAATCAACATAATAGAAACAACGGATCATTAGTCGTAATTAAATGCCTTCTGTATTGTATTGTGTATTCTGTGCAGGTAGATAATTACGAGTATTGTTCTTTACCCTAAATTAGTAAAAAAACTGGTCAAGTGCGAAGTGTTCCCTAGTATGACCGTATAATATTTAACACGACATATAAAAAAAAAACAGATTTATTTTATGGGATTATTTGTTGTTATAACGGCTGTAGTTAAGGTGCTCAAATACAGCAAAACGTAATAAACCAACCTACTTTCGTAGATAATATTGTCTCAAATGAAACTCGCGTAGCAGCGCTACGGCGTAGCTCACACTACTGCGAATACTGTAGTCAAATTTGTATTACCTTTTAAATATCTTTTTTTGTTTTTTGAATCGCATTTTGTATTTATTTCAAATCTTAATTATCTGCTGTTCCATATTTTTTGGTATCATACGATAAATCATTTTGAACTTTCAAAATCAAATAAACAAAATTAATCCTCTTTATCTAACATTATTTATTACGTCGAGTACCTATTGACATAGTTAAAATATAATATTCTCGGGGTTTTTAAGGTTAAACTACATTAGACCGGTGCTGCCCATTGCCGCAAGATGTAGCACTAAATGTCAAAATATTATTTCAATACTTTATACATATGTTTCATGTCACACTATAATAATAATAATAATTTATTGATAAAACAAGATTATTTGTAGTACGTGAAGTGTTTAGATAGTACCGACATAACAAAAACAAAACTAAGAACATGTTGTACACGCAAATTGTTGGGTGAACCTCTGTTCTTCTATCAAATATAATAATCCATACGCGTTAAGAAAATATTGAGTCATCGTTGTCCTCCGGTACTGACATTAACCAATCAGGAAACAGAAAACTAAACGGTGCTACACTGTACATCGCTGCGTAGGTACAGTACAGAGTTGCCTATAAAATAACAATTTTGACGTGCAACATAGCGAAGCGCGGTTCAGCAACAGAGCAAGCGTTGTGTCACATTACTCCGAGTATTGTCAAATCCTTGTCACTATCGTCTACTCTTTCTATTTAGCTCACACATGAATGGACATGTACACATGAAGATTTCATAATAATAAGTCTCCTGTATCGTAGGTGGTTGTACGTTGTTTCATAGCTAATAGTTTTATAGAATTTCGTTTCACATAAAAATTTTCTAATAATTTCGTTTCATAGAATAATCAATACGCAGAATACTTACTTTCAAGATTTTTATATCATTGATTTTTCTTTCACATAAAGTTTATTGTTAGAATAATCATATCATAGAATAACAAATCAAATATTCTCTATCCTTATATTTTTTATTTAATATAAAACTTATTCCCAAGAATGGGAGTCACAGTTCTAACCAAACCTACTGCGCGTGCGTGCAAACAACCATGCAGCATGCAAGCAAGTATGCAGCGTGCAAGCAACCATGCAGCATGCAAGCAAGCATGCAGCGTGCAAGCAAGTATGCAGCATGCAAGCAAGCATTTAGCGTGCAAGCAAGCATGCAGTGTGCAAGCAAGCATGCAGCGTGCAAGCAAACATGCAGCGAGCATGCAACATGCAGCAGGCATAGTTTCTGTCACGGCTCCGGCGTTGCGGGGCTCCGGCGGTCCCACGCAAGCTTCCCCCCTTCGCCCCTCCACGCCTACGCAGATTTAAATTACACTCTAGGGGTAGGGCAGACAAGACTACGTGGAGTCGGTATCGCAGCGATTCGTTTCTGTCATTTATTTTTGTAGCACAACATATTTTCTTCTTTTTAAGACATCATTTTTGTTATTGTCTATTAATACACATATTCGTTAAAAAATAATTCTACTGTTTGATAAGATTGTTAAACAAAAAAATGTGATTAAAAATTCATTGAATTGTGTTTCTATGAAATATTTTTCATTGAAGTAAATAGTATTTGAAACAATAATAGTCGAAATAAAAATACGAGAACCAAATATTATTTGAAACATTTTCTGGGAAACGAAATTCTATGAAATTTCTGTCTGCGAAACAAGGGGACACCATCGTAGATGCATTTGCAAACATAATATTTATTTATTTATATTTATTTACACATACATTTGTTAAAACAAGAACATATGCACACATAATCGCATATGTTTATATAAACTCACATACACAAACAGCCCGACATGTAACAACTACTTGTAGACTATACAAATATTTGATCCATACGGGAATTAAACTCACGGCACGCAACACAGCAGCAAATCGCGTGTCGTCAAGCTGTCGAGCTATGTGTCAAGCAGCTGCTTACTTGCAGTTATGGTTCGAAAGATTCCGTCAAGCGCCGTCAAGCGCTCGCCCACTATAAGGGTGTTACTACACCAATCGATCGATCGTCGATCGATGCCATCGATCGACGTCGACCGACGTTGATTGATTGATGTGGTAGCTTTGGCTGATCGACGGATACCATTCGATTAACCAATCGATCGATTGCCGGTCGATGGCATCGGTCGACGTTGCTCGATTACCCCGGCTATAATCCATCAGTTTCTTTCGAAATGTATTTACAAGAGGACGCGCAGGCCAGGTAGATAGCGCGCGGGGCGCAGGCGGGCAGCAGGTGATAATGGGGAGAGGACGGCGCGCGGTGCAGCTAATCAAGCGGCTCTATCGACGTCGACTAATTTATTCCACCATCGATCGATGCCGTGGATCGATGTGCGATCGATTGGTATGGTAGAAACTATCGATCGACGTCGACTCATCCATTCTACCATCGATCGTTACCGTTGATCGACGGTCGATCGATTGGTCTGGTAACACCCTAATGCGACTGGCCTTATTTTCATTTAAAAGTCAACGTCAAAGCCACACACACAGTTTTGAACCCACAAAGTCAATTAAAAACGACGTCAAACGTGCTAATCACGTAACCCTACCACCGTCACATTGGTCAAACAGTACCTTTATTATTTTACCCCACTAATCACCAAGCGGTCGTTTAGACCAACAATTAGAATTTATCAGAGGGTTGTTGGTTCAAACAATTACGTTGTTTCGGCGAGATAAGGGTTAATATATGACGAAAAGGCGTATTGGCACGTTATGGTAGTTGAGGGTTGCAAACTGTGAGTTTTGATGATGTGGCCATTTGGTGAACAAATCCACAAACTAATTCAACACGCCAAATGTTACGTTAATATTTAGCAACAACAGTTATATGTATAGTCACGAGCATAAATATGTATACAGATTGCAAAATTCAAAAGCAATTTTCTCGTGAAATAATTATTTCAACTTTAAGATAAGACCTTATTATATAGTAGTTAGGGATCAAAAATACCCTATTCGTAACTCCATAACATTTCATTCAATAGTTAAGGAGAAAATCAGTTTAGAATGAGACAAACTGTATAAATGTTTTTACTCGTGCCTGTACATCCCAAACTGAAGTTTAAATCAGATTTAAAATAAATAATCGTTAAATATCTAAAATCATTACAACAACATCAAAAAATGTAAGATATTTTGATATGAACTGGTTCATTTTGTCCGAGCTAACCAGAATTCATCATCATCTGCCTAGCCTTTTCCCAACTATGTTGGTTTCGGCTTCCACTCTAACTACCAACTGGTAGTGACTCCATTTTTACAAGGAGTAATTGCCTGTCTCCACAACCCAGTTACTGGGTAACACGACACTCCCTGGTAAGTCTTGGTAACACACCCGTGCCTCGGAAAGGATGTAAAGCCGTTGGTCCTGCGCCTAATCTCTTCCCAGTTGTTGGATTGCCGTTCCACTGGACTA
This sequence comes from Charanyca ferruginea, assembly GCA_947361185.1. Classification (NCBI taxonomy): domain Eukaryota; kingdom Metazoa; phylum Arthropoda; class Insecta; order Lepidoptera; family Noctuidae; genus Charanyca; species Charanyca ferruginea. Next base: position 11,994,092 of record OX376056.1, on the reverse strand, counting down.
TGAGATTGGGGGAAGAGGGAGGGTACCTGTGTATGCGCATACACTTGTGTACACATCTCCTGCGAACTTCGCAAGTCTCCATTAGAATTGGCCACCAGATCGACGTCGGGAGAAAATTAAATAGATCATCGTCATAATTTCAGCCGAAAGACGTCCACCGCTGGACATAGGCCTCCCCCAAGTGTCGCCACATGGAGCGCTCCCGTGCGACTCGTATCCAGCGAATCCCCGCAACCTTTACCTAGTCATCGGTCCACCGAGTGGGAGGCCTTCCAACGCAACGTCTTCCGGTTCGCGATCGCCACTCCAGAACTTTTCGCCCCATCGGCCATCCGTTCTGCGAGCAATGTGCCCTGCCACTGCCACTTAAATTTGGCAATTATTCGGGCTACGTCGGTAACCTTGGTTCTCTTGCGGATGTCCTCATTTCTTATTTTATCTCGCAAGGAAATTCCGAACATAGCCCTCTCCATTGCCCTTTGGGTGCCTTTAAGCCTTCTGATGAGGCCCATTGTAAGCGACCACGTTTCGGTCCCGGAAATAGTGACGAATGTTAAATAAAAGCCGCATTATGAAGTATCAATTTCATTCAGCTTTTCAGTGCGAAAGGGAGACAGAGCCATACGTGAATCCTGATATCTCCATCCCACTTAGTCTCAGGACAGCTTAACGGAAAGTAATATCACCGCCAATGGACCTTGATGTTGACCAATGGGATTACCGCTACGACGAACTTTGGTTCTCAGTGGTCTCACTACTCGGGCGCGCCGCAGCCTTACGTACTTTGTGGTAGGGGGTTCATGGCTAAGTATAGTTTGGTAAAGCTACGCTTGACGCGGTCAAACCGTGGTTTGCAGACCATCCATCCCATATCGAGACCCCTCCGTCTCTCGTTAGAGTCGTTGGTCCCAGCTGTCATTCGAAGATCTGTGACAGTGATCGTTATGGGTAGACAGAAAACTGAAAGTCTTACAAAGGGGTATCGTGTTACCCAGTAACTGGGTTGTGGAGGTCAGACAGGCAGTCGCTCCAGGTAAAACAATGGTATTCAGCTGCTTCCGGCTAGACTGAAAGCCGATTCCAACATTGTTGGGAAAAGTCTAGGCAGATGATGGTAATTTCAATTAAACTTATTGGAACTTATTCGCAAGTTTTCAACTTAAATTCAAATAGTTCTTTAACAATCATAAAAATAAAGTTTTGTAGCTAAATGTTGCTAGTAGTGGAATTTAAGAGCGATTGTTATATTTCTTTATTTTATACAGCGGAATTGAAAAAATACCCAAAACCTCTTACGACTTTGAGCTTAAGTAAATAACGTAGCCTAAAACAATAAGTTTTCGTTTCATTGAAGTCTGTGAAATTTACGTATACTGCGCGCACGCGCATTTGATAGCAAATATGATGTAGGTAGTAGGTAGGCTAATGAACAGGTACAGCTGATTTGCCCAACTTTGTTGGTTATCAACTGCAAGCAAACAAAATTTAGAGAGCGTTTATAGTTTTTGTATGAAAAAAAAATGTTTCAAGTTTTGAAAAGTCGTAGAACAAAATTGGTGTTCAGTTTCCTGATACAAAGTCAGGATTAAGAGGTTTTGGGTATTTTTTCAATTTCCCAGTATATTACTAGCTTTTGCCCGTGACTTCGTCCGCATGAATATCGGTTATCTCGGACGTAGACAAAGTCGTCCAAATAAAAAGGAATCTATGATCTCCTTTCCCAGGCTTTAAGCTATTTTCATACCAAATTTCATTAAAATCGGTTTAGCCGTTTCATCGTGAAAGCGTGACAGACAGAGTTACTTTCGCATTTATAATATTATAAATAATAAACATAATAAATAATATATGGGCGGGTTGCTTCAACTATACATTACTGACTAGTCAAAAGTGGCGCTAACCCAGTAACTGGGTTGTGGAGGTCAGACAGGCAGTCGCTCCAGGTAAAACAATGGTATTCAGCTGCTTCCGGCTAGACTGAAAGCCGATTCCAACATTGTTGGGAAAAGTCTAGGCAGATGATGGTAATTTCAATTAAACTTATTGGAACTTATTCGCAAGTTTTCAACTTAAATTCAAATAGTTCTTTAACAATCATAAAAATAAAGTTTTGTAGCTAAATGTTGCTAGTAGTGGAATTTAAGAGCGATTGTTATATTTCTTTATTTTATACAGCGGAATTGAAAAAATACCCAAAACCTCTTACGACTTTGAGCTTAAGTAAATAACGTAGCCTAAAACAATAAGTTTTCGTTTCATTGAAGTCTGTGAAATTTACGTATACTGCGCGCACGCGCATTTGATAGCAAATATGATGTAGGTAGTAGGTAGGCTAATGAACAGGTACAGCTGATTTGCCCAACTTTGTTGGTTATCAACTGCAAGCAAACAAAATTTAGAGAGCGTTTATAGTTTTTGTATGAAAAAAAAATGTTTCAAGTTTTGAAAAGTCGTAGAACAAAATTGGTGTTCAGTTTCCTGATACAAAGTCAGGATTAAGAGGTTTTGGGTATTTTTTCAATTTCCCAGTATATTACTAGCTTTTGCCCGTGACTTCGTCCGCATGAATATCGGTTATCTCGGACGTAGACAAAGTCGTCCAAATAAAAAGGAATCTATGATCTCCTTTCCCAGGCTTTAAGCTATTTTCATACCAAATTTCATTAAAATCGGTTTAGCCGTTTCATCGTGAAAGCGTGACAGACAGAGTTACTTTCGCATTTATAATATTATAAATAATAAACATAATAAATAATATATGGGCGGGTTGCTTCAACTATACATTACTGACTAGTCAAAAGTGGCGCTAACTATCGTCAAATCAAAAAAATGGGTTTATTTTCAAAATCGTAACCATAACCGACCAGTCAACATAATTTTGTGTTGTCAAACAGCTACGTCAAACATCAAAATAATAGGGAATCTCTTTCTGAGTAACTTTGACTGACGGATTTTTATGTCATGAAACAACCCGTTACATTTAACGTACGTTAAACATCTTACGTCATAGTAACTTTTAACCGTCCGTATGTAACGTTAACCGTCTGTTTGAAACAACCCACCCTAAGTATGGATAAAGTATGAAAGTATGGTTTTTAAAGGGTTCATTCTAACACTGTTATATTTGTCAACTTACTAGGTAGGCACTATTTGTTTTTGCGAATAGATAACTCTTATTCCTATTCATATTTCGTAAATTGTTGACATGAACTCGACTTCACGAATGTTTACAAGAAAAAAACGATTGAAGTTCAATTGACAAAGGCTTAGGACCGACAGCCTACATCAAGAAGTTTTTTCACTCCATTAGGAACCATTTTTCACATGAATGAAAACTCATTTCTATCATTCGTGAAGGTATGCCTTTTATTCCTATAAAGATATTCGCCTCGAACTGCTCACCTCAGTATTTGATCAATTATATTGTACGAGCATTAGTTCGCACATTTTTGTACATATTCCATTTGTTATGTATGAGTATATAATATCTGAGTATGGCTTGCTGCTAATGCAGTAAGAAAATTGATAAAGTGTTCCATACCACAGTAATATTAGTACTACCGTAGTGACACGCCCTGCTTCCCTCCGAAATACTGTTCCTCACCCCTTCCCGCGTCAAACGTGCTCTCAAAACTGCTCTTAGTTCTCGCGGCGCGTAGACACGCACACACACACGCACGTATTTGCACAGCCTGTTATTTTGGTAGTAGTGTAGGTAATTCAATCGTTTCATTTGTATGGAGTGTCGTAGACATTATACACAAAAGAAACTCGTTTTTTGAATAATTTTAATAATTTGTTGTTATAACGTCCATGGTAATTAATACACACTCGCTGAAAGTTTTAAGTGTCTTCCTATTACGTTTCTAAAAATATAACCATGTAATAGACGGACGGACAGACAGACAGCGTAGTCTTAGTAATAGGGTCCCGTTTGGTACTTTTAGTAACGGACCCCTAAAAACTGAGAATGACAATTCACGTTGATTGTAAATAAATGAGAAAGTAATGTTTCTTCTCCTTAATTAAAAAAATGTTTGGCATCATCAAAAAATGACAGGTATTCATTTAAGAAACAAAAGCTGAGCAACATTGTTAAAAGTCAAATCATTTGTTTCATACACAATTAAAAGACACTTTTGAATGTCTAAATTGAAATGAAAAGAATTTAATCTTGTTGCCCTTTCCAAAAGGTAGTTTTGTATGGAGAAAATCGGCAAGTATCTCCTGGTTTACTTTTTTAAAATAAATGTTTTACAAGAGTTTGTATACTTCCATTTTATTATATATACTAACATAATCTATACATATTATATTATATAAAACCAAGTTGTGTCATTTATAACTCGAAAACTTGTGCACCGATTTTCATAGTTTTTGATTGTTTGCCTCGAATAGCAGAATAACTATTAAAAAATCGGAAATATTTACGAACAATAAGTTAGGTAGGTACGTAGGTAGGTAGGTAGATAGTGACAGGACATTGTCGGGTCAGATGGTTTATAATAATAATATTATTAGTGTTCAAACAAACTCTTCAGGTTACTGAAGAGTTTGTTTGAACACCCTAATCTCCGGAAATGTTGATCCTGTTCGGAAAATATTATCACTAATTGGAAACTATGTTTTCCCTGAGTGCCCTTTTATGTATACTTGAGTTCCACGCGAACGTATCGCGTACAGAATCTAGTATATTTATGTGAAAACACTGTAGGTTTCTGAAAAAATACACTTTTCAGGAACCTACACGTTTTCAGGAACATTTACCTTTACGGGTAACAATGATGCGCAATTGTTTTTCAACCATTTTTTTTTATTCTAAGAGGCTTGCGTTTGGCCGCAACTCATCTGATCTTAAGTGATGTTACGGCCTAAGATGGAGCACGCTTGCCAAAGTTGAACCGGTTCACTCCTGGCTTGAAGATACCCAAATTATATTTCCACAGTCTGACAGTTCGCAATTGGAAGCTATACGCTTGGTTACCAATGCAGACGCAGCATACTTAACTGGACAGCAATTCTCATATTTATAAGAATAGTTATAGCATTGTAATCTCAGTCTCAATTCGTCAAAATTTAAAATGACTCTTATTTACTTACCTTATTGATATATTTTTTTATATTGATTGTCGCTGTGAAAAAATGCGATTTTGTACGATTTTAATTACTAAAATTGGTCTTCTGAATATTTTCTTAATAACTGTTTGTAACAACGTCCTTCTCGTTATATCTGAACATCTCACCTTCATTCTTGGCCTATATTTGTGACCCATTTAACTAAAGAACGGTTTGGCCCGGAACGGTAATGAGTGAAGATTTTTGGTAGCGATAAAAAGTTTAAAACGGTTTGGAAGTGGAGTCCGTATTAATGGGGCAATTGTAACGCTTAGTGTAATGAATGGAGGTGTTTGACATGGGTTTAAATTATTATTTTACTACTTAAAAACCTTTAAAACAGTAGGTAACTATTAATTTCTTGGCTCGTATTTGAAAATGAGCTAGTACCTACCTACCTACATAAAAGGCATTCCCACTTTTATGCAGAGTTAGTGGATGAAAATGTGCAAAATTAAGTCAACTGTGTTGTAGCGTGTATTTATATTATATATTATAGCTATATAGATATATAGCTGCAGATATAATATTCCTTTATATTTAGGAGGTCTAATAATAAAAGTTGTGTTGTTTATTGAAACTGAGTGTTGACTCTTACTCTTAGTGTAGAATTAAGGAAGTTGGCTAAATGATACTGCTGCTTATAAAGTCAAATTAAATTTATTGTTTGGAGGTATAGTAATACAGAGCGAAGGAGCACACGCGATGACCGCTAATCGTGTACTGAATACTCGACTAATATCAATTAGGGCTCTTCGCACGAGCGGCATGTTGCCAACGGTAGAGGTAACTGCAGCCGTCGACACGCGTCAGCGGCAAACATTGACGCGTTGACGGCAGCCGTCGACATTCCAACTTCAAAAAACGCCGCGGAGCGCGGCCTCTGATCTTTGAAGTTGGTATGTCTTCGGCTGCCGTCGTCGCGTTACCGGCTGCCGCTGACTCGTTGACGGCTGCCGCTGACGCGTGTCGACGGCTGCAGTTACCTTTCCCGTTGGCAATATGCCGCTCGTGTGTAAGAGCCCTTAGTGAAATGAGGTAAAAAAAAATGCACGAATAAGCATTTGTGCATTATTAGTGTATGGTTTCACTCATCGATATCCGAGTTTCACCGTAAGATAAGATAAGATAAGATAAGATATTTTTTTTATTTTTTTTTTGTATGTGTTGCCGGTCCAAAAAGATACAAAAATGGTACCCGTCTTCTAATATCAAGCGACACGTTTTTGATATAGGAGACGTAGCTATGTCCCGTGTACAATCAGTGTTCAAACTAGCTATGTTCGCTTCACTTGGCTAACGGTCAGCCGTACCTACTCTGGTGTCGCGAAAATACAACACTTACAAAATAGCTAATGAACTGACCATTTTCAAATTCAGTCTGTTTGATCAGAAACCAATACAGAGTCTGTAAAGTTTAAAATCGTTCAAAATCTAAACACAATCGCCTCACAACAACTGTAGTTAAACTACTCCAATATGTAAAATTTCTTTGATAGATTTTCAACTTTATTACAATAACCTAATGTTCATATTTAATTGGGATAGTTGGACAGTTTTGGTGTAGCTTGATGTGCTGGCGTATGTACAATGGACATGGATTATGACAGATTGAGATTAAGATTCGAATACGAACGTTTTTGAAAGTTAGTAAAATATCCTCACAGATACTAAACACTAATAAATGATCGGGCTGAAATTACATGTATACTTGTATAGGTAATTTGCGTAGTAAAAATAAGCACGCGGAATTTTTTATAGCGTAATTTTTGGTACGTCTGTCATCTTCTTTTATAACACCCACCAACTTTGCCAATTTGCAGAAAACTATCTAGAATAACGGAGTTATTTGCTACTTTACATTACGATAGGTCGTTGATCTATGTCCTACATTGTACTATCTACCATCTATTGGCTGTTAAAACTTTGTAAGTCGACTAAACTAACTGCAAGAGTTTGTGATTGCGTTCAGATTGATTCAAGATTAAAAGATTTTAATGTCGTCGCAGACCGACGGAAAGTAGTATTAAAAATTAAAAGAATAATATTCCTTTAATTACGATTAGTAATGGCAATTATCGCGATTTCGCAATAATTTCATGAGCATGTGAATTTACGAGTCTTAGCATGCCAATTGCTTTTGCTATACTAGGTTCACATTCGGCTAAAAAGCTATTGTAATGGCCAACGTGTTTATTTTTTAGATGGGTTTTTAAATTGGTGATTGATTTTCAGTAAGATAGGTTCTTAGAGCACTGATTACAGTTAGCAATGGTATTTTTCCCAGCAAAATTAGAATCATTATAAAGAATTCGCAGTTCACAGAATATCGCAACTGGATTTCATTTGCTAAATGCTAAATAATCAATAGCATGCTAACAATGAATAATTATAAGGATACCATAACTACTACTACTACTAAAGCATGATTTTTGAGAAATTAAGCACATATAGGTATTGCTTTTAAGGTCACTGTGTCCATATTTATTTTGAACTAACTTTAAAACAAGAACCTACAACCTGGGAGTCTTTAAGTCAAGAGTGAATAGGTTACTTCTAGGCAAGCGTGCTCCATCTTAGACCGCATCATCGCTTTCCATCAGGTGAGATAGTGGTCCAACGTATGCCTATCAATAGATAAAAAAAAAAAAAAATACTACTAGCGTTTTCCCGCGATTTCGTCCGCATGAATGTCGGTCATAGCCCTATGGTCATAGCAAATACAGTGATAGCCCATATCTTCTCTAGTAATTCAAATCTATACTAAATTTAATCAAATCAAAATCATCAAAAAATCATCATCAAAACACAAAACTCATTTTCGCATCTATACTTATAGCTGGCTGCCTCGTTGGTCTCGTGGTCGCAAGCACGACTGCTGAGCATGTGGTCCTGTACTAATATTATAAAGCTGAAGGGTTTGTTTGTTTGGTTGAACGCGCTAACCTCAGGATCGAATTAAAAAAATATTTTTGTGTTGGGTAGTCCATTTATCGGGGAAGGCTATAGGCCTATGCGAAGCCGGGTTTAGTCGTTTCTAATATTAGTATGGTTTACCTACACAGATTTCTAGAACGGTTGAGTAGTTTTGTCTTTAATTTCAACCGATTTCCAATCCTGATCCTGATCTGGTAGAACTATAAAAAGACAAATAGATATACCTACATATCTACTACTACATATATTACTGGTATGTCTATATGTAGCTGTGACCACTGAACATCAGGTGGACCACCGGCTTGTTTGCCATACAATTAAATTAAATAAAAATATATTAAACCAGTGACCCGCCCCGGCTTCGCACGGTTATTATCATCATATTTCACAACAAGACAAAACCAATCAACCAACACTTAAACCAATTTAAACAAAGCCTTAAATGCTGAAAACTGCAAAAAAAAAACAAGATAAAGAAAAATTATGAAGACAAGCATACCGTGTTTGGTATCATTGGAAAGGGGTTCACTAGTACCTTTCAAATATATAATATTTAGTTGTGACTTATCACAAATTATTAAAAAAAAGGAAAGATAAAAAAAAAATTAAGATACGCATACCGTGTTTGGTATCATTGGAAAGGGGTTCACTAGTACCTTTCAAATATATAATATTTAGTTGTGACTTATCACAAATTATTTAAAAAAAGGAAAGATAAAAAAAAAAATTAAGATACGCATACCGTGTTTGGTATCATTGGAAAGGGGTTCACGAGTACCTTTTAAATATATAATACTTAGCTGTGACTTGACACAAATGATTAAAAAAAAAATTGCTACTGGTATTTAAACTCCAAAATGGTTAAAAATAAGTTTAAAAACTAAAACTCGACCACAACTAAAAGTGATCTAAAAAGTACGAAACAAGAAAATATTTCACACAGAAATCAAGACATGGGTACAAAATGGTCAAGGCAAAGCCGTGGTTGCATGCCATTATAATTCATGTTCATCGCACCCATATGGGACACAGGCATGCAACCACGGCTTTACCTTGATCATTTTGTACGTATGTCTTGATTTCTGTGTGAAATATTTTCTTGTTTCGTACTTTTTAGATCACTTTTAGTTGTGGTCGGGTTTTAGTTTTTAAACTTAATTTTTATACTATGTAAAGATATAAAGATCATACAAGTAAAGAATATACAAGCTAACTTCGTGCCTATCGTCGTCGCTTTCAAATCAAATCAAATCAAAAATATTTATTTGCTCGAATATGGTAGGTACATATGTTACATTAATTTTATTTCAGCATAATATCCTGCCATAAAATGGCGTGCAAATGTTTATGCAATTAGCAATATCAATTAATCTAACTTCTCTATGCCTATTCTCTAACTTATCAAACTTCTTTGTGCCTATTGGCCTAGTTACGTAGGGCAATTCTGTAAAAATCAAACAACAACTCGCATCTCACATCGCTATTCACTCTCACTTGGCATACGGTTCAAAATGACCTAGATATATTTGACACTTTGAATCGGTAATGCTATTCTGTTACAATCTCGCTTGATGAACACATAGGTGAAGTGAGCTGTCATCCGATTGTAGTGCTTTGTAAATCCCTAGCATCGGCACGAATGACAGCTCACTTCACCTAGGTGTTCACCGGGGGAGATTGTAACAGAAATAGACATACGGGTTCGAGTGCGAAGTAGGCGTCGAAGTGAAGGGGAAATTACCTTACAGAATGCCACTTCTTACGTCATCTCATACTTTATCTGTCAAAATCTCCCTGTCAATTTAGTTCAACTCGCTGACACGCTCGCAAGAGTGGCGCTAGTGTAAATACGAATTATCAACCGAGTTTTTAGAATGCCAGAAGAAACTCTTAGTCGATTCAGATTCGAAGTTTAGAATGAGGTCGTACAGAATCACACCCCTGTTCTGTCTCCTGCTTGATATTGAGGGAGTGGAAATAAATTTATTTCCTTACTCCTCCGCTGTTCTTTTCTGTTTAATTTCGTTGAGGGATTCAAGACAGTTGAATCGTTTCTCTGGGACTCGTCGAGCTTCATTGCTTCGGCGCTTTTCTGGTGGTCGCCACTGCTGATTCTGGCTTACAGGAGTTGCAGTGGTTTGGGAATAATGTGGCGGACATACCCCAATAAAAAAAAACACAGGCTGACTTGAATTCATTAACCATTTTCAAATCAAATGACATAAAGAAAACCTAGTAAATTATCTACATCACGAAACACACACATTCAACAGATTTCTTTCACTCCCCCCAAAGTAATGCCAAGAATAGAATAAGTGCCGAGTGACTTGTCTTCCATTCATCGATAGAGAAGGGTTCCTATGGCTAAAACCAATTTAATGGTAGCCAGTCCATTGATCAATGGTGAAATCAAGCGTGTAACTTTTACTATTATGAACATTTAGGGTTCAGTAGATTTCGGGTTTTCTATGGATTTCAAAAGGATTTTTTTTAGTGTACTCTATTTCAGAAGACCTAATTTCTATTCTTGAGAGTCGTAAAAACGTTGTTCTTAAGCGACTCAAAGAAGCGGTAAGTTCTCAATTCGGTGCGTTATTTAAAAAAAATAACATGCTTTATCTACCTCAGGTTAATGCAATTATTGAAAAACATCGTATTGAACACAAATTCAATTTATTTACTAGATTTTGCTCGCGATTTTGTCTCCATAGACTAATCCACGGGAACACCAGAACGGGATAAAAAATATCACGTGTGTCCTAGATTCATATAATTCCATTCACCATTTAAGCGTAAAAACGTAACATTCATCCGTTCTCACAAACTTTCGCATTTATAATAATATTAGGATAAAGTAAGACAAGATTTGGTTCGCCAACAATTGTTAACATTAACACATTGAACATAAAAATAAAAAATCTTAAGCCGTGTGTTGTTTTGTGGCGTAAGTTTGAGGCGTGTGGTGCCGGCCGCGAATAGCACCACCCCATTTCCACCCGTGGGAGTCGTGGAAGGCAACAGAGGGATATTGACCAGAGGATGGGCAGCAGCGTCCTTCTGAGTACCATACCATATCACCAACTGCTATCGGCAACTGCTGTACCCTCCCCCCCCCCCCCCTTGGGGGAGACCTATGCCCAGCAGTGGGCGTCTAAAGGTTGAAATGATGATGATGATGATGATGAAAATTTTAAACGGTGTAGCAATTTCCACCACCACCATCATCATCTTCCTGCCTTTGCCCTATGTTACTAATTGGGGTCGGCGAAACACGTTTTCTTCTTTCTTTCCGTCCTTACCGATATAGTATCACTGACTTCCTTCTTCTTTAAATCATCGTTCACACAATCCATCTATCTTTTCTTCGGCCTTCCTGTCCCTCTCCATACATTCACATTTATATTATAGGTAAACACCAATCATGAACTAAGTTAAATTATGATTATGACTATTACTAAATTAATTTAATCAAAGAAGCACTATTGCTCCTTCTTGCAACCAAAGTATTATTTGCAATGCATAGCCTCATATTTAGATCTTTCAATACCTTCCTTCAAACATTAAGATATTGGTGCATTACGTCCGCCTTTGTACCTTTGTGCATGAAGTATAAACAAATAAATAAATAAATAATCCTCATAAAATATGCGGAAACAGGAGGTACATCACGCATGTTTCCCCCACTTCTTAATACCTGGTTACAAATTACCCTCTTTCCCTCCAAATAACGTTAATATCACCTTCACTCCCATATCTCACGTACGAAGCCCATCGACACTTCTTTTCACCTTGCATAATAATGAATGGTCGTACAGTCAACCGTACTTCCATGGTAAAAATAAAGTATTTTTGTACGATCCGGGGGTTCGTGGATAAGTCATGGTTTAAGCTACGAATGTATGACTATCTATTTCATACCGAGGCGTCTCAATGCCTCGGAAAGCACTTAAAACCGTTAGTCCGGGTTGTCATTCGTAGATTTTTGACCAGTCGTTATGGGTAGTCAGAAGTCAGAATGTCTGACAACTAGGGGGCCAAGTTTGCTATTTTTATAATTTCGTCATTCCAACGCGATCCTATTGTCATTTTGCTAAAAGTTCGTAATCTGCTAAATTCATAATGGTCGACCATTGGTCGGTCGAATTAAAAGCAATGACTGCTCAATGACGTTCTAAAGGAACTGTCAAAATTTTAGCATATTACCGCCTAAGTCAATCATTCATTTGTTATTTTGTTCGAGATTACCATTTTATAATCATTTCTTTCAATGGCGTGTCAGTGGTTGACCATTGGAAAGTCATAATGACGCCACTATATTAGTAGATTAACAAACTTGTCAAAATCAACAATTATGAAATCAATGATAGAAGACCATTCTGACATTATTGTAATAGCAGACTTGAGGCCCAGTGTTACCGTGGATATCGTGTTAGAGTTCAGATTAGGCAGTCGCTCCATGTGAAATGCTGGTACTCAGCTGTATCCGGTTAGACTGGAAGCAGGCCCCGACATAGTTGGGAAAAGGCTAGATAGGCAGGATTTTTGTATGAAACGCAGATCGTTCACAGCATTCCGAGCTTAGTAGTGGGGTTTGTGACCACTACACCAACAAGTAAAGACACCTAAAAGAAACCGGGCATAAGAGGTTTCGTACCACTGTACAATAAAAGATAGAGAAAAAAACTGGCAAAAAGCACGTTTCTTGTAAGGAGATCCCCATTAACTTTTAACTTTATTTAATTTTTATTATTTTTAAGTATGTACAATATTTACAAGAATAATAAAAAAGAAAACCTAAAGTATTAAACTAAAAAAAACCTAACACAATAAAGCATCATAGAATTCGTCCACATCGCCGTCAACTGGAAATGTACCCAAGAGACTGGCGGCATTGCCACGTTGGATCGCCTTAATCTCTGACCAAGGTAAAAACCAGCTCTTGGATCACGGGAAGTGTCAACCAACCTTTTGGACATTTCCTTCAAAAGAAGATGAGCACTCGGACCCTACGACCCGAGGGTTTCAACCCCAAACGGCTCGAAAATAACGTTCTAACCAAGGTTACTATACTTTCGCCGTTTGAGGTCTTCTGTAATAGTAACACATATTAAAATTTTAAATGTGCTATTACGGTTTAAAAGAAACTTAGTTTGATGACAGACTCGACTTTTTTTGCTCGAGACTTCGTATACGGGACGGATCACAATTTTTTTATAATTAAAGTAACTTATAGCACTCACGGATAACATAGCTTCCTATTGAAAAAGAATTTTCACAATCAAACCATACGTTCCGGACATTTAGTCGTTCAAACAAAAAAAACTCTTCAGCTTAATAATATTAAGGCACACGTTACCATTCTCATTCTACCTTCTGCGCAAATCCTTCATTGTTTCAGCTTTAATATTTCACGTAGCAAACCCTTCGTCACGTCATTTTCACCTAGCTAGGCTGTAAGCTGATGTATTGATCGTTGATGAAGGCAGGATTGGAGGCAAAGTGTTTTCCAATTCCTATCCCTCGCACGTTGACTAGAGTCTGCCTATAGAAGTGTGTTAGGGTTTGTTTATAATGCTGGCTGATTATTATGTGGTCTGATTTGGGTTTAGGAACTTAATTTCCATCTACCTAATCGTTGGCAGGGTTCCGTACCGCCAAATACAAAATGGGCAACGAGATGAAACGAAAAACTGTTATTTTCATTTCGAAATATTTTAATTATGTGGGTTTTTAAAAACATGTTAGGTAATTATATCAATCTACTCCTGGTAATAATGTATTCTCCACATTTTTATATGTATTCTCAGAAATTAATTCTTTTTTTCGTACAAATAAATGTGTGGCCTCGCCATGATTCTTTTTTTTTGTCACTTTTTCTATACAATAACGTTACTTTTATTTCATAGATATAGATAAAAGACATAAAACTATTATTCTTAACAAAATATAGAAATTGGGTGAAATTATCTCTCTGAGCTAATATCTTACGATACAATTTACTTACAACGACCTCCAATATCACGGTACCTACAACTTCGAAGGTTGATACAGAACGCAGAAACTGTAAAGTTCCAGCACTATTGCCAGCCGTCCTTAGCGTGTAGTTATTTATTTACATGTGCCATTTGAACGTGCTCTGAATAGATCTATTCATGTGTCTCGGAAACTTCGTGTGGAGTGACCTATCCGTGAAATGATAGTGGGTCTGTATTGCGATGGAAGGTTGAATAGGTGCTTGGAATTTATATTATGTTGCTGTGTCATTTATTACGATGTGTTGGGTTCGTGATAAAAGTGTGTCTATACTCCATTTGTTATGGTATTAGACAAAAATCGGTCAAATAAGCGTTATTTGGCTGTTTGACCATTCTAAGTACATTCACTGCTGAACGTAGGCTTCCCCCAGAGATCGCAAACCAACTCGGTCTTGGGCAGCTTGCATCCATCCTCTACCAGCCACCTTCATCAAATTGTCTGTCCATCGCGCCTCAGCTCGACGCGACCCACACTGCACTTGCCCAAACACGGTCTCCACTCTAGTGTCTCTCTCCACTCTATCTACCGTCTGTCCGTCTGCAGACGTGGCCGACCCACTTCCACTTCAGCGTGCTGACTCGACTCGCAATATTGGTGACTTTAGTCATTACGAATGTGATGACTTGCGGAGCTGAAACGGTGACAATTACCGTGGGTCTGGTCCACAAATTTAAGTTAGCTTAGCAAGCCACGGAGAGAGCGATGCTCGGGGTTTCTCTGGTGGATAGAAAATAATAAACACACGGCAATCATTTTTTGGTAAAAAATTATTCTTTGAATTTTTATTGCTTGCCTGCCTAAACTTTCCCAATTATGTTGGGGTCGGCTTCCGGTCTAATCGAATGCAGCTGAATACCAGCGACCAGCGACTGCCTATCGGTACTCCACAACCCAGTAACTGAGAAACACGATACCCCTTGGACTGACTGTAGACTGGCTGTCAGATTTTCTGGCTTCTGACTATCCATAACGACTGTCAAATATCTCCGTATGACAGCTTTTTCAAAATCAATTATGCAATCGATGTCATCGCGTTCTCACTCACTTGTAAGCAAAATAACATTGCGTTTAATGAAACAGCAAGCTTTTCTACGGACTATGGACGAAACGGGTAGAGCCCTCTTAAAATACCTTTCATCATCTATTAACCCTTTTTTTTTTTTTTTTTTTTTATCGTGGGGAAATCCTCATGGACTGTCTCCCGTCTGGGGAAGACGGGAGGGTGTGCCGGACTCCTACCGGCTAAAACCACCACGGTGTTCCTCGACTGACCTATGGTACCCCCGTACGGGATTCGCTCGCGCATGCACCGCGCCCCCGCCAGGCTATGATCCGCCTACACGGCGGATCCCGTCGACCTCGGCGGTCTGAACGCCGCCGAATCCTCTAGTGTGGCGCGCGCGGAACACGGCGCGCCGCCTACACGGGCCTGCATCTGGTCGGGTGGTGGACTGCCCGTAAGTCGACCACCCGCAGGCCGGCAACTCATGGAGGCCGGAGGTCATTAAGCGCCCTCCGGCGCCCGGTGCGTCTTCTCCTGGAGGGAAGCGAGGCAGTTGCTTCCCTCACCCTCTCTGCCGCCTCTTTTGCGTGCATGACATACTCGCAAAAAGAGGCGACAGCCTCCCACGCACTCTCGCTCTGGACCATCGAAAGAACGATGTTCGGGAGCGAGAGGTCACCTACTGCTGCGGAGAGTTCACGGCGCTGCTCTGCCCAAGCTGGGCACTCTGCCAGCGTATACTGCGCCGTGTCCTCCAGGCAATCTCCGCAGTGGTGACAACCGGGCGATTGTTCGCGGCCTATACGACACAGATACTTCCCGAAACAGCCATGTCCGGTCAGTATCTGTGTCAGCCGGAACGTGAGGGCGCCGTGTCGGCGCCCTAACCAATCCTCCATGACGGGTCTTACCGCCGAAATTACGGCGTGCCCTGCGCTGGGGTTGACGAGTCGTCCCTCCCATTCCGCCGTTAGGATCGCGCGGAGCTCGGAGCGGCGCCGCGTGTACTCTCGCGGCACCGGTCGTATGCCCCGCTCCCGCGCCTCCCCACTCCAGTTGTAAAGTGAAGCGAGGGCTCTCGCTTCAAGATCCCACGGCGGAGATCCGGCTAGGAGGCTCGCTGCCTCAAAGGAGATCGTGCGGTATCCCCGAATTACTCTGACGGCCATCGCTCGCTGCGGACGTCTGAGCACTGCAATATTGCGGGCCGCCAGGTTCTCCGCCCATACTGGCGCCCCGTAGAGCGCCATAGACCGCACAATCCCCATATAGAGCCTCCGACAGGAGGCGTTGGGTCCACCTAGGTTGGGCAGCAAGCGGGCAAGTGCACCCGCCGCACCCATGAGCTTAGGTGCCAGCCGCTGAAAGTGCTATCATCTATTAACCCTAACCTAACTTAGCACCTTCATCAAACCTAGACCTTATTCATTAAGTAATTAATCAATCAAGCAACCTTATTTACATGTACGTTGTAAAGTGTATAACAGGCCTAATGACGACATACGTGCCTTAAGCTAAGTATCCGACGACGTAATATTCGGGGACTGAGGAATTAGGGATAAAGGGAGGATGGGAATGGGGAACTAGAAACAGATAGAGCGAAGAAATTGAGGAGTGTTGTGCCATTTTCTAAAGTTTACTTCAAACCTCACTTGAGTGACCACACACGATATAATACGAACGAGTAAGGATGGAATTTCATACTCATTGTTCTTTGAAAATATCCTTTGTAAGGGGCAAATAGATTCAATCATTTTCTCTTGTAAATCATGATCAAAAGTGCTATTTATTGGTCTAATTATAATAAAAAAATTAAGTTTGACTTGGAACTCATTATTTTTTTCAGGATTAATAACACTGTAGGGACACATGTATGTATGTAAGGCAGAGTGCAAGGTTAGCAAATTGTATGCGCGTGTTAGAATAAAAGGCATAATAAGGGCAACATTAAAAAGCAATTAAATGCTCTATATTAAATACACATACTTATATACTCAAAGAATATTATTATTTTAGACCAGAATAGTGAAATGAAAATACTTTGTTTAGGAAACATATATTTTATTGTAATATTTCAGACTCAAAATCATTTATTTCAATTCAACCTTTTACAGGTACTTTTGAATTGTCAGAGTCAGTCAGAAAGTTGAATCTAGTTGCTCGTTCCAAACGGTAGATTTCTATGGAGAAGAACGAGCAAGAAACTCCATGAACACTCTTTTAAAATCAGTAATATTTCACAAATTTAGGTTACATCATTCATGTCATAACAACTAGGTACATACAATTTAATATTAAAATTATACATATACATAGCCTTTCATAGTTATCATCATAATTATACTTATCTGTTATTTTCTTCGGGAGCTCCGTACCGATCAACGTTTCGATCAAAAAGTGTTCCAATGAAGTCGGAACACTCGCTTTTATAAGCGGCGATAAACAAGTATGATTCACGATGACAAGCAAATGTGATTCATACTTATTTGCTATCCAAAGTTTAAACACACTTTATTCTATTTAAAATGATGTTATTTACTATACTTCTACTGCATTTAATCAGAAATTAATTATTACTTCATATTACAACACGAATTACATTGTTATGTATTAATTACATCGGTATAAATCTAACACGGCCATACTGACAAGTACTTCGCTCTCGAAGTACAAACACAATATTCTTATTACATAAAGGTACATTTTGTTTACATAATATCAGTAATCGTTTTCATAATCATCATGGTATAATCAATAATCAGACCTTACTGGGTAGACCAAACACCCGCAGTCAGTGAAGCTTAATCACCCGCGACCAGTGAATGTCATAATAAACCACAGTTAAGGTTTTAATCCATCCATAATAATACAATCATGTCTTAAACTAATATTAATACAATATATACTAATATAATTACAATATCAGTAATCGTCTCATAATCGTCATTGTATAATCAATAATCAGACCTTACTGGGTAGACCAAACACCCCGCAGTCAGTGAAGCTTAATCACCCGCAGCCAGTGAATGTCATAATATACCACAGTTAAGGTTTTAATCCATCCATAATAATACAATCATGTCTTAAACGAATATTAATACAATATATACTAATATAATTACAATATCAGTAATCGTCTCATAATCGTCATTGTATAATCAATAATCAGACCTTACTGGGTAGACCAAACACCCCGCAGTCAGTGAAGCTTAATCACCCGCAGCCAGTGAATGTCATAATATACCACAGTTAAGGTTTTAATCCATCCATAATAATACAATCATGTCTTAAACGAATATTAATACAATATATACTAATATAATTAGAATATCAGTAATCGTCTCATAATCGTCTTTGTATAATCAATAATCAGACCTTACTGGGTAGACCAAACACCCCGCAGTCAGTGAAGCTTAATCACCCGCAGCCAGTGAATGTCATAATATACCACAGTTAAGGTTTTAATCCATCCATAATAATACAATCATGTCTTAAACTAATATTAATACAATATATACTAATATAATTACAATATCAGTAATCGTCTCATAATCGTCATTGTATAATCAATAATCAGACCTTACTGGGTAGACCAAACACCCCGCAGTCAGTGAAGCTTAATCACCCGCAGCCAGTGAATGTCATAATATACCACAGTTAAGGTTTTAATCCATCCATAATAATACAATCATATCTTAAACTAACATCATAATAAATCTACTACAGCGTTTTGTTCAGTCCACTATCCAGGCCATAGGCGATTTTTTTTTTCTTTTGCAACTATTATACTTCTCTGATTTCCAATACCCCTTAATGAGAACCTGGCATTATCTAATATGTTCCTAATTTCGTAACGTCTCTTAAATTTTGCTGTTAGTTTGTTATGTCGCCTATGGTCTTGATTTACATAAACAGTATCACCTACGCTATAATTTATGTTATCTCTACGCGTTTGGTCAAAGCGGTCTTTGAATGTGGCGGCAACAATTTTAAGACGTTGATGTGCTAACTGACGATCGGTCGTTACGTCAATATTTATATTACTATCTTGTATTACCTCATCTAATCGAGCTTGTATACACGGGAGTTCGAGTTTCTGCTAACAAGCAGCCTAATAGGTGAAAAACCAGTTGATTGCTGTACAGTAATGTATGGACAATTGGACTTTCCACAAAACGCTCGGCCAGTCTGACACATTACCACACCTAGTAGCTAACATATTGATTACGGTTAAGACGTAACTTTTGGCATGTGATGCTCTAAATAACGAATAAACTAAATTCAGTGCCAACAGGAAAAATATTTTTCCATGCTAGCCCTTCAGAATCTACAGTGATTTGAATGTCAGGATAATTAACCACATTCCTACCAATAAGATCATATGAAAATCTTGGTCACGGGCCACATGTAAATATAGTTATAAACAAATATCTTCAAATTTAACTGTCACTGTGATAGTTGCAAAAATATGTATTTTACCGTTACCTATTCCACTAACGTACTTATATTGAGTATGGAAAAATATATAATTTAGTCATTTGGCAATAGATTCCCGTATAATGCTACAACTTACTCCTGTGTCGACAATAAAGTCAATAGACATTTTGCGAATGGTAACGTCAGTAGGCTTAAAGTTTAAAACATTGCATAAAGTATTGACTCGAACATCTAGTCATTGATCTTTGAAAGTTTAATTGCTGTTTGGTCGAATTTACACGTTTAAAAATACAACTTATTCTCCAGGTAATTGATCTAATGGTCGCTTTTTAGTCTCTACGTAAGCAGAAAACTAAACTAAAATTCTGATGTTGACGAGTCTGAACAATAAATTACAGCTTTATACAAACCGAGATATTTTTTTTTCGTGTGGGTACATTCAAGTTAATTCAGCACAGAAATTTTCCTATTATCGACCTTCCTGGGGTTGTCAGGACTGACCATATTAAAGCAGAGCCCTTGGGGGCCTTACCTCCCTTTGCGACTTTAGTTAAGTCGCTCCAACCAAACTTTTCTCCAAGCTTGTCATTGTCTGCACACCACGCCACTACGCCGCTGTCAGTGGTGGCGGGATCGAATATCGGGAGAGCCACGCCATCCTGCCGATTCTTACTGGACAACGCTTCTTTGATAGTAGTAAGCAGCTTTAGTTGAATCTCTGGTTCCATTTCGGTAGCAACAATAACCCTGAAAATATAGTAAGATTAGTTTAGCACATGGCATCCCACTTCTGATGTTAGAATAAAAGGCATAATAAGGGCAACATTAAAAAGCAATTAAATGCTCTATATTAAATACACATACTTATATACTCAAAGAATATTATTATTTTAGACCAGAATAGTGAAATGAAAATACTTTGTTTAGGAAACATATATTTTATTGTAATATTTCAGACTCAAAATCATTTATTTCAATTCAACCTTTTACAGGTACTTTTGAATTGTCAGAGTCAGTCAGAAAGTTGAATCTAGTTGCTCGTTCCAAACGGTAGATTTCTATGGAGAAGAACGAGCAAGAAACTCCATGAACACTCTTTTAAAATCAGTAATATTTCACAAATTTAGGTTACATCATTCATGTCATAACAACTAGGTACATACAATTTAATATTAAAATTATACATATACATAGCCTTTCATAGTTATCATCATAATTATACTTATCTGTTATTTTCTTCGGGAGCTCCGTACCGATCAACGTTTCGATCAAAAAGTGTTCCAATGAAGTCGGAACACTCGCTTTTATAAGCGGCGATAAACAAGTATGATTCACGATGACAAGCAAATGTGATTCATACTTATTTGCTATCCAAAGTTTAAACACACTTTATTCTATTTAAAATGATGTTATTTACTATACTTCTACTGCATTTAATCAGAAATTAATTATTACTTCATATTACAACACGAATTACATTGTTATGTATTAATTACATCGGTATAAATCTAACACGCGCGTGATGTATGCATGGGAACGACCAGTTACTGCGCACTGGTTCGGGCGAACGGTCCTCTCTCTCTGGGATCACGCGAAATATATTCGGTCAACATAACCCGATTTTCATTGACTCCAGAACCCCGACCCAGAAGGAGCAGCGCTCAAGTAGGGATTACCGTGGACACTCACCGTGTTGTATAGTCCCTAAAGTGGTGACCCCCGTATAACTATACACGTCTTACAATATTATAGTGCGCGTTTATAGTACTTGCCACGTGGCTACGAACTAATAAAAATGATGCAACCAGTGTTACCACCGCAAACGATGGCATCAACGCAGCCGACTGCGCCAGTGAAATCCGAGGACGGCGATTTATCACAAATCACCATCAAGACACAGATTCCTGAGTTTTGGGCAGACGAGCCACGGCTATGGTTTGGTCAGTTCGAGGTTATAGTCGCAGATCAGAAATACAGCCGTATGGCACAAGAAATGTAAAATTAAACCTTAATCTCAGTCAACCTTATCAATGGACCTTCATTGTAGCAAATGTTAAACAGCCAATTTTAGGAGCGGATTTCTTACGTCATTATAAATTATTAGAAGATTTAAACGCGCAAAAATTGGTAGATAAGAATTACAAACCTTTAACCAGTGGTAGCATGGTTAAATGTTCGGAACCCTCAGTCAGCATCGTAGACAGTGGCCATCCATTTCACGAGCTATTATCAGAGTACTCAGATATCACTAAACCCACGCCTTATAGGAACGACGATACCGATAGCGAAAATGACAAAATATTGCATCACATCGAAACGACGGGACCACCCGTACATGCGCGTGCTAGACCCCTTCCCCCAAATAGGTATCACAAGGTGAAGGAAGAATTTAGGTTAATGCAGGAAATGGGGATCTGCAGACCCTCTAACAGCGCGTGGGCCAGCCCGCTACATGTGGTGGCGAAGAAAAACGGGGATATCCGGCCGTGTGGCGACTATAGGCGCCTGAACGCCATCACGAAACCGGACCGATACCCAGTACCACGGTTGCACGACTTCACCTACGTACTGTCAGGTAAGAAAGTTTTCTCAAAACTTGACATTAACAAATCATACCATTGCGTGAAAGTCGCGAAGGAAGACATCGAGAAAACGGCAATCATAACCCCCTTCGGTCTATTCGAATTCCCGCGCATGACCTTCGGTTTACGTAACGCGAGTCAGACATTCCAACGTTTTATGAACCATACAGTACTGCAAGGGTTAGACTTTTTATTTAGCTTTGTCGATGACGTCATCATAGCGAGCGACTCAATAGAAGAAAACAAAAGGCATCTTAAACAGGTTTTTGAAAGATTTAGGCAGTTTGGCATCTATCGGAGTGCAATCTATCGAAGTGCGAGTTTGGAAAATCTAACATCGAATTCTTAGGATATGAGGTCTCGACGAACGGTATTAGACCACTAGACCATAAAATTAAGGCGATCTTAGATTTCCCGCGACTTCAAACCGTAGAACAATTAAGAAGGTTTTTAGGTATGATCAACTTCTATAGAGCAGGCATTCCAAACGCCGCCAGTCATCAGGCAAGCCTCAATGAATTTATGAAAGGCGCCAAAAAGAAAGATAAAACTAAGATACAATGGGATAGCAACTCGATTGAAGCTTTCGAGAAGTGTAAACAAGGTTTAAAGAACGCAGTAATGTTGTCACACCCTAAAGCAAATGTACCCTTAGCACTGATGACTGACGCCTCAGACACTTGCACGGGAGCTGTGCTGCAGCAAAAAATAGGTAGAGCGTGGCAGCCATTAGGATACTTTTCGAAGAAGTTTACAAAAGCTCAACAAAAGTATTCTACGTATGACAGAGAATTGTTAGCCATTTACATGGCAATTAAGCATTTTCGGTATCTTTTTGAGGGAAATCAGTTAACCATCTTTACAGATCATAAACCCTTAATCTATGCATTCACAAAACTACATAGCAATTGTGAAACGCCAAAACGTACGAGGCAGTTATTATTCATCAGCGAATTCACAACGGACATTAGGTACATACAAGGCGAAAATAATACCGAAGCCGACACATTATCACGCGTTGAAACAATACACTGCCCGACTGTACTCGACTTCACAGAATTAGCGATAGCGCAAGACGGCGACTCTGAACTCGCACAATTATTAAGCGCAGGAAATAACAACTTTTGTTTAAAGAAATATCATATTCCAAACAGTGACGCACAAGTTTATTGTGAAATCTCGACCAATTCGTGTAGGCCTTATTTAACAGATAATTTCAGAAAACTTGCATTTAACACGGTACATGACGTCAGCCATCCAGGCATAAGGGCAACGCGTAAATTGGTCGCACAACGTTTCTTTTGGCCAGGGATAAATCGCGACGTCGGAAGATGGGCAAAGACATGCTTACAGTGTCAAAAATCAAAAGTTAATAGACACACGGTATCGGACCTGCAACAGTTCCCAGCATGTGACCGCTTTGAGCAAACTCATATCGACATAGTGGGCCCCCTCCCCACGTCGCGAGAAGGGCATAAGTATCTAATCACCATGATCGACCGATGTACGCGTTGGCCGGAGGCCATTCCAGTAAAAGAAATCACGGCAGAAGTCGTAGCAAAGGTTTTTAAGAGTCATGGGTTAGTAGATTCGGTTGTCCCAATAAACTGACGAGCGACCAAGGGCGGCAATTCGAGAGCTCGTTATTCGCGCAATTAATGAAGTACATGGGTATAACGAAAACGCGCACCACACCATACCATCCTCAAAGCAATGGCCTTGTGGAACGCTGGCATCGCTCCATGAAGTCAGCGTTAACAGCTCGCCTCATTGACAACTCGTCCTGGCTCGATGAACTGCCAACAGTGTTGCTAGGGTTACGAACAGTAGGTAGGAGTGACAATGGCGTTAGTCCCGCAGAGTATGTGTACGGCCAGACGCTTCGTTTACCGGGAGACTTCTACAGCGCCTCCAATAAACGAAGCGGTGACGATCACGAGTTCATAAGGCACTTAAAAGATACGATAAAAAACCTACAACCGGTATCACAGCAATTGCGAGACTCACGTACATTGTTTATTCATAGTGATCTATATAAATGCGACCATGTATTTATCCGCAACGATGCGGTACGCAAACCATTAACACCTACCTACGAAGGCCCCTACCAAGTTATAGAAAGAAAAGGCAAAGTATTTGTAATTCAGCTACCAAACAGGAAAGCTAGTGTGTCCATTGATAGGCTGAAGCCAGCATACTTATTAAATGAAGAACGTAACGACCAACAATCAGGCACTTCTGTAGATAATTCTCAAAAAAACACAAACTCAGAATCGAACCCAACACCATTGTCACCGATTCCCATCGTTAATAAGCCTCAGTCAAAGACAAGTCGCAGTGGTCGCACTATTAGACCACCCGTAAGATTCAATGAGTAGGTACTTCACTTCGTATATTAATGTCCCAACATTTTTTTTTTTTTTTTTTTTTTTTTTTTTTTATTTATTAAGGGATAATAAACAACTACAACATAAATAATACATGAAGTTAACAAACTTTTAGTAGCAAAGTTGCAGTCCACTGCATTATCCTCATATAAAACATATTAGAAGATCAATGGTTACCACTAAAAAAGCAACTTTGACAAATATTAAAATAATAAGTTAGGTACTATAAAGCTTCAAAACCAAATCAGAAACACAAACAATTAAATTAACTTAAATTATACAATAAATAACTAATAACATTATTATTACAGTTAGGATAAAATTTTCATAATATAAGATTTAAATTTATTTTTCGGGCATGCAAATATATCAATATCAATGAAATTCGAATTATAGGATTCCAACATTCTATGAATAGGGCAGCGTAAGCCAGAGTTCGTACGACATGAATTTAGCGCGAAGAGTGTGCGTGCACGAACCTGACGTACATGAACTGTTCGGGGGACAGAGTAACACAGCCTACTCGTTAAATCAATGGCATCAAAATGATTGTGTACAATATCATGAAGCACGTTGGCCTCCAGGTATTTGCGTCGGTTCTCCAAGCTGATAAGCTTGTACTTATTAAGAAGTTGGGAGTATGACAGATGGGTCCTAGTCCCATAACATCTGTAGCACATAGCACGGAGGTACTTGCGCTGGACCTTTTCTATACTAACAACGTACTTCTGGTAGAAGGGATTCCAAATAGGGACCGCATATTCTAACTGGGAGCGAATGAGCGTCTTATACAGATAGAGATAGGTTGAGATCCGCTTAAATTCTGTAGAAGATCGCATTACAAATCCATACATTTTAAAAGCACGATTGATTATGGCTTCGATATGCTGGTTCAAGGACAATTTGCCATCAAAAAGGACACCTAAATCCTTCACTATAGAAATATTATTTAAGGCGATACAGTTAAGGTTGTAATTGTATTTTAAAATAAAATTATTCTTGGTAAAATGTATATAGTTACACTTGGGGATACTAAGTTGCAACTTATTGTCAATACAGTAGGCAGCTAGTCTGTCTAGGTCCTCCTGGAATGCCTGGCAGTCGTCCATAGTACGCACCACTTGAAACGCCTTCAGGTCATCAGCGTACATCAAGAATTTGGACTTTTTAAAACATTTCTTAATATCGTTAATATAAATGATAAATAATAGCGGTCCCAGAATGGAACCCTGTGGAACTCCGGAAGTAATATAAACAGAGACAGACTGGTGACCATTCACCACAACCCTTTGTGACCGGTTTTCTAGATACGACACAAACCAACGCAACAAATTTCCGCGTATACCATTATAAGCAATTTTATTAAGGAGAATTTCATGATCGACCTTGTCAAAAGCTTTTTTGAAATCAGTGTAAACCGCATCTATCTGCAGTCGCCTATCTACATTTTCAAGAAGGTAATTAGCATATATTAACAAGTTAGACGTCGTAGATCGGCGCTTAACAAACCCATGCTGTTCAGGAATTATAAGATTATGCAGAAGAGGGTAAATCTCGTTGTGAACCAGTCTTTCAAACAGCTTTGACAAGGTCGGCAGAATCGAGATGGGTCTATATTGTTCAACGTCATGCTTTGAGCCGCTCTTATGCACTGGGGTAATGTAGGCTCGCTTCCATACCACCGGGAACACACCTTCATGCAGACATCTATTAAAAAGGATATAGATTGGCTCACAAATATTCTCAGCCGTAGCCTTAAAAAAAGCCGCTGGAAGACCGTCAGGTCCTGGTCCCTTAGAGGGGTCCAACCGTTTTAACTCACTGAGTATTTTTGATTTATCAATGTGTAAATTACTAATTAAGCTACCATTTTCTGCGCACTGCGGCGGCGGGCACCACGTGGTGAGCGTTGGTGACACGGGTTCAAATACGGACAAGAAAAAGTCCGAAAACATATTACAGACAACATCAGGATCACTTGATTTGACATTCTGGTACTGCATCATGGACGGAGTGCCTGACTTACTTTTACGGTTAGAAATATAGGACCAAAAATGCTTTATATTACTAGAAAGACTATCCTCAACAGAATTCATATAACTGGAGTAACAGGTTTTACACATATGTTTAAAGACAGACCTAAATTCGGAGAAGTTATTATAGTCTTTGACGTTGCTGTATTTTTTCCACTTTATCCAAAGACGTTGTTTCTTTTTAAATATTTTAATTAATTGTGGCGTAAACCAGATTGGGAAGTCAAGTGATCTAATCTTTGCAAGGGGGACTAGTGGGTTAATTATGTCACTCAACATACTATAGAAAGTCTCCACGGCCTCTTCCGCTGATAGATTGTCGAACAGCGCAGACCAATTGACCTCGTCCATGCATTTGTTGATGAGATCGTAATTGGCTTTACGGAAGTTATATTTATTAATCGGTTTTCTTTTCATCATTTGTGTACTTAGGCTAACAGGTGCGGCTATGACAAAAGGGGGGTGATGAGGGTCGATTGGTAATAACGGGTCTTTAAGGTGGCCAGTCGAACAACAAGTGTTCGAGATAAACAAGTCCAAAATCTTTCCTCCACTATTAGGCGTGCCGTTATATTGGTGAGCATCTAGCGAAGACATGAGATGCGTTAGTTCCGAGCATATGGGGTGTGTACAAACACACGCCACATAGACCTTAGGCCCCGCCGTTGTCGTGCTCCACGTGATATTAGGAAGATTATAATCACCGACGATGTAAACATTCATGACGTTAGGTGCATTTAAGGTGTCCTGTAGTAAATCAAAATGAGATGTATAAACATCAGAGCTGGTCCCCGGTGGGATGTAGACTGCGCTGATAACATGTATCTTATGTTTATCGTTTTTGCAAGGCAGTGCAACCATGAGGTGCTCAATACACGCCAAGGGCTTACAATGTGGGCTATTATGAATATCGATTGAGGTCGATTGGAGTTCACGCAAGATTGCAATGAGCACCCCACCCCCATCTCGCTTTCCCGCAGCGTCACGATCCCGATCACAGCGGAATACAACGTAACGAGGGTCGATAAACTCGCTATTTGCTATTTCTGGTATCAGCCAAGTCTCTGTCAATATTATGATGTCATATGAAGATGCCAAGACATTCACGAGCAAAGAGTGAAGCTTAGTTCTAATTCCCCTACAGTTCTGGTAATAAATTAACAAATTATCAGTGCTATCCATTATCAAAGTGCATAGCAACCAATTCATATAGATCTCGCGTTCTTATGTAAAACTTGATACATTGTGGAATCCAATGAATTCGAACATCTGTACATGTACAGCAGGTGAAATAAATCAATAAGATTACATTCAAACTTGTATAGAACTTTGAATTACATAGTATAATACAAGGTCGATTAAAATTTAAAATTGTATATAAATTTGATTTACATATTATAATTATAAGTGGATTTGATTTAATAAAAATGGTATTAAAAATTGATTTGAATATTATATTATTATTGAGTAGATTTAGACTGTTTAGAATAGTATTAAGTTGCATGGTATGCACAATTTTGCAAGAATAGGCGACACAACAGGATAAAACATGAAAAATATAAAAGTACAAACTATATAGAATATTGATACCTATGTGAGTTGGACATTTATTCGACAGATTTCGATCGAATTTTGTCGAGGTCCCTTTCTCCGCGTATAGCAAACGAGGATTCACCTTCACGCTCTCGGATAAGTATTGTGGCGTTTCTAATCCAAACATATTTGTATTGGTGGATTTTAGCGACATCCCGGGCTTTACGAAATAACTGTTTTTTCTTCAGGGTTAAATGTTCGTTAAGGTAAATAGAAGATGACGATCCAGTTATGCCAATTTGTTCTGTCTTGAGAGATGACGCTTTACGGAATGCACTAAGTAGGTTATCCCTGTGTATACACGACGTGAATCTGACGATGACATTTTTGGGTCTAGTGCTTTGTTGGTGTGCATGTGGCACTCTATGAACGGCGATGATGTTCTGCTGAGTCACTGGGGAGTTAAGTGCAAGACCAATTGCTTCAATAAGGGCCGGAAGGTTTTCGTTGCGCCTTTCGGGCAAGTTACCTATTTCGATATTGCATTGACGAGCCTGCTGTTCCAAGGTGTCAATTTTGGTCTCAAGAGCATTGACTGTCAGCTCCACATCAGCCGATTTAGCGCCATTTAACTCGTTGGTACGCTTCTCAAGTATGTCATAACGCTGCGTCAAGTCTTGTGTGGTTGCCTGGAGGCTTCCAACATCATTGCGCAGGTCATGCACATTCTGCTTCAAAAGGGACTGCTCGGTACGCAGTGAATTTATCTCCTTCTGTATGTTAGCCATAGTAGACTTGATATCGTCACGAATTTGAGTTAGATCTTTATTCATCTCACTGCGCCAGTTGCTGAGGGTTTTGTTTAAGTCACTTGAGAATCTTTCAAAGTCTGAGCTAGATATGGTTTGAGCAGGTTTATCCGGAACTTGACTGGTAGCAATGTATGTCTGAGGAGGACTGCGTTCCTCTAAGGTGTCATACGACATATCCATGGAATGGTCCACGATCGCAGGTTCCGTGTAGCTGCGTACAGGCGTATCAACATTCGACCTAAGACGCCTGGTTACATTCTCGCACGACGGGCACTTCCATACAGCCTTAAATTCAGCGCTTAGCGCAGCATATTGGCTATGTGTGACATTGAGACACTCGTAATGATATTTTCTATCACATGCACAGCACACAAGGATGTCATTACGGGCAGCAGTCGGTTCGCCTTGGCAACAATTCATTTTAAAGTTGATGTAAACAAAGTTTATATAAAGGGCAGCGCCACCTAGTTTGCTTCACTGCAAGTATGTCGTACACGACAGCAATGTGTTGATCGTAGTAACCTGTCAATTCTTCTTGTTCGATGACAATGGACAAGACTTAGTAGTACCAAGAGATATCAACAGATGGCGCCAGGATCGATAAATAACGTTTTGAAAAGAACAAAGACAGCTGATAAAAATCAATAGGTATTATTTTCAAAGTGGGGGTACACTTTTGTGAAACCAACAACTTAGTCAAGATGGTAAACAAATGCTATGGGGACACTGTAGACGCTTAGTATATAATGATAAAGTAGTCCGGGGACAATAAATGAAGTTTGCGGTGCGATTTCTTAGCTTTTAAACCAATACTTCGTTCATCATACGAACCACGGAGAACAGCACTTATTACTTTAGTCACAGCACGGATACTTCTTGTAGCACTTGACAACAGTGTTAATTCAGTCTTTCAGCAATCACAGTCAGTAATTATTCACTTTCACAATTTCTGTAATTTTTAAATACGGAGCAGCGCTCTAAGTAAACTGTCAGTATCGCCCTCTAGTGGCAGATGTCAACATTATTTTTGTGTTTGCAGAACATGTCAACATTATTTTTGTGTTTTTTTTTGTAGCAATTTTTTTATTGTTTTGTTTGGCGTTGTCGTAACAGAAGCGGCCGGCCTTTAAGGTGTCATTATGTTATTGCAGCGTGGAAGTTACGGCAACTACCCTTAAAACCTAGATGTAAGTTTTTGTATTGCCAAATGGAATACCATTAAGTCGGCTCCTGAAAAATGGATGACCGCACCCTGTAACATAACTAGTATAGAAATAATGCCGACTACGCTATGGCAATTTTATGTAAACAAGATTGAACATTGTTTTAAATATCGATGTGTGCAAACTTTAATTCTACTTCCTTTAGCCTCGAAGCGAATGAACTTTGAAATTGCTTACACATGTACCTATACTTATTAATTAGTAATGCTTACTGCAAGAAGCACTGAGTTAAATATCATTTATTATCATTCCGAGTAGCGATACTTACGTAAAAATTGTACACCATGGGCAAGTCGTACAGCAAAGAAGAAGTTGTCATCGCCCAAAATAACGCGATAGAGTCAAAAGTGACGAAGTACGAGATCGGTTTCGCAGTCATGGCAACCGCGGTCGCGCTCATCGCAGTGCTCGTGTTGTGTCGTCATTTTCGTCATCGCGTCAAGAAATTGGTACATAAAGAAATTAAGAATGCATCCGGTATTGTGACTGTGTTGCCCGGGCACGTGGAGACACGCAGCGTTCCACAGCAACCGCCACAAGCCAGCTACGCGTAATAAGATCCGGCCACCGTGCATTGTTATTATTCACAGAGACCAGTGCTTATCGCAATAAGTAACCATTTATAGCGTAAGGTTTACACTTTGTATGTGACTAGGCTTAATGTTTATGATAAGTGTAGTAGATGTAAGAAAATTTTTGTAAAATTTTGGGGGGAAGTAGTGTAGGGACACATGTATGTATGTAAGGCAGAGTGCAAGGTTAGCAAATTGTATGCGCGCGTGATGTATGCATGGGAACGACCAGTTACTGCGCACTGGTTCGGGCGAACGGTCCTCTCTCTCTGGGATCACGCGAAATATATTCGGTCAACATAACCCGATTTTCATTGACTCCAGAACCCCGACCCAGAAGGAGCAGCGCTCAAGTAGGGATTACCGTGGACACTCACCGTGTTGTATAGTCCCTAAAACACTATTCGAATTTCACAGTAAGGTTTTGAGAATAACACTACGTTGGGCTAATATTAGTGTTATTGTTAATTGAATAAAACAATTGAGGGAATCACGCGTTTTATTATTAATTACATATTTCTATTTATATGATATTATGAAAAAAAAAATGTTTGTTGTGGTTCATCTCTGAAACTACTCATCTAATTACAAAAAGCCTTTCACCAATAGGAAGCTACGCTATTTCCGTGGATACCCATCCACGGGAATAACGTAAACGTAACTTATTTGAAATGGATGGTCACCCGACCATCTATTTCAAATCGAGACCACTCCGTGTCTCAAAAAGTTTCAACGTAAAGCCATTGGTCCCGGCTGTCATTCGTAGATCTTTGACAGATAATTCAGCTGAATCTGGTTCGACTGGAAGCCGACCGTAACATAGTTGATGAAGATCATCACCATCATCATCATCATCATGTCAACCTCTAGACGCCCACTGCTGGGCATAGGTCTCCCCCAAGGGGAGTTCAGCCGTAATCGCCATGCTTAGCCGATGCATGTTGGCGATCGCAGTAGGTGTTATGGTACTCAAAAGGACGCTGCTGCCATCCTCTGGTCAATATCCCTCTGTCGCCTTCTACGACACCCACGGGTAGAAATGGGGTGGTGCTATTCGCCGCCGGCACCACACGGGTTCACGGTGGATCATGGTGGAGTTTAAAAAAAGTCCTAGTATGAAAATATAAAAAATATAATCTATATTTCCCAAGACTGTAAGCAGATTATCATTTACCAGTAATGATTCACAAATGACAGCCGGGATCAACGGATTTAAGTGCTTTCCGAGTCACGGAGGAAACTTACTATAAAATGAATGATCACCCATCCACGTGCTGACCGCGACAAGCGCAACTTAACGAATCGATCCGTACGGCTTTTACTTGGCTTCCGATGTTCCGTAAAAACGTAAATAAGCTATGACTACAACTTTCAACTATCTTCGAAATCAAAACGTTCCCAGATATGATACAGCGCAAAAAAATATCGCAATGGGAAGATCATATGACGGTTGCTTGTTTCGTTGAGTGTCTTTATCTAACCGATATAATATTGTTGGTCCAATGAACCGGCTTAAGGAAAGTTAACCATCCGTTGTCAAGATTACAAGAAGACCTTTTCCCGGATTACAAGAAATAAGCAAGAAAATGTTCTTTCTATGTCAAGGTCAAGGTCAAATTTTCGTCAATATTATGGTAACCTTAGGATATGGTGGGACAAAATAACGAGTTTTCATAAGACCCCGCGGCAGTGATTTCTGAACAAGTTTGACATTTACATTTTGGCTATGGACATGTTATTAATGCCTTTAAGCCATCTTTTGTGAGTAAAGACAGTAATAATATTATTATAGGGCACTGAGACAGTGACATTTAGGCTTTATTTTTGTTATAACTTGCTATATCGATGTTTGTAATAAATTAATACACGAATATTATAATTGAGACGTTTATTCAATTGGAGGGAAAAACCATTTTCAGTTTTTACGTTGTAGTATGGTGCGCGTCGGTTTTATTTGTCAATCTTGTTCTGAGTAGTTTTTCCGATTTAAATCAAGAACTAGTAGTACTTAAACCCTGAGAATCGTTAATCGATATTCACTAATTCGATTTTAAAACTTGTCCAATCTCTAGTCATGTCAAACGTTACTTGTCACCCCCCCCCCCCCCCCCCCTCCTTCGTGCTACAACGTAAGAACTAGAGCTGTGTTGTCAGTTCTAACCACAGATTATCAAAAAAAAAAACAGTAGGTTTCAATGGAAAAGAACGAGCAAGAAGCTCCATGAACATTCTTTTAAAATCCTACAAAATTATAAATGTGAAAGTGTGTGAGCATGAAAGGATGCTTTTTATTCTATCACACTTTAACAACTGAACAGCATTAGCTAAAATTTGGCACACATATACAAGGTGTAACGTTAAACACGCAAAACCTCAGACACCCCAAATGATTTTTAATTCAATTAACCCAATTCTGAGAAAAAAAAAAAAAAAAAAGTCAAGTAGGCACTCTCCAGGGTCGGCGTGCCTCATGCAGCTTACTAAATAAATGTTACTAACACTAGTTTATAAGTTTACATTGTTACTAACAAATATGGAATGTAATTCTGAAATAAACGTTTATTATTATTATTATTATTATTTTGTGTTCTCCTAGGTTAATTTAAAACTTTCGTTTAATCCTAAGATCTACGCAGACAAGGTCACAGGTAAAAGCTAGTCGATGATATTATATTACAAACTTAGGTTACATGTTTAATGTTGAATCTACGGGTACAATGTGAAAACAATGTAACAAGTGGCGCGCGGATAAAGAGGTCTAAGTAATTTTAATTTTTTAATAGACCATTCAAAGAATTTGTTACTACTAATACCTTCACTTGCTGTATAGGCGTGTCCAGTGAGCGGAGAATACAATATTTTGATGAAAAATCCAATTCAAGCTTCAGTTGAATTTTTCAGCACGAGCGCGCCGGAAGCACGCCCTAGGGAGCTATTGGAAACATTCATAAAATGCATTGCATTTCGTGGTTTTACAAAAACAGTATTGTGTTCCACCAACTGTAAAACTTTTTTTATAATGGTTCTAGTAATAGTACAGTTTTGTGAAGGAGCATGTGGGAGGAAGTCCTTCTACCATAATTTACTGAAGCAAGGCAGCGTTGCTCTGTCCCGGTTTGAAGAGTATGGTTGCTGGTATATTTACAGGCATATGAGATATTTCAACTCTGTTTCTAAGATGGTAACGCATCTGCATGGGTTCTGGTATTGCAGATCGGTACAATAGCGACACGCCCCGCCTTCCTCCGAAACACTGTTCCTCACCTCTTCCCGCGTCGAACGACTGATACTGGGAACTACTTTTAGTTCGAGCGGCGCGTAGACACGCACATACACGCACGTATTTGTATAGTCTGTTATTTTGGTAGTAGTGTAGGCAATTATATCGTTTCGATTCTATGGAGTGTCGTGGGTGTGACATTAGATTCGATTTGCAAGTTGGAAATACAACTATTCTATTTTTTTACGATGTGTTCAATTAGCATTGCACTCATTGATATGAATGAAGCCTTCCAAATATGCAAAACGGGTATTTTCATATTTTTTGGGACTAGCCACACTATTCCCACACCACTGCAACTCCTGAAAGGCAGAATCAATGGTGTGGATCACCAGAAAAGTGCCGAGGTAAAGAAGCTCGTTAACTCTTAAAGAAACAATTCAACTGCCTTGGATTCCGCAACGAAATTCATAAAAGAACAGCGGAGGAGTAAGAAAAATCATATTTTCGTCTTCCCTCCGTATCAAGCAGGAGACAGAACAGAACTAGGCCAATTAGCACAAAGGGACGTTTAAAACTGAGAGAAGCCCAGTTATAATACGCCAATTGTGTCATCAAAATCTATAGGTACTAATATGTAGCTGTGCCGTGTGGTGCCGGCCGCGAATAGCACCACCCCATTTCTACCCGTGGGTGTCGTAGAAAGCGACAGCAGCGTCCTTCTGCTGCGATCGCCAACATGCATCGGCTAAGCATGGCGATTACGGCTTACGGCCCAGCAGTGGGTGACATAAGGTTGACGTGTGTGTGTGATAATGTAGCTGATAAGCTTTTTGGTTTTTTGTACGTTGAAACAAAAATTTCCGGAACTGCTTTGTATTGATCCGAAACCGAAAATTCTTATAATACAATTAGGAATACGCGAAAAGAATCAGGCATACGAAGTCGCGGGAAAAAGTTAAAGGTATATTGTTTATTATTCTAAGAGCAACGAAAGACATTCCAAGCATTAGCAAAAACAAATATAAGCAAAAACTCCCAAACTCATACAATATTCAAATGTCATACCATGACAAGTAACAGGCACCCTTTCCTCATACAAAATTAACTTCAACCCAACCAAATGGATACATAAAAAACTCCTATCGCAACATTTCCGACACTAATCTCATTAGGAGGCCTTTTTGAGCTTCCAAACGAACGTGAAACTGATACAAAGTCACACACTGCAGGTAACTGATACTACTATCTAAATATGCTAATTTCACCCCTTTTGGGGTTGTCAGAGCGTGATGGGTATAATAAAGTGTGGGAAAGGTGATGTTGAAGTGAGAAATCGATGAAAAAGAGAACGGTTTCTATCTAAGAATCGATTGTTTGATTATTCATGCATTTTATTTGAGTGTGTCATGAATTATTGCTCGAAATAACGATTGTGCGAAAGAACAATTTCCCGAAGATCGTTGGCCCGAATCATCGGTTACTCAAAATACGTTGGCCGGAATTAACGATTGCCCGAATATTTTTATTGCAACACTTTCTTAGTGGTAAAATATAAAAACTAAATATATTATATTAAAAAATTTAAATATTTTATTTTTCGATTCCCGCACGGAGAAAATAGCCTATTCTCAACTGGGCCGGCTTCAAGGTCACCCAGTCCCACTGGTGCAACTAGGTCAAGGCCAGTAGGTATCTTGAAACATATAAGCTTGACCTTCAAATACGGGATGTAAAAATAAACAATCACATAGTATATTGACTAGGTATACTGTCCATCACACTGACCACAAATTTTCGCAGGAAAAAGACTATAATTTTTGAAGTGGTAAGTTATTGTTTGTTAGCACACAATTTTTTTATAATGTTCTTTTAAGCTTGAGTTTGGCCGCAACTCACCTGATCTTAAGTGATGATGCGGCCTCGCTTGCGTAGGATGAACCGGTTCACTGTTGCGTTAAAGATACCCATATACTTATCGGGGATAAAAAGTTTTTTCAAAAAAAATTATAACTATAAGTGATAAATAACTTTAGCACAGAACACACATTACTTTACTTTCGGAAGTCGGTGGCAATACAAAACAACAATCTCAAAGCCAGTTTTCTTTTTTTTTTCGCTTTTTAGTGTTGCCTTAACATCCAAATCCATTAAGAAACGGCGACACACTTAAAAGAGATTGTAAATCCTCCAAAGATTAAAGAAATTAAAACATCGTCTAAGTAATTTTTTTGGGAATTTGTTGATTTTCTCAAAAAGGGCTGGATCAATTTTGGTAAAATGTATAAGGGACAATTTCGGAATAAACCCCTTTCGAACAAAAAAATTATTTTGTAAATCCGTTTATATATGACAGAGTTATGCCCGAACATACATAAAAAAAAAAAAAAAAATACAATCATTCCAATTCCAATTGATAACCTCCTCCTTTTTGAAGTCGGTTAAAAAGAGAAGCGGGCAGTGAATTCCACAGTCAAAGTAAGGCATTCAAAACATTGTGTTTTTTTTTTATCATCATGTCAACCTTTAGACGTCCAGTGCCGGGCATAGGTCTCCCGCAAGCGAGGGTTCAGCCGTAATCGCCATACTTGGCCGATGCATGTTGGCGATCGCAGTAGGTGTAATGATACTCAGAAGGACGCTGCTGCCCATCCTCTCCCTCTATCGCCTTTTACGACACCCACAGGTAGAAATGGGGTGGTGCTATTCGCGGCCACACCACACGGCTAGTTCGTTATATTATTTACGTTAATCTAATTCAATATGCCTTATGTATTACATTAATATAGACGTATCCATAACAGTTATCATCAAAAACATAAGCATAAAATAGTTCTTAAATGAATCAGCATTAAATTATTCTTAATCTAAACTTCAAAAAATGGAAGATAGGTATTTTGATGTGGTCATTTTAAAGATACCATTTCCTTATTCACAGTTATATAAAGTGTTTCCTTGTCCACAGTTTAACCATGGAGTGTGGGGTCTCCCGCCTGTGGTGTGCGACTGCTACATCGCCATCGACGTCATCTGCTCCACTTCTAGCATATTCAATTTAGTCGCCATATCTGTTGACAGGTGAGTTCCCTTTATGTTTTATGAGAAAGAAACTCGCATACTTGTTAGTTAAGGTAGCTTACACATGAATGGGTCGGGAAATATGTACAGTTCGGTATTTTTAACCGACTTCATTAACCGACTTCAAAAAGGGGGAGGTTATCAATTCGGATGTTTCTTTTTACCCCGTCATATAAATAAATAAATATATAGACAGATTTGCACAATTCTTTTTTCAAAAGAGGCTTATTCCGAAATGGTCCAAAATTTAGCACTTTTTGATAAATTTTAACTCCATACCACGTATAATAAAAAGAAAACCTATAGGCAGGTTTTCATTTTTATTATACTATTAAAAAACTTATACAATAAGGCATCAAAAATTCCTCCACTTTGCCGTCATCTGGGAATGTGCCCAAGAGAATGAATTTAATGGTTTAATTTTTTTCTATGGCTAACTGTACTGCCCATGTATCTTTATTGTGGACTCAGAAACATGAACGCATCAGCGTTATTGCTACCCCACTAGGGAGTGGAATCTGTTTCTCCTTAACACAGATTACTTTGTGATCTGCTTAGAAAGTATCGACATAATGAAAACAAAACTAAGGTTTTTGCAGTATATGAAGAGATTATTAGAACACATTGACAAAAAATCCATAATGTTTGTTACTTCTTTAAAACTCTTTCACTAAAGCCAAAATAGTTGTCAAATACGTAGATAAACGGCAGGTCTGATCCTCTGTCTGCTCCGGAAGGCTTCATACATGACATGATAGTCCGGGGAGACCGGGTGGAGGGGGGAAGGTTCGGGTAAGTTTTATCAACTTCCGAAGTATCTCGTAGATATGTGTGACTGGGTTTATTGTGATGGCTGCTAGGGTAAATAGGGTACAAGAATAACTAAGCTAGATTAGGGAGAAACTATTTTTGGTCTGACCTTGGAAGAGTATGGGTGGTCGCTGCGTGTCGCGGGTTCGATTCCCTAAGTACAGATAGTGGCTCCGGGTGTAGCTCTTTATGTATGTGAGTTTATGTTTGTTAACGCATCCACGACACAGGAGAAATTCACAGCGTTGGACAAGAGTTTAAAAAAAAACGAAAAATCTGAACGAATTTCGGTCACGGCTGTCAATCTCAATGGAGAAAGAAAAACATCCAACGATAGCTTAATTGTAGAAATACGTCATCCGCCCAGCCTATAGTTGTAATTTGAAAAAAATAACAGTTTTTAACCAGATTTTATCGTTGGAAGTTTTTATCTGACTGTACAAAATAGCTATTTATTGGAGTCCCAATCATCAGTGAAAAAAAAACTTTTTTACAAAATGTAAAAAATAACTTTAAATTCGCAAGTCGGCAGCAATACAAAACAACAAATATAACCAAAGCCAGCAAAGCTTGCGAATTGCAAAGACAACCGTCGCAAGCTTTGGTGGCTTACCAAAGCTTGCGAATTGCAGGTGGTTGTCTTTTTTAAAATAAAAGTTTTTTTTACGCTTTTTAGTGCCTACTTCTTATCATACAAATTCATTACGAAACGGTAACACCAAAAAATTAGAGTCATCCCTTAATTTTCCACCCTTAAAGGTGGAATAATTTAATGAAATTTATGTGGGACCAACTTTGAGGTATTCACTATCAATTAAATAAGCGGCCAAGTGCGAGTCGAACTCGCCCATGAAGGGTTCCGTAGCAGCAAGTAACATAATAATATAAAAGATATTTTTATATTTGAGTTGATTGAACGAAAGGGAAATTGCGGTTTACGATTTATGACGTTTTAAAAAAAACTACTGACTAGATCTCGTTCAAACCAATTTTCGGTGGAAGTTTACATAGTAATGTACCTACAATATTTTTTTTAGTTTGATCACTCTCTTTTTTTTGAAGTTACAGGGGGGGAGGACATTTAATCACTTTGGAAGTGTCTCTCGCCCAAACTATTCTGTTTAAAAAAGAAACATATTAGAAACCTCAATATCATTTTTGAAGACCTATCCA
The DNA here is from genome assembly GCA_947361185.1 of Charanyca ferruginea. Taxonomy (NCBI): domain Eukaryota; kingdom Metazoa; phylum Arthropoda; class Insecta; order Lepidoptera; family Noctuidae; genus Charanyca; species Charanyca ferruginea. The sequence continues at coordinate 11,955,141 of OX376056.1, read as the reverse complement.
TAGATAACCCACACGTAATGTTTGATAAAAAAAAAATGAGTTTCAGTTCTAAGTAAGAACCCCCATAATTTATAATTTTTCCAATTTTTCTGTGAAAATCTAAATGCAGTTCACAGAATACATCTACTTACCAAGATAGTAGAAACAGTTCTTATAGTTTCGGAAAAAAGTGGCTGTGACATACGGACGGACAGACAGACAGAATAGACATGACGAATCTATAAGGGTTTCGTTTTTTGCCCTTTGGCTACGGAACCCTAAAAAAGAATCATCGAAATCGAACTACACTTAAAGTTACGCGTGTTCAAACATAATAAAAACATACACGTGTTGAATTGAGAACCTCCTTCTTTTTTTGAAGTCGGTTAAAAAATCAATTCGGACACTGTGTCTGAATATATTGTGTGTGAATCGTCAGCAAACCCTTTATTCACCTACATTTCGGTGTATAGGTACCCACAAAATACTCACCTATGCCTACCCCAAACCCACATTCTTGATTTTGCCTTTCCGATTTCTTAAACCTTTTGGGGACTGATTTGAATATAGTTAGTTGTCCATTTACTTTACATAATCTCACTGGTATCTTTTCCAATTGTCGTGAGGAAAGCGAAGTCAATTTTAGAATATCTTTATTCGTTCTCTCTTGTTATCTATTCTTAATGACATGGCTAAAGGCTTTCGCTTAATATTGTGCTTTATCTGGAAGTATTATGCTACTAATGATACTCTGCTTAATAGTGTCTCATGTTTATTCCATACCATTTGATCGTTGTAGTTGTACTTTTTTTTTGTTGTATTTTCTTTTTCATATTTCTTGTTTACATATTTGTATGAACTTTCCTTAAATAATTGCAAGTGAAAACACTGGTATGCTGCTGTATCCGATAAGACTGGAAGCGGACCCTAACCTGCTTGAGAAAAGGCAACACAGGTGATGAGTTGCAAGTGAAACAAATTAAAGCCACCCATTACGTTCATTTTTATTTTATTAGATGGCGAACAAGCCAGCACTACAGTCCACCTAATGTTAAGTTGTCACCGCAGCCTTTACACATTTCCAATACCAGTAGGCCTTGAACATTGCCACACCGTTGCCAGCCAATCGGTCTTCTATCGGGTACATTTCGTGAGTGAACTGTACAACTTAATTCCCCCATCTCCATTCCGTCATCGGACGAGCAGCGATACGGCCAAGCGTCACTGCTATAATATGGTTGAAGTTCCACGCTCTCGAACCAAGCGCTTTGCTTCCACTGCCAGACCGTGGAATTCACTGCCCGCCTCTCTGTTCCCCGATAAGTATAATTAAGGGTCAGCACGTTTTATTCTTCCATTCCGTCCTGTCAACCAGTATGATATCACTAATTTCCGTCTCTTTCATATCATTCCTCACTCAATCCGTCCATCTTTTCTTAAGCCTTCCTCTTCCTCTCCATCCATCCACATTTATATTCATAATACTTTTGGTCACATGCGTGTCATCCAAAGACTGTGTCATCCCTCCTCTTCACATATCCATACGAAAACAGACGATTCCCTAGCACAACTTTCAAGCTTCCTCTAACAAACTCATTTCTGCCCTTGTCCATTCTCGTTACTCCACACATCAACTTTCAACAGTGGGATATTTTGCCAAAACAGTCCAAGCCTACTAATGTCGATTACCTCAGTACCATCTGGCTGAATCTCTTAATTATTGGCATCTGTTCCCAGTATACAACGCTTGGTTTATGTAGGCAATTTATTATCACGTCGAGCTCAAGTAAATATGATTCTAAGTACCTCTTAAAAACGTAAGTAGCGGCGTTTTAACAGTCTTGTTTAAGGTTATGGAAATAAGGTCGGTTTTTGCGTGATGTTTTATGTAATAGAAATGTTACTATAATGATTTAAAAGATGCAGTCGGTGTTTCAACTTTGTCTTGGTATCTTCTATTCTGTGGAGTATGGTTTTGTCTCTCTATGGTTATTTTTTAAGAATGAGGTTAGTTAGCAAAACGATGCAAACTACGTCAAACTTTGCTGCTGAAAAGTAAAGTAACACATTTTCATCTGGGTTTTTTTGGGTTGGGTTATTTTAACAAGACTAAGCTGAATTATTTTAGATCCCGTTAAGTTTCGTAGTGTCAAAGTGACTGTAATACTACGAGAATTAGCGGCATCTTAAAATTGAGTAGCTCAAAAGCTACTACTAAGATAAGTTTATGGAAACTTGTGAACATGATATGAATCTAAAATTCATTTGGCGAAACTGAGAAATCTACACAATGTGTAGATTTGAAAGAAAGAAAGAAAGAAAGAAAAACCATTTATTCACGAGAAAGTGACGCACATTACACAACAAGACTTAAACTAAAACAAAGTGGATAGATACATGTTGTAGAAAACAAATACAAATAAAATAAAAATAAACTATAAAATCGTACGAGACAGAAATATGCGTCACTGCCACGAGAAACGGCTGACGCTCAGCATAAAATGCCGTGGCCCGCGCACGAAGGCGCGAAGTCACGGCGCTGGTTTTCAGCGTCAGCCGACGTGTCACTGTGTCGGAAAAATAAAAAGAACAAACAATTTTATTGTTCCGAGGCACAGAACAATAAACATTTAACAGTCTGTGGACACAAAATGACGCTGTTTCGGCACGGCACCCACAAATAATATTTTAATATTTATACTGTATGTAAAACAGCAAACAAATAAAAAGAAACAAAATAAAAAGACAATAGACAATAATTTTACATAATAATTAAATTAAAATGTGGCAACATTTCGACGCGTCCTGAGCCAAAGACAAAAAAGAGTAAGAATAAAAAAACTAGCGTTGCGGTCAAGAAGCTTATAGAGAAAAGTGGAGGCAACACCAAAAACCTAAGTGTAGCCAACTGTGGGCAGGCAGACGCTCTCCTTCCGAATGCATACAAATAGATAAAGAAAACACATATCACTGTCTCGTTCTTATGTATGCATTCAGAAAGAGAGCATCAGCCCACAGCCGGCCCCAAACTTTTGTTCCAAGTGTTGGCTCCACTCATACCTATATCTTCATGGTTGCGGTAATGCGTTAATATTGCGTAACGATTTGACAGATGCCTGACCTATTTATACGAGTTATGTAACCTGTGATTTCTCAGCCGAGACACAACTACTAACCATGTCATGGTTAGTAGTTGTGTCTCGGTTAGAAGGGTAAGGGGCAGGGTATTTGTGTAACCCACCCATAAGATTAAATAACTTTGATTCTAAGATTAACATTACAAGACTAACAACAAAGTTAAACTTTTTTTTTTTAAGTATTTATGGAGTTTCTTGGTCATTTTTCTCCAAACGAAACTAACTTTTGGAAGGGGCAGCTAGATTCAATCAGCTAGATTTTCTAATCTTATCAAAAGTGCCTTTAATGGTGTAATTGACATAAATGATTTGACTTCGACTTTGACTGCCATAGTTGCTATTGCCTCAAAATGGCGGCGCTTTCTATCACGACCGCCATCCCATCTTCTAGTAACCCACATCACAAGAAGACATTATTTTTCATAAAATATACAGCCGAATTTTTACACACCCACATCATTCCTGAAGCCATTTCTCACCAACTCAAATTCAGCTTCCTATTTTCAGAAATCAATTTACAAAACCAGGCGTTTCAATCAATGGAACAGTCTTACTGTCGGTCCTTCGTCGTTCAATTTTGTCCGACACCTATTACATCATTCTTTCCTTCATTCGCTTAGTTTCCGTGCGAATATTTTGAGCCAAGTCCTTTTTTCATTGATGAGCAGTTCTCAAAAATGTTGTACCTTACATAAAAGTGTATTAGCACAGACTTTTAATTGGAAATTAGGTGTATCTAATATTGGTATTGTGTTATTTAATCAATGGTATCGATATATATTATCAACAGCTTAAGTGTAAACGCAGTTTTTTCTGGACATGGTTACTATATATGTTCAATTTTCTTACTTTTTATTCCGTCAAAATGAGTTATGAAAATAATGATTTTACGTTCTGTATTAACATTAATGCAATTCAAGAACAGTAAAATTAAGTATAAACCAATATAAACTTCATAATTAAATGTAGAGAAGATCAATTTTGATACTTAGTTAAAAAATTAAACCTTATTTTTATAATTAACCTTAAATTTTATCTACGACGCTAATAGGTATCATGTTCATCGTCAAAAGTTATAATTTTCTTTGAAATATTTAATGAGTTAATAATGTAATCTAGAAACATAAATTTTTCAGAAAAGAAAACCTCTATAAAGATTTGAGGACAGTAACAAAATTGAGTGCGATTCGTAACCAATGAAAAAGTAAAGACTCTTTCATACTGAGGTAAACATACTTACTAAATGTTTATTTATTTATCCCTGACCTTAATCTAGAAATTACTTCAACAATAGTTATGTAGGTACAGACGCCAGCACATCAAGCCATACCAAACTGTCCATTTTTCCCAATTGAATATGAACCTTATCTCTTTGAGATAAAGTTGAAAATCTATCAAATAAATTAGACAGATTGTTGTAGCTTAATGTGCTGGCCTCTGTACATTGGATAAAATCAGTTTAGAAAGAAAGTATTTCTTTTATTTCTACAATAATAATAAACGTAATAATATTTTAACAATATACTTTATACTTGCTACACAATGAAGCTCGTAGCTTGATTGCTTGTTAGAAAAGAAATATTTAGATTTAGAGAAGAAAGATTTAGATACCTATTTAATCTTAGTGCCTTTTAATGGTCTAATTGAAATTAATGATTTGACTTTGACTTTAATGAATATTTTACACTCTACATAGAAAAATTAATGTACACGTTTCCTTACAATTCCATTTTGTTACCAACCAGATCAACTTATACGTTACCGTTAAAAAGTAACAAATTTGAAGTCACAAAATTTAGAGGTTAGGCGATTCACAAAGCGCTAAAAAATCCACAATTTAGCGTATAACTTTCAAAATTGCCGAGGAAGTAGCCTTGCGTAAGCAGTTTTTATTACAACATTTAACATAGAAATTAATTTTAATACTTAGCATTTAATCGAGTCACAAATTTGAGGACAAGCCAGTACCACAACCTAACGCACGCGCTTGCTTTGATTTTACTCTGACGTCTGACAACCAATTTTAATGGAGTAATTTTGTCTATGGAATGAGAATGTTGCCATCCTTAACATTATACTTCCGTTAAAATATAGTTTTTATCCTTGGGAATAACACGGTAACAAATTTGAAACTCAAAATTGAGTTTTAAACAAGACAGTTTTAAAAATGGTTTTTATCAAATTAATATAATTGAAAGAATGTTTAGTCAAAGGTAAATTATTTAATTTGTAATTTAAACAAACCTGATTTAAAAAAATAAATAAAAAAGTGAACCAAAACCTAGTAAAATGAGTTTTCTAATTGTATGATTGGGGTAGGACATCGAAAAACCCATACATTGAAATTATCCAAGTTTAAGAAATTAAACATTTAATTATTTTGTGTCCTTTGTGTGCTGTTTAAAATTGTTTTAACTTATCTTTGAAATAAAATGTTTTGCATTCCTGCTTCTATGAGCCTCTTTTTTCTAATGCTATTATAAATGAAGTATAATTTCGACTGATTTGATACTTGTCTTAATGCGGCTTAAAGCTACAATGCGAGTGTATCTAATTTAATTATCTAATGTATTGGATGATAAGGTCAAATAATTAACAAGAGCGTACTTCTTTTTGTTTGTTTTTGGTTTTACTCCTCCGCTTTTTTATTTCTGATTAATTTCGTTGACATTTTTAATTATTTAAGACAGACAAGAATTAAGACAGTTGAATCGTTTTTCCGGGACTTGTCGAGCTTTATTGCTACGGCATTTTTTTTTAGTGGTCGCCACTTGTGTTTCTGCGTAGGTACAAAAGTTCCAATCGTTTGGGAATAGTGCGGCGAGACTGTCCCATAAAAAAGTTAGTCCTATCTACTTTTTTCGAAACTATACCTACATACCTACTTTCATTCAAATTCAAATTGTTTGCTGTGGTACACAAGTAAAGATAATTATGGTGTTACAGATTATAAAGTGAAGTACATTTATGACCCGCCTATAGGCATACAATAATTTAAAGACTTAGGCAACATTAGTAGTCAAGTAATCTATACTAATATTATAAAGCTGAAGAGTTTGTTTGTTTGTTTGGTTGAACGCGCTAATCTCAGAATCTACTGGTTCGAATTGAATAATTATTTTTGTGTTGGATAGTCCATTTATCGAAGAAGGCTATAGGCCCATGCGAAGCCGGGTCGGGTCGCTAGTAATTAATAAATATATTAGTCAATAATTGTACGAGTCATGTATCGTACCTACATGGCACGCGTGCTTTACACATTTACACAATTCAGTACTTTTCCGTCGCCTTACACGAATCATATTGTAACGCGACAGTACACAATTAGCGATAATAGACAGCTGTACTCATTAGCGGTCATTCACATTCATATATCATTAGTAACTCGGTGGTTAAGATTACGCAATAAATCAGATCTTCTTTGGCTAAATAAATATATTAAATAGCGTCAGCCAAAAAATAATTGATATAGTATAAAACTGAAACTGTTATGGAAAGACTTCAATACAATTTAAAATCTGTCATCTAGGTACTCAATAACAGAGTAATATACCTTCTATATAAAATTGAGAATCAAATATCTAATAAAACTGTAATATAAATATTCAATTCTATTCAAATCTTTATTGCATATCACATGTGTTCACAAGGTCTTAATAATTATGATTAAACGGTTCAGATGGACCCCGTCGGGCACAACAATATAATAAAATATGAGTAGTAGGACAATTCAAAACACATAAAATATAATATATTAATGAGAGATTATTCAAAATTCGATGCATTTAAAATAAATAATGTCACAAATCAAATAAAAAATCACCTACAAGCTAAATCAAGTATAATAAAATAATATTCAGTATCTTGATCATCCCAATTTGATAGTCATTAAAAAAATCATTTAGTGAATAATAGCATTTTTCCACTAATGGTTTTCTGAGCCGTTTAATAAATATTTTTTCATTTTGTTCATCTTTTATGTCGTTTGGTATTTTATTATATATTTTAATTGATGTTACGTAAGGACTCGTGCTATGTAATTTTAACTTAGATTGTGGAATAACCAGCGTGTTTTGAAACCGATAACCGAAATAAACACAAGCCAGTGAAGAACAAGTAGCTCCATCTAGTTCTATCACGAGCAACTACGACTAGACATTCTATTATTTTCGTCCATCATGTTCTGTGCTCGCTATATCAATATATTTTCTTTAAATTAAACTTTAGCTTCGTTGTTACCATTTCCACATACTCACCTTTATGACCGTTGTTTTACCTATTACCCTGTGTAATTATTTTATGTTCCCTACTTTCTCCTTATTATTCTTTCTGCAGTAACGTACACTTCACCCTTTTGCTGTATTTTTAAATAATGAGTATGTTAAATTGCTCTATTTTGTTTCCTCTGTCCCTAATTTAGTCCTTCCAAGGTTCTTTGTATTCCGACAAAAAATAAACTCTGCCGTACGAAAATGACAAAGGAGGCTTAAGTAATGAATGCACAAATAAAAAAAAACTAATAATCATCATCATCTGCCAAGGCGTTTCTCAAAACATTGAGGTCGGCTTTCAGTCTAACAAGATGCAACTGAATACTAGTGTTTTATATGGAGTTCCCAGTCCAGTTACAGGATCGTTACCTAACACGATACCCCTTAGTAATGTTAGTGGTCAGACTTTCTGGCTTTTGACTACCCATAACGACTGTCAATGATCTTCGAATGACAGCCGGAACCAACGGCTTTACGTGCTTTCCGAACCACAGAAGGGTCTCGATATGAAATCGATGGTGGTCACACATCTACGAACCGACAGTATAAGTTAACCATGGCCGAACCATACGGCTTTTATTTATCCTGGAGCTCCTAAAAAAAATATGATACATTGTAATATTATTTTCAACAGTTGTTTCCTAATGAAATATTATTATTTTAACCTTCAAAGAAAGAAAAAAGAAAGAAAGAAAAAGCATTTATTGGCCCGCACAGGACAAAACACACAAAAAAACAAGGTTGAATTATTATTGTAAAATAATAAAAAAACGTTACCCTTTCATTGCAGTCGGGGTAAAAAGAAACGAAATTAGTCCTGTACGATGCCAAAAGGCCTAACGTATCTCAGCATGGTGCTGTAACATTTAAAAAACATCACAGCGCTGATATTCTTAAAGTGATGCCATAGTCAGATACGGATATAATAAAAAATAAATAGTGTAAAGGTAGTATGGAGCCATGAAGCCATATATTAAGTAAATTATTATGTGTTTGACATAAATGAGCATGGCGGTTGAGAGAATTGTCATGCACACTCAAATGTCTCGCTGATGGTGGCGCGTGTGTTAGATCATTCAGCTCTCTCTAAAATGCTTGAGCTGAATGGTGCTGATCCAGCCGTCATTTTCGTGAACGGTCGCTGTCAGTAGAGATTGGTCAACTCTTACCTGCCATGGCTTTTATCTTGATTCTTTTTTTATATTTTGTATTGCTAGATTAGGTACTTTTATTGTTTTCACATACGACTATAGAAGCAACAAGAATAATGTAACCAGTATTTTGTAAAATCTAGATTTAAAAGTGTGTCCGTGGAGTTTCTTGCTCGTTCTTCTCCATAGAGACCTACCCTACGTTTTAGAACGAGCAACTAGCTTCAACTTTCTGGCTAACTGACCGACTCCTTGACAATTCAAAAGTGCCTGTAAATGGTTTAATTTAAATAAATGCTTTGACTTTGATTTTCAAATAATAATTATACCTTATAGACTCCATTTATATAATTTTAATCATAATAAATTATCACAAAGCACCTGTTTATCTTGAAAGTTGTAAATCCCAAAATATCTTCAAAACTATTTGATTCAAACCACTACAATATTCTTCTTTGATCCATTTAACAATATCATTTTCATTTGATTTTGATTTAGTAATTTATCTTTAAAACCTTGTCAAAGTTTCCAATAGTTCACCACACTGTCTACGAAACTGTGACCTTTTGATAGCCCATCGTCATCAGCCTATTGTCCCCATTTCGTCCCCACAAGTACCTATAGTCCGGTCTTAATTACTAAACTTAATTAAAAGCTTATACAGGAACGCAAGTTATGCATCCCCGTGCCTATGAGTTAATTAGAATTGATGGACTTAGATAATTAAATTCCTGTAATCGTGTGGTTTCCGGCAGTGAACGTAACAACTCTATCACAAAGGACGTAAGGCTGCGGCGCGCCTGAGCAGAGAGACCACTCAGAACAAACCGCCATTTTTCGTACGCACACATTGACATTACGTTTATAGGCATTCTCAAGCAGTTTCAAGCAGACTTCAGTCTCGACTGTCACGTTTTGTTTAAATGAATAAATGAGAGACATTGACATTTCATGACGAACAGGAAAATGTTGTTAAAAAATGCAAAGAGCCACCAACCAGTGTCAATGAAATTTCGTATTGTCACAAATAAAACCTACAGAGTCAATACAGTAGCAGCCCTTGTGAGTTTGGCAAGTTTAGGTAATTATTTTTGAAAATGGCGGGAGCGGACTTTCTGTAACCTCAATATTTTGTGACTCTATCGTGAATTCAGTGTCTATAGAAAAATAACAAAATTTATTTTTCAATTTTCATTTGTAAAATATGTTAACGAATAAATATCAATTTAGAACGGTTTATAAGGTTGGTTAACACTACCCGTGATGCAAGGTTTCTACCTTGGTCATTGGTTAAGCATTGCCATCCAACGTGGCAATGCCGCCAGTCTCTTGGGCACATTTCCAGATGACGGCGACGTGAAGGATTTTTTTGATAACTTATTGTGTTAGTTTTTTAGTATATTAGTTATAGGTTTTCTTGTTATTAGTCTTGTAAATATTGTAACAATTTTTATCTTAATTAACATAGTATAAAACAAAATCGCTCCCGATGTCTGGACGATTAGATCGTCTAAACTACGCAACGGATTTTAATGCAGTTTTCAGCAACAGAGAAGTGACGAAAGAGGAAGTTTTATACGTATATTTTGGTCTACATTTAACCCATGCAAAGCCGGGGTGGTTTCTAGTATAACTACTTATAAATCATATGAATAGATTATTTAGAACGTTAACGATCTTTTCTTGAGTTTTTGGACTGAAGAATGCTAGAAACTATGGGTAGTTCATGACCACTATTGCCATGCTAAAATGAATTACATCCTTTCGATTGTCTATCAAAAATTGATCGCTATCTTTCTCACATTATCCCTACTTCTTGAATTGGATCTTCAAATCAATGAACCCTTCCAATTATGAACCGTATTACACATCCTGCGATAATCCTTCCGAAGCTATTGTGGAGCTAAATTGATCCGTTACTATATGAACTGACAGTTCAAGCCAGTGGGTCGAGAGTGATAGGATAGGACGCACACCTCATTTGTTGCCATTCAACCAGCTAGTGTCTGACAAATATTAATATTATGTATAAAATGTTATATTGATTTATCTTGCTTCAGTCGCCTCTAGTGTAGCGACTATATTTATAAAAGATTTTTTTAGCTGCTGCCGAGTAACCAGATGTTTTGACCTTTCCCGCATGCGGAGTAAAGACTCCGCATACAGCAAAGGACAAAACATCAGCAGGCAGGCAGGTATTTCTAATCTGTAGTCTTTACTGCAGATAAGACCTACCCCTATACAGGATGAAATTAAATTCATTAGCAAATTTTTAAGAAGTAACTCAGACCACGAACCTGAACAACTTTCATGATGAGTCATCAAGTTTATTCAGTGTGATCAGCAAAAATTTTATCACCGACGTTTTTTTTGTCCTTAATTTTCCTACTGCCGGGCAAAACGCTTATTTTCTCTACTTCCACTTCTCGCATGCTATCAAGGGCTATTTGGAACCAGTCTTTGTCCGAGTAGCCTAAATCATCCAACCATCTCAAATAATTAAGTATAATGCGAATTACAATGATATTTTTTGGCATTGGCAGAATTTTGCCCTCATGAGGTATAGGTGCCGCAAGTGTGTTATTAGAGACATTTTAACTTTGTTTCTGTAATGGTGACGCATCTGCAGGTCTATGGTATTGCAGATGTTTATTGCTAGCCGGGACTCTTATGGCATAAAAAAAGAAAAAGAAAATGTGGATCCCATCGCATGCTGCTCAGACGTATAGCATCTCAATGTTTCATGTCGAATAATTATTAGACATTATGGATAAGTAAAACAACTGGAATGTCATCCAAAGTAGACAAACCTAAGTTTTTCAAGACGACGCCAAGCGGTTGGTCGCCACTTCACATGACCAGAGCGCTGGTGGATGTCAAAGAATCAGCATTACCCTAAAACGGGGCGATGCTACCAGCCATCTTGGCATTTGACCCATTGACAGTGTTGCATTTAGATACTGCCCACAGAAATTCTAAAATTACGGGACACCGTAAATAAACAAGTAACACTTACTCTACATCATTAACCCTGTGCACATACCAGCTTGTTACAATGAACTGTGTCTAATATGATGATTACAGCAAAACCCTACCAAATGGTCTTCTCCAAAACAGCGAAACACGCTGATTATGGCGCGACCAAATTGTCTTAATAAGACAGGTTAAGCGATGTTTTCCGGGCAACTTAACGATTACGATGTTAACTTAGGAAACAGCTTGTTGTGATGGTCGTAATAAGTAAGTAGTGCTTAGATGTTATAGCGATGTTTCATGAACTTGCAATTACAAGAAAACTTTCAGCAAGTAGGTAAGGTTTAAAATTTTCAGCCTTTGTTCTAAAACTACTTTAAATTAATTATATTATATTTTATGATTTTAATTTGATTTTATGATTTTAATTTAATTTTGTGATTTTAATTTAATATTTATGATTGGAATTTGAGTTTAATGATTTAATTTTAATGATAATAATAATTTTAAATTTTATTTATGTTATTTTATTATAATGAAATTTTAGTTTTGATTTCATTTGAAATTGTAATTTAAGACCTGGAAGTGGTTGAAATATATGATTTTGATTTTCAGTTTAAATTTGAATAATCGCCTGAGGTTTAAATCGATTTTAAAATCAAGGACAGTCAGGATATTTCGATTACTAATTTCTGGATATAATTCTTAGAACACAAATTACGTGTGCGATAGATGTCGCTACAACTGTATTGAATAAATAGCACATCTTCCTCTGACGGCGCTAGGCTGAATAATGCCTTATTTTGACAAATAAGCCTAACGCTTCTAACTTCCAAATGTTTTCTAGAACAAATCCAGAGTGTTTAGACGAAACATTTAGTCGAATGTTTTTGACCAGCATGCTATAATTATGCGTACCATTACAGTATAATGCTTGAGACCTGAGAGTGTAGTAAATGTAGTGTAAATTCGATCGAATTTTAAATTGAATTTATTCGTTTTGCACTCTATATTTATTTCGTTTTGAAGGCTTTATTCATATCAAGTGGGTGATACTAATTGTACTTGAAATATAAACTTTTATAACCGAAATGCTGTTGGATAATCGTATTTCCAATTCTCTAATCGAATCAAAGCGATTTTTTATGTTAGCGACTACTCGTATAGGTTTAGGTATCTGTAGGTAGATATAAGCCTGTAATTTTAACCGAAACCATACCTTTTGTATCTTAACTTTGTGAGCCTTGCTTGTGATAATCACGAATATGATGAGGGCACTTCCCTTAACAAATTCTGTAGTTATTAGTGAATTATTTTGTTTATAATTTTTTTTTTCTCACACTAGTTTTTTTCCTGTATTGTGCCACGGACTAGAAAAAAAAGAAGGACTCCACCCCACGCATATCAAAAGTGAAGCACCTAAAGTACGCCGGACCGCGACGCACACATAGATCGGTACGGTCGCTAGTCGGTACTTTCGGCGCGGAATCCTTTTTTGCTAGTCCGTGACTATGACGTTAATGTGTGCGTGAGGTATATTTGTACAAACGGTCTGGCTTACTTAGGTGCTTGGCTTACTCGCAAGTGCTTCACTTTCGATATGCGTGGCGCAGTGTTCTTCTTTTTTTTGTAGTCCGTGTATCGTGCGTGCGTTTACAAACATATAAATTCACATGCACTGACCAGCCTATAGGCTATACCAATATTTGTTTCGTACGGGAATCGGACCTGCAACACCTAGTACTCAGCCTGACTGCTTAACCTTTTCCTTTTGGGATCGGCTTCCAGTCTTGTCAGATGCTGCTGAATTCCAGTGTAGTGTACATAGAGCGACTGCCTATCAGATCTCCACAACTTAGTTACTGAGCAACATGAAACCCCTTGGTAGGACTGGTTGCCACAAACTCTGACTCCTGAATACCCATAATGGTTGTTAAAGATCTACGAATGACAGCCAGGTCCAACGGCATTACGTGCTATCCGAGGCAATGAGGAATCTCGGTATGGAATGAATGGTCACCCATCCACAGATCGACCGCGGCAAGCGAAACTTTTATGCCAGCCAACAAAAAGTCAATCGTACCATCCAATATAAAATTCTACCTTTTCTTGTTCACAGATACATAGCCGTGACTCAACCAATCAAATACGCGAAGCACAAAAGCAACGGGCGCGTCTGGTCCATGATTGGCGTAGCGTGGCTGGTCTCCGGCGCCATTGGCTCTCCCATAGTCCTGGGGCTGAACAACACGTCTGACAGGCGGGCTGGCGACTGCCTGTTCAATAATAAGGACTATGTTATATACTCGTCACTAGGATCCTTCTACATCCCGTGCATTATCATGATGTTTTTGTATTATAGTATTTTTAAGGTGAGCATTTTCAATAGATTAATCTATTATTCATATCAACATTTCGGTATCTATACGGGTGTCGTAGAAGGCGACATTGACAAGAGGATGGAAAGCGGCATCCTTTTGAGTACCAGAAGACCTACATCCTTATCTGTTCCGTGGCTAAACCCTTCTTGAGGGAGACCTATGTCTAGCAGTGGGCGTCTGACAACGTCTAAAAGAGACAACCACCTTCAAAAAACTTTTGTAAAAAAGTTTTTACTATTTTTAATGTCTATAATAAACTAAGCTGCACAATTAACTGTGGCCACGACGTGGTCATGCAATAGTAACTCCATGCGTTGAATCGTTAGTAGCCAAGCACTTTGAAATATGTATTTCGGTTTGTAATAACAAAATATGAACAAGCCATGTTTTTTCTAGTATTAAAATAACAGTGTTACCTCTCGGCAAGAGAACGAAACTTGTCGGTCCAATGTTTTTTATTTTGTCTGTCAGTTCGTGAACGAATAATATTTGTGCAATGGGTTTGTATTCAATGTTTTGATAGGTTGCTTCACTGATTTTAGTAGTTTATTTCTTTAGAAATAGTGCTGTTGTTTGAGTACTCGGCAGTCGGACGTCCTACCCCTCAGGCTTGGTGTAGTAGGGATCTTTGGTAGATGGCTAGAAGCAGGTGATTGAGTTTTATAACTGGCTAGGATGGAGTCGGACTTGCACACGAAGTATTCGGTACTTTACAATATTTTACACTACACACTAAAATAAATTTTAGATGGCAACCTTTTTTTAAATGATTTGCTATTACATAATCAATACGACAGTAATACACACACTGTGAAAAAAAAAATAGTTAGTGTTATTTCAGACAAAAGTAAATAAACCGCGATAAACAACTCATAACTACTGTATTGAATTTATATTCTAAGCTTGAACTATTACTATTGCTGGATAAATATGTCACACATTTGGTATACTTAATTAGCTTAACGTAATTTATAATGAGAGAAAGTGGGTTGGAACGCTCTTTTCAGCCCAACTAAGATCAATTTTAAAACATTTTTTTATCTTGACAGGCAATACGGCAAAGAGCGAAAAAACAGCGAATAGCGAAGAAGACATCAGCAGCGATAAGTTCCGCTGTATCCAGCGGTACGGCCGCGGTAGTGATAGAGAACGTTGCGCAGACACAACGGCTGGACGGGTCTATGAACGACGCGCCAACCAACACCGCGTCAGGCAGCAATGAAGATGAGGATGAGGATAAGTAAGAGTTTTTTTGTAAAAACTTAATTTAAAAAACTGGCCAAGTGCGAGTCGGACTCGCACGCGAAGGGTTCCGTACCATTATCTATACAACATCAGACATTGAGCAAAAGTTAAAGCCCCCCTAAGACGTATCCTGTTTTTTTTTTTTGGAACGAAGTTCCTTATCGCGCGTTGTGAAAGGGGGCTAGACGGAAAAAAATCTTACGAAAAGTTGTCACGACATTTGACATTTCGTCATTCATTTGATTTAAGAGCCATCTATTAACGTTATTAGCGCAACTGTGCTCTTCGAGATCGAATTACGAACGGCCAATAGATGGCGCAGAAATAATTTATTGGTCTTTCTATCTAAATAACTACGCATTGTACTAACATGTTAGAAAATGTTAATCTTTAAAATTACTTACTTACAATGTAAGCAGCCATAATAACTTTTCATTCCTCGCTTTTTTTTTGCCCTGGCTTAAAGCCACTTAAATTCACTTTAACGCATCACATTAATTAGTGAAGGAATTGTAATAAAATTGTAATAAAATTCCTTCACTAATTAATCGAAAGGAACTTCGTTCCATCCGGGTGTCCCTTGACACCTCTCAAGTTTTTTTATTCTGTTTTTAGTAATACTAAAAACAGTATGTATGTCTGCTGCCGCTATAACAACAAATTTTGTTGTTATAGCGGCAGCAGACATACATCATCTGTGAAAATTTCAACTGTCTAGCTATCACGGTTCATGAGATACAGCCTGGTGACACACAGACAGACTGACATACTGATGGACAGTTGAGTCTTAGTAATAGGGTCCCTTTTTTACCCTTTGGGTACGGAACCCTAAAAACAGTGTCCGTGGAGTCTCTTGCTCGTTCTTCTCCATAGAGACCGAACGAGCAACTAGCTTCAACTTTCTGACTAACTGAACGACACCTTAACAATCCAAAAGTGCCTGTAAATGGTTTAACTGAAATAAATACAAATAAGTAAATAACTTTGACTTGACAGATTTAACAGATTTACGCTCTACGATTACGATTTACGATTACGCTTTAACAGATTTTAAAGTGAGAAGAAAATGTTTTAGTTTAACATATTTTTTTTTAATTATTTAATCGTACTAAGCTGCTGATAAGCTGTCTTGAAGAATTTAAATAAAATTATTTACAATTCTTAGAAAAAGGCAGGGAGCTCAAAGGGCATCAAAAAACTCGTCCACATCGCTGTCAACGGGATACGTGCCCATCAGGCTGGCAGCATTGCCACGTTGTATGGCGATTCTTTGACCCAAGAATAGACCAGCCTTCGGGTCACACAAAGAGTCGACCAGCCGCTTGGCGATGTCACGAAATACAATATGGGCACTCGGACCCCATGGCCCTAGAGTTTCCACCCCAAACGGCTCAAATATATAGCACGTTTGCCGTTGACAACGATGTGGAAAATAATATTTTAGGTTATGTTCATATTAAATAGCTTTTTTTAAACATTGCTCCACAATATATAGGAATGTCTCCTGTATCGTGGGTGCGTTTACAAACATATAAACTCACATACACAAACAACCAGACGGGACAATTACTTATATTTGTAGGTCACACAAATATTTGTTCCGTGCGGGAATCGAACCCGCGAAATGCAGCTCAGCTAATCGCTCGTCCATTGCGCCAATCATGGGGATTGTTTCAAGATCGAGCTGACTAAAATATGACTAGTCTTAATTTGTGCTTTTTTGTTGATTTGTAGTTGTTAGTTATTTGTGTCCCTTTGGAAGCAGCTGCAATTACTACAAAAGGAAAGAATTATTTATCAGCCTGTGATCTATGATTCCTTAGGGTGTTCAACACAGGATGGTAAAGATAAACGATACATGCGAACGACGATCCATGCGTCATGTTCGTGAACAGACGCCGTCGGTTGGGACTGGTCATCTCTTAGCTGCCTCGGTTATTTTAAATTTTGGTTTGAATTGTTATTATAACTTGCAAGACATTGACACATTGACATTGAGACATTGTTCTCACATTGTACCCTTAGACTCAACATGAATGATGTAACCTAAATTTGTAAAATATAAGTGATTTTAAAAGAGTGTTCGTGGAGTTTCTTGCTCGTTCTTCTCCATAGAAACCTACTGTTTGGAACGAGCAACTAGCTTCAACTTTCTGACTGACTGACAATTCAAAAGTACCTGTAAATGGTTTAATTGAAATAAATGATTTTGAGTTTGAGTTTGAGTTTGATAATTTATTTGTAAAATAAAAGTATACACAATTTTTTAGTGTATGGTGTCGTAGATTCAACACTAACGATGTAAACAATTTTTTAAATATTTTATTGATTGTTCTTCTCCATAGAAACCTATTGTTTGGAACGAGTAACTAGCTTCAGCTTTCTGACTGACTGACTCTTTGACAATCCAATAGTGCCCGTAAATAGTTTATCTATATATATAAAAGGCAAAAGTGACTGACTGATGTATCAACGCACAGGCTAGAAAATTGAAATTTCGTACACGTATTCTTCATATGACGAAGGCATCCACTAAGGAAGGATTTTTAAAAATTCAACCCCCAAGAGTGTGAAATAGGGGATAAAAGTTTGTATGAAACTTTTTATATTCCTTGGATACATCTGCAGTACCTAACTAACTAGGTAGGTAGGTATAGGTAGGTAGGTATAGGTAGGTAGGTATAGGTAGGTAGGTATAGGTAGGTAGGTATAGGTAGGTAGGTATAGGTAGGTAGGTATAGGTAGGTAGGTATAGGTAGGTAGGTATAGGTAGGTAGGTATAGGTAGGTAGGTATAGGTAGGTAGGTATAGGTAGGTAGGTATAGGTAGGTAGGTATAGGTAGGTAGGCATAGGTAGGTAGGTATAGGTAGGGTAGGTAGGTAGGTAAGTAGATGGGTAGGGTAGGTAGGTAGGTAGATAGGGACAGGACAACGTCTGTTTGAAATAAATGGTTTTGTGTTAGACATCTTCCAGGTGAATGTAAGGTCGTTTGTCATCATACATCATAATAATTATGTTATTTCGTAATGGATTGATAACGTCTCATAAATCGATGAGGGCGGCTGCACGCACGATAAAGTGTCACGTTCCACCTGAGCCTGAGCGTGCAAGCGAGAGCGCGGTACAAGCGATAGAGAGACACGATCGGCCCAAGCAATAAACTGCGCCCACCTCAACGGAAGCCATTATTTGCTTATGTTATATATGTTAGCCATTATGTTTCTTTATGACGTTATCACGTAAAACTATCGTCCGTAAACCCACTTTACAGACAACCAAATTTTTTTTTTAAACCGTTATTATGCATTTTCGTGCCTATTCTTCTCCATACGAAACTAACTTTTGTAAGGGGCACTAGATTCTACTGTTTATCGTATATTACTTTCAAAGGTGCCTTTTAATTGAAACAAATGATTGATTGATGATAGTGGATCAATTTGCGGGTCAGAACAAATAATTCGATTCCCTGCTTAGCTCCTTTAGAAACTGGAGGCAAAATTCTTTGCCATAAGAAACTCACGATCGTATTAAAATATCCTTCATAAACCAGCCGGTCTGTGTGAGGTGTGTGAGCTTTCATTCTCTAGCATCGCGGTGAGATGACAACTGACCTCGAACTCACTTCAGCTCCCTTGTACCGAGGCTTTTTTTTACAGAATAGCAATGCAGAAACAAAGTAAATACGGGCAATAAAGTGTGAGGGAGACAGCAATAGTGCGGCCATTTGTTGTCTCTTTCAAGAATTCTAATTGGTCCACATCACTGCCTTGCAGAAACGGATGCTTTCAGGAAACAAAGCTATTCTGCGGCCGGCAGCTGTCTCTTTCTAAAATAAAATTCTGATTGGTCGGTTGAAAAACCAACCACAAATGGTGTTATTTGCTGATGACACTTCTTTAATATTTAAGATAGACAGACGAGCCCAGAACCTAGACCACGTAAATAGCGCCTTACTGCAAGTCCAAAATTGGTTCACGGCGAATAATTTAGTATTGAATGAAAAAAAAACGAAGTGCATCAGATTTTCTTTACCAAATGTCAAAAATAATGACTGTGATATAGTATTGAATAATGAGAAGCTGGAATTCGTTGATAAAACTGTTTACCTGGGGATCACGCTCGACTCAAGGCTACAATGGGGTCCTCATTTAACATCTCTCGCTGGACGGCTAAGCTCGGCAGCATATGCTGTCAGAAAAATCCGGCAATTTACTGACGTGGATACCGCGAGACTGGTCTACTTTAGTTATTTTCATAGTATAATGTCTTACGGTATTTTACTGTGGGGACGAGCTGCAGACATCGAGTCTATTTTTATTCTGCAGAAAAGAGCCATCAGAGCCATTTACAATCTCCGTATGCGCGATTATCTAAGGGAACTGTTTAAGGAAATTAACATAATGACGGTACCTTGTCAATACATCTATGAAAACATAATGTACGCTAGAAAAAATCTGCATCTTTTTAGTAAAAGGGGTGAAAGACATAATTATAATACTAGAAATAGGGACCAACTAGTTCAACCGAGTTTCAGACTGGCTAAAGTAGATACTTCTTTCATGGGGTACTGTTTAAAATGTTACAATAAAATACCTCCCCACATTGTTCAACTAAATGAGACAAAATTTAAGTCTTATATAAAACGCACACTATGCAGCCGAGCATATTATTCATTGGGTGAATACATCACTGATAAAAGTGCTTGGCTGGATGCTGGTCTAACTCCACAGCCATAAGGGTTCATAGATTCATTGATTAGCATTTTTAATTATTTTTGGAGCTGCTGAAGATATAGATCTACATTATCTTTGCATTGTATAAACTCAATGTGTTAGTATTATATAATTTTTCATAGCACATACATGTGAGCACTATGTTATTTAAAGCTACCATTTACGAGGTATGTCTTTCATTGACTTGAATGTGCCCTGGCGGTTGGGAGTATGTCATGCTCACTGGAATGTCTCGCTGACGGTGGCGCGCGTGTTGGATCATTCGGTTCCCTTCAAAATGGTTGAGTCAAATGATGCCGATCCGTGCGTCAAGTTCGTGAACGGGCGCCGTTAGTTGGGACTGGTCATCTCTTAGCTGCCTCGGTTATTCTAATTTTATTTTGAATTGTTTATTATGATTATATTTTTATCTAAACCTCTTTTAACGTACACGACTTGTTACATTGTTCTCACATTGTACCCTAGATTCAATATGAATGATGTAACCGAAATTTGTAACATATTATTGATTTTAAAAGAGTGTTGTTCATGGAGTTTCTTGCTCGTTCTTCTCCATGGAAACCTACTGTTTGGAACGAGCAACTAGCTTCAACTTTCTGACTGACTGACTCTGACAATTCAAAAGTACCTGTAAATGGTTTATTTGAAATAAATGATTTTGAGTTCGAATTTGAGTTTGAGTTTGAGTTTGGACGTCACAGCCTTGTAGGAGCGAATACCTTGGGCCACCACATCTTCATCGCTACAGACCTACAGAAAAGAGACCGGTATTTGCCGCACAGTGGCTTTCTCTCTTTCTAGTGAGTGGTTTTTGTGGGGATGTTGCTCTGTCCATTCTATTTGTCTATAACAGGAACTAACATCTCCTCCTCACCTCTGTAGTGCTGACCCATGCGTAACTGTAATTTTGAAGTATAGTTGTCTCTCTCTTACAGCTTTGGGAGGACAGAGATGGGAGCTTACGCTGAGGAGCTGGTCAACTCCAGGTCTGCCAGATTTATGCTGGCGGCTGTGGTGGAAGAAACTGGGCTGTGAGTATTACCTACTTTAGTTTTTGCCATTTTCTTTCAAATCACCTTTTCTCAATATCTACAACATTACCTATTCATTCTAGCATTACCCTTTGCTTGAACAGCTCAATTACACTGAGACCTCAAATTAACCTGCACTCAAATGATTTATCTTATCAGAATTCTCTTAGCAAATCTAAGGCTACATCTACAGATTTAAAATCCATACTAATATTAAAAATACGAAAATGAGTTTGTTTCTGTGTTTGTTACGTGTAACTATAAAACCGATTTCATAACATTTGGCATAGACTAAGCTTTAACCCCAAGAAAGGACATAGGCTTCTTTTTAATGCGTGATTGCGTCTTTTTTATGGTCTTCTTATATGCTTGCGTATCGCCGAAACTCAAGCACGCCTAGGATAAACCGGTTCAATCGTGCCTTGAAGATACCCAGATTATATGTATCAGGTAATAGAGCGGCGGGCAGTGAATTCCACAGTCTGGCAGTTCGCACAATAAATGCGGAAGCAAAGCGCTTGGTTCGAGACCGTGGCACTTCAACCGTATAGCGGTAACGCTTCGCCGTATCTCTGCTCGTCTGCAGCAAAGCCGATATTCTAACTGCATTACATCCGTAATAGGTCACACACAAAGGTCCAGTTGAAAACCAGCGTCAGGCACAAGTTGTCTGGCATTTATGCTGAACTAGGGTTGCTTAGCGCAGTCGGGGGTTACGGAAGTATCTCCAGTTCCCGCGACCCCCGACGAAAGTGTGGATGAACACCGGAGTGGTTTTTAGTCAGTAAGATTCTGTCAGACAAAAAAAAGGCTTGCTTGGCGCAGCTGTGGGGTACACAATAATGTTTTGAAATTATTTCTGTCTTTTTTATTAAAATAACGTTTTTATTATTTTTTTGTGTGCAAATGGTCTGTGTCAAGATTTTTTTTGTCTTATTCTTTTTTTTCTTTTCTTTAGCGGACGAAATCACAGGCAAAAGCTAGTGTTGAAATAAATTGAGTGTACCACTCACGAGCGGTTCGTTGATTTCGAAAAATTATCGCCATATTGGAAGGCGTTTTACTTCAGAACTTCAATTTTGTAAAGTAGCAGGTGTACTTCGGAATAAATCTGACTTTATTAAGTTGTTATGATGTCAATAGTCGGGTAATGTCTTTATCGATTGCTGTGGTACCCTTGACCTTGTGTTTGTGATCTCTGAAAGGTTCAGTAATGTGGTAAATAGATTGGATTTAGGGTCATGTTATAGGGGTGTAAAATTTTAGATCCACCGCTTGGGTGAAAAATGAAGGTTGTGCAAAAAAGATGTACCTATCTACTTTACAATTTTGGTAATACTAGCCGATAATACCTATTATTACTTCCAAAATGCAAGCCCTAGCTGAGTTTGGGAATCAGAATTTAGTACCTATTTAAGTATTTTTCATATTAAAATATATCGTAGCACTTAAAGATAATGTACTTAGCTTCCTATTAGCCCTACATACAAACAAATTTTACCTCTTTATAATCTTTGACTATATAAAAATCTCGTGTCATAGTGTTTTTTTTTTTTAATTTGAGGCTTTTCAACTTTTTTATATAGCAAAACAAAGTTTTCCGGTTCAGCTAGTATTATAAATATATATTAATTTTTGTGACCATAAACTATTTTTTTTAATAATATTTTAACCAAGAACATCATGGGGACAAAGATACATATTGATGTAAAAGAAAAAATCAGGCGTTACAAAATTGTTTATTGTCTATTCATATTACCGAAAAAGATATTCAGAATGCCGCATTAACATTAGGTTCACCTCCCCGCCTTAGTAGGGCAAACAAACAATGCTATTAATCAGTACTTCTGTTGATGGTAAATCCAGACTGAACCAGTTTGTTTAACTTGATTTGTGGACGCCATCTTGCTTCGGCTCTGAACTAGATTAGTGTTCACTGGAATCAAGAGCTTGCTTCCTTATTGTTAGAGTAGAATAGAGTAAGTTTGTTTGCATTGAATGGTTGTATACAGCTGTTACACTGTTTAGTTTCATGTACAGACGCCAGCACATCAAGGTATCCCAAACTGACAAATTTTATCAATTTAACATAAAATGTATTATTTTGTAATAAATTTGATAAACTATACCCTGTTCACAATAAGATTAGACATAAACACAAACCTTTTTTACAGTCCCTTCAACCAATTTTGACTTCTATTCCGTAGGCTTAAGGATGACATTAGAGGCAAAAAAAGTGGTTACAATACAACTGTTTACTGCAGTTGCCATTTGTCATGCTACCAACGCAATAGAAGTCAAAATCGGTTGAACGGACTGTAAAAAAGGTTTGAGTAAATGTCTAATCTTATTGTGAACAGGGTATAGATATCAAAGGAATTTGACAGATTGACAGAGAGCTCAGTACACACAAAATTAATTACGTGTTAAACAATTGTACAGCACTGTTTGGACTGTAAAGGGACGATTGTTCTGAATCATTTCTTGTATACATCATTATTTAAAATCTTTTGTGTTTTTTAAGCCACTTAAAAAAGATGGCCTGCCGCGATGCTTGCATGTGGCGATCATGTTTCTGGGAAGTTTTGTGTTTCCCTTTCGGGTACAGAACCTTAAAAACGAATAAATGCCAAGCAGAACCTTTACATACTTTTTTTAAAGCTTCATCAAGAAAAAGAAACATACAATCACTTTAACCTACCTAATATTTTACCGTCACTTCTATATCTATCATCTACACTTGGGTGCATGAAAGGAGAATCCCCGAGCGACGTCATTAATAAATCGTAAAGCGATTCCAAACGCCCGGCGCACCCTGGACTGCTGGCACTCGGTAACGCAGAGTTCAGCTAAATAATCCTTTTACCACGATGGTAAATCTAAAGGCTCTCCTCGTAGCCATGACCAACAGCCAACAAAAATTACCACTCTTCAAACACTTACACACTTCTACCGTCTTTGCTCATCGACGATTCTAATCCCGAAATTCTTCAAAGATCTCTGTTTCTCATCCTATTTTTTTCTGTTTCTTCAATTTTTCTTCTTCGAGATAGAGATCCATGCAGACTTGTATTGCAGGATACACCTAAATCAGCCAAGTGTGCAAAAAGTTTCCTAGGCATGTGTATTACGTATACACATAAGTACCTAGGAAACTTTACAACAAAATTCCAAAAGAAATGAAATTGTTATATATTATTAATTCATATAAAACAGACTATTGAAATGGCTGAAAGAACATATGTTTTATGACATTAAAGATTTATTTAACCTATAAATTGCTCAACTTTTGTCATTACCCGGATAATGCT